>JASDDO010000001.1:146385253-147642757 GCA_030015575.1 Agapanthus africanus
GAATTAATCACAAAATGACGGGTAGAACATAACTGGTGGCCTATGGTTTGTTGATCTCCATTAAGGTCATAAGTCATTAGGGGTAAAAACCTATATCGGGAGTTTCAAATGTTAAAACTGTTGGCTATAGTGCTCTCAAGTCAATTATTGGATCAAAAGCACATGATTGCAATGATTGAGGGAGGACCTGTACCAGTAGAACAGCCTTACTCGAATGATAGTATGCTATCTAGTTTGTCTCTATCATCATGTACATGTTTTAGGTGACATTACATATCACTATTACATGTTGATAGAGCCCATAGGATTCTTGCTTGACTACCAGCAGTATGATGGCGATCATATACGTGAGAGTTGGGTAGTCTATAAGCACATCCTTAAAGTGTCCCTAGTCGTGGGAGTTTCGAGACTGGGCATCGATACTCCGATAATAGACTAGTGTATACGGATCGAGACTTCGACAAGGGGCAGTGGCTGGTCTTACAAGCCATTGGTGTCAATTGGTTCACCTAAGATAGTATACAGGTGCTCATTGGGTTATAAGTACACCGGACGGACTCACAGGGGCACTGCTGATTGGTACTATACCTATCGTCAAGAGCAGTTCCTAGGTGACATGAGTACAGCTTAGTCCTTTGACTTGACACTGATACATTGCCTCAAATGTGTTCCTACTGTTCTTTGATTGCTACCCTACCACGGTTCAAAGGAGTCGTGTAAACAGGGAGTAGTTGGGTGCAATCCCGAAGCACTAGGAGGCAGTGGCGGTTAGATAGGTTCAACTCTCCCGGTATTGGGGGATGATATCGCGCAGTGTCTGGAGAGCCATTACACAAAGTCCTTGGCCAAGACAAGTGAGATTTACTAGTAGGTATTCCATTAGTTTCTCAAGGTGTTCTGGGCTACACTCCGACACGACTTATACCGCTATTGGGGGTCTGACGTTTACCATCCCCCTAGGCGCGATATGCGATACTCATAGACGAACAGACCGGACTGTATGGAGATTGTCATAGATAGGCTCAGTAGGGTTTCAGGATGAGTTTGCTCATCAGCCTCCCTTTTGGTCAATACATAGGTAGCCGTTACGTACAGCTAGTACCACTGACATGCTTGTGGTTAAACCCACTGCCAGCATATTGACGAGTCTTTAGAGCCCCCCACAGAAAGTTTCCCAAGTTTAGGCGAAACGTTGTAAAGGTCGTATAGTTTTATGGCAGGGTTCAATCATATACGTGCACTTGTGCACGGATCATGATCGGACGGATCATACTAGTGGGCATTGGTTTAAGCCGGATTATAGTATTAGATTTGTTGGATTGCTTTCGTCTCATTGCATTCGTATTCAGTCGGAATGCGGATGCAGGTATGTATATACAGGTGAAGGGTATCCTTGTGATCCGTCACGAGTTTACTTTAGTTGATGCCATATCTTTTTATTGTTATAAACATTTTGGTTTAAATGTTTAATGGAGGAAAATATGAGTGCAAGTTTTGTCCATAAGCATCTTTTCATGTCACATGCACATGGTGACCTATGGTCTTGGTTTGGGTGACCATTAAATGTGACATGGATTGATTTTGGGGCTAATTATGATTAGTGGGGATATTTTGGAGAGAGGGGGCTGCCATGTGATGGCTTGGAGTGGGGTTTTGTTATTGATATCTCTCTCTCTCTCTCTCAAGATATCTCACACAACACACAAGTCTTTCTCTTGCTTATCTTTCTTGAGCTCACATTCTCCTTTAATGGCTTCTTCTTCAACCTCCACCCATCCCTCTCATGAGTTAAGAATCCATCGGTGTTTTGAGACAAAATTATCACACACATTCTCTACTTCACCTTGGACATGTCGGCTAGCAAATTTCATGTTCGAGTTGCTTCGGTTAAAAGCGAGAGCCCGTAAAAAGATTCCTTGACGTGTTGCCACTTCGATGAGGAGACCGGAGATCGAGTCAGATCAGAGATGCCGCGAGGAGCTAAGGATGGTGGCTAAAGACCGAAGGACATGGATCGATCGGTATGGCCATTCTAACTTCTTGTAGTTAGCTAGTTTAGTGTTAATGGAAGATCCGGGTAAAAGTCTGCGTTAGCGTCAGTTTAGAAAAGTTTTTTGTTCCGCGTTTGGCTTCGGATTGACGGCCGGGGCGACCGTAGACTTACATGGTATCAGAACCAACACATTAACCCTACTAACTAGTTTGCACAAGGTTAAAATCTCGATTGACAAATTTTTTCGAATCACGAATCTATATTCATGTACTTGCTGTCGAATTTCAAAGTTGTTCTAAAATTTTTCTGGGTATCATAGAATTATGTGCTGGCGAAAATATAGCTACAGAAAAAATTTGGGGACCTAACTCCAAAATTCCGTCGCGGAAAGGGAGTATAATGTCGCATTTTGCGGCCCTTCCGCGACGCTTTTTGGGCTACAGTGCCCCAAAATATTTCTGGGGCTCTAGTTCATGAAAATATGATTTTTGTGATATATAGTTTTGGCCCAGATTTGTTTGAGTGCTAGATTTGCATTTAGGGCCTATTTGGAAAAGTTTAGTCGATCAAAATTTTAGTTGTGTATTTTACAGTGCATTTCATTTCTATCTGCGACCGTGAATGTTATTCGAGCTGTAAATCTTGTCTGATTGCTATAGCTCTTTTGGACGGGTTTGCGAACGTGACATTCACGTTGATATTCTGTGTTGTGTTGTGTTGTTGCGGATTTGTCGTGGTGGATAGCTTGGGTGCAATGTTAGTACAGTTTAGTTTCATTTGTACATTTTATATTGCGGGACGAGCGTCCGACATGTGGACTGCCATCGCTATCTGTTTGTATATTATTCTTTCGGGGCATGACTGGGTTGAGGTCGATATCACCGTTGTACATATTTTCTTTTCTGTACTAGAATTACCGCACGGTAGAGTGCACGGATAGCCGGATTCTAGAGGGCAACGAGCCCACATCTCATGGCTTTTAGACGGAGGGGGCTTCGCTCCAGAATTGGCGGGCTATTCGCCGCACTCGTGGGGGGTACTGGTTGACCCAAGGAGGGGTGTTCAAGTTACCGGATTCCGTGAAGTGCTGGGTGGCCCATTCACTTTGCTGAAGGAGGCTGCCTCACTTCTGGTTTTGGCAGGTGCAACGCTTCGAAAATCGTTTAGGCAGTTTTTCGGTAATCGCCTAAATTAGCAGCCTTTTCCGTAAAAAGTCAAAATAGGTATTTTTCATTATAGACCTAATTATACAAAATTTAGATAAGATATTACTATAAATTGGTCACTAAAATGTCACTTAAAATTTTCTAGTTAATTAAAAAAAATTCCTTAATTAATTGTTTTTAATATTATTTTAAGCTTTTAAAAATACATTACATTAGTGATAAATACAAATTTAATTAGGTAAATTACACACTTAGGAAATATTATAAACTAAAATTTAGTGTTAATAAAATTTTATCAAGACTTTTCAAAGTTTTTGTTCTGTGGTTTAAAATTTTATTCAAAAATGGCTTAAAATGGGGTTTTTTGTGTAAAAATTGATGTGATAGTCATTAATTGAGCTTGGGAAAGGCTTTTGGTGTAGAATTTTCTACACCATTCACACACACACACCCTCCTCTACCTCAGGTTGAGCTTGCTGCTGCTCCCTTCCTTTTTTTCCCTCACTCCTCTTGCTTTAATTCTTGCAAAAATCAACAAATTCCATAAAAAAAATACACACTTTTCCTTCTCAAATTCAAACCAAAACCCAAATCCATCCCTTCCCTAACCCTAATTTGTTTGAAAAGTGAAGAAAAGAGGTGTCTTAGAGGCTAGTGCAAGTTTGGAATCAACTCTTGTAAGGTATAAATCCTAATCTAGTTGTTAATTTGCTAGAATTAATAGTTCAAGTGTGAATTTTAGTTATAAATTCTTGATTTTGAAATTTCAAGAAAAGAGGTGATGTTGTAGTTAGGGTTTGAAGTTGAATAAGTGTGTTTAGGTTAGTATTGTGGCCATTTAGTGTATTAGGTCGGATATGTGTGCGATGTTGCGATCACGATATCGTTAATTCGCGATGTTTGCTTTGAAATCGGCATGCTAATTGCTTACTAGTTTTTCTAAAATTTTAAGAGTTGATCTAATTGTGTTATTTTGGCGATATAATTAGCATCTTATACGACTATTAGGGTGTGTGAATGTGGAGTTTTGTCTAGTCGGGTTTTAGTTTTGACAATTGCCCCGAAACGGCGAATTTAGTTAAGGTTTTAGCGATTTTCGTGTATTTTCCGCGTACCGAGTGCACGTTGTGATTAATTTGAGAGCGTCGATCTTTTCATAGTGTGAGTTGCGTCATTTCAGAAATCTGTAATCTTATATTGTGTGTTATGCAATTCTAGGATCGGTCGCGAAAACATCGGACGCGGCGCGCAAAGGCAAGGCGGTAGTCGGATCGGATTAGCGAGGCATTCAGGTGAGTAGATGTATTCATCTATGGGGGAATCGTATGGATGGTGCAAGGCGCTCCCTAGTTAGGATTACTTTATTTCTTGCAAAGATTTGCATTGTTAGTTAGCTAAACCCCCTCATTCACATTTCATACCCTTATAGCTAATCGTCTGCTAGATTGCATGGATATTCATATACACATGTGCGATATTACTTCGTAGGACATGAACACCATTACCATTGGCTCTTGTTGCACGCGCACTATTCATGTGACACACACGCCTTTGGTAATTGCCATGCCACGAGCACATAGAACCTGTTTAGCTTAGTGTCACCAATTGCATCATACATGATATACGAAATCGCATAGCACGCATATACCTCACATCATCATCATACTTACATAGATTTCTAGCCATAAATTGCATCGCATACCTTGATATCATAGACATTTATCATATACAACATATTGAGTATTATGATTTTCTTGAGGATTTCAGTATTGCTGCGATTTTTGGATTTTGGGGAAAACCGCAAGAATTTAATAAAAGCTTATAATTATCATTTTTTTTAAAAACAAAGTTGCGGTTTTCTCGTGATGTATGTGTCGTCCACCATGAGTTTTCATGTTTTCTGTTGGATTTTGAGACCCGATTCGAGGAGTGGATGAACCGTCTCGGGTATATGGTGGGCCCGGTATGGTACCCCGGGGCAAGAAGATCGAGTTGTAGACGATGAGCCAGGCAGGGAAAGACTACCTACCGGTGATGTCTGGCACGGCGGATATCCGGAGGATACCGACCGTTGTCGTGAGATTGATGATATGGGCCGATCCGGACTGACGGAGCCTGATGTATTGAGACATTGATACAGTGAGACATTGAGACAGATGTGTTTTCATATTTGGTGTCGATGCTTGACACGAGTTTCAGATGATTTCTTGATGGTATTTAGCTATTATACAGATATTCTTTTTCTAAAGTTAAGAATGCAGAACTCATAGCATTTAAACACTTAAAGATTTAGTATTGATATTGCATACATGTGCATGCATACTAGAGGTATTACATCACATCTCGACATACATGCTGTGACGCATTTGCGTGCATTCTTACGATAGCCTTACTAGATGTTATATTCTACTCACGAGCTGGCAACTCACCCCCATTGTGCCACAGTGTCTTGCAGGTCGGACTCATCAGCCTAGTAGCGGCGGCTTATCTTATTAGTGACTTCTTTTGCTCAGACTCGCGACATTGCTCGTAGGTGGGTTGCGAGAGCGCTTTTATCTCTTTTTGTACTATTTTTGTATCTAGTATTCTCCATCTACCACTTCTTATTTGTATATTCGACCTAGTGATGAGACTAAGAGATTTGTGTATATGTGGGTTCTTTTGGGTCGAGCTCACTTGAGCCGACGTTGTGTTTTCTTACATTTCGCATTTCTTTATGCTCTTTTTCTTGAGATTACATATATATATTGTGTGTGGTTGTGATCCGCCTTGGGCGAAGAGCTAGCTCCCGCTTGGGGATGCCATTTTGTGATTACAGGTTATATATCTTGTTGTACCCATTTTGGGGGATAGAATTTACAGAGGAGACTCTGCTGAAATTTTCGGAAATTTTTGATGTTTTTAAAATGGGGTTCAATGCAACTTAATTGATTTCAAAATCGTTTTCATGTAAGGTTTCCTTCACTCTTTTGATTTTGGTTTAGATTTTTCTGAGCTTTGGCTGACTTAGGTTACGTTACGCCTTTAGACGTCTCGTAATCTAAGTGCCAGTCACGTTCCGTACTTTCGGGTCGTGACAAAGTTGGTATCAGAGCTTGGGTTTTACCTTTCTGAGTGTAGGACGACCTTGGTAGATGGAGTAGGTGACTTAAGCAGAGTGGCATAGCGTGGGTATGATCCGCGGCATACTTATGATACGGTACTCTGCCTAAGTGACCTTAGGACATAATTGCCTGTATTTCCTTTCTTGATTCCTTGCATTCCTTGATTCAATTGCAATGTTCTTATCGGTCCTGTTTCTTATTCCAGCTTCGTTGCCGCCAAAGACTACGAGAGCTCAGCGGGCTGCCGCCAGGGATGAGATTCAAGCGGGCTCGTCTGAGGCGAGGATCGAGCGGGATGATACGCCTACCCCTCAGGGTCATATTGATCCGCCTTATCCAGACCGTATTGCCAGATTAGAGGCCGGCATGCAGGAGTTGCGACAAATGATGGGATCTTTAGTTGAGTCCAGTCGGGCACAGAGATCCGAGGAAGTTCCTTCCACCGCACAGACCATGATTGTACCTGCTGCACAGATGGTTGCTCCTGCTACTACTGCGACTATCCCTGTTTCACTACAGGAGTTCATGAGATTGAAACCTCCAGCTTTTACTGGTACGGATGCGACAGAGGACCCACAGGCATTTCTTGATAGGATGGCTAGGATTTGTCGTTCGTTGAGGTGTTCTGATGATAGATTGGTGGAGTTCACGAGTTTTCATATGGAGGGTCTTGCCCAGACATGGTACGATTTAGTAGAGAGAGGCCGAGCTGCAGGTCTACCTTCTATGACCTGGGTTGAGTTTACAGCTGCGTTTCTTGCCCGTTTTCTTCCGGAGAGTGTCCGAGATGCTCGAGCCCGTAGTTTTGAGTCTCTGCGCAAGACTCCTGGGATGACGGTGTCGGAGTTGTAGGGTTCCTAGGCACTCTCAAGAGGTCTCACGTGGCATCAACCATACCAATTTCAAATTTTGCGGTGCCGAGAAACCCTAGATACGATCGTTGGCTAGAAGTTTAGGCGATAAAATAAAACTAGTTAACAGCTTAACTATGAGTTTACGGAAAATACAACCTTTGTAGATCCGGTTCTCCACCTCCATAGCTCCGCAATGAAGTCTCCTCGCTGTCCAAATGGAAACCCGGGCTCTTGCGTCGGCTTCATCGGAGAAATGGGCGGGCAAGGTCGTCGGCTTCATGCCGAAGATGATCTACGTCGAGGCATCACTAGATCAAGCTCCAACTTCACCAAGTCAAGAAAACTTATGAAGGAAACACCCTATACTACTTGGCAAGAGGTAGAGGATGAAGAAATAGGAAGTGGGTTCACTTTAGAATTGGATTTCTCACTCTTTTTCACAAGTTGCCATTGATGGAGGCAAGCTTGCTTCAATGTTGAAGATGAAGAGGAAGAAGAAAGAATATCATAAGTATTATCCAAAATGAATAATAAAATGAATACTTATCATATCCTAACCTTGGTTAGGTGTAGAGAATAGACTAGGGTTAAATGGAGTGGTTAGGGTTAAGCATGAGACAAAATGGTCACTTTGGTCAAATGTTCAAGAAGCTTCAACTAGAAAACAAATTAAGCCACCATTTTCCCTTTATGCTTATCATTTTCAAAATGAATAACTAAATAAGATAAATCAAAAATAAAACAAAACCCTAACCATTCATATAACCATGGTTTAGTCTTTACACAAACCCAAGTAAGCATGCATCATCAAACATGATACAAACTAGTGTACAAAAGTATATCACATATACAATGTGCACAAACCAAGTGAGAAAATCCATTTAAAGTGAACCAATACTAGTTAGTGCAAAGTAATATATCAAATATATAATTATGCATTAAATCATTAAATCAACACTTGATTCAATGATCCGGTCATGTCGCACACAACCGACTAGTATTCAATGTATCGGCTTATCGAATCAATACTTGATTCGATAACTAGGTTATATCGCATACAACCAATCGATACATTCATCGCGAGAATAGAATACGGTATCACATACACGCATTATTCTCGGTCCCGCACATATCTCATATGCGCTCCTATTTCGTTTCGCTTGAGCCAGGAAACCTCTGTGTAGGACTCTAAAGACTCGTCAATACGCCGGCAGCAGATGATGATCATATCAAACACCCACAAGCCGCAAGCGGTCTGCTAAACGTAACGGCCACCCGGGTATTGAGCGATCAGAAGATCGACGAGCAAGCCCGCTCACACTCCTGTGAATCCAACCAGTAACACTTACCGTACAGTCCGTTCTGATCGTCTGATATGTCGCATATCTCCCCTAGGGGTGGTAAACGTCAGACCCCAATAGCTCGATAAGTCGTGTCGATATGAGGTCTATAACAATTCGAGAAACTACTGGTAACACTTACCAGTAAATCTCAGCAACCCTGGCCAGGGATTTCCGGTTATAGCCAATCGAACACAGCGCAACATCAACTCCCTATACCGGGAGAGACGAATCCCCTCCTATCGCTCATTGCCTCCATGTGATTCGGGACTGTACCCAAAAACCACCATTTTGCACGCCCTCTTGGACGTGGTAAGATGGAAATCAAAGAACAGTGGGAACCACACAAGACTCTATGACGATCTCGGGTCAACAGACTACTCTGTACCAGTGTCACCAGAGAACTGCCATCTGACGTAAGGTATAATACCATCTGGGAGTTCTCGGCGAGTCCGTCCAGTGTACCCAGTCTCTACTGAGCACCCGTATATCATCTCTGATGTCAAACACCAATGGATATGGGATCATCCATCACCCATCTGTATCGGTCGAGAAGGTATACGCTAGTCTACTCTGGTATATCGATGCCCTGTCTCGATACACCCACGACTAGGGACCTTGAAGGATGTACTTATGGACTACCATGTCCCCACTAGTATGATCTGCATCATAGTCCAGGTAGTCAAGTACACATCCTAAGGGCTTTACCAACATATAACAGAGAGACAATCAGTGTATACGTTAAGGTAAAGAGTAACCAGATAGCATACTATCATGTCGAGCAAGAAAGTCCTCCCTATATATGTCTCAGCATCCACTACAATATATATCCAATGTACAGTAATGGCCTCTAGGGCATACATATAACTAACAATCTCCCACTTGCACTAGGGCCATCTGATAGCAGTGGTTGTAGTATCTCATACTCAACCATCCCATAATAGTCTCTCTCTGGGAAAAGGCCTTCGTGAGTGGATCCGCTGTGTTATCCTCTGAGTCTACTCTCCTTACCTTGATTACCCTGGAGATCAACCATCTCCATGATCAGGTGATACTGCCTTAGAATATGTCTGGATCACTGATGGGACCGAGGTTCCTGGCATAAGCCACAACTCCATTGTCACACAATGGAAGGAACCAAGTTCATCTCATGAACAAATATACACCCAAACAGCCTCTTTGGTAGCATCTTAAGTAGCGATGTATCCAGCCTTTATCTCCAGGTATGTCACGGTATCTATCTTGGAACTCTTCCAACATACCGTCCCTTTACCGAGGGGAAAGACAATGCCTGTGACTGACATTCAGTCGTCTTTATCACCCTGGAACCATTCCAGTGATTCTCCCCAGGGTCGATTGATACCGTCTCACTACATACTAGTGAGAATCCTAACACCCAATTAGATCTATCTCATAGATCTAAAAACTCAGGATTTAGGAGGTATCACTTTGATCCTACATGGAGAATCATTGTGATAAGCGGAGATTGACCGAGCGTAGCATAGGAAACTCCTTCCCTATCAAGAGTATGTCATCCACGTACTCTACGAGGATCGTCACCATACTCCCTACTACCTTTTTGTTTATACAAGATTCATCTACCATTTTGATGATGTCAACTTCTTTGACTAATCCATCAAAACAGATGTTCCAACTCCGCGATGCCTGCTTTATCCTATAAAGCATCTTGCACACGTTTCAGCTGCTCCCACTGTTTACGAAGCCCTCTGGCTGTGTACTTGTAGACGTCCTCTTCTAAAACATCATTTAGAAAAGCAGTCATGGCACCCAACCGCCAGATATCGTAGTCATGGTATGTAGCCGTGGCAAGTAGGATCTGGATGTACTTAAGCATAGCCACCTGAAAAGGTTTCATCATTATCCACGCCTGGTCGATGACGAAAAGCTTTAACAAGTCTAGCTTTGAAAGTCTCAACCTTTCCATCTACACCAAGTAATCTTCTCAAGATATACTTGCTCCTGATGGGGATTTAACCCTTCAGATATAGCAACCAATGTCCATACTTTGTTGGTGTACATGGATTCCATCTCAGATCGCTAAGCATCCAGCCATTCTTACAGAGTCCCACTCCTGATGGCCAGCTCGAAACTAGTTGGGTCATCATCTCATGATGCAAGCCTCGCTCCTACTGTCATAGAGAAACCGAAGTATCTCTCAGGTGGGTGAGGAACCCTTACTAGATCGGTGGAGAGGCTGAGGTTCGTTGGTATCTACTGAATCCTTTGGTTCTATCAAATCACCATTCACAGTTTGTATAGCTGGAACCTTTCCAGTTCTACATAACAGATCTTGCCCCGAGCTTGTCCGGATTTTGCTTTTAGACATAGGCCGGACAACCCCAAATCTTAACTAACTTAAGAGATGGGCTCTTCCCTTTCCATATCATATATGAAGTGGTAGGCAACTGATTTGATTTGAACCCATTCAATAGGTATGCAGCTTCTCAAGTGCATAACCCCTTAAAAGGAAACAGGAAACACAGTAGTACTCATCATAGAGCACACCTTATCATATAGGGTGTGAGTGCTCCACCCCGATATACCATCGTGCTATGGTGTATACGGAGGAGTAATGCTGAGAGAGAATCTCATTCTCCTTTAGAATAGTCCAGGAATTCCATGCACAAGTATTCTCCTCCCTGATCTCATCATAGGACATAATACTTATACCCGTATTAGTTCTCTACTTCTAACTTATATTCTGTGAATATCTCAAAAGGTTCGGACTCATGTTTCAACAGGAACATAGGTCTGAATCTCGAAAGATCATCAGAGAATGTAATGAAGTACAAAGAACCAGTCTTGGCATGTGTAGACAGGGGACCTACATACATCAACATGTATCATCCCAAGAGTTCACTAACTCTTTCTCTGTTTCCAATAAACAGAGCTGTGGTCATCTTATCTCTGTGACATGACTGGCAAGTTTCACAAGATGTAAATTCAAACTCATTTAAATATGCATCTTTATGTAACTTCAGCTAGTCGGGTCGCATTGATATGACCTGGTCTACAATACCTCAAGAAAAATTCGTTCATTTCTGAACTCTTCCTCTTGTGTGTGTTCCGTATACTAAAGAACTGTAGTTTGATTTAGAACATTAATGCTTTTAGATAACGTGCCTGATACGATCAACTTTTGATATAGGAAATGTTCAAAACATTATCCAACAATACAAAATTATATCCTTTCTTTACTAATAAAGAGACTGATATGATTTTTTATATCAGGTTCGGTATCTAATAACATTCGTTCAGAATCAATGTATTGGTAATACAGGGTGACAGTGACCAACAGACTTGGCTGCAACTCTTGCCCCGTTTTCTGCCTCATGAAACTTATCACCCATTCTCAGTTCTCTACCTTTCTGTAGCCCTATATAACATATTACATATCTGGGATCCTGATCCGGTATCACATACCCAGGACGTAAAGGATACTGAGAAACAGTTCTCTGTAATGAACACATCCGAAGATGATGCATCGGCATGCACTCTCTTCGTTTGGGCGGCACGGGAATTCTGGTAATCCCCAATTTCCTGCTCTGTCTTATAACAATTATAAGTTGGAGCGGGACCAACGTTCCCCAGCTCAGTATAACAAGCGGGTTTGGTCAATAATCCGTATTATTATCTTGATTAAGGCGTGACATGGTCGCTACCAGGAGAGAGAGAGAAGAAAACACTCAGCGTGCGCTCTTGCAAGAATATATTGGTTTTTATTTTATCTAATCAGGATGGCTCCCACTGCTTTTTATCAAATCTTCCTTCAAACCCTAAAAGGAAAGACTAGCCGGGATTAATTACACGCTACAAGTTCGCAAATCTTTCAGCCAGGCCAGTGTCGGTACTTTGAGGGAGGTCCCCCGTGCTTTCGCACGAACCTAATTAATGTAAACCTTGTTTTCCCAGAGGCGTAACCCCGTTAACACCTTTCTAGACACCTACTTGATCGGCTAATTGTAATGTGTAAAACTCTCCCAGGAGTAACTCTTACTCGCAGCGGGTATCGGGATCCAACTATCTCATAGAAGGTATGCAATCTCATTGCAAATTTCAACACTTGAAATTCCCGATAATATTTTGCCCCTAGCGTCCTATGACCTTGACGGAGGTCAACAAACCATAGGCTACTAGTCAAGTTCAACCCATCATTTCTTGATCGAATTAAACCCACCCGCATGACCCTTGACGGAGGTCAACAAGGCCGCACGACTACCCTAATCCAATCTGCATCATATGCATAAGCAGATAAATACTAGTTAGCTACCGCACACTACGCCTTGACGGAGGTTAACAAACGTAGCACGAATACTAAGTAGGACTTATCTGAAATGACGGAGGGCTACGACAGGTTTTTCTGAAAACCTATTGTGTAATGAACTTGGTATCGTTGTAGAATCAAATGATTTTAAAATGGAGTGCTTTGGAGGCTTTTCTAGTTTTGCTAAAGGAGTCACTCCCGGTGAAGGGATCGTCGGTCCTTTCCTCGTCGAATGAGGTGCGGGATATATCATATATATCACTGTGCAAAACAAAAACACTTAAAAGCAATCAAAAGACAAACCGAGTGTATAGCATCTACCAGTTATTGCTAAAGGAGTCACTCCCGGTGAAGGGATCTCGGTCCTTTCCTCATCGAATAAGGTGCAGGATATATCATATATACCGCTGTGCAAAGCAAGAACTGTAGCTACCTGTTTTATTTTTGAAATTCGATTCTACAACATCTTAGGTTTCTTTTATTTTCATTAATCACATTAATGAAGTCCCATCATTTATATACCTAAACATCACAGATAAATACAACGTACACTTATGCCATCCGCATTCGCCTCGATGTCCCCTCATGCACCGTTAGGTTAGGTAACTAACGGCAGAGCAGGGCAGGGCTAGCGCGGGTGTAAAACATAAGTAACATCTATATAATATATCATATATACTATATATAGTATCCATCACAGAACATATCACATGATTACATCACAGATATCGCAGCAGAAGAAACATATGAAATATTGGATATACTAGGACGTCCGTGTTTTCAATACGAGCCAGTATAAAACACGGATTCCACGGTCGTGATGAATAGCCAAACCCACACCCCTAGACCCCTACGAGAGCGGCAAGCAACCCTACCAATTCTAGAGTTAGGAGACCCGGACTCGACTCCTCGAGTTGGTCTCCCACTGGACTCCAGAACCCGGTTACTTGTGCTCCCCTCCTTGGGTCTATCCTAGTGCGGAAAAGTAAATAATATACAAAGGGTGACATCTTCCGCAACCTGGAAGTGCCCCAAATAAAAGAATATTACATACAAGTTTTTACATGAATGAAAATGAAAAACACTCATCTCACATAAAAACCCCCGGCTATTCAAACACGACGATCCAATATAACATATCCAGCAACACATAACATCACATGTCATCAACGTAAGTAAATATGCGCATCCCAATTGTCGTTGACATATAGCAACGAAACCGGCGATATCACATATTACACTTACGGTCACAGAAAAGAAAGTGTAAAACTACAACAGTTGGAATCCGCAACCTGCATAGACATCGCATGCCTAATCAAATGAATTCCTTAGACATCGCATGCCTAACAATTATAAACCCCGCATTTTAGTCTCAAAATCGAAAACACTTTTCAATATCAAGTCGGGCAATTCAACAAGATTCCCGACATCCTGATCGAATGCTCGTCGCAAACTTCAGTAGGCGGCCGCACCCCCGACGCCGTCGACAAAGTGCACCAAGGCGGAACACCGCTACCGGGAGCACCCGAACGGATGCTTTCGGCGACGGGGTTCTCCTACAGTCACTTGGTCGGGGCTATGGAGTGAGGCTGTCTATTAAGTTTACCCGGCGAGTATCCGCGTACGCTACGTGATTGCGACGGACTTTTGATCACATCAAAATTCCGTGGCAACCGATCAAGTGAGACTAAACCGCTAGATTTATAACATTCATTCAGTTATCTCATAACTATTTATGAATTCCAATTGTTGTATCACATTCCGAATAAGATAGAAAATGTTAAACTTTCCGATCGAATAATCGAACACCCAAGTTTTCCCGAAACAGATCAACACATGAAACAAGTCTAAAAACATTCAGTTCGTGCCTCAGTACCAACGGTCCAGCCGTAGAAGGGTCAAGCCAACGCCTCACATGTGGCACGCCGTACTGCCCCAAACCCGAAGGTTCAAAGGGCAGTTCAAGACGGTCACATAATCGAGTTAAGGTTTGTTGTCTTCTAGAGGGTCCATCGCGTTACTTGCACTACTTAGAACGTCTTCAAACCACGGAAAAATCCAACAATTGGAAATTTTCCGGCAGGGGAAAAAGTTGGTATTTATATCCGGTCGAACTTTTTAACATATTCTAAAAATACCAGGAAAAACACACTGACAAAATTAGACAATCCGATCGATACACCGAGTCCCCAATACAACCAAGAAAATTCAACTCTTGAAAAAACATTAAAAATTCCCAGGAAAACCAGCACTGCAAACTAGGAATTACTGTGCAAAATTGATTGCAAGAAGAGACAAAAGGGCCGCGGAACCGCCGCATTAGCATGCTAATGCCGCGGTTCCGCCGCGCTTTTATGGATTCAGGGGCCCCGTTTTATACAGTAATTCTTAGAATCTTCTACTGATTTTTCTGCATATTTTTAATTCCGAAAAATCCACGATTTTCAAAAATGTACAGAGAGCAATATTAGGGTTACGGTTTCGGTTCGATCGGATTTCTAACTTCGTCAAAGCATCGCCTAAGGCTCTAGCTAGGCTCTGATACCACTGTAGGGTTCCTAGGCACTCTCAAGAGGTCTCACGTGGCATCAACCATACCAATTTCAAATTTTGCTGTGCCGAGAAACCCTAGATACGATCGTTGGCTAGAAGTTTAGGCGATAAAATAAAACTAGTTAACAGCTTAACTATGAGTTTACGGAAAATACAACCTTTGTAGATCCGGTTCTCCACCTCCATAGCTCCGCAATGAAGTCTCCTCGCTGTCCAAATGGAAACCCGGGCTCTTGCGTCGGCTTCATCGGAGAAATGGGCGGGCAAGGTCGTCGGCTTCATGCCGAAGATGATCTACGTCGAGGCATCACTAGATCAAGCTCCAACTTCACCAAGTCAAGAAAACTTGTGAAGGAAACACCCTATACTACTTGGCAAGAGGTAGAGGATGAAGAAATAGGAAGTGGGTTCACTTTAGAATTGGATTTCTCACTTTTTTTCACAAGTTGCCATTGATGGAGGCAAGCTTGCTTCAATGTTGAAGATGAAGAGGAAGAAGAAAGAATATCATAAGTATTATCCAAAATGAATAATAAAATGAATACTTATCATATCCTAACCTTGGTTAGGTGTAGAGAATAGACTAGGGTTAAATGGAGTGGTTAGGGTTAAGCATGAGACAAAATGGTCACTTTGGTCAAATGTTCAAGAAGCTTCAACTAGAAAACAAATTAAGCCACCATTTTCCCTTTATGCTTATCATTTTCAAAATGAATAACTAAATAAGATAAATCAAAAATAAAACAAAACCCTAACCATTCATATAACCATGGTTTAGTCTTTACACAAACCTAAGTAAGCATGCATCATCAAACATGATACAAACTAGTGTACAAAAGTATATCACATATACAATGTGCACAAACCAAGTGAGAAAATCCATTTAAAGTGAACCAATACTAGTTAGTGCAAAGTAATATATCAAATATATAATTATGCATTAAATCATTAAATCAACACTTGATTCAATGATCCGGTCATGTCGCACACAACCGACTAGTATTCAATGTATCGGCTTATCGAATCAATACTTGATTCGATAACTAGGTTATATCGCATACAACCAATCGATACATTCATCGCGAGAATAGAATACGGTATCACATACACGCATTATTCTCGGTCCCGCACATATCTCATATGCGCTCCTATTTCGTTTCGCTTGAGCCAGGAAACCTCTGTGTAGGACTCTAAAGACTCATCAATACGCCGGCAGCAGATGATGATCATATCAAACACCTACAAGCCGCAAGCGGTCTGCTAAACGTAACGGCCACCCGGGTATTGAGCGATCAGAAGATCGACGAGCAAGCCCGCTCACACTCCTGTGAATCCAACCAGTAACACTTACCGAACAGTCCGGTCTGATCGTCTGATATGTCGCATATCTCGCCTAGGGGTGGTAAACGTCAGACCCCAATAGCTCGATAAGTCGTGTCGATATGAGGTCTATAACAATTTGAGAAACTACTGGTAACACTTACCAGTAAATCTCAGCAACCCTGGCCAGGGATTTCCGGTTATAGCCAATCGAACACAGCGCAACATCAACTCCCTATACCGGGAGAGACGAATCCCCTCCTATCGCTCATTGCCTCCATGTGATTCGGGACTGTACCCAAAAACCACCATTTTGCATGCCCTCTTGGACGTGGTAAGATGGAAATCAAAGCACAGTAGGAACCACACAAGACTCTATGACGATCTCGGGTCAACAGACTACTCTGTACCAGTGTCACCAGAGAACTGCCATCTGACGTAAGGTATAATACCATCTGGGAGTTCTCGGCGAGTCCGTCCAGTGTACCCAGTCTCTACTGAGCACCCGTATATCATCTCTGATGTCAAACACCAATGGATATGGGATCATCCATCGCCCATCTGTATGGGTCGAGAAGGTATACGCTAGTCTACTCTGGTATATCGATGCCCTGTCTCGATACACCCACGACTAGGGACCTTGAAGAATGTACTTATGGACTACCATATCCCCACTAGTATGATCTGCATCATAGTCCAGGTAGTCAAGTACACATCCTAAGGGCTTTATCAACATGTAACAGAGAGACAATCAGTGTATACGTTAAGGTAAAGAGTAACCAGATAGCATACTATCATGTCGAGCAAGAAAGTCCTCCCTATATATGTCCCAGCATCCACTACAATATACATCCAATGTACAGTAATGGCCTCTAGGGCATACATATAACTAACAGGAGTATGATATACAGTTTACCCAGTTGTCTCGATATGCTCCGTACCTAGTAGACACAGAAGAGAAGAGAATAAAGAGGTTTATGCGAGGGCTTGATACACAGCTATTCCTTGCCATCGGCACCCAGCACTTTGATACATACGCAGCCGCGATGGATGCAGCCTTATTTTTAGAGGAGCGTATTTCTGAGACTCCGGTTGTTTCTGGGCCGAAGAGGATCCGTACTGATACGCCAGCTCAGCGGCAGATGGGTAGACACCGCGATAGATTATTTCCGGGAGATGGTGGCGGCAGAGGATTGAGACGAGGTCAGTTATTTGGTTCATATCCACAGACCCAGCAGTCGTCGCCAGCCAGGGCACGGCGACAGTCCCGCATGTGACCTTACCACCTTCACCACTTCCTCAGAGAGCTCTACTTCCTACTCCTGATGATGCTCCACACCAGCCAGATGCTTCTAGAGGTCGTGGGCGTGGCGGTCCGGTTCAGAGAGGACGAGGCGACAGAGGCAGAGGCAAAGGCCGAGGTAGAGGCAGAGGACAGCCAGCTACTAGTGGTGGAAAGGCCCGAGTGTTTGCGTTGACTCCTCAGTATGCACAGGCATCCAATGCCGTTGTGACAGGTACTCTGCCAGTATGTTCTTTTGATGCACGGGTATTATTTGATCCAGGCTCTACACATTCCTTTGTATCCACGTACTTTGCACCAAGGTTGGGCCGAGAGTCTTCTCTGTTAGATCGGTCGCTTGTCGTTATTACACCGGTAAGCGAGTCGTTTGTTGCCCGTTTCGTGTACCGATCATGTTCCGTTCGTATCGGGGAGAAAGATTCTTTAGTTGATTTGATTCTCCTTGATATGCTAGACTATGACGTTCTTCTTGGTATAGACTGGATAGCCACCTGTTATGCATCTGTGGACTGCCGTGAGAAAGCAGTCAAATTCAGTTTTCCTGGTGAGCCGGTTCTTGTTATTCAGGGAGATCGTAGCGCTACCCTTCCCAGCTTGATTTCTTCTCTTCGCGCCGGTCAGCTCTTAAGGAAAGGGTGTCAGGGATTCTTAGCCTATGTTTGTGATACTAGTTCCACAGAGGTTCCGTTGGACCAGGTTCCTGTTGTGACAGAGTTCCCTGATGTATTTCCCGACAAGCTGCCTGGTCTACCACCAGAGCGTGAGATTGAGTTCTGCATCGACCTGATCCCCGGCACGGGGCCTATCTCTATACCGCCTTATCGGATGGCCCCGGCGGAGCTGAGAGAGCTGAAGGATCAGTTACAGGACTTCCTGGACAAAGGCCTTATCCGACCGAGTGTGTCACCTTGGGGTGCTCCCGTCCTGTTTGTTAAGAAGAAGGACGGAAGTATGCGCTTATGCATTGATTATCGTCAGCTGAACCGAGTTACTGTGCGGAACAGATATCCTCTAACCCGCATTGATGACTTATTTGATCAGCTCCAGGGTGCAGGGATTTTCTCGAAGGTTGATTTACGGTCAGGTTATCACCAGTTGCGGGTTCGGAAGGAGGATATTCCGATGACCGCTTTTCGTACTCGATATGGTCATTATGAGTTCTTGGTGATGTCGTTCGGGCTCACCAATGCCCCGGCAGCATTTATGGACTTGATGAACCGTGTATTCAGGCCGTATCTCGATCAGTTCATCATCGTGTTCATTGACGACATCTTGGTTTATTCTCGGAGCCGGGAGGAGCATGAGCAGCACTTGCGTATCACATTGCAGACTTTGAGAGAGCATCAGCTGTTCGCTAAATTTTCCAAGTGCGTATTTGTAGGGTTCCTAGGCACCCTAGTGAGGTCTCACAAGGCATCAAACATGGCTGTTTCAAATTTTACGAGTGCCTAAAAACCCTAATACGGATCGTTAACTAGATATATAAGCGATGCGAGCAAGTAAACGAATTAAATGCTATGGAAAGGCGCTACAACCTTTGTAGATCCGGTCCTCCACCTCCCAAGCTCAGTGATGAAGTCCCCTTGCTGTCCAAACTGAATCCCGGACTCTAGCATCGGCTTCATCGGAAAAATGAGCGGAATTGGTCGTCGGCTTCGATGTCGAAGATGATCTACGTCGAAGCTCCACAAGATCAAACTCTCACTTCAACAAGTCATGAAACTTGTGAAGAGAACACCCTATACTACTTGGCAAGAGGTAGAGGATGAAGAAATAGGAAGTGGGTTCACTTTAGAATTGGATTTCTCACTTGTTTTCTCAAGTTGCCATTGAACTAGAAAGCTTTTCTTTTTCTAGCTCTTGAAGAAGAAGAAGAAAGATATGATAAGTCTTGTATTTTAAAATGAAAAAAGAATTAAATCTTATCATACTTTCAACATTAGTTAGGTGTAGAGAAAAGACCATGGTTAAAAGGATGGTTAGGGTTAAGCATAAGAACAAAAGAGTGACTTAGTCAAAGTTTCAAGAAACTTCAACTAAAAACAAAACATTCAACCATTCATTTATCCTTTTCTTTTTCCAAAATGAATAAATAAGAAAGATAAATGAATAAATAATCAAAACCCTAATCATTAACTTAAACCATGGTTTGATTCTTTAAACTTAACCAAGTAAGCATGTATCATCAAACATGATACAAATATGTGCACAAAACTATATCGCATATACAATGTGCACAATTCAAGTGAGAAAATCCTTTTAAAGTGAACCAATACTAGTTAACGCAAAGTAATATATCAAATATATAAATATGCACTAAATCATTAAATCAACACTTGATTTAACGATCCGGTCATATCGGATATAACCGACTAGTATCATATGTACCGGCTTATCGAATCAATCCTTGATTCGATAACTAGGTTATATCGCATATAACCAATCGATACATTGATCGCGAGAATGGAATACAGTATCACATACTCGAATTATTCTCGGTCCCGCACATATCTCATATGCGCTCCTATTTCGTTTCGCTTGAGCCAGGAAACCTCTGTGTAGGACTCTAAAGACTCGTCAATACGCCGGCAGCAGATGATGATCATATCAAGCATCCACAAGCCGCAAGCGGTCTGCTAAATGTAACGGCCACCCGGGTATTGAGCGATCAGAAGATCGACGAGCAAGCCCGCTCACACTCCTACGAATCCAACCAGTAACACTTACCGTACAGTCCGGTCTGTTCGTCTGATATGTCGCATATCTCGCCTAGGGGTGGTAAACGTCAGACCCCAGTAGCTAGATAAGTCATGCCGACTTGAGGTCCATAACATTCATGAATTTACTGATAACTCTTACCAGTATATCACTGCAACCCTGGCCAGGGATTTCCTGTTATGGCCAGTCGAGCATAGCGCAACATCAACCCCCAATACCGGGAGAGACGAATCCCCTCCTATCGCTCATTGCCTCCATGTAAATCGGGACTGTACCCAAAAACCACCTGTTTGCACGACTCAGTAGAGCCGTGGTAGGGTGGAAATCAAAGCACAGTGGGAGACACACAAGACTCTATGACGATCTCGGGTCAACAGACTAAGCTGTACCAGTGTCACCAGAGAACTGCCATCTGACGTGAGGTATAATACCATCTGGGAGTTCTCGGCGAGTCCGTTCAGTGTACCCAGTCTCCACTGAGCACCCGCATACCATCTTCGATGTCAAACACCAATGCATATGGGATCATCCATCGCCCATCGCATGGGTCGAGAAGATATACGCTAGTCTACTCTGGAATATCGATGCCCCGTCTCGATATTCCCATGACTAGGAACAATGAAGGATGTACTCATTGACTACCCAGGCCCCACTAGTATGATCTGCATCATAGTCCTGGAAGTCGAGTACACATCCTAAGGGCTTTATCAATATGTAACAGAGAGACAGAAAGTATACATGTCAAGATAAAGAGCAACCAGATAGCGTACTATCATGTCGAGCAAGAAAGTCCTACCTATATATGTCCCAGCATCCACTACAATATACATCCAATGTACAGTAATGGCCTCTAAGGCATACATATAACTAACAATCTCCCACTTGCACTAGGGCCATCTGTAGCAGTGGTTGCAGTATCACATACTCAACCATCCCATATAAGTCTCTCTCTGGGAAAAAGCCTTTGTGAGTGGATCCGCCGTGTTGTCCTCTGAGTCTACTCTCCTAACCTCGATCACCTCGGAGATCAACTATCTCCATGATCAGGTGATGCTGCCTCAGAATATGTCTGGGTCACTGATGGGATCAGGGTTCCTGGGCCAAAGCCTCACTTCCATTGTCATACAATGGTAGGAACCTAGTTCATCTAATGAACCAATATACACCCAAACTTCCTCTTTGGTAGTATCTTTAATAGCGATGCTACCAGCCTTTATCGTCTAGTTTGCCACGGTATCTAGCTTGGAACTCTTCCAACATACCGTCCCTTTACCGAGGGTAAAGACAATGCCTGCGACTGACATTCAGTCGTCCTTATCACTCTGGAACTTTTCCAGTGATTCTCCCCAGGATCGAGGTCGTATTACCTTTATCCCATTTGGAGAATCCTTGTGATAAGCGGAGATTGACCGTGCGTAGCATAAGAAACTCCTTCCCTATCAAGAGTATGTCATCCACGTACTCTACGAGGATCACTACCATACTCCCTACTACCTTTTTTGTATATACAAGGTTCATCTACCATTCTGATGATGTCAAACTGTTTGACTAATTCATCAAAACAGACGTTCCAACTCCGCGATGCCTGCTTCATCACATAAAACATCTTGCACACGTTTTCGCTGCTCCCATTGTTTACGAAGCCCTCTGGCTGTGTTCTTATAGACGTTCTCTTCTAAATCACTATTTAGAAAAGCAGTCATGGCACCCAACCACCAGATATCGTAGTCATGGTATGTAGCAATGGCAAGTAGGATCTGGATGGACTTAAGCATAGTCCCTGGAAAAGGTTTCATCATTTTCCATGTCTGGTTGATGACGAAAAGCCTTTAACAAGTCTAGCTTTGAAAGTCTCAACTTTTCCATCTACACCAAGTAATCTTTTCAAGATACACTTGCTCCTGATGGGGATTTAACCCTTCAGATATAGCAGCCAAAGTCCATACTTTGCTGGTGTACATGGATTCCATCTCAGATCGCTAAGCATCCAGCCATCCTTACAGAGTCCTTACTCTCGATGGCCTGCTCGAAACTAGTTGGGTCATCATCTCATGATGCATTCCTCGCTCCTACTGTCATCGAGAAACCGAGGTTTCTCTCAGGCGGATGAGGAACCCTACTAGATCGGCGGAGAGGCTGAGGTTCGTTGGTTACTATTGAATCCTTTGGTTCTATCAAATCATCATCTGTAGTTTGTATAGCTGGAACTATTCCAGTTCTACATAACACACCTTGCCTTGAGCTTGTCCGGATTATGCTTTTAGACATAGCCCGGACAACCCCAAATCTTAACCAACTTAAGATATGGGCTGGTCCTTTTCCATATCATATATGGAGTGGTAGGCACTGATTTGATTCGAACCCTATTCAATAGGTATGCAACTTCATAAGTGCATAACCCTAAAAGGAAATAAGTAACTTAGTAGTACTCATCATAGAGCACACCATATCGAATAGGGTGTTATTGCTCCGCCCCGATATACCATCGTGCTATGGTGTATATGGAGGAGTAATGCTGAGTGAATCTCATTCTCCTTTAGAATAGTCCAGAAATTCCGTGCTCAAGTATTCTCCTCCTCGAACACATCAAAGGACATAATATTTATACCCGTATTGGTTCTCTACTTCTTGTTTATATTCTGTGAATATCTCAAAAGGTTCGGACTTGTGTTTCAACAGGAACATATGTCTGAATCTTAAGAGATTATCAGAGAATAGAACGAAGTACAAAGAACCGGTCTTGGCATGTGTAGACAGGGGACCTTACATACATCATCATGTATCAATCCCAAGAGTTTACTAACTCTTTCTCTGTTTCCAATAAACAGAGCTATGGTCATTTAATCTTTGTGACATGACTGGCAAGTTTCATAAGATGTAAATTCAAACTGATTTAAATATGCATCTAAAATGTAACTTTAGCCAGTCGGGTCGCATTGATATGACCTAGTCTACAATGCCTCAAGAATGATTCGTTCATTTCTGAACTTTTCCTCTTGTATGTGTTCTGTATACTAGGAACTGTAGTTTGATTTAGAACGTCAATGCTTTTAGATAACGTGCCTGAACCGATCAACTTTTGATATAGGAAATGTTCAAAACATTATCCATCAATACAAAATTATATCCTTTCCTTACTAATAAAGAGACTGATATGATTTTGTATATCAGGTTCGGTATCTAACAGCATTTGTTCTGAATCAATGTATTGGTAATACAGGGTGACAGTGACCAACAGACTTGGCTGCAACACTTGCCCCGTTTTCTGTCTCATGAAACTTATCACCCGTTCTCAGTTTTCTACCCTTTTGTAGCCCTATGTAACAGCTTACATATCTGGGATCCTGATCCGGTATCAAATACCCATGATGCAGAGGATACTGAGAAACAGTTCTTTTGTAATGAACACACCCGAAGATGATGCATCAGCATGCACTCTCTTCGTTTGGGCGGCACGGGAAATCTGGTATTCCCCAATTTCCTGCTCTGTCTTATAACAATTATAAGTTGGAGCGGGACCAACGTTCCCCAGCTCAGTATAACAAGCGGGTTCGGTCAATAATCCGTATTATTATCTTGATTAAGGCGTGATATGCTCGCTACCAGGAGAGAGAAAGAAGAAAACACTCTGCGTGCGCTCTTTCAAGATTAGATTGGTTATATATTTTATCTAATCAGGATGGCTCCCACTGTTTTTATCAAATCTTCCTTCAAACCCTAAAAGGAAAGACTAGCCGGGATTAATTACACTCTACAAGTTTGCCAATCTTTCAGCCAGGCCAGTGTCGGTACTTTGAGGGAGGTTCCCCGTGCTTTCGCACGGACCTAATTATAGTAAACCTCGTTTTCCCAGAGGCGTAACCCCGTTGACACCTTTCTAGACACCTACTTGATCGGCTAATTGCAAAGTGCAAAATTCTCCCAGGAGTAACAATTACTCGCAGTGGGTATCGGGATCCAACTATCATATAGAAGCTATGCAATCTCATTGCAAGTTTCAACACTTGAAACTCCCGATAATGGTTTTTACCCCTAGCACTTATGACCTTAACTAAGGTCAACAAATCATAAGTACTAGTCAAGTTCTACCCGTCATTTCGTGATTAATTAGACCCACCCACATGACCCTTAACTAAGGTCAACAAAGTCACGCGACTGTCCTAACTAATCGCATCATATGCGGTGTAGGAAGACATCACTTAGCTACCGTACACTGTGCCTTGACTATGGTCAACAAACACAGCACGAATACTAAGTACTCTACTTCCTAAAAAGACGGAGGGTTGCGAATGGTTTTTGTGAAAACCTTTAACGCTTTGAACTTGATCTCGTTGCGGAATCAAATGGTTTTTTAAATGGAATGTTTTTGAGGCTTTTCTAGTTTTGCTAAAGGGGTCACTCCCGGTGAAGGGATCGTCGGCCCTTTCCTCGTCGAATGAGGTGCGGGATATATCATATATATCACTGTGCAAAGCGAAAACTATAGAAGCGATCAAAGACAAACCGAGAGTTGTAGCATCTGCCAGTTATTGCTAAAGGAGTCACTCCCGGTGAAGGGATCTCGGTCCTTTCCTTATCGAATAAGGTGCAGGATGTTCTACAAGGAACACCACGATGCAAAGCAAGAACTGTAGCTACCTATTTTATTTTTGAAATTCGATTCCACAACATCAATTAGGTTTATTTTTTTTCATTAATCTCATTAATGAATATCCCATCATTAAGATCCACCTAAACATCACAGATAAATATAACGTACGCTTATGCCATCCGCATTCGCCTCGATGTCCCGTCTGCACCGTTAGGTTAGGTAACTAACGGCAGAGCGGGGCAGGGCTAGCGCGGGTGTAAAACATAAGCAACGTTTATATAATATATCATATATACTATATATAATATCTATCAAAACAAATCACATGATCACATCACAGATAACGCAGCAGAATAAACATATGAAATATTGGATATACTAGGACGTCCGTGTTTTCAATATGAGCCAGTATAAAACACGGATTCCACGGTCGTGATGAATAGCCAATCCCACACCCCTAGACCCCTACGAGAGCGCCAAGCAACCCTACCAATTCTAGGGTTAGGAGACCCGGAGTCGACTCCTCGAGATGGTCTTCCACTGGACCCTAGAACCTGGTTACTTGTGCTCCCCTCCTTGGGTCTATCCTAATGCGGAAAAGTAAATAATATACAAAAGGTGACATCTCCCGCAACCTGGAAGTGCCCCAATAAAAAGAATATTACATACAAGTTTTTACATGAATGAAAATGAAAAATACTCATCTGACATAAAAACCCCCGGCTATTCAAAACCGACGATCCAATATAACATATCCAGCAACACATAACATCACATGTCACCAACGTAAGTAAGTATGCATACACCGATTGTCGTAGACGTATAGCAACGGCAATCGGCAATACCACTACATACTACACTTAC
The DNA here is from genome assembly GCA_030015575.1 of Agapanthus africanus. Classification (NCBI taxonomy): domain Eukaryota; kingdom Viridiplantae; phylum Streptophyta; class Magnoliopsida; order Asparagales; family Amaryllidaceae; genus Agapanthus; species Agapanthus africanus. Next base: position 146,411,345 of record JASDDO010000001.1, read on the forward strand.
GGTCACAGAAAAGAAAGTGTAAAACTACAACAATTGGAATCCGCAACCGCTTTAGACATCACATGCCTAATCAAATGAAACACTTAGACATCACATGCCTAACAATTATAAACCCCGCATTTTAGTCTCATCATCGAAAACTCTTTTCAATATCAAGTCGGGCAATTCAACAAGATTCCCGACATCCTGATCGAATGCTCGTCGCAAACTTTAGTAGGCAGCCGCACCCCCCGATGCCGTCGACGAAGTGCACCAAGGCGGAACACCGCTGCCGCGAGCACCCGAACAGATGCTTTTGGCCACGGGGTTCTCCTACAGTCACTTGGTCGGGGCTATGGGGTGTAGCAGTCTATTAAGTTTACCCGGCGAGTATCCGCGTACGCTACGTGATTGCGACGGACTTTTGATCACATCAAAATTCCGTGGCAACCGATCAAGTGAGACTAAACTGCTATGTTTATAACATTCATTCAGTTATCTCATAACTGCTTGTGAATTCCAATTATTGTATCACATTCCGAATAAGATAGAAAATGTTAAACTTTCCGATCGAACAATCGAACACCCAAGTTTTCCCGATCAATCGAATGAAATAAGTTCAAAGACATTCACTTCGTGCCTCAGTACCAACGGTCCAGCCGTAGAAGGGTCAAGCCAACGCCTCACATGTGGCACGCCGTACTGCCCCAAACCCTAAGGTTCAAAGGGCAGTTCAAGATGGTCACATAATCGAATTAAGGTTTGTTGTCTTCTAGAGGGACCATCGCGTTACTTGCACTACTCAGAACGTCCTTAAACCACAGAAAAATCCAACACTTGGAAATTTCCCGGCAGGGGAAAAGGTGGGTATTTATGTCCGGTCGAAATTTTTAACATATTCTAAAATATCCGGAAAACACATAGACAAAATTAGACAATCCGATCGAATGTACAAACTCCCAATACAACCCAAAAAACTCAACTCTTTATTTCAGATAAAAAAAAATCCCAGGAAAACCAGCACTGCAAAATAGGAATTACTGTGCAAAATTGAATCCCTAATAAGACAAACCGGCCGCGGAACCGCCGCATTAGCATGCTAATGCCGCGGTTCCGCCACACTTTTGAGGGATCATTAGTTACTTTTTGCACCGTAATTCTTATAATTTCCTGCTGATATTTCTGCATATTTTTAATTCTCAAAAATCCACGAATTTCAAAAATGTACAGAGAGCATTTTAGGGTTTGGGTTTTGGTTCGATCGGACTTCTAATTCCGTCTACGCATCGCCTAAGGCTCTAGCTAGGCTCTGATACCACTGTAGCGTTCCTAGGCACCCTAGTGAGGTCTCACAAGGCATCAAACATGGCTGTTTCAAATTTTACGAGTGCCTAAAAACCCTAATACGGATCGTTAACTAGATATATAAGCGAAGCGAGCAAGTAAACGAATTAAATGCTATGGAAAGGCGCTACAACCTTTGTAGATCCGGTCCTCCACCTCCCAAGCTCAGTGATGAAGTCCCCTTGCTGTCCAAACTGAATCCCGGACTCTAGCATCGGCTTCATCGGAAAAATGAACGGAATTGGTCGTCGGCTTCGATGTCGAAGATGATCTACGTCGAAGCTCCACAAGATCAAACTCTCACTTCAACAAGTCATGAAACTTGTGAAGAGAACACCCTATACTACTTGGCAAGAGGTAGAGGATGAAAAAATAGGAAGTGGGTTCACTTTAGAATTGGATTTCTCACTTGTTTTCTCAAGTTGCCATTGAACTAGAAAGCTTTTCTTTTTCTAGCTCTTGAAGAAGAAGAAGAAAGATATGATAAGTCTTGTATTTTAAAATGAAAAAAGAATTAAATCTTATCATACTTTCAACATTAATTAGGTGTAGAGAAAAGACCATGGTTAAAAGGATGGTTAGGGTTAAGCATAAGAACAAAAGAGTGACTTAGTCAAAGTTTCAAGAAACTTCAACTAAAAACAAAACATTCAACCATTCATTTATCCTTTTCTTTTTCCAAAATGAATAAATAAGAAAGATAAATAAATAAATAATCAAAACCCTAATCATTAACTTAAACCATGGTTTGATTCTTTACACTTAACCAAGTAAGCATGTATCATCAAACATGATACAAACATGTGCACAAAACTATATCGCATATACAATGTGCACAATTCAAGTGAGAAAATCCTTTTAAAGTGATCCAATACTAGTTAACGCAAAGTAATATATCAAATATATAAATATGCACTAAATCATTAAATCAACACTTGATTTAACGATCCGGTCATATCGGATATAACCGACTAGTATCATATGTATCGGCTTATCGAATCAATCCTTGATTCGATAACTAGGTTATATCGCATATAACCAATCGATACATTGATCGCGAGAATGGAATACGGTATCACATACTCGAATTATTCTCGGTCCCGCACATATCTTATATGCGCTCCTATTTCGTTTCGCTTGAGCCAGGAAACCTCTGTGTAGGACTCTAAAGACTCGTCAATACGCCGGCAGCAGATGATGATCATATCAAGCATCCACAAGCCGCAAGCGGTCTGCTAAACGTAACGGCCACCCGGGTATTGAGCGATCAGAAGATCGACGAGCAAGCCCGCTCACACTCCTACGAATCCAATCAGTAACACTTACCGTACAGTCCGGTCTGTTCGTCTGATATGTCGCATATCTCGCCTAGGGGTGGTAAACGTCAGACCCCAGTAGCTCGATAAGTCATGCCGACTTGAGGTCCATAACATTCATGAAACTACTGATAACTCTTACCAGTATATCACTGCAACCCTGGCCAGGGATTTCCTGTTATGGCCAGTCGAGCATAGCGCAACATCAACCCCCAATACCGGGAGAGACGAATCCTCTCCTATCGCTCATTGCCTCCATGTGAATCGGGACTGTACCCAAAAACCACCTGTTTGCACGACTCAGTAGAGCCGTGGTAGGGTGGAAATCAAAGCATAGTGGGAGACACACAAGACTCTATGACGATCTCGGGTCAACAGACTAAGCTGTACCAGTGTCACCAGAGAACTGCCATCTGACGTGAGGTATAATACCATCTGGGAGTTCTCGGCGAGTCCGTTCAGTGTACCCAGTCTCCACTGAGCACCCGCATACCATCTTCGATGTCAAACACCAATGGATATGGGATCATCCATCGCCCATCGCATGGGTCGAGAAGATATGCGCTAGTCTACTCTGGAATATCGATGGCCCGTCTCGATATTCCCACGACTAGGAACAATGAAGGATGTACTCATTGACTACCCAGGCCCCACTAGTATGATCTGCATCATAGTCCTGGAAGTCGAGTACACATCCTAAGGGCTTTATCAACATGTAACAGAGAGACAGAAAGTATACATGTTAAGATAAAGAGCAACCAGATAGCGTACTATCATGTCGAGCAAGAAAGTCCTACCTATATATGTCCCAGCATCCACTACAATATACATCCAATGTACAGTAATGGCCTCTAGGGCATACATATAACTAACAGCATTCTGGTTAGACAGTATCGACTTCTTGGGTCATGTGGTGACGAGAGATGGTATTTGTGTGGACCCGGGGAAGATCGAGGCAGTTCAGCGTTGGCCTAGACCGGTATCAATTACAGAGGTTCGCAGCTTTTTGGGTCTGGCAGGCTATTATCGACGTTTTGTCCAGGATTTCTCCCGTATTGCTGCACCGCTGACCGGGTTGACCCGGAAGGGGGTCCCTTTTGATTGGACCCAGGCATGTGAGGATAGTTTCCAGCAGTTGAAGACTCGTCTGACTACTGCACCGGTGTTAGCTTTGCCTTCAGGATCAGGCAGGTTCGTGGTATATTGTGATGCTTCTCGAGTGGGGCTGGGCTGTGTATTGATGCAGCACGACAGAGTAATCACATATGCTTCTCGACAGCTGAGGAAACACGAACAGAACTACCCCACTCATGATTTAGAGATGGCTACAGTGGTATTTGCACTTAAGATTTGGAGACATTACCTATACGGTGAGTCGTGCCAGATATTCACTGACCACAAGAGTTTGAAGTATATCTTTCAGCAGCGAGATCTGAATCTAAGACAGCGCCGCTGAATAGAGTTGGTGAAAGATTATGACTGCGAGATTCTATACCATCCGGGCAAGGCGAATGTCGTGGCAGATGCTTTGAGTAGGAGGTCCGGAGGTAGCTTGTCTTGTTTGAGCGCAGTACAGATGCAGTCGACGGCGGATTGGCAGGTTTTATGTGACAGCAGAGTGCAGTTCGAGTTTACTCCTACAGGGGGACAGCTGGCCCATTTCAGAGCACGCCCACAGTTACTTAACCGTATCCGCGAGGCACAGTCCGGCGATGCCCGTATTTTAGAGATTACTGAGCAGATTCGGCAGGGCAGAATTTCTGAGTTCGTGATTGATGATCAGGGGATACTTCGATTTGGGACTCGACTGTGCATACCAGATTCTGAGGGACTGAGGCGCGATATCCTCGAGGAGGCACATATATTAGTATACAGTGTGCATCCAGGTTCCACCAAGATGTACCATGATTTGAGAGAGGTTTACTGGTGGGACGGGGTGAAGAAGGATGTTACAGACTTTGTGTCGAGATGCCTGACTTGTCAGCAAGTCAATGCCGAGCACCAGAGGCCAGCCGGCGAGTTACAGCCTTTGCCCATCCCTTAGTGGAAGTGGGAGCAGGTCTCCATGGACTTCATTGTGGGTCTACCCAGGACCAGTCGAGGGTATGACTCTATTTGGGTGATTGTGGATCGACTGACGAAAGCGGCTCACTTCCTGCCAGTGAAGACTACTTTTGGATTTTCTCAGTACGCCAAGGTTTATATTGATGAGATCATGCGACTGCATGGCGTTCCGACTTGCATCGTGTCCGACCGGGGCACCCAGTTTACCAGCCGATTATGGCAGAAATTTCAGGAAGCTTTGGGCACCCGATTGAGTTTTAGCACAGCCTTTCACCCGCAGACTGACGGTCAGTCGGAGCGTACTATTCAGACTCTTGAGGACATGCTCAGAGCTTGTGTTTTAGATTTCGGTGGTAGCTGGGATCGTCATTTGCCTTTGATCGAGTTCTCCTACAATAATAGCTTCCAGGAGACGATTCAGATGGCACCTTTCGAGGCTTTATATGGGAGGAGATGTCGATCGCCTGTATGTTGGACAGAGCTCAGGGAGAGCAGTATTTTGGGGCCGCAGATCGTACAGGAGATGACCGAAAAGATACAGATGATTCAGGACTGGATGAGAGCGGCACAGAGTAGGTAGAAATCATATGCTGACGGGCGCCGTCGCCGACTCGAGTTCGCTGTTGGCGATCATGTTTTCCTGAGAGTCTCTCCGATGAAGGGTGTGATGAGATTTAGGCGGAAAGGGAAGCTGAGTCCTAGATATGTTGGTCCCTTCGAGATCCTAGAGCGTGTTGGTCCAGTCGCTTATCGGTTAGCTCTTCCGCCCAGCTTCCCCCGATGTTCACCCCGTGTTCCACGTCTCGATGCTCCGCAAGTACCTTCATGATCCTTCCCATGCGATTCAGCACCAGATGATCCATCTAGAGCATGATCTTTCATTCACCGAGCAGCCGGTGTTCATTTTAGATCGGCAGGTGAAGAAATTGAGGTCGAAAGTTATACCCTCTATCAAGATTCTTTGGCGTGGCCCGAACAGCGAGGAGGTCACCTGGGAGACCGAGATCGAGATGAGGAAGAGATATCCCCATCTTTTTGAAGGTACGCATAGTTAGATTCTAAATTCGGGAACCGAATTTATTTAAGGCGGGAAGATTGTAACGCTTCGAAAATCGTTTAGGCAGTTTTTCGGTAATCGGCTAAATTAGCAACCTTTTCCGTAAAAAGTCAAAATAAGTATTTTTCATTATAGACCTAATTATACAAAATTTAGATAAGATATTACTATAAATTGGTCACTAAAATGTCACTTAAAATTTTCTAGTTAATTAAATTTTTTTCCTTAATTAATTATTTTTAATATTATTTTAAGCTTTTAAAAATACATTAAATTAGTGATAAATACAAATTTAATTAGGTAAATTAAACACTTAGGAAATATTATAAACTAAAATTTAGTGTTAATAAAATTTTATCAAGACTTTTCAAAGTTTTTGTTCTATGGTTTAAAATTTTATTCAAAAATGGCTTAAAAGGGGGTATTTTGTGTAAAAATTGATGTGATAGTCATTAATTGGGCTTGGGAAAGGCTTTTTGTGTAGAATTTTCTACACCATTCACACACACACACCCTCCTCTACCTCAGGTCAAGCTTGCTGCTGCCCCCTTCCTTTTTTTCCTTCACTCCTCTTGCTTTAATTCTTGCAAAAATCAACAAATTCCATAAAAAAATACACAGTTTTCCTTCTCAAATTCAAACCAAAACCCAAATCCATCCCTTCCCTAACCCTAATTTGTTTGAAAAGTGAAGAAAAGAGGTGTCTTGGAGGCTAGTGCAAGTTTGGAATCAACTCTTGTAAGGTATAAATCCTAATCTAGTTGCTTAATTTGCTAGAATTAATAGTTCAAGTGTGAATTTTAGTTATAAATTCTTGTTTTTGAAATTTCAAGAAAAGTGGTGATATTGTAGTTAGGGTTTGAAGTTGAATAAGTGTGTTTAGGTTAGTATTGTGGCCATCTAGTGTATTAGGTCGGATATGTGTGCGATGTTGCGATCGCGATATCGTTAATTCACGATGTTTGCTTTGAAATCGGCATGCTAATTGCTTACTAGTTTTTCTAAAATTTTAGGAGGTGATCTAATTGTGTTATTTTGGCGATATAATTAGCATCTTATATGACTATTAGGGTGTGTGAATGCGGAGTTTTGTCTAGTCGGGTTTTAGTTTTGACAATTGCCCCGAAACGGCGATTTTAGTTAAGGTTTTAGCGATTTTCGTGTATTTTCCGCATACCGAGTGCACGTTGTGATTAATTCGAGAGCGTCGATCTTTTCATAGTGTGAGTTGCGTCATTTCAGAAATCTATAATCTTATATTGTGTGTTATGCAATTCTAGGATCGGTCGCGGAAATATCGGACGCGGCGCGCAAAGGCAAGGCGGTAGTCGGATCGGATTAGCGAGGCATTCAGGTGAGTAGATGTATTCATCTATGGGGGAATCGTCTGGATGGCGCGAGGCACACCTTAGTTAGGATTACTTTATTCTTGCAAAGATTTGCATTGTTAGTTAGCTAAACCCCCATCATTCACATTTCATACCCTTATAGCTAATCGTCTGCTAGATTGCATGGATTTTCATATACACATGTGCGATATTACTTCGTAGGACACGAACACCATTACCATTGGTTCCTGTTGCATGTGCACTATTCATGTGACACGCACGCCTTTGGTAATTGCCATGCCACGAGCACCATAGAACCTGTTTAGCTTAGTGTCACCAATTGCATCATACATGATATACGAAATCACATAGCACGTATATACCTCGCATCATCATCATACTTAAATAGATTTCTAGCCACAAATTGCATCACATACCTTGATATCATAGACATTTATCATATACAACATGTTGAGTATTATGATTTTCTTGAGGATTTCAGTATTGCTGCGATTTCTGGATTTTGGGGAAAACCGCAAGAATTTAATAAAAGCTTATAATTATCATTTTTTTTAAAACAAAGTTGTGGTTTTCTCGTGATGTATGTGTCGTCCACCATGAGTTTTCATGTTTTCTGTTGGATTTCGAGACCCGATTCGAAGAGTGGATGAACCGTCTCGGGTACATGGTGGGCCCGGTATGGTACCCCGGGACAAGAAGATCGAGTTGTAGACGTTGAGCCTGGCAGGGGAAGACTACCTACCGGTGATGTCTGGCGCGGTGGATATCCGAAGGATACCGACCGTTGTCGTGAGATTGATGATATGGGCCGATCCGGACTGACGGAGCCCGATTTATTGAGACATTGATACAGTGAGACATTGAGACAGATGTGTTTTCATATTTGGTGTCGATGCTTGACACGGGGTTCAGATGATTTCTTGATGGTATTTAGCTATTATACAGATATTCTTTTTCTAAAGTTAAGAATGCAGAACTCATAGCATTTAAACACTTAAAGATTTAGTATTGACATTGCATACATGTGCATGCATACTAGAGGTATTACATCACATCTCGACATACATGCTGTGACGCATTTGCGTGCATTCTTACGATAGCCTTACTAGATGTTAGATTCTACTCACAAGCTGGCAACTCACCCCTATTGTGCCACAGTGTCTTGCAGGTCGGACTCATCAGCCTAGTAGCGGCGGCTTATCTTATTAGTGACTTCTTGTGCTCAGACTCGCGACATTGCTCGTAGGTGGGTTGCGAGAGCGCTTTTATCTCTTTTTGTACTATTTTTGTATCTAGTATTCTCCATCTACCACTTCTTATTTGTATATTCGACCTAGTGATGAGACTAAGAGATTTGTGTATATGTGGGTTCTTTTGGGTCGAGCTCACTTGAGCTGACGTTGTGTTTTCTTACATTTCGCATTTCTTTATGCTCTTTTTCTTGAGATTACATATATATATTGCGTGTGGTTGTGATCCGCCTTGGGCGAAGAGCTAGCTCCCGCTTGGGGATGCCATTTTGTGATTACAGGTTATATACCTTGTTGTACCCATTTTGGGGGATAGAATTTACAGAGGAGACTCTGCCGAAATTTTCGGAAATTTTTGATGTTTTTAAAAAGCGGTTCAATGCAACTTAATTGATTTCAAAATCGTTTTCATGTAAGGTTTCCTTCACTCTTTTGATTTTGGTTTAGATTTTTCTGGGCTTTGGCTGACTTAGGTTACGTTACGCCTTTAGACGTCTCGTAATATAAGTGCCAATCACGTTCCGTACTTTCGAGTCGTGACAGCAGGTAACTTGCCGCGCCTGTAGGGGTCTGGGTTTTCATTGCACAGGCTATCCATATGAACAGAGGAACGTCAGGTTTCACTTGCAGCTCAAAGGAAACCCGGGGCTCCCAGATTATCTTTATTGTTCTGTGATGCTTATTACTTTTCTGTGATGTTGCATTTATCATGCCTGGAGAGATTATTACATATTGATATATATACTAATAGATATTGTATATGTTTTACACCCGCGCTAGTCCAATCCCCGCTCTGTCGTTAGTTAAGTAACCTAATGGGTGATGACGGGACCCAGTGGCGAATGCGGATGGTATATATGTACATTATATTTTCATTCTTTTGTGGTGTGATTAATTGATGAGACTGCATTGATTCGAATCAATGCAAGGAAAACAGACCTATTCGATGTTGTTGGAACAATTTTCAAAAAGTCGTTATTACAAAGACGTTCTCTTTTGTTTTGCACAGTGGTATTCGGTTATGAATACCCAGCACCCCATTCGACGAGGCAAGGGACGAGATCCCTTCATCGGGAGTGACCCCTTAGGCAGAGGTTTGCGTCAGGGTAATAAGTTTACTATAGTCAATTACTTTTTGCTTTGCATCGCTGTAATCAGTTAGAATATCCTGCACCTCATTCGACGAGGAAAGAGCTGAGATCCCTTCACCGGGAGTGACCTCTTTAGCAAAAGTTTTCGCCACTATATTTTTGTAAAAAGCTATCTGGTTCCTTCAACGATATCAAGTTCATTATGTTAAAGGTTTTTCGCCAAAAACCATTCGTAGCCCTCCGTCATTTCAGACGGGTAGCACTTAGTATTCATGCAATGTATGTTGGCCTTCGTCAAGGCATAGTGTATGGTAGCTATTTGTTACTTTTCTATTGCATAGATAGATGCGTTGGTTTGGGACAGTCGTATTTGGCCTTCGTCAAGGGTATGTACGGGTGGGTTCAAATTAACCTGGATGATGACGGGTAGAACTTAACATGTGACTTATGATATGTTGGCCTTCATCAAGGTCATAAGAGTATGGGGTAGAAATCACATTGGGAGTTTCTAAAGAAACTGAAACTTTCCAGGCATGCGCATACCTTCTGGAGTGTGATAACTTGAGTGGATTCCATCAGATTATCATGCAATGATAGTTGGATCCCGATTCCCACTAATAAGTTAGTTTACTCCTCGGGTGATCCCGACTAATTCTTCTTTCAGGTTTGGAGGAGAATTTGAGGATACAGTGGGAGACATCCGGATTAGATAGAGTGATTAACCATTCTGATCTAGGTTAGAGTGCACGCAGAGTGTTTATTTTCTCTCTCTCTCTTTGGCAACTACTATGGCCCGACCCTAGACTATAACTCAGTGACCAAGTTAACCGAACTTTCTTAAAACACTAGCTTTTGGATTTGTCTGAGTTGCATACATCATCGCCACTCCTTCTTTTACCCTTTGCATTTCTTCAGAACACCCTGTATCACTACGAACATCCACTTCCATTGGATAAGACCATCGTATGGTTATATACAAACTCGAAGGAACTTATTCCAGATTCGAGGATGGTTTCTGGTTCTGGAGAAATTGAATGTGACTATTCAGTTGTCTTTTCCCTTTACATTCTCTCAGATTGTGAGGGCTCGTAGGATTAGGAGATGGTACACCTATTACGCTTATTGGATAATCTTCTTCCAAACCATAATCAGGTGCCGAAAGGTAGGAAATGAAGAAAACCATTTAGCCTAAGTGTGGTGTACAGAAGGTAATAAGTAAAGACAAATAAAGGAATTAGAAATAGGGCAAAGTAAATTGCGACTGTTATCATTCACGACCAAACCACGTATTTCATAGCTAATCCTACTTCAACTTTGGATTTCTCCAGAACACCGCGTATCACTACGAAGATCCACAGTTTATTGGATAATCCATCGTATGGTTATATACGAACTCGAAGGAACTTGTTCTAGTTTGGGGATGGATTCTTGTTCAGGAGAAATAGAATAAGGTTTATTCAGTTGTCTTTTATCTTTACCTTCTCTCAGGTTGCGAGTACTCTTAGAATTAGGAGGGTACACCTATTACGCTTATTGGATAGTATTTTCCAAACCATAGGCTGGTGCCGAACGGTTGGAAAAGAAGAAAACCATTGAGCCTAAGAAGGTGTACAGAAGGTATTGAGTAAAGACAAATAAAGGGATTTGGGGAGATGGCAAAAGAAATATACGGTTATAGTCATGGATCTGGATAATGGAAGAGGCATTACTAGGAATATCCGGATACCCCTCCGAAACATCTTCATGTTTCAGTTTCACTGTGCGTTGTTAATAGAAAACTGATTTCCCAATTAGATCCTTACTCCAGGGTATGTATTTACCAGGTTTGATTCTCACATCTGTGTGGTTTTACAGATGATGAGTGGGAGTAAGTTATTGGAAATTAGGTGATCATCCTCATTATATCGGGATTCGTTGTAATTGGTGATATTTGAGGAAATCGCCTGGGTTTTTGCCGGACGGCAAATATTTTGTTTTGAATATCCGTTGTTATACACCAATTTCAAACTGATATATCTGTACGTTTATTTTATAAAGTGAGATATAACTTTTTGAAATTATTTCCATGACATTTACCTATATCAGTTGATGGTTAGGTAAGGAGCATTCGACAGCGGTGTAATTCTTCATAACCATAGTACAGTTTTTAACCTGCGATGCACAGGGTTTGAGTTATTCAATTCAGGGGACTTATACAAAGCATTGTATATTGCCAGTGTCCATTAGGACAGAGGGGTTGGTCCTCATGCTATATTCTGTTTACTTGTGACTTCTCTAGTTTTTAGACAAGTGTTTCGTAGAAATATAAGGTTTAAGTTTTGAGAAGTTATAGGTATAAGAGTAAAGTAGAGAACCACGTGTTGCAAGTATCAGGATTCTTCAAGGTAATCGGAGTTGTAGATACTTGTGTTTGGTATTCAGTCGATAATAATGACTTTAAGAACTTGCTTCTCTTTTTCAGGTTACTCATAATTGGATACACTCCTAAGTTGAGTAATGCTGATTGGCCTCTCTCCATTTATGCACTGGAGACAGCTGCATGATTTGAATCTGGTTCTAATTAAATCAGTGCCCCTGTTTCTATATTGTATATAGAATGGATCATATCCTAACGATGTTAAGGTATATGGAGTTGTCCGGTTTATGCTTGAAACCAGACTCTGGATAACTCGAGGCACGTTTCTGTAATGGTTGTTTGTGGGCTAACCCGGGTTATGGCGAGGGTTAACTTTCTACCATCTGGAAGATCAATAGTGATATTGTTCTTGACTCGACATAGTTTTAGGAAAATGGACTTTTTCAGAAAACAGTAGTAGGAGGATGATAGAACTGGAAGTGATTCCAGAACCACAAACGATTACTGAAAATTTAATAGGACCTAAAAATTCATTCAGGTTTGACATTACATTAGCTACTCCGTAGATATGGTGGGTAATCTCAGGCACCCGAGAGGTACTCCGGTAGCCTCAAGGATGGTGACAGGGAGGTTCTTGTTTACCTAGACTTGCCATTGCTGCTGTTCTAGACTGTGAGACCCGGCAGGAGGATGTGTATAGCGTCATTCTAAACTATCTTTAGGAGTGCACGTATACACGACTCTGCCAGAAGGTTGTTGTAGTCTGTGGGAGTAGTGGAAGCATAGTGGACAAGTAGCTTATATCTGTTTATAGAATAAAGCAGATATAGCAGAGATAGATCATCTATTTTTTATGTGACAGTCATGGGTTTTGACTTCATCAGAATAGGGGATGGATCTGTTGAGAAGGTAGTAGGGTGTGATGTCCTGGTATTTGATGACATACACGTTGTTGGAAGTGACATTCCTATACTACGATCGGTTATACTGTGATTGTCATACAGTGGTTTCTCTACAAAGGATATAGATATTATATCAGGCATTCTAGTTACTAGATCTATGGTTTTAGATCTAGATTTGGGTAGTTTCCCAATTTTGGAACTTAGATAGTATTCTAAATGTTTTTTAGAATGGATGACTCCTGGTATGGTAGTGTACCTGCAGGTGATGGATCCACCCTCTCTAAAGGTGTCTTACAGACTAAAGGGGAGAGGGATATACATGATTGGCATATCACTTGCTTAGGCAATTAAGTTAATCATGAGATGTAAAGTACCACACCAGATTGTAGGGTTACTAGGCACACTAACAAGGCTCTACAAGGCATCGACCATGCCAAAATTAAATTTTTATCTGCCGAACAACTCTAAGCAAGATCGTATATTAGAGATTAGGCGAATAAAATAGCAAGTAAACAACTTTACGACTAAGGGTATGCGAAATACAACCTTTGTAGATCGGTCCTTCACTTCTAAGGCTCCTTGTCGTAGTCCCTTCGCTGCGATCATGGTTCTCCCGGGCTCTTGTATGGCTTCACGAGACGAAAGACACGTCCTTGCTTGAAGTCTCCGAGGCCGAAGATGATCTACGTCGAGCGAATACCGACTCAAGCTACTACTTCACTAACTAGAGAATTAGTGAAGCAAACACCTTAAACTAAAGTGCTAGTCTAGTAGAGGATGGAGAAATAGGATGTGGGTTCTCTTTAGAATTTTATTTCTCACAATGATTCTCACTTTGGATCAAACCCTAGCAACCCTTTTTTCTTTTTGAACCAAGAAGAAGATGAACAAAAGAAAGAGAAGAGGATAATGATCAAGTGTGTGAGCTAACCATGGTGAGTGAGTATCATATACTAATTCTTGTAGAGACTTAATCCATGGCTAATTGTTATGGTTGGGTTAATAAATATCCATAGTAAAAAAAACTCAAGTGGAATTAGTTAATGCATCCACAAGCTTCCATAAGCTTCATACATTTTCTAATCCTCCACTTGATTTTGTAATTACTTAAAATATAAAAACCCAACATAATAGATAGCATGGTGTAAGTCTCATACACCCAAGTCATGTGTATCATCAACCATGATACAATAAGAAAACACATTTTTAATATATATCATATATACATTAAAATTGTGTACATGTGAGAAAAAACCTAAAGTGAACAAGTGTTAGTAAATGTAAACTAGTATATCTAATATACAATTATACACTTAATTATTAAATCAACACTTGACTTAATAATCCGGTCATATCTCATATAACCGACTAATATCCATTGTATCGACTTACCAAATCAACACTTGATTCGATAACCCGGTCATATCATATATAACCGACCGATACAAAAAGTCGCGAGAATAGAATACGGTATCACATACATGCATTATTCTCGGTCCCGCACATATCACATACGTGCTCCTATTTCGTTTTGCCTGAGCCAGTAAAACCTCTGTGTAGGACTCTAAAGACTCGTCAATACGCCGGCAGTAGGTGATGATCACATCACGCACCCATAAGCCGTCAGCGGTACTAGCTCGACATAACGGCTACCCGGGTATTGAGCGATCAGAAGATCAGCAAGCAAGCCCGCTCCAACTCCTGTAAAAGCCTGCCGGTAACACTTCCCGTACAGTACGGTCTCCTCGTCTGATATGTCGCATATCAAGTCTAGGGTTGGTAAACGTCAGACCCCAATAACCGATAAGTTGTGCCGATGTGAGGCTCATAACGGGTCGAGAAACTACTGGTAACACTTACCAGTAAATATCTGAATCAGTCCTGGCCAGGGACTTCCCTGTTACGGCCAATTGAGCACAGCGCAACATCAACCCCTAATACCGGGAGAGACGAAACCCCTCCTATCGCTCATTGCCTCAATGTGACTCGGGACTGTACCCAAAAACCATCGTTTTGCACGCCCTCATGGACGTGGTAAGGTGGAAATCAAAGAACAGTGGGAATCACACAAGACTCTATGACGATCTCGGGTTTACAGACTAACCTGCACAAGTGTCACCAAAGAACTGCCATCTGACGTGAGGTATAATACCATCTGGGAGTTCTCGGTGAGTCCGTCCAGTGTACCCAGTTTCCACTGAGCACCCGTATATCATCTCTGATGTCAAACACCAATGGATATGGGATCATCCATCGCCCATCTATATGGGTCAAGAAGGTATACGCTAGTCTACACTGGTATATCGATGCCCCTTCTCGATACACCCACGACTAGTGACCTTGAAGGATGTACTTATGGACTACCATGTCCCCACTAGTATGATCCGCATCATAGTCCAGGTAGTCAAGTACACATCCTAAAGTCTTTACCAACATGTAACTATAAAACAGTATAAAGAGACAAGTATACATGTTAAGATAAAGAGCAACCAGATAGCATACTATCATGTCGAGCAAGAAAGTCCTCTCTATATATGTCCAAGAATCTAATATAATATACATCATCTGTACAATACTAGCCTCTAGGGCATATATACAACTAACAATCTCCCACTTGCACTAGGGCCAGCTGCTGTAGTATCGCATACCTAGCATCTCGAAGAGTCTCTCAAACTGTATCTGGGGTATGGCCTTCGTGAGTGGATCCGCTGTGTTGTTCTTCGTGTTAACCCTCCTGACCTCGATCTCCCGGCGATCTACTATCTCCCGGATCAGGTGATACCGCCTCAGAATATGCCTGGATCACTGATGGGACCTGGGTTCCTTGGCCAAAGCCACCGCTCCATTGTTATCGCAATACAAAGGTATTGGATGCTCAATGGATGGAACCACTCCAAGTTCAGTAATGAACTTCTTGATCCAGACAGCCTCTTTGGCAGCATCGTTGGCAGCGATGTATTCAGCCTCCATCGTCGAGTCTGCCACAATTTCCTGCTTGGAACTCTTCCAGCTAACCGCCCCTCCGTAAAGGGTAAAGACAAATCCCGACTGCGACTTAGAGTCGTCCTTATCACTCTGGAAGCTCGAATCGGTAAAGGACTCCACTTGGAGTTCTCCGTTACCATACACCAAGAGCATCTCTTTAGTCCTTCGCAGGTACTTGAGAATGCTCTTCACAGCTGTCCAGTGACTCTCTCCAGGATCAGCTTGATACCTACTCACTACACTTAGTGAGTATGCTACATCGGGTCTGGTACATAGCATCGCATACATGATAGCACCTACTGCCGAAGCATAGGGTATCCCTTGCATGCGAGCTCTCTCCAAATCAGTCTTGGGAGACATCTCTTTGGAGAGAGTGAGCCCTGAGATCGTGGGTAAAAACCACGTTTGGACCCTTCCATACTAAACCTCTTTAGTATAGTGTCAATGTACCTGGATTGGGACAATCCTAATATCTTTTAGATCTATCTCTATAGATCATAATTCCCAATATGCAGGAGGCATCACCAAGATCTTTCATTGAGAATCTTTGTGATAAGAAGAGCTTGACCGATTGCAGCATAGGAATGTCATTTCCTATCAAGAGTATGTCGTCCACGTACAATACGAGGAAGACAACCTTACTCTCTGCCACCTTCTTGTAGATACAAGGTTCATCTACGTTTTTGACGAAATCAAACTCTTTGATAACGACGTCAAAGCAGATGTTTCAGCTCCGCGATGCTTGCTTTAATCCATAAATGGATTTAAGCAGCTTGCACACCTTCCCGCTGCTCCCACTATCTACGAAGCCCTCTGGCTGAGTCATGTACACGCACTCTTCTAAATCACTGTTTAGAAAGGCGGTCTTAACATCCATTTGCCAGATTTCGTAATCATGATATGCAGCGATGGCAAGCATGATCCGGATGGATTTAAGCATAGCCACTGGAGAAAAGGTTTCGTCATAGTCCACACCTGGTCTTTCACGAAAACCCTTTGCAACAAGTCTAGCTTTGAAAGTCTCCACTTTCCGATCTACACCAAGTTTTTTCTTGAAGATCCACTTGCTCCCAATGGGTTTTACCCCTTCAGGAGCAACTTCCAAAGTCCATACTTTGTTGGTGTACATGGATTCCATCTCGGACCGCATTGCATCTAGCCATTTCACTGAGTCCCCACTCGTGATGGCCTGCTCGAAGCTAGTTAGGTCATCATCAACCATGATGCAATCCTCGCTCCCACCATCCATGAGAAAACCGTAGTATCTCTCAGGTGGGTGAGGAACCCTACTAGATCGGCGGAGTGGCTGGGGTTCATCGGGAACTACCGAATCCTCTGGTTCTACCAAATCTTCTGTTGTGGTTTGTACAGCTGGAACCTCTTCTAGTTCTACCTCAGAGCCACTAATCTCTTTTGCAAGAAATTCCATTTCTAAAAAGGTGGCGTGTTGAGCAACAAACACCCTTTGTTCCTCACTGTGATAGAAGATATACCCTCACGAATGCTTGGGATATCCAACAAACTTACACAAAACAGACCTTGTCTCGAATTTGTCTGGTTTTTGTCTTTTGACATAGGCCGGGAAACCCCATATCTTAATAAAATTAAGATATGGTCTCTTTCCGTCCCATATCTCATATGGGGTGGTAGGCACAGATTTGGTAGGAACCCTATTCAGTAGGTATGCTGTTGTCTCCAGTGCATATCCCCAGAAGGAAATAAGTAACTCAGCTATACTCATCATAGAGCGCACCATATCTAATATGGTGCGGTTCCTTCGTTCCGATACACCGTTGTGCTGTGGTGTATATGGAGGAGTTAGCTGAGAGAGAATCCCATTCTCTTTTAGGAAGTCCAGGAATTCATTGCTCAAGTATTCACCTCCTCGATCAGATCGAAGGATTTTAATACTTTTCCCGGTTTGGTTCTCGACTTCTTGTTTATATTCTCTAAATTTCTCAAAAGCTTCTGATTTGTGTTTCATCAGGAACACATATCCGAATCTAGAGAGATCGTCAGTGAATGTAATGAAGTACGAAGAACCATCCCTGGCATGTGTAGACATTGGACCGCATACATCACTATGTATCAGTCCCAAGAGTTTGGTAACTCTTTCTCCGTGTCCCGTAAACGGAGTTTTGGCATCTTGCCTTTGAGACATGACTGGCAAGTATCATAAGATGAAAATTCAAACGGATTTAAATATCCATCCTTATGCAACTTAGCTAGTCATATTGCATTGATGTGACCCAGTTTACAATGCCACAAGAAGGATTCGTTCAGTTCTGAACACTTCCTCTTGTGTGTGTTTGTTATGCTCAGAACTGTTGATAGATTTAGAACATAAATGCCATTGCACAACGTGCCTGATCCAACCAACTTTTGGTTAAGAAAAATATTCATAACATTATCCTGTAATACAAAATTATATCCCTCTTTACCTAGTAAAGAAACCGATATAATATTGCATATCAGGTTCGACATGTAATAGCATTCGTTCAGAACCAATGTATTACCAGTTGGCAATACAAGGTGATATTTCCCGACGGTTTTAGCTGCAACAATTGCACCATTTCCAACCCTTATGTCTTTATCACCTTCTCCAAGTTCCCTACCTTTCCTAAGCCCATGTAACTGATTACATATATAGGATCCTGACCTGGTATCTAATACCCAGGACGTAGAGCAAATGAAGAAACAGTTCTCAGTAACGAACACACCCGAAGAAAATACATCAACATGTACTTTCTTCATTCGGGTGGCATGGGAATCCTGGTATTCCCCTATATCCTGTTCAGTCCTATAACTCTTATAAGAAAGAACGGAACCAATGTTCCCCAGCACAGTATAACATGCGGGTTCGGTCAATACATCCATATTATTATCTTGATTAAGGCATGATATGGTCGCTACCTGGAGAGAGAGAGAAGAAAACACTTTAGCGTATGCTCTTGCAAGATCAGATTGGTTATTATTTTATCTAATCAGGATGGCTCCCACTGTTTTTTATCAAATCTTTCTTCAAACCCTAAAAGGAAAGACTAGCCGGGATTAATTACACCCTACAACTTCGCCAATCTTTCAGCCAGGCCAGTGTCGGTACTTTGAGGGAGGTTCCCAGTGCTTTCGTACGGACCTAATTAAAGTAAACCTCGTTTTCCCAGAGGCGTAACCCCGTTGACACCTTTCTAGACACCTACTTGATCGGCTAATTGTCCTGTGTAAAACTCTCCCAGGAGTAACAATTACTCGCAGTGGGTATCGGGATCCAACTATCTCATAGAAGGTATGCAATCTCATTGCAAATCTCAACTCTTGAAATTCCCGATAATATTTTGCCCCAAGTATCCCATGACCTTGACGGAGGCCAACAAACCATAGGGTGCAAGTCAAGTTCAACCCGTCATTTCTTCATTGAATCAAACCCACCCGCACGACCCTTGACGGAGGTCAACAAGGTCGTACGACTACCCTAATCCAATCTGCATCATATGCATAAGCAGATAAATACTAGTTAGCTACCGCACACTACGCCTTGATGGAGGTCAACAAACGTAGCACGAATACTAAGTAGGACTTATCTGAAATGTTACGACAGGTTTTTCTGAAAACCTATTACGTAATGAACTTGATATCGTTGTAGAATCATGTGAATTTTGAAATGGAGTGATTTTGAGGCTTTCATTAGTTTTGCTAAAGAGGTCACTCCCGGTGAAGGGATCTCGGCTCTTTCCTCATCGAATGAGGTGCAGGACATATCATATATATCACTATGCAAAGCAAAACTCCAAAAGTTATCAAAAAACAAACCGAGTTTTGTAGCATCTGCCAGTTTTGCTAAAGTGGTCACTCCCGGTGAAGGGATCTCGGCTCTTTCCACATCGAATAAGGTGCAGGGTATATCATATATACCGCTATGCAAAGCAAAACTGTAGCTAGCCTTTTTGAAAAATTTGATTCTACAACATCTTTTAGGTTTCTTTTCTTTCATTAATCACATTAATGAAGTCCCATCATTTAAGTCACCTAAACATCACAGATAAATACGACGTACACTTATGCCATCCGCATTCGCCTCGATGTCCCCTCGTACACCGTTAGGCTAGGTAACTAACGGCAGAGCAGGGCAGGGCTAGCGCGGGTGTAAAACATAAGTAACGTCTATATAATATATCATATATACTATATACAGTATTTATCACAGAACATCAAATAATCACATCACAGATATCGCAGCAGAAGAAACATATGAAACATTGGATATATTAGGACGTCCGTGTTTTATTTTGAGCCTCTATAAAACATGGATTCTACGGTCGCGACGAATAGCTAAACCCATACCCCTAGACCCCTATGAGAGCGGCAAGCAACCCTACCAATTCTAGAGTTAGGAGACCCGGACTCGACTCCTCGAGTTGGTCTCCCACTGGACTCTAGAACCCGGTTACTTGTGCTCTCCTCCTTGGGTCTATCCTAGTGCGGAAAAGTAAATAATATACAAATGGTGACATCGACCTCATCCCGGAAATGCCCCAATAAAAGAATATTACATACATTTAATTTACATGAATGAAAATAAAAAATTCTCATCTCACATAAAAAACCCCGGCTATTCATAACGCGACGATCCAATATAACATATCCAGCAACTCATAACATCACATGTCATCAACGTAAGTAAATATGCGCATCCAAATTGTCGTTGACATATAGCAACGAAACCGGCGATATCACATATTACACTTACGGTCGCAGAAAAGAAAGTGTAAAACTACAACATTTGGAATCCACAATCTCTTTAGACATCGTAAATCCGAAATATCACATACTTTGCATTCCATACCTAACTATATGAATTCCACATATTGTATCACATTCCAGATAAATAGATAGTATTAAACTTTCCGATCGAATAATCAAATACCCAAGATTACCTAAATAGCTCAACACTTGAGCGGAGTTCAAAAATTCCAGAATACGTCACAGTAGCAACGGTCCAGCCGTAGAAGGGTCAAGCCAACGCCTCACATGTGGCACGTCGTACTGCCCCAAACCCTAAGATTCAAAAGGCAATTCAAGACGGTCACATAATCGAGTTAAGGTTTGTTTTCTTCTAGAGGGTCCATCGCGTCACATGCATGTTTTTCCGAAAGATTTAAACCCGAGAAAAATTCAACACTTGAATGTTTTTCGTGCCGGGAAAAATTGAGTTAATGATATCCGTTCAAACATTTTAATACTTTCTAAATTATCCGGAATAACAATAACGAATTTAAAATTCCCGATCAAATCAACAAATACAAAATAAACCCCTGAATACTCAACACTTGAGTCAAATTAAAAATACCCATAAAGATCCAATAACAGAAGTGAACATTACTGCACAAATAGAAAAGCCCAATATCACTGTACGGCCGCGGTTCCGCGGCACAAGCATGGTATTGCCGCGGAACCGGGGCCGTCCGTACTGCTTACGTCATCAAATTTGCACCGTAATTCTTAGAAAACCCTGCTGAATTTTTTAGGTATTTTTAATTCAGAAAAATCACAGTTTTGAAAAAATGTCCAGAGAGGGGGTTAACTTTGACGTTTTCGTGTTCGATTGGGGTTTTAACTTCGTTAACATATCGCCTAATGCTCTAGCTAGTCTCTGATACCACTGTCAGGCTACTAGGCACACTAACAAGGCTTTACAAGGCATCGACCATGCCAAAATTAAATTTTTATGTGCCGAACAACCCTAAGCAAGATCGTATACTAGAGATTAGGCGAATAAAATAGCAAGTAAACAACTTTACGACTAAGGGTATGCGAAATACAACCTTTGTAGATCGGTCCTTCACTTCTAAGGCTCCTTGTCGTAGTCCCTTCGCTGCGATCATGGTTCTCCCAGGCTCTTGCATGGCTTCACGAGACGAAAGACACGTCCTTGCTTGAAGTCTCCGAGGCCGAAGATGATCTACGTCGAGGGAATACCGACTCAAGCTACTACTTCACTAACTAGAGAATTAGTGAAGCAAACACCCTAAACTAAAGTGCTAGTCTAGTAGAGGATGGAGAAATAGGAAGTGGGTTCTCTTTAGAATTTTATTTCTCACAATGATTCTCACTTTGGATCAAACCCTAGCAACCCTTTTTTCTTTTTGAACCAAGAAGAAGATGAACAAAAGAAAGAGAAGAGGATAATGATCAAGTGTGTGAGCTAACCATGGTGAGTGAGTATCATATACTAACTCTTGTAGAGACTTAACCCATGGCTAATTGTTATGGTTGGGTTAATAAATATCCATAGTAAAAACAAACTCAAGTGGAATTAGTCAATGCATCCACAAGCTTCCACAAGCTTCATGCATTTTCTAATCCTCCACTTGATTTTGTAATTACTTAAAATATAAAAACCCAACATAATAGATAGCATGGTGTAAGTCTCATACACCCAAGTCATGTGTATCATCAACCATGATACAATAAGAAAACACATTTTTAATATATATCATATATACATTAAAATTGTGTACATGTGAGAAAAAACCTAAAGTGAACAAGTGTTAGTAAATGTAAACTAGTATATCTAATATACAATTATACACTTAATTATTAAATCAACACTTGACTTAATAATCCGGTCATATCTCATATAACCGACTAACATCCATTGTATCGACTTACCGAATCAACACTTGATTCGATAACCCGGTCATATCATATATAACCGACCGATACAAAAAGTCGCGAGAATAGAATACGGTATCACATACACGCATTATTCTCGGTCCCGCACATATCATATACGTGCTCCTATTTCGTTTTGCCTGAGCCAGTAAAACCTCTATGTAGGACTCTAAAGACTCGTCAATATGCCGGCAGAAGGTGATGATCACATCACGCACCCACAAGCCGTCAGCTGTACTAGATGGACGTAACGGCTACCCGGGTATTGAGCGATCAGAAGATCAGCAAGCAAGCCCACTCCAACTCCTGTAAAAGCCTGCCGGTAACACTTCCCGTATAGTCCGGTCTCCTCGTCTGATATGTCGCATATCAAGTCTAGGGGTGGTAAACGTCAGACCCCAATAACTGATAAGTCGTGCCGATGTAAGGATCATAACGGGTCGAGAAACTACTGGTAACACTTACCAGTAAATCTCTGAATCAGCCCTGGCGAGGGACTTCCCTGTTACGGCCAATCGAGCACAGCGCAACATCAACCCCCAATACCGGGAGAGACGAAACCCCTCCTATCGCTCATTGCCTCTATGTGACTCGGGACTGTACCCAAAAACCACCGTTTTGCATGCCCTCATAGATGTGGTAAGGTGGAAATCAAAGCACAGTGGGAATCACACAAGACTCTATGACGATCTCGGGTCTACAGACTAACCTGTACAAGTGTCACCAGAGAACTGCCATCTGACGTGAGGTATAATACCATCTGGGAGTTCTCGGCGAGTCCGTCCAGTATACCCAGTCTCCACTGAGCACCCATATATCATCTCTGATGTCAAACACCAATGGATATGGGATCATCCATCGCCCATCTATATGGGTCGAGAAGGTATACGCTAGTCTACACTGGTATATCGATGCCCCGTCTCGATACACCCACGACTAGGGACCTTGAAGGATGTACTTATAGACTACCATGTCCCCACTAGTATGATCCGCATCATAGTCCAGGTAGTCAAGTACACATCCTAAGGGCTTTACCAACATGTAACTATAAGACCGTATAAAGAGACAAGTATACATGTTAAGATAAAGAGCAACCAGATAGCATACTATCATGTCAAGCAAGAAAGTCCTCTCTATATATGTCCAAGCATCCAATATAATATACATCATCTGTACAATACTGGCCTCTAGGGCATATATACAACTAACACGGATGTTGTTTTTGCACTAGATGAAATAAGTTGAGATATTAATCCAATCCTGGAGAAACGTTAGGAAGCAGTTTTAGAACATAAGTGGATGTTCTAGGGATTTGATAACGGCAGCCTCTTTCGGGAGACGGTTATCATTCCAAGCTTTCAAGGTGACCTGGTTGACAGAGTGACTATCAGAGTTATAGACTTTCCTCTGTGAGGGGCAGTAGTTTGGACATGTGGTACAAGCGGATACTGAGGGAGGTATGGCGCAGGATATTGATTAAATTCAGTTAACGATATAGTCTAAGAACTTTGCTGGATTTGGAGTTCATATGTGAACTGGGTCCCATCAGATATCCAGATATATTCTAAGACAGGTATTGCTCATTTCGGGAGATGGTTTTCTCTGCGAACTTGAGATAAAGAGAGACATAGAAAGAAACATCAGAGCGGATCCACTCACTGAGGCTATTTCTCGAAAGCAATAGTTTTATAAACGAGCTTTGTGAAACTGATTAGTAGAGGAGTTTGGTGTTCGGTATCACACGGGCTATGAGTATGGGACATCGCAATAATTAGCCTTAAGTGCAAGTAGGAGATTGTTAGCTATAGTGCCCTCAAGTCAATTATTGGATCGCATGCCCTTGATTGCAATGATTGATGGAGGACCTGTACCGGTAGAACAGTCTTACTCGAGATGATAGTATGCTATCTGGTTTGTCTCTATCATCGTGTATATGCTTTAGGTGACATTACAGATCACTATTACATTTTGATCGAGCCCATAGGATTCTTGCTTGACTACGAGCAGTATGATGGCAATCATATACGTGAAAGTTGGGTGGTCTATAAGCACATCCTTAAAATGTTCCTAATCGTGGGAGTTTCGAGACTGGGTATCGATACTCCGATAGCAGACTAGTGTATACGGATCGAGACCCCGACGAGAGGCGGTGGCTGATCTCACAAGCCATTGGTGTCAGTTGGTTCACCTAAGAAAGTATACAGGTGCTCATTGGGTTATGAGTACACCGGACGGACTCACAGGGGCACTGCTGATTGGTATTATACCTATCGTCAGGAGCAGTTCCCAGTATTGGGGGTTGATATCGCGCTGTGTCTGCAGAGACATTACACAAAGTCCTTGGCCAAGGCAAGTGAGATTTACTGGTAGGTATTCCAGTAGTTTCTCAAGGTGTTCTGGGCTACACTCCGACACGACTTATACCGCTATTGGGGGTCTGACGTTTACCATCCCCCTAGGCCAGATATGCGATACTCATAGACGAACAGACCGGACTGTATGGAGATTGTCACAGATAGGCTCAGTAGAGTTTCAGGATGAGTTCGCTCATCAGCCTCCCGTTTGGTCAATACATGGGTAGCCGTTACGTATAGCTAGTACTACTGACGTGCTTGTGGTTAAACCCACTACCAGCATATTAACGAGTCTTTAGAGTCCCCCACAGAAAGTTCCTAAGTTCGGGCGAAACGTTGTAGAAGCCGTATAGTTTTATGGAAGGGTTCGATCATATACGTGCACTTGTGCATGGATCATGATCAGACGGATCATACTAGTGGGCTTTGGTTTAAGCCGGATCCTAATATTAGATCTGTTGGATTGCTTTCGTCTCATTGCATTCGTATTCAGTCAGAATGCGGATGCAGGTATGTATATACAGGTGAGGGGTATCCTTGTGATCCGTTACGAGTTTACTTTAGTTGATGCCATATCTTTCTATTGTTATAAACATTTTGGTTTAAATGTTTAATGGAGGAAAATGTGAGTGCAAGTTTTGTCCATAAGCATCTTTTCATGTCATATGCACATGGTGACTCACGGTCTTGGTTTGGGTGACCATTAAATGTGACATTGATTGATTTTGGGGATAATTATGATTAGTAGGGATATTTTGGAGAAAGAGGGCTGCCATGTGATGGCTTGGAGTGTGGTTTTGTTATTGATATATATCTCTCTCTCAAGATATCTCACACAATACACAAGTCTTTCTCTTTCTTCTCTTTCTTGAGCTCACATTCTCCTCTAATGGTTTCTTCTTCAACCTCCACCCATCCTTCTCAAAAGTTGAGAATCCATGGATGCTTTGAGACAAAGTTATCACACACATTCTCAACTTCACCTTGGACATGCTAGCAAACTTCATGTTCGAGTTGCTTCGGTTAGAAGCGAGAGCCCGTAAAAAGATTTCTTGACGTGGTGCCACTTCGACGAGGAGACCGGAGATTGAGCGAGATCGGAGATGCCGCGAGGAGTTAAGGATGGTGCCTAAAGACCGAAGGACACGGATCAATCGGTATAGCCATTCTAACTTCTTGTAGTTAGCTAGTTTAGTGTTAATGGAACGATCCGGGTAAAAGTCTGTGTTAGCGCCAGTTTAGAAAAGTTTTTTGTTCTGCGTTTGGCCTCAGATTGACGGCCGGGACGCTACCGTAGACTTACAAAAACTTGCAATGAGATTGTAAGCCTTCTATGGAGTGGGTGTCTTGTTCCGTTAAGGTTACCACGCCATGATAGTTTGGATGTCGATTCCTACTGTGAGTAATTATTACTCCAAGGTGATTTTCAGATGGCCCTGGCTAATTCTCCTTTACGGTTTGAAAGAGGATTCGACGGTACAGTAGGAGCCATCATAATTAGATAAATATACCAATTTAATCTTGATAGAGTGCAAGATGAGTGATTCTTTTCTCTCTCTCTCTTTCTCTAGCCGCGACCTAAGACTGACATTAAACTAAAAACTTGTAAACCAAGTTAAACGAATCATTTTAAAATCAATGGCATTAGAATGTCACGATTCCCCTATTTCACGACCTAGTCACATATGTCCTCACTGAAAGTTTCTAGTTCCCTCGCCGCAGCAACCGCGACCGATGCGGAACTAAAAAACAAAAATTATCGAGAGAGCACTAGAACCGAATCCCTAGAAATCTTTCCAAACACCAAAACTAGAAAACTGGTATACAAGGTTTAGGGAATACTACTTTTGACGCGTGTCCACCCAATCGTGGAAGACCCCTCCAAGTCTCTCATAGGCCGTCGGGAACAAGCTTGAATGGCGACCGCCCTTACTGAAGATGATTCACCCGAGAGAACTGATCCAAGCTCTAGTTTCACCTAGTGAAAAACTGACGCTCCAAGCTCGCTGGGAATGGAGAGTGGGGATGTAAGAATTTTCCACTGTCGTTTTCTTACAAATCCAAATTTCAAGAGAGCAAGTGAAGAAGAAGGAGGAGCAAGGGAAGAGGCATTCTGTAAAATAAACAAATGAAAGCCCATTCCTCTTTACATGTCTTCTAACGTTTTAAAAATAAATAAATAATTAATTAAATAAATAAAAATCCTTTAGCCGAATTTTCTGATTCCTCTTTACATGTCTTAACTTTTAAATTTTTAGTTTAATTAAATGTTTTTCCTAAATTAATTATTTTAAATATTAACATAAGCTTTATTTATATATTAAATTAGTGTAAATTCCAAATTTGAATGGGTTAAATTAGCTAAAGTGAACCATTATATATTGGAATCTAGTGTGTATCATGCAAAATTCATTCCCAAATTTTTCCATGGTTCTAGAATTTTCCTTGGTTTTATTAGAAAAGAAAAGAAGTGAACAAAATTAAATAATTTATGAAAAGACATAAAGAGGTATTATTGTGGAGAACTTTCTACACCATTCCATATTCTTTTATCCCTCTCTTTTCTCCCTAGGTTGGCCGGCCCTCACCCCATTGCAGCCCCCCCATTTTTCCAAGCTCATTTTCCTTCAAAAATCATCAAAAATTCAACAAAAATTCCAAAAATAAACATCAAAATCAATATCCAATCTCTACCATTTTCCTTTGACCTATTTAGCATGGATTTTGGAGTTGGAAACCATTATTTTGGAGGCATATTCTCATGTTTGGATCTCATGTTGTGGAGGTATAATTTTTATTCCAATGATTAATTGTTGTTAAATGCTTTAATCTAGTTTATTTAGATTTTCTAAATTGTTTCTATTTGCAAGTTTAAAATTCAAGATAGGGTTTATAAAATCAAGTTATGGTTTTTATTAATTAAGTGGGGTTATAATAAGTAGTTTAACATTTTTAGAAATGGAAAATCTAGTATGGTTGATGTATTGTAAATTGTTCTTTCAAATTGTTCAAATTAAACAATTTTGCAAACTAGATTTTGATAAATTATATATATTGGTGTGAAAAAATTCTAATTAGGGTTTTTATTATAAGATTATGGTGTTAATGAGGAGATTATCATGTTATTTGAGTGTGAAATATAATCTAATTACAATTTGCTAGCTTTCAATTTCAAATTTTCACAAAATTGCTATTTTTATTAAACTAGGTTTTTGAAATTCATTTAAAATGTAAGATTAAAAATATAGTTAGGGCTTTAGCACATCCTTATGGTTTCATTGAGTGGTTTAACAATTTAAAATATGCAAAATCAAGTTTAGTAGTGGAATTGTGAATTTTGGCTTAAAAAGTGTTAAATTTGGCTAAAATTTCAATTTAAGACAAAATAGTGTGATAAAAATATAGTAATGGTTTCTATAATCTAGTTATGTTATTTAATGAATATTATGACTATTAGTTTCATTTAAATATCAAGTTTTGAAATAAAACGGTAAATTGACGTTTTCTAGGTTTTTACGAATCGGACGATTTGATCGATTTTAAGGTTTCGATGATTTAAACCATATTTTATATTATAAATAATGAGTTTTGAAACTATGAGTTGTTTGTTGGTGTTTTATCTTGATCAATCGGCGTTTGTACGCCGATATCAAGCGATATTTGGTTCTTTTGCATGAGTGGGTCATAGGTTTTAACCTATGCGCGTTTCATGCGTCGTTTTGGTTTTGTCCGTGATTCAGTTTACGATATTATATATGTTTGCGTATAGGTACCCCTCACGTGGACTTCGGACGAGAAAGAAGAGGAGGGCGACATCGTCTTCGGCAGATAAGGACCAAGTGAGTAGATGTATATCTACGGGGGAAAGTTGGGGGGATGGCGTTTACCACCCCCGCAAACGTAGAATAGGAATTATACTTATTGTCATTTGGAAGTCAGACGTGGCCTTAGATTCTTGGCGAGTAGGACCCTATTAAAGATTTTAGATTGGACTAGACTGAATTAGAAAGACTTTACCAGAGGATGAATGTCTTGGAGGGGATTCGTAGGTTTCAAGCAGACACACACACACACGCACACACAGAAACTTGACTTGGTGTATATGTGTATGTGTGTGTGTGTGTGTGTATAGGAATGTGCGTAGGTATATATATATATATACATACACACACACACACACAACATGTATATGTGATATAAGGATGTATATGTGATATAAGGATACTATATGATACATGGGGATGAAACAATATAACTGGGCTTGATGTCGTGATCTCTTAGCTATACAGTCGTGTTATGATGTTAGCGGATCGTTGGAAAATGAGAAAATGGATATGTATACATAAATAATAATAGGTGATGATGACATTGAGATATATGAGACTCTAGAATAGAACCCGGACTGTAACCTGTGACTGAATCATGATATGATATATGTGTGACTTGGTTACGATATGATATATGTGTGACTTGGTTACGATATGATATATGTGTGACCTGATTATGATATGATATATATGACATGATATTTCTGAGGAACAATTGACGATGTATATATACGCAGACAATGATATATGATTGATGATATTGAGATGTATGCGATTACAGTACAGTACCTTTGATCATGACATTATTTGATGATGATATTATACGAATGATGATGTACGTAGGTGATACTTAACCCGTACCCCGATATTGGGATGCCATACGATGGATTTTACCGTACGAGGCATAGATGTGATGATTGATCCGCACTCTTGATTCGAGAGAGTCGTACTACGTACGTGACGCTATTGAGGCTGGATTACCGATTATTAGAGATATGGACTCAGACCTTAGGTGGATTCTTATTTCTTATCGACTAGTTTCTTTAGTTTAGTTTCTTAGGGGGTTAGATAGACATTAGTTTAGGCTCGAGTCATATAATTGTAGTTAGACATGTATATTACAAATGAGTGGTTAATACACATCCATCTTTACATTCAGATCATAATCATCAAGTTGCATGTTCATACATATGTTTCTTTAGTCAGTATGAAACTCTGCCTGTTAGGACACCAGCACCATTACCGATGATGCGCATATTCCACGTACACTTATTTGCCTGCTCACACACATCATCATCGGTAATTGCTATGTCACGTACACTTAGAACATATTATCTTTTATTGATAGAATCAGCTAAAGGCTAGATCAATATAATATTGTGATTGCTCTCAGGTATTAGTCTAGACATTGCATTTATTACTTAGACATTTCATGCATTCATATTTTCACGCTATCATGCAGTATTGTGGGGCTTATGCCGATACTTATTATTTACTTACTCATGATTTTGGGATTTTGGATTTCTATGAGATTTCTGGATTTTGGGGAAAGCCGCAAGATTATATATAAAAACTTCTCTCTCTCTCTCTCTCTCCCTCTCTTTTTAAAATATAAGTTGCGGTTTTCTCGTGATGTATGTGTCGTCCACCATGAGATTTCATGTTTTCTGTTGGATTTCGATACCCGATTCGAGGAGTGGATGAACCGTCTCGGGTACATGGTAGGCCCGGTATGGTACCCCAGGGCAAGAAGATCGAGTTGTAGATGATGAGCCTGACAGGGGAAGACTACCTACCGGTGATGTCTGGCACGGCGGATATCCGGAAGATACCGACCGTTGTCCTGAGATTTGATGATATGGGCCGATCCGGACTGACGGAGCCCGAGATATTGAGACTATGAGGTATTGAGACTTGGGATTTACATGTTTTGTGTCGATGCTTGACACGGATTTCCATGGATTTTATCGATGATGTTTCAGATTTCTATACAAATTTTACTATGATAAAAATTAAAGATTTCTTATACAGATATATCCAGATTTCAGGGTTGATTGTTTTACATTCATAGTGCATGCATACTTATACACATGACATATTACTATTTGAGGTACTGACACGAGCACTGAGCATTTGCACTTACGCGTAGTTTATTATCCTGCCACTACTAGATGACTAGTGATACATTAAGTATATTATTATGACCTAGGACAGCGTCGTGCATTCGATTTCTTCTCGCAGATGTCTTCTACTCACGAGTTGGCAACTCACCCCCGTTGTGCCAAATTTTATTACAGGTTCGATGTACAGGTTTCCTTGGCAGCTTGCTGGCACATCGTTTCATTAAGGGTGATTTGCATGGTAGGTTGGTTCACTTGTATCAGGACCACCGTTGTACTTTTATTATTTCATTGGTATCTAGTAAGCTCCATCAACCAGACTTGTATTACTTGATAGTTTAAAGGACCGGTTATTTATTTCTACCTTAGGGTCGCGCTTGTATTATTATGGTATCTGGTAGATTTGTTTTCTTTTGAGTTTTGAGTATCGCCCTTTGGCGTCGTATATTATTGTGCATGGTGTGGTTGTTTCCGCCTGTTGGCGTAGAGCTAGCTCCCGTTTGGGGATGCCTTTTTATTGTTTGTATATATATTATTCTTGTTTGTACCCGTTGGGGCCAGTTTTTACAAAGGAGACTCTGCCGAAATTTTTGAGAAAATTGGATGTTGGTTTTAAACTTGTTTTTCTACATGTTTTCCATTACTTCTTCTTTTATATAGTTTAGATTTCTAGGCTTCGGCTTACTTAGATTACGTTGCGCCTCTAGACACCTCGTAATTTATGTGCCGGTCACGTTCCGTACTTTCGGGTCGTGACAAAGTTGGTATCAGAGCGCTAGGTTTAACCTTTGTATAAGTCTAGGATGGCCCTTGGTTGATGGAGTAGGTGACTTAGGTAGAGTGACGTACCGTGGGTATGATCCGCGGCATACTTACGATACACTACTCTGCTTAAGAAGCCTTAGGATGTACATTTCTTTGCACCATATTCTATTCGTTCCTTTGATCTATCTTCGTCGATATCGGATGATGGTTTCTGTTACCACGGTCGCACGGGCAGAGAGAGCTGCGGCTCGAATGTGATGACCATTAGTGTATCGTTCATTCTTGAGGATTGAAGCATTGTTTAGCGTGCGGATGAAGGGTATTCATATGCCGTCCAGACGAAGTTAAAGGGTTCGAACGATTGTCAGAAACCCATTTTCCCAAGTTTAAGATATTCGGAAGAACATGCAGGTATTTCTATGGACCCTTTAGAAGAATGAAACCCTAACTCAACATCATGACCACGAGAACGCCTTTGAACCTTAGGGTTTACGGCAGTTCCGCGGCGCTATTAGTGAGGCTTGGGTTTGCCCTTCTACGGCCGGTCCACAGATGCTGGGGCATGTACTGGATATTTTTAAACTGTACTTGAGTGTTGAGCTCTCCGGGAATTATGGGATTTTGATGAATCGATCAAAAAGTTTAACGCGGTCCGGATATCAAGTGAAGGGATAGATTACGCGGGAGGCTCTTGATATGAGCATAGCCGTTTGTAGCGTAGTCAGCACAGCGATGAGGAGACGAGTCCGAATCAGTCGACATTAGAAAAGGCGCACATTGACGATAGTGTTTACAATTGTGATTTGGTGATTTGAATTTCTCATTTCCGTTGTTTGGATTTTGGTATTTTGAGGATTTTGTTCTACGATGGGTATTTCCTATGTGTAAATTCATTACACTCTATTCGTGTTTCATATATCAGTTGTATTGATGTTGTTTTGTACATACCCAGTGCGCTCGATTTGGTTTTATACATTTTGAGATATTGATTTGATTTCGTGCATATGGGTTTTTGACGTATGCTTCGACATAGTTTTCATGCATTTTTCATACCGTGATTTCGATTTTGATATTCGGTGTATGTTTTTCGTACACCTTGTGCACTTGATTGAGATTCTTGCGCACACTTGGCGCACTTGATGCGATTTTGTGCACACCAGATGCACTAAATCGGGGTTTTGTGCAGATTAGATGCACCTGATATTAGTGTCGTGCACGCCCGTTGCACTTGATAGATGTTTTTGGTGCACACCCGTTGCACTCAGTTTTGTTTCTGTGCGTATTCGTGGCATCTGTATTTGGTTTCGATTTCAGTGCGCACCAGACGCACATGATATTTTTATGATGTGATTGGGATTAATTTCATTTTGAGCAGTATGTTTTTATAATCATTACTATTTGATTTAGTAACCAGGCAGGACGTGTATCTTAAATAAAAGATATATATGTATAGCTATTTTTTTAAATAAACGTCCGCTACTTATGCCGTGACACGCGTGTCGCACGGAGATTTTAAAAAGGGATTTTTTGCGTGTTTCTTTATTAAGATATTTAGCCGATTTTACTACGATGCGCACTATATATAAGTTATAGTTTTGATGTATATTATTTTGGTTTTCGTATTGGGCTTTGATATTTTATTTTCACCATAACTCCGATGATTGCGTTATGCTTGACGGAGTTGATTTTAGTTATGTATTGATGATTTCGGAGCCCCGACGATTTGAGTGTTTTGGTTGAATGTTTTAGTAATTGGGGGGAGTTTTAATTTAAATTCGGGGACCGAAATTCTTAAAGGGGGGAAGATTGTAACGTTTTAAAAATAAATAAATAAATAATTAAATAAATAAAAATCCTTTAGCCGAATTTTCTGATTTTCGGTAAAATAAACCGTATTTTCCGTAAAACTTAACTATAAATAATTTTCATCATAAATTTAAAAAGACCTATTTTAATTATGTAATTACTAGTAAATGGTGTTTATTTAGTCACTTATAAATTTTTAGTTTAATTAAATGTTTTTCCTAAATTAATTATTTTAAATATTAACAGAAGCTTTATTTATATATTAAATTAGTGTAAATTCCAAATTTGAATGGGTTAAATTAGCTAAAGTGAACATTACATATTGGAATCTAGTGTGTATCATGCAAAATTTATTCCCAAATTTTTCCATGGTTATAGAATTTTCCTTGGTTTTATTAGAAAAGAAAAGAAGTGAACAAAATTAAATAATTTGTGAAAAGACATAAAGAGGTATTATTGTGGAGAACTTTCTACACCATTCCATATTCTTTTCTCCCTCTCTTTTCTCCCTAGGTTGGCCAGCCCTCACCCCATGGCAGCCCCCCCCCCCATTTTTCCAAGTTCATTTTCCTTCAAAAATCATCAAAAATGCAACAAAAGTTCCAAAAATAAACATCAAAATCAATATCCAATCTCTACCATTTTCCTTTGACCTATTTAGCATGGATTTTGGAGTTGGAAACCATTATTTTGGAGGCATATTCTCATGTTTGGATCTCATGTTGTGGAGGTATAATTTTTATTCCAATGATTAATTGTTGTTAAATGCTTTAATCTACTTTATTTAAATTTTCTTAATTGTTTCTATTTGCAAGTTTAAAATTCAAGATAGGGTTTATAAAATCAAGTTATGGTTTTTATTAATTAAGTGGGGTTATAATAAGTAGTTTAACATTTTTAGAAATGAAAAATCTAGTATGGTTGATATATTGTAAATTATTCTTTCAAATTGTTTAAATTAAACAATTTTGCAAACTAGATTTTGATAAATTATATATATTGGTGTGATGAAATTCTAATTAGGGTTTTTATTATTAGATTATGGTGTTAATGAGGAGATTAGCATTTTATTTGAGTGTGAAACATAATCTAGTTACAATTTGCTAGCTTTCACTTTCAAATTTTCACAAAATTGTTATTTTTATTAAACTAGGTTTTTGAAATTCATGTAAAATGTAAGATTAAAAATATAGTTAAAGCTTTAGCACATCCTTATGGTTTCATTGAGTGGTTTAATAATTTAAAATATGCAAAATTAAGTTTAGTAGTGGAATTGTGAATTTTGGCTTAAAAAGTGTTAAATTTGGCTAAAATTGCAAACTAGAAATTTCAATTTAAGACAAAATGGTGTGATAAAAATATAGTAATAGTTTCTATAATCTAGTTATGTTATTTAATGAATATTATGACCATTAGTTTCACTTAAACATCATGTTTTGAAGTAAAACGGTAAATTGACGTTTTCTAGGTTTTTACGAATTGGACGATTTGATCGATTTTAAGGTTTCGATGATTTAAACCATGTTTTATATTATAAATAATGAGTTTTGAAACTACGAGTTGTTTGTTGGTGTTTTATCTCGATCAATCAGCGTTTGTACGCCGATATCGAGCGATATTTCGTTCTTTTGCATGAGTGGGTCATAGGTTTTAACCTATGCGCGTTTCGTGCGTCGTTTTGGTTTTGTCCGTAATTCAGTTTACGATATTATATATGTTTGCGTATAGGTACCCCTCACGTGGACTTCGGACGAGAAAGAAGAAGAGGGCGACATCGTCTTCGGCAGACAAGGACCAGGTGAGTAGATGTATATCTACGGGGGAAAGTCGGATGGATGGCGTTTAGCACCCCCGAAAACGTAGAATAGGAATTATACTTATTGTCATTTGGAAGTCAGACGTGACCTTAGATTCTTGGCGAGTAGGACCCTATTAAAGATTTTTGGTTGGACTAGACTGATTTAGAAAGATTTTACCAGAGGATGAATGTCTTGGAGGGGATTCGTAGGTTTCAGGCAGACACACACACACGTACACATAGAAACTTGACTTGGTGTATGTGTGTGTGTGTGTAGGAATATGCGTAGGTATATATATATATATATATATATATATATATATATATATATATATATATATATATATACATAACTTGTATATGTGATATAAGGATGCTATATGATACATGGGGATGAGACAATATAACTGGGCTTGATGCCGTGATCTCTTGGCTATACAGTCGTGTTATGATGTTAGCGGATCGTTGGAAAATGATAAAATAGATATGTATACATAAATAATAATAGGTGATGATGACATTGAGATATATGAGACTCTAGAATAGAACCCGGACTGTAACATGTGACTGAATCACGATATGATATATGTGTGACTTGGTTATGATATGATATATGTGTGACTTGATTATGATATGATATATGTGTGACCTGATTACGATATGATATATATCACATGATATTTCTGAGGAACAATTGATGATGTATATGTACGCAGACAATGATATATGATTGATGATATTGGGATGTATGCGATTACAGTACAGTACCTTTGATCATGACATTATTTGATGATGATATTATACGAATGATGATGTACGTAGGTGATACTTGACCCGTACCCCGATATTAGGATGCCGTACGATGGATTTTACCGTACGAGGCATAGATGTGATGATTGATCCGCACTCTTAATTCGAGAGAGTCGTACTACGTACGTGACGCTATTGAGACTGGATCGCCGATTATTAAAGATATGGACTCAAACCTTAGGTGGATTCTTATTTCTTATCGACCGGTTTCTTTAGTTTAGTTCCTTAGGGGGTTAGATAGACATTAGTTTAAGCTCGAGTCATATAGTTGTAGTTAGACATGTATATTAAAAATGAATGGTTAATACACATCCATCTTTACATTCAGATCGTAATCATCAAGTTGCATGTTCATACATATGTTTCTTTAGTCAGTATGAAACTCTGCCTGTTAGGACACCAGCACTATTACCGATGATACGCATATTCCACGTACACTTATTTGCCGGCTCACACACATCATCATCGGTAATTGCTATGTCACGTACACTTAGAACATATTATCTTTTATTGATAGAATCAGCTAAAGGCTAGATCAATATAATATTGTGATTACTCTCAGGTATTAGTCTAGACATTGCATTTATTACTTAGACATTTCATGCATTCACATTTTCACGTTATCATGCAGTATTGTGGGGTTTATGCCGATACTTATTATTTACTTACGCATGATTTTGAGATTTTGGATTTCTATTAGATTTCTGGATTTTGGAGAAAGCTGCAAGAATATATATAAAAACTTCTCTCTCTCCCTCTCTCTTTTTAAAATATAAATTGCGGTTTTCTCATGATGTATGTGTCGTCCACCATGAGATTTCATGTTTTCTGTTGGATTTCGAGACCCGATTCGAGGAGTGCATGAACCGTCTCGGGTACATGGTGGGCCCGGTATGGTACCCCAGGGGAAGAAGATCGACTTGTAGACGATGAGGCTGGCAGGAGAAGACTACCTACTGGTGATGTCTAGCGCGGCGCATATCCGGAGGATACCGACCGTTGTCGTGAGATTTGATGATATGGGCCGATCCGGACTGACGGAGCCCGAGATATTGAGACTATGAGGTATTGAGACTTGGGATTTACATGTTTTGTGTCGATGCTTGACACGGATTTCCATGGATTTCATCGATGATGTTTCAGATTTCTATACAAATTTTACTATGATAAAAATTAAAGATTTCTTATACAGATATATCCAGATTTCAGCGTTAATTGTTTTACATTCATGGTGCATGCATACTTATACACATGACATATTACTATTTGAGGTACTGACACGAGCACTGAGCATTTGCACTTACGCGTAGTTTATTACCCTGCCACTACTAGATGACTAGTGATACATTATGTATATTATTATGACCTAGGACAGCGTCGTGCATTCGATTTCTTCTCGCAGATGTCTTCTACTCACGAGTTGGCAACTCACCCCCGTTGTGCCAAATTTTATTACAGATTCGATGTACAGCTTTCCATGGCAGCTTACTGGCACATCATTTCATTCAGGGTGATTTGCATGGTAGGTTGGTTCACTTGTATCAGGACCGCCGTTGTACTTTTATTATTTCATTGGTATCTAGTAAGCTCCATCAACCAGACTTGTATTACTTGATGGTTTAAAGGACCAGTTATTTATTTTGACCTTAGGGTCGCGCTTGTATTATTATGGTATCTGGTGGATTTGTTTTCTTTTGAGTTTTGAGCTTCTCCCTTTGGCGTTGTATATTATTTTGCATGGTGTGGTTGTTTCCGCCTGTTGGCGTAGAGCTAGCTCCCGCTTGGGGATACCTTTTTATTGTTTGTATATATATTATTCTTGTTTGTACCCGTTTGGGGCCAGTTTTTACAAAGGAGACTCTGCCGAAATTTTTAAGAAAATTGGATGTTGGTTTTAAACTTGTTTTTCTACATGTTTTCCTTTACTTCTTCTTTTATATAGTTTAGATTTCTGGGCTTCGGCTTATTTAGATTACGTTACGCCTCTAGAC
Source organism: Agapanthus africanus (assembly GCA_030015575.1). Lineage (NCBI taxonomy): Eukaryota > Viridiplantae > Streptophyta > Magnoliopsida > Asparagales > Amaryllidaceae > Agapanthus > Agapanthus africanus. The sequence continues at coordinate 146,449,181 of JASDDO010000001.1, forward strand.
GTTTCGTAATTTATGTGCCGGTCACATTCCGTACTTTTGGGTCGTGACAGTCTTCAACCATGCTCAAAGTCACCTCACCCTCCACTTCATTTCATGAATATTGATACATGAATATCCACAAATAAGTTGTCCTTCTTCTAGAACAAATTCTATATAAATACGGAATATAACCCGGTATATGTATCGAAATACATATACGTGTATCCGTATAAAAATACGAATAACCAAGAGAGAATAAATAGTGAACAATAATACTAGAATACATATATATATATATATATATATTATTAAATCAAAACTTGATTTAATAATTCGGCTTAATCCTGAGCATTTAGTATTATCAACCGTCCGATTAAAGTCTGTATAGACTTTACACATATTTAATCGGACACCTGTATATACCAACATACTTTATCTACATCATATTGCCTGAACCGAGAAAACCTTTTGTGTGGGACTCTGAAGACTCGACAATACGCTAATAGTGATGTAACATTTCAAAAAACATAAAATATTATTTTTGGAATTGAAATAATAAAATAATAAATTTAATGAATATTATAAAAGTATGGAAATTAGTTTTAATGGAATGGTATAATTATATACATATAATTTGGAAAATAATTGGAATATTAATATGAATTATTAATTATGAAAGCGTTTGATTGGTTTGGGCAATTTATAAATTAGTATACAATTATTTATATACAAGTTTAATGTTAAACTTGATTAATATTACCTAATTATGCATTAAACCAAACTTATTTTGTTAACCATGTTTTAATGTGCCATGACCCATTACATTTGTATTCTAGGCATGGTTTATTTATATTTTGGTTTTTATGTTTCCAAAAAGAAAAGAGAAAAGAGAAGAAAATGAGAGGAGACAGGGGGGGACAAGGAGGTATGGGTGTGAGTGAGTGAGTGAGTGAGAGAGTGTAATATGTTTCTTTTAACAATTCTTCCTTCATTTCTATTTTTCTTCATCTCATTTCTTCACCCCCCTCTTCTTCATCTCCTCCTTCATCACCTCCCTCCACCACCCTCTACCACCTTTAGCCATCTCTCAAGCCTCATCAAAACCAGTTGAACCTTCACAAAACAATGTTCACAAGCTCATCCTACACATCATGGTGGGATCAAGTTCTAGTTTTGAGCAACTTTGGCCACCTAAGAATTTTTCTGAGTTGCTTTTTGAGGTAATATTTCCACCATTAGATAAGTTTTCAAGTGTCTTTACCTTCACAGTTAGTTTAGAGTTTAAAAGTTAATGTTTAGTGAACTTGGAAAATTCTAAGATGGGAATTAGTGGATAAAACTTATAGTGGAGGTTTATTAAGTTTCTACTGGCCTAGTAGTGTTGGTAGCCTTGATTAAAATGACTTAGAAATTTCTGATATCGGTTTTTCATTGACTTTTGATGTTCAAATGGAATCTGGAATGACTTTAGAACTCTGAAAATTTTATAGCAGATACAGTAAGATGTGAAAACCACTAGGAACCTACCCTAGAAGCCTGAGCCCGAGCCTTCATCTTTTGGCCGCCGTTTTATTCGATTTGGCTGCAACTTGCGGCCCAATTTCGGAATTAGGGTCTAAAACTTGGTCTGTAGCTCACTCATTAGATAACTAGGACAACCCTATATGTAAAAAAGATTTATTTCACCTTAGGTAGAATCTGTAGTCATTTTACTTGTTTTCTGTCGATGTTTTCCGACTTTTGAAAACTTGATTTTTGATCTTTGAGTTTTGACTCGGTCGCTTGACGTTCGCACGTCAGCGTCGGGAGTTGTTTAGTTGTTCTTGTATACATGGACCATAGGTTCTAACCTATGTACGTTTCGCTTGCCGTATCGGTTTCCGGATTTGATTTTGATTTCATTATGATATGCATTGATTTGTAGGTACCTTCACGTGGACTTCCGGGATGATGAAGGAGAACAAGAAGTTCATCGACTTCGGCTAGAGCGAGGATAGTAGGTGAGTAGATGTTTATCTACAGGGGAAGTTGGTTGGATAGCGTATAGCACCCGCGCAACAATAGTACTAGGATATTAGAAATTCAGTATATATATATATATAGATATTTTAGATATGTATACCCAGCTAATAGGGTTCTGGGATACTATGAACCATAGTAGTGTACGTGTAGGAAGGTATATCCCTAGTTCTAGTTTTCTTAGTCCAAGAGTCATGGGTACACACACACACACACATACATACATACATACACGCATATATACATACATACATACATACATATAACCATGAGGATAATTACGAGATGATATGATGAGATGAGGATATGATGAAATAAAATGACACGAGTCGATATGTTGATATGAGAATGCGAGGAGATATATATATATACATATGCTAAGATATGACATGAGATGATGTATATATATGATGATATTGTACATGATATGATGTACATAACGATAGATCCATACTTTTGATTTGTTGATATCGTACGATGGATTATACCGTACGTGATGTGATGAGGATGAATCGCCGACATATATATATATATATATATATATATATATCGACTCGAGGAATACTGATTAAGATCACTTAAGTAGGTTTTAGGATATATTTAGAACCAAACCTATTTTCAAAATTAACTAATCGTTAGGCACTTTTAAATGACAATCTCAAGGGTCGCTACGGATTTTCAAATGGAATCTTTTCTCAAAAACACCGTAGTCCCCATTTTCAAAAACAACGATTCGTACTATTTTAAGGTATAACTGTATGGTTCATATGTAGTTACGTATTTTATACTGTGCACGTTTACGCTTTTCTTATTTATGTTACGCTCGTTTTACTTTTCTTTGGCGATATACATACTGCGTACCCTGTACTTACCTCTATATGACTTCGTCTGCTATGACACATGCACCATTACCGATGATGCACATGTTTTGCATACACTTACTCGCCGGCTCACACACTCATCATCGGTGATTGCTATGACACGCACACATTAGAAACTGCTATTTCACTGTATTGTTCTCTAATCTGTAGAATTACATTTATGTGTTTAGTACTCATTACCACACATGATAGTTTAGATATTGCACTTCTTTACCTAGTTACACTACATTCTTATATGAAAACACCGGTTATACCTTACAGTACTGTTTTGTACTTGCATTTACTGTTCCATCATGATTACAAGATTTTGAGATTCTGTTTTCATGAGATTGTTGGATTTGAGAACAGTGGATATATTTTTAAAGTCTTATGATTGTTTTAAAAACGCAGTTTCTCTTGATATGATATTTCGACGTCCACCATGAGATTTCTCGGTTCTGATCTATGATATTATCCAACTCGAGGAGTGAGAAGGCACCGTCTGCGGGTACATGATGAACCTAGTACGATATCCCGGGACAAGAAAATCGTATAGAAAGGTGTTGAGCCCGGCAGGGGAACACTACCTACCGGTGATAGTGTTGGACTCGGCGGATATCCGGTGGATACCGACCGGAGTGATATGAGACAGATGGATATGAGGACCGATCTGATGAGACGGTGGCTGAGATATGAGGATTTACGTGCCGATACTGGACACGGGTTTTATGATGATTTCGAGGGTCGATGCTGGGTACTCAGGTTTTTATGATGATTTGATGTGTCGTTGATGGACACATGGATGATACACATATATGATACAGATGACATGGTACCATATTATGACACGGGCACAATTACATTACCATCATTATACTTGTGCTTACACTATCACCCTCATTATCACTCGAATTTATATGTTTATCATACTTATGTATATACGATCATCCGTGTTACCACACAGTATTATTATATTACTATATTGTTGTATGACCTAAGAGATCGTCATACATTTAATTTCTACCTGCTGATATCTTCTACTCATGAGTTGGCAACTCACCCCCGTTGTTCCATAGTTTTCTTACAAGATCGGCCGCTAGGATCAGTAGCGGCTTTCTAGCACACAACCTTCTTCTGGGTGATTTGCATGGGTAGGTAGGTTACTGCTCGAATCGTAACCTCCATTGTATACATTATTATTAAGTTGTATCTAGTTAAAAGCTCCATCAACCAAACTATGTATTATTTGGTAGACCTAGAGATCGATTTGCATATTCATTCGAACTTAGAGTCATGGATATGATTTTGTTCTTTATAATTTGGGTTTGATGATACTTTGCTTTTCTTATTCTTCTTTCCTGTGATTAATTTTCGTCTTGGGGCATCGTATATCTTTATTTGTATAGTTGTGTTTCCGCCAATTGGCGTAGAGCTAGCTCCTGCTTGAGGATGCCTATTATTATTGCTATGTATTGGTTTTGGATCAAAATTTACAAAGGAGGTGCTACCCAAATTTCAAATGACAAAAAAAATTTCAAAATAGATGCAACTCACTTATATTTTCATATAACATTATTTATACTTTTGAAAAAGAACTTGATTTCGTTATACCTTTATTTCAAAACTTCACCTCCATTATTTTCCTAAAAAAAAGGTTTAGATGTCTGAGCTTGCGGCGTACTTGGATTACGGTTATTAGGAATATGTATGCCCTAGAGACCATTATTGTATGATATAGTGGATGCTTGGACATATATAGAGGACATTCTTGCTCGACATGATAATATGCTATCTGGTTGCACTTTATCTTAACATGTACACTTGTATTATTATACTGTCTCTTTGATACATGTTGATAAAGCCCTTAGGATGTAGCCTTGACTACCAGGACTATGATGCAGATCATACTAGTGGGACTTATGTTCACAAGCACATCCTTTAATAGTTTCTAGTCGAGGGAATATCGAGATAGGGCATCGATATTCTAGAGTAGACTGTATGGGGCGATGGTTGATCCTATAATCATTGGTATTTGAAATCAAAGATTATACACAGGTGCTCATTAGAGAATGGTTACACCAAACAGGACTCGCCGAGAACTCCTAGATGGTACCATACCTATCGTCAGATAGCAGTTCTCTGGTGACACTTGTACAGGTTCGTATGTAGGCTCGAGATCGTCATAGTGTCTTATGTGATTCCTACTGTGCTTTGATTTCCTCCTTACCACGGCTCAAAGGAGTCGTACAAATAGGTGGATTTTGGGTACAGTCCCGAGCCACATGGAGGCAGTGAGCGATAGGAGGGGTTTCGTTTCTCCCGGTATTGGGAGTTGATGTTGCGCTATGCTCGATTGGCTATAACAGCAAGTTCCCGGCCAGGGCTAATGAGATTACTGGTAAGTGTTAGCAGTAGTTTCTCGAATGGTTATAGGCCACACAACAGCATGACTTATCAAGTTACTGGGGTCTGACGATTCCACCCCCAGACTCGATATGCGACATATCAGATGAAGAGAATAGACGGTATGGTAAGTGTTACTTATAGGCTTTATAGGAGTTTGGACAAGTTTTCTTGTTGATCTTCTATTTGCATAATACCTGGGTAGCCGTTACGTCCAGCTAGTACTGCTGATGGCTTATGGATATCTATATGATCAATACCTATTGTTGGTGTATTGACAAGTCTTTAGAGTCCCACACCAAGGTTTCCTAGCTCAAGCGAAACGAAGTAAGACACATATGGTGGTATCTGTGGGAGCTTGATTAAATACGAGTGTGTAATACTGTATTCTAATCTTGCGATATTTGATATCGGTTAGGTTATATGTAATATAACCGGATTATTGAATCAAGTGTTGATTCAATAATTTGTCATATGTATATATATTTGATATTGGCCGGTTATATAAGATATGACCGGATTATTGAATCAAGTATTGATTTAATATCTAGTATTGAATATTGTCGGTTATATGTGATATAACCGAATTATTGAATCAAGTGTTGATTTGATAATTTGATATATATATATATATATATGATATTAGTTGGTTATATATGATATAACCGGATTATTGAATCAAGTGTTGATTTAATAATTTGATATATATTTATATTTGATATATTAATATATATTAACACTAATATATATGCTCACTTTTGATTTTCTTCTCTACAAATACATTTAAATATATATGAGATATATATTAATATATGCATTTACATTTTGTATCATGGTTGATGATACATAGAACATGGGTGTATAAGACTCACACATAGAGCTAAAGATTATTGGGTTGATTTAATTTAAAAGGAAAATAAAAAAGGGTAGAAATAAGTCATTGCTTTGGATGCTTGGAGAAGCATTGAGAAGCCATGACTTATCTCTCTCCTTTTTTTTACTCTTAGATATTTATTCAATCCCAACCTTATTTCTAGCTCAATGGTTCCTTCCCTCATTCATAACACTTATACACCTATGTTCATCTTCTTCCTCAAGATCCTTCTCTTGGGTTTTTCTTGAGTTGAAAAAAAAGAAAGAGAAAAAGATTTCTAAAGTGAGAAAAATTCCTACTTCATCAACCTACACTATCATACCCTTTAGTATTGGTTGTTTGCTTCACTAATACTTTGATTAGTGAAGAGTGAGCTTGAGTTAGAGAGACTTCAAGGTAGATCATCTTCGGTTTCGAAGACTACAAAACAAGCTCGTTCCTTTCACCAAGTGGAGTCTAAGAAGCATTTTAGGGACTACTACTTGGAGCTATAGAAGTGAAGGACCGGTCTACAAAGGTTGCAACCCTCTTCACTTAGTTTAGAACATGTTTGTTTACACTAAAATCCTAATTCTCTAGTACGATTCTTGGATTGTATGCCTTAGCACTCTAGATTTTTTTAAATTGCATACTTTATGCTTGTATAAACCTTGTGGAGGTGCTAAGAAATACTTTCATGGCATCAGAGCCAAACTAGAGGCTTAGGAAAGCATTAGATGAAGTTAAAGTGTTCGATCGAAGTTTTAAACCCGTATTTTGGGTAGTTTTTGTTCAATTTTTCAAACGTTGAAATTTTCACAATTAAAAATGCTCAAAAAATCATGCAGGTAAAATTATGAAGGTTCAAGAATTATGAGAACGTAACTCCACAACTTGGCGGCGGAACCACCGCAAATACCATGTATTTGCGGCGCTTCCGCCGCGCAATAGTGGAGTAATGGTCTCAATTTTCTTGTGCTGCTTCATGTTCATATTTTGGACTTTTTGGATGTTTTTTATGAGGCTCAAGTTGTTGAGGTCGCTGTTCATTGTTATTGTTTGAAATATCGATCGAAATGTTTAATATCGTCTAGATTGCTATAGTTATGTGATACAATTTTTGGAATCCATATTGATTAGTTTTGTGAAAACTAGTTATCGTTTTGTAAATATCATGTTTTAGCTTCAACTGATGGATTGCCACGGAGTTTCGATTCGGATCAAAATTCCGTTGCAATCTCGTATTTTTATTGTTTAAAACATCGATCAAAATGTTTAACATGTCTAGATTGCTATAGTTATGTGATAAAATTTTTGGAATCCATATTGGTTAGTTTTGTGAAAACTAGTTATCGTTTTGTAAATCTCGCGTTTTAGTCTCAAGTGATGGATTGCCACGGAGTTTCGATTCAGATCAAAACTTCGTTGCAATCTCATATTGTACGCGAATAGTCACCAGGAGACACTACTAGACAGCCACGCCCTAAGCCCCGACCAAGTGACAATAGGAGAACCCCGTGGCCAAAAGCATCCACTCGGGTGCTCGTGGCCGCGGTGTTCCGCCCAAGTGCACTTCGTTAATGGCCTCAGGGGTGAGGCCATCTACTAAATATTCCCAACGAGCATTCAATCTAATAATAGGGAATCTTGTTGAATTGCCCAACTTAGTTTTTGAAAAGTATTTTCAATTCGAGACTTGAATGCAAGGTTTATAGAAGTTATGCATGAAATCCGAAATATGTGATATTCTGGATTTATGATGTCTAAAGATAATGTGGATTCTAATTATTTTCTGCGCCCGTAAGTGTAATATGTGGTGTATCCCCAATCTCGTTGCTATACGTCAACGACATCAGGAATACACATATTTACTTATGTTGATGACATGTGATATTATTTTGTTGCGGTGATATGTTATATTAGATCGTCGTGTTTGAATAGCCGGGGGTTTTACGTGAGATAAGAGTTTTTCAATTTTCATTCATGTAAACTTTGTATGTAATATTCATTCATTGGGACACTTTCGGGTTGAGATTGTTGTCTACATTGATGTATATTATTTACTTTTTCGGATTAGGATAGACCCAAGATGGGGAGCATAAGTAACCAGCTTCTAGAGTCCAGTGGTAGGCCATCTCAAGTGACAATAGGAGAACCCCGTGGCCAAATGCATCCACTCGGGTGCTCGCGGCCACGGTGTTCCGCCCAAGTGCACTTCGTTAATGGCCTCAGGGGTGCGGCCATCTACTAAATATTCCCAACGAGCATTCAATCTAATAATCGGGAATCTTGTTGAATTGCCCAACTTAGTTTTTGAAAAGTATTTTCAATTTGAGACTTGAATGCAAGGTTTATAGAAGTTATGCATGAAATCCGAAATATGTGATATTCTGGATTTATGATGTCTAAGGATAATGTGGATTCTAATTATTTTCTGCGCCCGTAAGTGTAATAAATGGTGTATCCCCAATCTTGTTGCTATACGTTAACGACATCAGGAATACACATATTTACTTATGTTGATGACATGTGATATTATTTTGTTGCGGTGATATGTTATATTAGATCGTCGTGTTTGAATAGCCGGGGGTTTTACGTGAGATAAGAGTTTTTCAATTTTCATTCATGTAAACTTTGTATGTAATATTCATTCATTGGGACACTTTCGGGTTGAGATTGTTGTCTCCATTGATGTATATTATTTACTTTTTCGGATTAGGATAGACCCAAGATGGGGAGCATAAGTAACCAGGTTCTAGAGTCCAGTGGTAAGCCATCTCAAGGAGTCGAGACCGGGTTGCCTAACTCTAGAATTAGCAGGGTTACTTACCGCTTTCGTAGGGGTCTAGGGATGTGGGTTTGGCTATTCATCACGACCGTGGAATCCGTATTTTTCATTACTGTCTTAATCTAAAAACACGGACCTCCTAATATATCCTATATTTCATATGTTTGCTTCTGCTGATTCTGTGATATGATGTGATCATATAACTACGTGAGACGAATGCTACTTATATATATGATATACTAGTAGACACTATATATGTTTTGCATCCGCGCTAGTCTTGACCCCGTCCTGCCGTAAGTTAAGTAACCTTACGATGAAGACCCGGGTCTCTGTGGCGAATGCGAATGGCATATATGTGTGTTTCATTTTCGTTTCTTCTATGATGTTTAGGAAACATAAATGATGGGATGTCATTAATGAGATTAATGAAAAGAAAAGATACCTAAAAGATGTTGTAGAACCAAATTTTTCAAAAAGGTAGCTCTAGTTTTTGCTTTGCATAGCGGTATTCCATTATGATTATCCAGCACCTCATTCGATGAGGAGAGAGCCTAGATCCCTTCACCGGGAATAATCTCTTTAGCGAAAATGGCATATGCTACAACCCACTCGGATTGTTTCGAAAACTACTCGATTTTAAAAGCGGAGCTTAAACCACTCCTTTTCAAATCACTATATTCTACAACGATATCAAGTTTATTACGTTAAAGGTTTTCTTCAAAACCAGTCGTAGCCCTCCGTCATTTCAAATATGTACTAGTTAGTATTCGTGCTGCGTTTGTTGACCTTGTCAAGGCGCAGTGTGCGGTAGCTGATTAGTGCTTATCTGTCGCATATGATGCGATTGGATTATGGTAGTCATACGGCTTTTTTGACCTTGTCAAGGGTCGTACGGGATGGTTTAATTCAATCACGAAATGACGGGTTGAACTTGACTTTCGGTTTAAGGTTTGTTGACCTTTTCAAGGTCATAAGCCGCATGTGGGTAAAAACAGATATTGGGAATTTCAAATATTGAAATTTGCAATGAGATTTCATACCTTCTATATGATAGTTGGATCCCGATACCCACTGTGAGTAAATATTACTCCTGGGAGAGTTTTCCACTTTGTAATTAGCTAATTCAGTAGGTGTCTAAGAAAGGTGTTAACGCAGTTATGCCCTTACGAAAACGAGGTTATTTGATTAGTTCCATGCGAAAGAAAGAGGAGACTCCCTCGGAGTACCAATACATATCTGGCTGACCAATTGGCGAACTTGTAGAGTGTAATTAATCCTGGCTAATTTTACCTTTTAGGGTTTGAAGGAAGATTTGATAAAAACAGTGGGAGCCATCCTGATTAGTTAAGATAATAACCAATCTAATCTTGCAAGAGCGCACGCTAAAGTGTTTTCTTCTCTATCTCCAGGTAGTGACCATGACACGTCTTAATCAAGATAATAATATAGATGTATTGACTGAACCCGCTTATTATACTGGGCTGGGGAACGTTGGTTCTGTTAGTTATATGTATGCCCTAGAGGCCATTACTATACATGTGATGTATATTGTAGTGAATGCTTGGACATATATAGGGAGGACTTTCTTGCTCGACATGATAGTATGCTATCTGGTTGCTCTTTATCTTAACATGTGGACTTGTATTTGTTTACTGTCTTGCTCTCACATGTTGATAAAGCCCTTAGGATATGTACTTGACTACTAGGACTATGATGCAGATCATACTAGTGGGGCCAGTGTAGTCAACGAGTACATCCTATAACTGCTCCTGGTCGAGAGAGTATCGAGACAGGGCATCGATACTCCAGAGTAGACTAGCGTATACGCATCTTGACCCATACGATGGGCGATGGATGATCCCATATCTATTGGTGTTTGACATCAAAGATGGTGTACGGGTGCTCAGTGGAGATTGGGTACACTGAACGGACTCACCGAGAACTCTTAAATGGTGTTACACCTATCGTCGGATAGCAGTTCTCTGGTGACACTGGAACAGGTTAGTCTGTAGACCCGAGATCGTCATAGAGTCTTGTGTGATTCCCACTGTGCTTTGATTTCCACCTTACCACATTTAAGAGAACGTGCAAAACGGTGGCTTTTGGGTACAGTCCCGAGTCACATGGAGGCAATGAGCGATAGGAGGGGTTTTGTCTCTCCCATTATAGGGAGTTGATGTTGCGCTATGCTCGATTGGCCATAACAGGAAATCCCTGGCCAGGGTTGCTGAGATCTACTGGTAAGTGTTATCAGTAGTTTCTCGAACCGTTATAGACCTTGCATCGGCATGACTTATCAGGCTATTGGGGTCTGACGTTATACCATCCCCCAGCTGTGATATGCAATATATCAGATGAAGAGACAGGACTGTACGGTAGTGTTACTGATTGGATTCGCAGGAGTACGAGCAGGCTTGCTTGTTGATCTTCTGATCGCTCAATACCCGGGTGGCCGTTATGTTTAGTAGACCGCTTGCGGCTTGTGGGTGTTTGATATAATCATCACTTACTGCCGGTGTATTGACGAGTCTTTAGAGTCCTATACAGAGGTTTCCTGGCTCAAGCGAAACGGAGTAGGAGCATATATGTGATATGTGCGGGACCGAGATTAATACGCGTATGAGATACCGCATTCTATTCTCGCGATATATGTATCGATAGGTTATACATGATATAGCCGGGTTATCGGATCAAGTGTTGATTTGATAAAAGGATACATTTGATATTAGTCGGTTATATGTGATATAGCCGGATTATTAAATCAAGTGTTGATTTAATAATTTAATGTATAATAATATATTTGATATATTACATTACATTGTCTAATATTCGCTCAATTATGATTTCTTTTTCTCATTTTTTGCACATTGAATATATGCGATATATTTTTGTGTACATGTTATGTGTCATGCTTGATGGTACATGCAACCTGGGTATGTGTATGACTTACACCATGCTATGAATAATGAAAGGTTTTTATTTATTGTGGTTAATCAAAATGGTGGAATTTTTTGTCATAGCAAGAAGCTTTGAGAAGCTTGGATTTGCATTGACCAAGTCCACTCTTTTGTCTTGGCTAAGATATTTATAAACCCAACCATCATTCTATCTATGGTTAAGTCTCTACAAAGATTAATATATGGTATAAACTCGCCATGGTTGCCTCTCACCACTTGATATATTTTTCATGACAGATATTTCTTCATCTTCTTCTTCCTCAAAACTTTCTAGCTTCAATGGAAATGTGAGAAAAAGAGTGAGAAAATGATTTCTAAAATGAGCAAAATTCCTAATTCATCATCCTCTACTACTTGCCATTTAGTATAGGGTGTTTGCTTCACTAATTTCACAATTAGTGAAGAGATAGCTTGGGTTAGTGTCTCCTCGACGTAGATCATCTTCGACCTCGAAGTCTTCGAAGCAAGCATATTCGTTTCTTTAAGGGAGCCTCTCTAGAGTCTGGAGTTTACGATCGCAGCGAAAGGGACTACTACATGGAGCAATTGAAGTGAAGGACCGGTCTACAAAGGTTGTATTCCTTGTTCACTTTAAGTTGCAAAGTGTTTGCATATGTATTCCGTCGGATTTCTAATATACGATTCTAGGGTTAGGGTTAGCTAGAATGGCAAAATTTTGAAAATGGAATGGACAATGCCTCCCAAAACCTTGCTGCCGTGCTAGGCAACCCTTCAGTAGTATCAGAGCCATGCTAGAAATTTAGACGGATTTTGTTAAGATTACGAAACCGAAATACTCCGAAACTTGAAACGTGAAAATTTGGTTTCTGTCGTTTTCAAATAATTGTCAAAAAATTTTTTAAACAAGTACGGAGTGTTGTATGTGATATAATATGAACACTATGAAAATTTCATAGGGTTTGATGATTTTTTGGCCGGCCACCATATGGCACATCTCGGCCAAAACCGAGCCCCTCCCCCTTGAAATTTTTGTGTGTTATTGTAACTTGGTATTGATGTTTCATGTGTTGTCTGTTTTTGGTAATTTTGCATGTGATGTGAAGTTACACTATAAGCAATTCGGAGTGTTTCGCATTCATAGTTTTAACATTGTTTCGGGTTATTCGCATGTTGTCTAGACGAAGTTAAAAATTTCGATCGAATGTCAAAAACCCATTTTTCCAAGTTTAACGTATTCGGAAAAACATGCATGTGATTCTATGAACCCTCTAGAAGAATGTAACCCTAACTCAACTTTTTGGATCGTGGAACCGCGGTCAAACCGTAGGGTTTGCCGCAGTTCCGTAGCGATATGAGTGAGGCTTGGGTTTTCCCTTCTACGGCTGGTGCATAGGTACTGTGGCATATATTGGGTATTACTAGACTGTGCTCAAGTGTTGAGCTGTCGGGAAATTGTGGAACTTTGATGAATCGATCGAAAAGTTTAACGTTCGTCCGGGTATCATGTGATGAGATACAATATTTGGAATCCACATGTAGTTATGAGATATCTAATTTGAATGTTATAAATCTAGCAGTTTAGTCTCATTTGATTGGTTGACATGGGATTTTGATGTGATCAAAAGTCCATCGCAATCATGTAGCGTACGCGGATACTCGCCGGGTAAACTTAATAGATAGCCATGCCCCATAGCCCCGACTAAGTGACTGTAGGAGAACCCCGTTACCAAAAGCATCCGTTTGGGTGCTTGCGGCAGCGGTATTCCGCCTTATTGCACTTCGTCGATGGCATCGGGGGTGCGACAGTCTACTAAAGTTTCCAACGAGCATTCGATCAGGATGTCGGGAATCTCGTTGAATTGCTCGACTTGATATTGAAAAGTGTTTTCGAGATCGAGACTAAAATGCGGGGTTTATAATTGTTAGGCATATGATGTCTAAGGAATTCATTTGGTTAGGCATGAAATCCAAAATATGTGATACGTTGGGTTTATGATGTCTAAGGTGCTTGCGGATTCCAGCTGTTGTAGTTTTTCACTTTCTTTTCTGCGATCGTAAGTGTAACATGTGGTGTATCGCCGGTTTTGGTGCTATATGTCAACGACAATTGGGATACGCATATTTACTTACGTTGATGACATGTGATGTTATGTGTTGGTGTGATATGTTATATTGGATCGTCGTGTTCTGAATAGCCGGGTTTTTTTATGTGAGATGAAGGTTTTTATTTTCATTCATGTAAAATTCATTGTATGTAATATTCTTTTATTGGGGCACTTCCGGGTTGAGGATGATGTCACCATTGTATATTATTTACTTTTCCGCATTAGGATAGACCCAAGGCGAAGAGCACAAATAACCGGGTTCTAGGGTCCGGTGGGAGACCATCTCGAGGAGTCGAGACCGGGTCTCCTAACTCTAGAATTGGTAGGGTTGCTTGCCGCTCTCATAGGGGTCTAGGGATGTGGGTTTGGCTATTTATCACGTCCATGGAACCCGCATTTTATACAGGCTTACTTTATAACATGGAAATCCTAGAATATCCAATATTTCATATGTTTTTATTCTGCTGCGATATTCTGTGATGTGATCATTGATTATATTCTGAGACGAATACTTATATTATATATTGTTGCTTTCGTTTCATATGTGATGCTTAGGAAGCATAATAAATGCGACTTCATTAATGAGATTAATGAAATAAAAGAAACCTAAAAATGTTGTAGAAACTTGTCTCGAAAACTGGTAGCTCTAGTTCTTGCTTTGCATAGAGGTATTCCTTGTAGAATATCCAGCACCTTATTCGATAAGGAAAGAGCCGAGATCCCTTCATCGAGAGTGACCTCTTTAGCGAAACTAGCAGATGCTACAAACTCGGTTTGTCTTTTGATTGCTTTTATAGTTTTTGCTTTGCATAGTGGTATTTATGAAATATCCTGCACCTTATTCGATAAGGAAAGAGCCGAGATCCTTTCACCGGGAGTGACTTCTTTAGCAAAACTAGTAAAAGCCTCAAAAGCACTCTTTTTCAAAATCACTCGATTCTACAACGATATCAAGTTCATTACGCTCATGGTTTTCTTAAAAATCTGTGTAGCCCTCCGTCATTTCAGATAAGTACTACTTAGTATTCGTGCTGCGGTAGTTTGGCCTTCGTCAATGCGTAGTGTTCGGTAGCTAACTAGTGCTTATCTGCAGCATGAGATGCGATTGGATTAGGGTATTCATACGGCATAGTTTGGCCTCCATCAAGGGTCGTGCGGGTGGGTTTAATTCAATCAAGAAATGAACAGGTTGAACTTGACTAGAGCACTATGGATAGTTTGGCCTCCATCAAGGTCATAGGACACTAGGGGTAAAAACCATTATTGGGAATTTCAAGTATTGAAATTTGCAATGAGATTGCATACCATCTATGAGATAGTTGGATCCCGATACCCACTGTGAGTAAGAGTTACTCCTGCAAGAGTTTTACACATTACAATTAGCCGATCAAGTAGGTGTCTAGAAAGGTGTTAACGGGGTTATGCCCCTGGGAAAACAAGGTTTATTTTAATTAGGTCCGTGCGAAAGTACGGGGAACCTCCCTCAAAGTACCTGCACTAGTCTGGCTGAAAGATTGGCGAACTTGTAGGGTGTAATTAATCCCGGCCAGTCTTTCCTTTTAGGGTTTGAAGGAAGATTTGACAAAAACAGTGGGAGCCATCCTGATTAGATAAATTAATAACCAATCTAATCTTACAAGAGTATACACTGAGTGTTTTCTTCTTTCTCTCTCCAGGTAACGACCATGTCACGCCTTAATCAAGATAATAATATGGATGTATTGACCGAACCCGCTTGTTATACTAAGCTGGGGAACTTTGATCCCGCTCCAACTTATAATTGTTATAAGTCCGAGCAGGATATAGGGGATTGCCTGGATTCCCGTGCCGTCTAAACGAAGAAAGTGCGTGATGATGCATCTTCTTCGGGTATGTTCATTACCTAGAACTGTTTCTCAGTATCCTCTACGTTCTGGGTATGTGATACCGGATCAGGATCCCACATATGTAATCCGTTACATGGGCTGCAGATAGGTAGAGAACTGAGAACGGGTGATAAAGTTTTAAGAGTTGGAAACGGTGCAAGTGTTGCAGCCAAGTATGTTGGCAGTTATCATCCTGTATTACCAAATACATTGATTCTGAACTAATGTTATTAGATACTGAACCTGAAATACAACATCATATCAGTCTCTTTATTTAGTAAAGAAGGATATAATTTTGTATTGTTGGATAATGTTTTGAACATTTCCTATATCAAGAGTTGATCGGTTCAGGCACGTTATCTAAAAGCATATACGTTCTAAATCAAACCACAGTTCTTAACGTACAAAACACACAAAAGAGGAAGAGTTCAGAAATGAACGAATCCTTCTTGAGGCATTGTAGACTAGGTCATATCAATGCGACCCGACTAGCTAAGCTACATAAAGATGCATATTTAAATCAGTTTGAATTTACATATTGTGAAACTTGCCAGTCATGTCACAAAAATAAGATGACCATAACTCCATTTATTGGAAACAGAGAAAGAGTTAGTGAACTCTTAGGATTGATACATGATGATGTATGTCGGTCCCCTGTTTACACATGCCAGGACTGGTTCTTTGTACTTTATTATATTCAATGATGGTCTTTCAAGATTTGCACATGTGTTCCTGTTGAAACACAAGTCTGGACCTTTTGAGAAATTCAAAGAATGTAAGTTAGAAGTAGAGAACCAAAACGGGTATAAGTATTATGTCATTTGATGTGATCAAGGAGGAGAATACTTGAGCACGGAATTCCTGGACTATTCTAAAGGAGAATGAGATTCTCTCTTAGCATTACTCCTCCGCATTCACCACAGCACGTCAGTGTATCGGGGCGGAGCAATCACACCCTATTAGATATAGTGCGCTCTATGATGAGTACTATTGAGTTTCCTATTTCCTTTTGGGAGTTATGCACTTAAGAAGCTACATACCTATTGAATTGGGTTCCAACCAAATAAGGTGCCTACCACTCCATATGAGATATGGTATGGGAAGCGCCCATCTTTTAAGTAAGTTTGTTGGTTATCCCAAGCATTCTCAAGGGAATAACTTCTACCGCTCCAAGGAACAAAAGGTGTTTTGTTTCTTAGCATGCCACCTTTTTAGAAAAGGATTTTCTTATAAAGAAATTAATGGTCATGAGGTAGAACTAGAAGGAGTTCCAGCTATACAAACTGCAGCTAATGATTTGGTAGAACTGGAGGATTCAATAGTTCCCAACGAACCTCAGCCTATCCGCCGATCTGGTAGGGTTCCTCACCCACCTGAGAGATACTTCGGTTTTCTCTACGATAGTGGGAGCGAGGATTGCATCATGAGATGATGACCTAACTAGTTTCGAGCAGGCCATCAGGAGTGGGGACTCTATAAGAATGGCTGGATGCTATGAGATCTGAGATGGAATCTATGTACACCAACAAAGTATGGACTTTGGTTGCTTTATCTAAAGGGTTAAATCCCCATCAGGAGCAAGTATATATTGAGAAGATTACTTGGTGTACATGGAAAAGTTGAGACTTTCAAAGCTATGCTTAAGTCCATCCAGATCCTACTTGCAATTGCTACATACCATGACTACGATATCTGGCGGATGGGTCTCATGACTGTTTTTCTAAAATATGATTTAGAAGAGAGCGTCTATAAGTACACAGCCAGAGGGCTTCGTAGACAGTGGGAGCAGCGGAAATGTGTGCAAGTTGCTTTACAGGTTAAAACAGGCATCGCGGAGTTGGAACATCTGTTTTGATGTATTAATCAAAGCGTTTGACTTCATCAAAATGGTAGATGAACCTTGTATATACAAAAAGGTAGTAGGGAGTATGGTGGTCATCCACGTATTGTACGAAGATGACATACTCTTGATAGGGAAGATGTTTCCTATGCTACACTCGGTCAATCTCCTCTTATCATAAGAATTCTCCATATAGGATCAAAGTGATACCTCCTAAATCCTGGGGTTTTGGATCTATGTGATAGATCTAAATGGATGTTAGCATTCTCACTTGGTGTAGTGAGATTGTATCAATCGATCCTGGGGAGAATCACTGGATAGCTTCCAGGGTGATAATGTCGACTGAATGTCAGTCACAGACATTGTCTTTACCCTCAGTGGAGGGATGGTATGTTGGAAGAGTTCCAAGCTATATACCGTGGCAAACTAGACGATAAAGACTGGATACATCACTACCAAGGATGCTACCAAAGAAATAGTCTGGATGTACACTAGTTCATGAGATGAACTTCGTTCCTACCATTGTGTGACAATGGAGTTATGGCTTAGGCCTAGGAACACCCGTCCCATCTGAGATCCAGACATATTCTGAGGCAAGTATCACCTGATCAAGGAGATGGTTGATCTCTAGGGGATCGAGGTTAGGAGAGTAGACATGGGGGTTAACACGGCGGATCCACTCACCAAGGCCAGCTTCCCCAAATATTATTTGAGAGATTTTGGGATGGTTGAGTATGAGATACTGCAACCACTGCTATTTTGTTAGGTATTAGATACTACAATACATGGCCTTAGTGCAAGTGGGAGATTGTTAGTTATATGTATGCCCTAGAGGCCATTACTGTACATGTGATGTATATTTTAGTGGATTCTTGGATATATATGATTGATACTCAAACGAATCTAAGTATCCTTCTTTATGTAACTTAGTCAGTCGTGTTTCATTGATATGACTAAGTTTACAATGCCATAAGAAAGCTTGGTTTGATTCTGAAGCTTTTTTTTAGTGTGTTTTGGACGTTGAAAACTTGATGTTGATTGAGAATGTATATTCCGTTAATAAGTGTACTCGACCTGACCATTTCATGATTCAAGTGAATGTTGATAACATTGCTTACAAGTGAAAAATTATATCCTTCATTAGATAACAAAGATACAGATATAATATTACACACCATACTGGGTACACAAAAGCAGTTACACAATATCAAAATATGTCCACTCGCCAATCCAAGGTGATATTCTCCTACTGCAACAGCGTCTACACTGGCTCTATTGCCAACCCTGGGGGTCATATCATCTTTCCTTAAAACCCTATGGGTTCTTAGCGCCTGCAATGAATTACAGATGTGAGATCCTGATCCGGTATAGAATACCCAGGAAGTAGAGTTTATAGAGAAAAAATTTTCAATCACAAACACATCTGAATCCGAAACCATAACTTGCTTCGTGTCCACATTCTTGGCCTTTAGGGCCCGACAGTCCTTCTTCTAATTTCCCCTTTTCCGACAATAAAAGCATTCATCCTTTTGTTAGTGTATATGCCCTAGAGGCCATTACTGTATCATACTAGTTTGTATATTACTTAATGGAAGCTTGGGATATTCACCTTGTATAAACAATCTTGCTCAATATAGTAGTATGCTACTTGGTTTGTTTCTACTTCAATGTGTACATGTGTTTATTTTGCGATATCACCTATACGCATTAGTGGAGCCCTTAGGATCTTTGCTTGATTACCAGCGTTGTGATGGCAGTCACACTAGTGGGGGCTGGGTAATCTATAAGCACATCCTTATACAGGTCCCTAGTCGCAGGACTATCGAGACAGGGCATCGATACTCCGGAGTAGACTAGCGTATGCGCTTCTCATCCCAGTGTGGGAGATGGTCTGTCCCACAGCCATCAGTACGTCGTACTGGAGATAGTATACGGGTGCTCGTTAGGTTACGAGTACACTGGACAGAACTCGTCGGGAACTGACAGGTTGGTATTATACCTATCGTCAGTTATCAGTTTCCAGGTGACATGAGTACAGCTTAGTCCGCTGACTTGACACTGGCACTTCGCCTCGAGTGTGTTCCCACTGCACTTTGATCACTACCCTACCACGGCTCAAAGGAGTCGTGCAAACAGGTAGTGGTTGGGTGCAGTCCCGAAGCACTTGGAGGCAGTGCCGGTTAGACAGGATTCGTCTCTCCCGGTATTGGGGGTTGACATCGCGCTGTGTCTACGAGAGCCATTACACGAGTAGTCCCTGGCCAGGGCAAGCGAGATATACTGGTAGGCTTCCAGTGTTATCTCAGGGTGTTTTGGGCTTCACTCCGACACGACTTGTACCGCTATTGGGGGACTGACGTTTTACCGCCCCCTAGGCCCGACATGCGATGTATCAGACGAACAGACCGGACTGTACGGAGAATGTCACATTCAGACTCAGTAGGAGTTCAGATGGGGTTCACCTCGTCAGCCTTCTTGTCGGCATCTACCTGGGGACCGTTACGCACAGCTAGTGCCGCTTGCGGTCTGTGGTTAAACCCACTGCCAGCGTAGTGTCGAGTCTTTAGAGTCCCACACAGAGGGTATTCGCCTCTGGGCAAAACAGAGTAGAGGTCGCATGGTCTTGCGACAGGGTTCGTTCTCATCCGCGCACTAGTGCACGTTTGGAGTCCGGACGGATATTACTAGTAGGCTCTGGTTTGAGTCAGATACTGGTATATGTTTTGGGGTTGATTTTATCTCTTGGTATTCTTGTTCCTCGGAACGAGAATGCAGGTGTGTATGCACAGTTGTTTGAGGCGGAGGAAGAGGTTTTTCATTAGGGTTTCGGAACGGGTGCGTATGCACAGTTGACAGTCGTCTTTTTCCAAACCCTAATGGAATTATGGATTATCAATTAATAATAGTAATTAAATGAAATTATGTTATGGTTGATTTTGTTGACTTGTTGACCATGGTTGACTTGTTGACCATGGTTGAATGTTTGACCATCATCATTACTTTGCAAGGATGCTCCTTGATTCTAGCTTACATTTCATTTAATGAAGTATGATAGTGGTCATTCCAAAACAACCATCAACTATTCTCATTTGAATTATTATTATTATTTAGATAATTCTTTTTCTTTTTGATATGGTTGCAAAAGGAAAAAGATAGCTCATTCTATCATATTCATTCTCTCTCCTCACTTCATCTTCTTCTTCCTCAAGCTCAAGGAGAATCCTTCTCATGTGTTGAGAATCCCTCTCCTTGAAAAGAAAACACCCCTTAGACATTCTCTACTCACTCTAGGATCAAAGGTTTAGCAAGCCGAAGATTCTAGTTCTCTCAAAGTTCGAGAAAGAGCCCGAAGGTTGAACCCTCAGGTGGATCCATCTTTGACGGAAGAAGGCGACGAGGAAAGAACCATCAACCTCTACAAAGTTTGAAGAAGAAGGAGTTCAAGTTTAGGTATAACCATCTTTCCGAGTAGCTAACTCTCTTTAGCTTGTTTGCTAGTTTTAGTTTAGGAAAAGATCCCGACTTTGTTAGTCCATGTTGCCCCATGCGCTAAAAATTTGATTTTTATACCGTTTCCGCCTCCCCGTAAGAACCGGGGGTCGCAACGTGGACTTACACCTTTGTGGCTGTTCCCCCGATCTTTTCCTTTCTTTTTCCCTGCACTTTCTGCACACTTTCCCTTGGTTTGGTGGAGGCCTTCTTCTTTTTCCTCTTGTCCTTAGTTTTGGATCTAACAGAAGAAGATTCCCCAACAAAAAGAGCGGGTGTTTCCTTGGATTTCTTGAAGGTGCCCTCTGCCATCCTCAACATGTTGAGAAGCTCAGGAAGTGAAACTTCCATATTATTCATATTGAAATTCAAAATGAACTGGGCATAGGTAGAGGAAACGGATTGTAGGACCAAGTCGATATACAACTCATTTTCCAACATGGTTCCCAGGTTCGCGAGCTCTTCTATGAGAGAAATCATCTTTAGGATGTGGTCCCCAACAAATGATTCGATAGCCAACCTCGCTTGAAGTAATTTCTTAGAGGTCTCATATCTTGCAATACGAGATTTCTCTCTATATAATTCTTTGGTATGGAGGAAGATAGAAGCAAGGTCTATCTTCTCGTGCCGCCTCTGATATTCATTATCCATGGAGGCCAGCACGAGGTACTTTGCTTTCGCGCAATTAAGATCCCAGGTCTTACGGACCTCAATGTCCGCGACCGAGGATTCCGGACCGGGAATATAGGAGCTTTCGCCGTAAGGACATATGCAATTTTATCATATGTAAGGGCCATATGGACATTTCTTAGCCAATCTTTATAGTTTGGCCCAGCGAGTTTGTTTTTATCTAGTATAAGCTTATGTTCCGTCATAGTCATTGCAATTAGGAGAAAGAGAAAAGAAACACTTAGCATATGCACTTGCAAGTTTAGATTGGTTATTAGTTTATCTAAACAGGATGGCTCCCATTGTTTCCTCGAATTCTCCTTCAAACCCTAAAAGAAGAATTAGTCAGGATTAATCACACGTCACAATACTTGCTTAATCTTTCGGCCAGGCTAGTGTCGGTATTTCGAGGGAGGTTTTCTAACTCTTTCGCGAAGATCCTTAATTATATAACCTCTTTTCCTGGAGGCGTAGCCTCGCTAACACCGTTCTAGGCACCTACTTTGTTTATAGTATTGATTGTTAAGTGAAAAAATTTCCTGAAGAGTGGCGGATAATCACATAAAGATCAAGACCCGACTATCATTGTGTGATGATTTTGAAGGAAGCCCACCAAAAACACCACACTCCAGAAGGTATGCAACACTAGCAAGTTTCCTTTATGTTTGAAACTCCCGATGTGATTTTTGCCCCAAGCGCTTATAACCTTGACGAAGGTCAAAACATCATAAGTCACAAGTCAAGTTCAACCCGTCATTATCCAGATTAGTCTAGACCCATTCGTACAAGCCCTTGACGAAGGCTAAAATAGCTGTACACATGTCCTAGACTAATGCATCTATCTATGCTACAGATAAGCACCCACTACCACTAGCTACCAAACACTATGCCTTGGCGAAGGTCAAAACACATAGCATGAATACTAGTAGATCCCTATCTGAAATGACGGAGGGCTACGGCTGGTTTTGGCGAAAACCGTTAACGTAATGAACTTGATATAGTCGAATGAACCGAATAGCTTTTGAAAAAGAGTGGTTTAAGCTCCGCTTTTAAAAGTTGTTTTTGAAGAAAACCGAGTGGTTTTTCAATTGTTCCAACAACTTCAGATTTTAGGTTTGTTTCCTTTGCATTAATCAAAATTAATGTGGTCCCATCATTTAACCCTATCATTGCAAAAAGAAACGGAAAATAAAACGTACGCATATGCCATCCGCATTCGCCACGGGGCCTCGTCATGCACCGTTAGATTACTTAACTAACGGCAGAGCGGGGGCTAGACTAGCGCGAGTGCAAAATATATGCAACGTTTATTATATACAATATATATATATATATATATCCATTCGTCTCACGCAATAATAGGCATTCCAAATCTCAGATTCACAGATGAATATATTGGATATACAAGGATATCCATGTTTCATTTTAGCCTAGAACGAAAGACGGATTCCATGGTCATGATGAATAGACAAAAAATCCCCACCTTAGACCCCTGTGGGTGCGGTAAACTACCCGCCAAATTCCCGAAGTGAAGCAACCTCCCTCAGTGAAATGAGTAGGACACTCGGCACTTCAAGAACCCAGTAGTTTGTGCACCCCACCTTGGGTCTATCCTAGGTGCAAGAAAAATTAAATGAAATGATACAACAGTGCCTACAAGCTCAACCCGGATTACCCCGCAAAAGAATATTACATCAATTACAAATTTACATGAAAGAAAGAACAACGCTCTTCTCACATCCCTCGGCTATTGCATCATGACGATCCAATATATCATATCTACAAACCATCACAAAGATACTAATATGTGCAACCTCGACTAATCGACGTATAGCAATTAGTCGACGTTTCGCAACATATATATACAAACACAGAAAACCTGATTAGCCAAGAACTTAGAATTTCGATCGATAATCATAATCCGTATTTCCCCATACACAAACCAGTACACAAAATGATCGGGGAAACACCAAATATACCAGAAATAATATTTCCAAGAATAAGACCCACAGAAGAAATTTGGAGAGACTCGGCCCTGACTCGGGTGTGGAACGGCAGCTAAACACTGAGTTTCGCCACGGTTCCACTGTGGTCTTGGCCGATCACAAGCTAAAATTTCTTCTATATTCTTATAAAACCCTGCTTGTATTTTTAAGGCCACTGAAATAATTTTTGAACACACATAAAAAACGACGGCAAGCACATCAATGGAAATATTATTTTCAGTATTTTCCGTCGATCGAACTTCTAATCACTTGCTAATAAGCTAGTTAAGGTTTGAGTAGGCTCTGATACTGTCACGACCCGAAATATTAGCTCGTGACCAGTACTTGAATCACGCAACATCTAAAGGCGTAACGGAATTCAAATAAGCTAAAACCCAGAAATCTAAACCTTTTAAGAAAAATAAAAGAGGTGAGGTTTTGAAATAAAAGTATAATGAAAGCAAGTTTTCTTAATGTATAGAAAAGGAACAAGAATGATGCAAGTGAAATTTATTAGTTTGAAAAAATATTTCGTCTTTTAAAAATTTCAGCAGCACCTCCTTTGTATATTTTGATCCAAAACCACAAATACATAATAATGATAAAGGCATCCCCAAGCGGGAGCTAGCTTTTCGCCAAACAGTGGATCACAACCATGCAATACAATAAAAATAAGTATACGACGCCCAACGGCGAAGTTCACCACAAAAAGATCAATGAATAAGCAAGACATCAAACCACAAGTAGCAAAAAAAAACCTCGCTCTAAGTCTCACAACCACAATCTCACTAAGTCTCATTACTTATACAAATCACTAATTTTGATTGATGGAGTTAACTAGATACAATATGAAATGTAGATACAAGAGTGGGAATGATACAAATGTCCCACCTACCAATGCAAAACACCCGAATACAACTGTGTGCCAGCGAAGCTGCTACTGATCCAAGCGGTCAACCTGCAAGAACTGTGGCACAACGGGGGTGAGTTGCCAACTCGTGAGTAGAAAAATATCAACAGATAGAAATCGAATAAACAACTACTCCTATGTCAACTATATCATAAAGGTAAAACTATGATATCTAGGTATGTATCCATGTAGATCTCGTCCACCCAAAAATCAAGGTATGTATGCATGTGGATCTCAAAAATCAAGGTACGTATGCATGTGGATCTCGTCCGCCCATATAATCAATGTTTGTATGCACGTAAATATCATAAAGGAGTGTGCATGAAAGTCTGAGGATATAAATCAACGGTGTCCCTCACGACACATCAAACTCATGGAACCTGAGTGCCTAGCATCGACACTCGAAAACATCATGAAAACCGTGCCCAGCATCGGCACGTAAATCCTCATATATCGGGCTCCGCCAGTCCGGATCGGCCCACGGGCTCCGTCAGTCCGAATCGGCCCATATCATCTCTCGACTCCGGTCGGTATCCTCCGGATATCCACCGAGCCCAAATACTATCACCGGTAGGTAGTGGTCCCTCTGCCAGACTTATCGCCTACTGCACGACAGATCCGTTCTGGCCCCGGGGTACCATACTGGGTCCACCATGTACCCGCAATCGGCCTCATCCGCCTCCTCGAATCGAGTTTCACATGTCGCTCTCAGAACCGAGAAAACACATGGTGGACGCACTGAAATATCATATCAAGAGAAACCGGGTTTTTAAAACAACATATAATCTCTTTTGAAATGTCCACGGTTCTCAAATCCAGAAATCTCATGAAAACAACATATCTCAATGCGTAAAATAATAGAGCATGATGTATGCGGCATATAAGAGAAATGCGAGCATATCCGTGTATCATGCAACATGGAACAGTGATATGACATATTAAGGGAAAACTGCTCTTTTAAAATGATTCCAGTTTTAAAATATATCCGGCGGTTCCCAATCTCCCAATAAAACCAGTTCTCTATGTAGGTACAATATGTATATGCACAAGTATAGATGTACCAATGTATGTGTGCACCAATATGGATAAACAATGTGTATGTGCGCAAATATGGGTATATAATGTGTATGTACGCAAATATGGATATATCAAGGTATATGTGCACCAATATGGATATACAAAGTGTATGTGCGCAAATATGGATGTACAATATGTATGTGCGCAAATATGGATATATCAATATGTATGTGCGCAAATATGGATATATCAATGTGTATGTGCGCAAGTATAGATATATCAATGTATATGCGAGCATTTTATGTGAAGAGTCATATCATGATGCAGCAATCCTACTGTGTAGTGACAAGGCAATTATCGATGATGAAATGTGTGAGCCTACAATCTGTGTACGTGTAACATACGCATCATCGATAATGGTGCAGGTGTACTATCACAGGTATGAATAATGCAATGCGAATAATAAGAATGCAGCATAAGGTAATCATACCAAAATACTGGCGGGTATACGTATCTAACATGATCGAGTCGGTGAATCAATCAATCGACATCCAGCCACACAATGTCACGTACGGTATAATCCATCGTACAGTATCCTCTTGTCAAGGGTATGGATCAATCATAAAATCCAACTCGTCACGTACGGAAAAGATCATCGTATGGCGGCATTAAGCTATCAAGGATCCTATCATCCAATAAGACGAGGAGTGTACGGACCTAACGCCACGTACGGCCTATAATCCATAATTCACAACCTTCTATATATATATATATATATATATATATATATACCTATGTCCCAGGTCACATCCATAACGATCTCATAACAGGGGACCGGCAAGGTATCAATCACCTCAGTCAACTCGCATCCGTATACCGACATATCACCAAATTCATCATATCGCATCGTACAATTCATTTCATCACATTTATCTCTCACATCAAGTCGAGTTTACATAAACACTTTATCTCTACTATAAGTATAAGTATCTAATCTAACATACACACCCGAACCATACAATCAGATTTTTAAAGAAGCGAATCGTAGTTTTGAAAATAGGGGTTACGGTGTTTTTAAGGAAAAGATATCATTTGAAAATCCGTAACATCCCTCACGGTATGTATTTAAAAGATACATATGATTCTTCGGTTTAGAAAAAGGTATGGTTCGGATGACGCATCTACATCGACTATCTAGTCCTATAGTATCCTAAACGGCAATATCGTCAAGCATCATCCTCAAATGCCGTCATCACAAATTAGTCGTATTATATCACTTCTAACTACCCTTAGTTTCTAATATGGTTTCGCTAATTATGATTTAACTCTAACCCTAGTTTCCAAATCTAGGTTTCCTTAACCATATTCTATAAATCGGTTTCCACCAAGACTTTGCGGGGGTGCTATACGTCATCTACCCGACTTCCCCTGTGGATATAGATCCACTCACCTTAGTTCTTATACGCCGAAGTCGATGACGCCATGCTCCGTCATCTCGGAATCCACGTTAAGGAACCTACAAAAATAAACAATCGCAATGCGTAATAAAATCAAGGAAGAAAAACCAAAACGGCACACGTTTCGCTCATAGGTTAAAACCTATAGCTTCGCGTGCAAAACACGACAATTAACCCTGGTCGTTGACGTCCAAACGCCACACGACGGAAACACAATACCAAATACCAAAATCAAGTCAAAACGAAGTCGTATAACAATGCATCAACTCATGGAAATGGTCCCAGATTTTACCCTAAACCAAATTGGTCAATTCTGCATATATGGAGGGTCTAATTTACAGCAAAAGGGACCCAGAACAAATACGAACCAATTCCAACCTACCCTAGCCGCAATTTGCGGTTAGATTGAATAAATCTATGGCCTGGTCTTTGGGTTAGGGGCTCGGGTCTCCGTGGTAGCTTCCTAGGTGCCTGCACGACTCCCAGTATTTGCTAAATTATTTCTAGAGCCCCCGGGTTGCTCCTGATTCCAAAATACCCTCACAATTCACACGTTTATCCGATGTCGGGATTTCTAAATCCATGTTTTGGGTTCCATCCCTTGTTCTAGGTCAGTAAAATACCACCCAAGCCTTGTTTACAGCCACTAGGCATCACCTAATCCACACAACACTCAAACCCTAACTAGGAATTTTCTAACCTCACTAAATCAAACTTAAACACTTCTAAACATGCAAGGATACTAAATTAAAAGTAATACTATGCTAATGCTGATGAAATCACCTCATTTGGGCAACCCAAGAAAACCCCTAGCTCCTCAAGCTTGTCAAAATCTCACTTTTCTTGGTCCAATATGTAGAGGAGAAGGAGATGATCAATTTTAATGAAAGGGGTTTAGGGTTTTGATGGATATTTTTATATGATCTCTAAGGGTGAAGTGGAGGGAGATGAAGAAGAGAAGAAGAAATGAAATGGGGAGAGGCATGGGGCTGCTGCCCTCCCTCTCTCTCTCTCTCTCTCTCTTTTATTCTAACCCTCTCACTCTATTATTACCCTTTTGCCCTTTTTCACCCTTTCCTTTTAAACTTTAAAACCAAAACACAAAATACCCATAAAACAACACAAATGAGATAACATGCAACCAAATGCAATATGACATGGTGCACTAGCCATGAAAAGCTGTAGAAATACGGATTTGGCTTAATCGCGATTAGTAGTGCACTAATCGGGTTTTTATCAAAACTGCATATAATAAATTTTAAAATTTCCAAATCTTTTAAATATATTTTTAAATGAATAAATCATTTTAATTTCCTTTTATTTCACAATTATTGGTATATATTTATACCTTTTTTCGAAAACCCCAATTTTGCAAATCGGGCAGTTTTCGGGAAAAATATTATTTTAATATTAAATTCCAAAAATAATATTTTATATTTTTTGAAATGTTACAATATTCCCCCCATAAATAAATTCGGTCCCCGAATTTAAATTTAAACCCCCAAAATCTAAAATATTTCAATAATCAGCTCAAATCAACGGGGCTCCGAAATCACAGATGATGCAGAAATAACACAGCGCGTCCAGCGCGCACAAAAACAAGTACAAAACTCAAAATCAAACTCTGTTAAGTGTCACGCAAATCATCGTATTTGCACGCATATCCTCGGAGTTACAATAGAGATGCAGATTTCGAAATCCACTACTGAAATCCAATATACACTAGTCAAATACTATAATACGTGTATAGTACGCATCTTTGAAAACTCCAAAATCTGAATAGAATACATGCAAAATCTTTTCTAAATTGCCGCGGGAATGCGTAACTCACGGCATAACTGACGAACGCTCATTTTAAGATAATAATATATGTCCATATATGTTTTCTTAAATACACGTTCCGTCGTTTTCAAAATATCCCAAAAGGTTTTCCTTTATAAACGTTCGTGTCGCTCACGGACACGTAGGAAATAGCAAGACATAGCTCCTCTTGAAAACCCTTTTGGTAATCTTTTAATGCATGCAGAGTACTCAGGTACTGTCCTCAGATCAGTCCTGTTTGGCTACTGCACAATATAGTGCCCAACATGTAAACAAAGTGCTCAAAAGCAAAATCAGCCTCAAAAGGCATATCCAATAATCACATGCGTCTAGTACGCATGGAAATCAAATCCAAATACGGGTGCCACAAAACGCACAAAGCAAACCTAAGTGCAATGGGTGTGCACAAAAGCATCTGTCCACTGCAACGGGTGTGCACGACAACAATATCTGGTGCACCTATTGTGCATGAAACAACATCTGATGTAACAAATGCATGAAATACAATCAATAACTCAAACGCATAAAAAGCAACACCGAGTACACCAAGGTGTATAAATCAAAATCGTGTGCAACTATGTGTACAATATCCGTATCAATGCACTGCAAGCACATGTGAGCTATACCGAGTGCAAAAATCACATCATCCGTATGAAATCCATGAAATCATAAACACATGCTATGAAGGTACAAAATTGACATCAAATGCAATAGGCATGCACAAATCGCAAATCAACACAACTGTGTATAAAAAATATATCAGGTGCGATAACTATGCGCAAAATGTAAATACTCAGTAGGTGCAGCCATGGTACACGAAATCAATATCAGGAAACTCGTCATCAAAACTCAAATCCAAGCGATATAAGCATGATTCTCGGATCACAGACGCAAATCGCAATAAATGATATCGAGGTACACCTCCTACAATGTCGAAAAATATCGAGGCACCTAAAACTGGCAGGGCAAGAACATCCGTTTGCCTCCTGCTCGCGGCCTAGCGTCCTATATCTCGGGGTCCTTATCTTCTCTGTGGATAACCAATCCCGCAATCCATCGGCTCATCGGCCCTGTCAGGTGTGCTAACGGGAATGATTCCGCTCTAGCACTTCTCTGGTCATCTCTCAGTCAATCATCACGACCACTCGTAAAGCAGCACGTTACTGGTGTCGGCCTCTGGTCCTCTAAATACATGTGACACATCCAATCCTGGGTGCAAATCTCATTGCAGCAGTGTCCTAGAAGGAATCCTGCTTAGGGTCTCTTCCGATCTTGCCTATGCCGAACTGTACGGAGGCTGGTAATCTTACATAATCTTTTCTCGTTTTCTGGACATCTGCATGTTCCGCACACATTTCCTCGGAAACTGGCCGTATCCCAACGCCTCTGTAAGCATATGAGGTCTCTGTTCTCGACGGGGAGTAATAACAGCTCGTCAGCATCTCGCACGAACCTCTGGTTCCACTTGTCTTTATCGTCTCCACTATGACGTCACGCCATGCTATCTGCGCACTGCAACTGTTCTCGGCCTCTGTCAATCTGAAGTCTCTCACACGGACTCGAAATTGCGTACTCTGTATCTTCATCACTCTGTACAGGATATCTGGCCGAACACGTCCTCGGGAACTCGTCCCAACCATCGGAGGAATACTCAATACTCGTCCGTCCTTGATCAACTCATAATGTATCTGGGCGAGGTCTTCTATCCGAAACTAGTCAGCTTGTCGATCTCTTATCACATGATATCTGGACGACGTCAAACTTTTCGATCAAGTCATCGAGGTCCCAAAATTTCCCGAAAGCTCATACCTGAGCACAGTCTAAAAATATCTGGTACATACTACAGTACCTCTGGACCAGCCATAGAAGGGCAAACCCAAGCCTCACTGATGGCACTGTTAAACTGCCACAAACCCTAAGGTTCAAAGCGGTTCCATGGTCATCATGTCGAGTTAGGGTTTCATTCTTCTAGAGGGACCACAGAATTACCTGCATGTTCCCCCGAACACTTTAAACTTGGGAAAAATGGGTTTCTGACACTCGCTCGAACTTTTTAACTTCGCCTAGGCGACATGCGAATACCCTTCGTCCGCACGCTAAACAATGCCTCAATCCTCCAGGAAAGGCGATACACCGACGGTCATCTCCGGATCGGTCTGCTCTAGATCTGAGTAAGACTCTCCATACTAGAAATCTTCAACTCAACTGGGCCTGCGTCGGTGCATCAATCTGACAAATCACCTTCGTCTCTCAATTCAGGACAGACTAGCTATCATCTGTCGCATTTCTGCCTGGAAGCTCCGGTGATCTTAGCTCATAAGCTCTGGAAGCGACATCCCATCAATCTCAGCAACAGCTGGGTCATCTGTCCACATGGTAGATGACCTCACAATCTCTGAGGTAAGCTGTACATCAACAGTCCTCTCGCAACTGGCAGCTCTAACAGTGGCCCGATCCTCCGGTGTAAAACCAAGCACTCGCCTCCACAAGAGGCCACAACATAACACTATATCGAGACGTTCCCATGTCACCAGAAGACACAATGGTCGGCCCTCGTACCAGACGAGCTCGCCCTGATCGCAATAGTAGCAGTAGCTCAACTGCGCTCAAACCATGGTGACAGGAACCTCAATCGAGTATCGAAGAGAGCAGATCAACGGAAAGAAAGGAAACGACAGATCCAGAATGGATACATGATCATAAGAAGGAACAACATCAATGAAAGTATAATCATGGAAACAAATAGAATAGAGGATCTCAAATGGATGTATAATTATGGGTATGAAGAGAATCATATATCTCAAAAATATGTACATCCTAAGGTTTCTTAAGTGGAGTATCGTATCGTAAATATGCCGCGGAATATACGTAATGTACGTCACTCTACTCAAGCTACCTACTCTATCAATCAGGGTCAACCTATAAAATGAAAGTTCGGGTCTAATACCCCCCCCCCCCGTTCAAGTCTAAGTTCCGCAAGGTCAAGCCTAGGTTCCGAAATACATACCCGCCCTAGACTCCGCATAGTCAAACATAGACTCAAACCAAGTTTAAACCTAGCGCTCTGATACCAATTTTGTCACGACCCGAAATATTAGCTCGTGACTAGCACTTGAATCACACAACGTCTAAAGGCGTAACGGAATTCAAATAAGCTGAAAACCAGAAATCTAAACCTTTTAAGAAAAATAAAGGAGGTGAGATTTTGAAATAAAGGTATAATGAAAGCAAGTTTTCTTAATGCATAGGAAAGGAACATGAATGATGGAAGTGAAATTTATTAGTTTGAACACATGTTTCGTCTTTTAAAAATTTCGGCAGCACCTTCTTTGTATATTTTGATCCAAAGCCACAAATACATAATAATGATAAAGGCATCCCCAAGCGGGAGCTAGCTCTTCACCAAACGGCGGATCACAACCACGCAATATAGTAAAAATAAGTATATGACGCCCAACAGCGAAGTTCACCACAAAAAGATAAATGAATAAGCAAGACATCAAACCACAAGTAGCAAAAAAAACTCCTCACTCTAAGTCTCGCAACCACAATCTCACTAAGTCTCATTACTTATACAAATCACTAATTTTGATTGATGGAGTTAACAAGATACAATATGAAATGTACATACATGAGTGGGAATGATACAAATGTCCCACCTACCAATGCAAAACACCCGAATGCAACTGTATGCCAGCGAAGCCGCTACTGATCCAAGCGGTCAACATGCAAGAACTGTGGCACAACATGGGTGAGTTTCCAACTCGTGAGTATAAAAATATCAACAGATAGAAATCGAATAAACAACGACTCCTAGGTCAACTATATCATAAAGGTAAAACTATGATATCTAGGTATGTATGCATGTGGATCTCGTCCACCCAAAAATCAAGGTATGTATGCATGTGGATCTCGTCCACCCAAAAATCAAGGTACATATGCATGTGGATCTCGTCCACCCATATAATCAATGTCTGTATGCACGTAAATATCATAAAGGAGTGTGCATGAAAGTATGAGGATATAAATCAACGGTGTCCCTTATGACACATCAAAGTCATGGAACCTGAGTGCCTAGCATCGACACTCGAAAACATCATGAAAACCGTGCCCAGCATCGGCACGTAAATCCTCATATATCGGGCTCCGTCAGTCCGGATCGGCCCACGGGCTCCGTCAGTCCGGATATGCCCATATCATATCTCGACTCCGGTCGGTATCCTCCGGATATCCGCCGAGCCCAAATACTATCACCGGTAGGTAGTGGTCCCTCTGCCAGGCTCATCGCCTACTGCACGACAGATCCGTTCTCGCCCCGGGGTACCACACTGGGTCTACCATGTACCCGCAATCGGCATCATCCGCTTTCTCGAATCGGGTTTCACATATCGCTCTCACAACCGAGAAAACACATGGTGGACGCACTGAAATATCATATCAAGAGAAACTGGGTTTTCAAAACAACATATAATCTCTTTTGAAATGTCTACGGTTCTCAAATCCAGAAATCTCATAAAAACAGCATATCTCAATGCGTAAAATAATAGAGCATGATGTATGCGACATATAAGAGAAATGCGAGCATATCCGTGTATCATGCAACATGGAACAGTGATATGACATATTAAGGGAAAACCGCTCTTTTAAAATGATTCTAGTTTTAAAATATATCCGGCTGTTCCCAATCTCCCAATAAAACCAGTTCTCTATGTAGGTACAATATGTATATGCACAAATATAGATGTACCAATGTATGTGTGCACCAATATGGATAAACAATGTGTATGTGTGCAAATATGGGTATACAATGTGCATGTGCGCAAATATGGATATATCAAGGTATATGTGCACCAATATGGATATACAAAGTGTATGTGCGCAAATATGGATGTACAATGTGTATGTACGCAAATATGGATATATCAATGTGTATGTGCGCAAATATGGATATATCAATGTGTATGTGCGCAAGTATAGATATATCAATGTATATACGAGCATGTTATGCGAAGAGTCATATCATGATGCAGCAATCCTACTGTGTAGTGACATGGTAATTATCGATGATGAAGTGTGTGAGCCTACAATCTGTGTACGTGTAACATACGTATCATCGATAATGGTGCTGGTGTAATATCACACGTATGAGTAATGCAATGCGAATAATATGAATGCAGCATAAGGTAATCATACGCAAATACTGACGGGTATACGTATCTAACATGATCGGGTCGGTGAATCAATCAATCGGCATCCAGCCACATAATGTCACGTACGGTATAATCCATCGTACAGTATCCTCTAGTCAAGGATATGGATCAATCATAAAATCCAACTCGTCACGTACGAAAAAGATCATCGTACGGCGGCATTAAGCTATCAAGGATCCTATCATCCTATAAGACGAGGAGGGTACAGACCTAACGCCACGTACGGCCTATCATCCATGATTCACAACCTTCTATATATATATATATCTACCTATGTCCCAGGTCACATCCATAATGATCTCATAACAGGGGACCGGCAAGATATCAATCACCTCAGTCAACTCGCATACGTATACCGACATATCACCAAATTCATCATATCGCATCGTACAGTTCTTTTCATCACATTTATCTCTCACATCAAGTCGAGTTTACATAAACACTTTATCTCTACTATAAGTATAAGTATCTAATCTAACATAACACCCGAACCATACAATCAGATTTTTAAAGAAGCAAATCATAGTTTTGAAAATAGGGGTTACGGTGTTTTTAAGAAAAAGATATCATTTGATAATCCGTAACATCCCTCACGGTATATATTTAAAAGATACATATGATTCTTCGGTTTAGAAAAAGGTATGGTTCGGATGACGCATCTACATCGACTATCTAGTCCTATAGTATCCTAAACGGCAATATCGTCAAGCATCATCCTCAAATGCCTTCATCACAAATTAGCCGTATTATATCACTTCTAACTACCCTTAGTTTCTAATATGGTTTCACTAACTATGATTAAACTCTAACCCTAGTTTCCAAATCTAGATTTCCTTAACCATATTCTATAAATCGGTTTCCACCAAGACTTTGCGGGGATGCTATACGCCATCCACTCGACTTCCCCCGTGGATATAGATCCACTCATCTTGGTTATTGTTCGCCGAAGTAGATAACGCCACGCTCCGTCACCTCAGAATCCATGCGAAGGTGCCTACAATAATAAACAATCGCAATGCGTATTAAAATCAAGGCGGAAAAATCAAAACGGCACACGTTTCGCTCATAGGTTAAAACCTATAGCTTCGCATGCAAAACACGACAATTTGTAAGTGCACGGCGGCGCCCCGGCCGTCAAACCGACGGCCAAATGCGGAAGCGGTGATAAACTTTAATTTTGCGAACTTTGCAAACCGGCACCACCGCGCACTAGACTCCGGATCGGGCCATTAAACTAGATCTAGCTAACTACAAGACGGGTTAGAGATATACCGACTGGTCCGAGTCCTTCGGTCTTCTCGTCATCGTCCCGATCTCCCGCGGAAAATCCGGTCGTCGCCTCCTCGCCGGAAGGGCACCACATCGCCTGTATCTTTTACGGGCTCCCACCTCAATACCGAGGCAACTCGGGCGCGAAGTTGGCTAGCCGACGCGCCCAAGAATTGCTGTAGAATAATGTAGAAACTTGTCTCTTTGGGGTTTATGAGGTTGCCATGTATGGAGGAATTTTGCACTAGAATTTCATGGATGCTTGATGGAGAAAATGAGCATGCATGAAAAATGAGCTCGGCCACAAAAGCTCACTGGAAAATGAAAATGAAGCATCTACCTCTCACTTGCTGTGAATGAGCCTCTTATATTAATCTCATTGCCATTATAAAATTAATTAATCCATTATCACAAAAACAATTCCAGCACACACTCAAATATATATACCATTCCTTACAAAGGAAATTAATCCACTCAAATAAACCTCACTCCATACCCAACAGTGGCCGGCCCAATCACACCACTCAAACAGTGGCCGGCCCCACCACTAAACCCATACTCATACATGTCTTAATTAATGCATCATGGAGCAAAGATGCAATCAAATCAAAACTTATGCAATAAACCCCTCCACAAAGTGTTATTTGCACAATTGCAAATAACCCCCTCCATCGGAAAAGTCCGGCCGGGAAAGAAAAAGAGAAAACCGGCCGGAACGGAATGCAAACTGGCAACCCCAGAAAACTGGTCCCATAAAAAATTACAGGAAAACCCCGATACTGTGCATACACACCCGCATTTGTATTCCGACCGAAATACAAATGCAAAGAGACAAAACTACACTGTCAAATACTAGGATCCGGCTTAAGCCAAAGCCGGCTAGTAAAAACCGTCCGATCACGATCCGTGCAATACCGCACGTATCTGATCGAACCCTGCCATATCTCCATACGGCCTCTATAGCGTTTCGCCCGAAAGCTGAGTAACAGAAAGTGTGGTAGACTCTAAAGACTCGTCAATACTATGGTTGTGGATTTAACCACTAGCACGTCAGAGGTATAAGCCAATACGTAACGGGCCACCAGCTATTGACTAAAAGGGACGTCGATGAGCGAACTCATCCTGACACCCTACTGAGCCTGTCAGTGACAATATCCGTACAGTCCGGTCCGTTCGTCTATGAGCATCGCATGTCGGGCATAGAGGGTGGGTAAAAGTCAGACCCCCAAAAGCGGTACAAGTCGTGTCGGAGTGTAGCCCAGAACACCCTGAGATACTACTGGAATACCTACCAGTAAATCTCCTGCCTTGGCCAAGGACTTCATGTAATGGCTCTCCTAGACACAGCGCGACCTCACCCCCAATACCGGGAGAGACGAACCCCCGAAGATCCGCTCACTGCCTCCATGTGGCTCGGGACTGTACCCAACTAAAACCTGTTTGCACGACTCCTTTGAGCCGTGGTAGGGTAGTAATCAAAGCACAGTGGGAACTCACACGAGACAAATGACGATCCCCAGGTCGATGAACTAACCTGTACACATGTCACCTGGGAACTGCTATCTGACGTCAGGTATAAGACCAACTAGCATGTTCCCGGCGAGTCCTGTCCGGTGTACTCATAACCCAATGAGTACCTGTATACATCTTAGGTGAACCAACTGACACCAGTGGCCTGTGAGACCAGCCACCGCCCCTCGTCGGGGTCTCGACTGTATACACTAGTCTACTCTGGAGAATCGATGCCCTGTCTCGAAACTCCTACGACTAGGGACCTTTTAAGGACGTGCTTATAGACTCCAGCTCTCACTTATATGATCGCCCTCATACTGCTGGCAGCCAAGCAAGAATCCTAGGGCTCTATCAACGTGCAATAGCGACCTGTCAGGTCACCTAAAGCAGTACACGATGATAAAGGTAAACCAGATAGCATACTATCATCTTGAGTAAGACTGTCTTACCGGGATAGGCCCTCCCTCAATCATCGCAATCACGTGCCTGTGATCCAATAATTGACTCTGAGGGCATTATCTCCAACAATCTCCCACTAGCACTCAAGGCTAATTATTGCGATGTCGCATACTCACAGCCCGTGTGATACCGAACACCCAACTCCTCTACTAGTCAGTCTCATAAAGCCTGTTTGCGAAACTCTTGCGTTCGAGGAATAGCCTCAGTGAGTGGATCCGCCTAGATGTTTCTTTCTATGTCTCTCTAAATCTCAAGTTCGCGGAGAAAACCATCTCCCGAAATGAGCAATACCTGTCTTAGAATTTCTGGATGCCTGATGGGACCTAGCTCATAAATGAACTCCAAATCCAAACTTCTTAGACTGTATCGTCAACTGAACTTAATCAGTATCCTGCGCCATGCCTCCCTCAGTATTGCCTTGGATCACCTGTCCAAAATACTGCCCCTCGTCAGAAGGAAAACTATAACTCTGACAACTTCCTTGTCGTCCATGTCACCTTGGAAGCCTGGAGTGATAACCGTCTCCTAAAGGAGGCAGTCGTTATCATATCCCTAGAACATTCACTTATGTTCTAAAACTGCTTCCGACTGTTTCTCCAGGATTGGATCAATGTCAACTTATTGCATCTAGTGCAAGAACAACATCTGGTGTGGTGCTTGACATCACATGATTGACTCAATTGCCTCAGCAAGTGATCTGCCAATCATGCACATCCCTCTCTACTTTAGTCTATAAGACACCTTTAGAGAGGGTGACTCCATCACCTGCAGGTACACCACCGTGCCAGGAGTCGTCCATTCTAAATACTCTTAGAATGCTGTCAAGGTACCCTGATTGGGAAACCACCCAAATCTAGATCTAAAAACCATAGATCTAGTAACCAGTATGTCTGATATAATGTCCAAGTCCCTTGTGGAGAAACCACTGTGTGACAACCAAAGAATAACCGATCGTAGTATAGGAGTTTCCTTTCCTACTTTGTGTATGTCATCCAAATACCATGACATCACAGCCTACTACCTTCTCAACAGATCCATCCCCTATTCTGATGACGTCAAACCCATGACTGCCACATCAGAAATAGATGATCTATCTTCGCTATATCTGCTTTAGTCTATAAATAGACATAAGCCTGATGTCCACCAATGCTTCCGCTGCTCCCACTGACTACGACAACCCTCTGGCAGAGTCATATAGACGTGCACTTCTAAAGCTAGTTTAGAACGACGCTATACTCATCCTCCTGCCGGGTCTCGCAGCCTGGAACAACAACAATGGCAAGTGTGGGTAAACAAGAACTTCCCTGTCACCGTCCTTGAGGCTACCGGAGTACCTCTCGGGTGCCTGAAGTTACCCACCGTATCTGCGGAGTGGCCAATGGAATGTCAAACCAGATTTAATCTTTAGGTTCCTTATCAAATCTTCAGTAATCGTTTGCGGTTCTGGAATCACTTCCAGTTCTACCATACTCCCACTACTGTTTTTGAAAAAATCCATTTTTATTAAAACTGTGGCGAGTCCAGAACAATATTTCTATTGATCTTTCTTATGGTAGAAAGTCAGCCCTCGTCATAGCCTGGGTCAACCCACAAACAGCCATTACAGAAACGTGCCTTGAGCTGTCCAGTGTCTGGTTTTAATCATAAGCCGGACAACTCCCCGTACCTTAACTACGTTAAGATATGAACTGTTCTATATCCAATATAGAACCAGAGGCACTGAATTAATTGAACCAGATTCAAATCATGCAGCTGTCTCCAGTGCATGTCAACCAAATGGAGAGAGGCCCATCAGCGTTACTCAACTTAGGAATGCTTCCAATTATGAGTAACCTGAAAGAGAAGCAATTTCTCTTTATCATTACTATCAACTGAATACCATACACAAGTATCTATATCTTCGATCACTTTGAAGAATCCCGATACTTGCTACACCTGGTTCTCTACTCTATTCAAATACCTATAACTCCTCAAAACTTAGACCCTGTGTTTCTACGAAACACATGTCTAAGAATTAGAGAAGTTAAAAGTAAACAGAATATAGTATGAGGACCAACCCCTCTGTCCTAATGGACATTGGACAACATACAATACTCTGTATAAGTCCGCTGAGTCTAACAACTCTTTCACTGTGTGTCGTAGGTTGAAAAACTGTACTTATGGTTAAGAAGAATTACACCGCTGTTTAATGCTCCCTACCTAACCATCCACTGATATAGGTAAATGTCGTAGACATAATTTCAGAAAGGTATATCTCACTCTATGAAAATAGACGTACAGATATATCAATTTGAAATTGGTGCATAAAAGCGGATATTCAAAACCAAATATTTGCCGACCGGCAAACAGCCCAGGTGATCTCCTCAAAAATCACCGATTACAACGAATCTCGATATAATGAGGATGATCACCCAATTCCCAATAACTTACTCCCACTCATCATCTGTAAAACCATACAGATGTGAGAATCAAACCTGGTAAATACATACCCTGGAGCAAGTATCTAATTGGGAAATCAGTTTTCTTTTAACAGTACACAGTTGAACTGAAACATTGAAATGTTTCGATGGGGTATCCTGGTATTCCTAGTGATGCCTCTAACATTATCCAGATTCACAACTATAACCGCATAATTCTTTGCCACCTCTCCAAATCCCTTTATATGTCTTTAGTCATTACCTTCTGCACACCCCTTAGGCCAAATGGTTTTCTTCCTTCCCTACCGTTCGGCACCAACCTATGGTTTGGAAGAAGACTATCCAATAAGCATAATGGGTGTACTGTCCTAATCCTAGGAACACTCGCAATGCGAGAGAAGGTGAGGATAAAAAAAAACACCTGAATAAACCTTATTCCTATTTCTCCTGAACCAGAATCCATCCCCGAACTGGAACAAGTTCCTTTCGAGTTCGTATATAACCATACGATGGAGTATCCAAATAAACTGTGGATCTTCGTAGTGATACGGAGTGTCCTGGAGAAATACAAAGGTGATTTAGGATTGGCGAAGAAATACTTGGTTTGGTCGTGAATACCAGTCGCAATTTACTTTGCCCTCTTACTAATCCCTTGCTTTGTCTTAATCTTAATACCTTCTGCACACCATCGTTATGCTAATTGGTTTTCTTCATTCCCCACTGTTCGGCACCAGCCTAAAGTTTGGAAGAAGACTATCCAATTTGCGTAATAGGTGTACTATCTCCTAAACTAAGGAGTACTCGTAACTTGAGAGAAGGCAAAAAGGAAAAGACAACTGAACAATCCTATCCGTTTTCTCAGAACCGGAAACCATCCTCGAATTCCTTCGAGTTCGTATCTA
This sequence comes from Agapanthus africanus, assembly GCA_030015575.1. Taxonomy (NCBI): domain Eukaryota; kingdom Viridiplantae; phylum Streptophyta; class Magnoliopsida; order Asparagales; family Amaryllidaceae; genus Agapanthus; species Agapanthus africanus. The sequence continues at coordinate 146,489,928 of JASDDO010000001.1, forward strand.
ACCATACGATGGTTTTGTCCAATAGAAGTGGACGTTCGTAGTAATACGGGGTGTCCTGGAGAAATGGGTAAAAGTAGGAGTGGCAATGAGGTCTGCAACTCTGACAATCCAAAAGCCAGTGTTAAGAAGGTTCGGTCAACTTGGTCACTGAGTCATAGTCTTAGGGTCGGGTCCATGGTCGCTGCCAGAGAGAGAGAGAAAAGAAACACTCAGCGTGCACTCTAACCTAGATCAGAATGGTCACCAATTTATCTAATCTGGAAACCTCCCACTGTACCTCAAATTCTCCTCCAAACCTGAAAGAAGAATTAGTCGGGGTCACCCGAGGAGTAAACCAACTCATCAGTGGGAATCGGGATCCAACTATCATCGCATGATAACGTGACGGAATCCGCTCACGGTATCACACTCCAGAAGGTATGCGCATATCTGGCAAGTTTCAGTTCTTTTGAAACTCCCGAAATGATTTCTACCCCATGCTCTTATGACCTTGGCGTGAGGTCAAAATATCATAAGTCACATGTCAAGTTCTACCCATCATTGTCCAGGTTAATTTGAACCCACCCGTACATACCCTTGACGTAGGCCAAAATAGTAGTACGACTGTCCCAAACCAACGCATCTATCTATGCAACAGATAAATACCCGGCAACTACCAAACACTATGCCTTGGCGTGAGGTCAAAATACATAGCTTGAATACTACCGAATATTTAACTGAAATGATGGAGGGCTACGAATGGTTTCTGGCGAAAACCTTTAACGTAATGAACTTGATATCGTTGAAGGAACGGATAGCTTTTTAGAAAATATAGTGACGAAAACCTTCACTAAAGAGGTCACTCCCGGAGAAGGGATCTCGGCTCTTTCCCCGTAGAATGGGGTGCAGGATATTCCAAATGAATACCACGATGCAAAGCAAAAGTAATCGGCTATAGTGAAGTTAATGCCCTGACGCAAACTTCTGTCCAAGGGGTCACTCCCGGTGAAGGGATCTCGGCCCTTGCCTCGTCGACTGAGGAGCAGGATATTCTAAATGAATACCACGATGCAAAGCAAAAGTAATCGGCTATAGTGAAGTTAATGCCCTGACGCAAACTTCTGTCCAAGGGGTCACTCCCGGTGAAGGGATCTCGGCCCTTGCCTCGTCGACTGAGGAGCAGGATATTCTAAATGAATACCACGATGCAAAACAAAAGTGAACGTCCTTGCAATAACAGCTTTTTGAAAAGTGTTCCAACAACATCAGATTAGGTTTGTTTAACTTGCATTGATCCGAATCAATGCAGTCCCATCAATTGATCACACCACAAAGAACGAAAATATACTGACGTACGTATATGCCATCCGCATTCGCCACTGGGTCCCGTCATCACCCGTTAGGTTAGCTAACTAACGGCAGAGCGGGGACTGGACTAGCGCGGATGAAAAACATATACAACATCTACTAATATATATACCAATATATTATATTTCGCTCAAGGCATGAATAAAATGCAACATCACAGAAATGTACAGCATCACAGAACAATACAGATATCTGGGATCCCCGGGTTTCACAGAGCCACTACTGAAACCCGACGTTCCCCTGGTCGTGTGGATAGCCTGTGCAATGAAATCCTAGACCCCTACGGGCGCGGCAAGTCACCCGCCAAAACCTGAAGCGAGGCAGCCCCCTTCAGCACCGTGAATGGACCACCCAGCACTTCACGGAATCCGGTAACTTGGGCACCCCTCCTGGGTTAACCTGTACCCCCTATGAGTGCGGCGAATAGCCCGCCAATTCCAGACTGAATCCCCCTCCGTCTCAATGCCCTGAGATGCGGGCCCGTTGCCCTCTAGAACCCGGCTATCCGTGCACCCCTCCGCGGGGTAACCCTAGTACAGAAAGTAAAATATACATACAACGGGTACATCGACCGCAACCAGGTCGTGCCCCAAAAGAATAATACAAACAGGCAGTGACGGCAGTCCACATGTCGGACGCTCGCCCCGCAATATCAAATGTACATAATACAACAACACTGTACTAGCATTGCATCCAGGCTATCCCCACGACCGATCCGCAACATCACAGCAAAACACAGAACATCAACGTGAAAATCACGTTCGCAAATCCGTCTAACCAGGCTATAGCAGTTAGACTGGATTTACCGATCGAGTGACATTCACGGTCGCAGATATAATGTAAATACTGTGAAATAATGTGTTTAAAATATCCGATCAATCAAATTTTAACAAGTGGGCCCCCAAGCAATACTGTAGCAGATCAAGAAATTCTGGGCCCAATATTAATATTCCAAAACCCCAATTTTCACCCAAAAGGCCTACTGGAAAAATTGTACACACTGATCCATCAATACTGCGGCGGAACAGCGGCAACAAGTAGGGTTTTGCCGCGGTTCCGCGCTCCTCTAAAAAGATCAGTGTCTCGAATTTCTACAGTAGTCTTAGGTCTTCTAGCACAGTACTTTTATACAACCTGAAAAATTTTCGGAGACCAAAAAATTTCTACAGAAAACTGTCGCTAGCAAAAATGTAGATTTTGGAATTTTGGTCGATCGGAAATGCAAAACACATCAAACGAAGCTAGACGAAGTTAATGGCGAGTCTCTGATACCACTGTAAGTGCACGGCGGCGCCCCGGCCGTCAAACCGACGGCCAAATGCGGAAGCGGTGATAAACTTTAATTTTGCGAACTTTGCAAACTGGCACCACCGCGCACTAGACTCCGGATCGGGCCATTAAACTAGATCTAGCTAACTACAAGACGGGTTAGAGATATACCGACTGGTCCGAGTCCTCCGGTCTTCTCGTCATCGTCCCGATCTCCCGCGGAAAATCCGGTCGTCGCCTCCTCGCCGGAAGGGCACCACATCGCCTGTATCTTTTACGGGCTCCCACCTCAATACCGAGGCAACTCGGGCGCGAAGTTGGCTAGCCGACGCGCCCAAGAATTGCTGTAGAATAATGTAGAAACTTGTCTCTTTGGGGTTTATGAGGTTGCCATGTATGGAGGAATTTTGCACTAGAATTTCATGGATGCTTGATGGAGAAAATGAGCATGCATGAAAAATGAGCTCGGCCACAAAAGCTCACTGGAAAATGAAAATGAAGCATCTACCTCTCTCTTGCTGTGAATGAGCCTCTTATATTAATCTCATTGCCATTATAAAATCAATTAATCCATTATCACAAAAACAATTCCAGCACACACTCAAATATATATACCATTCCTTACAAAGGAAATTAATCCACTCAAATAAACCTCACTCCATACCCAACAGTGGCCGGCCTAATCACACCACTCAAACAGTGGCCGGCCCCACCACTAAACCCATACTCATACATGTCTTAATTAATGCATCATGGAGCAAAGATGCAATCAAATCAAAACTTATGCAATAAACCCCTCCACAAAGTGTTATTTGCACAATTGCAAATAACCCCCTCCATCGGAAAAGTCCGGCCGGGAAAGAAAAAGAGAAAACCGGCCGGAACGGAATGCAAACTGGCAACCCCAGAAAAATGGTCCCATAAAAAATTACAGGAAAACCCCGATACTGTGCATACACACCCGCATTTGTATTCCGACCGAAATACAAATGCAAAGAGACAAAACTACACTGTCAAATACTAGGATCCGGCTTAAGCCAAAGCCGGCTAGTAAAAACCGTCCGATCACGATCCGTGCAATACCGCACGTATCTGATCGAACCCTGCCATATCTCCATACGGCCTCTACAGCGTTTCGTCCGAAAGCTGAGTAACAGAAAGTGTGGTGGACTCTAAAGACTCGTCAATACTATGGTTGTGGATTTAACCACTAGCACGTCAGAGGTATAAGCCAATACGTAACGGGCCACCAGCTATTGACTAAAAGGGACGTCGATGAGCGAACTCATCCTGACACCCTACTGAGCCTGTCAGTGACAATATCCGTACAGTCCGGTCCGTTCGTCTATGAGCATCGCATGTCGGGCCTAGGGGGTGGGTAAAAGTCAGACCCCCAAAAGCGGTACAAGTCGTGTCGGAGTGTAGCCCAGAACACCCTGAGATACTACTGGAATACCTACCAGTAAATCTCCTGCCTTGGCCAAGGACTTCATGTAATGGCTCTCCTAGACACAGCGCGACCTCACCCCCAATACCGGGAGAGACGAACCCCCGAAGATCCGCTCACTGCCTCCATGTGGCTCGGGACTGTACCCAACTAAAACCTGTTTGCACGACTCCTTTGAGCCGTGGTAGGGTAGTAATCAAAGCACAGTGGGAACTCACACGAGACAAATGACGATCCCCAGGTCGATGAACTAACCTGTACACATGTCACCTGGGAACTGCTATCTGACGTCAGGTATAAGACCAACTAGCATGTTCCCGGCGAGTCCTGTCCGGTGTACTCATAACCCAATGAGCACCTGTATACATCTTAGGTGAACCAACTGACACCAGTGGCCTGTGAGACCGGCCACCGCCCCTCGTCGGGGTCTCGACTGTATACACTAGTCTACTCTGGAGAATCGATGCCCTGTCTCGAAACTCCTACGACTAGGGACCTTTTAAGGATGTGCTTATAGACTCCAGCTCTCACTTATATGATCGCCCTCATACTGCTGGCAGCCAAACAAGAATCCTAGGGCTCTATCAACGTGCAATAGCGACCTGTCAGGTCACCTAAAGCAGTACACGATGATAAAGGTAAACCAGATAGCATACTATCATCTTGAGTAAGACTGTCTTACCGGGATAGGCCCTCCCTCAATCATCGCAATCACGTGCCTGTGATCCAATAATTGACTCTGAGGGCATTATCTCCAACACAATTAACCCTGGTCGTTGACGTCCAAACGTCACACGACGGAAATACAATGCCAAATTCCAAAATCAAGTCAAAACGAAGTCGTAAAACAATGCATCAACTTATGGAAATGGTCCCAGATTTTTCCCTAAGACAAATTAGTCAATTCTACATATATAGAGGGTCTAATTTACAGCAAAAGGGACCCCAGAACAAATACGAACCAATTCCAACCTACCCTGGCGGCAATTTGCGGCCAGATTGAATAAATCTGCGGCCTGGTCTTTGGGTTAGGGGCTCGGGTCTCCGTGGTAGCTTCCTAGGTGCCTGCACGACTCCCAGTATTTGCTAAATTATTTCTAGTGCCCTCGGATTGCTCCAGATTCCAAAATACCCTCACAATTCACATATTTATCCGATGTCGGGGTTTCTAAATCCGTGTTTTAAGTTCCATCCCTTGTTCTAGGTCAGTAAAACACCACCCAAGCCTTGTTAACAGCCACTAGGCATCACCCAATCCACACAACACAACCCTAACTAGGAATTTTCTAACCTCACTAAATCAAACTTAAACACTTCTATACATGCAAGGATACTAAATTAAAAGTAATACTATGCTAATGGTGATGAAATTACCTCATTTGGGCATCCCAAGATAAACCCTAGCTCCTCAAGGTTGTCAAAATCTCACTTTTCTTGGTCCAATGTGTAGAGGAGAAGGAGGTGATCAATTTTAATGAAAGGGGTTTAGGGTTTTGATGGATATTTTTAGATGATCTCTAGGGGTGAAGTGGAGGGAGATGAAGATGAAGAGGAGAAGAAGAGATGAAATGGGGAGGGGCATGGGGCTGCTGCCCTCTCTCTCTCTCTCTCTCTCTTTTATTCTAACCCTCTCACTCTATTATTACCCTTTTGCCCTTTTTCATCCTTTTCTTTTAAACTTTAAAACCAAAACACAAAATACCCATAAAACAACACAAATGAGATAACATGCAACCAAATGCAACATGGCATGGTGCATTAGCCATGAAAAGCTGTAGAAACATGGATTTGGCTTAATCGTGATTAGTAGTGCACTAATTGGGTTTTTATTAAAACTGCATATAATAAATTTTAAAATTGCCAAATCCTTTAAATATATTTTTAAATGAATAAATCATTTTAATTTCCTTTTATTTCACAATTATTGGTATATATTTATACCCTTTTTCGAAAACCCCAATTTCGCAAATCGGGCAGTTTTCGGGAAAAATATTATTTTAATATTAAATTCCAAAAATAATATTTTATATTTTCTGAAATGTTATAGATACCATGTAAGTCGATGTCGCACACCTCACAAGGTTTGTGAGGGGGAGGAATTAATAAACAACGGTTTTAGTAGCAAGCAAAATCGACCTAAAACCCGAATCTTATCACAAACCCTAACTAGCATGACAAAAGAAGGTTCAAATCTACTATGAAGAGATTTATACCTTTGTTTCCAAGTCCTTCAAGTATTCTAATCCTCTTCTTAAGCTCCTCGAGTGTACGGATCGAGCTTTGTAATCGGCCTCCTTGATGTTAAAGAAGATCCACCCGAGAGTTTGTAGTTCAAGCTCTAACCTCTAATATGAGGTAACTAAAGTACCTAGTATGCTAATCTAGGTAGCTTAGGAGATGTAGAGAATGATTATGGATTAATATGTCTCAAATACCCTAGGTTTCTCAACTCATGAGAGTGTTTAGGGTTAAGGAAGAAGAAGAAAGCCAAGGAGGAGAGAGAGTGTTATAAAGATAATGATATGAATAATGGCTAACTCTTGATAACTATCAAGCATATCATTTCTAATAATAAAAAAACAACCATGCTTCATAGTCATCAAGGTGAGTCACCAATGTAGCCATGCTTCATTTATGATGAATAACACCTCATACCTCCACCTCATTATCCATTTAAACAAATGGATTAAATCACAAATGAGGTGTCTTCTTCTAGAAGCTCTTGTGAAATTATAAGAATACCCCTCACCATATATACATACCCGTATTTATAACACGAATACCAAGAGGCAAAAATAATCTAATACTAGAATGCAGCTTAATCCTAAGCCCGCTAATATTATCCGTCCGATCAAAAATACATGTAGCATATATACGTATATGATCGAAACCCTACATGTAAAACCATACGGCCTCTACATCGTTTCGCCTGAACCAGGGAAACCCTCTGTGTGGGACTTTAAAGACTCGACAGTATGCTGGCAGTGGGTTTAACCAAGAGAAAGTCAGTGGCACTAGCTGAACGTATAGGCTACCCAGGTATATGTCAAAAAGAAGGCCGACGAGCAAACTCGTCCAAATTCCTACTGAGCATGTCTGTGACAATCTCCGTGCAGTCCGGTCTATTTGTCTGAGAGTATCACATGCAAGGTCTAAGGGGGTGGACAATGTCAGACCCTTAATAACCAGACAAATCATATCGGTGTGGCTCAAGACCATCCAAGAATCTACTGGTTCAACCACCAGTAATTCTCAATCCGCCATGTCCAGGGACTTATGGTGCTGATCAACCGATCACAGCGCAACATCGACTCCCTATACCGGGAGAGAAGAATCCCCAACAGTCGCTCATTGCCTCCATATGGCTCAGGACTGTACCCAACTAAAACCTATTTGCACGACTCGGTAGAGCCGTGGTAGGGTAGTAATCAAAGCACAGTGGGAACTCACACGAGACGAATGACGACCTCAGGTCGACAGACTATCTACACTCATATCACCAGAGAACTGCTATAATACCAACTAGCCAGTCCTCTGCAAGTCCGTCCGGTGTACTCACCCTAAGTGAGCACCTGCATACAATCTTAGGTGCACCTCACCAATGGCTGCGGGACCAATCCATCGCCCCTCGTCTGGGTCTAGATACGTATATACTAGTCTACTCCGGAGTACCGATGCTCAGTCTCGATACTCCCACGACTAGGGATATTTAATGATGTACTTATCGTCTACCCAGCTTCCATAAGTGTGACTGCCATCACAACGCTGGTAGTCAAGCAACTATCCTAAAGACTCTACCAACATTTATTAGCGATAGGTTAAAAGAAACATATACACATGTTGAGGTAGAAACAAACCAGATAGCATACTATCATGTAGAGAAAGACTTTTATAATATCTGTGTATATACCAAGCTTTCAAAATGTAATGTACAATCCAGAAATATACAATAATGGCCTCTAGGGCATATATCACTAACAACTAGTGGGCTTAGGATTAAGCCGAATTCTAGTATTATATTATTGGATTATTTTTATCTCTTTGTATTCGTATTTTTTGCAGTATGAATACAGGTATGTATATACGATGAGAGCACTCTTGTAATTTTTACAAGAGATACTTCTAGAAAGGGACATCTCATTTTGGTTTTATCTATTTTTGGAAAATAAATTAATGAGGTGGAAAATGGAGCTATTTGTGGCATGGTTGAAGCATTGATAATTCATTTGTTTATTTCATTTGACTTTACTATTCAAGCATGGTTGTATTTTTCTATGGAAAAATATTGCATGCTTGATTATTGAAAAAGAGTTGGGCATTCTTCACTTGCTCACTTCACTTGGTCATTTTTGTGTTTTCTCATTCTCTCTCCATTTTTGCACTCCTCCTTCTTCCTCAAACCCTAACCCTCTTTTGTGAATCCTAGGGTTTTTTGAGATAAAATAGTCCAACTAACTCTCTACATCTCCTAAGCTACCTAGATTGTCAAACTAGGTACTTTAGATACCTCATTCTTGAGGTTGGAGCTTGAACCATAGACTCTTGGGTGGATCGTCTTCGATACAAGGTGGCCGACGACCGAGCTTGATCCATATCTTCTAAAAGCTTAAGAAGAGGAGAAGAAGACCCGAAGGACTAGATTCTTAGAGGTATAAAACTCTATCATAGTAGTTTAGAACCTTTATGTGATTTGCTAGTCAGGGTTTCTAAACGATCTTGGATATTTAGTCGATGTTGCTTGTCATAAAAATCATTTTTGTAAATTCCACATCCCCACAAACCATGTGGGGTGTGTGACATCGACTTACAGTGGTATCAGAGCCTACTTAAACCTTAACTAGCTAGTTAGCACGTATTTAGAACTTCGATCGACGGAAATTATCCGAATAGCATCTCCATTACAAGCTTGTTGTTCGATTATTAAAGTTGTTCAAAAAATTATTTCATTGACCTTAAAATTATATGCAGGCTTTTCTAGAACCAAGAAAAAAATTTGAGCATATGATCTCATAATTAGACCACTAATCCACGGCCAAATAGGTCATTTAGCCGCAGATCTACGGCCTAATTGTGGCTAACATGTTCCATTTTTTTCTGGGGTTAGGTTCATGGAAATGTGATTTTTGGTACATTTGGTTTTTGCTCAGATTTGTTTGTGTGCTGGTTTGTACATGGGGTAAATGCGGAAAGATTTAATTGATCGAAATTCCAAATTCTTGCTTATCTGTATATGTGTTTCTAAACGTCTGTTAATTGTTATATGTCGATTAGTGGGGGTTGCACATATCTTGTATTTTGTTTATGGTTTGTGGATATGAAGTATTGGATCATCGTGAATGAATAGCCGGGGGATGTGAGAAGAGTGTTCTATTCTTTCATTCATGCATATTTGTAAATTGATGTAATATTCTTTTGCAGGGCACATCCGGGTTGAGGTTGTAGCCACTATTGTATTATTTCATTTACTTTTTCTTGCATCTAGGATAGACCCAAGGAGGGGTGCACAAACTACCAGGTTCTTAAAGTGCCGAGTGGCCTACTCATTTCATTAAGGGAGGTTGCTTCACTTCAGGAATTTGGCGGGTAGTTTGCCGCACCCGTAGGGGTCTAGGATAGAGCTTGGCTATTCATCAGGACCGTGGAATCCGTTTTTCAACTAGGCTAAAATGAAACACGGAAATTCTAGTATATCCAATATATTCATCTGTGTTGCTGTGATCTGTGATTTGGAATGGCTATTATTGCGTGAAACGAATGGCTATATATATATATATATACATATATATATATATAACATTGCTTATGTTTTGCACCCGCGCTAGTCCAGCCCCCGCCCTGGCGTTAATTAAGTAACCTAACGGTGTATGACGGGGCCCCGTGGCGAATGAGGATAGCATAAGCGTACGTTCTATTTTCGTTTCTTTCTGCAATGGTAGAGTTAAATGATAGGACAACATTAATATTGTTTAATGCAAAGAAAACAAACCAAAGTTAAATCATTGGAACAATTTCAAAACCACTCGGTTTTCTTTAAAAACAACTTTTAAATGTGGAGCCTAAACTACTCCTTTTAAAAGCTATCATGGTTCCTTCGACTATATTAAGTTCATTACGTTCACGGTTTTCGCCAAAACCAGTCGTAGCCCTCTGTCATTTCAGATGAGTATTCAGTAGTATTCAAGTTATGTATTTTGACCTTTGCTAAGGCATAGTGATTGGTAGCTGCTGGGTATTCATCTGTAGTATAGATAGATGCGTTAATCTGGGACAGGCATACAGCTATTTTGGCCTTCGTCAAGGGTTTGTACGAATGGATTCATATTAACCTGGACAATGGCGAGTAGAACTTGATTTGCGTTTTATGATATTTTGGCCTTCGTTAAGGTCAAAAGTGCCTGGGGAAAAAATCCACATCGGAAGTTTCAAAGGAAAAGGAAACTTGCTAATTTTGCATACCATCTGGAGTGTGATGATTTTGGTAGGATTCCTTCAAAGTTGTCATATAATGATAGTTGGATCCCAATCCCACCGTGAGTTTCATTACTCCTCGGGAGAGTTTTTCACTTTACAATCAATGCTATAAACCAAGTAGGTGTCTTGAACGGTGTTAGTGGGGCTACGCCTCTAGGGAAAAGAGCTTATATAATTAAGGAACTTTGCGAAAGCATTGTAAAACCTCTCTCGAAGTACTGACACTAGCCTGTCCAAAAGGTTAAGAAAGAATTGTAGGGTGCAATTAATCTCAACTAATTCTTCTTTTATGGTTTGAAGGAGGATTTGAGGAAACAGTGGGAGCCATCTTGTTTAAATAAATTAATAACCAATCGAAACTTACAAGAGTATCATGCTGAGTGTTTCTTCTCTCTCTCCTAATTGCAGCGACCAAAATGACCGAGATTAAGTTACAACTAGATAAAAATATATTGACGGGGCTAAACTATAAAGATTGGCTAAGAAATGTCCAGATGGCCATTACATATGACAAGCTAGGCTGCCTCCTTACTACCAAACCCCACGCCGTCCCAGGTCCAAATTCCACCGTCCCGGATATTGAGATCCGTAAGACATGGGAATTATACTGTGCGAAAGCCAAGTGCTTCGTGCTGGCCTCAATGGATAATGAACACCAAAGGTGGCACGAGAAGTTGGACTTAGCTTCCATCTTCCTCCATACCAAGGATTTATATGGAGAGCAATCTCGTATTGTAAGATATGAGACCTCGAAAAAATTATTTCAGGCGAGGTTGGCTATCAGGTCATCTATAGGGGACCACGTCCTTAAGATGATCAGCTATATTGAAGAGCTCGCAGATTTTGGGACCATGTTTGAGAACGAGTTATATACAGACTTGATTCTAGAGTCCCTCCCCTCTACCTATGCTCAATTTATATTGAATTTCAATATTCAAGGGAAGGAAGTTACACTTCCAGAACTCCTCAACATGTTGAGAAGTGCAGAGGGAACCTTAAAGAAAACCAGGGAGACACCCGCTCTGCTTATTGGGGAACCTTCCTCCTCTAGATTCAAGACGAAAAACAAGGGGAAGAAGAGAAAGGCCCCCACCAAGCCGAAAGGTGGTGTCAGTAAAGTACAGGGAAAGGGCAAGGCAAAAGTTAGGGGGCCAACAACAGGGAAGGAGGGAAGGAGGAATGGTTCTATTGTCATAAGAAAGGTCATTGGAAGAAGAACTGCAGGTCTTGAAAAGCCAACAACCAGGATTCGAAGTAAGTTGTGGTTTCAGTTTCGGGCGTGTTTATGATTGAAAACTATTTGTCAATCAATTCTACTTACTGGGTATTGAATACCTATTCAGGATCTCATATCTGTAATTCATTGCAGGTACTGAGAAGCCGTAAAGGTTTGAAAGTAGGTGATATGACCCTCAGGGTTGCTAACGGAGCGAGCGTGGATGCTGTTTCCGTAGGGGAATATCACATAGGATTGACAAGTGGATACATTTTGGTTTTGCGTAACTGTTTTTGTGTACCTAATTTGACATGTAATATCATCCATGTATCATTACTATATAAAAAAGGTTATGATTTTACATTTGTAAGCAATGTTGTAAACGTTCACCTTAATCATGTTTTGATTGGGTTAGGTATACTAGACAACAGTAAATACGTATTAAATCAACACCAGGTTTTCAATGTCTAGAACACACTTAAAAGAAAGTCTCCAGAATTAAATCAAGCTTTCTTATGGCATTGTAAACTAGGTCATATCAATGAAACACGGTTGACGAAGTTACATAAAGAGGGATATTTTGATCTGTTTGAATATCTGTCTTATGCAACTTGTCAATCATATCTCAAAGGAAAGATAACAAAGACTCTGTTCACTGGACATGGAGTAAGAGTCACCGAGCTCTTGGGACTCATAACACAGCGACGTGTGTGGTCCAATTTCTACACATGCAAGAAGTGGTTATTCCTATTTCATTACTTTTACGGATGATTTCTCAAGGTATGGACATGTATTCCTGATGAAATATAAATCCGAGACCTTTGAGAAATTCCAACCATACAAGAATGAAGTGGAAAAACAAACATGCAAAAGTATCAAGATACTTCGATCTGATTGAGGTGGTGAATACTTAAGTGCCGAGTTCCTAGATTATTTAAAAGAGAATGGAATTCTCTCTCAGCTTACTCCTCCATACACACCTCAACACAACGGTGTATCGGAAAGGCGGAACCGCACCTTATTAGATATGGTAGGTTCCATAATGAGTAACGTTGAGTTACCGCGATCCTTCTAAGGTTATGCACTAAAATCTGCTGCATATATTTTGAACAAAGTTCCTACTAAGTCAGTCCCTACCCACCATATGAAATGTGGAGTGGGAAGAAACCCTATCTTAAGTATATTAAGATATGGGGATGTCCAGCTTTTGTCAAAAAGCAAGATCGAAGCACGATCAGTACTGTGTAAGTTTGTGGGATACCTAAGAAACTCCAGAGGTATATTTTCTATTACGCAGAGAAACAAAAGGCTTTTGTTTCTCGACATGCCTACTTTCTGGAAACTCAATTTCTTGAAAAAGAAATAAGTGGGAACGCAATAGAACTGGAATAAATTCTAGAATCACAAAATTTTACTGAAAGCATGGTAGAACCAGAAGTTTCAAAAGAACCGAACGTCCCTGCGTCACTCCGCAGATCTAGTAGGCAGTCTCATCCACCCGAGAGATACTACGGTTTTCTCATAGATGGGGATAGAGAGGATTGTATCATCAATGATGATATTCTAACTAGTTTCCAGCAGGCCATTACAAGCAGAGACTCTGTAAAGTGGCTGGATGCAATCCGGACTGAAATGGAATCCATGTACACTAACAAAGTTTGGACTTTGGACATTGCACCTCAAGGGGTAAAACCTGTAGGTTGCAAATGGATCTTCAGAAAGAAGATTGGTGCAGATGGACCGGTTGAAACCTATAAAGTTAGACTTGTAGCAAAAGGTTTTCGTCAAAGACCTGGCTTGGACTATGATGAAACATTTTCTTCTGTGACTATGCTTAAATCCATTCAGATCCTACTTTCCATTGCTGCCTTCCATAAATATGAAATTTGGCAGATGGACATACAAACCGCTTTTCTGAATGGAAATTTGGAAGAGTGTGTTTATATGGATCAGCCATAGGGTTTCATAGAGAGTAGGAGCAGCGGAAGAGTGTGCAAGTTGCTTAAATCCATTTATGGATTAAAGCAGACATCGCGGAGTTGGAACATTTGCTTTGATGAGACGGTCAAAGAATTTGACTTTATCAAAAATCCAGATGAACCATGCATTTATAGTAAGATTGTAGTGAGAACTGTGGTATTCCTTGTCTTGTACGTGGATGATATTCTCCTGATAGGAAATGATATTCATATGCTACAGTCAGTCAAAGGATTCTTGTCACAGAAGTTCTCCATGAAAGACCTGGGTGATGCCTCCTACATTCTAGGGGTCCAGATCTATCGTTATAGATCTAAGAAGATGTTGGGACTGTTGGCTATAGTGCCCTCAAGTCAATTATTGGATTGCAGCAACATGATTGCAATGATTGAGGGAGGACCTATACCGGTAAAACAGTCTTACTCGAGATGATAGTATGCTGTCTGGTTTGTCTTTATCATCGTGTACATAATTCAGCTGACATTACAGATCACTATTACATGTTGATAGAGCCCATAGGATTCTTGCTTGACTACCAGCAGTATAAGGGCGATCATATACGTAAGCGTTGGGTGGTTTATAAGCACATCCTTAAAGTGTCCCTAGTCGTGGGAGTTTCGAGACTGGGCATCGATACTCCAAGAGTAGACTAGTATATACGGATCGAGACCTCGATGAGGGGCGATGGCCGGTCTCACAAGCCATTGGTGTTAGTTGGTTCACCTAAGATATATACAGGTGCTCATTGGGTTATGAGTACACCGGACGGACCCGCCGGGAACATGCTAGTTGGTATTATACCATATTGTCAGATAGCAGTTTCCTGGTGACATGTGTACAGGTTAGTCTATCGACCTGAGATCGTCATTTGTCTCAGTTCCCACTGTACTTTGATTACTACCCTACCACGGCTTAAAAGAGTCGTGCAAACAGGTTTTAGTTAGGTACAGTCCCGAGCCATATGGAGACTGTGAGAGGATCGTCAGGGGATTTGTCTCTCCCGGTATTAGAGGTTGATGTCGCAAAGTGCACGGGTGGCCATCATCAGAAATCTTCGGCCGGGGTAGACGAGAATTACTGATCTAGGATCAGTAGTTTTTCAGTTGGTGATAGGTTTCATGCCGACACTAAATGTCAAGTTATTAGGGGTCTGACTTTATCCACCCCCTGACTCGATATGCGATACTCATAGATGAACGGGCCGGACTGTACGAATATTGTCACTGTCTGGCTCAGTAAGATTTAAGGATGAGTTTGCTCGTCGGCCTCCCTTTCGCTCAATACCTGGATAGCCGTTACGTACAGCTAGTGCCATTGACGTGCTTATGGTAAAACCCACCGCCAGCGTATTGATGAGTCTTTAGAGTCCCACACAGAGGGTTTTCCTGGTTCGGACAAAACGTTGTAGAGGCTGTATGTTTTTATGGCAGGGTTCGATCATATACGTGCACTTATGCACAGATCATGATCGGACGGATAATCCTAGCGGGCTTTGGTTTAAGCCGGATCCTAGTATTATATTGTTGGATTATTTTCGTCTCGTTGTATTCGTATTCAGTCGGAATACGGATGCATGTATGTATATACAGATGAGGGGTATTCTTGTAATTCCGTTACGAGATTACTTTAGAAGTTGCCATTTCCTTTATTGTTTAAATATTTAGTTTAATGTTTAATTTTTGTGATAAGTGTGAGTCGTGTTTTTGGCCAATTCCTTGTGCTGGAAATTTCTTGTGCTAGCAATTCTTTGGCTGGGAAATTCGTGGGCATTGGCTGGCAAATTCGAAAGTCATGATGTGTCATTTGGCATTAATGGCTTTTGTTTTTCTTTCGATATTGTTTTTGCTTTGGTTTAGATATTTTGCATAAGATATTTTAGTTAGATTTTTTCATGCTTTTGTTTTGTGTGAGAAAATTGGAGGCTGCGGTTTTTGTGCAGGTTTTTTTTTTGGTGTTGAAAATATTGATTTACTCACCACTACAACACATGGAAAATCTACAGAGAACTTTTTTTTGCTTAGCCATTATTTTTCCCTCAAAAAAAATTTCTTATGCCTCACACTTCTTCACATCTCTTGGCAACTTCATGCACCTCCACCCTAATCCTTGGGTGCATTGAGACAAAGTATTCATACACTATCTCTACTTTAACTAGGGTATCTTGGCTAGCAAACTGGATGTCCGAGTTATAGGGTTGTCTAGCACGGTTGCAAGGTTTCGGGTGGTATCGTCCATGCCAAATTAAAATTTTTTTGTTCTAAATAACCGTAACCCTAGGTTCTTAACTAAAGAATCATACGGAATCGATAAAGTAAAAAACTTTACTTCTAAGTGATAGGGATTACAACCTTTGTAGTCTGTTCCTTCGCTTCATAAGCTCCAAGTTGTGGTCTCTTCACTGTGATCATCAAGCTCCCGGACT
Source organism: Agapanthus africanus (assembly GCA_030015575.1). NCBI lineage: Eukaryota > Viridiplantae > Streptophyta > Magnoliopsida > Asparagales > Amaryllidaceae > Agapanthus > Agapanthus africanus. Next base: position 146,506,077 of record JASDDO010000001.1, read on the forward strand.
TTAGAGAGGCTCCATGAAGTGAATGATGCATCCTTACTAGAATTCTTCACTATCCAAGATGATCTACTTTAAGGAGTCACAGTCCCAAGCTATCTCTTCACTAATTAGGGATTAGTGAAGCTAACATACCAATCTATATGGCTAGTATAGAAGAGGATGATGAAGTAGGAATTTTACTCTCTTTAGTTTGCTTTTTCTCATAATGTTTTATCAATTCATCACAAGCTAGAAAGCAAAATGAGAGAGCAAGAAGAAGATGAAGCAATTGATGAATAAATTATTGTTGAGCTTAGAAATGCAACCATGGGTTAAGAATGTCATGCTTAACCCTTGTAGAGACTTAATCATGAGCTAGGGTCAAAGGTTAGATTAACAAATATCTTAGTAAATATCTAAAAAGTGGACTTAGTCAACATGTAAAAATATCTCAACATAAAATCCACAATTTAGAATTAACTAAAATAATTAAATCTTACCCTAATCACTAGCCATGGTGAGAATCTCATAAACCCTACTTGCATGTATAACCTTGCATGTTACAATTGTACATATCACATATATATAATTTTGTAACAAAAGAAAAGAATACAATAAACATATATCACATATATGTTAAATGTATTCAAATGTGAGAAAAAGAAATACTTAAGTGAATATATATTAGTTAATGTAATTTAATATATCAAATATATAATTATACATTAAATTATCGAATCAACACTTGATCCGATAATCCGGCTATACGACATATAACCGACTAATATCAAATGCAACAACTTATCGAATCAACACTTGATCCGATAATCCGGCTATATCACATATAACCGACCAATGTCATAAGTCGCGAGAATAGAATACGGTATCACATATTGTATTAATCTCGGTCCCGCACATATCTCATATGTGCTCCTACTCCGTTTCGCCTGAGCCTGGAAACCTCCGTGTAGGACTCTAAAGACTCGTCAATACGCCGGCAGTAGCTGATGATCATATCAAACACCCACAATCTGCAAGCGGTCAGCTAAACGTAACGGCCACCCGGGTATTGAGCGATTAAAATATCAACAAGCAAGCCTGCACACACTCATGTGAATCCAATCAGTAACACTACCGGACAGTCGGATCTCTTCGTCTGATATGTTACATATCCAGTTTAGTGGTGGTAAACATCAGACCCCAGTAACCGATAAGTCGTGTCGATGTGAGGCTTATAACGGGTCGAGAAACTACTAATAACACGTACCAGTAGATCTCCATATCTGCCCTGGCCAGGGACTTCCAGTTATATCCAATCGAACACTGTGCAACATCAACCCCCAATACCGAGAGAGATGAAACCCCTCCTATCGCTCATTGCCTCCATGTGATTCGGGACTGCACCCAAAAGCCACCTTTTTGCACGTTCTCATGAACGTGGTAAGGGGGAAATCAAAGCACAGTGGGAATCACACAAGACTCTATGACGATCTCGGGTCTACAGACTTACCTGTACCAGTGTCACCAGAGAACTGCTATCTGACGATAGGTATAATACCAGCTAGGAGTTCTCGACAAGTCCGTTCAATATACCCAGTCCCCACTGAGCACCCGTACACCATCTTTGATTTCAAACACCAATGGATGTGGGATCATCCATCGCCCATCACATGGGTCAAGATGCGTATACACTATTCTACTCTGGAGTATCGATGCCCTGTCTCGATACACTCTCGACTAGGAACAATTATAGGATGTCCTCGTGGACTACCCTGGCCCCATTAGTATGATCTGCATCATAGTCTTAGTAGTCAAGTATGTAGGGTATTTTTCTTTTGTCACCCCATTGAGATGCGAATATGCGCGCGCTTGTCGGACGCATTACAGATTCCCCCTGCCTAGGGTAGGCTGGGGTTTATTGATTGTGGGAATCCGAATCTCCGGCAGCTGCGGACTAAGCTGCCGTTAATTACCCCTCGCCTTTGGAGCGAGGGAACCTCCGATTAACGGGTTAAACTGGTCGTGCGAACTCAACGTGCAGTGTTGTGTTTTGAAGGAGTTTTGGAAATATCGGGCGCCCCGCAGAGTTTTTACGAGGGTCCCGCTACCCGGATAGCGGGCTAGGGGTCAAGGGGGCTAGCAGCCCCCTTGCGGGGTGCGGGGCAGCGCCCCGTTAGAAAAAATTTTCTAACGGGGAAGGTATATTTAGTGTGGAGTATGTGTATGTATATATAAATAAAATAATAAAAAAAAGGGGGGAAATGGCGTTCAAGGACTGCGCGCATGGCATGTGGGCGCACATGGGCGCCTTAAAACCCAGGGCCACGTGGGCACACGTGACCGATGGGCGCCTTGGCGCCCCGAGGTCATGTGGGCACACGTGACCGATGGGCGCCTTGACGCCCCGGGGTCACGTGCGCACACGTGACCGATGGGCGCCTTGACGCCCTGGGGTCATGTGCGCACACGTGACCGATGGGTGCCTTGGCGCCCCAGGGTCACGTGCGTGCACGTGACCGATGGGCGCCTTGCACCTCGGGGTCACGTGGTCACACGTGACCGATAGGCGTCTTGGCGCCCCGGGGTCACGTGCGCACACGTGACCACAAGAAAATACCCGCGGAAAGGGGCTTAGCCCCTAGGCTGGGGAGTTGAACTCCTAAGGCGATTTTAGGAGTTGAACTCCTAACAAGAATTTAATTTATGGAGTTAAACTCCCACAAATCTAGAAAGGAGTTAAACTCCTAGGAATGTTTGGCTCTTCTTTTGAGCCTTGGGTCAGTCCAAAGTTAGATTTTGGGGATGAGTCTCCTTCTTCCTCCTTTTGATCGGCAGGATCTTGGAGAAAAAGGGGGGTAAGACTTAAAAGCCCCCCCCCCCTTTTCGAGATCTAATTGGAGATCTGAGCTCCTCTTCATAGGTTTTGTGGTGAAGAACTATTTATTTTTGAGAAAGAAAGAGTTAAACTCTTGATTTAATTCAAAAGAAAGAAGAAGGTTTTAGAACCTTGAGGAAGGAGAAAGATCTCAGATCTGGAGACTTTTTTTGGAGAGAGAAAAAAGGTCCTTGAGATATTTCATTATCTTTGGCTTTATAGGCCATAGACTTTACATATAGCCCCTTGGGCTTTTCAAAATGGCAATTTGCCCATCCCATGGCTCATGTGCCATTTCTTTTTGCACATAAGCCATTGGCTTTACAAAAATTTGGCTTTATGCCTATTCATGCATAAAAATTACATCAAAATTTATTTATTACATGATTTTTTATTTCAGCATGGGGAGGCCGGCCGCTTCATGTTCGGCTTGACCTGGGCATGGGCCTACTTGATCCGGGCTTGGGCCCACTTGGCTTGGGGTTGACCTTGACTTTGACTTGGTCAACCGGGGTGCAATTTTCGACCCCAACAAAGTACATATCCTAAGGGCTTTATCAACATATGAGAGTAAAACAGTAATAAAATACAAGTCAATATGTTTAGACAAAGTGAAACCAGATAGCATACTATCATGTCGAGGAAGAAAGTCCTCTCTATATATATCCAAGCATCCACTATAATATACATCATATGTACAACAATGGCCTTTAGGGCATATACATAACTAACAATCTCCCACTTGCACTAAGGCCAACTGTTATAGTATCTCATACCCAATATCCCGAAGAGTCTCTCAAATTGTATCTGGGGTATGGCTTTGGTGAGTGGATCCACAGTGTTGTCCTTCATGTCAACTCTCCTGATCTCGATCTCCCAGCGATCAACTATCTCCCGGATCAGGTGATACCACCTCAGAATATCTTTGGATCACTGATGGGACCTGGGTTTCTTGGCCAAAGCCACAGCTCCATTGTTATCACAATACAAAAGTATTGGATGCTCAATGGATGGAACCACACCAAGTTCAGTGATAAACTTCTTCATCCAGACAGCCTCTTTGGAAGCATCATTGGCAGCGATGTATTCAGCCTCCATCGTCGAGTTTGCCACGGTTTCCTGTTTGGAACTCTTCTAACAAACCGTCCCCCTTTAGGGTAAAGACAAATCCCGAGTGCGACTTAGAGTCGTCCTTATCACTTTGGAAGCTCGAATCGGTAAAGGACTCCACCTGGAGTTCTCCGTTACCATACACCAAAAACGGTCTTAACATCCATTTGCCAGATTTCGTAGTCATGGTATGCAGCAATGGCAAGTAGGATCCGGATGGACTTAAGAATAGCCACTGGAGAAAAGGTTTCGTCATAATACACACCTGGTCATTAATGAAAACCCTTTGCAACAATTCTAGCTTTGAAAGTCTCAACTTTTCCATCCACACTAAATTTCTTCTTAAAGATCCATTTGCTTCCAATGGGTTTTACCCCTTCAGGAGCAACTTCCGAAGTCCATACTTTGTTGGTGTACATGGATTCTATCTCAGATCGCATTGCATCCACCCATTTCACAGAGTCCCCACTCGTGATGGCCTGCTCAAAGCTAGTCAGGTCATCATCTTCCATGATGTAGTCCTCGCTCCCACCATCAATAAGAAAACCGTAGTATCTCTCAGGTGGATGAGGAACCCTACTAGATCGGAAGAGAGGCTGGAGTTCGTTTGGAACTATTGAATCCTCTGGTTCCACTAAATCTTCAGATGCAGTTTGTGCTGCTGGAACTTCTTCCAGCTCTACCTCATTGCTACTAATTTCTTTTGTAAGAAATTCCTTTTCTAAAAAGGTGACATGTCGAGAAATAAACACCTTTTGCTCCTCGCTGTGATAGAAAAGATATCTATATGAATGTTTAGGATATCCCACAAACTTACAAAGAACTGACCGTGCCTCGAATTTGTCCGAATTTTTCCTTTTGACATAGGTCGGACAACCCCATATCTTAACACATTTAAGACATGGTCTCTTCCCACTCCATATCTCATATGGTGTGGTAGGTACAGATTTAGACGGAACTTGATTTAATAGGTATGCTGCTGTCTCAAGCGCATACCCCCAAAAAGAAATAGGCAACTCAGCAGTGCTCATCATAGAGTGCACCATATCTAATAGGGTGCGATTTCTCCGTTCCGATACACCGTTGTGCTGTGGGGTATACGGTGGAGTAAGCTGAGAGAGAATCCCATTCTCTTTTAGATAGTCCCAGAATTCATTGCTCGTATTCTCCTCCTCGACCAGATCGAAGGATCTTAATACTTTTACTCGTTTAGTTTTCTACTTCGTTCTTATATTCTTTGAATTTCTCAAAAGCTTCAGACTTGTGTTTCAACAGGAACACATGTCTGTATCTTGAGAGATCGTCAGTGAATGTAATGAAGTACGAGGAACCATCCCTGGCATGTGTAGACATGGGACCATATACATCACTATGTATCAGTCCCAAGAGTTCTGTAACTCTTTATCCGTGTCCAATAAACGGAGTTTTGGTTATCTTACCTTTGAGACATGACTAGCAAGTATCATAAGATGAAAATTCGAACGGATTCAAATATCCATTCTTATGTAACTTATCTAGTCGTGTCGCATTGATATGACCTAGTCTACAATGCCACAAGAAGGATTCGATCATTTCCGAACTCTTCTTCTTGTGTGTGTTCTGTACATTAAGAACTGTAGTTTGATCTAGAACGTATATGCCATTATTTAATGAGCCTCATCCAATCAACTTTTGATTCAGGAAGATGTTCATAACATTATCCTGTACTACAAAATTATATCCTTCTTTACTCAATAAAGAAACTAATATAAGATTGCATATCAGGGTCGGAATGTAATAGCATTCGTTCAGAATCAATGTATTAGTATTTGGTAACACAAGGTGATATTCGCCAACTGCTTTGGCTACAACATTTGCACCATTCCCTACTCTTACGGAAGGATCACCCTCTCCCAGTTCCCTACCTTTCCTCAGCCCATGTAATATATTACATATGTGGGATCCCGATCCGGTATCTAATACCCAGGACGTAGAGTGAACTGAGAAACAGTTCTCGATAACTAACACGCCCGAAGAAGATGCATCAGTATGCTTGTTCTTCATTTGGGTGGCCTGAAAATCCGGATATTCCCCTATTTCCTGCTCAGTCTTATAACAATTATAAGGAAGAACGGAACCAACGTTCCCCTGCTCAGTATAACAAGCGGGTTCAGTCAATACATCCATATTATTATCTTGATTAAGGCCTGACATGGTCGCTACCTGGAGAAAGAGAGAATAAAACACTTTAGCCTATGCTCTTGCAAGATTAGATTGGTTATTATCTTATCTAATCAGGATGGCTCCCACTGCTTTTATCAAATCTTCCTTCAAAACCTAAAAGGTAAGACTAGCCGGGATTAATTACACCTTACAAGTTCGCCAATCTTTCAGCCAGGCCAGTGTTGGTACTTTAAGGGAGGTTCCCCGTGTTTTCGTACGGACCTAATTAAAATAAACCTCATTTTCCCAGAGGCATAACCCCGTTAAGACCTTTCTAGACACCTACTTGATCGGCTAATTATCATGTGTAAAACTCTACCATGAGTAACTCTTACTCGTAGTGGGTATCGGGATCCAACTATCTCATAGAAGATATGCAATCTCATTGCAAATTTCAACACTTGAAATTCCCGATAATGCTTTTGCCCCTAACCCCTTATGACCTTGACAAAAACTAACAAACCATAGGATGCTAGTCAAGTTCAACCTTTCATTTCTCGATTGAATTAAACCCACCCGTACGACCCTTGACAAAGGCCAATAAGGTTGTACGACTACCTTAATCCAATCGCATCACATGCTTAAGCAGATAAGTACTAGTCAGCTACCGCACACTACACCTTGACAAAGGCCAACAAATGCAGCACGAATACTAAATAGTCTTTATCTGAAATGACGGAGGGCTATTACAGGTTTTTATGAAAACCTTTTGCGTAATGAACTTGATATCGTTGTAGAAACAAGTGTTTTTAAAAAGGAGTGTTTTTGAGACTTTTACTAGTTTCGCTAAAGAGGTCACTCCCGGTGAAGGGATCTCGGCTCTTTCCTTATCGAATAAGGTGCGGGATATTTCACAAATACCTCTATGCAAAGCAAGAACTATAGAAGCAATCAAAAACAAAACCAAGTGAGTTATAGTATCTGCTAGTTTTGCTAAAGAGGTCACTCTCGGTGAAGGGATCCCGGCTCTTTCCTTATCGAATAAGGTGCTGGATATTCTTCAAGGAATACCGCTATGCAAAGCAAAAACTAGAGCTACCCTTTTTTAAAAATTTGATTCTACAACATTTTTTAGGTTTCTTTTCTTTCATTAATCTCATTAATGAATTCCCATCATTTATGCTTCCTAAGCATCACAGAAGAAACGAAAATACAACGTACGCTTATGTCATCCGCATTCGCCACAGTGTCCCGTTATGCACCGTAAGGTTACTTAACTAACGGCATACCGGGACGAGACTAGCACGGGTGCAAAACATAAGCAACGTTTATTATATATCATATATACAATAATAAAGCATTCGTCTCATGCATATAAAATGATCACATCATAGAATATCAGCAGCAGCAGATAACATATGAAATATTGGATATACTAGGAGGTCCGTGTTTTATTTTGAGCCTATATAAAACACGGATTCCACGATCGCGATGAATAGCCAAACCCACATCCCTAGACCCCTACGAGAGCGGCAAGCAACCCTACCAATTCTAAGGTTAGGAGAACCGGTCTCGACTCCTCAAGATGGCCTCCTACTGGACTAGAACCCGGTTACTTGTGCTCCCCTCCTTGGGTCTATCCTAATGCAGAAAAAGTAAATAATATACAACAATGGTGACATCATCTTCAACCCGGAAGTGCCCCAATAAAAAAATATTACATACAATAAATTTTACATGAATGAAAATAAAAACTCTGATATCACATAAAACCCCCGGCTATTCAAATTACGACGATCCAATATAATATATCATAGCAACACATAACACCACATGTCATCACCATAAGTAAATATGCGTATCCCAATTGTCGGTGATGTATAGCAACGAAATCGGCGATACACCACATATTATACTTACGGTCGCAGAAAAGAAAGTGAAAAACTACAAGATTTGGAATCCACAATTTCCTTAGACATTATAAACCCGAAATATCACATATTACGGATTTCATGCCTAACTATATGAATTCCACATATTGTATCGCATTCCAGATAACTAGACAATGTTAAACTTTCCGAACGAATAAACAAACACCTAAAATTTCCCAAACAGCTCAACACTTGAGCGGAGTTTAAAAGGTCCCCAGAACATGAAACAGCTCCTATGAACCAGCCGTAGAAGGGTCAACCAATGTCTCACCTGTGGCACCGCTGAACTACCACAAACCCTAGGGTTTAGTGGCGGTTTTGACGGTCACAGAATCGAGTTAAGGTTTCGTTATTCTAGAGGGTTCACAGAATCGCTTGCATGATTTTCTGAAAGTTTTAAACTAAGGAAAAATCCAACACTTGAAAAATTTCCAGCAAGGGAAAAAGTGAGTTATTGATATCCGTTCGAACTTTTTAACACTGTCTAAAATACCCGAAACAAAACCTAGAATTACGAATACGAAACACTCCGAATAATTAATGTAGTAAATTAACATCACATGCAATTTTAGCAAAAACAAACAACACCTGAAATACCAAACCCTAGAGACTGGAACACCACCCAAAACCCAACCCCTCACTCCTCTAAAAATCCAAGCAGGCCGGATATTTTGCCTATGTGGTCGGCCAAAATCCGAGGGAAGGGGTGAATTTTGTATAGTGTTCATTATGTATCTCATACATCATTCTGCAACTGTTTAAAAAAAAATTTGACACCTGAAAATTTTCGACAGAAACTAAAGATTTTAAACGGGTGTTTCGGAGTTGTTTCGGTTTCATAATCTTACACATTCCGTCTAATTCTCTAGCTAGGCTCTGATATCACTGTAGGGTTGTCTAGCACGGCAACAAGGTTTCGGGTGGTATCGTTCATGCCAAATTAAAATTTTGTCATTCTAAATAACCCTAACCCTAGGTTCTTAGCTAAAGAATCATACGGAATCGATAAAGTAAACAACTTTACTTTTAAGTGATAGGGATTACAACCTTTGTAGTCTGTTCCTTCGCTTCATAAACTCCAAGTTGTAGTCTCTTCACTGCGATCATCAAGCTCCCGGACTCTAGAGAGGCTCCATGAAGTGAATGATGCATTCTTGCTAGAAGTCTTCACTATCCAATATGATCTACTTTAAGGAGTCACAAACCCAAGCTATCTCTTCACTAATTAGGGATTAGTGAAGCTAACACACCAATCTATATGGCTAGTATAGAAGAGAATGATGAAGTAGGAATTTTATTCTCTTTAGTTTGCTTTTTCTCATAATGTTTTATCAATTCATCACAAGCTAGAAAGCAAAATGAGAGAGCAAGAAGAAGATGAAGCAATTGATGAATGAATTATTGTTGAGCTTAGAAATGCAACCATGGGTTAAGAATGTCATGCTTAACCCTTGTAGAGACTTAATCATGAGCTAGGGTTAAAGGTTAGATTAACAAATATCTTAGTAAATATCTAAAAAGTGGACTTAGTCAACATGTAAAAATATCTCAACATAAAATCCACAATTTAGAATTAACTAAAATAATTAAATCTAACCCTAATCACCAGCCATGGTGAGAATCTCACAAACCCTACTTGCATGTATAACCTAGTATGTTACAATTATACATATCACATATATATAATTTTGTAACAAAAGAAAAGAATACAATAAACATATATCACATATATGTTAAATGTATTCAAATGTGAGAAAAAGAAATACTTAAGTGAATATATATTAGTTAATGTAATTTAATATATCAAATATATAATTATATATTAAATTATCGAATCAACACTTGATCCGATAATCCAACTATATGACATATAACCGACTAATATCAAATGCAACAATTTATCGAATCAACACTTGATCCGATAATCCGGCTATATCACATATAACCGACCAATGTCACAAGTCGCGAGAATAGAATACGGTATCACATATCGTATTAATCTCGGTCCCGCACATATCTCATATGTGCTCCTACTCCGTTTCGCCTGAGCCAGGAAACCTTTGTGTAGGACTCTAAAGACTCGTCAATACGCCGGCAGTAGCTGATGATCATATCAAACACCTACAAGCCGCAAGCGGTCAGCTAAACGTAACGGCCACCCGGGTATTGAGCAATTAAAAGATCAACAAGCAAGCGTGCACACACTCCTGTGAATTCAATCAGTAACACTACCGGACAATCCGATCTCTTCGTCTGATATGTCGCATATCCAGTCTAGGGGTAGTAAACATCAGACCCCAGTAACCGATAAGTCGTGTCGATGTGAGTCTCATAACGGGTCGATAAACTACTGATAACACTTACCAGTAGATCTCTATATCAGCCATGGCTAGGGACTTCCAGTTATATCCAATCGAACATTGCGCAACATCAACTCCCAATACCGGGAGAGACGAAACCCCTCCTATCACTCATTGCCTCCATGTGATTCGGGACTGCACCTAAAAGCCACCGTTTTGCACGTTCTCATGAATGCGGTAAGGTGGAAATCAAAGCACAATGGGAATCACACAAGACTCTATGACGATCTCGGGTCTACAGACTAACCTGTACCAGTGTCACCAGAGAACTGCTATCTGACGATAGGTATAATACCAGCTAGGAGTTCTCGGCGAGTTCGTTCGGTGTACCCAGTCCCCACACTGAGCACCCATACACCATCTTTGATGTCCAACACCAATGGATGTGGGATCATCCATCGCCCATCACATGGGTCAAGATGCGTATACGCTAGTCTACTCTGCAGTATCGATGCCCTGTCTCGATGCACCCTCAACTAGGAACAATTATAGGATGTACTCGTGGACTACCCTGGCCCCACTAGTATGATCTGCATCATAGTCCTAGTAGTCAAGTACATATCCTAAGGGCCTTATCAACATGTGAGAGTAAGACAGTAATACAATAATAGTCAACATGTTTAGACAAAGTGAAACCAGATAGCATACTATCATATCAAGCAAGAATGTCCTCTCTATATATATCCAAGCATTCACTATAATATACATCATATGTACAACAATGGCCTCTAGGGCATATATATAACTAACACGAGTTGCTTCAGTTTTGAAGCGGGAGCCCGTATTACTAATCCTTGACGTGGATCGTCTTCGACGAGAGAAGCAGGAGAACAAACTTGATCGGGGAAGCCACGACGAGCTTGGGACAGAGGTTGAAGACCGAAGGACACTGATTGATCGGTATAACCTCTCTAAACTCCTTTTAGAGTTAACTAGTATAGGGTTAATGGTTCGATCCGGGAAAAGGGTTCCGTTAGCGCCGGGTTTTAAAAAGTTTTTGTTCCGCATTTGGCCATGGATTGATGGCCGGGACGCTGGCGTAACCTTACATGGTATAAGAGCCCATTAACCACATACTAGTTATTTAGACAATGTTAAAATATCGACCCCGAAACATCACTCGATGTATTCCAGTTTCTGTCAAAAATTTCCGGGTCTTCTAAAATTTTTTTAGCAACTGCAGAAGACTACCTTCATGACAACTAGACAGTAACCCAAATACGAGACCATTCCAAAAATTTTGACCCGGCCACATGAGCTTAATGTCCGATCTGGCCGGTCTCGGTGTGAGGTCTGGGCTTGTATTTTTGGGAATGCTCTAGTCAGTGGAATATTAGTTCAGTGGTGTTGCTTGTTTAGCCCAGTTTGGATATTGTTTTATCTAGTTGTTTGGGGCTATTCGGGGTTATTTCGAACTCGATATTTCTAACACTGTTTAAAGTTTACATACATTTCTATCCGCGACCATGAATGTCATTCGAGCGGTACAACTTGTCTAATTTCTATAGTTCTTTTAGACGGGTTTGCGAACGTGACATTTGCATTGATGTTCTGTGTTGTGCTGTGTTATTACGGATTGTCGTGGTGGATAGCTTGGCTGCAATGTTAGTACAATTTAGTTTCATTTGTACATTTGATATCGCGGGGCGAGCATCCAACATGTGGAGTGTCGTCACTACTTGTTTGTATATTATTCTTTTGGGGCACGACCGGGTTGAGGTCGATGTCACCGTTGTACATATTTTTTTTTCTATACTAGGATTACCCCGTGATGGAGTGCACGGATAGCCGGGTTCTGGAGGGCAACGGGTCCGCATCTCATGGCGTTGAGAAGGAGGGGGCCTCACTCCAGAATTGGCAGGCTATTCGCCGCACTCGCAGGGGGTACAGGTTGACCCAAGGTGGGGTGCTCAAGTTACCGGATTCTGCGAAGTGCCGGGTGGCCCATTCACTTTGATGAAGGGGCTACCTCGCTTCTGGTTTTAGCGGGTAACTTGCTACGCTCGTAGGGGTCTAGGTTTTCATTGCACAAGTTATCCACCCGACCAGGGGAACGTCGGGTTTCACTTGTGGCTCAAAGGAAACCCGGGGCTCCCAGATTATCTGTATTGTTCTATGATGCTTATTGCTTATCTGTGATGTTGTATTTATCACGCCTGGAGCAATTATTATATATTGTTATATATATACTAGTAGATATTGTATATGTTTTACACCCGCGCTAGTCCAGTCCCCGCTTTGTCGTTAGTTAAGTAACCTAATGGGTGATGACAGGACCCAGTGGCGAATGCGGATGGTATATATGTACATCATATTTTCATTCTTTTGTGGTGTGATTAATTGATAGGACTGCATTGATTCAAATCAATGCAAGGAAAACAGACCTATTCGATGTTGTTGGAACAATTTTAAAAAAGCTGTTATTAAAACGAAGTTTTCTTTTGTTTTGCACAGTGGTATTCGGTTATGAATATCCAGCACCTCATTCGACGAAGCAAGGGCCGAGATCCCTTCATCGGGAGTGACCCCTTGGGTAGAGGTTTGCGTCAGGGTAATAACTTCGCTATAGTCGATTAATTTTTGCTTTGCATCGTGGTATTCAGTGAGAATATCCTGCACCTCATTCCACGAGGAAAGAGCCGATATCCCTTCACCGGGAGTGACCTCTTTAGCAAAGCTTTTCGCCACTATATATTTATAAAAAGCTATCCGGTTCCTTCAACGATATCAAGTTCATTACGTTAAAGGTTTTTCGCCAAAAACCATTCGTAGCCCTCCATCATTTCAGACGGGTAGCACTTAATATTCATGCTATGTTTGTTGGCCTTCGTCATGGCATAATGTATGGTAGCTATTTGTTACTTTTCTGTTGCATAGATAGATGCATTGGTTTGGGACAGTCATACTACTATTTGGCCTTCGTCAGGGGTATGTATGGGTGGGTTCAAATTAATCTGGACAATGACGGGTAGAACTTGACATGTGACTTATGATATGTTGGCCTTCTTCAAGGTCATAAGAGCATGGGATAAAAATCACATCGGGAGTTTCAAACATACAGGAAACTTGCCAGACATGCGCATACCTTCTGGAGTGTGATAACTTGAGTGGATTCCATCAGGTTATCATGCGATGATAGTTGGATCCCGATACCTACTGATGAGTTGGTTTACTCCTCGAGTGATCCCGACTAATTCTTCTTTCAAGTTTGGAGGAGAATTTGAGGATACAGTGGGAGACATCCTGATTAGATAAAGTGATTAACCATTCTGATCTAGGTTAGAGTGCACGCTGAGTGTTTCTTTTCTCTCTCTCTCTCTTTGGCAGTGACCATGTCCCGACCCTAGACTATAATTCAGTAACCAAGTTAACCGAAGTTTCTTAAAACACACTGGCTTTTGAATTGTCAAAGTTGCATATATCATTGCCACTCCTACTTTTACCCTTTGTATTTCTCCAGAACATTGCATATCACTACGAATATCCACATTTATTGGATATGACCATCGTATAGTTACATACGAACTCGAAGAAACTTATTTCAGATTCGAGGATGGTTTCCGGTTCTGGAGAAATTGAATAGGACTATTCAGTTGTCTTTTACTTTTACCTTCTCTCAGGTTGTGAGGGCTCCAAGGATAAGGAGAGGGTACACCTATTGCGCTTATTGGATAGTCTTCTTCCAAACCATAGGCAGGTGCCGAAAGGTGGGGAATGAAGAAAACCGATTAGCCTAAGTGTGGTGTACAGAAGGTAATAAGTAAACACAAATAAAGGGATTAGAAAGATGGAAAAGTAAAATGCGACTGCTATCATTCATGACCAAACCGCGAATATACGGTTACAGTCATGAACGGGATAATGGAAGAGGCATTATTAGGAATACCCGGCTACCCCTTCGAAACATTTTCATGTTTCAGTTTTACTATGTGTTGTTAATTGAAAACTGATTTTCCAATTAGATTCTTACTCTAGGATATGTATTTACCAGGTTTGATTCTCACATCTGTATAGTTTTACAGATGATGAGTGGGAGTATGTTTTTGGGAATTAGGTGATTACATCCTCCTAATATCGGAATTCGTTGTAATTGGTGATATTTGAGGAAATCACCTGGGTTTTTCCTGATGGCAAATATTGGTTTTGAATATCCATTGTTGTGCACCAATTTCAAACTGATATATCCGTACATTTGTTTTATAAAGTGAGATATAACTTTTTGAAATTATGTCCATGACATTTACCTGTATCAGTTGATGATTGGGTAAGGAGCATTAAACAGCGATGTAATTCTTCTTAACCATAGTACAGTTTTCAACCTACGACGCATAGGGTTTGAGTTATTGAACTCAGGAGACTTATACAAAGTATTGTATGCTGTCCGGTGTCCATTAGGACAAAGGGGTTAGTCCTCGTACTATATTCTGTTTACTTGTGACTTCTCCAGTTTTAGACAAGTATTTTGTAGAAATACAAGGTCCAAGTTTTGAGAAGTTATAGGTATAAGAATAAAGTAGAGAACCATGTGCTACAAGTATCAAGATTCTTCGAGGTAATTGAAGATGTAGATACATATGCTTGGTATTCAGTCGATAGTAATGGTTTTGAGAACTTGCTTCTCTTTCAGGTTACTCATATCTGGATGCAATCCTAGTTGAGAAATGTTGATCGGCCTCTCTTCATTTAGTTGACATGCACTGGAGACAGCTGCATGATTTGAATCTGGTTCCAATTAAATCGGTGCCTCTATTTCTATATTGTATATAGAATGGTTCATATCTTAACGATGTTAAGGTATATGTAGTTGTCCGGCTTATGCTTAAAACCAGACTCTGGATGACTCAAGGCACGTTTCTGTAATGGAAGTTTGTGGGTTATCCCGGGCTATGACGAGGGTTAACTTTCTACCATCTGGAAAATCAATAGTGATATTGTTCTTGACTCGCCACAGTTTTAGTAAAATGGACTTTTTCATAAAACAGTAGTGGGAGTAAGGTAGAACTGGAAGTGATTCCAGAACCACAGACGATTACTGAAAATTTAAATAGAACCTAAAGATTCAATCAGGGTTTGACATTCCATTAGCCACTCCGTAGATATGGTGGGTAACCTCAGGTGCCCGAGAGGTACTATGGTATCCTCAAAGACGGTGACAGGGAGGTTCTTGTTTACCCAAACTTGACATTACTATTGTTCCAGACTATGAAACCCGGCATGAGGATGAGTATAGCGTCGTTCTAAACTAGCTTTAGAAGTGCACGTGTATATGACTCTGCCAGAGGGTTGTTGTAGTCAGTGGGAGCAGCAGAAGCATAGTGGACAAGTACCTTATGTCTATTTATAGACTAAAGCGGATATAGCGGAGATAGATCATCTATTTTTGATGTGACGGTCAAAGGATTTGACTTCATCAGAATAAGAGATGGATCTGTTAAGATGGTAGTATGGTGGTATGTCCTGGTATTTGGATGACATACACTTTGTAGGAAGTGAAATTCCTATAGTACGATCGGTGATACTGTGGTTGTCACACAGTGGTTTCTCCACATAGGATTTGGATTGTAGGGTTCCTAGGCACCCTAATGAGGTCTCACAAGGCATCAACCATGCCAATTTCAAACTTAAACGGTGCCGAGAAACCCTAATACGGATCGATAACTAGATTTATAAGCGAAACTAGAAGTAGTAAACAGCTTTACTAATAAGTGAACGGAAATACAACCTTTGTAGATCCGGTGCTCCACCTCCATAGCTCCGCAACGAAGTCCTCTCCGCTGTCCAAAAAGAATCCGGGCTCTAGCGTCGACTTCATCGGAGAATAAGCGAGCTAGGTCGTCGATGTCCATGCCGAAGATGATCTACGTCGAGGCATCGCTAAATCAAGCTCCAACTTCACCAAGTCATGAAAACTTGTGAAGGAAACACACTCTACTACTTGGCAAGAGGTAGAGGATGATGAAATAGGAAGTGGGTAGACTTTAGAATTGGATTTCTCACTTGTTTCATCAATCCACCATTGATGAGGAAAGGTTTTCTTCAAGGAAGAAGATGAAGAAGAAGAAGATTATCAATATGATAAGTTAATTAAAAAGAAAAGGAAAAGGATACTTATCATAATAATAACCATGGTAAAGTGTAGAGACTAAACTAAGGTTAAATGAAGTGGTTAGGGTTAAGCATGAGACAAAAATGGTCACAAAGTCAAAAGTTCAAGAAGCTTCAACTAGAATCCAAAATTAGCAACCATTTTCCTTTTATGCTTATCATATTCCAAAATGAATAATTAAATAAGATAAAAGAATAAAACAAAACCCTAACCATTATCATGTAACCATGGTTTGATCTTTACACAAAAACCCTAGCAAACATGTATCATCAAACATGATACAATCAAGTGCACAAAAGTATATCACATATACAACTTGTGCAATCCAAGTGAGAAAATCCATATAAAGTGAACCAATAATAGTTAATGCAAAGTAATATATCAAATATATAATTATACATTAAATCATTAAATCAACACTTGATTTAACGATCCGGTCATATCGCATATAACCGACTAGTATCCTATGTATCGGTTTATCGAATCAATGCTTGAATCGATAACTAGGTTATATCACATACAACCAATCGATACATTCATCGCGAGAATAGAATACGGTATCACATACACGCATTATTCTCGGTCCCGCACATATCTCATATGCGCTCCTATTTCGTTTCGCTTGAGCCAGGAAACCTCTGTGTAGGACTCTAAAGACTCGTCAATACGCCGGCAGCAGGTGATGATCATATCAAACACCCACAAGCCGCAAGCGGTCTGCTAAACGTAACGGCCACCCGGGTATTGAGCGATCAGAAGATCGACGAGCAAGCCCGCTCACACTCCTGTGAATCCAACCAGTAACACTACCGTACAGTCCGGTCTGATCATCTGATATGTCGCATATCTCGCCTAGGGGTGGTAAACGTCAGACTCCAATAGCTCGATAAGTCGTGTCGATATGAGGTCTATAACAATTCGAGAAACTACTGGTAACACTTACCAGTAAATCTCAGCAACCCTGGCCAGGGATTTCCTGTTATAGCCAATCGAACACAGCGCAACATCAACCCCTATACCGGGAGAGACGAATCCCCTCCTATCGCTCATTGCCTCCATGTGACTCGGGACTGTACCCAAAAACCACCGTTTTGCACGTCCTCTTGGATGTGGTAAGATGGAAATCAAAGCACAGTGGGAACCACACAAGACTCTATGACGATCTCGGGTCAACAGACTACTCTGTACCAGTATCACCAGAGAACTGCCATCTGACGTGAGGTATAATACCATCTGGGAGTTCTCGGCGAGTCCGTCCAGTGTACCCAGTCTCTACTGAGCACCCGTATATCATCTCTGATGTCAAACACCAATGGATATGGGATCATCCATCGCCCATCTGTATGGGTCGAGAAGGTATACGCTAGTCTACTCTGGTATATCGATGCCCCGTCTCGATACACCCACGACTAGGGACTTTGAAGGATGTACTTATGGACTACCATGTCCCCACTAGTATGATCCGCATCATAGTCCAGGTAGTCAAGTACACATCCTTAGGGCTTTACCAACATGTAACAGAGAGACAATCAGTGTACAAGTTAAGGTAAAGATCAACCAGATAGCATACTATCATGTCGAGCAAGAAATTCCTCCCTATATATGTCCCAGCATCCACTACAATATACATCCTATGTATAGTAATGGCCTCTGGGGCATACATATAACTAACAATCTCCCACTTGCACTAGGGCCATCTGTAGCAGTGGTTGTAGTATCTCATACTCAACCATCCCATAAAAGTCTCTCTCTGGGAACAGGCCTTTGTGAGTGGATCCGCTGTGTTGTCCTCTGAGTCTACTCTCCTTGCCTCGATCTCCCTGGAGATCAACCATCTCCATGATCAAGTGATACTGCCTTAGAATATGTCTGGATCACTGATGGGACCGGCGTTCCTTGGCATAAGCCACAACTCCATTGTCACACAATGGGGGGAACGAAGTTCATCTCATGAACTAATATACACCCAAACAACCTCTTTGGTAGCATCTTAAGTAGCGATGTATCCTGCCTTTATCGTCTAGTATGTCACGGTATCTAGCTTGGAACTCTTCCAACATACCGTCCCTTTACTGAGGGTAAAGACAATGCCTGTGACTGACACTCAGTCGTCTTTATCACCCTGGAACACTTCCAGTGATTCTTCCCAGGATCAATTGATACCATCTCACTACAGCTAGTGAGTATTCTAACATCCATTTAGATCTATCTCATAGGTCCAAAACCCAGGATTTAGTAGGTATCAATTTGATCCTATGTGGAGAATCATTGTGATAAACGGAGATTGATCGAGCGTAGCATAGGAAACTCCTTCCCTATCAAGAGCATGTCATCCACGTACTCTACGAGGATCATCACCATACTCCCTACTATCTTTTTGTATATACAAGGTTCATCTACCATTTTGATGATGTCAAACTCTTTGACTAATTCATCAAAACAGACGTTCCAACTCCGCGATGCCTGCTTCAATCCTATAAAGCATCTTGTACACGTTTCCGCTACTCCTACTGTCTACGAAGCCCTCTGGCTGTGTACTTATAGACGCACTCTTCTAAAACTTCATTTAGAAAAGCAGTCATGACACCCAACCACCAGATATCGCAGTCATGGTATGTAGCCGTGACAAGTAGGATCTGGATGGACTTAAGCATAGCTACTTGAAAAGGTTTCATCATTATCCACACCTGGTCGATGACGAAAACCTTTAACAAGTCTAGCTTTGAAAGTCTCAACTTTTCCATCTACACCAAGTAATCTTCTCAAGATATACTTGCTCCTGATGGGGATTTAACCCTTCAGATATAGCAACCAAAGTCCATACTTTGTTGGTGTACATGAATTCCATCTCAGATCACTAAGCATCCAGCCATTCTTACAGAGTCTTACACCTGATAGCCAGATCGAAGCTAGTTGGGTCATCATCTCATGATGCAATCCTTGCTCCCACTGTCATAGAGAAACCGAAGTATCTCTCAGGCGGGTGAGGAACCCTACTAGATCGGCGGAGAGGCTGAGGTTCGTTGGTTACTATTGAATCCTTTAGTTCTACCAAATCATCAGCTGCAGTTTGTATAGCTGGAACATTTCCAGTTCTACATAGCAGATCTTGCCTCGAGCTCGTCCGGATTATGCTTTTAGACATAGCCCGGAAAACCCCAAATCTTAATCAACTTAAGATATGGGCTCTTCCCTTTCCATATCACATATGAAGCGGTAGGCATCTGATTTGATTGGAACCGTATTCAATAGGTATGCAGCTTCTCAAGTGCATAACTCCCAAAAGGAAATAGGTAGCTCAGTAGTACTCATCATAGAGCATACCTTATCATATAAGGTGTGATTGCTCCGCCCCGATATACCATCGTGCTATGGTGTATACAGAGGAGTAATGCAGAGAGAGAATCCCATTCTCCTTTAGAAAAGTCCAGGAATTCCGTGCTCAAGTATTCTCCTCCTCGATCACATCAAAGAACATAATACTTATACCCGTATTTTGGTTCTCTACTTCTAACTTATATTCTGTGAATATCTTAAAAGGTTCGGACATGTGTTTCAACAGGAACATAGGTCTGAACCTCGAAAGATTATCAGAGAATGTAATGAAGTAAAAAGAACCGGTCTTGGTATGTGTAGACAGGGGACTTACATACATCAACATGTATCAGTCCCAAGAGTTTACTAACTCTTTCTCTGTTTCCAATAAACGGAGCTACGGTCATCTTATCTTTGTGACATGACTGGCGAGTTTCACAAGATGTAATTTCAAACTGATTTAAATATGCATCTATATGTAACTCTAGCTAGTCGGGTCACATTGATATGACCTAGTCTACAATGCCTCAAGAAGGATTCGTTCATTTCTGAACTCTTCCTCTTGTGTGTGTTCCATATACTAAGAACTGTAGTTTAATTTAGAACATCAACGCTTTTAGATAACGTGCCTGATACGATCAACTTTTGATATAGGAAATGTTCAAAACATTATCCAACAATACAAAATTTTATCATTTCTTTACTGATAAAGAGACTGATATGATTTTGTATATCAGGTTCGGTATCTAATAACATTCGTTCAGAATCAATGTATTTGTAATACAGGGTGACAGTGACCAACAGACTTGGCTGCAACACTTGCCCCGTTTTCTGCCTCATGAAACTTATCACCCGTTCTCAGTTCTCTACCTCACTGTAGCCCTATGTAACAGATTACATATCTGGGATCCTGATCTGGTATCACATACCCAGGACGTAGAGGATACAGAGAAACAGTTCTTTGTATAAAGAACACACCCGAAGATGATGCATCAGCATGCACTCTCTTCGTTTGGGCGGCACGGGAATTCTGGTAATCCCCAATTTCCTGCACTGTCTTATAACAATTATAAGTTGGAGCGGGACCAACGTTCCCCAGCTCAGTATAACAAGCGGGTTCGGTCAATAATCCGTATTATTATCTTGATTAAGGCGTGATATGGTCGCTACCAGGAGAGAGAGAGAAGAAAACACTCAGCGTGCGCTCTTGCAAGAATAGATTGGTTTTTATTTTATCTAATCAGGATGACTCCCACTGCTTTTTATCAAATCTTCCTTCAAACCCTAAAAGGAAAGACTAGCCGGGATTAATTACACACTACAAGTTCGCCAATCTTTCAGCCAGGCCAGTGTCGGTACTTTGAGGGAGGTCCCCCGTGCTTTCGCACGAACCTAATTAATGTAAACCTCGTTTTCCCAGAGGCGTAACCTCGTTAACACCTTTCTAGACACCTACTTGATCAGCTAATTGTAATATGTAAAACTCTCCCAGGAGTAACTCTTACTCGCAGCGGGTATCGGGATCCAACTATCTCATAGAAGGTATGCAATCTCATTGCAAATTTCAACACTTGAAATTCCCGATAATATTTTGCCCCTAACCTCCTATGACCTTGACAAAGGCCAACAAACCATAGGATGCTAGTCAAGTTCAACCCGTCATTTCCTGATTGAATTAAACCCACCCGCACGGCCCTTGACAAAGGCCAACAAGGTCGCACGACTACCCTAACTCAATCTGCATCATATGCATAAGCAGATAAGCACCAGTTAGCTACCGCACACTGCGCCTTGACAAAGGCCAACAAACGCAGCACGAATACTAACTACTACTTATCTGAAATGACGGAGGGCTACGACAGGTTTTTCTGAAAACCTATTGCGTAATGAACTTGATATCGTTGTAGGATCGAATGAATTTTGAAATGGAGTGTTTTTGAGGCTTTTCTAGTTTTGCTAAAGGAGTCACTCCCAGTGAAGGGATCGTCGGTCCTTTCCTCGTCGAATGAGGTGCGAAATATATCATATATATCACTGTGCAAAGCAAAAACACTTAAAAGCAATCAAAAAACAAACCGAGTGTGTAGCATCTGCCAGTTTTTGCTAAAAGAGTCACTCCCGGTGAAGGGATCTCGGTCCTTTCCTCATCGAATAAGGTGCAGGATATATCTCATATACCGCTATGCAAAGCAAGAACTGTAGCTACCTGTTTTATTTTGAAATTCGATTCTACAACATCTTAGGTTTCTTTTCTTTCATTAATCATATTAATGAAGTCCCATCATTTAATGTACCTAAACATCACAGATAAATACGACGTACACTTATGCCATCCGCATTCGCCTCGATGTCCCCTCATGCACCGTTAGGTTAGGTAACTAACGGCAGAGCGGGGCAGGGCTAGCACGGGTGTAAAACATAAGTAACGCCTATATAATATATCATATATACTATATACTGTATCTATCACAGAACATCACATGATCACATCACAGATATCGCAGCAGAAGAATATCATATGAAATATTGGATATACTAGGACGTCCGTGTTTTCAATACGAGCCAGTATAAAACACGGATTCCACGGTCGTGATGAATAGCCAAACCCACACCCCTAGACCCCTACGAGAGCGGCAAGCAACCCTACCAATTCTAGAGTTAGGAGACCCGGACTCGACTCCTCGAGTTGGTCTCCCACTGGACTCCAGAACCCGGTTACTTATGCCCTCCTCCTTGGGTCTATCCTAGTGCGGAAAAGTAAATAATATACAAAGGCTGACAACTTCCGCAACCTGGAAGTGCCCCAATAAAAGAATATTACATACAAGTTTTTACATGAATGAAAATGAAAAACACTTATCTCACATAAAAAAAAACCGGCTATTCAAACACGACGATCCAATATAACATATCCAGCAACACATAACATCACATGTCATCAACGTAAGTAAATATGCGCATCCCAATTGTCGTTGGCATATAGCAACGAAACCGGCGATATCATATATTACACTTACGGTCACAGAAAAGAAAGTGTAAAACTACAACAGTTGGAATCCGCAACCACCTCAGACATCGCATGCCTGACCAAATGAATTTCTTTAGACATCGCATGCCTAACAATTATAAACCCCGCATTTTAGTCTCATTATCGAAAACACTTTTCAATATCAAGTCGGGCAATTCAACAAGATTCCCGACATCCTGATCGAATGCTCGTCGTAAACTTTAGTAGGCGGCCGCACCCCCGATGCTGTCGACGAAGTGCACTAAGGCGGAACGCCGCTTCCGCGAGCACCCGAACGGATGCTTTCGGCGACGGGGTTCTCCTACAGTCACTTGGTCGAGGCTATGGAGTGAGGCTGTCTATTAAGTTTACCCGGCGAGTATCCGCGTACGCTACGTGATTGCGACGGACTTTTGATCACATCAAAATTCCATGGCAACCGATCAAGTGAGACTAAACTGCTATGTTTATAACATTCATTCAGTTATCACATAACTTTTGTGAATTCCAATTATTGTATCCCATTCCAGATAAACAGAAAATGTTAAACTTTTCGATCGAACAATCGAACACCCAAGTTTTCCCGATACAGATCAACACATGAAATAAGTCTAACAACATTCAGTTCGTGCCTCAGTACCAACGGTCCAGCCGTAGAAGGGTCAAGCCAACGCCTCACATGTGGCACGCCGTACTGCCCCAAACCCTAAGGTTCAAAGGGCAGTTCAAGACGGTCACATAATCGAGTTAAGGTTTGTTGTCTTCTAGAGGGACCATCGCGCTACTTGCACTACTTAGAACGTCATTAAACTACGGAAAAATCCAACACTTGGAAATTTCCCGACAGGGGAAAAATTGGGTATTTATATCCGGTCGAACTTTTTAACATATTCTAAAAATTATCCGGAAATACACAAAGACGAAATTTGATACCCCGATCGAAACACCGAATCCCCAAAACAACTCCAGAAAATTCAACTCTTGAAAATTTTTTAAAATTCCCAGAAAAATCAGCATCTGAAAACACGAATTACTGTGCAGAAAGGGAAGGATGACGTAAGCATGTTGCCGCGGAACCGCCGCAGAAGCAAGGCTTCTGCCGCGGTTCCGCCGCCGTTTATATTGTTCAACGAAAAAATTTTGCATCGTAATTCTTATTTTTCCCTGCTGAATTTTTTAGCAATTTTTAATTTGGAAAAATCCCAGTTTTTGAAAAAAGGACAGAGAGCAATTTTGAAATGGGTTTTCGGGTTCGTTCGGACTTCAAACTCCGTCTAGACTTCGCCTAAGGCTCTAGCTAGGCTCTGATACCACTGTAGGGTTCCTTTTATCCTAATGAGGTCTCACAAGGCATCAACCATGCCAATTTCAAACTTAAACGGTGCCGAGAAACCCTAATACGGATCGATAACTAGATTTATAAGCGAAACTAGAAGTAGTAAACAGCTTTACTAATAAGTGAACGGAAATACAACCTTTGTAGATCCGGTGCTCCACCTCCATAGCTCCGCAACGAAGTCCTCTCCGCTGTCCAAAAAGAATCCGGGCTCTAGCGTCGACTTCATCGGAGAATAAGCGAGCTAGGTCGTCGATGTCCATGCCGAAGATGATCTACGTCGAGGCATCGCTAAATCAAGCTCCAACTTCACCAAGTCATGAAAACTTGTGAAGGAAACACACTCTACTACTTGGCAAGAGGTAGAGGATGATGAAATAGGAAGTGGGTAGACTTTAGAATTGGATTTCTCACTTGTTTCATCAATCCACCATTGATGAGGAAAGGTTTTCTTCAAAGAAGAAGATGAAGAAGAAGAAGATTATCAATATGATAAGTTAATTAAAAAGAAAAGGAAAAGGATACTTATCATAATAATAACCATGGTAAAGTGTAGAGACTAAACTAAGGTTAAATGAAGTGGTTAGGGTTAAGCATGAGACAAAAATGGTCACAAAGTCAAAAGTTCAAGAAGCTTCAACAAGAATCCAAAATTAGCAACCATTTTCCTTTTATGCTTATCATATTCCAAAATGAATAATTAAATAAGATAAAAGAATAAAACAAAACCCTAACCATTATCATGTAACCATGGTTTGATCTTTACACAAAAACCCTAGCAAACATGTATCATCAAACATGATACAATCAAGTGCACAAAAGTATATCACATATACAACTTGTGCAATCCAAGTGAGAAAACCCATATAAAGTGAACCAATACTAGTTAATGCAAAGTAATATATCAAATATATAATTATACATTAAATCAACACTTGATTTAACGATCCGGTCATATCGCATATAACCGACTAGTATCCTATGTATCGGTTTATCGAATCAATGCTTGAATCGATAACTAGGTTATATCACATACAACCAATCGATACATTCATCGCGAGAATAGAATACGGTATCACATACACGCATTATTCTCGGTCCCGCACATATCTCATATGCGCTCCTATTTCGTTTCGCTTGAGCCAGGAAACCTCTGTGTAGGACTCTAAAGACTCGTCAATACGCCGGCAGCAGGTGATGATCATATCAAACACCCACAAGCCGCTAGCGGTCTGCTAAACGTAACGGCCACCCGAGTATTGAGCGATCAGAAGATCGACGAGCAAGCCCGCTCACACTCCTGTGAATCCAACCAGTAACACTACCGTACAGTCCGGTCTGATCGTCTGATTTGTCGCATATCTCGCCTAGGGGTGGTAAACGTCAGACCCCAATAGCTCGATAAGTCGTGTCGATATGAGGTCTATAACAATTCGAGAAACTACTGGTAACACTTACCAGTAAATCTCAGCAACCCTGGCCAGGGATTTCCTGTTATAGCCAATCGAACACAGCGCAACATCAACCCCCTATACCGGGAGAGACGAATCCCTTCCTATCGCTCATTGCCTCCATGTGACTCGGGACTGTACCCAAAAACCACCATTTTGCACGCCCTCTTGGACGTGGTAAGATGGAAATCAAAGCACAGTGGGAACCACACAAGACTCTATGACGATCTCGGGTCAACAGACTACTCTGTACCAGTGTCACCAGAGAACTGCCATCTGACGTGAGGTATAATACCATCTGGGAGTTCTCGGCGAGTCCGTCCAGTGTACCCAGTCTCTACTGAGCACCCGTATATCATCTCTGATGTCAAACACCAATGGATATGGGATCATCCATCGCCCATCTGTATGGGTCGAGAAGGTATACGCTAGTCTACTCTGGTATATCGATGCCCCGTCTCGATACACCCACGACTAGGGACTTTGAAGGATGTACTTATGGACTACCATGTCCCCACTAGTATGATCCGCATCATAGTCCAGGTAGTCAAGTACACATCCTTAGGGCTTTACCAACATGTAACAGAGAGACAATCAGTGTACACGTTAAGGTAAAGATCAACCAGATAGCATACTATCATGTCGAGCAAGA
Source organism: Agapanthus africanus (assembly GCA_030015575.1). Classification (NCBI taxonomy): domain Eukaryota; kingdom Viridiplantae; phylum Streptophyta; class Magnoliopsida; order Asparagales; family Amaryllidaceae; genus Agapanthus; species Agapanthus africanus. The sequence continues at coordinate 146,532,338 of JASDDO010000001.1, forward strand.
AAGTCCTCCTTATATATGTCCCAGCATCCACTACAATATACATCCTATGTATAGTAATGGCCTCTAGGGTATACATATAACTAACATGGATATTATATCTGGCATTCTGGTTACTAGATCTATAGTTTTAGATCTAAATTTGGGTAGTTTCCCAACCTGGGTACTTAGACAGCATTCTAAAGGTGTTTTAGAATGGACGACTCCTGGCATGGTGGTATACCTACAGGTGATGGAGTCACCCTCCCTAAAGGTGTCTTACAGACTAAAAGGGAGAGGGATGTGCATGATTGGCATATCACTTGCTTAGGCAATTGAGTCAATCATGAAATGTCAAGTACCACACCAGATGTTGTTTTTGCACTAGATACAATAAGTTTCTATATTAATCCAATCCTGGAGAAACGTTCAGAAGCAGTTTTAGAACATAAGTGGATGTTCTAGGGATTTGATAACAGCAGCCTCCTTCGGGAGACGGTTATCATTCCAGACTTCCAAGGTGACCTGGATGACAGAGTAACTATCAGAGTTATAGTTTTCCCTCTGACAAGGGGCGGTAGTTTGGATAGGAGGTCTAAGCGGATACTGAGGGAAGCATGGCACAGGATAATGATTAAATTTAGTTGACGATACAGTCTAAGAAGTTTATTGGATTTGGAGTTCATTTATGAACTGGGTCACATCAGATATCCAGACATATTCTAAGACAGGTATTGCTCATTTCGGGAGACGGTTTTCTCCGCGAACTTGAGATAAAGAGAGACATAGAAAGAAACATTGGAGCGGATCCACTCACTGAGGCTATTTCTCGAACGCAATAGTTTCACAAACGGGTTTTGTCAAACTAATTAGTAGAGAAGTTGGGTGTTCGGTATTACACGGGCTGTGAGTATGCGACACCGCAATAATTGGCCTTAAGTGAAAGTGGGAGATTGTTGGCTATAGTGCCCTCATGTCAATTATTGGATCGTAGGAACGTGATTGCAATAATTGAGGGAGAACCTATACCGGTAAAACAGTCTTACTCGAGATGATAGTATGCTATCTGGTTTATCTTTATGATCGTGTACATATTTCAGGTGATATTACAGATCACTATTACATGTTGATAGAGCGCATAGGATTCTTGCTTGACTACCAGCAGTATGATGGCGATCATATACATGAGAGTTGGGTGGTCTATAAGCACATCCTTAAAGTGTCCTTAGTCGTGGGAGTTTCGAGACTGGGCATCGATACTCCAAAAGTAGACTAGTGTATACGGATCGAGACCCCGACGAGGGGCGGTGGCCGGTCTTACAAGCCATTGGTGTTAGTTGGTTCACCTAAGATGTATACAGGTGCTCATTGGGTTATGAGTACACCGGACGGACTCGCCGGGAACATGCTAGTTGGTATTATACCTATTGTCAGATAGCAGTTCCCTGGTGACATGTATACAGGTTAGTCTATCGACCTAAGATCATCATTTGTCTCGTGTGAGTTCCCACTGTGCTTTGATTACTACCCTACCACGGTTCAAAGGAGTCGTGCAAACAGGTTTTAGTTGGGTACAGTCTCGAGCCACATGGAGGCAGTGAGCGGATCATCAGGGGATTCGTCTCTCCCGATATTGGGGGTTGATGTCGCGAAGTGCACGGGTCACCAGAAATCCTCGGCCGGGGTAGACGAAAATTACCGATCTAGGATCAGTAGTTTCTCAGTTGGTGATAGCTTTCATGCCGACACTAAATGTAAAATTATTAGGGGTCTGACTTTATCCACACCCTAAACTTGATATGCGATGTTATATACGAATGACCCAGACTATACGGATATTGTCACTGTCAGGCTCGGTAGGGTTTCAGGATGAGTTTGCTCGCCGGCCTCCCTTTCGCTCAATACCTGGGTAGTCGTTACGTACAGCTAGTGCCACTGACGTGCTTGTGGTTAAACCCACTGCCAGCGTATTGATGAGTCTTTAGAGTCTCACACAGAGGGTTTTCCTGGTTTGGGCGCAACGTTGTAGAGGCCGTATGGTTTTATGGCAGGGTTCGATCATATACATGCACTTGTTCACAGATCATGATCGGACGAATAATAATAGCGGGCTTTGGTTTAAGCTGGATCCTAGTATTATATTGTTGGATTATTTTCATCTAGTTGTATTCGTATTCAGTCGGAATACGGATGCAGGTATGTATATACAAATGAGAGGTATTATTGTAATTCCGTTACGAGATTACTTTAGAAATTGACATTTCCTTTATTGTTTAAACATTTAGTTTAATGTTTAATTTTTGTGATAAGTGTGAGTCATGTTTTTGGCCAATTCCTTGTGCTGGAAATTTCTTTTGCTAGCAATTCTTTGGCTGGGAAATTCATGGGCATTGGCTGGAAAATTCGAAAGTCATGATGTGTCATTTGGCATTAATAGCTTTTGTTTTGCTTTTGATATTGGTTTTGTTTTGGTTTAGATATTTTGCATAAGATATTTTAGTTAGATTTTTCATGTTTTTGTTTTGTGTGAGAAAATTGGAGGCTGCGGTTTTTGTGCAGGGTTTTTTTTGGTGTTGAAAAGTTTGATTTACTCACCACTACAACACTTGGAAAATCTACAGAGAACTTTTTTTTCTTGGCCATTATTTTTCCCTCACAAGCAATTTCTTATTCCTCACACTTCTTCACATCTCTTGGCAACTTCATTCACCTCCACCCAAATTCTTGGGTGCATTGAGATAAAGTATTCACACACTATCTCTACTTCACCTTGGGTATCTAGGCTAGCAAACTGGATGCCCGAGTTGCTTCGGTTTTGAAGCGGGAGCCCGTATTACTAATCCTCGACATGGATCGACTACGACGAGAAAGACCGAAGAACAAACTTGATCGAGGAAACTGCGACGAGCTTGGGACAGAGGTTGAAGACCGAAGGACATGGATCGATCGGTATAAGCTCTCTAAACTCCTTTTACAGTTAACTAGTATAAGGTTAATGGTTCGATCTGGTAAAAGGGTTCCGTTAGCGCCGGATTTTAAAAGTTTTTATTCCGCGTTTGGCCACGGATTGATGGCCGGGGCGCTGGCGTAACCTTGTAGGGACTTTCACAGTCCAGGTACATTAACACCATACTGAAAAGTTTTAGTATGGAAGATTCCAAGTGCAGTAATCTATCGGCTTGTCACGGGATCACGCTCTCCAAAGTGATGTCTCCCAAGACTGAATTGGAAAGGGATCGCATGAGTATTATACCCTACGCTTCTGCGGTACGGTAGGATCTATAATGTATGTGATATTGTGTACCAGACCAAATGTTGCTTATGCACTGAGCGTGGTAAGCAAGTATCAGTCAAACCCTGGGGAGAAGCACTGGATAGCAGTTAAGATCATTCTCAAGTACCTGAGAAGGACTAAGGAGATGTTCTTGGTGTACGGCAGTAAAGACCTCCAGATCGAGGCTTTCGCTGACTCCAGCTTCCAGAGTGACAAGGATGATTCCAAATCCATGTTGGGTTATGTTTTTACCCTCAACGAAGGGGCGGTCTGTTGAAAGAGCTCTAAGCAAGATACCGTTGCTGACTTGATGATGGAGGCAGAGTATATCGCTGTATGTGATGCCGTGAAAGAAGTAGTCTGGATGAGGAAGTTCGTTACAGAACTTCAAGTGGTTCCGTCCATTGTTGATCAAATACTTTTGTATTGTAACAACAACGAGGCTATAGCTTTAGCGAAGGAACCAAGGTCCCATCAGAAGTCCAGACATATCTTGAGGCGGTATCACCTGATTAGGGAGATCGTGGATCTCCGGAAGATCGAGGTGCGGAGAGTAGACACGAAGAACAACACTGCAGATCCACTCACAAAGGCCATCCCTCAGACGCAGTTCGAGAGGCTATTCGAGATGTCAGGTCTGCGATATACCAATACATGGCCTTAGTGAAAGTAGGAGATTGTTACTGATATATGCCCTAGAAGCCATTATTTTATAGTACTGGATTGTATATTACATTTTGGAAACTTGGGATATACACGGATATAATAACAGTCTTGCTCAATATGATAGTATGCTATCTGGTTTAATTCTATCTAAATATGTGTATATGTTTCTTTTAACATATTGCTAATACATATTGATAGAGCCCTTAGGATCTTTACTTGACTACCAGCGTTGTGATGGCAGTCACACTAGTGGGGGCTGGGTAGTCTATAAGCACATCCTTAAGCATGTCCCTAGTCGTAGGATTATCGAGACAGGGCATCGATACTCCAGAGTAGACTAGTGTATACACTTCTTATCCTTATCAGGGGAGGTGGCCTGTCCCGCAGCCATTGGTATACAGTACCAGAGATAGGATACAGGTGCTCATTGGGTTATGAGTTACACTGGACGGACTCGCTGGGAACTGCTGGTTGGTATTATACCTATTGTCAGTTAGCAGTTCCCCGGTAACATGAGTACAGGTTAGTCTGTTGACTTGACATCACTATTCGTTTCGAGTGTGTTCCCACTGTACTTATATTGCTACCCTACCACGGCTCAAATGAGGCATGCAAACAGGTAGTGATTGGGTGCAGTCCCGAAACACTTAGAGGCGGTAGGGGTTAGAAGGGATTCTTCTCTCCCGGTATTGGGAGTTGATATCATGCTGTGTTCGGTTAGCCAATACACAAAGTCCCTAGTCAGGGCAAGTGAGATTTACCGGTAGGTACACCAGTAGTTTCTTAGGATGTATTTGGCTCTACACCGACATGACTTATTGCACTATTAGGGGTCTGACGTTTACCACCCCCTAGGCCCGATATGCGATACTCTTAGACAAATAGACCGGACCGTATGGAGATTGTCACGGATAGACTCAGCAGGGGTTCGGATAAGTTCGCTCGTCGGCTTTCTTTTTGACAGGTACTTAAGCAGCCGTTACGTACAGCTAGTTTCACTGACGGACTTGTGGTTAGACCTACTGCCAGTGTACTGTCGAGTCTTTAGAGTCCCATACAGAGCGTTTCCCTAGTTCAGGTAAAACGATGTATAGGCCGTACGATTTTACGTGCAGGGTTCCGATCATATACGTGTACTAGCTGGACGGATGTTGTTCGGACGGATAATACTAGTGTGCTTAGGATTAAGCCAGATTCTAGTATTATATTATTGGATTATTTTTGTCTATTTGTATTCGTATTTTTTGCAGTACGAATATGAGTATGTATATATGGTGAGGGCATTCTTATAATTTTTACAGGAGATGCTTCTAGAAGGGGACACCTCATTTTAGTTTTATCTATTTTTGGAAAATAGATTAATGAGGTGGAAAATGGAGATATTTGTGGCATGGTTGAAGCATGGCTAATTTGTTTGTTTATTTCATTTGACTTTACTATTCAAGCATGGTTTTATTTTCTATGGAAAAATATTGCATGCTTGATTATTGGAAAAGAGTTAGGCATTCTTCACCTGCTCACTTCACTTGGTCATTTTTGTGTTTTCTCATTCTCTCTCCATTTTTGCTCTCCTCCTTCTTCCTCAAACCCTAACCCTCACATGTGTTTTGAATCCTAGGATTTTTTTAGATAAAATAGTCCAATTAACTCTCTACATCTCATAAGCTACTTAGATTGACAAACTAGGTACTTTAGGTTGGAGCTTGAACCATAGACTCTTGGCTGGATCGTCTTCGATACGAGGTGGCCGACGACCGAGCTTGATCCACATCTTCTAGGAGCTCAAGAAGAGGAGAAGAAGACCCGAAGGACTAGATTCTTGGAGGTATAAAACTCTATCATAGTAGTTTAGAACCTCTATGTGTTTTGCTAGTTAGGGTTTCTAAACGATCTTGGATGTTTAGTCAATGTTGCTTGTCACAAAAATCATTTTTGTAAATTCCGCCTCCCTACAGACCATGTGGGGTGTGTGATCGACTTACACGGGAATGCTTCTAGAAAAAGGACACCTCATATTTGATTTTCTTCTTAGAAAATTAAACAGAAATAAGGTGGAAAGGAGGTGGCATGAGGCATGGGTGCAAACATGTAAAGAAGTATAGCTTGGATTTTATATTGATAAAATCATTTGGATGCACTATTCATGCATGGTTGAAAATAGCAAAGCCATTCACTTTCTACACTTGATTGCTTCATTCCATTACTCTTAAGTGCATGCTTCATGGTCTTATGACTTAGTCATTCTCTCCTCACCTCCTTCTTCTTCCTCTTGCTCAATTGAGCTTGAGACTATGAGAGAAATTTTTAGTGAAAAATTCCTACATCACCCACCATCCATCCCTATCAAGTTTGGATCATCGGTCGGAGCCTCTTCCAATTTCCCTTGGTTGGATCTTCTTCAGCGAGAGTGGTCGACTTTCAAGTAGGATCCCGGCGGCTATGTGCTTGGAGGGGTCTTCAACAATTGAGTGGACACGCGTCGAAAGTTGTAATTTCTGCACACTTGCATTTCTAATTTGCTAGTTTAAGGTTTTGGATCGATTTCTTGGGTTACGGGTGTTTGGTGCTCGCAAAAAGTTTTGTTTTCGCTTCCGCCTCGACCGCGGCTTCCACTGCGCGAGCACCGAACCCCAACAGATATGTGCAGGAGTTCAATTAAACACGTGTATTTGATACACGTATTTTAATCGGGTGTTTATTGATATTAGCCGGTGGATATATGATATAACCGGATTATTAAATCAAGCGTTGATTTAATAATTAAATGCATATTTATATATTGATATATTATTGATATATTTATATATTAACTAATATCATACTCGCTTTATTATTTTCTTCTATTTATTAATATTTATATTGGATATAAATATTATGACATATATATTAATACATATGAGATGGATGTATAAGACTTATATGATTTAGATGAGAACATTTAATTTTCTTTTAATTCTTTTAAAGAGTATGAGTCATAGAAAATTAGAAGCTTGTAGACTTCTTTAGCTTTTCCTTGATGACTCAATTTGATACCTTGATTTGTTCTCATCTTGAACATTATCTTCTTCATACTCTCATCTCCTCCATGGCTCGCTCTCTTGAGTTTTATCTCAAGTGAGGAAAGAGAAGAGAAGAAATTAGTGAGCTAATTATTCTACATCCCCTACTAATCATTCTTAGCAAGTTTAATTAGTGGGTTGCTTCGATAAGATCAATTTGAAGCTAAAACTTGTATTGGAATTATTTCAAGATGGATCATCTTCGGTAAGGAGATCATCGAGCAAGCTTGTTTCGGGCTTCGTGGAGACTAGTTGGAGTCTACGAAGAGGTGGCTAATGCACTACAAAGATTGTAGTCCGCCAACTCTTTGTTGGGGTCAAAAATTACACCCCGGTTGACTAAGTCAAAATCAAAGTCAACCCCAAGTAAGCGGGTCCAAGCCCAGATCAAGTAGGCCCATACCCAAGTCGAGCCCTGCGGCCGGCCTCCCCTATGCCAAAATGAAATCATGTAATAAATAATTTTGATGTAATTTTTTTATGCATGAATGGGCATAAATCCAAGTTTTTGTAAAGCCCATGGCCCATGTGCAAAATAAATGAGCACATGAGGCATGGGATGGGAAAAATGTCATTTTGTAAAACCCAAGGGGCTATGTGTAATTTTGTAAGCCTATAAAAGGCAACATGATAATGAAAAAAAGAACAATTCATTCTCTAAAATTCTAGTATTTGTGCCTCCTTCCCCTTCCTCAAGGTTCTAAACCCTTCTCCCCCTTTTTGAATTAAATCAAGAGTTTAACTCTTCCTTTTTCAAAAAATAAATAGTTTTTCACCATGAAACCCTTGAAGGGGATCTCGGATCTTCCATAAAATCCCTAAAAGGGGGAGATTTTAAGTCTTACCTCCCCTTCTTCCCCAAGATACAGCCAACAGAGAGGAAGAAGAAGGATACCCATCTTCAAAAAAATCCAATTTCGGAAGAATCCGAGACTCAAAAGAAAAAATCCAAAGATTTTTAGGAGTTCAACACTATTCAAGATCTGTTAGAGTTTAACTCCATAAATCAAACCCCCTTTTAGGAGTTTAACTCTAAATCTATGCATAATCCCTGTTAGGAGTTCAACTCCAAAGCCCCTTGGGAGTTCAACTCCTAACCTAGGGGCTAAGCCCCTTTTCCGCTCGTGTTTCCAGCGGTCGCATGCCGCGCACGTGACCTAAGGGCGCCTAGCGAACGCATGCCGCACACGTGACTCGCGGGCACCCAACGGTCACATGCAGGGCATGCGACCCGCGGGCACTAAGTGTAAGTCTACGGTAGCGCCCCGGCCGTCTAACAGACACCAAATGCGGAACAAAGACTTTTTGACTGGCGCTATCACATACTATAACCCGGATCTGCCATTAAAGCTAAACTAACAAACTACAAAGTGGGTAGAAATGTTATACCGAATGATCCGAGTCCTTCGGTCTTCAACCATCATCCCATGCTTTGTTGCGGCTGCTCCGATCTCCTGAATCTACGGTCTCCTCGTCCAAGTGGCACCACGTCGACGAATCTTTAAATGGGCTCCCGCCTCTGAACCGAGGCAACTCGATCATCAAGTTTGCTAAAAGAGATGACCAAGATTGATGTAGAGAATGAGTAGAACACTTTGTCTCGTTACATCCAAAGCAATGGACGAACGGTTAATGAAGTTGCCTTTTAGATCGGGTGAAATGAGAAATGAGACTATCTAATTTCCATGAATCCAAAACAATAATCTTTTCAAAATTAACAACCATCTTTTTCTAGCAAGAGGGGTCGGCTACTTATGAAGGAGGGGTGAGTGTAGGAAGGGAGAGGGTGTCCATTAGCACAAAAACAAAAGCATGAGTCAAAGATAACACCTTGCATAAACTTTAATGAACTAATGAATCATCATAACCTAGTCATCAAAACAATTAATGCATCCATTGAACCAAAACCAAGTCACCAAATCTAGAACCTTCTAGAACCACGACTCACCCTCATGACTCACCCTAGTGACGAAAAGATAAATCTGCATTTAACCGAATGTTAAATACGGGTGATAGAAAACCGGAAACTGGCAACTTCCAAAAGCAATCCTGAAACGAATTTCAGGATAACCCCGTAACAGTATAAACATAACCGCATTTGTATTACGACCGAATACAAATGCAACTGAGAGAAAGATATCATATCTACACAGTATAATACTTGGATCCGGCTTAAACCAAAGCCTACCAGTATTATCTGCCCGAAATATGACACGTGCGTAAACGCACGTGCATTTTCCGAACCCTGCCATAAAATCATACGGCCTCTACAACGTTTCGCCCGAACTTGGGAAACAGTCTGTGGGGAACTCTAATGACTCATCAACACACTGGCAATGGGTATAACCACTAGCACGTCAGAGGTACAAGCTGTACGTAACGGTTGCCTATGTATTGATCGGAAGGGAAGCTGACGAGCGAACTCATCCAAAAACCCTACTGAGCCTGACCGTGACAATATCCGTACAGTCTGGTCTGTTCGTCTAAGAGTATCGCATATCGAGTCTAGGGGGTGGATAAAGTCAGACCCCTAATCGCTATAATTCGTGTCGGTATAAAGCCAATCACCTTCTGAGAAACTACTGCTCCAAATCAGTAATTCTCCACTACCCCGGCCAAGGATTTCTAGTGATGGCCACCCATGCACTGTGCGACATCAACCCCCAATACCGGGAGAGACGAATCCCCGACGATCCGCTCACTGCCTCCATGTGGCTCGGGACTGTACCCAACTAAAACCTGTTTGCACGTCTCCTTTGAGCGTGGTAGGGTAGTAATCAAAGCATAGTGGGAACTCACACGAGACAAATGATGATCTCAGGTCGACAAACTAACCTGTACACATGTCACCAGGGAACTGCTATCTGACGATATGTATAATACCAACGAGCATATTCCCGGCGAGTCCTGTCCGGTGTACTCATACCCTAATGAGCACCTGTATACATCTTAGGTGAACCAACTGACACCAATGGCTTGTGAGACCAGCCATCACCCCTCGTTGGGGTCTCGACTGTATACACTAGTCTACTCTGGAGTATCGATGCCCTGTCTCGAAACTCCCACGATTATGGACACTTTTAAGGATGTGCTTATAGACCCCAGTTCCCACGTATATGATCGCCATCATACTGCTGGCAGTCAAGCAGGAATCCTATGGGCTCTATCATCATGCAATAGTGAACTAAAGCATGTATACGATGATAAAGAAAAACCAGATAGTATACTATCATCTCGAGTAAGAAAGTCATATCGGTATAAGTCCTCCCTCAATCATTGCAATCACGTGCCTGGGATCCAATAATTGACTTTGAGGGCACTATATCCAACAATCTCCCACTTGCACTTAAGGCTAATTATTGCGATGTCGCATACTCGTAACTCGTGTGATACCGAACATCCAACTCCTCTACTAATCAGTTTCACAAATCTCGTTTGTAAAACTATTGTGTTCAAGAAATAGCCTCAGTGAGTGGATCCGCCCTGATGTTTCTTTCTGTATCTCTCTTAATCTCAAGTTCGCAGAGAAAGCCATCTCCCGAATTGAGTAATACCTGTCTTAGAATATGTCTGGATATCAGATGGGACCTAGTTCATAAATGAACTCCAAATCAAAACTTCTTAGACTGTATCGATAACTGAACCTAATCAGTATCCAGCACCATGCCTCCCACAGTATCCTCTTGGACCAACTGTCCATAATACTATCCCTCATCAGAGGGAAAACTATAATTCTGACAATCATTCCGTCAACCATGTCACCTTTGAAGCCTGGAATGATAACTATCTCCCGAAGGAGGCTGCCGTCATCAAATCCGTAGATCATGCACTTATGTTCTAAAACTGCTTCCTTATGTTTCTTCAGGATTGGATTAATATAAACTTATCACATCTAGTTCAAAAACAACATCTGGTGTGGTACTTGACATCCCATGATTGACTCAATTGCCTAAGCAAGTGATCTGCCAATCATGCACATCCCTCTCTCCTTTAGTCTGTAAGACACCTTTAGAGAGGGTGACTCCATCATCTGCATGTACACCACCATGTCAGGAGTCATCTATTCTAAAATACCATTAGAATACTGTCAAAGTACCCAAATTGGGAAACTACCCAATCTAGATCTAAAACCATAGATCTAGTAACCAGAATGTCTGATATTATATCCATATCCCTTGTGGAGAAACAACTGTGTGACGACCAAAGTACAACCGATCGTAGTATAGGAATTTTACTTCCTACTCTGTGTATGTCATCCAAATACCAGGACATCACACTCTATTACCTTCTTAACAGATCCATCCCCTATTCTGATGAAGTCAAACCCATGACTTTCACATCAAAATTAGATGACCTATCTCCGCTATATCTGCTCAAGTCTATAAATAGACATAAGTTACTTGCCTACTATGCTTCCGCTGCTCCCATTGACTACGACAACCCTCTGGCAGAATAATATACACGTGCACTTCTAAAGCTAGTTTAGAACGACGCTATACTTATCCTCCTGCCGGGTCTTATAGTCTGGAACAACAGTAGTGTCAAGTCTGAGTAAACAAGAACCTCCCTGTCACCGTCCTTGAGGCTACCGGAGTACCTCTCGGGTATCTGAGGTTACCCACCATATCTGTGGAGTGGCTACGGGAATGTCAAACCTGATTGAATATATAGGTCCTATTAAATTTTTCGTAATCGTTTGTGGTTCTGGAATCACTTCCAGTTCTACCATACTCCCACTACTGTTTTCTGAAAAATCAATTTTACTAAAACTGTAGCGAGTCAAGAACAATATCACTATTGATCTTCCAGATGGTTGAAAGTCAACCCTCGTCAAAGGAAGGGTTAACCCACAAACTGCCATTACAGAAACGTGCCTTGAGTTATCCAGTGTCTGGTTTTAAGCATAAGCTGGACAACTCACCGTACCTTAACATCGTTAAGATATGAACCATTCTATATCCAATATAGAAACTTTGGCACTTATTTAATTGGAACCAGATTCAAATCATGCAGCTGTCTCCAGTGCATATCAACTTAATGGAGAGGCTAATCAGCATTACTCAACTTAGGAATCCATCCAATTATGAGTAACCTGAAAGAGAAACAAGTTTCTCATAACCATTACTATCATCTGAATACCAATCACAAGATTCTACATCTTCGATCTCTTTGAAGAATCCCGATACTTGCGACACCTGGTTCTCTGCTTTATTCTTATACCCACAACTTCTCAAAACTTAGACATTGTATTTCTACGAAACACTTGTCTAAAAACTAGAGAAGTTACAAGTAAACAGAACAGAGTACGAGGACCAACCCCTTTTTCCTAATGGACACTGGACAACATACAATACTCTGTATAAGTCCGTTGAGTTTGAATAACTCAAAACCTGTGCGTCGTAGGTTGAAAACTGTACCCAGGTGATTTCCTCAAATATCACTAATTACAACGAATTCCGATATAATAAGAATGATTACCTAATTCCTAAATGACTTACTCCCACTCATCATCTGTAAAACTATACAGATGTGAGAATCATACCTGGTAAATACATACCCTGGAGTAAGTATCTAATCGGGAAATCAGTTTTCTATTAACAATGCACTGAAACATAAAAATGTTTCGTAGGGGTATCCTGGTATTCCTAGTAATGCCTCTTCCATAATCCAATTCATGACTATAACCGTATATTTCTTTGCCTTCTCTCCAAATCCCTTTATTTGTCTTTATTCATTACCTTCTGTATACCATCGTTAGGCTAAATGGTTTTCTTCCTTCCCTACCGTTCGGCACCAGCCTATGGTTTGAAAGAAGACTATCCAGTAAGCATAATAGGTGTACTCTCCTAATCCTAGGAGTACTCGCAACTTGAGAGAATGTGATGATAAAAGACAACTGAATAATACCTTATTCTATTTCTCCCGAACTGGGAAAAAAGCAAAGGTGAAATAGGAGTGGCGATGAAGTACACGGTTTAGTCGTGAATGATAACAGTTGCAATTTACTTTGCCCTCTTTCCAATCCCTTTATTTTGTCTTTAGTTATTACCTTCTGTACACCCTACATAGGCTAATTGGTTTTCTTCATTCCCTACCTTTCGGCACCTGCCTATTGTTTGGAATAAGACTATCCAATAAGCGTAATAGGTGTACTCTCCTAAACCAAGGAGCCCTCGCAACCTGAGAGAAGGTGATAATAAAAGACAACTGAATAAACCAATTCTATTTCTCCTGAACCTGGATCCATCCTCGAAGAAGTCCCTTTGAGTTCGTATATAATCATACGATGGATCTATCCAATGGAAGTGGATGTCCGTAGTAATACGGGGTGTTCCGAGAAATGCAAAGGGTAAAAGAAGGAGCGGCAATGACTTATGCAACTTTAGACAATCCAAAAGCCTGTATTTTAAGAAGGTTCGGTCAATTTGGTCACTGAGTCATAGTTTAGGGTCGGTCAAAGGTCGCTGCCAAAGAGAGAGAGAGAAAAGAAACGCTCTGCGTGCACTCTAACCTAGATCAGAATGGTTATCACTTTATCTAATTAGGAAACCTCCCACTGTAATCTCAAATTCTCCTCCAAACCTGAAAGAAGAATTAGTCGGGATCACCCGAAGAGTAAACTAACTCATCAGTGGGAATCGGGATCCAACTCTCATCGCATGATAACTCGATGGAAGCCACTCAAGTTATCACACTCCAGAAGGTATCCGCATGCCTGGCAAGTTTCCTGTATGTTTGAAACTCCCGGTGTGATTTTTACCCCATGCTCTTATGACCTTGACGAAGGTCAACAAATCATAAGTCACATGTCAAGTTCTACCCGTCATTGTCCAGGTCAATTTGAACCCACCCGTACAAACCCTTGACGAAGGTCAACAAGGCTATACGACTATCCCAAACTAACACATCTATCAATGCAACAAATAAATACCCCAGCAGCTACCAAACACTATGCCTTGACGAAGGTCAACAAACATAGCTTGAATACTACTGACCATCCATAAGAAATGACGGAGGGCTACAGCTGTTTTTTGGCAAAAAACCTTTAACGTAATGAACTTGATCTCGTTGAAGGAACCTGATAGCTTTTTATAAAAATATAGTGGCGAAAACCTTTGCTAAAGAGGTCACTCCCGGTGAAGGGATCTCGGCTCTTTCCTCGTGGAATGAGGTGCAGGATATTCCAACTGAATACCACGATGCAAAGCAACTTGTAATCGACTATAGTGAAGTTATTACCCTGACGCAAACTTCTGCACAAGGGGTCATTCCCGGTGAAGGGATATCGGTCCTTGCCTCATGGAATGAGGTGCAGGATATTCAAACTGAATACCCCTATGCATAACAAAAGGAAACGTCTTTGTAATAACACTTTTTAAAGCTGTTCCAACAACTGCCAAACAGGTTTGTTTTCCTTTGCATTGATCAGAATCAACGCAGTCCCATCAATCAATCATACCAGAAAAGAACGAAAAATAAAATGTACGTATATACCATCCGCATTCGCCACTGGGTCCCGTCATCACCCGTTGGTTACTTAACTAACGACAGAGCGGGGACTGGACTAGCGCGGGTGTAAAACATATACAACATCTAATAGTATATATACCAATATACAATAATCGCTCCAGGCGTGATAATATGCAACATTACAGAAAAAGTAATAAGCATCACAGAACAATACAGATAATCTGGGATCTCCGGGTTTCACAGAGCCGCTACTGAAACCCGACGTTCCCCGGGTCGTGTGGATAGCCTGTGCAATGAAACCTAGACCCCTACGGATGCGGCAAGTTACCCGCCAAAACCTGAAGCGGGGAAGCCCCCTACAGCAAAGTGAATGGACCACCCGGCACTTCACGGAATCCGGTAACTTGAGCACCCCTCTTTGGGCAACCTGTACCCCCTACGAGTACGGCGAATAGTCTGCCAATTCTAGAGTGAGGCCCCTCTGCCTCTCAAAGCCATGAGATACGGACCCGTTGCCCTCCAGAACCCGGCTATCCGTGCACTCCGTCGCGGGATAAACCTAGTACAGAAATAAAAAATATATACAACGGGTACATCGACCTCAGCCCGGTCGTGCCCCAAAATAATATTATATAAACAGGCAGTGACGGCAGTCCACATGTTGGACGCTCGCCCCGCAATATCAAATGTACAAATAAAACCAAATTGCACTACCATTGCACACTGCTATCCACCATGACAAATCCGCAGCATCACAGCACAACACAGAACATCAACGCGAATGTTACGTTCGCAAACCCCTCTAAAAGAACTATAGCAATTAGACGCAATTTACCGCTCGAATGACATGCACGGTCGGAGATATAATGTAATTACCGCATACTAACAAGTTTAAAATTTCGATCGACAAAACTTCCCGGAGTGGGCCCCACGTACATCTGCTGTACAGTAATAAAATATGGGCCCAAAAGAAATATTTCAGAAACCACAATTCACTGAGTAGAAGACACGGTAGAAATTTGGAGCATTGATCCCACAGTATAGCGGCGAATCCGCGGCCAAAACGTAAGTTCACTTGACCAAATTTCACCCGTATTCTTAAAAAATCCTGCTCTATTTTCTGTGATATGCAAAATAATTTTTAGAACCTTTTAAAAATCGACAGAAACTATAACCCAGAAAATTGCAGTTTTCAAAATTCGGTTCGATCGATATTTTAAACGCGTTAGCACAAGTTAGTATAGCTTAATGGTGAGGTTCTGATACCACTGTAAGTCTACGGTAGCGCCCTGGCCGTCTAACAGACGCCAAATGCGGAACAAAAACTTTTTGACTGGCGCTATCACATACTATAACCCGGATCTGCCATCAAAGTTAAACTAACAAACTACAAAGTGGGTAGAAATGTTATACCGAACAATCCGAGTCCTTCGGTCTTCAACCATCATCCCACGCTTTGTTGCGGCTGCTCCGATCTTCTGAATCTCCGGTCTCCTCGTCCAAGTGGCACCACGTCGACGGATCTTTAAACGGGCTCCCGCCTTTGAACCGAGGTAACTCAATCATCAAGTTTGCTAAAAGAGATGACCAAGATTGATGTAGAGAATGAGTAGAACACTTTGTCTCGTTAAGTCCAAAGCTATGGAAGAACGGTTAATGAAGTTGCCTTTTGGATCAGGTGAAATGAGAAATGAGACTATCTAATTTCCATGAATCCAAAACAATAATCTTTTCAAAATTAACAACCATCTTTTTCTAGCAAGAGGGGCCGGCCACTTATGAAGGAGGGGGTGAGTTTAGGAAAGGAGAGGGTGACCATTAGCACAAAAACAAAAGCATGAGTCAAAGATAACACCTTGCATAAACTTTAATGAACTAATGAATCATCATAACCTAGTCATCAAAACAATTAATGCATCCATTGAACCAAAACCAAGTCACCAAATCAAGAACCTTCTAGAACCATGACTCACCCTAGTGACGAAAAGATAAATCCGCATTTAACCGAATGTTAAATACGGGTGATAGAAAACTGGAAACTAGCAACTTCCAAAAGCGATCCTGAAACGAATTTCAGGATAACCCCGTAACAGTATAAACATACCCGCATTTGTATTACGACCGAATACAAATGCAACTGAGACAAAGATATTATATCTACACAGTATAATACTTGGATCCGGCTTAAACCAAAGCCTACCAGTATTATCTGCCCGAAATATGACACGTGCGTAAACGCACATGCATTTTCCGAACCCTGCCATAAAACCATACGGCCTCTACAACATTTCGCCCGAACTTGGGAAACAGTCTGTGGGGAACTTTAATGACTCATCAACACACTGGCACTGGGTATAACCACTAGCACGTCAGAGGTACAAGCTGTACGTAAGGTTGCCTATGTATTGATCGGAAGGGAAGCTGACGAGCGAACTCATCCAGAAACCCTACTGAGCCTGACAGTGACAATATCCGTACAGACCGGTCCGTTCGTCTAAGAGTATCGCATATCGAGTCTAGGGGGTGGATAAAGTCAGACCCCTAATAACGTGATAATTCGTGTCGGTATAAAGCCCATCACCTTCTGAGAAACTACTGATCCAAATCAGTAATTCTCCACTACCCAGGCCGAGGATTTCTAGTGATGGCCACCCGTGCACTGTGCGACATCAACCCCCAATACTGAGAGAGACGAATCCCCGACGATCCGCTCACTGCCTCCATGTGGCTCGGGACCGTACCCAACTAAAACCTGTTTGCACGTCTCCTTTGAGCGTGGTAAGATAGTAATCAAAGCACAGTGGAACTCACACGAGACAAATGACGATCTCAGATCGACAAACTAACCTGTACATATGTCACCAGGGAACTGCTATCTGACGATATGTATAATACCAACTAGCATATTCCCGGCGAGTCATGTCTGGTGTACTCATACCCTAATGAGCACCTGTATACATCTTAGGTGAACCAACTGACACCAATGGCTTGTGAGACCGGCCATCGCCCCTCGTTGGGGTCTCGACTGTATACACTAGTCTACTCTGGAGTATCGATGCCCTGTCTCGAAACTCCCACGACTAGGGACACTTTTAAGGATGTGCTTATAGACCCCAGCTCCCACGTATATGATCGCCATCATACTGCTGGCAGTCAAGCAAGAATCCTATGGGCTCTATCATCATGCAATAGTGAACTAAAGCATGTATACGATGATAAAGGCAAACCAGATAGCATACTATCATCTCGAGTAAGAAAGTCATATCGGTATAAGTCCTCCCTCAATCATTGCTATCACGTGCCTGCGATCTAATAATTGACTTTGAGGGCACTATATCCAACACTAAGCGCCCACATGCGCCTCACGCGACCCGCAGGCGCTCAGCGTCCAGCGGTCGCGTGCATCCCACGTGACCCGCTAGCACCCAGCGGTCGCGTGCTGTGCACATGACCCGCTCAGTGCCTAGCGGTCACATGCAGCTCACATGATCCGCTAGCACCCAATGGTCGCGTGCTGTGCACGTGACCCTTTTGCGCCCAGCGGTCGCATGCCAGGCATGTGACCCAAGAGCGCCCAGCACCCATATGCCGGACACGCGACCCGTGGGCGCCCAACGCCCACGTGCCATGCACGCATCTTTAAGACGCTCCTCACCCCTTATTTTTCATGCACTCCACACCGAAATACGTCCCTCATTGGGAAAATTTTTCTAACGGGACGCTGCCCCGCACCCCGCAAGGGGGATGCAAGCCCCCTTGACCCCCAGCCTGCTATCCGGGTAGTGGGACCCGCGTAAACTCTGCGGGGCCCCCGATATATCCAAAACCCTTCCAAAACAAAACACACGCACACTGCATATTGAGTTCGCATGACTGGTTGACCCATCAATCAGAGGTTCCCTCACTTCAAAAGCGAGGGGTAATTAACAGCAGCTTAGTCTGCGGCTGCCGGAGATTTGGATCCCTACAATAAATAAACACCAGCCCACCCTAGGCAGGGGAATCTGTAATGCGCCTGACAAGCGCGCGCATACTCCCTTCTCAATGGGGTGACGAAAAACACCCTACACTCATGTTTTTAGCTTACTAGTTTAGTTACAATTGTAGCATTTTGGTTTGATTCTTAGGTTGGGTTTGCTACTGCTCTCTAGATTTCGCTTCCGCCGCGCTTTAAACCCTACTAAAAGAGCCTAGCATCCAATCAAGAAACGTCGATCCTTTATTTTTCACTCTTCACATCTTATTCAACATAAGATCCTATACGTCTTCACATATTTGTACAAATAGTGTCGTTACATTTCAAAAAATTCGATTAGAGTCATCATGCCACAAATACGAACTAAGAAAAACTTCAAAAGGATCAGGCGAGGTTTAAAAGACTTAAGATTTTCTCAAGTTTCATTCTTTAGCGATGTCTCAAATCAGAATTTTTTATCATCTTTAACAGAAAACTAAGTCTTATTCTTCACTCCTACTTTTCACCTGTCTTTGTTCATACACACTTTCGTGATCATGCAAAAAGTCTTACAATCTTACAAATTAAACTTTTATATCTGTTGGGGTTTGTTAGCGCCCTGGCCATCTACCGTGGCCGATGCGGAACAAAAAATGTGTTGGATATATGTATGCTATAGAGGCCATTATATGATGGTATGTACGTACCGGTATGTGTGTGTGTGTCTGTATATATATATATATATATATATATATATATATATATATATATATTCAGGGGACTTTCTTGCTCGACATAATAGTATGCTATCTGGTTGCACCTTTTATTTTGACATGTTCATTTGATCGTGCTTTCATTCATTTGGTACATGTTGATATAGCCTTTAGGATATGCAGGAATACTGAGATTATGATGTGGACCATACTAGTGGAACATGTGTAGTTTATGAGCATATCCTTGAGATGTTCCTAGTCGGGGGTGTATCGAGACGGGGCGTCGATATTACCAGAGTAGACTAGAGTATATGTTGCTTGTCCCATATGATGGGCGATAGATTATCCCATATCCATTGGTGTGGTGACACCAAAGACCGTATACGGGTGCTCAGTGAGACTGGGTACACTGAACGGACTCGCCGAGAACTCCTATGTGGTATTATATCTATCGTCGGATAGCAGTTCTCAGGTGACACTGGTACAGGTTAGTCTGTAGACCCGAGATCGTCATAGAGTCTTGTATGCCTCCTACTGTACTTTGATCTCCATCCTACCACGGCTCTACTGAGGCTTGCAAACAGGTGGATTTTAGATACAGTCCCGAGGCACATAGAGGCAATGAGCGATAGGAGGGGTTTCGTCTCTCCCGGTATTGGGGGTTGATGTTGCACCATGTACGATTGGCTATAACAGGAAGTCCCTGGCCATGGCTGCTGAGATTTACTGATAAGTGTTATCAGTAGTTTCTCGATCTGTTATGAGCCATATACCAGCATGACTTATTGGGTTATTGGGTTCGACAATGCCATCCCTAGACTCACATATGCAGCATATTTGACGAAGAGACTGGACTGTACGGTAAGTGTTACCAGTTGTCTTGACGGGAGTTTTAGCAGGTTTGCTTGTGTTTCTTCTGATCGCTCAATACCTGAGAGCCGTTACGTACAGCTTGTGCCACTAACGGATTGTGGGCATGTGATGTGATCACTGCCTACTGCTAGCGTATTGACGAGTCTTAGAGTCCTACAAAGGGGCCTCCTAACTCAGGCGAAATGATGTGGGGGTGCATATGAGATATGCGCGGGAGCTCGATTAAATGCGTGTATTGGATACCGTATTTTAATCGGGCGTTTTCTATTGGACGGGTCGTATGTGATATGACTGGGTTATTAAATCAAGTGTTAATTTAATATTAAGTCCATTAGTTCATTTATTAAAACCTATTTCTTTATGATGCATGCATGAGTGTATGTATATGTTGATATGGAAGCACACATGCAAGCATACATGTGTCATGGTTGATGATACATTAGTGGTGGCAATGCAAGACTCACATGGTAACATTTTTTAGATATTTTGTTTATTTGAGAAGAGCAAAATGGCAACATAATCATGGTTGGCTATTCAACTCTCTTGAGTTGACAATAGTCAATGGTTTTTTAGCCCATAGTTTTGTAGCACATGGTTTTGCTTAAACTCAAGTTACAAAATATCTAATTTTGTAACCATGGTTTAGCATGGATGACTTCACTAACTCTCTTGAGTTTAGTGGTGGGTTATCATACTATTCTCTTGAGTTTGTTTTGAGCCATCTCCTTCTTCCTCTCTCTCCTCAAAGCTCACTAGGGTTTTAAAAGAAAGAGAAAGGAATAAAAAGAAAATGTTTTGTAGTGAGATCCAAACCCATATTACCATTCCTCTTTAGTCTAGCCCACTAGTGTGGAGTGTTTGCTTCATCTTCATCCTTGGTCAAGTGAAGCTTGGAGCTTGGTGCAAAGGGACTTCGTGGTGGATCATCGTAGATTTGGAAGGACACAAGCCAACTGGTTCAAATCTCAACCGATCCAATGAGTCTAGGAAGAGGTATACAAAGGTTGTATTCTCTCCCCAATTAGTGTTAGACATTTTATAATATGTGATACTATAGTTTGTTACTCTATTTTTCTAGTTCGATTCATGTTTGGAATTGTTTAGCACCCTCTAAATTTTTTGTTATAGCATGAGTGATGCAACCCTAAACCTAGAATGGTGCTAAAGAATCCCTAAAAATGGTGTTTAAAAAAAACTTGGCACTAAAAAACCCGTCCTAAAATCGAAACCATAAACCTAAAACTAGCAACAAAGGATATCTTAACTACAAGGTTAGAAGTGGTATACCGAATGAACCGTGTCCTTTGGTCTTCTACCATCTTCCTTAGCTCCTAGAGGTTTCCTCGATCGAGCTTGGCCACCGGTCTTCCTCTGTCGAAGATGATCCACCCGAGGGATGTAGCTCATGACTCTAGATCCACACTAAGAATCTTGTGAAGCAACTGGGGACTCTAGGTTGCTAATCTAGAGTGTATAGGGATGTAGTGAGTGGCTCTAAGTGTTTATCTCTCTTCTACCCTTGTTTTACAACACATGAGATGGTAGGATAGAAGATGAAGAAGATGGAAGAAGTCAAGAAAGGTAAGAGAAGAGAGCAAGCAAAAATGGTTAGAGTGTTTTCAAAAATGATCATCCATCAAGTGAGAAATTATGAAGCAAGGTTTTGTAAAAACCATCTTCCAAATATAATAAGCAATCATGCTTGAATAGTTTGCACAAATGAATTAATAATTCATTTGTCAACACTATTCAAGCATGGTTCTCACCATTCTCTCTTCTTCACCTTTACACCTCATTTCCATTTAAATAAATAAATGGATAATCCAAAATGAGGTGTCCACCTTCTAGAATGTTTTCCGTATAAATACGGATTACAATCAACTGTATATACATACCTATATTCGTACAAAAATATGAATACCCAAAGAGATGGAATAACACAAAAAACATAATACTAGAATATACATATCGAAATACATATACGTAAATTATTAAATCAATACCTAATTTAATAATCCGGCTCAAACCCGAGCCGGCTAGTATTATCAACCGTCCGATCGAAAGTCCGGATAATTAGTACAATCATTCGATCGGAACCCTGCACGTATCAAAATACGGCTGCTACGTCATTTTTCTCGAAGTAGGGAAACCCTCTGTGTGGAACTCTAATGACTCGTCAATACGCTGGCAGTGTGTTTAACCACAAGCACGTCAGCGGCACTAGCTGTACGTAACGGCGACCCAGGTATTGAGCGAATGGAAGTCCAACGAGCAAACTCATCCGAACCCCTACTGAGCCTATCTATGACAATCTCCATACAATCCGGTCTGTTCGTCTAAGAGTATCACATATCGGGTCTAGGGGTGGATAAAGTCAGACCCCTAATAACGCGATATTTCATGTCGGTGTGAAGCCCATCACCCACTGAGAAACTACTGATCTAAATCAGTAATTCTCATCTACCTTGGCTAAGGATTTCTGGTGATGGCTATCCATGCACAGCGCGAGATCAACCCCTAATACAGGGAGAGATGAATCCCCGACGATCCACTCACTACCTCCATGTGGTTCGGGACTGTACCCAACTAAAACCTATTTGCACGACTTCTTTGAACCGTGGTAGGGTAGTAATCAAAGCACAGTAAGAACTCACACGAGACAAATAACGATCTCGGGTCGACAGACTAACCTGTACACATGTCACCTGAGAACTGCTATCTGACAATAGGTATAATACTATCTAGTATGTTCCCGACGGGTCCGTCCAGTGTAACTCATAACCCAATGAGCACCTTTATACTATTTTAGGTGACTAACTGATACCAATGGCTTGTGTGACCGACCACCGCCCCTCGTCGGGGTCTCGAAAAGTATATACTAGTCTACTCCGGAGTATCGATGTCCAGTCTCAATACTCCATCGACTAGGGACATTTAAGGATGTGCTTATAGACCACCCATCTCCTATGTATATGATCTCCATCATAATGCGGGTAGTCAAGCAAGAATCATATGGGCTCTATCAACATGTAATAGTGATCTGTAATACCACATAAAGCATGCATATGATGATAGAGACAAACCAGATAGCATACTATCATCTCGAGTAAGACTGTTCTACCCGTATAGGTCCTCCCTCAATCATCACAATCGCATGCCTGCGATTACAAAATTGACTTGAGGGAACTATATCCAGCAATCTCCCACTTGCACTTAAAGCTAATTATTGCGGTGTTGCATACTCACAGCCCGTGTGATTCCGAACATCCAACTTCTCTACATCAGTATCGCAAAGCCCATTTGTGAAAATATTGCGTTCGAGAAATAGCCTCAGTGAGTGGATCCTCTCCAAAATTTCTATCTTTATCTCTCTATAGTTCAACTTTGCGGAGAAAGACTATCTCCCTAAATGAGTGATACATGTCTTAGAATTTGTTTGGATATCTGATGGGACCCAGTTCATAAATGAACTCCAAATCCAACAAACTTCTTAGACCATATCTTCCACTGAATTTAATTAGTATCATATGCCATGCCTTCCTCAGTATCTGCTTGGACCACCTGTCCAACATACTGCCCCTCAAAAGAGGGAAAACTATAACTCTGACAGTCACTCTGTCATCCAGGTCACCTTGGAAGCCTGAAAAATAACTGCCTCCTGAAAGAGGATGCCGTTACCATACACCAAGAACATCAACTTATGTTCATAACTGCTTCCTAATGTTTCTCCAGGATTGGATTAATATATGCTTATTGCAGCTAGTGCAAAAGCAATATCTGGTGTAGTACTTGACATCTCATGAATGACTCAATTGCCTAAGCAAGAGATATGTCAATCATGCAAATCTCTCTCCTCATCAGTCTAGAAGATATCTCTTTAATGAGGGTGACTTTATTACCTGCGAGTACACCACCATGCCAGGAGTCGTCCATTCTAAAACACTTTAGAACAGTGTCAAATACCCGAATTGAGACACTTCCCAAATCTAGATCTAAAACCATAAATCTAGTTACCAGAATCCCTGATATTTTATTCAGATCCTCTGTGGAGAAACAACTTATGACAATGACAGTATAACCAATCGCAGTATAGGAAGATCACTTCCTATCAAGAGCATGTCATCCAAATACCAGGACATCACTCCTTACTAACTTCTTACCAGGTCGATCTGTTATTCTGATGAAGTTAAACTCTATGACTATCACATCAAAAATAGATGATCTATCTCCATCGTACTTGCTTCAGTCTATAAATAGACATAAGCTACTTGCCCACCATGCTTCCGCTGCTCCTACTAACTACAACAACCCTCTGGCAGAGTCATATACATGTGCACTTCTAAAGCTAATATAGAACGATGTTATACTGGTCCACCTACCAGAACTCATAGTCTAGGAGAGCAGTAGCGGCAAGCTTAGGTCATCAAAACCTCCTTATCACCGTCCTTGAGGAGAACGAAGTACCTTTCGGGTGGCTAAGGTTACCCACCAAATCTGCGGAGTGGCTAATGGATTGTCGGATCCAATTGAATCTTTAGGTTCTACTTAATTTTCAGTAATCGTTTGTGGTTCTGGAATCACTTCCAGTTCTACCATACTTCCACTAATGTTTTCTAAAAAGAATTCATTTTACTAAAGAGGTGGCGAGTCTAAAACAATATAACTATTGATCCTCCAAATGGTAGAAAGTTAACCCTCGTCAAAGTCCGGGATAACCCGCAAACTGCCATTACTGAAACGTGCCTTGAGTTTATCTAGATTCTGGTTTTAAGCATAAGCCGAACTACTCCATATAACTTAATATCGTTAAGATATGAATCCATTCTATATCCAATATAGAAACAAAGGCACTAGTTTAATTGGAACCAGATTCAAAATCAAACAGTTGTTTCCAGTACATATCGACTAAATGGAAGGAAGCCAAGCAGCATTACTCATCAAAAGCGTACTCACGGATGAGTAACCTGAGAGAGAAGCAAGTTCTCAAACATATTACTTACGACGGAATACCTAGAACAAGTATCTACAACTTCGATCACCTTGAAAAATCCTGATACTTGCAACATATGGTTCTCTACTTTATTCTTATACTTATACCTTCTTAAAATTTAGACCTTGTATTTCAACGAAATGCATGTCTAAAACCAGAGAAGTCATAAGTAAACGAAATATAGTACGAGTACCAACCCCTTTATCCTAACAGATATCGGACAACATACAATACTTTGTATAAGTCCTCTGAGTTTGATAACTCAAACCTTGTGCGTCGTAGGTCGAAAACTGTGTTATGGTTAAGAAGAATTACACCATTGTTGAATGCACCCTACCTAACCATCAACTGATATAGGTAAATATCATAAACATAATTTCAAAAAGTTATATCTCGCTTTATAAAATAAACGTACAGATATATCAGTTTGAAACTGGTGCATAACAATAGATATTCAAAACCAAATATTTGCCATTAGGCAAACCCGGGTGATTTTCTCAAATATCACCAATTACAAAGAATTCTGATATATTGAGGATCTAATCACCCAATTTCCTAATATCTTACTCCCACTCAGCATTTGTAACGCCATACAGATGTAAAAATCAAGTCTGGTAAATGCATACCCTAGAGTCAAAATCTAATTGGGAAAACAGTTTTCAATTAATACCGCACAGTAAAACTGAAACATGAAAATGATTCGAAGGGGTAGTTGGGTATTCTTCGTAATACCTCTTCCACTATCTAGAGTCATGACACTTACCATATATTTCTTTGCCCTCATTCCAATCCCTTTATATGTATTTACTTCTTACCTTGTATACACCATATTTAGGCTAATTGGTTTTCTTCCTTCCCTACCTTTTGGCACCTGCCTATGGCTTGGAAGAAGACTATCTAATAAGCGTAATAGGTGTACTCTCCTAATACTAGAGACCATCCTCGAACTGAAACAAGTTCCTTTGAGTTCGTATGTAACTATACGATGATATATCCAAGCAATATGGATCTTCGTAGTGATATGGAGTGTTCTAGAGAAATGCAAAGGAGAAGTAGGAGTGGCAAGGATATATGCGGCTTTGTCATGAATGATAATAGTCGCAATTTCCTTTGCCCTCACTCTAATCCCTTTATATGTCTTTACTTATTACCTTCTGTACACCACACTTAGACTAATTGGTTTTCTTCCTACCCTACCTTTCGGCACTTGCCTATAGTTTGGAAGAAGACTATCCAATAAGCGTAATAGGTGTACTCTCCTAACACTAGGAGCCCTCGCAACCTGAGAGATGGTAAAAAGAAAAGACAACAGAATAATCCTATTCAATTTCTCGAGAACAGGAAACCATTCTCAAACTGAAACAAGTTTCTTCGAGTTCGTATGTAACTATATGATGGCATACCCAAGAAATATGGATCTTCGCAGTAATACAGAGTGTTCTGGAGAAATGAAAAAGGAAAGTAGGAGCAGCAGGGATATATGCAACTTAATAAAAATCCAAAAGCCAAAGTGTTTTTAAGAAGGTTCGGTTAACTTAGTTCATAAGTTTTAGTTTAGGGTCAGGTCATGGTCGCTGCCAAAGAGAGAGAGAAAAGAAACACTCAGTATGCACTCTAACCAAAATTAGATTGGTTAATCACTTTATCTAATCAGGATGGCTCCCAGTGTTTCCTCAAATTCTCCTTCAAACCCTAAAAGGAGAATTGGTCGGGATCATCTAAAAATCACCCGAAGAGTAACACCTACTCATCAGCAGGAATCAGGACCCAACTATCATCACATGATAACTTGATGGAAGCCACTCAAATCATCACACTCCAGAAGGTATGCACATGCCTGGAAAGTTTCCTGTATATTTGAAACTCCCGATATGGTTTTTGCTCCAAGCGCTTATAACCTTGACTTTGGCCAACAAATCATAACATGCAAGTCAAGTTTTACCCGTCCTTATCCAGATTAATTTAGACCCACCCGTACACACCCTTGACTTTAGCCAACAAAGTGGTATGTGATGGGTTCCATAGCACCCTAACTAGGATTTTTGGGGCATCAAGTATACAATTTTAAAAAAACCTAAAGAGCTATGCAACTCATGCCAAGGATCTAACTAGAAAATTAGGAGTTACACTAGCATGTAATCAAACATTACACTAAGTGAATGAGGAATACAATCTTTGTAGACCGGTCCTTCACTTCTAAATCTTTGTGTAGTAGTCTCTTCGCTCCAAGTAGTGATCACCCGAACTCTAGAAAGGATCCACATAAAGAAATGAACGAGCTTGCTCAATATCTTCGAGGCCGAAGATGATCTACGTTGAGGAGACTCAAGCTCATACTACCTCTTCACTAATTGTGAAATTAGTGAAGCAAACACCCTAAACTAAATGGAAAGTAGTAGAGGATGATAAAGTAGGAAATGGGCTCACTTTTGATTTAATTTTCTCACACTATTTTCTCACTTAGAAAAAAACTAGCAAGCTTTTTCAATGAAGAAGAAGATGAAGAAAAAAATGAAGAAGAGAGAATGAAATCGTGAAGTGAGAATAGCTAACATGGATGAGTTAGTATCATACACTAACCCATGTAGAGACTTAACTATGGCTAACAATAATGGTTAGGTTAATAAATATCTTCAAGTAAAACAAAATTAATGGACTTGGTCAATGGTTCCACAAGCTTCTACAAGCTTCAACCATGTGACTAATTACCATTAATTTTAATTAACTTTAGATAAATAAAACCATATCATTATTATAAGCATGGTATGAGTCTCATACACCCATGTAGCATGTGGCATCTAGCATGACACAAAATAATGTACATTAATATATATCACATATATACTAAGTGTACACAAGTGAGAAAAAGAAATACTTAGTGAGAAAATATTAGTTAATGTAAGTTAATATATCAAATATATAATTATATATTAAATTATTAAATCAACGCTTGATTTAATAATCCGGCTATATCACATACAACTGAATAATATAAAATGTAACAATCTATCGAATCAACACTTGATCCGATAACTCGGCTATATCACATATAACCGACCGAAGTCACAAATCATGAGAATAGAATGCGGTATCACATACGCGCATTAATCTCGGTCCCTCACATATCACATATGTGCTCCTACTCCGTTTCGCATAAACCATGAAACCTCTGTGTAGGACTCTAAAGACTCGTCAATACGCCGGCAGTAGGTGATGATCATATTAAACACCCACAAGCCGCAAGCGGTTTGCTAAACGTAACGGTCACCCGAGTATTGAGCGATCAGAATATCAACAAGCATGCCAGCTCATACACCTGCGAATCCAAACAGTAACACTACCGTACAGTCCGGTCTCTTTGTCAGATATGTCGCATATCTTGTCTGGGGGTGGTAAACGTCAGACCTCAATAACTCGATAAGTCGTGCCGACATGTGGCTCATAACAGGTCGAGAAACTACTGGTAACACTTACTATTAAATCTCATAACAGCCCTGGCCAGGGACTTCCTGTTATATCCAATCGAGCACAGCGCAACATCAACCCCCAATACCGGGAGAGACAAATCCCCTCCTATCGCTCATTGCCTCCATGTGACTCGGGACTGTACCCAAAAACCACCGTTTTGCACGTCCTCTTGAACGTGGTAAGATGGAAATCAAAGCACAGTAGAAATCACACAAGACTCTATAACGATCTTGGGTCGACAGACTAACCTGTACCAGAGTCACCAGAGAACTGCCATCTGACGTGAGGTATAATACCATCTAGGAGTTCTCGGCGTGTCCGTCCAGTGTACCCATTCTCCACTGAGCACCCGTATATCATCTCCGGTGTCAAACACCAATGGATATGGGATCATCCATCGCCTATCTGTATGGGTCGAGAAGCCATACTCAAGTCTACTCTGGTATATCGATGCCCCGTCTCGATACACCCACAACTAGGGACATTAAAAGATGTACTTACCGACTACCTTTGTCCCACTAGTATGATCCGCATCATAATCCATGTAGTCAAGTACACATCCTAAGGGCTTTACCAACATGTAACAGAGAGACAATCAGTGTACATGTTAAGACAAAGAGTAACCAGATTGCATACTATCATGTCAAGCAAGAAAGTCCTCCCTATATATGTCCAAGCATCCACTACAATATACATCTCGTGTACAGTAATGGCCTCTAGGGCATACATATAACTAACAATCTTCCACTTGCACTAGGGCCATCATATAGCAATGGTTGTAGTATCTCATGTAAGTCCACGGTAGCGCCCCGGCTGTCTAACAGACGCCAAAATACGGAACAAAACTTTTACGACTGGCGCTATCGCGTACTTTAACCCGGATCTTCCATTAAAGCTAAACTAAACTATCATACTGTAAAGAGGGTAGAAATGTTATACCGAATGATCCGAATCCTTCGGTCTTCAACCATCATCCCATACTTTGTTGCAGCTGATCCGAACTCGTTCGATCTCCGGTCTCGTCGTCCAGGTGGCACCACGTCGACGGATCTTTAAACGGGCTCTCGCCTCTGAACCGTGGCAACTCGATCATCAAGTTTGCTAAAAGAGATGACCAAGATTGATGTAGATAATGAGTAGAACACTTTGTCTCGTTACGTCCAAAGGTATGGACGAACGGTCAATGAAGTTGCCAATTGAAATTGTGATGGAATGAACTAAGAAATTTTCATACACCTATCATAATCTTTTCAAGCAAATAACCATGCATCATTTACAATGAAGGGGCCGTCCAGTTTAATAAGAGGAGGGAGGTGAGTGTAGGAGCAAGGGGTGGTAATCATAAGGCAAAAGATCAAGGAGAAATATCTTAAGCATTACCAAAATGCATTAATGGAAATAATGACTCATAACCTTAGTCATCCTCCATCAATAAATGCACCATTAATGAACTAATGACTCACATGCCTTGTCACCATCTAGAACCATCTAGAAACACGACTTACCCAAGAAAAGATAAATCCGCATTTAACCGAATGTTAAATACGGCCGATAGAAAACTGGAAACTGGCAACTTCCAAAGTGATCCTGAAACGAATTTCAGGATAACCCCGTATCAGTATAAACATACCCGCAATTGTATTACGACCGAATACAAATGCAACTGAGACAAAGATATTATATCTACACAGTATAATACTCAGATCCGGCTTAAACCAAAGCCTACCGGTATTAACTGCCCGAAATATGACACGTGCGAAAACGCGCATGCATTTTCCGAACCCTGCCATAAAACCATACGGCATCTACAACGTTTTGCCCGAACTTGGGAAACTGTCTGTGGAGGACTCTAATGACTCATCAACACACTGGCACTGGGTATAACCACTAGCACGTCAGAGGTCCTGGCTGTACGTAACGGTTGCCTATGTATTGATTGGAAGGGAAGCTGACGAGCGAACTCATCCAGAAACCCTATTGAGCCTGACAGTGACAATATTCGTACAGTTCGGTCCATTCGTCTATGAGTATCGCATATAGGGCCTAGGGGGCCGGTAAACGTCAGACCCCCAATAACGGTATAAGTCATGTTAGAGAGCAGCCCAGAACACCCTGAAATACTACTGGAATACCTTCCAGTAAATATCGATTACCCTGGCCAGGGATTTCGTGTAATGGCTCTCCTAAACACAGCGCAATCTCACCCCCAATACCGGGAGAGACGAATCCCCGACGATCTGCTCACTGCCTCCATGTGGCTCGGGACTGTACCCAAAATATACTTGTTTTTACGACTCCTTTGACCCGTGGTAGGGTATAAATCAAAGCACAGTGGGAACTCACACGAGACAAATGACGACCTCAGGTCAATGAACTAACCTGTACACATGTCACCAGGGAACTGCTATCTGACGATATGTATAATACCAACTAGCATGTTCCCGGCGAGTCCTGTCCGGTGTACTCATAACCCAATGAGCACCTGTATACATCTTAGGTGAACCAACTAACACCAATGGCTTGTGAGACCGGTCACCGCCCCTCGTCGGGGTCTCGAATGTATACACTAGTCTACTCCGGAGTATCGATGCCCTTTCTCGAAACACCCACGACTAGGGACACTTTAAGGATGTGCTTATAGACCCCGGCTCTCACGTATATGATCGCCATCATACTGCTGGTAGTCAAGCAAGATCCTAAGGGCTCTATCAAAGTGTAAAAGTGATAAAGACAAACCAGATAGCATATTATCATCTCGAGTAAGACTGTTTTATCGGTATAGGTCTTCCCTCAATCATTGCAATTACGTACCTGCGATACAATAATTGACTTAGAGGGCACTATATCCAACATCTCATACTCAGCCATCCCATAAAAGTCTCTCTCTGGGAAAAGGCCTTTGTGAGTGGATCCGCCGTGTTGTCCTTTTAGTCTACTCTCCTAATCTTGATCTCCCTGGAGATCAACCATCTCCATGATTAGGTGATACTGCCTTAGAATATGTCTGGGTCACTGATGGGACAGGGGTTCCATAGAATAAGCCACAACTCCATTGACACACAATGGTAGGAATGAAGTTCATCACATGAACTACTATACACCCAGACTGCCTCTTTGGTAGCATCTTTGGTAGCGATGTATTCGGCCTTTATCGTCTAGTTTGTCACGGTATCTAACTTGGAACTCTTCCAACATACCTTCCCTCCACTGAGGGTAAAAACAATGCCTGTGACTGACATTCAGTCGACCTTACCACCCTGAAAGCTATCCAGTGATTCTCCCCAGGATCTATTGATACCATCTCACTAGACCTAGTGAGAATCCTAACATCCACTTAGATCTATCTCATAGATCCAAAACCTAGGATTTAGGAGGTATCATCTTGATCCTATATGAAGAATCCTTGTGATAAGAGGAGATTGACCGAGCGTAGCATAGGAAACTCCTTTCCTATCAAGAGTATGTCATCCACGTACAATACGAGGAAGAGCAACTTACTCTCTACTACCTTTTTCTATATACAAGGTTCATCTACTATTTTGATGAAGTCAAACTCTTTGACTACCACATCAAAATAGATGTTCCAACTCCGTGATGCCTGCTTTAACCTGTAAAGCAACTTGCACACATTTCCGCTGCTCCCACTGTCTACGAAGCCCTCTGGCTGTATACTTATAGATGCTTTCTTCTAAATCAGTATTTAGAAAAGCTGTCATGACACCCAACCGTCAGATATCGTAGTCATGGTATGTAGCAATGGCAAGTAGGATCTGGATGGACTTAAGCATAGCCACTAGAGAAAAGGTTTCATCATAATCCACACCTGGTCGATGACGAAAAACTTTTACAATAAGTCTAGCTTTGAAAGTCTCAACTTTTCCATCTACACCATGTAATCTTCTCAAGATATACTTGCTCCCGATGGGGATTTAACCCTTCATATAGAGCAACCAAAGTCCATACTTTGTTGGTGTACAAAGATTCCATCTTAAATCACTTAGCATCCAGCCATTCTTACAGAGTCCCCACTCTTGATGGCCTGTTCGAAACTAGTTGGGTCATCATCTCATGATGCAATCCTCGCTCCCACTGTCATAGAGAATACCGAAGTATCTCTCAAGTGGATGAGGAAACCTACCAGATCGGCGGAGAGGCTGAGGTTCGTCGGGAACTATTGAATCCTCCGGTTCTATCAAATCATCACTTGTAGTTTGTATAGCTGGAACTCCTTCTAGTTCTACCTCATGACCACAAATTTCTTTCTAAAATAAATTCCTTTTCTAAAAAAGGTGGCATGCCGAGAAATAAAACACCTTTTGTTCTTCGGTGTGGTAGAAGATATACCTTGCGAATGCTTGGGATATCCAATAAACTTCCATGGAACTGACCTTGCCTCGAGCTTTTCCGGATTTTGCTTTTCGACATAGGCCGGACAACCCCAAATCTTAACTTACTTAAGACATGGCTCTTCCCATACCATATCTCATATGGAGTGGTAGGCACCAGATTTGGTTGGAACCCAATTCACTAGGTATGCAGCTTCTCAAGTGCACAACTCCCAAAAGGAAATAGGCAACTCAGTAGTACTCATCATAGAGCGCACCATATCTAATAGGGTGTGATTGCTCCGCCCCGATACACCGACGTGCTGTGGTGTATACGGAGGAGTAATGCTGAGAGAGAATCTCATTCTCCTTTTAAATAGTCCAGGAATTCCGTGCTCAAGTATTCTCCTCCCTGATCACATCAAAGGACATAATACTTATACCCGTTTTTGTTCTCTACTTTGAATTTATATTCTATTGAATTTATCAAAAGCTTCAGACTTGTGTTTCATCAGGAACACATGTGCGAATCTTGAGAGATCATCAGTGGATGTAATTAAGTATAAAGAACCGGTCCTGACATGTGTAGACAGGGGACTTACATACATCATCATGTAGCAATACCAAGAGTTTACTAACTCTTTCTCTGTTTCCAGTAAACGGAGCTATGGTCATTTTATCTTTGTGACATGACTGGCAAGTTTTACAAGATGTTGATTCAAACTGATTTAAATATGCATTTTAATGTAACTTGGCTAGTCGGGTCATATTGATGTGACCTAGTCTACAATGCCTCAAGAAGGATTCGTTCATTTCTGAACTCTTCCTCTTGTGTGTGTTCTGTACGTTAAGAACTGTAGTTTGATTTAGAATGTATATGCTTTTAGATAACGTGCCTGGACCGATCAACTTTTGATATAAGAAATATTCAAAACATTATCCAATAATACAAAATTATATCCTTCTTTAGTAAATAAAGAGACTGATATAATGTTGCATATCAGGTTCGGTATCTAATAACATTCATTCAGAATCAATGTATTTGGTAATACAGGGTGATAACTGCCAACACTTTAGCTGCAACAATTGCACCGTTTCCAACTCTTAAAACTTTATCACACATTCTCAGTTCTCTATTTATCTGTAGCCCATGTAACAGATTACGTATATGGGATCCTGATCCGGTATCTCATACCCAGGACATAGAGGATACTGAGAAACAGTTCTCGGTAATGAACATACCTGAAGAAGATGCATCAACATGCACTTTTTTCATTTGGGCGGCACAGGAATCATGGTAATCCCTATTTCCTGCTCGATCTTATAACAATTTTAAGTCGGCTAATTGTATACTGAGCTGGTAATCCCCAGCTCAGTATAACAAGTGGGTTCGGTCAATACATCCATATTATTATCTTGATTAAGGCGTGACATGGTCGCTACCTGAAGAGAGAGAGAGAAGAAAACACTCAGCGTATGCTCTTGCAAGATCAGATTAGTTATTATTTTATCTAATCAGGATGGCTCCTACTTTTTTTATCAAATCTTCCTTCAAACCCTAAAAGGAAAGACTAGCCAGGATTAATTACACCATACAAGTTCGCCAATCTTTTAGCCAGGCCAGTGCCGGTACTTTGAAGGAGGTTTCCCGTGCTTTCGCACGGACCTAATTAAAATAAACCTCGTTTTCCCAGGGGCGTAACCCCGTTGACACCTTTCTAGACACCTACTTGATCGGCTAATTGTAAAGTGCAAAACTCTCTCAGGAGTAACAATTACTCGCAGTGGGTATCGAGATCCAACTATCCCATAGAAAGTACGCAATCTCAATGCAAAATTTCAACACTTGAAATTCCCGATAATATTTTGCCCTTAACCCCCTATGACCTTGACAAAGGCCAACAAATCATAGGATGCTAGTCAAGTTCAACCCGTCATTTCCTGATTGAATTAAACCCACCCGCACGACCCTTGACAAAGGCCAACAAGGTCATACAACTACCCTAACCAATCTGCATCACATGTATAAGCAGATAAGCACCATTCAGCTACCGCACACTACGCCTTGACAAAGGACAACAAACGCAGCACGAATACTAAACAGTCCTTATATAAAATGACGGAAGGCTACAACAAGTTTTTATGAAAACATTTTGCGTAATGAACTTGATATCGTTGCGGAATCGAGTGATTTTGAAAAGGAGTGTTTTTTAGGCCTTTCCTAGTTTCGCTAAAGAGATCACTCCCATTGAAAGGATCCCGTCTCTTTCCTTATCGAATAAGGTGCAGGATATTCACAATACCACTATGCAAAGCAAGAACTAGAAAAGCAATTAAAAGACGAAACCGAGGGTTGTAGCATCTGCCAGTTATTGCTAAAGAGGTCACTGCCGGTGAAGGGATCTCGGCTCTTTCCTTATCGAATAAGGTGCAGGATGTTCTACTAGGAACACCGCTATGCAAAGCAACAACTAGAGCTACTTGTTTTTGAAAATTCGATTCCACAACATCTTTGGGTTTATTTTCTTTCATTAATCTCATTAATGAATTCCCGTCATTTAAGTTACCTAAGCATCACAGATAAATACAACGTACGCTTATGCCATCCGCATTCGCCTCGATGTCCCGTCATGCACCGTTAGGTTAGGTAACTAACGGCAGAGCGAGGCAGGGCTAGCGCGGGTGTATAACACAAGCAACGTCTATATAATATATCATATATACTATATACAGTATCTATCTCAACAAATCAATTGATCGCATCACAGATATCGCAGCAGAAATCACATATGAAATATTGGATATACTAGGATTTCCGGGTTTTATATTAAGCCTGTATATAACACGGATTCCACGGTCGTGATGAATAGCCAAACCCACATCCCTAGACCCCTACGAGAGCGGAAAGCAATGCTACCAATTCTAGAGTTAGGAGACCCGGACTCGACGCCTCGAAATGGTCTCCCACTGGACTCTAGAACCCGGTTACTTGTGCTCTCCTCCTTGGGTCTATCCTAATACGAAAAAGTAAATAATATATATCAACGGTGACATCTTCCTCAACCCGGAAGTTCCCCAAGAAAAAAATATTACATACAAGTTTTTACATTAATGAAAATGAAAAACTCTCATCTCACTTAAAACCCCCGGCTATTCAAAACACGACGATCCAATAAAACATATTATAACAACACATAACATTTCATCTCATCAACGTAAGTAAATATGTGTATCCCAATTGTCGTTGACATATATCAACGAAACAAGCGATACCCCACATATTACACTTACGGTCGCAGAAAAGAAAGTAAAAAACTACAACAATTGGAATCCACATGTTGGGTTATACTTACGCCCGAGCCTCCAAACGAGGAGGTTTGCGGAACAAAAATTTTTCTAGGGTTTTTAAAAGGGGCGCAAAGATAACTCAAAACCCGGATCTTTACCATAAAACCAACTAGCAAACAAAGAGATGCTATCTACTATGATAGAAACCTCACCAAACGAACCAAGTCCTTCGGTCTTCTTTCTTCATCCTTAGCTCCTAGCAAGCTCCTTGAACATGCTTGAACTCCAAATCTGGCTCCATCGGTCCATCGGGATCGAGCTTGTTCTCCGGCCTCGTTTTGTCGTAGATGATCCACCCGAGGAGTATGATCCATGGCTCTAGCTCCTAACTGTGTAACAAAAGGAGCAACTAGAAAACTTGGTTTGCTAAACCAAGTAGTCTAGGATGTAGTTTGGATTTCTAAGTGTAAAGCTATCTCTTTCTTGCCTCTTCACTTGATTCTCAACATATGAGAAGGTAGTGAAGAGGAAGAATATGAAGGTGGAGGAAGCTAGTGAGGAAGGAGAGGAATGAGAGCACAAGAGAAAATGAATGAAACATCAAAGAGAAAATCACACACCTTGGTTTTGTGTATGAATTCTTTCAATAAACAAATGACAACCATGCTACAATAGTAACCACAAATGAATTGAAAATTCATTTGTTGATTATTAAAGCATGGTCATGCCCATTCCTCCCATTCCTTACACTTTACACCTCATTTCCATTTATTAAATAAATGGAAAATGCATAATGAGGTAGCCACCTTCTAGAAGAAAATCTATAATAAATACGGATTTCATTCTACTGTACATATATACCGGCAATCAGATAAAAATCCGAACGCCCAAAGAGATAGAAAAACACGAAGAACGTAATACTAGAATATATATATCGAAATACATATACGTAAATTATTAAATCAATACCTGATTTAATAATCCGGCTCAAACCCGAGCCGGCTAGTATTACCAACTGTCCGATCGAAATCCGAGTACAAAGTACATCAATCGATCGAACCCTGCACGTATCCAATACGGCTACTACATCATTTCGCCTGAATCAGGGAAACCCTCTGTATGGGACTCTAAAGACTCGATAGTACTCTGGCGGTGGGTTTAACCACAAGCACGTCAGCGGCACTAGCTGTACGTAACGGCTACCCAGGTACCTGTCGAAAAGAAGGCCGATGAGCAAACTCATCCGGATCTCCTACTGAGCTTATCCGTGACAATATCCGTACAGTCCGGTCTCTTCATCAAAGAGTATCGCATACCGGGTCTAGGGGATGGTGAACGTCAGACCCTAATAACCTGATAAGTCGTGCCGATGTGGCTCAGGACCAATCCGGGAAACTACTGATCAACCTATCAGTAAATCCCAAGTGCCTTGGCCAAGGTCTTATAGTCCTGACCAATCGAATCACAGTGCGATATCGACTCCCTATACCGGGAGATACGAATCCCCGACAATCGCTCACTGCCTCCATGTGGCTCGGGACTGAACCCAACCAAAACCTGTTTGCACGACCCAGTAGAGCCGTGGTAGGGTAGTGATCAAAGTTCAGTGGGAACTCACACGAGACAAATGCCGATCTCGGGTCCAAGGACTAACCTGTACACATGTCACCTGAGAACTTCCATCTGACAATAGGTATAGTACCACATGGAAGTTCTCGGCGAG
This sequence comes from Agapanthus africanus, assembly GCA_030015575.1. NCBI lineage: Eukaryota > Viridiplantae > Streptophyta > Magnoliopsida > Asparagales > Amaryllidaceae > Agapanthus > Agapanthus africanus. The sequence continues at coordinate 146,570,118 of JASDDO010000001.1, forward strand.
TCCGTCCAGTTTACTCACCCCAGTGAGCATCTGTATACGATCTTGGGTACATCAGACCATTGGCTGCAGGACCAACCATCCCCCGACGGGAGTAGAAACGTATACACTAGTCTACTCTGGAGTATCAATGCCCGGTCTCGATACTCACGCGACTAGGGACCATTTAAGGATGTGCTTGTGGACTACCCTACTCCCACAAGTATGATCGCCATCACAACGCAGGTAGTCAAGCAAGATCCTATGGGGCTTTATCAACATGTAACCGCAATATGTAATAACGAGTATGACATATGCCATGTTAGATAAAAACAAACCATAATAGTATACTACCACATCGAGTCTTCATCAATATGTGCAAGCTAGATATAACAACAACATAAATAAATACACATATCCTGATAAAGACAGGTCGAATAATATATTATAAAACTGAGCAAGATTGTTCTGTACATACATATCCCTAGTATCCATATGTATACATATACAATACTGGCCTCTAGGGCATATACATCCAACAATCTTCCACTTGTACTAAAGGCCAGTGATTGGCGTACCGAATACCCAACGTCTGCTCTAAGGACAGTTGCTGTCATACCGCATACCCAACATCCCAAAAAGTCGCTCGAACTGTGCTTGAGGGAGGGCCTTTGTAAATGGATCCGCCGTGTTCTCTTTCGTATTTACTCTCCGGACCTCGATCTCCTGGCGATCTACGATCTCCCTGATCAGGTGATAACGCTTTAAGATGTGCCTGGATTTCTGATGGGACCGTGGTTCCTTCGCTAAAGCTATAGCCCCATTGTTATCACAATATACTGGTATTGGATCAAAAATGGACAGAACTACCTGAAGTTCAGCTATGAACTTCTTTATCCAGACCGCCTCTTTTGCGGCATCGCTTGCAGCAATGTATTCAGCCTCCATCGTCGAGTCTGCGACGGTATCCTGTTTGGAACTCTTCCAACATACCGCCCCTCCGTTGAGGGTAAACACAAAACCCGAGACAGACTTGCTGTCATCCTTGTCACTCTGGAAGCTTGAGTAGGTAAAGGACTCGACCCTGAGGTCTCCATTACCGTAAATCAGGAACATCTCCTTAGTCCTTCTCAGGTACTTGAGAATGTTCTTTACTGCTGTCCAGTGGTCCTCACCTGGGTCAGACTGATACCGGCTCACTACGCTTAGCGCGTAAGCTACATCTGGTCTTGTGCATAGCATCACATACATTATAGATCCTACCGCCGAAGCGTCGGGTATAGTGCTCATGCGAACCCTCTCCTCGTCAATCTTGGGAGACATCTCCTTGGAGAGGGTGATTCCGTGCAATGCGGGTATGTTACCGCGCTTGGAATCATCCATACTAAATCTCTTTAGTACGGTCTCTATGTACCTGGACTGTGAAAGTCCCAGTAGTCTCTTGGATCTATCTCTGTAGATCTTGATCCCCAGAATATACGAGGCATCACCTAGGTCTTTCATAGAGAACCTTTGTGATAAGAATAGCTTGACCGATTGTAGCATAGGAATGTCATTTGCTATCAAAAGAATGTCGTCCACGTACAAGACTAGGAATACGACAGTTCGTCCTACAATCTTCTTATAAATACATGGCCCATCTTCGTTCTTGATGAAGTCAAAGTCCTTGACTGTCTCATCAAAACAGATGTTCCAACTCCGCGATGCTTGCTTCAATCCATAAATGGATTTGAGCAGCTTGCACATTTTTCCGCTGCTCCCGCTGTCTGCAAAACCTTCTGGCTGATCCATGTAAACGCACTCTTCTAAACTTCCGTTTAGAAAAGCCGTTTTTACGTCCATCTGCCAGATCTTATAATCATGGAAGGCAGCAATGGCAAGCAGGATCCTAATGGATTTGAGCATAGCCACTGGAGAAAAGGTTTCGTCATAGTCCACTCCTGGTCTTTGACAAAAAACCTTTTACAACGAGTCTAGCCTTATAGGTTTCCACCTGCCCATCTACACCAAGTTTCTTCTTGTAGATCCATTTGCATCCAATGGGTTTTACCCCAGGTGGAGCAACTTCCAGGGTCCACACTTTATTGGTGTACATAGACTCCATTTCATATTGCATAGCATCCAGCCACTTATCAGAGTCCCTACCGATAATGGCATGTCTGAAACTAGTAGGATCATCTTCTTCCAAGATGCAATCCTCTCGATCCCCATCTATGAGAAAACCGTAGTATCTCTCGGGTGGATGAGAAATCCTACTAGATCTGCGGAGTGGCTGAGGTTCGTCTGGAATTACTGAATCTAGTGGTTCCTCCAAATCTTCAGTTATAGTTTGTGTTTCTGGAACTTCATCCAGATCTACTGCGCTCCCACTCATTTCTTTTGCAAGAAACTGCCATTCTAAAAATTTGGCATTCCGAGAAACAATAATCCTTTGTTCCTCTGCGTGGTAGAATAGATACCCATTAGAATCCTTTGGGTATCCCACAAACTTACACAAAACTGACCGTGCCTCAAGTTTGTCCGGGTTCTGCTTTTTGACATAAGCAGGGCAACCCCAAATCTTAACATGTTTAAGATACAAACTCTTACCACTCCATATTTCGTACGGAGTTTTAGGCACGGATTTGGATGGAACTTGATTCAAAAGATGTGCTGCTGTTTGAAGTGCATATCCCCAGAATGAAAGGGGCAACTCAACATTGCTCATCATGGAGCGAACCATATCCAATAGAGTACGATTCCTCCACTCCGATACACCGTTGTGCTGTGGTGTGTAAGGAGGAGTAAGCTGAGAGAGAATTCCATTCTCTTTTAAGTAATCTAAGAATTCGGTGCTCAAGTACTCCCCTCCCCTGTCAGACCGGAGGATCTTGATACTTTTGCCAGTCTGGTTCTCTACTTCGTTTCTGAATTCTCTAAATTTCTCAAAAGTTTCAGATTTGTATTTCATAAGATACACATATCCGAATCTAGAGAGATCGTCAGTGAATGTGATGAAGTACGAGAACCCACCCCTTGCATGTATAGACATCGGACCAAACACATCACTGTGTATGAGTCCTAAGAGCTCTGTTGCTCTTTCCCCGTATCCGGTGAATGGAGATTTGGTCATCTTTCCTTTGAGACAAGATTGACAAGTTTCATAAGATGAAAATTCAAACGTATCTAAAAGTCCATCTTTATGCAATTTACTCAGCCTTTTCTCTCCGATATGACCAAGTCTACAATGCTACAAGTAGGATTCGTTCGTATCAAAACTCTTCCTCTTGCGTGTGTTTTGTACATTAAGAACTGTATTCTGATTTAGAACATAGATACCATTACACAGTGTACCTTCTGCAACCTGTACCTTATCAAGATAAATGTTCATGATATTTCTATCAAGAACAAAGTTATATCCATCTTTATCAAGTAAAGAAACTGATATGATGTTGCAAAGCATGGAAAGTACATAGTAGCAATTGTTCAAAATCATAGTATTGCCATTTGGCAACACTAGGTGATATTCACCGACGGCCGCAGCATTAACTTGTGCTCCGTTCCCTACTCTGAGGGACATATCACCAGGTCCAACTATCCTACTTTTTCTCAGTCCCAGCAATAAATTATAGATATGAGATCCTGATCCAATATCTAGTACCCAAGAGGTAGGACTGACCGAAAAGCAGTTCTCAACTACAAGAACACCTGAAGAAGATGCAACGGTATGTTTCTTCTTCGATGAGGTTATCAAGAAATTCAAATTTTCCTCTTTCCCTTGCTCATACTTATGACAGCTGTCATAAGTTAGTTCCCCAGCCCCGAATAAGAATTCGGATCGGTCAAGCGATACATTTTATTATCTTGATTAGGGCGTGAAATGGTTGCTACCTAGAGAGAGAGAGAGAAAACACTCAGCGTGCGCTCTTACAAGATTAGATTAATTATTAATTTATCTAACCAGGATGGCTCCCACTGTTTCCTCAAATTCTTCTTCAAACCCTAAAAGAAGAACTAGTCAGGATTAATCGCACGTCACAATACTTGCTTAACCTTTCAGCCATGCTGGTGTCGGTACTTCGAGGGAGGTTTTCCAACGCTTTCGCGAAGTTCCTTAATTACATAACCTCTTTTCCCTGGAGGCGTAGCCCCGCTCACACCGTTTTAGACACCTACTTGGTTTATAGTATTGATTGTTAAGTGTGATAATCTCCCGAGAGTAATCCTACTCATCAGTGGGATCGGGATCCAACTATCATTGTGTGATGCACTAGATGGAATCCACTCTAGTCACCACACTCCAGAAGGTATGCTAAAATCTGCAAGTTTCCTGTATGTTTGAAACTCCCGATGTGGTTTTTGCCCCTAACGACTTATGACCTTGACACAGTCAACATATCATAAGTAGCTAGCCAAGTTCAACCCGTCATTGTCCAAGATTGCATTAGACCCGCCCGCATGACCCTTGACACAGTCAAAATGGTCATACGATTGTCCTAACCAATCGCATCATGTGCCACAAACAAGTATTTCTCAGCTACCATACACTACGCCTTGACACAGTCAATATACGCAGCATGAATACCAAGTAACACTTGTAAGAAATGACGGAGGGCTACGGCTGGGTTTTTGGCGAAAAACCCGTTGACGTAATGAACTTGATATCGTTGAAGGAACCTGAGTAGTTTTTGTAAATATATAGTGGCGAAAACCTTTGCTAAAGAGGTCACTCCCTGTGAAGGGATCTCGGCTCTTTCCTCGTCGAATGAGGTGCAGGATATTCCAAACTGAATACCACGATGCAAAGCAAAAATATTCAACTATATTAAAGTTATTACCCTGACATAAACTTTTACTCAAGGGGTCACTCCCGGTGAAGGGATCTCGGCCCTTGCCTCATCGAATGAGTGCAGGATATTCTAAACTGAATACCACTATGCAAAGTAAAAGAGAACGTCTGTAATGTCAGTTTTTAAAGCTTGGTTCCAACAATATCTTTTAGGTTTATTATCTTGCATTAATTAAAATTAATGTGGTCCCATCAATTTGTAACCTATCACACCAGAAAAGAACGAAAATAAAATGTATGTATATGCCATCCGCATTCGCCACGGGGCCCGTCATCACCCGTTAGATTACTTAACTAACGACAAAGCGGGGGCTGGACTAGCGTGGGTGCAAAACATATACAATATCTACTAGTATATATATAAGTATATAAAACATTTGTCCCAGGCATGATATTAAACAACATCACAGATAACATTACAGAATGGCGGATAATCTTGGAGCCCCGGGTTTCATTTGAGCCGCAAATAAAACCCGACGTTCCGGTCGTGTGGATAGCATGTGTAATGAAAACCTGTACCCCCTACGAGTGCGGCAAATAGCCCGCCAGTTCTAGAATGAAGCCCCCTCCGTCTCAGCGCCATGAGAATGAAGCCTCCTCCGTCTCGATGCCATGAGATGCGGGCTTGTTGCCTTCTACAACCCGGCTATCCGTGCACTCCGCCGTGGGGCAATCCTAGTACAGAATATTAAAAAAATATATATAACCGGTGACATCGACCTCAGCCCGGCCGTGCCCCAAAATAATATACAAACGGCAAAGACGGCAGTCCACATGTCGGACGCTCACCCCGCAATAACAAATGTACAAATGAATTATAAACAGTATTTCTAATATTTCACCTTGCGCTATCCACCACGACAATCCAACCACAAGCACAACACAAGCACACAACATCAACGCGAATGTCACGTTCGCAAAACCCGTCTAAAAGAACATATAGCAATCAGACGAGTTTTACCGATCGAGTGACATTCCTGGTCGCAGATAAAAGTGAATGTACTGAAAATAAAATACGTATTTTAAAATTACGATCGACTAAACTTTCTAAGTGGGACCCAAGTATTAAACCAACACTGTAACAAATCTGGGCCCAAAAATAATTATTCCAAAAACCACAATTCCAAAAATAAGAGGCCCAGAAGAAATTTTGTCCACGTGGGCCTCAAAACGGCCGCGGAACCGCCGCCAATATGGGGTTTGCGGGGCGGTTCCGCGGTGGTTTGGAAGGATCACGTGACCAAATTTCTTCAGTGGTCTTAAAAAAGCCTACATGATTTTCTAAGACCATAAAATTGATTTTTATAGCACTTTTAAAAATCGACAGAAACTACATGAAATGAAATGCGGTTTTTGGAATTTTCAGTCGATCGTTATTCTAAACACGTTTAAACAAGCTAGTGTATGTTTTATAGGATGGCTCTGATACCATGTTGGGTTATACCCACGCCCGAGCCTCCAAACGAGGAGGTTTGCGGAACAAAAATTTTTCTAGGGTTTTTAAAAGGGGCACAAAGATAACTCAAAACCCGGATCTTTACCATAAAACCAACTAGCAAACAAAGAGATGCTATCTACTATGATAGAAACCTCACCAAACGAACCAAGTTCTTCGGTCTTCTTTCTTCATCCTTAGCTCCTAGCAAGCTCCTTGAACATGCTTGAACTCCAAATCCGGCTCTATCGTTCCATCGGGATCGAGCTTGTTCTCCGGCCTCGTTTTGTCGTAGATGATCCACCCGGGGAGTATGATCTATGGCTCTAGCTCCTAACTATGTAACAAAAGGAGCAACTAAAAAACTTGGTTTGCTAAACCAAGTAGTGTAGGATGTAGTTTGGATTTCTAAGTGTAAAGCTATCTCTTTCTTGCCTCTTCACTTGATTCTCAACACATGAGAAGGTAGTGAAGAGGAAGAAGATGAAGGTGGAGGAAGCTAGTGAGGAAGGAGAGGAATGAGAGCTCAAGAGAAAATGAATGAAGCATCAAAGAGAAAATCATACACCTTGGTTTTGTGTATGAATTCTTTCAATAAACAAATGACAACCATGCTTCAATAGTAACCACAAATGAATTGAAAATTCATTTGTTGATTATTAAAGCATGGTCATGCCCATTCCTTCCATTCCTTACACTTTACACCTCATTTCCATTTATTAAATAAATGGAAAATGCATAATGAGGTGGCCACCTTCTAGAAGAAAATCTGTAATAAATACAGATTTCATTCTACTGTACATATATACCGGCAATCAGATAAAAATCCGAACGCCCAAAGATATAGAATAACATGAAGAACGTAATACTAGAATATATGTATCGAAATACATATACGTAAATTATTAAATCAATACCTGATTTAATAATCCGGCTCAAACCCGAGCCGGCTAGTATTACCAACTGTCCGATCGAAAATCCGAGTACAAAGTACATCAATCGATCGAACCCTGCACGTATCCAATACGGCTACTACATCATTTCGCCTGAATCAGGGAAACCCTCTGTATGGGACTCTAAAGACTCGACAGTACTCTGGCAGTCGGTTTAACCACAAGCACGTCAGCGGCACTAGCTATACGTAACGGCTACCCATGTACCTGTCGAAAAGAAGGCCGATGAGCAAACTCATCCGGATCTCCTACTGAGCCTATCCGTGACAATATCCGTACAGTCCGGTCTTTTCGTCAAAGAGTATCGCATACCGGGTCTAGGGGATGGTGAACGTCAGACCCTAATAACCTGATAAGTCGTGCCGATGTGGCTCAGGACCAATCCGGGAAACTACTGATCAACCTATCAGTAAATCCCAAGTGTCTTGGCCAAAGTCTTATGGTCCTGACCAATCGAATCACAGTGCGATATCGACTCCCTATACCGGAAGATACGAATCCCCGACAATCGCTCACTGCCTCCATGTGGCTCGGGACTGAACCCAACCAAAACCTGTTTGCACGACTCAGTAGAGCCGTGGTAGGGTAGTGATCAAAGTTCAGTGGGAACTCACACGAGACAAATGCCGATCTCGGGTCCAAGGACTAACCTGTACACAAGTCACCTGAGAACTTTCATCTGACGATAGGTATAGTACCACATGGAAGTTCTCGGCGAGTCCGTCCAGTATACTCACCCCAGTAAGCACCTGTATACGATCTTGGGTACATCAGACCATTGGCTGCGGGACCAACCATCCCCCGATGGGAGTAGAAACGTATACACTAGTCTACTCTGGAGTATCAATGCCCGGTCTCGATACTCACGCGACTAGGGACCATTTAAGGATGTGCTTGTGGACTATCCTGCTCCCACAAGTATGATCGCCATCATAACGCAGGTAGTCAAGCAAGATCCTATGGGGCTTTATCAACATGTAACCGCAATATGTAATAACGAGTATGACATATGCCATGTTAGATAAAGACAAACCATAATAGTATACTACCACATCGAGTCTTCATCAATATGTGCAAGCTAGATATAACAACAACAGAAATAAATACACATATCCTGATAAAGACAAGTCGAATAATATACTATAAAACTGAGCAAGATTGTTCTGTACATACATATCCCTAGTATCCATATGTATACATATACAATACTGCCCTCTAGGGCATATACATCCAACACCGCAACCACCTTGGACATCATAAACCCAATGTATCACATACTTTGGATTTCAGCCCAACCAATTGAATTCCTTAGACATCTCATTCCTAACAATTATAAACCCCGCATTTTAGTCTCGACATTGAAAACACTTTCCAATTTCAAGTCAGGCAGTTCAACAAGATTCCCGACATCCATATCGAATACTCGTCGGAAACTTTAGTAGACGGCCGCACCCCCTAATACTGTCGACGAAGTGCACTTAGGGAGAACACTGCGACCGCGAGCACCCGAACGGATACTTTAGGCAACGGGGTTCTCCTACAGTCACTTGGTCAGGGCTATGCGGCATGGCTATCTAATAATGTTACCCGGAGAGTATCCGCGTGCATTACGTAATTGCGACGGACTTTTGATCCACATCAAAATTCCATGGCAACCGATGAATTGAGACAAAATTGCTAGATTTATAAAATTCAAACTAGTAATCATATAACTAATTATTGTGGATTCCCAATATTGTATCACAATCACAGATAGCTAGACGATGTTAAATTTTCCGATTGAATCAACGAATTCCCATAATTTCCCAGAGAGTTCAACACTTGAGCAGTGTTAGAAGTACCCAGAACCATACCACAGTGCCCATGGACCAGCAGCTGAAGGCCCGTCCCAAGCCTCTCAAGTGGCGCCACGGAACCGCCGCCAAAACCATATTTTAGCCACGGTTCAGCGATCACTCAGAAGAGTTAGGGACTCGTTCTTCAGGTGGGTCATAGAATTACCTGCATGATTTTTAGAGTGTTTTTAACATGGAAAAATCCAACTTTTTGGAAAATTTCCAAAGAGGGGTGCAAACTTGAGTTTTCGGGGTTCGGTGGGACTTTTAATTTCACCTAGACAACGTCTAATGCTCTAGCTTGGCTCTGATACTAATGATGGGTTCCATAGCACCCTAACTAGATTTTTGGGGCATCAAGTATACAATTTTTAAAAAACTAGAGAGCTATGCAACCCATGCCAAGGATCTAACTAGAAAATTAGGAGTTACACTAGCATGTAATCAAACATTACACTAAGTGAATGAGGAATACAACTTTTGTAGACCGGTCCTTCACTTTTAAAGCTCCGTGTAGTAGTCCCTTCGCTCCAAGTAGTGATCATCCGAACTCTAGAAAGGATCCACATGAATAAATGAACGAGCTTGCTCAATGTCTTCGAGGCCGAAGATAATCCACGTCGAGGAGACTCAAGCTCATGCTAGCTCTTCACTAATTATGAAATTAGTGAAGCAAACACCCTAAACTAAATGGCAAGTAGTAGAGGATGATGAAGTAGAAAATGGGCTCACTTTTGATTTAATTTTCTCACATTATTTTCTTACTTAGAAAAAAGCTAGCAAGCTTTTTCAATGAAGAAGAAGATGAAGAAAAAAAATGTAGAAGAGAGAATGAACTCATGAGATGAGAATAGCTACCATAGGTGAGTTTGTGTCATACACTAACCCATATAGAGACTTAACTATGGCTAACAATAATAGTTAGGTCAATAAATATCTTCAAGTAAAATAAAATTAGTAGACTTGGTCAATGGTTTCACAAGCTTCTACAAGCTTCAACCATGTGACTAATTACTATTAATTTTGATTAACTTTAGATAAATAAAACCATATCATTATTATAAGCATGGTGTGAGTCTCATACACCCATGTAGCATGTGTCATCTAGCATGACACAAAATAATGTACATTAATATATATCACATATATACTAAGTATACACAAGTGAGAAAAAGAAATACTTAGTGAGCAAATATTAGTTAATATAAGTTAATATATCAAATATATGATTATACATTAAATTATTAAATCAACACTTGATTTAATAATCCGGCTATATCACATACAACCGACTAATATAAAATGTAACAATCTATCGAATCAACACTTGATCCGATAACCCGGCTATATCACATATAACCGACCGATGTCAAAAATCGCGAGAATAGAATGCGGTATAACATACGCGCATTAATCTCGGTCCCGCACATATCACATATGTGCTCCTACTCCGTTTCACATGAACCAGGAAACATCTGTGTAGGACTCTAAAGACTCGTCAATACGCCGACAGTAGGTGATGATCATATCAAACACCCACAAGCCGCAAGCTGTCTGCTAAACGTAACGGCCACCCGGGTATTGAGCGATCAGAAGATCAACAAGCATGTCTGCTCATACTCCTGTAAATCCAATCAGTAACACTACTGTACAGTCCGGTCTCTTAGTCAGATATGTCGCATATCTCGTCTGGGGGTGGTAAACGTCAGACCCCAATAACTCGATAAGTCGTGCCGACATGAGGCTCATAACGGGTCAAGAAACTACTGGTAATACTTACCAGTAAATCTCATAACAGCCCTGGCCAGGAACTTCCTATTATAGCCAATCGAGCACAGCGCAGCATCAATCCCCAATACCGGGAGAGACGAATCCCCTCCTATCGCTCATTGCTTCCATGTGACTCGGGACTGTACCCAAAAACCACCGTTTTGCACGTCCTCTTGAACGTGGTAAGGTGAAAATCAAAGCACAGTGGGAATCACACAAGACTCTATGACGATCTCGGGTCGACAGACTAACCTGTACCAGTGTCACCAGAGAACTGCCATCTGATGTGAGGTATAATACCATTTAGGAGTTCTCAGCGAGTCCGTCCAGTGTACCTAGTCTCCACTGAGCACCCGTATATCATCTCTGATGTCAAACACCAATGGATATGGGATCATCCATCGCCCATCTGTATGGGTCGAGAAGCCATCCGCAAGTCTACTCTGGTATATCGATACCTCGTCTCGATACACCCACGACTAGGGACATTAAAGGATGTACTTACCGACTACCTTTGTCCCACTAGTATGATCCGCATCATAATCCAGGTAGTCAAGTACATATCCTAAGGGCTTTACCAACATGTAACAGAGAGACAATCAGTGTACATGTTAAGATACAGAGAAACCAGATAGCATACTATCATGTCGAGCTAGAAAGTCCTCCCTATATATGTCCAAGCATCTACTACAATATACATCTCATGTACAGTAATGGCCTCTAGGGCATACATATAACTAACAGTATGACTGTCCTAAACCAATGCATTTATCTATGCTACGGATAAGCAACACACAACTACCATTCACGATGCCTTGACTTTGGCCAACAAACACCGCATGAATACTATGTGCTACTTATTCGAAACGACGGAGGGCTACGGCTGGTTTTTAGCAAAAAACCTTTAACGTAATGAACTTGATATCGTTGAAAGAACTCGAGTGATTTTACAAATATATAGTAGCATAAACTTTTGCTAAAAAGGTCACACTCTGTGAAGGGATCTCGACTCTTTCCTCATCGAATGAGGTGCAGGATATTCCTAACTGAATACCTCGATGGAAAGAAAAAGAATCGACAATAATAAAGTCATTACAAAAACGCAAACTTTTGCCCGAAAGGTCACTTCCCATAAAGGGATCTCGGCTCTTGCCTCGTCGAATGAAGTGCTGGATATTCATAACCGAATACCGCTGTGCAAAGCAAAAAGAAACGTCTGTAATAACAGATTCAAAAAATTGGTTCCAACAACATCATTTAGGTTTGTTTTCCTTTGCATTAATCAAAATTAACGCAGTCCCATCAATTAATCCATATCACACCTGAAAAGAACGAAAATACAATGTACGTATATGCCATCCGCATTCGCCACAGGGCCCCATCATGCACCGTTAGGTTACTTAACTAACGGCAGAGCGGGGGCTGGACTAGCGCGGATGCAAAATATATACAACATCTAGTAGTATATATAAATATATATATATATATAACATTCGTCCCAGGCATGATATAAGCAACATCACAGAAAAGCAATAAGTAACACAGAATAACGGATAATCTAGGAGCCCTGTGTTTCCTTTGAGCCGCAAATGAAACCCGACGTTCTTCGGTCGTATAGATAGCATGTGCAATGTAAAACCAAGACCCCTACGAGTGTGGCAAGTTACCTCCCAATCCCAGAAGTGAGGTAATCCTAATCAACAAAGTGAACGGGTCACCCAGCACTTCACGGAATCCGGTAACTTTAGCACCCCTCCATGAGTCATCCTATACCCCCTACGAGTGCGGTGAATAGCCCGCCAATTCTAGAGTAAGGCCCTCTCCGTCTCAATGCCATGAGATGTGGGCCCGTTGCCTTCTAAAATCCGGCTATTCGAGCACCCCACCGTGGGGTAATCCTAGTACAAAAAAAGTATATATACAATAGCGACACGACCTCAACCCGGTCGTGCCCCAATAAAAGAATATACAATCTGGCAGAGACGGTTGTCTACATGTTGGACATTCGCCCTGCAATAATGAATATACAAATGAGTCTAAACTGTACTACTACCATTGCACCATAGGCTATCCAACACGACAATCCAACCACAATATCAGCACAACACAGAACATCAACGTGAATATCATGTTCGCAAACCCGTCTAGTTGAACATATAGCAACTAGTCGGGCGCGGTCGTGGATATTAACATATGCATTGATAAACACCTATTCAAAATTTCGATCGCCTAAAAACTTTTCCACATTGGCCCGAAATACAAACCAGCACTCAAACAAATCTGGGCCAAAAACATACATCCCAAAAATCACATTTCCACATAATAGAGTGCCAGAAGAAATTTGGCGCCCAATGGTCACATATCGACCGCGGAACCACCGCCAATAGGCGTGTAATGCGGCGGTTCCGCGGCTACATAGTTGGCTCACATGCCCAAATTTCTTGAGGTGCTCTAAAAAAGCCTGCATGTATTTTTAAGACAATCTGAATAATTTTTTGAACAAGTTTTAAAAACGACAGCAAGCAATCAAAATGGAATTATGATTCAAAAAATTTGGTCGATCGATATTTCAACCTTGTGTATGTTAGGAATATGTATGCCCTAGAGACCATTATTATCTGATATAGTTGCAGGGCTCCTTAGGCGGCCACTGAGTTTCGGGAGGCATCGACTATGCCTTTTTCAAAAAATTGGCGCGCTAAAGAACCCTAACGCTAGAATCTAAACTAGAGAATTAGACGAACAAGCATGTAAACATCTTTACATCTAAGTGAACAAGGAATACAACCTTTGTAGACCGGTCCCTCACTTCAATAGCTCTGTGTAGTAGTCCCTTCGCTCTAAGTAGTGATCTCCTGAACTCTAGTGAGGCTCCACAAGGTGAAATGAATAAGCTTGCTTGAAGTTTTCGAGGCCGAAGATGATCTACGTCGAGAAGACACTAACTCAAGCTACCCCTTCACTAAGTGATGAACTTGTGAAGAAACAACCCAATCTAAATGGCTTATAGAGAAGAGGTTGATGAAGTAGGAATTTTGCTCACTTTAGAAATAATTTTCTCACTGATTTTCTTCACCTCTCATGAAGCTAGAAAGCTTGAGGAAGGAGATGAAGAAAGCAACCATGGAAATGAAGCAAGCGAAGAATGAATCAAGTGGTGAGAATAGCAAACATAGGTGATTTATGTCATATACTAACTCATGTAGAGAATAAACCATGGCTAACAATAATGGTTAGGTTAATAAATATCTACAAGTAAAACAAAACTAGTGGACTAAGTCAAAGATGCTTTAAGCTTCTCCAAGCTTCCAAGCATGACAATTTCCAACTAATATTGAATTACTTTAAATAAATAAAATCTCACATTATTATAAGCATGGTGTGAGTCTCAAACACCCATGTTGCATGTGGCATCTAGCATGACACAAAAGATGTACATTAATATATATCACATATATACTAAGTGTACACTCGTGAGAAAAAGAAATCTTAAGTAAGTTAATATTAGTTAATGTAAATTAATATATCTAAATTATTAAATCAATACTTGAATTAATAATCTGGCTATATCACATACAACTAATATCAAATGTATCAACTTGTAGAATCAACACTTGATTCGACAGCCCGGCTATATCACATATAACCGGACGATATAACATATCGCGAGAATAGAATACGGTATCACATACCCGTATTAATCTCGGTCCCGCAGATATCACATATGTGCTCCTACTTCGTTTCGCTTGAGCCAGGAAACTTCTATGTAGGACTCTAAAGGCTCGTCAATACGCCGGCAGTATATGGTGATCATATCAGTCACCCACAAGCCGCAAGCGGTCTACTAAACGTAACGGCCACCCGGGAATTGAGCGATCAGAAGATCAACAAGCAAGCCTACTCATACTCCTGCAAATCCAATAAGTAACACTACCGTACAGTCCGGTCTCTTCGTCAGATATGTCACATATCACAGCCTGAGGCTGGTACAACGTCAGACCCCAATAGCCTAATAAGTCATACTGATGTGAGGCCCATAACGGTTCGAGAAACTACTGATAACACTTTCCAGTAAATCTCAGCAACCCTGGCCAGGAATTTCCTGTTATGGCCAATCGAGCATAGCGCAACATCAACCCCCGATACCGGGAGAGACGAATCCCTTCCCATCGCTCATTGCCTCCATATGACTCGGGACTGTACCCAAAAACCACCGTTTTGCATGATCTCTGGAATGTAGTAAGGTGGAAATCAAAGTACAGTGGGAATCACACAAGACTCTATAACGATTTCGGGTCGACAGACTAATCTATACCAGTGTCACCAGAGAACTTTTATCTGACGATAGGTATAATACCATCTAGGAGTTCTCAGCGAGTCTGTCCAGTGTACCCAGACTCCACTGAGCACCCGTATACCATCTTTGATGTCAAACACCAATGGATGTGGGATCATCCATCGCCCATCATATGAGTCGAGAAGCGTATACGCTAGTCTACTCTGGAATATCGATGCCCCGTCTCGATACTCCTACGGCTAGGACCATTTGAAGGATGTACTTATCGACTACCTCTGCCTCGCTAGTATGATCTGCATCATAATACTGGTAGTCAAGTACTCATCCTAAAGGCTTTATTAACATGTAATAGAGAGATAGTAAGTGTACATGTTAAGATAAAGAGCAACCCGATAGCATACTATCATGTCGAGCAAGAAATTCCTCCCTATATATGTCCAAGCATCCATAACAATATACATTGCATATACAGTAATGGCCTCTAGGTGTCACGACCCGAAGGTACGGAACGTGACTGGCACTTAGAGTACGAGACGTCTAAAGGCGTAACGTAAACTAAGTCAGCCAAAGCCCAGAAAATCTAAACCAAAACCAAAGAATGAAGGAAACCTTTCATGAAAACAACTTTGAAATCAATTAAGTTGCATTGAACCCCTTTTTAAAAACATCAAAAATTTCCGAAAATTTCGGCAGTCTCCTTTGTAAATTCTATCCCTCAAAATGGGTACAATAAGATATATAACCTGTAATCACAAAATGGCATCCCCAAGCGGGAGCTAGCTCTTCACCCAAGGCGGATCACAACCACACGTAATATATATATATGTAATCTCAAGAAAAGGAGCATAAAGAAATGCGAAATATAAGAAAACACAACGTCGGCTCAAGTGAGCTCGACCCAAAAGAACCCACATATACACAAATCAATCAGTCTTATCACTAGGTAGCATATACACATAAGAAGTGGTAGATGGAGAATACTAGATACAAAAATAGTACAAAAAGAGATAAAAGTGCTCTCGCAACCCACCTACGAGCAATGTCGCGAGTCTGAGCAAAAGAAGTCGATAATAAGATAAGCCGTCGCTACAAGGCTAATGAGTCCAACCTGCAAGACACTGTGGCACAACGGGGGTGAGTTGCCAGCTCGTGAGTAGAATATAACATCTAGTAAGGCTATCGTAAGAATGCACGCAAATGCGTCACAGCATGTATGTCCAGATGCGATGTAATACCTCTAGTATGCATGCACATGTATGCAATGTCAATACTAAATCTTTAAGTGTTTTAAATGCTATGAGTTCTGCATTCTTAACTTTAGAAAAATAATATCTGTATATTAACTAAATACCATCAAGAAATCATCTGAAACCCGTGTCAAGCATCGACACCAAATATGAAAACACATCTGTCTCAATGTCTCACTGTATCAATACCTCAATACATCGGGCTCCGTCAGTCCGGATCGGCCCATATCATCAAATCTCACGACAACGGTCCGGATATCCGCCACGCCAGATATCACCGGTAGGTAGTCTTCCCCTGCTAGGCTTATCGTCTACAACTCGATCTTCTTGCCCCGGGATACCATACCGGGCCCACCATGTACCCGAGACGGTTCATCCACTCCTCGAATCGGGTCTCGAAATCCAACAGAAAACATGAAAACTCATGGCGGACGACACATACATCACGAGAAAACCGCAACTTGTTTTAAAAATGATAAATATAAGCTTTTGTTAAATTCTTGCGGTTTTCCCCAAAATCCAGAAATCGCAGCAATACTGAAATCCTCAAGAAAATCATAATACTCAACATGTTGTATATGATAAATGTCTATGATATCAAGGTATGCGATGTAATTTGTGGCTAGAAATCTATGTAAGTATGATGATGATGATGCGAGGTATATACATGCTATGCGATTTCATATATCATGTATGATGCAAGTGGCGATACTAAGCAAAACAGGTTCTATGGCGCACGTGGCATGGTAATTACCAAAGGCGTGTGTGTCACATGAATAGTGCGCGTGCAACAGGAGCCAATGGTAATGGTGTTCGTGTCCTACGAAGGATATCGCACATGTGTATATAGATATCCTATGCAAATCTTGCAGACGAATAGCTATAAATGTATGAAATGTGAATGAGGGGGGTTAGCTAACTAACAATGCATATCTTGCAAGAAATAAAGTAATCCTAACTAGGGGGCACCTCGCGCCTTCTAGACGATTTCCCCCATAGATGAATACATCTACTCACCTGAATGCCTCGCTAATCTGATCCGACCACCGCCTTGCCTTTGCGCGCCGCGTCCGATATTTCCGCGACCGATCCTAGAATTGCATAACACACAATATAAGATTACAGATTACTAAAACGATGCAATTCACCATATAAAAAGATCAACGCTCTTGAATTAGTCACAACGTGCGCTCGGTGCGCGGGGAACACACGAAAATCGCTAAATCCTTAACTAAAATCGCCGTTTCGGTGCAACCGCCAAAACTAAAACCCGACAAGACAAAACCCCGCATTCGTGCACACTAAAAGTCGTATGATATGCTATAAATATCGTCCATATATCGTAATTATATCACCTCCTAATATTCATAAAAATCTAGTAAGCGTTAGCATACCGATTTCAAAGCAAATATCGCGAATTAACGATATCGCGATCGCACCATCGCACAAATATCCGACTTAATACACTAGATGGCCACAATACTAACCTAAACACACTTATTCAACTTCAAACCCTAACTACAACATCACCCCTTTTCTTGAAATTTCATAAACAAGAATTTATAACTAAAATTCACACTTGAACTATTAAATCTAGCAAATTAAACAACTAGATTAGGATTTATACCTTACAAGAGTTGATTCCAAACTTGCACTAGCCTCCAAGATACCTCTTTTCTCCACTTTTTAAACAAATTAGGGTTTTGAGAGAAGGTAGAATAGGAATTTGGTTTGAATTTGTAAGGAAAAGAGTGTATTTTTGTGTGGATTTTGATAATTTTTGCAAGCAAAAGAAGTGAGGGAAAAGAGAAGAGGAGTAGCAGCAAGGGTCGGCCAGGTGAGGGGAGGTGGGGAAAAGTGTGAGGTTGTGTAGAATTTTCCAAAGAAAAATATCTCTTAAGGTATTAAATGCTTATCACATCAATTTCATGTTAAAATTTCACTTTCTTTTCATTTTAAACCATAGAATCAACTAGAATTGCAATGACTTGGTAAAATTTTTGTTAACACTAAATTTTAGTTTATTATGGTTCCTAATTATGTAAATTACCCAATTAAATTTGTATTTATCACTAATTAAATGTATTTTTAAAAGCTTAAACTAATATTAAAAATAATTAATTAAGGAAAAAAATTTAATTGACTGGAAAATTTTAAGTGGCATTTTAGTGACCAATTTATAGTAATATCTTATCTAAATTTTGTATAATAAAGTCTATAATGAAAAATACCTATTTTGACTTTTTACGGAAAAGACTGCTAATTTTGTCGATTACCGACAAAACTGCCTAAACGGTTTTCGAAGCGTTACAATCTTCCCCGTTAAAGAAATTCGGTCCCCGAATTTAGAATTTAACTACGCGTACCTTTAAAAAGATGGGGATATCTCTTTCTCATCTCGACCTCGGTCTCCCAGGTGACCTCCTCACTGTTCGGGCCACGCCAAAGGACCTTGACGGACGGTATAACCTTCGACCTCAATTTCTTCACCTGCCGATCCAAAATGACCACCGGCTGCTCGGTGAATGAAAGATCACGCTCTAGCTGGATCGTCTGGTGCTGAATCGCATGGGACGGATCATGCAGGTACTTGCGGAGCATCGAAACATGGAACACGGGGTGAACATCGGGGAAACTGGGAGGAAGAGCTAACCTATACGCGACTGGACCAACACGCTCTAGGATCTCGAAGGGACCAACATATCTAGGACTAAGCTTCCCTTTCTGCCCAAATCTCATCACACCCTTCATCGGAGAGACCTTCAGGAAAACATGATCGCCAACAGCGAACTCGAGTCGGCGACGGCGCCTGTCGGCATATGATTTCTGCCTACTCTGTGCTGCTCTCATCCTGTCCCGAATCACCTGTATCTTCTCGGTCGTCTCCTGTACGATCTGCGACCCTAAAATACTGCTCTCCCTGAGCTCTATCCAACATACAGGTGATCGATATCTCCTCCTATATAAAGCCTCGAAATGTGCCATCTGAATCGTCTCCTGGAAGCTATTATTGTAGGAGAACTCGATCAAGGGCAAATGACAATCCCAGCTACCACCGAAATCTAAAACACAAGCTCTGAGCATGTCCTCAAGAGTCTGAATAGTACGCTCCGACTGACCGTCAGTCTGCGGATGAAAGGCTGTGCTAAAACTCAATCGGGTGCCCAATGCTTCCTAGAGTTTCTGCCACAATCGGTTGGTAAACTGGGTGCCCCGGTCGGACACGATGCAAGTCGGAACACCATGCAGTCGCACAATCTCATCAATATAAACCTGGGCGTACTGGGAAAATCCAAAAGTGGTCTTCACTGGCAGGAAGTGAGCCACTTTCGTCAGTCGATCCACAATCACCCAAATAGAGTCATACCCTCGACTGGTCCTGGGTAGACCCACAATAAAGTCCATGGAGACCTGTTCCCACTTCTACTCAGGGATGGGCAAAGGCTGCAACTCGCTGGCAGGCCTCTGGTGCTCGGCCTTGACTTACTGACAAGTCAGGCATCTCGACACAAAGTCTGTAACATCCTTCTTCATCCCGTCCCACCAGTAAACCTCTCTCAAATCAAGGTACATCTTGGTGGAACCTGGATGCACACTATATACTGATCTATGGGCCTCCTCGAGGATATCGCGCCTCGGTCCCTCAGAATCTGGTACGCACAGTCGAGTCCCAAATCGAAGTATCCCCTGATCATCAATCACAAACTCAGAAACTCTGCCCTGCCGAATCTGCTCGATAATCTCTAAAATACGGGCATCGCCAGACTGTGCCTCGCGGATATGGTCAAGTAACTGTGGGCGTGCTCTGAAATGGGCCAGCTGTCCCCCTATAGGAGTAAACTCGAATTGCACTCTGCTGTCACATAAAACCTGCCAATCCGCCGTCGACTGCATCTGTACTGCGCTCAAACAAGATAAGCTGCCTCCTACTCAAAGCATCTGCCACGACATTCGCTTTGCCCGGATGGTATAGAATCTCGCAGTCATAATCTTTCACCAACTCCATCCAACGGCGCTGTCTCAGATTCAGATCTCGCTGCTGAAAGATATACTTCAAACTCTTGTGGTCAGTGAATATCTGGCACGACTCGCCGTATAGGTAATGTCTCCAGATCTTAAGTGCAAATACCACTGCAGCCATCTCTAAATCATGGGTGGGGTAGTTCTGTTCGTGTTTCCTCAGCTGCCGAGAAGCATACGCGATAACTCTGTCGTGCTGCATCAATACACAGCCCAGCCCCACTCGAGAAGCATCACAATATACCATGAACCCGCCTGATCCTGAAGGCAACGCTAACACCGGTGCAGTAGTCAGACGAGTCTTCAACTGCTGGAAACTATCCTCACATGCCTCGGTCCAATCAAAAGAGACCCCCTTCCGGGTCAACCCGGTCAGCGGTGCAGCAATACGGAAGAAATCCTGGACAAAACGTCGATAATAGCCGGCCAGACCCAGAAAGCTGCGAACCTCTGTAACTGATACCGGTCTAGGCCAACGCTAAACTGCTTCGATCTTCTTCGGGTCCACACAAATACCATCTCTCGTCACCACATGACCTAAGAAGTCGACACTGTCTAACCAGAATGCGCACTTGGAAAATTTGGCGAACAGCTGATGCTCCCTCAAAGTCTGCAATGTGATACGAAAGTGATGCTCATGCTCCTCCCAGCTCCGAGAATAAACCAAGATGTCGTCAATGAACACAATGATGAACTGATCGAGATACGGCCTGAATACACGGTTCATCAAGTCCATAAATGCTGCCGGGGCATTGGTGAGCCCGAACGACGTCACCAAGAACTCATAATGACCATATCGAGTACGGAAAGTGGTCTTCGGAATATCCTCCTTCCGAACCCGCAACTGGTGATAACCTGACCGCAAATCAACCTTCGAGAAAAACCCTGCACCCTGGAGCTGATCGAATAAGTCATCAATGCGGGGTAGGGGATATCTGTTCCGCACAGTAACCCGGTTCAGCTGACGATAATCAATGCATAAGCGCATACTTCCGTCCTTCTTCTTAACAAACAGGACGGGAGCACCCCAAGGTGACACACTCGGTCGGATAAGCCCTTTGTCTAGCAAGTCCTGTAACTGATCCTTCAGCTCTCTCAGCTCCGCCGAGGCCATCCGATAAGGCGGTATAGAGATAGGCCCCGTGCCGGGGATCAAGTCGATGCAGAACTCAATCTCGCGCTCTGGTGGCAGACCAGGCAGCTCGTCAGGGAATACATCAGGAAACTCTCTCACAATAGGGACCTGGTCCAACGGAACCTCTGTGGAGCTAGTATCACAAACATAGGCTAAGAATCCCTGACACCCTTTCCTTAAGAGCTGACCAGCGCGAAGGGAAGAAATGAAGCTGGGAAGGGTAGCGCTACGATCTCCCTGAATAACAAGAACCGGCTCACCAGGAAAACTGAATTTGACTGCTTTCTCACGGCAGTCCATGGATGCATAACAGGTGGCTAGCCAGTCCATACCAAGAAGAACGTCGAAGTCTAGCATATCGAAGAGAATCAAATCAACTGAAGAATCTCTCTCCCCGATACGAACGGAACATGATCGGTACACAAAACGAAGAACAAACGACTCGCCTACTGGTGTAATAACAACAAGCGGCTGATCTAACGAAGAAGACTCTCGGCCCAACCTCGGTGCAAAGTACGTGGATACATAGGAATGTGTGGAGCCTGGATCAAATAATACCCGTGCATCAAAAGAACATACTGGCAGAGTACCTGTTATGACGGCATTGGATGCCTGCATCCTGAGGAGTCAACACGAACACTCGGGCCTGTCCACCACTAGTAGCTGGCTGTCCACTGCCTCTGCCTCGGCCTCTGCCTCTGCCTCTGTCGCCTCGTCCTCTCTGAACCGGACCGCCACGCCCACGACCTCTAGGAGCATCTGGCTGGCATGGAGCATCATCAGGAGTAGGAAGTAGAGCTCTCTGAGGAGGTGGTGAAGGCGGTAAGGTCACATGCTGGACTGTCGCCACGCCCTGGCGCCCCATGGTACAGTCTCTGACATGGTGGTACTGACTCCCACACCAAAAACATCCTGGCGACGACTGCTGGGTCTGTGGATATGAACCAAATAACTGACCTCGTCTCAATCCTCTGCCTCCACCATCTCCCGAAAATAATCTATCGCGGTGTCTACCCATCTGCCGCTGAGCTGGCGTATCAGTACGGATTCTCTTCGGCCCAGAAACGACCGGAGTCTCAGAAATACGCTCCTCCAAAAGTAAGGCCGCGTCCATCGCGGCTGCGTATGTATCAAAGTGCTGGGTGCCGATGGCAAGGAATAGCTGTGTGTCAAGCCCTCGCACAAACCTCTTTATTCTCTTCTCTTCCGTGTCTCCTAGGTACGGAGCATATCGAGACAACTAAGTAAATTGTATATCATACTCCGACACCGTCATCCCAGGAGTCTTGTGCAAAGACTCAAAACTACGGGCTCGAGCATCTCAGACACTCTCCGGAAGAAAACGGGCAAGAAATGCAGCTGTAAACTCATCCCAGGTCATAGAAGGTAAACCATGTCTGGGCAAGGCCCTCCAGACAAAAACTCGCGAACTCTACCAATCTATCATCAGAACACCTCAACGAACGGCAAATCCTAGCCATCCTATCAAGAAATGGTTGTGGGTCCTCTATCGCATTCGTACCGGTAAAAGCTGGAGGTCTCAATCTCATAAACTCCTGTAGTGAAACAGGGATAGTCTCCGTAGTAGCAGGAGCAACCATCTGTGCAGTAGGTACAATCGTGGTCTGTGCGGTGGAAGGAACGTCCTCGGATCTCTGTGTCCGACTGGACTCAACTAAAGATCCCATCATCTGTCGCAACTCCTGCATGCCGGCCTCTAATCTGGAAATACGGTCTGGATAAGGCGAATCAATATGAACCTGAGGGGTAGGCGTATCATCCCGCTCGATCCTCGCCTCAGAAGAGCCCGCTCGAATCTCATCCCTAGCGGCAGCCCGCTGAGCTCTCGTAGCCTTTGGCGGCATCGAAGCTGGAATAAGAAACAGGACCGATAAGAACATTGCAATTGAATCAAGGAATGCAAGGAATCAAGAAAGTAAATACAAGCAATTATGTCCTAAGGTCACTTAAACAGAGTACCGTATCGTAAGTATGCCGCGGAACATACCCACGCTACGCCACTCTGCTAAAGTCACCTACTCCATCTACCAAGGTCGTCCTACACTCAGAAAGGTAAAAGCTAGGCTCTAATACCAACTTTGTCACGACCCGAAGGTACGGAACGTGACTGGCACTTAGATTACGACACGTCTAAAGGCGTAACGTAAACTAAGTCAGCCAAAGCCCAGAAAATCTAAACCAAAACCAAAGAATGAAGGAAACCTTTCATGAAAACAACTTTGAAATCAATTAAGTTGCATTGAACCCCTTTTTAAAAACATCAAAAATTTCCGAAAATTTCGGCAGAGTCTCCTTTGTAAATTCTATCCCCCAAAATGGTACAACAAGATATATAACCTGTAATCACAAAATGGCATCCCCAAGCGGGAGCTAACTCTTCGCCCAAGGCGGATCACAACCACACGCAATATATATATGTAATCTCAAGAAAAGGAGCATAAAGAAATGCGAAATATAAGAAAACACAACGTCGGCTCAAGTGAGCTCGACCCAAAAGAACCCACATATACACAAATCTCTCAGTCTCATCACTAGGTCGCATATACACATAAGAAGTGGTAGATGGAGAATACTAGATACAAAAATAGTACAAAAAGAGATAAAAGTGCTCTCGCAACCCACCTACGAGCAATGTCGCGAGTCTGAGCAAAAGAAGTAGATAATAAGATAAGCCGCCGCTACAAGGCTAATGAGTCCAACCTGCAAGACACTGTGGCACAACGGGGGTGAGTTGCCAGCTCGTGAGTAGAATATAAAATCTAGTAAGGCTATCGTAAGAATGCACGCAAATGCGTCACAGCATGTATGTCCAGATGCGATGTAATACCTCTAGTATGCATGCACATGTATGCAATGTCAATACTAAATCTTTAAGTGTTTTAAATGCTATGAGTTCTGCATTCTTAACTTAGAAAAATAATATATGTATATTAACTAAATACCATCAAGAAATCATCTGAAACTCGTGTCAAGCATCGACACCAAATATGAAAACACATCTGTCTCAATGTCTCACTGTATCAATACCTCAATACATCGGGCTCCGTCAGTCCGGATCGGCCCATATCATCAAATCTCGTGACAACGTTCGGTATCCTCCGGATATCCGCCGCGCCAGACATCACCGGTAGGTAGTCTTCCCCTGCTAGGCTCATCGTCTGCAACTCGATCTTCTTGCCCCGGGGTACCATACCGGGCCCACCATGTACCCGAGACTGTTCATCCACTCCTCGAATCGGGTCTCGAAATCCAACAGAAAACATGAAAACTCATGGCAGACGACACATACATCACGAGAAAACCGCAACTTGTTTTAAAAATGATAAATATAAGCTTTTGTTAAATTCTTGCGGTTTTCCCCAAAATCCAGAAATCGCAGCAATACTGAAATCCTCAAGAAAATCATAATACTCAACATGTTGTATATGATAAATGTCTATTATATCAAGGTATGCGATGTAATTTGTGGCTAGAAATCTATGTAAG
Source organism: Agapanthus africanus (assembly GCA_030015575.1). NCBI lineage: Eukaryota > Viridiplantae > Streptophyta > Magnoliopsida > Asparagales > Amaryllidaceae > Agapanthus > Agapanthus africanus. The sequence continues at coordinate 146,595,121 of JASDDO010000001.1, forward strand.
TATGATGATGATGCGAGGTATATACATGCTATGTGATTTCATATATCATGTATGATGCAAGTGGTGATACTAAGCTAAACAGGTTCTATGGTGCACGTGGCATGACAATTACCAAAGGCGTGTGTGTCACATGAATAGTGCGCATGCAACAGGAGCCAATGGTAATGGTGTTCGTGTCCTACGAAGTGATATCGCACATGTATATATGGATATCCTATGCAAATCTTGCAAACGAATAGCTATAAATGTATGAAATGTGAATGAGGGGGGTTAGCTAACTAACAATGCATATCATGCAAGAAATAAAGTAATCCTAACTAGGGGGCACCTCGCGCCATCCAGACGATTTCCCCTATAGATGAATACATCTACTCACCTGAATGCCTCGCTAATCCGATCCGACCTCCGCCTTGCCTTTGCGCGCCGCGTCCGATGTTTCCGCGACCGATCCTAGAATTGCATAACACACAATATAAGATTACAGATTACTAAAACGATGCAATTCACCATATAAAAATATCAACGCTCTTGAATTAGTCACAACGTGCGCTCGGTGCGCGGGAAACACACGAAAATCGCTAAATCCTTAACTAAAATCGCCGTTTCGGTGCAACAGCAAAAACTAAAACCCGACAAGACAAAACCCCGCATTCACGCACACTAAAAGTTGTATGATATGCTATAAATATCGTCCATATATCATAATTATATCACCTCCTAATATTCATAAAAATCTAGTAAGCGTTAGCATACCGATTTCAAAGCAAATATCGCGAATTAACGATATCGCGATCGCACCATCGCACAAATATCCGACCTAATACACTAGATGGCCACAATACTAACCTAAACACACTTATTCAACTTTAAACCCTAACTACAACATCACCCCTTTTCTTGAAATTTCATAAACAAAAATTTATAACTAAAATTCACACTTGAACTATTAAATCTAGCAAATTAAACAACTAGATTAGGATTTATACCTTACAAGAGTTGATTCCAAACTTGCACTAGCCTCCAAGACACCTCTTTTCTCCACTTTTTAAACAAATTAGGGTTTTGAAAGAAGGTAGAATAGGAATTTGGTTTGAATTTGTAAGGAAAAAAGTGTATTTTTGTGTGGATTTTGAAAAATTTTGCAAGAATTGAAGCAAAAGAAGTGAGAGAAAAGAGAAGAGGAGCAGCAGCAAGGGTCTGCCAGGTGAGGGGAGGTGGGGAAAAGTGTGAGGTTGTGTAGAATTTCCAAAGAAAAATATCTCTTAAGGTATTAAATGCTTATCACATCAATTTCATGTTAAAATTTCACTTTCTTTTCATTTTAAACCATAGAATCAATTAGAATTGCAATGACTTGGTAAAATTTTTGTTAACACTAAATTTTAGTTTATTATGGTTCCTAATTATGTAAATTACCCAATTAAATTTGTATTTATCACTAATTAAATGTATTTTTAAAAGCTTAAAATAATATTAAAAATAATTAATTAAGGAAATTTTTTTAATTAACTAGAAAATTTTAAGTGGCATTTTAGTGACCAATTTATAGTAATATCTTATCTAAATTTTGTATAATAAGGTCTATAATGAAAAATACCTATTTTGACTTTTTACGGAAAAGACTGCTAATTTTGCCGATTACCGACAAAACTGCCTAAACGATTTTCGAAGCGTTACACTAGGGCATACATATAATTAACAATAGTGGATGCTTGGACATATATATAGAGGACTTTCTTGCTCGACATGATAGTATGCTATCTGGTTGCTCTTTATCTTAACATGTACAATTGTATTATTATACTATCTCTCTGATACATGTTAATAAAGCCCTTAGGATGTTTGCTTGACTACCAGGACAATGATGCGGATCATGTTAGTGTATATGCCCTAGAGGCAATTACTGTATCATACTGGTTTGTATATTACTTAATGGATGCTTGGGATATTCACCTTGTATATACAATCTTGCTCAAAATAGTAGTATGCTACTTGGTTTGTTTCTGCTTCAATGTGTACATGTGTTTATATTTTGTATATCGCCTATACACATTAGTGGAGCCCTTAGGATCTTTGCTTGATTACCAGCGATGTGATGGCCGTAACACTAGTGGGGCTGGGTAATCTATAAGCACATCCTTATGCAGGTCCCTGGTCGCAGGACTATCGAGACAGGGCATCGATACTCCGGAGTAGACCAGCGCATGCGCTTCTCATCCCAGTGTGGGAGACGGTCTGTCCCACAGCCGTCAGTACGTCGTACTTGAGATAGTATGCGGGTGCTCGTTAGGTTACGGGTACACTGGACAGGACTCGTCGGGAACTGACTAGTTGGTATTATACCTATCGTCAGTTATCAGTTCCCAGGTGACATGAGTACAGCTTAGTCCGCTGACTTGACACTGTCACTCCGCCTCGAGTGTGTTCCCACTGTACTTTGATCACTACCCTACCACGGCTCAAAGGAGTCGTGCAAACAGGTAGTGGTTGGGTGCAGTCCCGAAGCACTTGGAGGCAGTGACGGTTAGACAGGATTCGTCTCTCCCGGTATTGGGGGTTGACATCGCGCTGTGTCTAGGAGAGCCATTACACGAGTAGTCCCTGGCCAGGGCAAACGAGATATACTGGTAGGTTTCCAGTGTTATCTCAGGGTGTTTTGGGCTTCGCTCCGGCACGACTTGTACCGCTATTGGGGGACTGACGTTTACCGCCCCCTAGGCCCGCCATGCGATGTATCAGACGAACAGACCGGACTGTACGGAGAATGTCACACTCAGGCTCAGTAGGAGTTCAGATGGGTTTCGCCTCGTCGGTCTTCTTGTCGGCATTACCTGGGGACCGTTACGCACAGCTAGTGCCGCTTGCGGTCTGTGGTTAAACCCACTGCCAGCGTAGTGTCGAGTCTTTAGAGTCCCACACAGAAAGCTTTTCGCCTTTAGGCAAAAGAGTAGAGGTCGCATGGTTTTGCGACAGGGTTCGGTCACATCCGTGCACTTGTGCGCGTACAGTGTCCGGACAGTTTACACTAGCGGGCTTTGGTTTAAGCCAGATCCTAGTGTACCTTATGGGATTGGATTTATCCAGTTTGCATTCGTGTTCCTCGGAACGCGGATGCGGGTGTGTATGCACAGTTGACAGGGAGGCAGAGGCAGCGGATTCTCATTAGGGTTGTTGACAGTTGACCGTTGACTATTTGACTTTTTGCTCAACCCTAATGAGAATATGATATGTGATTAACTATTATATTAATTAAGTATTATGGTGACATGGTTGTTGACTTTTGTTGACTTTGTTGACTTGTTGACTTTTGTTGACTTGTTGACTTTGTTGACCGGTTGACTAGGCTTGACTAGTTGACCATCATGATAATCATAGCCATCATTTCATGGCAAAGACTTTTACTTGCTTGCTCATTTGTGTAAAATGAGTGCATGAAATGATATGGTTATGGTTGCTTCAACCATCACATAAGACTTTTGTTAATATGATGAGTTATGATTGCTTTGGATTATGAGAGGATGAAAGACAAAAGAGAGCCTCATTCTTTCTTGCTCATTCTCTCTCTTGTTCTTGAGCTCTCATTTTGCTCTCACCCTCTTGCTCTTGCTCCCTCTCTTGATTCTATGGTTCATATCTCTCATGAGTTGAGAATCAAGAACCATAGATAAAATCCCATTCTAATTCTTCTCTACTCATTCTAGTTCACTAGGTTTAGCAAACCAAGTGAACTAGTTTCTTCAAAGAACGAAGAAGGAGCTAAAGGTTGGAGCTTTCAGGTGGATCTATCTTCGGCGTACGGAGACGACGAGAAGAAGCCGGTCCGGACCACCATCGGAGCTTGAAGACGAAGGAGTTCAAGACAACAAGGTATAACCCCCTAACCGAGTAGCTAGAAACTCATAGTTAGGTTGTTAGATAGATGTTTAACCAAGATCCAGCTTATAGGTCCATGTTACCACCTCCGTAAAAATTGTTTTTTTACCAAATTCCGCATTCCCGAAAGTACCGGGAGAGGTAGCATGGACTTACAGTGGTATCAGAGCCTACTTAAACTCTATCTAACATGTTAGCAAGTAACTAGAAGATCGATCAACGAAAAAGTCCCGAAACGAACCCCGGAATTTTAAACTTTCTGTCGATTTTAAAAGTGCTGGAAAACTTTTTTGAAATACACCTAAAATCGACTCAGGCTTTTTTAAAGAAACTGCAAAAATTTGGGCCCCTGACTCGATCAAAGCGCCGCGTTTCCGCGGCGGGAGCACGCTCCCGCCGCGGAACCGCGGCCGAGTTGACTCGGTCAAGGGTTTTCTTTTTTGCAGTTTACTCATTGGGGTATTTTGGGATTTTTAGTACATATATTTTCAACCCAGATTTTCCAGAACGAAAATTTTATTTTGGGGTCCCGAAAATCCGTATTTTTGATCGAACTTCTAAAAGACTTTAGCTAACGGGTTTTTCTGTAATGTGATATTTGTATTGAACGTCTACTAATCGCTATATGTCGATTAGTGGGGGTTATACAAATCTGTGATCTGTAATGTTGCTGGAATGTGTATATGAATATGTTGGATTGTCGCGGGTGAATAGCCGGGGGTTGTGAGACGAGAGTTTTCTTTTCTTTCAATTCTTGTAAATTTGTAAATTGATGTAATAATTATTTGTTTGGCCGCACAACCGGGTCGGGGTTGTAGCCGTCATTGTATAACTTCTTTTTACTGTTTTTGCTCCTAGGATAGACCCATGGAGGGGGTGCACAAACTACCGGGTATGCCGAAGTGTCGAGTGGCCTACTCATAGGAGATGAGGGAGGTTACTACGCTTCGGGTACTTGGCGGGTAGTTTGCTGCACCCGTAGGGGTCTTGGGTGGGGTATTTGGCTATTCACCGCGACCGTGTAATTTGTCTTTCGTTACAGGCTCGTACGAATTACAGATTCCTAGTACATCCAATGTATTCATCTGTGATCTGAAATGTTTATCATTGCAGTATATCTATATATGATATTATTTAGGCGTTGCTTATGTTTTACAGACGCGCTAGCCCAGCCCCCGCTCTGTCGTTAGTTAAGTAACCTAACGGGTAATGACGGGGCCCCGTGGCGAATGCGAATGGCATAAGCGTACGTCATATTTTGGTTGTTTTCTGCAATGGTAGGATTAAATGATGGGACGCATTAAAAGAACTAATGCAAGAATATCACGCATTAAAAGAACTAATGCAAGATAATAAACCAAGTTAAAGTCGTTGGAACACTTTCGAAAAACCACTCGGTTCTTTTCAAAACAAACTTTTAAAATACGGAGTTTGAGCCACTCCATTTAAAAAGCTATCTCGTTCCATCGACCAAATCAAGTTCACTACGTTCACGGTTTTGCCAAAACCATCCGTAGCCCTCCATCATTTCAGTTAAATATTCGGTAGTATTCAAGCTATGTATTTTGACCTCACGCCAAGGCATAGTGATTGGTAGCTGCCGGATATTTATCTGTTGCATAGATAGAATGCGTTGGTTTGAGACAGTCGTACTGCCATTTTGGCCTACGTCAAGGGTATGTACGGGTGGGTTCAAATTAACCTGGATAATGATGGGACGAACTTGACATGTGACTTATGACATTTTGACCTCACGCCAAGGTCATAAGAGCATGGGGCAAAAATCCACATCGGGAGTTTCATAAGTACTGAAACTTGCTAGATTTGCATACCATTTGGAGTGTGATGATTCTGGTAGGATTCCTTCAGTTTCGTCACGCGATGATATTTGGATCCCGATCCTACTGTGAGTATATGCTACTCCTCGGGAAATTTCTCACTTAACGATCAATGCTATAAACCTAGTAGGTGCCTAGAAAGGTGTTAGCGGGGCTACGCCCCCAGGGAAAAGAGGTTCTTTAATTAAGGAACTTCGCGAAAGCGTTGGAAAACCTCCCTCGAAGTACCGACACCGGCCTGGCTGAACGGTTAAGCAAGTATTGTACGGTGGGATTGATCCTGACTAATTCTTCCTTTATGGTTTGAGGAGGGATTCGAGAAACAGTGGGAGCCATCCTGTTTAGACAAACTAAAAACCACTCTAAACTTGCAAGAGCATCATGCTGAGTGTTTCTTCTTCTCTCTCCTAATTGCAGCGACCAATCAACATGACTGGACTTAAGTTACTCCTAGATAAAAACAAACTGACAGGGCCAAACTACAAAGATTGGCTCAGGAATGTCAAGATAGCAATCACTTACGACAAGCTGGGGTATCTTCTTACCACCAAAGCTCCCCCTGTCCCTGGTCCAACTTCCAGCGTCGCGGATAAGGAAATCCGCAAGACTTGGGAGATTGATAGCGCGAAGGCCAAATGCCTCCTGCTTGCCTCGATGGACAACGAACATCAGAGGAGGCACGAGAATATAGACATGGAATCCATATTGCTTCATACAAAAGAACTGTATGGAGAGCAATCTCGTATCGCAAAATACGAAGCGTCGAAAAAGTTATTTTCGACAAGAATGGCCGTCGGATCATCAGTAGCCGAGCACGTGCTAAAGATGATCGGCTACATTGAGGAGCTCGCGGACCTAGGGATCACATTGGAGAGTGAGCTATATACGGATATAGTTCTCCAGTCCCTTCCTTCCACTTACGCCCAGTTTATACTGAACTTCAACTTACAAGAAAAAGAGGTTGAACTTGCAGAGCTCCTCAACATGCTGAGGAGCGCAGAGGGCACCCTACAGAAAGGTAGGGATACATCCACTTTGTTTGTAGGAGGATCATCTTCTTCTAGGTCCAAGGCGAAAGCCAAGGGAAAGAAGAAGAAGGCCCCCGCCAAACCAAGGGGCGATGTTAGTAAAGTGGATACGAAGGGAAAAAGTAAAGCAACAAAGATAGCGGGGAAGCTTGTGGATAAGGAAGAATGCTTCTATTGTCATAAGAAAGGACACTGGAAGAATGATTGCAGGGCCTGGAAGGCCAGAACACAGGAATTGAAGCAGGTTGCAGCTTCAGCTTCAGGTGTGTATGTTATTGAAAACTGTCTTTCAATAAACTCTACTTCCTGGGTATTGGATACCGGATCAGGATCTCATATCTGTAATTCTTTGCAAGCGTTGAGAAACTGTAGGGTTTTGAAGGCAGGTGACATGACCCTCAGAGTTGCGAACGGAGCTAGCATGGATGCTAAAGCCGTGGGGGACTATCACCTGGGAATGTCAGATGGACATGTTTTGGTTTTGCGTAATTGCTTTTTTGTACCCAACGCAACTTGTAATATCATTTCTGTATCTTTAGTTTCTAAAGAAGGTTATGAATTTGCGTTTGTAAGTAATGTTGTAAACATTCACCTTAATCAAGTTTTGATTGGGTCAGGTACATTGAGTAATGGTATATACGTATTGAACCAACCACAGATTTTCAATGTCCAGAATACACACAAAAGAAAGTCTCCAGAAATAAATCAGACTTTCTTGTGGCATTGTAGACTGGGTCACATCAATGAGAGAAGGTTGACTAAGTTACATACAGAGGGATATTTGAATGCGTTCGAATATCAATCGTATGCCACTTGTCAATCTTGTCTCAAAGGAAAGATGACAAAGACTCCGTTTACTGGACATGGAGTAAGAGCGAGCGAGCTCTTGGGACTCGTACACAATGACGTGTGCGGTCCAATGTCTACACATGCGCGAAGCGGACATTCTTACTTCATTACTTTTACGGATGACTTCTCAAGGTACGGTTATGTCTTCTTAATGAAACATAAGTCCGAAGCCTTTGGAAAATTCCAGGAGTATAAGAATGAAGTAGAGAAACAGACCGGCAAAAGTATTAAGATTCTAAGATCGGATCGAGGTGGAGAATACTTAAGTGCCGAGTTCCTGGACTATTTAAAAGAGAACGGAATTCTCTCTCAGCTTACTCCTCCATACACCCCGCAACATAACGGTGTATCGGAGAGACGGAACCGCACCCTATTGGATATGGTGCGGTCCATGATGAGTAACGCTGAGTTACCGCGATCATTCTGGGGGTATGCGCTAGAATCAGCTGCATACCTTTTGAACCGAGTTCCGACTAAGACTGTGCCTACCACCCCATATGAAATGTGGAGTGGGAAGAAACCCTATCTTCAATATCTGAAGATCTGGGGATGTCCAGATTTTGTTAAAAAGCAGCATGCGGACAAACTCGAGGCACTCTCAGTACTGTGCAAGTTTGTGGGATACCCAAAGAACACCAAGGGGTATCTTTTCTACTACGCAGAGGAACAAAAAGTCCTTGTTTCTCGTAATGCCCACTTTCTAGAACACCAGTTCTTGGAAAAGGAAAATAGTGGGAGCGCAGTGGAACTGGAAGAAATTCCAGAACCACAGACTATTACTGAAAGGTTAGTGGAACCAGAGGGTTCAACAGAACAGGACATTCCTACGCCGCTCCGCAGGAGTAGTAGGCAGTCTCATCCGCCCGAGAGATACTGCGGTTTTCTCATAGATGGGGATAGAGAGGATTGCATCATAGATTATGATGAGCCTACTAGCTTCCAGCAGGCCGTTCAGAGCGTTGACTCAGTGAAATGGCTAGATGCAATGCGGACCGAAATGGAGTCCATGTACACCAACAAGGTATGGACGTTGGACATTGCTCCAGACGGGGTAAAACCCGTAGGATGCAAGTGGATCTTCAAAAGGAAGATTGGTGTAGATGGACAGGTTGAGACCTATAAAGCTAGGCTGGTAGCAAAGGGTTTTCGTCAAAGACCTGGCTTGGACTATGACGAAACCTTTTCTCCAGTAGCCATGCTGAAATCCATTCGGATCCTTCTTGCCATTGCTGCCTTCCACGATTATGAGATCTGACAAATGGACGTAAAGACAGCTTTTCTAAATGGAAATTTAGAGGAGTGTGTCTATATGGACCAGCCAGAGGGTTTCATTCAGAGTGGGAGCAGCGGAAAGGTGTGCAAGTTGCTTAAGTCCATCTATGGACTAAAGCAGGCATCGCGGAGTTGGAACATCTGCTTTGATGAGACGGTCAAAGAATTTGGCTTTATCAAAAATCCAGATGAACCATGCATCTATAGTAGATTTGTAGCGAGAACTGTAGTATTCCTCGTTTTATACGTGGATGACATTCTCTTAATAGGAAATGACATTCCTATGCTACAATCTGTCAAGGGGTTCTTGTCACACAGGTTCTCCATGAAAGACCTGGGTGATGCCTCGTACATTCTGGGTATCCGGATCTACCGTGACAGATCCAAGAGGATATTAGGACTTTCTCAGTCCAGGTACATCGACACCATACTGAAAAGATTCAGTATGGAAGATTCCAAGCGCGGTAACCTACCGGCTTGTCACGGGATCACCCTCTCTAAAGAGATGTCTCCCAAGACTGATTTGGAGAGGGATCGCATGTCTATTATACCCTATGCTTCTGCGGTAGGCTCTATAATGTATGCGATGTTGTGTACCAGACCGGATGTAGCTTATGCACTGAGTGTGGTAAGCCGGTATCAGTCAAACCCTGGGGAGAAACACTGGATAGCGGTAAAGAACATTCTCAAGTACCTGAGAAGGACTAAGGAGATGTTCTTGGTGTATGGCGGAAAAGACCTCCAGATCGAGGCCTTTGCCGACTCCAGCTTCCAGAGTGACAAGGATGATTCCAAGTCCATGTCGGGTTTTGTCTTTACCCTCAATGGAGGGGCGGTGTGTTGGAAGAGTTCCAAACAGGAAACCGTTGCAGACTCGACGATGGAAGCGGAATACATCGCTGCATCTGATGCCGCAAAAGAAGCTGTCTGGATGAGGAAGTTCTTGAAAGAACTTCAGGTGGTTCCGTCCATTGTTAATCCAATACCTCTGTATTGCGACAACAACGGGGCTATAGCTTTAGCAAAGGAACTCAGGTCCCATCAGAGATCCAGGCACATCTTGAGGCGGTATCACCTGATCAGGGAGATCGTGGATCGCCAGGAGATCGAGGTTCGGAGAGTCGCTTCAGAAGATAACACTGCAGATCCATTCACCAAGGCCCTGCCCCAGACTCAGTTCGAGCGGCTGATCGAGATGATAGGTCTTCGATACGCCAGTACATGGCCTTAGTGCAAGTGGGAGATTGTTAGTGTATATGCCCTAGAGGACATTACTGTATCATACTGGTTTGTATATTACTTAATGGATGCTTGGGATATTCACCTTGTATATACAATCTTGCTCAAAATAGTAGTATGCTACTTGGTTTGTTTCTGCTTCAATGTGTACATGTGTTTATATTTTGTATATCGCCTATACACATTAGTGGAGCCCTTAGGATCTTTGCTTGATTACCAGCGATGTGATGGCCGTCACACTAGTGGGGCTGGGTAATCTATAAGCACATCCTTATGCAGGTCCCTGGTCGAAGGACTATCGAGACAGGGCATCGATACTCCGGAGTAGACCAGCGCATGCGCTTCTCATCCCAGTGTGGGAGACGGTCTGTCCCACAGCCGTCAGTACGTCGTACTTGAGATAGTATGCGGGTGCTCGTTAGGTTACGGGTACACTGGACAGGACTCGTCGGGAACTGACTAGTTGGTATTATACCTATCGTCAGTTATCAGTTCCCAGGTGACATGAGTACAGCTTAGTCCGCTGACTTGACACTGTCACTCCGTCTCGAGTGTGTTCCCACTGTACTTTGATCACTACCCTACCACGGCTCAAAGGAGTCGTGCAAACAGGTAGTGGTTGGGTGCAGTCCCGAAGCACTTGGAGGCAGTGACGGTTAGACAGGATTCGTCTCTCCCGGTATTGGGGGTTGACATCGCGCTGTGTCTAGGAGAGCCATTACACGAGTAGTCCCTGGCCAGGGCAAACGAGATATACTGGTAGGTTTCCAGTGTTATCTCAGGGTGTTTTGGGCTTCGCTCCGGCACGACTTGTACCGCTATTGGGGGACTGACGTTTACCGCCCCCTAGGCCCGCCATGCGATGTATCAGACGAATAGACCGGACTGTACGGAGAATGTCACACTCAGGCTCAGTAGGAGTTCAGATGGGTTTCGCCTCGTCGGTCTTCTTGTCGGCATTACCTGGGGACCGTTACGCACAGCTAGTGCCGCTTGCGGTCTGTGGTTAAACCCACTGCCAGCGTAGTGTCGAGTCTTTAGAGTCCCACACAGAAAGCTTTTCGCCTTTAGGCAAAAGAGTAGAGGTCGCATGGTATTGCGACAAGTCGCATGGTTTTGCGACAGGGTTCGGTCACATCCGTGCACTTGTGCGCGTACAGTGTCCGGAAAGTTTACACTAGCGGGCTTTGGTTTAAGCCAGATCCTAGTGTACCTTATGGGATTGGATTTATCCAGTTTGCATTCGTGTTCCTCGGAACGCGAATGCGGGTGTGTATGCACAGTTGACAGGGAGGCAGAGGCAGCGGATTCTCATTAGGGTTGTTGACAGTTGACCGTTGACTATTTGACTTTTTGCTCAACCCTAATGAGAATATGATATGTGATTAACTATTATATTAATTAAGTATTATGGTGACATGGTTGTTGACTTTTGTTGACTTTGTTGACTTGTTGACTTTTGTTGACTTGTTGACTTTGTTGACCGGTTGACTAGGCTTGACTAGTTGACCATCATGATAACCATAGCCATCATTTCATGGCAAAGACTTTTACTTGCTTGCTCATTTGTGTAAAATGAGTGCATGAAATGATATGGTTATGGTTGCTTCAACCATCACATAAGACTTTTGTTAATATGATGAGTTATGATTGCTTTGGATTATGAGAGGGTGAAAGACAAAAGAGAGCCTCATTCTTTCTTGCTCATTCTCTCTCTTGTTCTTGAGCTCTCATTTTGCTCTCACCCTCTTGCTCTTGCTCCCTCTCTTGATTCTATGGTTCATATCTCTCATGAGTTGAGAATCAAGAACCATAGATAAAATCCCATTCTAATTCTTCTCTACTCATTCTAGTTCACTAGGTTTAGCAAACCAAGTGAACTAGTTTCTTCAAAGAACGAAGAAGGAGCTAAAGGTTGGAGCTTTCAGGTGGATCTATCTTCGGCGTACGGAGACGACGAGAAGAAGCCGGTCCGGACCACCATCGGAGCTTGAAGACGAAAGAGTTCAAGACAACAAGGTATAACCCCCTAACCGAGTAGCTAGAAACTCATAGTTAGGTTGTTAGATAGATGTTTAACCAAGATCCGGCTTATAGGTCCATGTTACCACCTCCGTAAAAATTGTTTTTTACCAAATTCCGCATTCCCGAAAGTACCGGGAGAGGTAGCATGGACTTACAGATCATACTACTGGGACTTGTGTAGTCCACAAGCACATCCTTTAACTGTTCCTAATCGAGGGAGTGTCGAGACAGGGCATCGATATTGCAGAGTAGACTGGTGTATACATTTCTTGACCCTGTAGAGGGCGATGGTTGATCCTATAACCATTGGTGTTTGACATCAAAGATTGTACACAGGTGCTCATTAGAGAATGGGTACACCGAACAGGACACGCCGAGAACTCCTAGATGGTACCATACCTATCGTCAGATAGTAGTTCTCTGGTGACACTGGTATAGGTTAGTCTGTAGACCCGAGATCGTCATAGTGTCTTGTGTAGTTCCCACTGTGCTTTGATTTCCTCCTACCATGGCTCAAAGGAGTCGTGCAAACAGGTGGATTTTGGGTACAGTCCCGAGTCATATGGAGGCAGTGAACGATAGGAGGGGTTTCGTCTCTCCCGGTATATAGAGTTGATATTACGCTATGCTCGATTGGCTATAACAGTAAGTCCCTGGCGAGGGCTGATGAGATTTACTGGTAAGTGTTATCAGTGGTTTCTCGAACCGTTATGAGCCACACATCGGCATGACTTATCAAGTTACTGGGGTCTGACGATTCCACCCCTAGATTAGATATGCAACATATCAGACGAAAAGACCGGACTGTACGGTAAGTGTTACTTATAGGCTTCATGGGAGTTTGGATAAGCTTGCTTGTTGATCTTCTAATCGCTCAATACCTGGGTAGCCGTTACGTCCAGCTAGTACCGCTGATAACTTATGGGTAACTGATGTGATCATTACCTACTGCTAGCATATTGACGAGTCTTTAGAGTCCCACACAGAGGTTTTCTAGTTCAAGCGAAACGATGTAGGGTATATATGCTGATATGTGCGGGAGCCTGATTAAATACGAGTATGTGATACCGTATTCTAATCTGGCGATATTTGATATCGGTTAAGTTATATATGATATAACCAGATTATTGAATCAAGTGTTGATTTGATAATATGATATACAGATAAATGATATTAGTCGGTTATATATGATATAACCGGATTATTAAATCAAGTGTTGATTTAATAATTTGATATATATTTATATTTGATATAATTATATATTAACTAATATTAAGCTGGCTTAAAGTTTATATTCTCTTAATATATATTTATATATGTGTGTGATATATATATATATATATTTGGATTTTCTATTTTTAGAAAATAGAAACATGAGGTGGGAAATAGAGATATTTGTAGTATGGGTGAAGCATGGCTTTAACATTTGTTTATTCATTTGCCATCACTATTAAAGCATGGTTGTGTATTTTATTAAAAAGATATTCATGCTTCAATAAGTGAGGATAAGTGTAAGCCATTCTTCACTTGTTCTTAGCCTTAGCTTTTTTCTTTCAAGCTCTCCTCATTTCTATTCTTCATCTTCCTCCAAGCCCTAACCCTCACATGAGTTGTGAACCCTACGGCTTGAGAAAATTCCAGGTGAGCTAAAATACCTAATTCATCAACCTACACTCATTTAGCCCATAAGTATAGCTTATTTAGCTTGAGTTAGAGAAGCTTCAAGGTGGATCATTTTTGACACGAAGATCGCGAAGTAAGCTCGATCCCTTCTTCAAGTGGATCCAAGAGGAGTCATAGGGACTACTACCCGGAGCTATAGAAGTGAACGACTTGGTCTACAAAGGTTGTAGTTTCTTTCACTTAGTATAGAACTTGCTTGCTTAACATATAAACCCTAATACTTTAGTTAAGATTCTAGGTTAGTGTAGCTTAGCACCCCAAAAAATTTTAAATTGCATGCTTGATGCCGGTATAAACCTTGTAGAGGTGCTAAGAAACACTTTCATGGTATCAGAGCCAAGCTAGAACATTAAGGGAAGTCTTTACGACGTTAAAGTGTTCAATCGAGTTTCAAAACCCACATTTTTACCAAGTTTCTGTCCATTTTTCAAAAGTTGAAATTTTCGAGATTAAAAATATGCAAAAAATTGTGCAGGGTATTTTGTGGTGCCCCAAGAAGTACGAGACCCTAATTCCTTCAAAGCGCCGCGGAACAGCGGCCTAACCCCTAGTTTGGCCGCGGTTCCACCGCATGTTTGTGGACTTGTGGGATCGTGCTTCTTGTGCTGCTCCATTGTGATATTTGGCACTTTTTGGGTGTTTTTAGTGATGCTCAAGTTGTTGAGGTCTCTATGATTTGTGGGTGTTTGATAAATCAATCAAAATGTTTAACGTCGTCTGGATTATGATGATGTGATACAATATTTGGAATCCACAATAATTAGTTTTGTGAAAACTGGTTAGTGTTTTGTAAATCTAGCGGTGTGGTCTCATTTGATCGATTGCCACGGAGTTTTGATTCGGATCAAAACTCCATCACAATCTCGTATTATATGCAAACACTCGCTGAGAAACACTACTTGATAGCCACGTCCCATAGCCCTTATAAAGTGACTGTAGGAGTACCCCATTGCCAAAAGCATCCACTAGGGTGCTCGTGGCCACGGTGTTCCGCCTAAGTGCAATTCGTCGTTGGCATCGGGGGTGCGGCCATCTACTAAAGTTCCCGATGAGCATTCAATCAGATAATCGGGAATCTTGTTAAATTACCCGACTAAGTCATTGAAAAGTGTTTTTGATTTGAGACTAAAATGCAAGGTTTATAGGTTAGGCATGAAATTCGGAATATATGATATTCCGGATTTATGATGTCTAAGGAATATGCGGATTCTAAATATTGTAGTTTTTTCATTTCTTTTTTGCGACCGTAAGTGTAATATATGGGGTATCCCCGATCTCATTGCTATATGTCAACGACATTCGGGATACGCATATTTACTTACGTTGATGACATGTGATATTATGTGTTGCTGTGATATGTTATATTGGATCGTCGTGATTGAATAGCCGGGAGTTCTTTTGCGTGAGATGAGAGTTTTTCAATTTTCATTAATGTAATAAATTGTATATAATATTCTTTTATTCGGACACTTCCGGGTTGAGGATGATGTCACCATTGATGTATATTATTTACTTTTCCGCATTAGGATAGACCCAAGGCAGGGAGCACAAGTAACCGGGTTCTAGATTCTAGTGGGAGACCATCTCGAGGAGTCGAGACTGGGTCTCCTAACTCTAGAATTGGCAGGGTTGCTTGCCGCTCTCGTAGGGGTCTAAAAATATGGGTTTGGCTATTCATCACGACCGTGGAATCCATGTTTTTCATTACTGGCTGAATTTAAAACACAGACCTCCTAATATATCCAATATTTCATATGTTGACTTCTGGTGCTTAAGTTCTGTGATGTGATCATATAACTGCGTGAGACGAATGCTATATATATATGATATATATAATAAATGTTGCTTATGTTTTGCACCGGCGCTAGTCCAACCCCCGCTCTGCTGTTAGTTAAGTAACCTAACGATGCATGACGGGGCCCCGTGGCGAATGCGGATGGCATAAGCATACATTCTATTTTCGTTTCTTCTGTGATGTTTAGGAAACATAAATGATGGGACGTCATTAATGAGATTAATGAAAAGATAAGAAACCTAAAGATATTGGAGAATCAAATGTTTCAAAAAGGTAGCTCTAGTTCTTGCTTTGCATAGTGGTATTCCTTGATGAATATCCAGCACCTCATTCGATGAGGAAAGAGCCGAGATCCCTTCACCGGGAGTGACCTTTTTAGCAAAACTAGCAAATGCTACAACCCACATGGTTTGTTTTGAAAACTAATCGATTTTAAAAGCGGAGCTTAAACCACTCCTTTTCAAATCACAAAATTCTACAACGATATCGAGTTCATTACGTTAAAAGGTTTTCTTCAAAACCATACATAGCCCTCCGTCATTTCAGATAAGGACTATTCAGTATTCTTGCTGCATTTGTTGACCTTGTCGAGGCGTAGTGTGCGATAGCTGATTAGTGCTTATCTACAGCATGTGATGCGATTAGATTAGGGTGGTCATACAGCTTTGTTGACCTTGTTAAGGGTCTTATGGGTAAGTTTAATTCAATTACAAAATGATAGGTTGAACTTGACAAGCGCTTATGATTTGTTGACCTTGTTAAGGTCATAAGTTGCTAGGGGTAAAAACAGATATTGGGAATTTCAAGTGTTGAAATTTGCAATGAGATTGTATACCTTCTATGGGATAGTTGATCCCGATACCCACTGCGGTAAGTGTTACTCCTAGGAGAGTTTTCCACTTTACAATTAGCTTATCCAGTAGGTGTCTAAGAAAAGTGTTAATGGGGTCATGCCCCTGTGGAAACGAGATTATTTAATTAGTTCCATGCGAAAGTATAGGGAGACTCCCTCGGAATACCAATACCTGCCTGGCTGACCGATTGGCGAACTTGTAGGGTGTAATTAATCCCGGCTAATCTTACCTTTTAGAGTTTGAAGGAAAATTTGATAAAAACAGTGGGAGCCATCCTGATTAGATAAGATAATAACCAATCTAATCTTACAAAGAGCGCGCGCTAAAGCGTTTCCTTCTCTCTCTCTCTCTCCAGGTAGCGACCATAACACGCCTTAATCAAGATAATAATATGGATGTATTGACTAAACCCGCTTATTATACTGAGCTGGAGAACGTTGGTTCCACTTTTTCTTATGATTGTTATAATTCTGAGCAAGGAATAGGGGAATATCAGGATTCTCATGCAACCCGAATGAAGAAAGAGCATGATGATACATCTTCTTCGGGTGTGTTCGTTACCGAGAACTGTTTCTCAGTATGCTCTACGTCTTGGGTATTGGATACTGGATCAGGATCCCTCGTATGTAATTTGTTACATGGGTTAAGGAAAGGTAGAGAACTGGGAAAGGGTGATATGTCTCTCAAAATAAGGAATGGAGCAATTGTTGCAGCCAAAGTAGTTGGCGAATATCACCTAATATTACCAAATGGTAATACATTGATTCTGAACGACTGTTATTACGTACCAAATATGATGTGCAATATTATATCAGTTTCTTTGTTGCATAAAGAAGGATATAACTTTGCATTAGAGGATGATGTTATGAACATTTTCCTAAATCAAGTGTTGATTGGGTTTGGTACGTTATGAAATGGTATATACGCTCTAAATCAAATTACAGTTCTAAACATACAGAACACACACAAGAAGAAAAGTTCAAAAATGAACGAAGCCTTCTTGTGGCATTATAAACTATGTCATATCAATGCGACAAGACTATCTAAGTTGTAGAAAGATGGATATTTAAATCTGTTTCAATTTATATCTTATGAAACTTGCTAGTCATGTCTCAAAAGCAAGATGACCAAAACTCCGTTTACGGGACACAGAGAAAGAGGTACTGAACTCTTGGGACTGATACATAGTGATGTATGCGGTCCTATGTCTACACATGCCAGGAATGGTTCCTCCTACTTCATTACATTCACCGATGATCTCTCAAGATACGGATATGTGTTCCTGATGAAACACAACTATGAATCTTTTGAGAAATTCAAGGAATATAAGTGCGAAGTAGAGAACCAGACGGGTAAAAATATTAAAGTCCTACGATCTGATCGGGGAGGAGAATACTTGAGCACGGAATTCCGAGACTACATAAAAGAGAATGGGATTCTCTCTCAACTTACTCCTCTGTATACACCATAGTACAATGAAGTATTGGAACGGAGGAATCGCACCCTATTAGATATGGTGCGCTCTATGATGAGTACTGCTGAGTTACCTATTTCCTTTAGGGGATATGCACTTGAGACAACTGCATACCTATTGAATCAAGTTCAATCAAAATTAGTGCCTAAAACACCATATGAGATATGGAGTAGAAAGAGACAATATCTTAAAAGAGTTAAGATATGGGGTTGTCTGTTCTATGTTAAAAAACAGAATCCGGACAAACTCGAGACACAATCAGTTCTTTGTAAGTTTGTGGGATATCCTGAAAATTCACATGGATATATCTTCTACCACATTGAGGAACAAATGTTTGTTTCTCAATATTCCACCTTTTTAGAAAAGGAATTTCTTGTGAGAAATTAGTGGTAAAGAGATAGAACTGGAAGAAGTTCCAGCTACGCAAACTACAACTGATGATTTGATAGAACCGGAGGATCCAATAATCTTCGATGAACCTCAGCCACTCCGCAAATCTAGTAGGGTTTCTCATCCACCTGAAAAATACTACGGTTTTCTCATAGACGGTGGGAGTGAGAATTGCATCATGGAAGATGATGACCTAACTAGTTTCGAGCTGGCCATCACAAGTGGAGACTCTGTGAAATGGCCGGATGCTATGCGATCTGAGATGGAATCCATGTACACCAACAAATTATGGACTTTGGAAATTGCTCCTGAAGGGGTAAAACCTATTGGGAGCAAGTGGATCTTTAAGAAGAAAATTGGTGTAGATGGAAAGGTTGAGAACTTCAAAGCTACACTTGTAACAAAAGGTTTTCGTCAATGACCAGGTGTCGATTATGATGAAACCTTTTCTCCAGTCGCTATGCTTAAGTCCATCAGGATCCTACTTACCATTGCTGCATACCATGACTACGAAATCTGGCAAATTGACGTAAAGACCGCTTTTCTAAATGGTGATTTAGAAGAGAGCGTGTACATGACATAGCCAGAGAGCTTCGTAGACAGTGGGAGCAACGGAATGGTGTGCAAGCTGCTTAAATCAATATACGGATTAAAGCAGGCATCGTGGGGTTGGAACATCTTTTTTGATGTAGCGGTCAAAGAGTTTGACTTCATCAAATACATAGATGAACCTTGTATATACAAAAAGCTTGTAGAAAGTAAGGTTGTCTTCCTCGTATTGTACGTGGAAGACATACTCTTGATAGAAAATGATGTTCCTATGCTACACTCGGTCAAGCTCTTTTTATCAGAAAAGTTTTCCATGAAAGATCTAGGAGATGCCTCCTACATCTTGGGGATAAAGATTTACAGAGATGATCTAAACGGATGTTGGGATTGTCCCAATCCAGGTGCATAGACACCATACTAAAGAGGTTTAGTATGGAAGATTCTAAGCGTGGTAATTTACCCGCTTGTTTAGGAATCACTCTCTCCAAAGAGATGTCTCCCAAGACTTATTTGGAGAGGGCTCGCATGGCTGTGATACCCTATGCTTCTGCAGTTGGGTTATCATGTATGCGATGTTACATACCAGACCGGATGTAGCTTACGCACTAGGTGTAGTAAGTAGGTATCAATCAGATCCTGGGGAGAAGCACTAGACAGCTGTGAAGAACATTCTTAAGTACTTGAGAAGGACTAAAGAGATGTTCTTAGTGTATGGTAACGGTGAACTTCAGGTGGAGTCCTT
Source organism: Agapanthus africanus (assembly GCA_030015575.1). Taxonomy (NCBI): domain Eukaryota; kingdom Viridiplantae; phylum Streptophyta; class Magnoliopsida; order Asparagales; family Amaryllidaceae; genus Agapanthus; species Agapanthus africanus. Next base: position 146,614,732 of record JASDDO010000001.1, read on the forward strand.
TACCGATTCGAGCTTCCAAAGTGATGAGGATCACAGCAAGTCAGTCTCGGGTTTTGTCTTCACCCTTAATAGGGGGCGGTATGTTGGAAGAGTTCCAAGCAAGATACCGTAGCAGGCTCGACGATAGAGGCTAAATACATCGCTGCCATCGATACTGCCAAAGAGGCTGTCTGAATGAAGAAGTTAATTGCTAAACTTGGTGTGGTTCTATCCATTGAGCATCCAATAACTTTGTATTGTAATAACAATGGAGCAGCGGCTATGGCTAAGGAACCCCGGTCCCATCAGAAATCCAGACATATTCTTAGGCGGTATCACCTAATCCGGAAGATAGTAGATCGCCGGGAGATCGAGGTCAGGAGAGTTGATACGAAGGACAACACGGCGGATCCACTCACGAAGGCTTTCCCCAGACGCAGTTTGAGAGACTTTTTGGGATGTTTGGTATGAGATACTACAACAATTGGTCTTAATGCAAGTGGGAGATTGTTAGGAATATGTAAGCCCTAGAGGCCATTATTGTATGATATGGTGGATGCTTGGACATATATATAGAGGACTTTCTTGCTCGACATGATAGTATGCTATCTGGTTGCTCTTTATCTTAACATGTAAACTTGTATTATTATACTATCTCTCTGATACATGTTGATAAAGCTCTTAGGATGTTTGCTTGACTATCAGGACTATGATGCGGATCATACTACTGGGACTTGTGTAGTCCACAAGCATATCCTTTAACTGTTCCTAGTCGAGAAAGTATCAAGACAGGCATCGATGTTCCAGAGTAGACTATTGTGTACGTTTCTTGACCCTGTATGGGGCGATGGTTGATCCCATAACCATTGGTGTTTGACATCAAAGATTGTACACAGGTGCTCATTAGAGAATGGGTACACCGAATAGGACTGGCCGAGAACTCCTAGATGGTACCATTCCTATCGTCAGATAGCCGTTCTCTGGTGACACTGGTACAGGTAAGTCTATAGGCCCAAGATCGTCATAGTGTCTTGTGTGGTTCCCACTGTGCTTTGATTTCCTCCCTACCACGGATCAAAGGAGTCGTGCAAATAGGTGGATTTTGGGTACAGTCCCGAGTCACATGGAGGTAGTGAGCGATAGGAGGGGTTTCGTCTCTCCCGGTATAGGGAGTTGTTTTTGCGCTATACTCGATTGGTTATAATACTAAGTCCCTGGGCAGGGCTGATGAGATTTACTGGTAAGTGTTATTAGTAGTTTCTCGAATCATTATGACACACATCGGCATGGCTTATCAAGATACTGGGGTCAGACGATTCCACCCCTAAACTCGATATGCAACATATCAGACGAAGAGACCGTACTGTACGGTAAGTGTTACTTATAGGCTTCATGAGAGTTTTGATAAGCTTGCTTATTGATCTTCTAATTGCTCAATACCTGGGTAGCCGTTATGTCCAGCTAGTACCGCTGACGGCTTGTGGGTAACGGATGTGATCATTATCTACTGCTGGCGTATTGACGAGTCTTTAGAGTCCTACACAGAGGTTTTCTAGTTCAAGCGAAACGAAGTAGAGCACATATGCTGATATGTACGGGATCCTGATTAAATACGAGTATGTGACACCGTATTCTAATCTGGCGATATTTGATATAGGTTAGGTTATATATTATATAACCGGATTATTGAATCAAGTGATAATGTGATATACAGATAAATGATATTAGTCGGTTATATATGATATAACTGGATTATTAAATCAAGTGTTGATTTAATAATTTGATATATATTTATATTTGATATAATTATATATTAACTAATATTAAGCTCACTTAAAGTTATATTCTCTTAATATGTGTGTGTGTGTGTGTGTGTGTGTGATATATATATATATATATATATATATATATATATATATATTATTGGATTTTCTATTTTTAGAAAATAGAAACATGACGTGGAAAATGGGGAGATATTTGTAGTATGGGTGAAGCATGGTTTTAACATTTGTTTATTCATTTTCCATCACTATTGAAGCATGGTTGTGTATTTTATTAAAAGTTATTCATGCTTTAATAAGTGAGAATAAGTGTAAGCCATTCTTCACTTGTTCATAGCCTTAGCTTTTTTCCTTCAAGCTCTCCTCATTTCTCTTCTTCATCTTCCTCCAAGCCCTAACCCTCATATGAGTTGTGAACCCTAGGGCTTGAGAAAATTCCAAGTGAGCTAAAACACCTACTTTATCAACCTACACTCATTTATACCATAAGTATAGGTTGTTTCCTTCACTTATAATTGATTAGTGAAGAGGTGGCTTGAGTTAGAGAAGTTTCAAAGTGGATCATCTTCGACACGAAGATCGCAAAACAAGCTCGATCCCTTCTTCAAATGGAGCCAAGAGGAGTCGTAGGGACTACTATCCGGAGCTATAGAAGTGAAGGACTTGGTCTACAAAGATTGTAGTTTCTTTCATTTAGCATAGAACTTGCTTGCTTATCATATAAACCTAAATACTCTAGTTAAGATTCTATGTTAGTGTAGTTTAGCACCCCAAAATTTTTAAAATTGCATGCTTGATGCCGGTATAAACCTTGTGGTGGTGCTAAGAAACACTTTTATAAAACTAGCTAGTAAAGGTTTATGGGGTGGCTCTGATACCATGTTGGGGTTTTCTAGCACCCTGGCTATCTACTGTGGCCGATGCGGAACAAAAAATGTTGTTTAGAAAAAACTTGGCGCTATAAAACCCATCCTAGAATCGAAACCATAAACCTATAACTAGCAACAAAGGATATCTTAACTACAAGGTTAGAAGTGGTATACCAAATGAACCGTGTCCTTCGGTCTTCTACCAACTTCCTTACCTCCTAAAGGTTTCCTCAATCGAGCTTGGCCGCCGGTCTTCCTCCGTCGAAGATGATCCACCCGAGGGATGTAGCTCATGGCTTTAGCTCCACACTAAGAATCTTATGAAACAACTAGGGACTCTAGGTTGCTAATCTAGAGTGCCTAGGGATGTAATGAGTGGCTCTAAGTGTTTATCTATCTCTCTTCTACCCTTGTTTCTAAACACATGAGATGGTAGGGTAGAAGATGAAGAAGATGGAGGAGGTCAAGAAAGGTAAGTGAAGAGAGCAAGCAAAAATGGTGAGAGTGTTTTCAAAAATGATCATCCATCAAGTGAGAGAAATTATGAAGCAAGGTTTTGTAAAAACCATCTTCCAAATATAATATGCAACCATGCTTGAATAGTTTGCACAAATGAATAAACAATTCATTTGTCAACACTATTCAAGCATGGTTCTCACCATTCTCTCTTCTTCAACTTTACACCTCATTTCCATTTAAATAAATAAATGGATAATCTAAAATGAGGTGTTCACTTTCTAGAATGTTTTTTTGTATATACATACCCGTATTCTCACTTTCTAAAATGAGGTGTTCACTCACCTGTATATACATACCCGTATCCGTACCAAAATACGAATACCCAAAGAGATAGAATAACACAAAAAAACATAATACTAGAATATACATATCGAAATACATATACACAAATTATTAAATCAATACCTGATTTAATAATCTGGCTCAAACCCGAGTCGGCTAGTGTTATGAACCGTCCGATCGAAAGTCCGGGTAACAAGTACAATCATTCGATCGGAACCCTGCACGTATCAAAATACAGCTACTACATCATTTCGCCTGAACCGGGGAAACCTTTTGTGTGGGACTCTAAAGATTCGTCAATACGCTGGCAGTGGGTTTAACCACAAGCACGTCAGCGTCACTAGCTGTACGTAATAGCTACCCAGGTATTGAGCGAAAGGAAGGCAGACGAGAAAACTCATCTGAACCCCTACTGAGCCTGTCTGTGACAATCTCCATACAGTCCGGTCTGTTCGTCTATGAGTATCGCATATCGGGTCTAGGGGGTGGATAAAATCAGACCCCTAATAACCCGATATTTCTTGTCGGTGTGAAGCCCATCACCCACTGAGAAACTATTGATCCAAATCAGTAATTCTCGTCTAGTTTGGCCAAGGATTTCTGGTGATGGCCACCTGTGCACAGCGCGATATCAACCCCCAATACGGGGAAAGACGAATCCCCGACGATCCGCTTACTGCCTCCATGTGGCTCAGGACTGTACCCAACTAAAACCTATTTGCATGACTCCTTTGAGCCGTAGTAGGGTAGTAATCAAAGTATTGTGGGAACTCACATGAGACAAATGACGATCTCAGGTCGACAGACTAACCTGTACTCATGTCGCCTGAGAACTGCTATCTGACAATAGGTATAATACTATCAGCATGTTCCCGGCGAGTCCGTCCAGTATAACTCATAACCCAATGAGCACCTATATACTATCTTAGGTGACTAACTGACACCAATGGCTTGTGAGATCGACCACCGTCCCTCATTGGGGTCTCGAAAAGTATACACTAGTCTACTCCGGAGTATCGATGCCCAGTCTCGATACTCCCTCGACTAGGGACAGTTAAGGATGTGCTTATAGACCACCCAGCTCCTACGTATATGATCGCCATCATAATGCTGGTAGTCAAGCAAGAATCCTATGGGCTCTATCAACATGTAATAGTGATCTGTAATACCATATAAAGCATGTACATGATGATAAAAACAAACCATATACCATATTATTATCTCGAGTAAGACTGTTCTACCCGTATAAGTCCTCCCTCAATCATCACAATCGCGTGCCTGCGATTACAATAATTGACTTGAGGACACTATATCCAACAATATCTCTGCTAAAAAACTAGTATAATCGAAACTCGTCACAGCCAAGATTATTCTCCCATAAGGAACCGTGAGGATTTTTAACTCGGGGAGAACACTTGCTTGACTTATTTTATTAAGCGATTGGAGACATAGCGAGTTTTGGGTCAATAACTCCCAAATCAGATGGTTTTAGGGCATTAGGTGTAGAGACACCCCTAAGAATTAATTGCCCAAGTCACCAAAGCCACAAAACAAAAGACTCATTTTTATGCGTTTAAAACATTCAAAAAGGAGTGTGAACGAAGATATTGCCAGTTTTTCTTTTCTTCCCAAAAATGTGTTTGTGTAGATAAAATGTGTAATCACTCCAATCAAGTTCCAGATGGGTTATTTTTTGACTTTAGCCTCCATTAAAACTTTCAATAATATCCTTTCATACCCACTTCACTTTATGAACTATTCTTGATATTACTTATTTCAGAACAACCCTTTTTGATTCTTGAGTTTATCAATTTTTCAAAAGCTTTTAAGACATTTCAAACTTGTCATCTAATTCTCAAAACTCACAACACGTGTAGTGTGATGCAAAGACGTATATTGGCTACGTTCAAACTCAAAGGAGGGTTATCTTTTGGGTTTTCAATTTCTAAAAATAGGATTTAGCTGTTTATATTTTATTAAACTAAACCGTCGGACTTCGAGTCTACTTTTTTCCATTAGCTAACTTGACGACAAAGCTTTTATGTTTTTGAAATTTTTTGAAATTTTTATGGGTTTTCCTCATATATATGCATGCAAAATTTACACATGATGCAACAAAGCAAACAGAGTACTTACCCCCAAATCTGAAATTTATGATGTCCTTATTGTTGCCCTCGTCTCCGGTTGCTCGACTTAGACATACAAGGTGAGTTTTTATTCACAAAAAAGGGAAATCTAAGAGCTAATTACTGTATGTACAAGTTAAGGGATTGCGTAGTACCAGCCATTCAAAAATTTTGTCAATATAAGACCAGGGCCGGTAAAAGAAAAAGTATATGAAAAAGAAAAGGAGAATATTAATGGTATGGTTAAACATTAGTGTTGGGCATGGATGTGTGAAAGTAGGGATCAGAAAACGTTGAAGATGAAGACAATATTTTGAAGGAGTCAAAGAATTGTTGTCCGGATGAATTTTATTTTCAAGAAACATGTGTTGAGTTTCGAGGTCAAGTTCGTTTAAAAACTAGAGTTCATCCTCAAAAAGTTCAGTAAAAGAGAGGTCTCTAGGATACTCCCAAAGTGATTGTGACTCAAACAAACCAAGAAAATCAAGCTCATCCGCATATATCTCCTCAAAACTCGGCATGAAAGAATATTTGTCAAAGTTATCTTCCTCCTTATACTCCTCCATAATCATATTCTCATCAATACAGATTACATCTCCCAATTCAAGTTCTCCCCCCAAGATACCGACCTATAGGTAGGTTGATATCATCCAAAAATATAGGTTCCCACTCTAAAGTTTCGTCAAAGACTATATCAATCGATAACACTAAAGTCGCAGGTTCCTAATTGTGAATTTCGTCGAGCATAATATCGAAACCATACCCATCAAATTCACAAGTCTCAAGGATCTCATCTTCAAGAACATCATTAGTGATTGAAAGCCAGGTTGGTTCCTGAGGGTTGGTGTCGGGCAGACTTGGAGGGTTTTCTTGCTTGTCCTTATAACACCGAGTCAAATCATTTATATCATCATCATCTATGAAATCATCGAAATTTGTTTGATCATTTATCTCACTCAACCGACATCCTAGATGACAGATATTGGCATTATTGGTTTCAAATTGACTGTGTTCACTCCCTAAAATCTATACAGCTAAATGTTTTATTTGTTGATCGATTCTAGCCAATGATTGAGAATGAACGTGAAACAATTGATCAGATTGTTGTATGAACATAGCTAGCGTTGAAGTTGTTTGATTCTCAATTGCAAATATCACTCCCAAAACATTCTCTAAAGCGGTCAACCTAGCATCCATCTCACTATCATATCCTGTTGATGTGTCAATTGATTCAGGAAAGGGGGGTTGTGATGGTAGCGATGCTAAAGTAGTCATCTTGTCGACCTCTTTCTTTAAGTTTTCAATCAATTGCACGATATTTGAAGGGGGATTGGGTTCAAGAGTGTTAGGTGGGTGATCGATATCAAAATTTTGGCATGGTTGGTCACCCCCTAAGAAAGGACGGTTGTCGAAAATATAGGAAGAATCTTGACAGTTTGAACGAACAAATTAGGTATGTGTATAAATAAAAGAATATGGATTGCAAAGAATCGAATGGAAATATGTATCACCCATATCAACAAGCACACACAAAATCACAAAAACAAAAAATATAACACCCCCTGCAGTCTATATTTTTCTGAGTCGATTACACCTGCTCAAGAACATGATTGTCAAAGTAAAACTGTGTCGAGAAACGGGCTCAAGATGTACTGATCACGAAGTCAGGTAAGTGCAGAGATAAGTGTAACATTTCAGAAAATAGGAAATATTATTTTTCGAAGTTAAATAATAAAATAATAAATTTCACGGATATTATACAAATATTGAATTGAGTTTTTGTAGAATGGTATAATTATATACCTATATTTTTTGGAAAATAATTGGAATTTAAGATAAATTATCATTAATGAAAACATTTATTGGATTTTGGCTTTTATAAATTATTATATAATTATTTACATACAAATTTATGTTAAACTGATTAGTATTTCAATAATTGAGCATTAAACCAAGTTATTTTGTTAAAACCATGTTTAATGTGTCATGATATGTAACATTGAGATTTTGATTTGTAGCATAGTTTTGTTTTTAAAAAGAAAAGGAAAAGAAAAGAAAAGAAAAGAAAAAGAAAAGAAAATAATAAATGAGAGAGGTGACATGGAAGTGACTTTGAGTTATGAGAAGAGAGAGTGAGAAAGAGAGAGAGAGAGAGATACGGTTGCTACAACCATAGAAAATTCTCCATTTGCTTTCTTCACCTCCATTTTCTTCATCTCCTCCTCCTTCTTCAACTCCTTCATCCTCATTGCACCATGAAACCACTCTCAAAATCATCTCAAAAGCTCATACAACCTTCACAAAAAATTGTTCATCACCTCATCCTACACATCATGGTAGGATCAGGTTCTAGTTTTGAGCAAGTTTGGCCATCTAGAAATTTTCTTGAGTTGCTATTTGAGATAAAACTTTCACCTTTCTTCAAGTTTTTAGGTTTCCTAACCTCATGCTTTAGTTTAGAGTTAAAAAGTTTATATTTAGTGAACTTGGAAAATTCTAGGATGAGAATTAGGAAGTGATGCTTGTAGTGGATGTATAGTAGAGGGTGTAATGAGTGTCTACTGGCTTAGTAGTAGTGGTAGCCTTGATTAAAATGAGCTTAGAAGGTTCAAAGGAGAACTTAGAAATTTCTGATGTCGGTTTTGTGGAGATATTGATGATCAATTGGAATCTGGTATTACTCAGAGACTCTGAAAATTAAATAGCAAATACAGTAAGATGTGCAGACCCATAGAAAGCTACCCTTGAAACCCGAGCACAATCTAACTTAGCTTGGCCGCCAATTAATTCGTTTTGGCCGCAATTTGCGGCCCAATTTTCAACCCAATTTTGGAGATACGGTCTGAGCTTTTGTCTGTAGCTCACTTTTTAGATAACTAGACCTACCATATATGCAAAAAAGTTTAATTTCACCTTAGATAGAATCTGGGAGAATTTTACTAAGATTCTGCTTATGTATTCCGACTTTTGAAACTTGGTTTTTGATATTTGAGTTTTGACTCGGTCGTTTGACGTTCGTACGCCAACGTCAGGCGTTGTTTTGTTGTTCTAGCACGAGCAGACCATAAGTTCTAACATATGTGCCCTTCGCTTGTCGTATCGGTTTTCGATTTGGATTTTTATGCGATACGATATACTTTGTGTTAGTATTTCATGCATTTGGCTAGAGCAAAACACGATGCGAAATGGTAAAATCAAAATTTTCTAGCAAGCATGGCATACTACCTTAGTGATCATCCTAAAACTACAACATGCAAGAACTAAAAAGGACTAAGAGCTAAGATAGAAAAATCATACTACCTATGATGCTTCTTCTTTCAGGCTCTAAGATGGGTAGTAAAGTGGCTCCTTTGATTTGAACTCCTAACTTGGTCTCCAAGAGTTCACCGGCTTGAGTTTCATTGTCGGCCCTTTCCGTCGAAGACGATCCACGGCGATGAATGGCAACTCAAACTACTCCTTCTTTACTAGTTGCTAGGTATCAAAGAGAAGTATGGGTAGTTTTTTATGGTGAAGGGTTTCTGTCTTTTCTCTCTATTCTTTTTCTTTTCTATCCTTTTCTTTCTCTCATGAATTTTTTAAGTATGAAGGAGAGAGAGTGAGAGTTAGGTTATGGTCACACTCACCATGCTCTCATGACCTAGCCATGCCACCTCTCTTCTATCATCCTTACACATGTCCTAGGGTGTGTGAAAAGATTACACATCACCCTTGGGCATGCACAAATGAGATAAAGAAAAAAGGATAAAAAAAAAGGATTTATCATGGTTGAAAACATATTAGCCATAATAAAAAGAAAATGTTCACATCACATGGAACAATAAAATAAAGAGAGAGAGAGAGAGAGAGAGTAATTTATGATATTAGGTTAATTACATGTATTATCACATTATTACATATAATTAAACTTTCCATTGAATTAACAATTAATACAATGACCCAGTTTATCTCAATAAAACGGCTAATATCATAACTCGTCCGGCTAAAGACGAATGTCTAACCGGACACTACATGCATCCCATGCACGCATTACATTATTTCGCTCGAGTGGACAAAACATCTGTGTGTGACTCTAAAGACCCGTCAACACGCTGGCAGTAAGTTGTTGGATCACATCCTTAACTTACAAGCACGTCCGCGGTACTAGCTGTACGTAACGGCCAACCAGGCATTGAACAAATGAAAGGTCGACAAGAAAACTTGCTCGTACCCTACATAGCCTATCGATGACACTTACCGTACAGTCCGGTCTCTTCGTCTGAGAATGTCGCATATCGGGTCTGGGATGTGGTATTCGTCAAACTCCCACTAAACCGATGAATTGTGCAAGCATAAAGCTCATAACCATATGAGAAACTACTAACAACGCTTATCAGTAAATCTCACTTTCCCTGACCAGGGACTTATGGTTATAGCTAGTCTTACACAGCGCAACATCAACTCCTCATACCGGGAGAGATGGATCCCTTCCGATCGCTCATTGCCTCCACATGATCCGGGACTGTATCCAACCACTACCTGTTTGCATAGCCTTTTAAGGCCGTGGTAGGGCAGTAATCTAATTACAGTGGGGACTATATGAGATACTATGACAATCTTAGGTCTACAGACTAACCTGTACATGTGTCACCTGAGAATTTATATCTGACGATGGGTATAGTACCATCTAGGAGTTCTCGGTGAGTCCGTTCGGTGTACTCAGTCTCTAATGAGCACCTGCATACAATCTTTGGTGTCAAACACCAATGGTTGTGGGATCAACCATCGCCCTATACTGGGTCGAGAAACATATGCACTAGTCTACTATGGGATATCGATGCCCTGTCTCGATACCCCTACAACTAGGAACTTTTAAGGATGTGCTTATCGACTACCCAGGGCCCACTAGTATGATCGACATCATAGTCCTGGTAGTTAAGCAAAGATCTTAAGGGCTCTATCAACATGTATAACCAAGAGCAAGATAAAAGTGTATACACGTTAAGATAAAGTCAAAACCAGATAGTACACTATCATTTTCAGCAAGATTATTCTATGCAAACATATTTCCCTGATGTCCAATATAATGTACAATAATGGCCTCTAGGGTATACATATCCAATACTTTGATTGTAGGTACAAGTGCGTGGACTCTCAGGACAACAAAGGAGGGCAAGGCATCCGTCGAGATCGACTAGGGTGAGGCGTTGCAGATGAGTAGATGTATATCTACAGGGGAAGTCAGGTGGATGGCGTATAGCACCACCGCAATCGTAGTATTAGGATATATATGAGTATATATATATACACTTAGGATACAAATACTTAGCTAATAGTGTTTCTAGAATATTATAGGTGATAGTAGTATATTAGTAGAATAATATATCCTTTGTACTATTTCTTAGCCTATGATCTATATCTACTCATGAAAGTGTATAACTACATATATTTACAATATGATACGATATGATTAGGATATGATCTGATATGATGAAACGAGTCGATATGATATGAAAAGATGATATGAGGCGATGTATATACATGATGTGATACCAGATGATATGCTACGTGATGATATATGACTAAATGAGATGATATGATGTACGTAACGATAGATCCGTACTACTTGATTGATGATATCGTACGATAGATTATACCGTACGTGATATGATGTATGTGACGATATATCCGTACTATTTGATTTGATGATATTGTACGATGGATTATACCGTACATGATATGATGAGGATGGATCGCCGATTTATATATATATCGAATTGAGAAATATTATTTTTAAATCACTAAAGTAGATATTAGGATATATTTTGAGCCATACCTATTTTCAAAACTAACGAACCGTTATGCACTTTTAAATGATAACTTCAAAAGTTGTACGGATTTTCAAATGGTATCTTTTTCAAAAATATCGTAGCTCCTATTTTCAAAAACAACGATTCTTACAATTTTAAACTATAACTGTATGGCTCATACATAATTATATATTTTATACTGTTCGCATTTACGTTTTCTTTATTTCTGCATATGCTCGTGTTATTTTCATTACGAAATATATACTACGTTTCGTGTACTTATCTTTATACGATTTCGTCTGCTAGGACACACGCATCATTACCGATGATGCGTATGTTGCACATACATACTCGCCAGCTCACACACATATCATCGGTAATTGCCATGCTACGTACACCTTAGAAATCGCTATGTCACTATATCGCCTGTAGAATTTTAGTTATTATTTAGTACCCGATACCACACATACTAGTTCAGATATTACATTTTCATACCTAGCTACACAACACGCTCACATGAAAACACCTGCTATACTTTACAGTACTGTTCTGTGCCTGTACATATTTTTTCATCATTGTTACATGCTTATGAGATTCCGTTTTCATGAGGTTTATGGATTTGAGGAACCGCGGTTATGTTTTAAAAACTTGTGATTGTTTTAAAAAACACGATTTCGCTTGATATGATATTTTGACATCCACCATGAGTTTTCTCGATACTGACCTATGATGATTACCCAATTCGAGGTGTGAGGAGTCACCATCTGCGGGTACATGGTGGACCCTGTTGGTTATAGTGCCCTCAAGTCAATTATTGAATCGCAGGCACGCGATTGCAATGATTGAGGGAGGACCTATACGGATAAAACAGTCTTAATCAAGATGATAATATGCTATCTGGTTTGTCTTTATCATCATATACATGCTTTATGTGGTATTATAGATCACTATTACATGTTGATAGAGCCCACAGGGTTCTTTTTTGACTACCAGCATTATGATGGCGATCATATACGTGAGAGCTGGGTGGTCTATAAGCACATCCTTAAATGTCCCTAGTCGTGGGAGTATCGAGACTGGGCATTAATACTCCAGAGTATACTAGTATATACTAATCGAGACCCCGACGAGGGGCGGTGGCCAGGTCTTACAAGCCATTGGTGTTAGTTTGTTCACCTAAGATAGTATACAGGTGCTCATTAGGTTATGAGTACATTGGACGGACTCGCCGGGAACTTGCTAGTTGGTAGTATACCTATTGTCAGATAGCAGTTCCCAGGTGGCATGTGTGCAGGTTAGTCCGTCGACCTGAGATCGTCATTTTTCTCGTGTGAGTTCCCACTGTGCTTTTATTACTACCCTACCACGACTCAAAGGAGTCGTGCAAACAGGTTTTAGTTGGGTACAGTCCCGGGCCACATGGAGGCAGTGAGCGGATCGTCGGGGATTTGTCTCTCCCGGTATTGAGGGTTGATGTCGCGTTGTGCATGGGTGGCCATCACCAGAAATCCTTGGCCAAGGTAGTCGAGAATTACTGATTTGGATCAATAGTTTCTCAGTTGGTGATGGGCTTCATATCGACACAAAATATCGCGTTATTAGGGGTCTGACTTTATCCACCCCTCTAGACTCGATATGCGATACTCTTAGACGAACAGACCAGAATGTATGGATATTGTCACTGACAGGCTCAGTAGGGGTTCAGGATGAGTTTGCTCGTCGGCCTCTCTTTCGCTCAATACCTGGGCAGCCATTACGTACAGCTAGTGTTGCTGACGTGCTTGTGGTTAAACCCACTGCCAGCGTATTGACGAGTCTTCAGAGTCCCATACAGAGGGTTTCCCTGCTTCGGGCAAAATGATGTAGAGGTCGTATGGTTTTACGGCAGGGTTCGATCATATACGTGCACTTGTGCACTTATCAGGATTCGAACGGATAATACTAGTGGGCTTTGGTTTAAGCCGGATTCTAGTATTATATTATTGGATTATTTTCGTCTCATTGTATTCGTATTTTTCGGAATACGGATACGGGTATATATATACGGATAAGGGGTATTCTTGTAATTTATTACAAGGTGCTTCTAGAAGATGCCACCTCATTTAGTTTTAACCATTTAGGATTAAATGGTTAATGAGGTGGATAGGATGAGGTGTTTATTACATTTATTGTGGCATGGCTTTGTAATGACTTATGGTCACTATTCAAGCATGCTTGATTTTTGTTTGTTGGGAGATATTTTGAAAACTTAAGATATTTTGTGTTGACTTAAGATATTTTTGGAGACTTGAGATATTTATTGGATGGCTTCAATTATTGCTCACACAACACAACAACACAAACACTTAGCCATTTTTCTTGAGTTGCCTCTCACACTCTCTTCCTCAAGCTTCCTCTTCTACCTCCTGTAGGGTTACTAGGCACTATCACAAAGGTCTATAAGGCATCAACCATACCGAATTTAAAATTTACAAGTGCCGAACAACCTAAAACAAGGATCTTTGCTAGATAATTAGGGTTAACAAAGCAAGTAAACATCTTTACATCAAAGAGAGAGGGACTACAACCTTTGTAGTCCGCTCCTTCGCTTCATAAGCTCCGAATTGTAGTCCGCTCCTTCGCTTCATAAACTTCCGAACTCTAGAGAGGCTCCACAAGCCGAACGATCCATGCTTGCTTGAAGTCTTCCTTTTCGAAGATGATCTACCTTGAAGAATCTTTAACTCAAGCTCTCACTTCTCTAATCAACGTATTAGTGAAGTGAACACCCTAATCTAAGTGGCTAGAATAGATGAAAATGATGAAGTAGGAATTTAGCTCTCTTTTTATTTCAATTTCTCACTTTTATTCATCACTAGCAAAAAGCTAGCAAGCTTTTTTTGAGGAAGAAGAAGAAGAAAAGTATTTATGATGGATAATGAATTATTGTCCATGGTTACAAATCCAATCTTGGGTTAAGTATGATGGCTTAACCCTTGTAGAGAATTGACTATTGTAAAGGGTTTGGGTTGGCTTAAGAAATATCAACTCAAAATATCAATCCAAAATATTTAAGCATAAAAAAAAGATAAAGCTTCTAAAAGCTTCATGAAAAAGCTAACCCAAATCAAACCCTAACTATGTTTAATCTCCACAAATCATGTTGCATTTGTAATCATAACTTGTTACAATATTATATATCACATATATAATATATTTTTGTAACAAAAGAAAATAATACAATTAACATATATCGCATATATATCAATGTATTATCCGGTGAGAAAATGAATCAATAAAGTGAGCTTATATTAGATAATATAATGAAATATATCACATATATAATTATACATTAAATTATCGAATCAACACTTGATCCGACAATCTGGCTATATCGCATATAACCGACTAATATATCATGTACCGATTCATCGAATCAACACTTGATCCGATGACCCGGCTATATCACATATACCCGTCCGATATCATATATCGCGAGAATAGAATACGGTATCTCATATCGTATTATTCTCGGTCCCGCACATATCACATATGTGCTCCTACTCCGTTTTTCCTGAGTCAAGAAACCTCTGTGGAGGACTCTAAAGAATCGTCTATACGCCGGCAGTAGGTGATGATCATATCAAACACCCACAAGCTGCAAGCGGTCAGCTAAACGTAACAGCCATCCAGGTATTGAGCGATCAGAAGATCAACAAGTAAGCATGTACATTCTCCTGTGAATCCAATCAGTAACACTACCGTACAGTCCGGTCTCTTCGTCTGATATGTCGCATATCTAGTCTAGGGGCGGTAAACGTCAGACCCCGGTAACCGATAAGTCGTGTCGATGTGAGGCTTATAACAGGTCGAGAAACTACTGATAACACTTACCAGTAGCACTCTGTATCAGCCCTGGCCAGGGACTTCCAGTTATAGCCAATCGAACACAGCACAACATCAACTCCCTATACCGGAAGAGACGAAACCCCTCCTATCGCTCATTGCCTCCATGTTATTCGGGACTGTACCCAAAAGTCACCGTTTTGCACGCCCTCTTGGATGTGGTAAGGTGTGTTAATGTATATGCCCTAAAGGCTATTACTGTATCATACTAGTTTGTATATTACTTAATGGAAGCATGGGATATTCACCTTGTATATACAATCTTGCTCAAAATAGTAGTATGCTACTTGGTTTGTTTCTACTTCAATGTGTACATGTGTTTATTTTAGTATATCGCCTATACACATTAGTGGAGCCCTTAGGATCTTTGCTTGGTTACCAGCGTTGTGATGGCAGTCACACTAGTGGGGGCTGGGTAATCTATAAGCACATCTTTATGCAGGTCCCTAGTCGCAGGACTATCGAGACGGGGCATCGATACTCCGGAGTAGACTAGCGAATGCGCTTCTCATCCCAGAGTGGGAGATGGTCTGTCCCACAGCCATCAGTACGTCGTACTGGAGATAGTATACGGGTGCTCGTTGGGTTACGAGTAAACTGGACGGGACTCGTCGGGAACTGACCGGTTGGTATTATACCTATCGTCAGTTATCAGTTCCCAGGTGACATGAGTACAGCTTAGTCCGCTGACTTGACACTGTCACTTCGCCTCGAGTGTGTTCCCACTGTACTTTGATTACTACCCTACCACGGCTCAAAGGAGTCGTGCAAACAGGTACTAGTTGGGTGCAGTCCCGAAGCACTTGGAGGCAGTGACGGTTAGACAGGATTCGTCTCTCCCGGTATTGGGGGTTGACATCGCGCTGTGTCTAGGAGAGCCATTACACGAGTAGTCCCTGGCCAGGGCAAGCGGGATATACTGGTAGGCTTCCAGTATTATCTCAGGGTGTATTGGGCTTCACTCCGACACGACTTGTACCGCTATTAGGGGACTGAAGTTTACCGCCCCCTAGGCCCGCCATGCGATGTATCAGACGAACAGACCGGACTGTACGGAGATTGTCACATTCAGGCTCAGTAGGAGTTCAGATGGATTTCACCTCGTCAGTCTTCTTGTCGGCATCTACCTGGGGACCGTTACGCACAGCTAGTGCCGCTTGCGGTCTGTGGTTAAACCCACTGCCAGCGTAGTGTCGAGTCTTTAGAGTCCCACACAGAAAGCTATTCGCCTTTAGGCAAAAGAGTAGAGGTCGCATGGTTTTGCGACAGGTCGCATGGTTTTGCGACAGGTCGCATGGTTTTGCGACAGGTCGCATGGTTTTGCGACAGGGTTCAATCACATCCGTGCACTTGTGCACGTTTAGTGTCCGGACAGTTTACACTAGCGGGCTTTGGTTTAAGCCAGATCCTAGTGTACGTATTGGGATTGGTTTTATCCAGTTTGTATTCGTGTTCCTCGGAACGCGGATGCGGGTGTGTATGCACAGTTGACCGGGAGACAGAGGCAGAGGATTCTCATTAGGGTTGTTGACCGTTGACTGTTGACTATTGACTTTTTGCTCAACCCTAATGAGAATATGATATATGATTAACAATAATATTAATTAAGTATTGTGGTGACATGGTTGTTGAGGGGTTGACTTTGTTGACTTGTTGACTTTGTTGACCGGTTGACTAGGTTGGACTAGTTGACCATCATGATGACAATGGCTATCATTTCATGGCAAAGACTTTTCACCTGCTTGTTCTCTTGTGTAATATGAGTGCATGAAATGATATAGCCATTTTGACTTAAACCATTTACACAATACTTGATTACTATTTTTGTGATGATGGTTTTGGATTATGAGAGCCAAGTGAGAAAAGTCTTGCTCATTCTACCATTTTTCATTCTCTCTCTTGTGTTCTTGAGCTCTCATCTCCTTCCTCTTGCTCTCCCTCTCTTTAGTCTATGGTTCACTTGTCTCATGTGTTGAGAACCAAGAACCATAGAGAAAATCCCAACACACTCTTCTCTACTCACTCTAGTTCACAAGGTTTAGCAAACCGAGTGAACTAGTTTCTTCAAAGACCGAAGAAGAAGCTAAAGGTAGAAGCTTTCAGGTGGATCGATCTTCGGCGCAAGGAGACGACGGGGTGAAGCCGATCCGGACAACCATCGAGGCTTGAAGATGAAGGAGTTCAAGAAAGAAAGGTATAACCCCCTAACCGAGTAGTTAACAACTCCTAGTTAGGTTGTTAGTTAGATGTTTAACAAAGATCTGGTTTTGAGTCCATGTTACCACCTCTACAAAATTGTTTTTCACTAAATTCCGCATGCCCGAAAGTACCGGGAGAGGTAGCATGGACTTACAGTGGTATCAGAGCCTAGTTAAACTCTATCTAACATGTTAGCATAGTAACTAGAAATTCGATAGGAGAAAAAGTCGCGAAATACACCCGGATTTCAAACTTTCTGTCGATTTTCAAAGTGCTGCAAAAATTATTTGAGATATACCAAAAATCGACTCAGGGTTTTTAGAAGAAACTGCAAAAATTCAACCCACTGAATCGATCAACGCGCCGCGTTTCCGCGGCGGGAGCTTGCTCCCGCCGCGGAACCGCGGCCGAGTTGACTCGGTAGTGGGGTTTTATTTTTGCAGTTTGTTCATAGGGGTATTTTGGGATTTTTGGAATATGTATTTTCTGCCAAGATTTTCCAGAACGAAAATTTTATGTTTGGGGCCTGAAAATCCGTATTTTTGATCGAACTTCTAAAAGACTTAAGCTGACGGATTTTTCTGTGATGTGATATTTGTATTGAACGTCTGCTAATCGCTATATGTCGATTAGTGGGGGTTATACAAATCTGTGATCTATAATGTTATTGGAATGTGTATATGAATTCATTGGATTGTCGCGGGTGAATAGCCGGGGTTGTGAGACGAGAGTTTTCTTTTCTTTCAATTCATGTAAATTTGTAAATTGATGTAATAATTATTTGTATGGCCGCACAACCGGGTCGGGGTTGTAGCCGTCATTGTATAATTTCTTTTTACTGTTTTTGCTCCTAGGATAGACCCATGGAGGGGGTGCACAAACTACCGGGTATGCCGAAGTGCCGAGTGGCCTACTCACGGAGTTGAGGGAGGTTGCTTCGCTTCGCGTACTTGGCGGGTAGTTTGCCGCACCCGTAGGGGTCTTGGGTGGGGTATTGGCTATTCACCGCGACCGTGTAATCTGCTTTTCGTTACAGGCTCGTACGAATTGCGGATTCCTAGTATATCCAGTGTGTTCATCTGTGATCTGAAATGGCTGTCGTTGCAATATATCTATATATGATATTATTTAGGCGTTGCTTATGTCTTACAGCCGCGCTAGCCCAGCCCCCGCTCTGTCGTTAGTTAAGTAACCTAACGGGTAATGACGGGGCCCCGTGGCGAATGCGAATGGCATAAGCGTACGTCATATTTTGGTTGTTTTCTGCAATGGTAGGATTAAATGATGGGACGCATTAAAAGAACTAATGCAAGAATATCACGCATTAAAAGAACTAATGCAAGAAAAATAAACCAAGTAAAAGTCGTTGGAACACTTTCGAAAAACCACTCGGTTCTTTTCAAAACTAACTTTTAAATGCGGAGCTTGAGCCACTCCTTTTAAAAGCTATCTCGTTCCATCGATTATATCAAGTTCACTACGTTCACGGTTTAGCCAAAACCATTCGTAGCCCTCCGTCGTTTCACATGGATGGTCAATAATATTCAAGCTATGTTTGTTGGCCAAAGTCAAGGCATAGTGATTGATAGCTATTGGGTATTCATGTGCAGCATAGATAGATACGTTAGTTTGGAACAGTCGTACTGCCTTGTTGGCCAAAGTCAAAAGTAGGTGCGGGTGGATTCAAATTAACCTGGAGAACGACGGGTAGAACTTGACATGTGTAACATTTTCAAAAATATAAAATATTAATTTTGGGAATTTTTATGATTTAATATTATTTTATTGATTATTTTAATATTAAATTAATATTTAAATGCAAATAAATAGGAAAAAATTGAGAAAAATTATGGAAAATTCTAAAATGGGTTATTTATTGGGATTATGACATTTTTAAGTTGTTGTGATCATTTTGACACTAATTTAGCGCTAATCGCGATTAAAATCGCTAATCGGGTTTTTCGGCAATTTTGTGCAAAACTTGCACATATCACATTTTCTACACTTGTGCATTTTTCTAGCCATGGATTTCTTTTTGTGTTCACTATTGAGGTGAGAAGGTTTGGTTTAAGGAAGAGAAAGGAAAAGAAAAGAGAAAAGAAAAGAAAATGAGGGTAGGTGAGAGAGAGAGGTGGACTTTGACTTATACCCTTAGCCATACCCCTTCATTCCTCATTTCTCTCCCTCTTCTTCCTCCTCCTACTGCTGCTGCCCCTTCCTCATCTCCCTCCCCTCTTCAAAGCCCAAAAACATCTCAAAAACTACACCAAAACCCCATGTCGGTTTCATTAAAAATGTGCACAAGCCCGAGATCTTCAAGATGGACTAAGAAAGCTTGGATTGTGGCCACTAGGGGCAACTCAAGAAAATTCTTGAGTTGCCAATTGAGGTAATTTCTGAACCATGATCTTAATTTTAGCATTTCCTATACCCCTATGCAAGTTTAGAATCGATATCGGGTGAATTTGTGGACTTGGTGAAAACTAGTTAGGGTTTGAGGAAATGGTGAGTTGTGAGGGGGAATTTGAGTTTAGAAGAGATCATATGAGCACCCTAGAGCTAGAAACCCAGCCCAATCCCACTGGAAACCAAAAATACGGAATTTCGGGACTTTCATGTCGGTTTGTGAGTGTTTGTGTGTGCAGGGAAATCTGGGATGCACTGGGACATTTCTAGGTAAAATAAGCAATACCAGATACCCACATTAGACCACAGGAGGCCACCCTAGGAGTACGAACCCCTTTGGGAATAGGGGGGCCGGCCAGGCCGGCCAAACAGTGTATGTGGCCGGCCCCTCTGTGATGAAACCTCCCCATTTTGCTTCCATACCTCATATACACCCTGCATAGCACCCTGGAGTTGTTTATTTGCCTTGGTTTGGCCTGAGATAAAATCTGGGAGCATTTTCTCAAGTTGCAGCTTTGAAATTTGATTTGGTTTTGCGTGTTTTGATTTCCAGATTTTGATGTTAGTGTGTTATCTCGATCGTGTGACGTTTGTACGTCTATATCGAGTGATTTCGAGTTGTTTTGCGAAGGCTAACCGTAGGTTCTAACCTATAAGCCTTTTTGCGTATCGTGTCGGTTTTAGCGTATCGTATTGGATTTAGTGTGTCGTTTCAAGTATTGAATTGGTTTTGATGCGATGCGATACGTGTGATTCGTGTAGGTACACCGCGACGATCCGAGGCGATGCGGAAGATGACGGAGACATCGACACCGACACGCAGGATACAGGTGAGTAGATTATATCTACAGGGGGAAGTTGGGTGGATGGCGTATAGCACCCCCGCAGTCCGTAATTAGTATTATGTAGTATTTTTATGTGTGTGATAGCTTTAGTGTGTCTTGGTTAGTTAAGGGTAGAAATAACCAGCATAGCTCCTAGTTGCGAACCATAGGATAGATTTGCACCCACACGTATACACTTTTGTGTTTCTTGTACTTGCACCGTGTTTGATGATATGGGATGACTTTGGAGATGAGTCGATGGTGTGGGCTTGTGCCGTGAGATCGGTGATTTGATACGATTCATATGTGGGATATGACTTGTGATTCTTGCGGGCTTGGGATATGTGTTTACCCCCGCATGCATACTTCTTTGATGGTATCGATTGTACTAGACATAGAGTAGTACCCCAGACTATTTGATCTGATGATAGTGATACCTATTATGTGATGAGACAGTGAGATGTTGAACCTTACCCAGCTATTGGGGATGCCGTGCGATGATTTACCGTACGAGCCGATATTGATGATAGATCCGCACTCATAACTCGAGGATATCTTACGATATGACATTGAGGCGAGATCACCGACTATATATCTATATATATATATATATATCGATTCGGATGTTAGGCGGTTTCCTTACCTGTAGTTCAGCTTATTAGTTCAGCCGTATAGTTAGTGTAGTTGTTATAGTAGATTAGACTTCTTACCTATTTCAAAAACTAACGAATCGTGGGCATTTTTAAAGACAGCTCAAGGGAATCTACGGATATTTCAAAAACGACGTATCTTTTCACAAAAACACCGTAGCCCCTATTTTCAAAACCCCATGATTCGTGTTATTTCAAAAGGCACCAATTGTAGGACTTATGTTGGATTAATGCAGATTAGTTTTAGTTACGTCCAGTTTCAGCTCCCACTCCCCTTTTGTGGTTCGCTTTGCATCGCATTTTATTACTATGTTCATACTCCAGTATTAATATCATGCTGATAGGACACCAGCACTATTACCGATGATGCGTATGTACCACGTACACTTACTTGCCGGCTCACACACATCTTCATCGGTAATTGCCATGTCACGTACACCTTAGAAAGTATAGTATTGCTTGACATAGCCTTTTTGCTAGTAGTTTAGACATTGTAGTTATTACCTGCTACTTCCTGCATACTGTTATTCATTGTTATGCCGCATTCATGGATTCTCATGCATATATTCACTATTTTGCATGCTATTGAAGTTTGGATTTGGACTTCTATGAGATTTTCTGGATTTGGAGGAAAACCGCAAAAACACAATTAAACATATTCTCTCTTTTAAAATAAAAAGTGCGGTTTTCCCATGATGTATGAGTCGTCCACCATGAGTTTGCTGATGGATTTGGAAACCCGATTCGAGGAGACGGATGAACCGTTTCGGGTACATGGTGGACCCGGTACGGTACCCCGGGGCAAGAGGAATGTGGTGATGACGTTGAGCCTGGCAGGGGAGTACTACCTACCGGTGATTTTACCCGACGCGTCGGATATCCGGAGGATACCGTCGTGGTCTTGAGATTTATGGTAGGGGCCGGTCTGGACTGACGGCGCCCTAGATATCGTGGTTGAGACTTTGAGATATCGGGATATTGGGATTTCGTTTGTGCCGATGCTAGGCACAGTTTTATGCTGATTTCATTATGGTACCTCATTTTAAAAATACAAGGGAAATCTCACTAAAAGTATGAAAACAGTTGCTTCATGTAAATGTATTCTGTTTTCACGCATTCATATATCATTCATATGCTATATTGTTATCTGAGGCACTGACACAGACACATGAGATTGCACTCGGGTTAGATATTTACCCTAGCCTTGCTATAGGCTGCATATTTGTATATTGAGGATTTTATATACTGATCGTATGGACCTAGGGATGTCTTGCTTTCGGTTTCTGCTTGTAGATGTTTCTATTCACGAGTTGGCAACTCACCCCCATTGTGCCACAGTTCTTGCAGGTTCTGCCGTACAGGTTCTATTGCGGCATTTCTGGCACACTACCTTCTTGCGGGTGATTTGCTTTGGTAGGTGGATTCTTTCGTATCAAGAATCACCATTGCATGTATTTATTTCATTGTATCTAGAAATTGTCCATCAACCAAAACCTGTGTATTGTTTCAGACATAGACTTTAGTGTTATATTATTCGACCTTAGAGTTGCGCTTAGTGGTATTGCGGTTTCTTATTGTTTTTGTGTTTTTCTTTGAATTTGATCCTCGCCACTTGGCGTTGTATAT
The DNA here is from genome assembly GCA_030015575.1 of Agapanthus africanus. Taxonomy (NCBI): domain Eukaryota; kingdom Viridiplantae; phylum Streptophyta; class Magnoliopsida; order Asparagales; family Amaryllidaceae; genus Agapanthus; species Agapanthus africanus. The sequence goes on from JASDDO010000001.1 coordinate 146,637,667, forward strand.
TATATCTTGTGTGGTTGTGACCGTCGATTGACGAAGAGCTAGCTCCCGCTTGGGGATGCCTTTATCATTGCATATATATATTGTTATCCTTGTTGTACCCCATTCGGGGCCAGTTTTACAAAAGAAACTCTGCCGAAATTTTTAGAAAAGACCTTATTGTTTTTAAAATGCACATTCGGCTTAGTTATTTAAAAAAACTTGATTTCAAACATGTTTTTCATCACTTCTTTAAACCAGTTTCTTTACTTATTCTTAAAAATGGTTTTAGATTTCTGGGCTTTTGGCTTACTTGGATCAGATGGAGTCCTATAGGCTTCATATGTTTCAAGGGCCAGTCACGTGCTCTTTCGGGTCGTGACAAAGTTGGTATCAGAGCGCTAGGTTGACCTTGGTTCGAGTCTAAGTTTGACTATGTGGAGCCTAGGGAGTTATTTATATACGGAGCTTAGGCTTGACCTTACGGAACTTAGACTTGGTCGAGGGGGTGTAAACCCGAACTTTCGTCGTTTTAGGATGACCCTTGGTTGATGGATTAGGTGACTAAAGTAGAGTGACGTACCGTTGGTATGTTCCGCGGCATACTTACGACACGCCACTCCGCTTAAGGAACCTTAGGATGTGCATACTTTTGAGATCAGTGATTCTCTTTATATCCAGGATTATACATCCATTTGAGATCCCCGATTCTATTAGTTTCATGATCATACCTTCATTGATGTTGTTCCTCCCTATGATCATGTATCCACTTTGGATCTGTTGTTTCCCTTCTTGCCACTGATGTGCTCTCTTTGACACTCGATTGAGGTTCCTGTCACCATGTTTGAGCGCAGTTTGGGCTGCTGCTAGGTTTACGGCCGGTGTGAGCTCGTTTAGTACGAGAGCCGACCATTGTGTTTTCTGGTGACATGGGAACGTCTCGAGTTAGTGTTGGTGATTGTGACCTCTAGTGGAGGCGAGTGCTTGGTCTTGCACCGGATGATCGGGCCATTGTTAGAGCTGCCAGTTGAGAGAGGACTGTTGATGTACAGCATACCTCAGAGATTGTGATGTCGCCTACCGTGCAGACAGATGGACCAGCTGTTGCTGAGATTGACAGGATGTCGCTTTCGGAGCTTACGAGCTGAGATTGCCGGAGCTTCCAGGCAGATATGCGGCAGATGATAGCTAGTCTACCCGATTTGAGAGACGAAGGTGATTCGTCCGATTTTGCGCCAGAGCGGGCCCAGTCGAGTTGAAGATTTCCAGTGTGGAGAGTCTTACTCAGATCTAGAGCAGGCTGATTCAGTGATGACCGCTTATGTATTGCCTTTCCTGGAGGATTGAGGCGCTATTCGGCATACAGGCATATGAGCCAATTGTTGCTGCAAATGATGAGATATCGCCCAGATGATTGGAGCTACTGCAGCATGAGCATGTTCTTAGAGAGATGATAGCGAGTCGCTAGTCACCTGAGGATGAATGACTAGGACGTGTGGTGAATTCGCTTACCCCGATGCGAGGTCATCAGGTGGATTGATTTCAGCTAGAGACGACTTCACGCAGGTTCGTTGAGAGTCGATAGAGACGATCGAATGTCAGGAGCCTATTTTCCAAGTTTAAAGTATACGGAAAGACATGCAGGTGATTCTATAGACCCTCTAGAAGAATGAAACCCTAACTCGACTTAATGACCGTGTGACAGCCTTTGAACCTTAGGGTTTACGGCGGTTCCGCGGCGCCATTAGTGAGGCTTGGGTTTGCCTTCTACGGCTGGACCACCGACGCTGTGGCATGTACTCGATACTATTAAACTGTACCCGAGATGTGAGCTCTTGGGGGATTATGAGGATCTGACGAGTCGATCGGATGGTTCGACATCTTTCGGATATCGTGATGGGACACTGCTTGGGAGACTCCAGATACGAGCATAGCCGTCGGGGCGCAGTTCGTGTAGCCACGATGAGACGAGTCCGAATCAGTCGACATTTGAGCAGAATGAAGATAAGAGTTCGTACGAGATTTCGACGAGATGACGTCCCACTCCGCTGACATTAGAGATGTGATACGCACCCCGAGGCGTTGTATATGGATATATCTTCCAGGAAGAAGCGCGATAAGTATGCAGCCGTTCCGGAATAAGCTTTAGCTTCAGCATTGGATGATGACTTCCGGGCATTTCGGCAGGATTGAGATTTGTGAAAGGGACCTCGACAGGACCTTTCTGGAGTACGATACGAGAAGACCTAGACCAGGAGTGGTCGTGTTGCGCACACCCAGCAGGCCAGAGTTCGGCATTGTCGACGAGGTAGTTGACCAGGATCGGATAAAGGAACTTACCCAGATGCGTTGCGAATTGATCAAGTACGGACGAGTGATGAGTTTTCCTCCGATGGTTGGGACGTGTTCCCGAAGACCTGTTCGGCCTGACATCTGCTACAGAATGATGAAGCTGCAGAATACGCGATTTCGAGTCCGTGTGAGAGACTTCAGATTGACCGTGGCCGAGAACAGTGCAGTGCATAGTAGCTTGGCGTGACGTCATAGTGGACAACGATGGAGACAGTTGGAACAAGAGGTTCGTGCAAGATACTGACGAGCTGTCATTGCTTCCCGTCGAGACTAGAGACCTGATATGCTTACAGAGACGTTGGGATGTGACCAGTTTCTGAGAAAATATTGTGTTGAGGACACAGGTGTCTTTTGAGTGAGAAGAGGTTGTGCAATAAAGCCAGCCTCTGTGCAGATCGGCATAGGCGAAATCGGAAGAGACCTTCAGCAGGATTCCTTCCAGGACATTGCGGCAATGATGTTTGCACCCAGGATCAGATGTGTGACGTGCTTTCAGAGAGCCCGAGGCTGATGACAGTGATATGCTGCCTTACGAGTGGTCGTGAGGTTTGACCGAGAGGTGACCAGAGAAGTGCCAGAACGGAATCGTCCCCGTTAGCACACCTGACAGGGCCGATGAGCCGATTGACCGCGTGATAGGTAATCCACAGGGAAGATAAGGACCCAGAGAGTCAGAAGACGCCAGACCGTGAGCAAGAGACAGGTAGATATCCTGCGCTGCTAGCAGTGGATGCACCGACTCCTTCTCGACCTTGAAGGAGGAACTACCGAAGACGGTATTTATGATTTGTGATTTTGTGATTCAATTATCACGTATCCGTCATTTTGGATTTCGGTATTTTGGGCGTTCTGTTTGCATGATTTAGTTTTGGTGACTGAGTTTTATGATATTGGTTTCATGCACCCACTGGATATTTATATATTTTGCGCAGAGTTTTCATGCATTTTAGTGTTATGCTTTGATTCGTGCACGCTGATGCACACGGTTGTGAGATTTTCCTTTGCGGTACACCTGATTTTGGTTTGAGCCGCATTATATCGTTGATTTTGACCGGATTTTTGATAATTGATTTTTGCCTCCGTGCTGGTGATGTGCTTTACGCCTGTTCGGTGTTTGCTATTGGATTTCGTGATTCCGTGCATGTTGAGTGCGCAAGGTTTAGATTTTCATTCGTGCACGATGGATGCACCGATTTGGATTTTCGCGCATGTTGGGCGCATGTTTTTAGATACGATTTTGGTGCGCACCCGATGCACTAAATCGAGATTTCTTCGTGCATGTTAGATGCACCGGACCTTGGCTGTCAGGCACATACGTTGCCCATGACGGATGCTTCGTGCACACCCGTTGCACTTAGATGTTGTTTTGTGCACCTGTTTAGCACATATATGGATTTTTGATTTCAGTGCGCACCAGACGCACAGGATTGTGTTATGTATAGATTGGATGTCTACATGTGTAGTTCCGATCCCTATCATATCGGTTTTGTATTGGATTTGACATTGTGTTTTTACATTGACTCCGATGATTGCGGATGCCTGACGGAGTTCTGTTTTTGAGTTATCTGCTCAGTACCCTTGCGCATGCATTGCGCTGTGACGTTCTATGTGTTGATGGTTTCGGAGCCCCGACGACTTTGGTTTATTACTGAAATGTTTTTGTATCTGGGGGTTTAAATTTAAATTCGGGGACCGAATTTCTTTAAGGGGGGTAGATTGTAACATTTTCAAAAATATAAAATATTAATTTTGGGAATTTTTATGATTTAATATTATTTTATTGATTATTTTAATATTAAATTAATATTTAAATGCAAATAAATAGGAAAAAATTGAGAAAAATTATGGAAAATTCTAAAATGGGTTATTTATTGGGATTATGACATTTTTAAGCTGTTGTGATCATTTTGACACTAATTTAGCGCTAATCGCGATTAAAATCGCTAATCGGGTTTTTCGGCAATTTTGTGCAAAACTTGCACATATCACATTTTCTACACTTGTGCATTTTTCTAGCCATGGATTTCTTTTTGTGTTCACTATTGAGGTGAGAAGGTTTGGTTTAAGGAAGAGAAAGGAAAAGAAAAGAGAAAAGAAAAGAAAATGAGGGTAGGTGAGAGAGAGAGGTGGACTTTGACTTATACCCTTAGCCATACCCCTTCATTCCTCATTTCTCTCCCTCTTCTTCCTCCTCCTACTGCTGCTGCCCCTTCCTCATCTCCCTCCCCTCTTCAAAGCCCAAAAACATCTCAAAAACTACACCAAAACCCCATGTCGGTTTCATTAAAAATGTGCACAAGCCCGAGATCTTCAAGATGGACTAAGAAAGCTTGGATTGTGGCCACTAGGGGCAACTCAAGAAAATTCTTGAGTTGCCAATTGAGGTAATTTCTGAACCATGATCTTAATTTTAGCATTTCCTATACCCCTATGCAAGTTTAGAATCGATATCGGGTGAATTTGTGGACTTGGTGAAAACTAGTTAGGGTTTGAGGAAATGGTGAGTTGTGAGGGGGAATTTGAGTTTAGAAGAGATCATATGAGCACCCTAGAGCTAGAAACCCAGCCCAATCCCACTGGAAACCAAAAATACGGAATTTCGGGACTTTCATGTCGGTTTGTGAGTGTTTGTGTGTGCAGGGAAATCTGGGATGCACTGGGACATTTCTAGGTAAAATAAGCAATACCAGAGACCCACATTAGACCACAGGAGGCCACCCTAGGAGTACGAACCCCTTTGGGAATAGGGGGGCCGGCCAGGCCGGCCAAACAGTGTATGTGGCCGGCCCCTCTGTGATGAAACCTCCCCATTTTGCTTCCATACCTCATATACACCCTGCATAGCACCCTGGAGTTGTTTATTTGCCTTGGTTTGGCCTGAGATAAAATCTGGGAGCATTTTCTCAAGTTGCAGCTTTGAAATTTGATTTGGTTTTGCGTATTTTGATTTCCAGATTTTGATGTTAGTGTGTTATCTCGATCGTGTGACGTTTGTACGTCTATATCGAGTGATTTCGAGTTGTTTTGCGAAGGCTAACCGTAGGTTCTAACCTATAAGCCTTTTTGCGTATCATGTCGGTTTTAGCGTATCGTATTGGATTTAGTGTGTCGTTTCAAGTATTGAATTGGTTTTGATGCGATGCGATACGTGTGATTCGTGTAGGTACACCGCGACGATCCGAGGCGATGCGGAAGATGACGGAGACATCGACACCGACACGCAGGATACAGGTGAGTAGATTATATCTACAGGGGGAAGTCGGGTGGATGGCGTATAGCACCCCCGCAGTCCGTAATTAGTATTATGTAGTATTTTTATGTGTGTGATAGCTTTAGTGTGTCTTGGTTAGTTAAGGGTAGAAATAACCAGCATAGCTCCTAGTTGCGAACCATAGGATAGATTTGCACCCACACGTATACACTTTTGTGTTTCTTGTACTTGCACCGTGTTTGATGATATGGGATGACTTTGGAGATGAGTCGATGGTGTGGGCTTGTGCCGTGAGATCGGTGATTTGATACGATTCATATGTGGGATATGACTTGTGATTCTTGCGGGCTTGGGATATGTGTTTACCCCCGCATGCATACTTCTTTGATGGTATCGATTGTACTAGACATAGAGTAGTACCCCAGACTATTTGATCTGATGATAGTGATACCTATTATGTGATGAGACAGTGAGATGTTGAACCTTACCCAGCTATTGGGGATGCCGTGCGATGATTTACCGTACGAGCCGATATTGATGATAGATCCGCACTCATAACTCGAAGATATCTTACGATATGACATTGAGGCGAGATCACCGACTATATATCTATATATATATATATATCGATTCGGATGTTAGGCGGTTTCCTTACCTGTAGTTCAGCTTATTAGTTCAGCCGTATAGTTAGTGTAGTTGTTATAGTAGATTAGACTTCTTACCTATTTCAAAAACTAACGAATCGTGGGCATTTTTAAAGACAGCTCAAGGGAATCTACGGATATTTCAAAAACGACGTATCTTTTCACAAAAACACCGTAGCCCCTATTTTCAAAACCCCATGATTCGTGTTATTTCAAAAGGCACCAATTGTAGGACTTATGTTGGATTAATGCAGATTAGTTTTAGTTACGTCCAGTTTCAGCTCCCACTCCCCTTTTGTGGTTCGCTTTGCATCGCATTTTATTACTATGTTCATACTCCAGTATTAATATCATGCTGATAGGACACCAGCACTATTACCGATGATGCGTATGTACCACGTACACTTACTTGCCGGCTCACACACATCTTCATCGGTAATTGCCATGTCACGTACACCTTAGAAAGTATAGTATTGCTTGACATAGCCTTTTTGCTAGTAGTTTAGACATTGTAGTTATTACCTGCTACTTCCTGCATACTGTTATTCATTGTTATGCCGCATTCATGGATTCTCATGCATATATTCACTATTTTGCATGCTATTGAAGTTTGGATTTGGACTTCTATGAGATTTTCTGGATTTGGAGGAAAACCGCAAAAACACAATTAAACATATTCTCTCTTTTAAAATAAAAAGTGCGGTTTTCCCATGATGTATGAGTCGTCCATCATGAGTTTGCTGATGGATTTGGAAACCCGATTCGAGGAGACGGATGAACCGTTTCGGGTACATGGTGGACCCGGTACGGTACCCCGGGGCAAGAGGAATGTGGTGATGACGTTGAGCCTGGCAGGGGAGTACTACCTACCGGTGATTTTACCCGACGCGTCGGATATCCGGAGGATACCGTCGTGGTCTTGAGATTTATGGTAGGGGCCGGTCTGGACTGACGGCGCCCTAGATATCGTGGTTGAGACTTTGAGATATCGGGATATTGGGATTTCGTTTGTGCCGATGCTAGGCACAGTTTTATGCTGATTTCATTATGGTACCTCATTTTAAAAATACAAGGGAAATCTCACTAAAAGTATGAAAACAGTTGCTTCATGTAAATGTATTCTGTTTTCACGCATTCATATATCATTCATATGCTATATTGTTATCTGAGGCACTGACACAGACACATGAGATTGCACTCGGGTTAGATATTTACCCTAGCCTTGCTATAGGCTGCATATTTGTATATTGAGGATTTTATATACTGATCGTATGGACCTAGGGATGTCTTGCTTTCGGTTTCTGCTTGTAGATGTTTCTATTCACGAGTTGGCAACTCACCCCCATTGTGCCACAGTTCTTGCAGGTTCTGCCGTACAGGTTCTATTGCGGCATTTCTGGCACACTACCTTCTTGCGGGTGATTTGCTTTGGTAGGTGGATTCTTTCGTATCAAGAATCACCATTGCATGTATTTATTTCATTGTATCTAGAAATTGTCCATCAACCAAAACCTGTGTATTGTTTCAGACATAGACTTTAGTGTTATATTATTCGACCTTAGAGTTGCGCTTAGTGGTATTGCGGTTTCTTATTGTTTTTGTGTTTTTCTTTGAATTTGATCCTCGCCACTTGGCGTTGTATATTATATCTTGTGTGGTTGTGACCGTCGATTGACGAAGAGCTAGCTCCCGCTTGGGGATGCCTTTATCATTGCATATATATATTGTTATCCTTGTTGTACCCCATTCGGGGCCAGTTTTACAAAAGAAACTCTGCCGAAATTTTTAGAAAAGACCTTATTGTTTTTAAAATGCACATTCGGCTTAGTTATTTAAAAAAACTTGATTTCAAACATGTTTTTCATCACTTCTTTAAACCAGTTTCTTTACTTATTCTTAAAAATGGTTTTAGATTTCTGGGCTTTTGGCTTACTTGGATCAGATGGAGTCCTATAGGCTTCATATGTTTCAAGGGCCAGTCACGTGCTCTTTCGGGTCGTGACAACATGTGACTTATGATTTGTTGGCCAAAGTCAAGGTCATAAGAGCATGGGGCAAAAATCCACATCGGGAGTTTCAAAAGAACTGAAACTTGCTAGCGTTGCATACCATTTGGAGTGTGATGATTCTGGTAGGATTCCTTCAGTTTTGTCACGCAATGATATTTGGATCCCGATCCTACTGTGAGTATATGCTACTCCTCGGGAAATTTCTCACTTAACGATCAATGCTATAAACCATGTAGTGTCTAGAAAGGTGTTAGCGGGGCTACGCCCCCAGGGAAAAGAGGTTATTTAATTAAGGAACTTCGCGAAAGCGTTGGAAAACCTCCCTCGAAGTACCGACACTGGCCTGGCTGAACGGTTAAGCAAGTATTGTACGGTGAGATTGATCCTGACTAATTCTTCCTTTTTGGTTTGAGGAGGGATTCGAGAAACAGTGGGAGCCATCTTGTTTAGACAAACTAAAAACCATTCTAAACTTGCAAGAGCATCATGCTGAGTGTTTCTTCTCTCTCCTAATTGCAGCGACCAATCGACATGACTGGACTTAAGTTACTCCTAGATAAAAACATACTGACAGGGCCAAACTACAAAGATTGGTTCAGGAATGTCAAGATGGCAATCACTTACGACAAGCTGGGGTATCTTCTTACCGCCAAAGCTCCCCCTGTCACAGGTCCCAAAACCAGCGTCGCGGATAAGGAAATCCGTAAGACCTGGGAACTAGACTGCGCGAAGGCCAAGTGTCTCGTGCTTGCCTCTATGGACAATGAACATCAGAGGAGGCACGAGAATATGGACCTGGAATCCATATTTCTTCATACAAAAGAACTGTATGGAGAGCAATCTCGTATCGCAAGATACGAAGTGTCGAAGAAGTTATTTTCGGCAAGATTGGCCGTCGGATCATCGGTAGCGGAACACGTGCTTAAGATGATAGGCTACATTGAGGAGCTCGCGGACCTTGGGACCACGTTAGAGAATGAGCTCTATACGGACTTGATTCTCCAGTCCCTTCCTTCCACTTATGCCCAGTTTATACTGAACTTCAACTTACAAGAAAAGGAAGTTGAACTTTCAGAACTCCTCAACATGCTGAGGAGCGCAGAGGGCACCCTACAGAAAGGTAGGGAAACATCCACTTTGTTTGTAGGAGGATCTTCCTCTTCTAGGTCCAAGGCGGAAGCCAAGGGAAAGAAGAAGAAAGCCCCCGCCAAACCAAGGGGCGGTGTTAGTAAAGTGGATACGAAGGTAAAGGCAAAAGCAACAAAGAAAGTGGGAAAGCTTGTGGATAAGGAAGAATGCTTCTATTGTCATAAGAAGGGACACTGGAAGAATGATTGCAGGGCTTGGAAGGCCAGAACACAGGATCTGAAGCAGGTTGCGGCTTCAGCTTCAGGTGTGTATGTTATTGAAAACTGTCTTTCAATAAACTCTACTTCCTGGGTATTGGATACCGGATCAGGATCTCATATCTATAATTCTTTGCAGGCATTGAGAAACCGTAGGGTTTTGAAGGCAGGTGACATGACCCTCAAAGTTGCAAACGGAGCTAGCATGGATGCTAAGGCCGTGGAGGACTATCACCTGGGGTTGTCAGATGGACACGTTTTGGTTTTGCGTAATTGCTATTTTGTACCCAACGCAACTTGTAATATCATTTCTGTATCTTTGACTTCTAAAGAAGGTTATGAATTTGCGTTTGTAAGTAATGTTGTAAACATTCACCTTATTCAAGTTCTGATTGGGTCAGGTACATTAAGCAATGGTATATACATATTAAACCAACCACAGATTTTCAATGTCCAGAATACACACAAAAGAAAGTCTCCGAAAATAAATCAGACTTTCTTGTGGCATTGTAGACTGGGTCACATCAATGAGAGAAGGTTGACGAAGTTACATACAGAAGGATATTTGAATGCGTTCGAATATCAATCGTATGCCACTTGTCAATCCTGTCTCAAAGGAAAGATGACAAAGACTCCGTTCACTGGACACGGAGTAAGAGCGAGCGAGCTCTTGGGACTCGTACACAGCGACGTGTGCGGTCCAATGTCTACACATGCGCGAAGCGGTTATTCTTACTTCATTACTTTTACAGATGACTTTTCAAGGTACGGTTATGTCTTCTTAATGAAACATAAGTCCGAAGCCTTTGGAAAATTCCAGGAATATAAGAATGAAGTAGAAAAACAAACCGGCAAAAGTATCAAGATCCTAAGATCGGATCGAGGTGGTGAATACTTAAGTGCCGAGTTCCTGGACTATTTAAAAGAGAACGGAATTCTCTCTCAGCTTACTCCTCCATACACTCCGCAACATAACAGTGTATCGGAGAGACGGAACCGAACCCTATTGGATATGGTACGGTCCATGATGAGTAACGCTGAGTTACCGCGATCATTCTGGGGGTATGCGCTAGAATCAGCTGCATACCTTTTGAACCGAGTTCCCACTAAGACTGTGCCTACTACACCATATGAGATGTGGTGTGGGAAGAGACCCTATCTTAATCACATTAAGACATGGAGAAGTCCAGCTTTTGTCAAAATGCAGCATGCGGACAAGCTCGAGGCATGCTCAGTACAGTGCAAGTTCGTGGGATATCCAAAGAACTCCAAGGGATATTTCTTCTACTGCGAAGAGGAACAAAAGGTTTTTATTTCTCGTTATGCCTACTTCTTGGAAACTGAGTTTTTGGAAAACCAGATAAGTCGGAGCACAGTAGAACTGGAAGAAATTCCAAAACCACGAGCTATTACTGAAAGCTTAGTGGAACCAGAGGGTTCAAAAGAACATGACATTCCCACGCCGCTCCGCAGGAGTAGTAGGCAGTCTCATCCGCCCGAGAGATACTACGGTTTTCTCATAGACGGGGATAGAGAGGATTGCATCATAGATTATGATGAGCCTACTAGCTTCCAGCAGGCCGTTCAGAGCGTTGACTCGGTAAAATGGCTGGATGCAATGCGGACCGAAATGGAGTCCATGTACACCAACAAAGTAAGGACGTTGGACATTGCTCCAGACGGGGTAAAACCCGTAGGATGCAAGTGGATCTTCAAAAGGAAGATTGGTGTAGATGGACAGGTTGAGACCTATAAAGCTAGACTTGTTGCAAAGGGTTTCCGTCAAAGACCTGGCTTGGACTATGACGAAACCTTTTCTCCAGTGGCTATGCTGAAATCCATTCGGATCCTTCTTGCCATTGTTGCCTTCCACGATTATAAGATCTGGCAAATGGACGTAAAGACCGCTTTTCTAAATGGAAATTTAGAGGAGTGTGTCTATATGGACCAACCAGAGGGTTTCATTCAGAGTGGGAGCAGCGGAAAGGTGTGCAAGTTGCTTAAGTCCATCTATGGACTAAAGCAGGCATCGCGGAGTTAGAACATCTGTTTTGATGAGACGGTCAAGGAATTTGGCTTTATCAAAAATCCAGATGAACCATGCATCTACAGTAGATTTGTAGCGAGAACTGTAGTATTCCTCGTTTTATACATGGATGACATTCTCTTAATAGGAAATGACATTCCTATGCTACAATCTGTCAAGGGGTTCTTGTCACACAGGTTCTCCATGAAAGACCTGGGTGATGCCTCATACATCCTGGGGATCCGGATCCATCGTGATAGATCCAAGAGGATATTAGGACTTTCACAGTCCACGTACATCGACACCATACTGAAGAGATTCAGTATGGAAGATTCCAAGCGCGGTAACCTACCGGCTTGTCACGGGATCACCCTCTCTAAAGAGATGTCTCCCAAGACTGATTTAGAGAGGGATCGCATGTCTATTATACCCTACGCTTCTGCGGTAGGCTCTATAATGTATGCGATGTTGTGTACCAGACCGGATGTAGCTTATGCACTGAGTGTGGTAAGCCGGTATCAGTCAAACCCTGGGGAGAAACACTGGATAGCGGTAAAGAACATTCTCAAGTACCTGAGAAGGACTAAGGAGATGTTCTTGGTGTATGGCGGAAAAGACCTCCAGATCGAGGCCTTTGCTGACTCCAGCTTCCAGAGTGACAAGGATGATTCCAAGTCCATGTCGGGTTTTGTCTTTACCCTCAATGGAGGGGCGGTGTGTTGGAAGAGTTCCAAACAGGAAACCGTTGCAGACTCGACGATGGAAGCGGAATACATCGCTACATCTGATGCCGCAAAAGAAGCTGTCTGGATGAGGAAGTTCTTGAAAGAACTTCAGGTGGTTCCGTCCATTGTTGATCCAATACCTCTGTATTGCGACAACAACGGGGCTATAGCTTTAGCAAAAGAACCCAGGTCCCATCAGAGATCCAGACACATCTTGAGGCGGTATCACCTGATCAGGGAGATCGTAGATCGCCAGGAAATCGAGGTTCGGAGGGTTGCTTCAGAAGATAACACTGCAGATCCATACACCAAGGCCTTGCCCCAGACTCAGTTCGAGCGGCTGATCGAGATGATAGGTCTTCGATACGCCGGTACATGGCCTTAGTGCAAGTAGGAGATTGTCAGTGTATATGCCCTAAAGGCCATTACTGTATCATACTAGTTTGTATATTACTTAATGGAAGCTTGGGATATTCACCTTGTATATACAATCTTGCTCAAAATAGTAGTATGCTACTTGGTTTGTTTCTACTTCAATGTGTACATGTGTTTATTTTAGTATATCGCCTATACACATTAGTGGAGCCCTTAGGATCTTTGCTTGGTTACCAGCGTTGTGATGGCAGTCACACTGGTGGGGGCTGGGTAATCTATAAGCACATCCTTATGCAGGTCCCTAGTCGCAGGACTATCGAGACAGGGTATCGATACTCCGGAGTAGACTAGCGCATGCGCTTCTCATCCCAGAGTGGGAGATGGTCTGTCCCACAGCCATCAGTACGTCGTACTGGAGATAGTATGCGGGTGCTCGTTGGGTTACGAGTACACTGGACAGGACTCGTCGGGAACTGACCGGTTGGTATTATACCTATCGTCAGTTATCAGTTCCCAGGTGACATGAGTACAGCTTAGTCCGCTGACTTGACACTGTCACTTCGCCTCGAGTGGGTTCCCACTGTACTTTGATTACTACCCTACCACGGCTCAAAGGAGTCGTGCAAACAGGTAGTAGTTGGGTGCAGTCCCGAAGCACTTGGAGGCAGTGACGGTTAGACAGGATTCGTCTCTCCCGGTATTGGGGGTTGACATCGCGCTGTGTCTAGGAGAGCCATTACATGAGTAGTCCCTGGCCAGGGCAAGCGGGATATACTGGTAGGCTTCCAGTGTTATCTCAGGGTGTATTGGGCTTCACTCCGACACGACTTGTACCGCTATTAGGGAACTGACGTTTACCGCCCCCTAGGCCCGCCATGCGATGTATCAGACGAACAGACCGGACTGTACGGAGATTGTCACATTTAGGCTCAGTAGGAGTTCAGATGGGTTTCACCTCGTCAGTCTTCTTGTCGGCATCTACCTGGGGACCGTTACGCACAGCTAGTGCCGCTTGCGGTCTGTGGTTAAACCCACTGCCAGCGTAGTGTCGAGTCTTTAGAGTCCCACACAGAAAGCTATTCGCCTTTAGGCAAAAGAGTAGAGGTCGCATGGTTTTGCGACAGGTCGCATGGTTTTGCGACAGGGTTCAGTCACATCCATGCACTTGTGCACGTTTAGTGTCCGGACAGTTTACACTAGCGGGCTTTGGTTTAAGCCAGATCCTAGTGTACGTATTGGGATTGGTTTTATCCAGTTTGTATTCGTGTTCCTCGGAACGCGGATGCGGGTGTGTATGCACAGTTGACGGGGAGACAGAGGCAGAGGATTCTCATTATGGTTGTTGACCGTTGACTGTTGACTATTGACTTTTTGCTCAACCCTAATGAGAATATGATATATGATTAACAATAATATTAATTAAGTATTGTGGTGACATGGTTGTTGAGGGGTTGACTTTGTTGACTTGTTGACTTTGTTGACCGGTTGACTAGATTGGACTAGTTGACCATCATGATGACAATGGCTATCATTTCATGGCAAAGACTTTTCACTTGCTTGTTCTCTTGTGTAATATGAGTGCATGAAATGATATAGCCATTTTGACTTAAACCATTTACACAATACTTGATTACTATTTTTGTGATGATGGTTTTGGATTATAAGAGCCAAGTGAGAAAAGTCTTGCTCATTCTACCATTTTTCATTCTCTCTCTTGTGTTCTTGAGCTCTCATCTCCTTCCTCTTGCTCTCCCTCTCTTTAGTCTATGGTTCACTTGTCTCATGTGTTGAGAACCAAGAACCATAGAGAAAATCCCAACACACTCTCCTCTACTCACTCTAGTTCACAAGGTTTAGCAAACCGAGTGAACTAGTTTCTTCAAAGACCGAAGAAGAAGCCAAAGGTAGAAGCTTTCAGGTGGATCGATCTTCGGCGCAAGGAGACGACGGGGTGAAGCCGATCCGGACAACCATCGAGGCTTGAATACGAAGGAGTTCAAGAAAGAAAGGTATAACCCCCTAACCGAGTAGTTAACAACTCCTAGTTAGGTTGTTAGTTAGATGTTTAACAAAGATCCGGTTTTGAGTCCATGTTACGACCTCTACAAAATTGTTTTTCACCAAATTCCGCATGCCCGAAAGTACCGGGAGAGGTAGCATGGACTTACAAGGTGGAAATCAAAGCACAGTGGGAATCACACAAGAATCTATGACGATCTCGGGTCTACAGACTAACCTGTACCAGTGTCACCGGAGAACTGCTATCTGACGATAGGTATATTACCATCTAGGAGTTCTCAGCGAGTCCGTTCAGTGTACCCAGTCTCCACTGGGCACCCGTACACCATCTTTGATGTCAAACACCAATGGATATGGGATCATCCATCGCCCCATCATATGGGTCAAGATGCGTATACGCTAGTCTACTCTGGTGTATCGATGCCCTGTATCGATACACCCTCGACTAGGAACAATTATAGGATGTACTCATAGACTACCGTGGCTCCACTAGTATGATCTCATCATAGTCCCAGTAGTCGAGTACATATCCTAAGGCCTTTATACACATGTGAGAGTAAGACAGTAAACTAATACAAGTCAACATGTTAAGACAAAGTGAAACCAAATAGCATACTATCATGTCGAGTAAGAAAGTCCTCTCTATATATATCCAAGCATCCACTATAATATACATCATATGTACAACAATGGCCTCTAGGGCATATATATAACTAACGCCTCCACCCTTCAAGTCTCATGTGTTGAGAAACCTAGACTGTTTGTAGACAAATTAATCCATCACTACACTCTACATCCTCTAGGCTATCTAGTTTAGCGAACTAGGTACCCTAGTTACCTCGGCTATTGAGGTAGGATCTCGAAATACAAATCCTCAGGTCGATCATCTTCGATGGAGGGAGACCGGAGATCAAGCTAGATCAAGGTGGCCTCTAGGAGCTTGGAAAGGTGGTTGAAGGCCGAAGGATACGGATCAATTCGGTATAACCATTCTTAACTCCTATATATTTAGTTTGCTAGTTTAGGGTTCATGGTTGATCCAGGTAGCGGGTTATGTTAGCGCCAGTTTTGAAAATTTTTGTTCCGCAATCGGCCACGATTTGATGGCCAGGACGCTGCCATAACCCAACATGGTATCAGAGCCAACCCGGAAACCCTCACTAGCTAATTTGCACAAGGTTAAAATCTCAATCGACCAATTTTTTCGAATCACGATTTCATTTTTTGTGTTTGCTGTCGATTTTAAAATGTGTTCAAAAAAATTTTCAAAGGGTCTTAAAAATCTGTGCAGGCATATTTAGAAGCACAGGAAAAATATGGGTTCATGATCCTTTGAAACCGCCGTGGAACCGCCGTATTTGGTACGTATTTGCGGCCGTTCCACGATCGTTTAGTGGCAACTGAGCACAAAATTTTTCCTGGTATTCTATTACATGGAATTGTGATTTTTGGTATATTTAGTTTTGGCCCAGATTTGTTTGAGTGCTGGTTTTGCATTTGGGGCCAATTTGGAAAAGTTTAGTCAATCGAAATTTTAAGTGTGTGTTTTCAGTACATACATTACTATCTGCGACCGTGAATGTCATTAGAGCGGTATAACTCGTCTAACTGCTATATGTTCTTTTAGACGGGTTTGCGAACATGACATTCACGTTGATTTTCTGTGTTGTGCTGTGGTTGTGGTTGGATCGTCGTGGTGGATATCCAGTGATGCAATGGTAGTACAATTCAGATTCATTTGTACATTTGATATTACGGGGCAAGCATCCGACATGTGGACTAACGTCTCTGCCAGTTTGTATATTATTTGTTTGGGGCATGAACGAGTTGAGGTTGATGTCACCCTTGTACATATTTCTTTTCTTTTCTGTACTAGGATTACCTCAAGGCAGAGTGCATGAATAGCCGGGTTCTAGAGGACAACGGGCCCGCATCTCATGGTGTTGAGACGGAGGGGGTCTTACTCTAGAATTGGCGGGATATTCGCCGCACTCGTAGGGGGTATAGGTTGACTCACGAGGGGTGCCCAAGTTACCGGATTCCATGAAGTGCTGGGTGGCCCATTCACGTTGTTGGTTGGGGTTGCCTCGCTTATAGGACTGGCGAGTAACTTGCTGCACTCATAGGGGTCTGTGTTTTCATTGCACAGGCTATCCACACGACAGGTAACGTTGGGTCTCATTTGTGGCTCAAGTGAAACCCGAGACTCCAAGATTATTTGTCACTCTGTGTTGTTGACTGAGATTCTGTGATGTTGTTTTATATCATGCCTGGGATGAATATTATATATATTTATATATACTAGTAGATGTTGTATATGTTTTGCACCCGTGCTAGTCCAGCCCCCGCTCTGTCGTTTGTTAAGTAACCTAACGGGTGATGACTGGGCCAAATGGCGAATGCGGATGGCATACACGTACATTAAATTTTTCATTCCTTTATTTGGTGTGATATGCTTAATTGATGGGACTGCATTAATTCCGATTAATGCAAAGAAAACAAATCTATATGATGTTGTTGGAACAAAGATTTTAAAAACTGACATTATAGACGTTCTCTTTTGCTTTGCACAGTGATATTCGGTAATGAATATCCTGCATCTCATTCGACGAGGCAAAGGTCGAGATCCCTTCATCGGGAGTGACCCCTTGGGCAGAAGTTTCCGTCAACGTAATAACTTCACTATAGTCGATTCTTTTGCTTTGCATCGTGGTATTCGATTTGGAGTATCCTGCACCTCATGCGACGAGGAAAGAGCCGAGATCCCTTCACAGGAGTGACCTTTTTAGCAAAAGTTTGCGCCACTATATATCTGTAAAAACCACTTGGATTCCTTCAATGATATCAAGTTCATTACGTTAAAGGTTTTTCGCCAAAAACCAGTCGTAGCCCTCCGTCATTTTCTACGAGTAGTACTTAGTATTCATGCTGCGTTTGTTGACTCCGTCAAGACGTGGTGTACGGTAGCTGAGTGGTGCTTGTTTGTAGCATGGATATGCGATTGGTTAGGACAGTTGTACGGCCTTGTTGACTCCGTCGAGGGCTCGAGCCGGTGGGTTTAATGCAATCAAGATAATGACGGATTGAACTTGACTAAGACTCTTTTATTTGTTGACTCTGTCAAGGTCACTTGGGTCCTACGGGTATAAACCACATCGGAAGTTTCAAACATACAGGAAACTTGACAGGCATGTGCATACCTTCTGGAGTGTGGTGACTTGAGTGGCTTCCATCAAGTTATCATGCGATGATAGTTGGATCCCGATTCCCACTGATGAATAGGTGTTACTCCCCGGGTGATTTTAGATGATCCCGACTAATTATCCTTTTAGGGTTTGAAGGAGAATTCGAAGAAACATTGGGAGACATCCTGATTAGATAAAATGATTAATCATTCTGATCTAGGTTAGAGTGCACGCTGAGTGTTTCTTTTTTCTCTCTCTTTGGTAGCGACCATGGCCTGACCCTAGACTAAAACTCATGAACCAAGTTAGCCGAACCTTCTTAAAACACTTTATTTTTTGGATTGTCATGGAGTCGCATATATCATTGCCACTTCTACATCACCTTTGTGTTTCTCCAGAACACCCCATATCACTACGAAGATCCATACTTATTAGATAATCCATCGTATAGTTACATACGAACTCGAAGAAACTTGTTCCAGTTCGAGGATGGATTCTGGTTCAGGAGAAATTGAATAGGATTATTCGGTTGTCTTTTCCCTTTACCTTCTCTCAGGTTGCAAGGGCTCCTAGGATTAGGAAAGTACACCTATTGCGCTTATTGGATAGTCTTCTTCCAAACCATAGGTAGGTCCCGAAAGGTGGGGAAGGAAGAAAACCAATTAGAATAAGTGTGGTGTACAAAAAGTAATAAGTAAAGACATATAAAGGGATTGGAATGATGGCAAGGAAGTATACGGTTACTGTCATGAATCAGGAAAGTAGAAGAGGCATTACTAGGAATACCCGGTTACCCCTTCGAAACATTTTTCATGTTTCAGATTTACTGTGCGATGTCAAGTGAAAACTGTTTTCCCAATTAGATTCTAACTCTAGGGTATGTATTTACCAGATTTGATTCTCACATATGTATGGTGTTACGGATAGTGAGTTGGAGTAAGATATTGGGAATTGGGTGATAAGATCCTCAATACATATCTGAATTCTTTGTAATTGGTGATATTTAAGGAAATCACCTGGGTTTTACTTACGGAAAACATTTGGTTTAGAATATCTGTCGTTATGCACCAATTTCAAACTGATATATCTGTATGTTTATTTTATAAAGTGAGATATAACTTTTTGAAATTATGTCTATGACATTTACCTATATCAGTTGGTGATTAGGTAAGGTGCATTCAACAACGGTGTAATTCTTCTTAACCATAATACAGTTTTTCAACCTAAGACGCACAGGGTTTGAGTTATTGAACTCAGAGGACTTATACAAAGTATTGTATGTTGTCCGGTGTCCGTTAGGACAAAGAGGTTGGTACTCGTACAATATTCTGTTTACTCATAACTTCTCTAGTTCTAGACAAGTATTTCGTTGAAATACAAGGTCCAGATTTTGAGAAGTTATAGGTATAAGAATGAAGTAGAGAACCATATGTTGCAAGACAATGGGTTGGTAATCGTACTATATTCTCTTTACTTTTGACTTTTCTAGTTTTAGACAAGTATTTTGTTGAAATATAGGGTCCAAGTTTTGAGAAGTTATAGGTATAAGAATAATATAGAGAACCATTTGTTGGAAGTATCAGGATTTTTCAAGGTAGTCAAATATGTAGATACTTGTGCTAGGTATTCCGTTGCAAGTAATGGTTTAGAGAACTTGCTTCTCTTTCAGGTTACTCATACGAGGATGTATTCCTGGATGAATAATGTTGTATGGCCTCCTTCCATTTGGTTGATATGCATTGAAAACAGCTGCATGATTTTGAATCTGGTTCCAATTAAATTAGTGCATTTGTTTCTATATGGTATATAGAATCAATTCATATCTTAATGATGTTAAGGTATATGGAGTTGTCCGGCTGATGCTTAAAACCAGAATCCGGATAAAATCTAGGCACGTTTCAGTAATAGCAGTTTGTGGCTTATCTTGGGCTTCGACGGGGGTTAACTTTCTACCATCAGGAAGATCAATAGTTATATTGTTCTTGACTCGCCACCGGTTTTAGTAAAATGGATTCTTTTTCAGAAAACATTAGTGGGAGTATGGTAGAACTGGAAGTTATTCCAGAACCACAAACGATTACTAAAAATTTAATAGAACATAGAGATTCAACTGGATTCGACATTCTATTAGCCACTCCGCTGATTTGGTGGGTAACCTCAGGCACCCGAGAGGTACTTCGGTCTTCTCAGAGACGGTAACAGGGAGGTTCCTGTTTACCCAGACTTGCCATTACTATTATTTTAGACTATGAAACCTGGCAGGAGGATGAGTATAATGTCGTTCTAAACTAGCTTTAAAAGTGCACGTGTATATGACTCTGCCAGAGGGTTGTTATAGTCAATGGGAGCAGCGGAAGTATAGTAGGGCATGTAGCTTATGTCTATTTATAGACTAAAGAAGGTATAGCGGAGATAGATCATTTATTTTTGATGTGACGATCATAGAGTTTGACTTCATCAGAATATGAGATGGATCTGGTAAGAAGGTGGTAGAGAGTGATGTCAAAGTATTTGGATGACATGCACTTGATAGGGAGAGATCTTCATATACTACGATCGGTTATATACTGTGGTTGTCACAAAGGGTTTCTCCACATAGGATCTGATAAAATATCAGGGATTTTGGTCAATGGATCTATGGTTTTAGATCTAGATTTGGGAAGTGTCCCAATTTTGGTACTTTGACATTATTCTAAAAGTGTTTTAGAATGGACGACTCCTGGTATGGTGGCGTACCCACAGATGATGGAGTCACCCTCTCTAAATAGATGTCTTACAGACTGATGGGGAGAGGGAGTTGCATAATAGGCATATCACTTGCTTAGGCAATTGAGTCAATCATGAGATGTCAAGTACCACACCAGATATTGCTTTTGCACTGGCTGCAATAAGCATATATATACATATATATATATATATATATATATATATATGTATGTATGTATGTATGTATATTAATCCAATCCTGGAGAAACGTTGGGAAGCAGTTATGAACATAAGTGGATGTTCTTGGGATATGGTAAAGGCAGCCTCCTTCAGGAAATGGTTATCATTTCAGGACTCCAAGGTGACTTGGATGACAGAGTGGCTATCGGAGCTATAGTTTTCCCTCTTTTGAGGGACAGTGTGTTGGACAGGTGGTCCAAGTGGATACTATGGAAGGCATGGCGTAGGATACTAATTAAATTCAGTGGATGATACAGTCTAAGTAGTTTTTTGGATTTGGAGTTCATTTATGAACTGGGTCCCATCAGAAATCCAGACAAATTCTAAGACAGGTATTGCTCATTTCGGGAGATAGTCTTTCTCCGCAAAGTTGAGATATAGAGAGATATAGAAAGAAATATTGGGGCGGATCCACTCACCGAGGCTATTTCTCGAACACAGTAGTTTCACAACCGAGCTTTGCGAAACTGATTAGTAGAGAAGTTGGGTGTTCAGTATCACACGAGCTGTGAGTATGCGACACCGCAATAATTAGCCTTAAGTGCAAGTAGGAGATTGTTGGCTATAGTGCCCTCAAGTCAATTATTGAATCGCAGGCACGCGATTGCGATGATTGAGGGAGGACCTATACGGATAGAACAGTCTTACTCAAGATAATAGTATGCTATCTGGTTTGTCTTTATCATCATTTACATACTTTATGTGGTATTACAGATCACTATTACATGTTGATAGAGCCTATAGGATTCTTGTTTGACTACCAGTATTATGATGGTGATCATATACATAGGAGCTGGGTGGTCTATAAGCACATCCTTAAATGTCCTTAGTCGTGGGAGTATCGAGACTGGGCATTGATACTCCAGAGTAGACTAGTGTATACTGATCGAGACCCCGACGAGAGGCGGTGGCCAAGTCTCACAAGCTATTGGTGTTAGTTTGTTCACCTAAGATAGTATACAGGTGCTCATTGGGTTATGAGTACACAAGACGGACTCGCCGGGAACCTGCTAGTTGGTAGTATACCTATTGTCAGATAGCAGTTCCCTGGTGACATGTGTGCAAGTTAGTCTGTCGGCCTAAGATCGTCATTTGTCTTGTGTGAGTTCCCGCTGTGCTTTGATTACTATCCTACCACGGCTCAAAGGAGTCATGCAAACAGGTTTTAATTGGGTACAGTCCCGAGCCACATGGAGGCAGTGAGCGGATCGTCGGGGGGTATTGGGGGTTGATGTCGTATTGTGCATGGGTGGCCATCACAAGAAATCCTTGGCCAAGGTAGTCGAGAATTACTGATTTGGATCAATAGTTTCTCAGTTGGTGATGGGCTTCATACCGACACGAAATGTCGCGTTATTCGGGGTCTGACTTTATCTACCCCCGTAGACTCGATATGCATACTCTTAGACGAACAGACCGGACTGTACGGATATTGTCACTGACAGGCTCAGTAGGGTTCAGGATGAGTTTGCTCATCGGCCTCCCTTTCGCTCAATACCTGGGTATATGTTACGTACAGCTAGTGCCGCTGACGTGCTTGTGGTTAAACCCACTGCCAGCGTATTGACGAGTCTTTAGAGTCCCACATAGAGGGTTTTCCTACTTCGGGCAAAATGATGTAGAGGCTGTATGGTTTTACGGCAGGGTTCGATCATATACGTGCACTTGTGCACGTATCAGGATTCGGACGGATAATACTAGTGGGCTTTGGTTTAAGCCGGATTATAGTATTATATTGTTGGATTATTTTCGTCTTATTGTATTCGTATTTTTCGGAATACGGATACAGGTATGTATATACTGATGAGGGGTATTCTTGTAATTTATTATAAGCTGCTTCTAGAAGATGACACCTCATTTAGTTTTAACCATTTAGGATTAAATGATTAATGAGGTGGAGAGGATGAGGTGTTTATTGCATTTATCGTGGCATGACTTTGTAGTGACTTATGGTCACTATTCATGCATGCTTGATTTTTGTTTGTTGGGAGATATTTTAAAGACTTAAGATATTTTGTGTTGACTTAAAATATTTTTGGAGACTTGAGATATTTATTGGATGGCTTCAATTATTGCTCACACAACATAACAACACAAACACTTAGCCATTTTTCTTGAGTTTCCTCTCACACTGTCATCCTCAAGCTTCTTCTTCTACCTCCACCCTTCAAGTCTCATGTGTTGAGAAACCTATGATGTTTAGAGACAAATTAATCCATCACTACACTCTACATCCTATAGGCTATCTAGTTTAGCGAACTAGGTATCCTAGTTACCTTGGCTATTGAGGTAGGAGCTCGGAAAACAAATCCTCAGGTGGATCATCTTCAATGGAGGGAGACCGGAGATCAAGCTTGATCATGGTGGCCTCTAGGAGCTTAGGAAAGTGGTTGAAGACCGAAAAACATGGATCAATTTGGTATAACCATTCTTAACTCCTTTATATTTAGTTTCCTAGTTTAGGGTTCGTGGTAGATCCGGGTAGTGGGTTTTGTTAGTGCCAGTTTTGAAAAATTTTGTTCCGCAATCGGCCACGGTTTAATGGCCAGGACGCTGCCATAATCCAACAGACGTGGTATGGTACCCCGGGGTAAGAAGATCGTATAGAAAGGCGTTGAGCCCGGCAGGGGAACACTACCTACCGGTGACAGTATTGGACTTGACGGATATCCGAAGGATACCGACCGGAGTGATATGAGACAGATAGATATAAGGATCGATATGATGAGACGGTACCTAAGATATGAGGATTTACGAGTCGAAACTGGATACGGGTTTTGTTAGTTATATGTATGCCCTAGAGGCCATTACTGTACATACGATGTATATTGTAATGGATGCTTGGACATATATAGGGAGGACTTTCTTGCTCAATATGATAGTATGCTATCTGGTTGTACTTTATCTTAACATGTACTCTGATTGTCTCTATGTTACATGTTGATAAAGCCCTTAGGATATGTACTCGACTACTGAGACTATGATGAGATCATACTAGTGGGGCCACGGTAATCGACGAGTACATCCTATAACTGTTCCTAGTCGAGGGTGTATCGAGACAGGGCATCGATACACCAGAGTAGACTAGCGTATACGCATCTTAACCCATACGATGGGCGATGGATGATCCCATATCCATCGGTGTTTGACATCAAGGATGGTGTACGGGTGCTCAGTGGAGACTGGGTACACTGGACAGACTCGCCGAGAACTCCCAGATGGTATTATACCTCACGTCAGATGGCAGTTCTCCGGTGACACTGGTACAGAGTAGTCTGTTGACCCGAGATCGTCATAGAGTCTTGTGTGATTCCCACTATGCTTTGATTTCCATCATACCACGTCCAAGAGGGCGTGCAAAAAGGTGGATTTTGGGTACAGTCCCGAATCACATGGAGGCAATGAGCGATAGGAGGGGATTCGTCTCTCCCGGTATAGGGAGTTGATGTTGTGCTGTGTTCGATTGGCTATAACTGGAAATCCCTGGCCAGGGTTACTGAGATTTACTGGTAAGTGTTATTAATAGTTTCTCGAACTGTTATAGACCTCATATCGACACGACTTATCGAGCTACAGGGGTCTGACGTTTACCACCCCTAGGCGAGATATGCGACATATCAAACGACGAGACCGGACTATACGGGAGTGTTACTGATTGGATTCGCAGGAGAATGTACAGGCTTGCTTGTTGATCTTCTGATCGCTCAATACCTGGGTGGCTGTTACGTTTAGCTGACCGCTTGCAGTTTATGGGTGTTTGATATGATCATCACCTACTGCCGGCGTATTGACGATTCTTTAGAGTCCTACACAGAGGTTTCTTGACTCAGGAAAAACGGAGTAGGGGCACATTTGTGATATGTGCATGACCGAGGATAATACGATATGAGATATCGTATTATATTCTCGTGATATTTGATATCAGCCGAGTCATTGGATCAAGTGTTGATTCGATGAATCGGTAAATGATATATTAGTCGGTTATATGCGATATAGCCGGATTGTCGGATCAAGTGTTGATTCGATGATTTAATGTATAATTATATATATGATATATTAAATTACATTAACTAATATTATCTCACTAAAAGATTCTTTTTCTCACTCGGGTAATACATTGATATATATGCGATATATGTTAATTGTATTATTTTATTTTGTTGCAATAAATATTATATATGTGATATATAAGATTGTAACATGATATGATTACTAATGCTATAAGTTTAGTGGAGATTAAACAAGGTTAGGATTTGATTTGGGTTAGTTCCTTCATGATGCTTCTAGAAGGTTTTCTTTTGGATTGAGCTAAGATATTATGCTTGATATTTTTGTGTGACTCATTCTTAACCCAATCTAAACCCATAACCCTAGTCAACTCTCTACAAGGGTTTGCTTATATTATTAGCAACCATGGTTGCGTAAGTAATTATTATTATATTTCATTATTCATCACAAAAGAAAATGATCTTCTTCTTCCTTCTTTTTCTTTCATGGAAAAGCTTTCTAGCTTTTTCAAAAGTGATGAAAATGAGTGAGAATAAGAAAATAAATGAGAGCTAAAATCCTATTTCATCATCATCATCTATCATTGCCATTTAGTTGAGGGGGTTCACTTCATTTAGTAAGTGAGAGCTTGTGTTAATGAAACTTCAAGGTAGATCATCTTAGTTATCGATGATCGGAAGCAAGCTTGCATCTTTCGCTTCGTGGAGCCTCTCGAGAGTCCGGAACTTGATGATCGCAGCGAAGGGACCACAACACGGAGCTTATGAAGTGAATGACCAGACTACAAAGGTTGTAATTGTTGGAGATAGTGCCCTCAGAGTCAATTATTAGGTCACAGGTACGTGATTGTAATGATTGAGGGAGGACCTATCCCGGTAGGACAGTCTTACTGGAGATGATAGTATGCTATCTGGTTTACCTTTATCATCGTGTACTGCTTTAGGTGACCTGACACGTCGCTATTACACGTTGATAGAGCCCCTAGGATTCTTGCTTGACCACCAGCAGTATGAGGGCGATCATATAAGTGGGAGCTGGGGGTCTACAAGCATATCCTTAAAAGGTCCCTAGTCGTGGGAGTTTCGAGACTGGGCATCGATACTCCATTAGTAGACTAGTGTATACAGTCGAGACCCCGACGAGGGGCGGTGGCCGGTCTCACAAGCCACTGGTGTCAGTTGGATCACCTAAGATGTATACAGGTGCTCATTGGGTTATGAGTACACCGGACAGGACTCGCCGGGAACATGCTAGTTGGTCATATACCAGACGTCAGATGGCAGTTCCCTGGTGACATGTGTGCAGGTTAGTTCATCGACCTGGGGATCGTCATTTGTCTCGTGTGAGTTCCCACTGTACTTTGATTACTACCCTACCACGGCTCAAAGGAGTCGTGCAAACAGGTTTTAGTTGGGTACAGTCCCGAGCCACATGGAGGCAGTGAGCGTATCTTCAGGGGTTCGTCTCTCCCGGTATTGGGGGTGAGGTCGTGCTGTGTCTAGGAGAGCCATTACACAAAGTCCTTGGCCAAGGCAAGGAGATTTACTGGTAGGTATTCCAGTAGTATCTCAGGGTGTTCTGGGCTACACTCCGACACGACTTGTACCGCTTTTGGGGGTCTGACTTTTACCAACCCCCTAGGCCCGCCATGCGATACTCATAGACGAACGGACCGGACTGCACGGATATTGTCACTGACAGGCTCAGTAGGGTGTTAGGATGAGTTCGCTCATCGACGTCCCTTTTTGGTCAATAGCTGGTGGCCCGTCACGTATTGGCTTATACCTCTGACGTGCTAGTGGTTAAATCCACAGCCATAGTATTGACGAGTCTTTAGAGTCCACCACACTTTCAGTTACTCAGCTTTCGGGCGAAAGGCTGTAGAGACCGTATGGAGATATGGCAGGGTTCGATCAGATACGTGCGGTATTGCACGGATCGTGATCGGACGGTTTTTTACTAGCCGGCTTTGGCTTAAGCCGGATCTTAGTATTTGATAGTGTAGTTTTGTCTCTTTACATTTGTATTTCGGTCGAAATACAAATGCGGGTGTGTATGCACAGTATCGGGGTTTTCCTGTAATTTGTTATGGGACCAGTTTTCTGGGGTTGCCAGTTTGCATTCCGTTCCGGCCGGTTTTCTCTTTTTCCTTCCCGGTCGGACTTTTCGTTGGAGGGTGTTAAATGCAAGTTTGCAATTAACATTTTGTTTGGGGGTTTCCTTGCAAAAGGTTTGATTATGATATCATCTTTCCTATTCATGCATTAATGGGACTTGATTGGGTATGGGTTAGTGTTGGCCGGCCACTGTTGGAAGTTGATTGAGTGTGCTGGAATGAAATAGGATAGTGGATTTATTAATATATTTATTCACATTTGAGTGCATATAAATTGGGCTGATGATTTTAGTGGACCCCCCCCCATTTTGTTTTATGGATGTGCTGTGAGGATTTTTCCTTGATTGGTATTTTTATTTGCAACCTTCACAAATCAATTGGCAGAGGAAAGCTTGCTTCATTTTTTTTGGTGAGCACCATCAGGGGCTGGCCGAGCTCCTTGAAGTATGGATGCTCCATTTTTCTTTAAGCATCCATGGAAAATTCTTGTCCAAAAAATTCCTCCAACTAGGCAACCTCATAAACCCCAAAGAGACCCGCTTGCTACACTATTCTACAGCAAATCTTGGACGCGTCGGGCAGCCAACTTCGCGTCCGAGTTGCCTCGGTATAGAGGCGGGAGCCCGTAAAAGATGCAGGCGATGTGGTGCCCTTCCAGCAAGGAGGCGACGACCGGAGCATCCGCGGGAGATCGGAGTGGAGACGAAGACCGAAGGACTCGGATCAGTCGGTACAACATTTCCACACTCTTTACTGTTTGTTAGTTTAGCAATAATGGCAGATCCGGGTGAAAGTATACGATAGCGCCAAGTTAAAAAGTTTTATTCCGCATTTGGCGTCTGTAGACTGCCGGGGCGCTAACGTAGACTTACAGTGGTATCAGAGCCTCACCATTTTGCTATGCTAACTTGTGCTAACGCGTTTAAAACTTCGATCCGACCGGAAATCGAAAACTGCAAAAATCCAAGCCGACAGTTTCTGTTGTTTTTAAACGGTCTCAAAAATTATTTCTGGATGTCTTAAAAATCAGAGCAGGAACTTTTAAGAGTCACGACAAAATTTGGGGTCGTGATCCCTCCAAGTTGCCGCGGAAGAGCGGCTAAAACCATGGTTTTGCCGCGCAACCGCGGCCACGTGGGGAGCACGTGCTCCCAAATTTTGTCAGTTGGTTCTTGGTTGGATTTTGGGGTTTTTGATATATATCGTTTTTGCCCAGATTTTGTTACTGTTCACCAGTAAGTCGTGGGGCCCACTTCTTGATATTTTGTCGATCGAAATTTAAACACGTTAGTTTTTCACAGTATTTACATTATATCTGCGACCGTGAATGTCACTCGATCGGTAAATCCGGTCTAACTGCTATAGCCCGGTTAGACGGATTTGCGAACGTGATTTTCACGTTGATGTTCTATGTATTTACTGTGATGTTGCGGATCGGTCGTGGGGGATAGCCTGGATGCAATGCTAGTACAGTGTTGTTGTATTATGTACATTTGATATTGCGGGGCGAGCGTCCGACATGTGGACTGCCGTCACTGCCTGATTGTATTATTATTTTGGGGCACGACCTGGTTGCGGTCGATGTACCCGGTGTATGTATATTTTACTTTCTGTACTAGGATTGCCCCGCGGAGGGGTGCACGGATAGCCGGGTTCTGGAGGACAACAAGCCCGCATCTCATGGCATTGAGACGGAGGGGGCTTCACTCTAGGATTGGCGGGCTATTCGCCGCACTCGTAGGGGGTACAGGTTGACCCAGGAGGGGTGCCCAAGTTGCCGGATTCCGTGGAGTGCTGGGTGGTCCATTCACGGAGCTGAAGGGGGCTGCCTCGCTTCAGGTTTTGGCGGGTGACTTGCCGCGCCCGTAGGGGTCTAGGATTTCATTGCACAGGCTATCCACACGACCAGGGGAACGTCGGGTTTCAGCGGCTCTGTGAAACCCGGGGATCCCAGATATCTGTATTGTTTCTGTGATGCTGTTCATTATCTGTGATGTTGCATTCTATTCACGCCTTGAGCGAAATATAATATATTGGTATATATATTAGTAGATGTTGTATATGTTTTGCATCCGCGCTAGTCCAGTCCCCGCTCTGTCGTTAGTAAGCTAACCTAACGGGTAATGACGGGACCCAGTGGCGAATGCGGATGGCATATACGTACATCAGTATATTTTCGTTCTTTGTGGTGTGATCAATTGATGGGACTGCATTGATTCGGATCAATGCAAGTTAAAAACAAACCTAATCTGATGTTGTTGGAACACTTTTCAAAAAGCTGTTATTGCAAGGACCTTCACTTTTGTTTTGCATCGTGGTATTCATTAGAATATCCAGCTCCTCAGTCGACGAGGCAAGGGCCGAGATCCCTTCACCGGGAGTGACCCCTTGGACAAAAAGTTTGCGTCAGGGCATTAACTTCACTATAGCCGATTACTTTTGCTTTGCACCGTGGTATTCAGTTGGAATATCCCGCACCTCATTCTACGGGGAAAGAGCCGAGATCCCTTCACCGGGAGTGACCTCTTTAGTAAAGGTTTTCGTCACTATATTTTCTAAAAAGCTATCCGTTCCTTCAACGATATCAAGTTCATTACGTTAAAGGTTTTCGCCAGAAACCATTCGTAGCCCTCCGTCATTTCAGTTAAATATTCGGTAGTATTCAAGCTATGTATTTTGACCTCACGCCAAGGCATAGTGATTGGTAGCTGCCGGGTATTTATCTGTTGCATAGATAGATGCGTTGGTTTGGGACAGTCGTACTACTATTTTGGCCTACGTCAAGGGTATGTACGGGTGGGTTCAGATTAACCTGGATAATGACGGGCAGAACTTGACATGTGACTTATGATATTTTGACCTCACGCCAAGGTCATAAGAGCATGGGGCAGAAATCACATCGGGAGTTTCAAAAGAACTGAAACTTGCCAGATATGCGCATACCTTCTGGAGTGTTATACCGTGAGCGGATTCCGTCACGTTATCATGCGATGATAGTTGGATCCCGATTCCCACTGATGAGTTGGTTTACTCCTCGGGTGACCCCGACTAATTCTTCTTTCAGGTTTGGAGGAGAATTTGAGGTGCAGTGGGAGGTTTCCAGATTAGATAAATTGGTGACCATTCTGATCTAGGTTAGAGTGCACGCTGAGTGTTTCTTTTCTCTCTCTCTTTGGCAGCGACCATTGACCCGACCCTAAGACTATGACTCAGTGACCAAGTTGACCGAACCTTCTTAACACTGGCTTTTGGATTGTCAGAGTTGCAGACCTCATTGCCACTCCTACTTTTACCCTTTTCTCCAGGACACCCCGTATTACTACGAACGTCCACTTCCATTGGACAAAACCATCGTATGGTTAGATACGAACTCGAAGGAATTCGAGGATGGTTTCCGGTTCTGGAGAAAACGGATAGGATTATTCAGTTGTCTTTTCTTTTCACCTTCTCTCAGGTTGCGAGTACTCCTTGGTTTAGGAGTAGTACACCTATTACGCAAATTGGATAGTCTTCTTCCAAACCATAGGCTGGTGCCGACCGGTAGGGAATGAAGAAAACCAATTAGCATAACGATGGTGTGCAGAAGGTATTAAGTTCAGACAAAGCAAGGGATTAGTAAGAGGGCAAAGTAAATTGCAACAGATATTCACGACCAAACCAAATATTTCGTTACCACTCCCACATCACCTTTGTATTTCTCCAGGACACTCCGTATCACTACGAAGATCCACAGTTTATTTGGATACTCCATCGTATGGTTATATACGAACTCGAATGGAACTTGTTCCAGTTCGGGGATGGATTCTGGTTCAGGAGAAATAGGAATAAAGTACATTCAGGTGTCTTTTATCTTCACCTTCTCTCGTGTTGCGAGTGTTCCTAGGATTGGGACAGTACACCCATTATGCTTATTGGATAGTCTTCTTCCAAACCATAGGCTGGTGCCGAACGGTAGGGAAGGAAGAAAACCATTTGGCCTAAAGGGGTGTGCAGAAGGTAAAGACTAAAGACATATGAAGGGATTTGGAGAAGTGGCAGAGAACTATACGGTTACCGTCGTGAATCTGGAAGAGGCATTACTAGGAATACCAGAATACCCCATCGGAACATTTCAATGTTTCAGTTTCACTGTGTAATGTTAAAAGAAAACTGATTTCCCGATTAGATACTTACTCCAGGGTATGTATTTACCAGGTACGATTCTCACATCTGTATGGTTTTACAAATGATGAGTGGGAGTAAGTTATTGGGAATTGGGTGATTATCCTCATTATATCGGGATTCGTTGTAATCGGTGATATTTGAGGAAATCACCTGGGCTGTTTGCCGGTCGGCAAATATTTGGTTTTGAATATCCGCATTTATGCACCAATTTCAAATTGATATATCTGTACGTCTATTTTCATAGAGTGAGATATACCTTTCTGAAATTATGTCTACGACATTTACCTATATCAGTGGATGGTTAGGTAAGGAGCATTAAACAGCGGTGTAATTCTTCTTAACCATAAGTACAGTTTTCAACCTACGACACACAGTGAATGAGTTTTCAGACTCAAGGGACTTATACAGAGTATTGTATGTTGTCCAGGATCCATTAGGACAGAGGGGTTGGTCCTCGTACTATATTCGGTTTACTTATGACTTCTCTAGTTTTTAGGCAGGTGTTTCGTGGAAACACGGGGTCTGAATTTTGAGAAGTTATAGGTATTTGAATAGAGTAGAGAACCAGGTATAGCAAGTATCGGGATTCTTCAAAGAGATCGAAGATGTAGATACTTGTGTATGGTGTTCAGTTGATAGTAATGATTAAGAGAAATAGCTTCTCTTTCAGGTTACTCATAATTGGAAGCATTCCTAAGTTGAGTAACGCTGATCGGCCTTCTTCCATTTAGTTGACATGCACTGGAGACAGCTGCATGATTTGAATCTAGTTCAATTAAATCAGTGCCTCTGGTTCTATATTGGATATTGAACAGTTCATATCTTAACGATGTTAAGGTACGGGGAGTTGTCCGGTTTATGATTAAAACCAGACACTGGACAACTCAAGGCACGTTTCTGTAATGGCTGTTTGTGGGTTGACCCAGGCTATGACGAGGGTTGACTTTCTACCATCTGGATGAACAATAGCAATATTGTTCTAGACTCGCCACAGTTTTATTAAAAATGGATTTTTTCAGAAAACAGTAGTGGGAGTATGGTAGAACTGGAAGTAATTCCAGAACCACAAACGATTACTGAAGATTTGATAAGGAACCTAAAGATTCAATCTGGATTGACATTCCATTGGCCACTCCGCAGATAAGGTGGGTAACTTCAGGCACCCGAGAGGCACTACGGTGGCCTCAAGGACGGTGACAGGGAAGTTCTTGTTTACCCACAATTGCCATTGCTGTTGTTCCAGGTTACGAGACCCGGCGGGAGGATGAGTATAGCGTCGTTCTAAAACTAGTTTTAGAAGTGTACGTGTATATGACTCTGCCAGAGGGTTGTCGTAGTCAGTGGGAGCAGCGGAAGCATTGGTGAACAGGTTGCTTATGTCTATTTATAGACTAAAGCAGATGTAGCGGAGATAGATCATCTATTTCTGACGTGACAGTCATGGGTTTGACTTCATCAGAATAGGGGATGGATCTGTTGAGAAGGTAGTAGGGTGTGATATCCTGGTATTTGGATGACATACACAAACTAGGAAAAGAAACTCCTATACTACGATCGGTTATACTTTGGTCGTCACATAGTGGTTTCTCCACAAAGGAAGTGGATTTTATATCTGACATACTGGTTACTGGATCTATGGTTTTAGATCTAGATTTGGGTGGTTTCCCAATCAGGGTACTTGACAGCATTCTAAGAGTATTTAGGATGGAAGACTCCTGGCACGGTAGTGTACCTGCAGGTAATGGAGTCACCCTCTCCAAAGGTGTCTTACAGACTAAAGGGGAGAGGGACGTGCATGATTGGCAGATCACTTGCTCAGGCAATTGAGTCAATCGTGAGATGTCAAGTACCACACCAGATGTTGTTCTTGCACTAGATGCAATAAGTTGACATTAATCCAATCCTGGAGAAACGGTCGGAAGCAGTTCTAGAACATAAGTAGATGTTCTAGGGATATGATAACGACAGCCTTATTCAGGAGACAGTTATCATTCCAGGCTTCCAAGGTGACATGGACGACAAGAAGGTTGTCAGAGTTATAGTTTTTCCTTCTGATGAGGGGCAGTATTTTGGACAGGTGGTCCAAGGCAATACTGAGAGAGGCATGGCACGCAGGATACTGATTAAGTTCAGTTGACGATACAGTCTAAGAAGTTTGGATTTGGAGTTCATTTATGAGCTAGGTCCCATCAGACATCCAGACACATTCTAAGACAGGTATTGCTCATTTCGGGAGATGGGTTTCTCCGCGAACTTGAGATGTAGAGAGACATAGATAGAAACAACTAAGCGGATCCACTCACTGAGGCTATTCCTCGAACGCAATAGTTCCGCAAACGAGCTTTGTGAGACTGACTAGTAGAGGAGTTGGATGTTCGGTATCACACGGGCTGTGAGTATGCAACATCGCAATAATTAGCCTTGAGTGCAAGTGGGAGATTGTTGGAGATAGTGCCCTCAGAGTCAATTATTAGGTCACAGGTACGTGATTGTAATGATTGAGGGAGGACCTATCCCGGTAGGACAGTCTTACTGGAGATGATAGTATGCTATCTGGTTTACCTTTATCATCGTGTACTGCTTTAGGTGACCTGACACGTCGCTATTACACGTTGATAGAGCCCCTAGGATTCTTGCTTGACCACCAGCAGTATGAGGGCGATCATATAAGTGGGAGCTGGGGGTCTACAAGCATATCCTTAAAAGGTCCCTAGTCGTGGGAGTTTCGAGACTGGGCATCGATACTCCATTAGTAGACTAGTGTATACAGTCGAGACCCCGACGAGGGGCGGTGGCCGGTCTCACAAGCCACTGGTGTCAGTTGGATCACCTAAGATGTATACAGGTGCTCATTGGGTTATGAGTACACCGGACAGGACTCGCCGGGAACATGCTAGTTGGTCATATACCAGACGTCAGATGGCAGTTCCCTGGTGACATGTGTGCAGGTTAGTTCATCGACCTGGGGATCGTCATTTGTCTCGTGTGAGTTCCCACTGTACTTTGATTACTACCCTACCACGGCTCAAAGGAGTCGTGCAAACAGGTTTTAGTTGGGTACAGTCCCGAGCCACATGGAGGCAGTGAGCGTATCTTCAGGGGTTCGTCTCTCCCGGTATTGGGGGTGAGGTCGTGCTGTGTCTAGGAGAGCCATTACACAAAGTCCTTGGCCAAGGCAAGGAGATTTACTGGTAGGTATTCCAGTAGTATCTCAGGGTGTTCTGGGCTACACTCCGACACGACTTGTACCGCTTTTGGGGGTCTGACTTTTACCAACCCCCTAGGCCCGCCATGCGATACTCATAGACGAACGGACCGGACTGCACGGATATTGTCACTGACAGGCTCAGTAGGGTGTTAGGATGAGTTCGCTCATCGACGTCCCTTTTTGGTCAATAGCTGGTGGCCCGTCACGTATTGGCTTATACCTCTGACGTGCTAGTGGTTAAATCCACAGCCATAGTATTGACGAGTCTTTAGAGTCCACCACACTTTCAGTTACTCAGCTTTCGGGCGAAAGGCTGTAGAGGCCGTATGGAGATATGGCAGGGTTCGATCAGATACGTGCGGTATTGCACGGATCGTGATCGGACGGTTTTTTACTAGCCGGCTTTGGCTTAAGCCGGATCTTAGTATTTGATAGTGTAGTTTTGTCTCTTTACATTTGTATTTCGGTCGAAATACAAATGCGGGTGTGTATGCACAGTATCGGGGTTTTCCTGTAATTTGTTATGGGACCAGTTTTCTGGGGTTGCCAGTTTGCATTCCGTTCCGGCCGGTTTTCTCTTTTTCCTTCCCGGTCGGACTTTTCGTTGGAGGGTGTTAAATGCAAGTTTGCAATTAACATTTTGTTTGGGGGTTTCCTTGCAAAAGGTTTGATTATGATATCATCTTTCCTATTCATGCATTAATGGGACTTGATTGGGTATGGGTTAGTGTTGGCCGGCCACTGTTGGAAGTTGATTGAGTGTGCTGGAATGAAATAGGATAGTGGATTTATTAATATATTTATTCACATTTGAGTGCATATAAATTGGGCTGATGATTTTAGTGGACCCCCCCCCCATTTTGTTTTATGGATGTGCTGTGAGGATTTTTCCTTGATTGGTATTTTTATTTGCAACCTTCACAAATCAATTGGCAGAGGAAAGCTTGCTTCATTTTTTTTGGTGAGCACCATCAGGGGCTGGCCGAGCTCCTTGAAGTATGGATGCTCCATTTTTCTTTAAGCATCCATGGAAAATTCTTGTCCAAAAAATTCCTCCAACTAGGCAACCTCATAAACCCCAAAGAGACCCGCTTGCTACACTATTCTACAGCAAATCTTGGACGCGTCGGGCAGCCAACTTCGCGTCCGAGTTGCCTCGGTATAGAGGCGGGAGCCCGTAAAAGATGCAGGCGATGTGGTGCCCTTCCAGCAAGGAGGCGACGACCGGAGCATCCGCGGGAGATCGGAGTGGAGACGAAGACCGAAGGACTCGGATCAGTCGGTACAACATTTCCACACTCTTTACTGTTTGTTAGTTTAGCAATAATGGCAGATCCGGGTGAAAGTATACGATAGCGCCAAGTTAAAAAGTTTTATTCCGCATTTGGCGTCTGTAGACTGCCGGGGCGCTAACGTAGACTTACAGTAATCCCTCTCACTTAGTGTTAAAGTGTTTAACATGCTTGTTTTCGCCTAATCTCTAGTTTAAAGATCTCGTTTAGGGTTGTTCGGCACGGCTAAATTTTAAATCGGACATGGTTGATACCTTGTAGAACCTTGTTAGAGTGCCTAGTAACCCTACAGTGGTATCAGAGCCAAGCTAGAGCTTTAGGCGAAGTATAGGCGAAATTTAAAGTCCGATCGAACTCCGAATACCCGATAAAACCTAGTTTCTGGAAATTTTCTAAAATTGTGATTTTTTCTGTATTAAAAATGCTCAAAAAATCAGCAGGGAAATACAAGAGTTAATGTGAAACACGTGCCACGAATACCTCTAAAGCGCCGCGGAGCCGCGGCCGTACCATGGCTTTGGCGGCGGCTCCGCGGCCAAACAGTAGACTCATTGTTTACTGTTTGCACAGTAATATCAGTATTTATTTCCTGATATTTTTGGGAATTTTTATTTTTACTCAAGTGTTGAGTTTTCTGGGTTGTATTGGGAGCTCGTTGATTCGATCGGAAAGTATAACTTCGTTTAGTTTGTCCGGGTAATTTTTAGAACTTGTTAAAAAGTTCGACCGGATATCAATAACTCACTTTTTCCCCTGCCGGAAAATTTCCAAGCGTTGGATTTTTCCGTAGTTTAAGAACGTTCTAACTCATGCAAGTAACGCGGTGGACCCTCTAGAAGAACACAAACCTTAACTCGATTATGTGACCGTCTTGAACCGCCTCTAAACCTTAGGGTTTGGGGCTGTACGGCGTGCCACATGTGAGGCGTTGGCTTGACCCTTCTACGGCTGGACCATTGGTACTGTGGCATGTGATGGATGTTTTTAAACTAATTTCAAGTGTTGAGAACTATTTGGGAAAACTTGGGTGTTTGGTTATTCGATCGGAAAGTTTAACATTGTATATTTATCTGGAATGTGATACAATATTTGGAATCCACATGTAGTTATGAGATAACTAATTTGAATGTTATAAATCTAGCAGTTCAGTCTCAATTGATCGGTTGCCACGGAATTTTGATGTGATCAAAAGTCCATCGCGATCACGTAGTGTACGCGGATACTCGCCGGGTAAACTTAATAGACAGCCATGCCCCTAAGCCTCGACCAAGTGACTATAAGAGAACCCCGTCGCCAAAAGCATCCGTTCGGGTGCTCGCGGCAGCGGTGTTCCGCCTTAGTGCACTTCGTCGACGGCATCCGGGGGTGCGGCCGTCTACTAAAGTTTGCGACGAGCATTCGATCAGGATGTCGGGAATCTTGTTGAATTGCCCGACTTGATATTGAAAAGAGTTTTCGATAATGAGACTAAAATGCGGGGTTTATAATTGTTTGGCATGAGATGTCTAAGGAATTCATTTGGTTAGGCATGCGATGTCTAAGAGGGTTGCGAATTCCAACTGTTGTAGTTTTACACTTTCTTTTCTGTGACCGTAAGTGTAGTATGTAGTTGTATCGCCGGTTTTCGTTGCTATACATCAACGACAATCGGTGTATGCATACTTACTTACGTTGATGATATGAGATATTATGTGTTGCTGTGATATGTTATATTGGATCGTCGTGTTTTGAATAGCTGGGGGTTTTATGTGAGATGAGAGTTTTTCATTTTCATTCATGTAAAATTCATATGTATGTAATATTCTTTTATTAGGGCACTTCCGGGCTGAGGATGATGTCACCATTGTATATTATTTACTTTTCCGCATTAGGTAGACCCAAGGCGGGGAGCACAAGTAACCGGGTTCTAGGGTCAGTGGGAGACCATCTCGAGGAGTCGAGACCGGGTCTCCTAACCCTAGAATTGGCAGTGTTGCTTGCCGCTCTCGTAGGAGTCTAGGGATGTGGGTTTGGCTATTCATCGCGACCATGAAATCTGTGTTTTATATAGGCTCGAATTGAAAACACGGATATCCTAGTGTATCCAATATTTCATATATGTTCTTCTGCAGCAATGTTCTGTGATGAGATCATATTACTGCCTGAGACGAATATTTATATTATATATATGAGATATATATTATATATTGTTGATTTCGTTTCATATCTGATGCTTGGGAAGCATAATAAAATGGGACTTCATTAATGAGATTAATGAAATAAAAGAAACCAAAAGATGTTGTAGAAACTTGTTTAAAAACCGGTAGCTCTAGTTCTTGCTTTGCATAGCGGTGTTCCTTGTAGAACATCCAGCTCCTTATTCGATAAGGAAAGAGCCGAGATCCCTTCACCGAGAGTGACCTCTTTAGTGAAACTAGAAGTTGCTGCATACTCGGTTTGTTTTTTGATTGCTTCTATAGTTTTTGCTTTGCACAGCGGTATTTGTGAAATATCCTGCACCTTATTCGATGAGGAAAGAGCCGACGATCCCTTCACCGGGAGTGACCTCTTTAGCAAAACTAGAAAAGGCCTCAAAAACACTCCATTTAAAATCACTCGATTCTATAACGATATCAAGTTCATTACGCAAATAAAAACCTGTCGTAGCCCTCCGTCATTTCAGATAAGTCCTACTTAGTATTCGTGCTACGTTTGTTGGCCTGCGTCAAGGCGTAGTGTGCGGTAGCTAACTAGTATTTATATGTTTATGCATATGATGCAGATTGGATTAGGGTAATCGTGCGACTTTGTTGGCCTGCGTCAAGGGTCGTGCGGGTGGGTTTAATTCAATCAAGAAATGACGGGTTGAACTTGACTAGCGCACTGTGGTTTGTTAGCCTACGTCAAGGTCATGGGACGCTAGGGGTAAAATATTATTGGGAATTTCAAGTGTTGAAATTTGCAATGAGATTGCATACCTTCTATGAGATAGTTGGATCCCGATACCCGCTGCGAGTAAGAGTTACTCCTGGGAGAGTTTTACACATTACAATTAGCCGATCAAGTAGGTGTCTAGAAAGGTGTCAACGGGGTTACGCCCCTGGGAAAACGAGATTTACTTTAATTAGGTCCGTTCGAAAGCACGGGGAACCTCCCTCAAAGTACCGGCACTGGCTGGCTGAATGATTGGCGAACTTGTAGGGTGTAATTAATCCTGGCTAGTCTTTCCTTTTAGGGTTTGAAGGAAGATTTGACTAAAACAGTGGGAGACATCCTGATTAGATAAATTGATAACCAATCTAATCTTGTAAAAGCGCACGCTGAGTGTTTTCTTCTCTCTCTCTCCTGGTTACGACTATGTCACGCCTTAATCAAGATAATAATACGGATGTATTGACCGAACCCGCTTGTTATACTGCGCTAGGGAACGTTGGTCCTGCTCCAACTTATAAATGTTATAAGACCGAGCAGGAAATAGGGGATTACCAGAATTCCCGTGCCACCCAAACGAAGAAAGTGCATGCTGATGCATCTTGTTCGGGTGTGTTCAT
This sequence comes from Agapanthus africanus, assembly GCA_030015575.1. Taxonomy (NCBI): domain Eukaryota; kingdom Viridiplantae; phylum Streptophyta; class Magnoliopsida; order Asparagales; family Amaryllidaceae; genus Agapanthus; species Agapanthus africanus. The sequence goes on from JASDDO010000001.1 coordinate 146,676,799, forward strand.
TACCGAGAACTGTTTCTGAGTATCCTTTATGTCTTGGGTATTTGATACCGGATCAGGATCCCACATATTTAATTTGTTACATGGGCTACAGATAGGTAGAGAACTGAGAACGGGTGATAAATTTCATGAGATAGAAACGGTTCAAGTGTTGCAGTCAAGTCTGTTGGTAGTTATCACCCTGTATTACCAGAATACATTGATTCTGAACGAATGTTATTAGATTCTGAACCTGATATACAACATCATATCAGTCTCTTTATTAGTAAAGAAGGATATAATTTTATATTGTTGGATAATGTTTTGAACATTTCCTATATCAAGAGTTGATCGGTTCAGGCACGTTATCTAAAAGCATAGACGTTCTAAATCAAACCACAGTTCTTAACGTACAGAACACACACAAGAGGAAGAGTTCAGAAATGAACGAATCCTTCTTGAGGTATTGTAGACTAGGTCATATCAATGCGACCCGACTAGCTAAGTTACATTTAGATGCATATTTAAATTAGTTTGAATCTACATCTTGTGAAACTTGCCGGTCATGTCACAAAGATAAGATGACCACAGCTCCGTTTATTGGAAACAGAGAAAGAGTTAGTGAACTCTTGGGATTGATACATGCTGATGTATGAAGGTCCCCTGTCTACACATGCCAAGACCGGTTCTTTATACTTCATTACATTCTCTGATAATCTCTCAAGATTCAGACATATGTTCCTGTTGAAACACAAGTCCGAAACTTTTGAGATATTCACAGAATATAAGTTAGAAGTAGAGAACCAAAAATGGGTATAAGTATTATGTCCTTGGATGAGATCAAGGAGGAGAATACTTGAGCACGGGATTCCTGGACTATTCTAAAAGAGAATGAGATTCTCTCTCAGCATTACTCCTCCGTATACACCACAGCACCTCGGTGTATCGGGGCGGAGCAATCACACCCTATTAGATATGGTGCGCTCTATGATGAGTACTACTGAGATTCCTATTTCCTTTTGGAAGCTATGCACTTGAGAAGCTGCATACCTATTGAATAGGGTTCCAATCAAATCAGTTGCCTACCACTTCATATGTGATATGGAATGGGAAGAGCCCATATCTTAAGTATGTTAAGATTTGGGGTTGTCTGGCCTATGTCTAAAAGCAAAATCCGGACAAGCTCGAGGGAAAGTCAGTTCTGTAGAAGTTTGTTGGATATCCCAAGCATTCGCAAGGGAATATCTTCTACCTAATCGAGGAACAAAAGATGTTTAGTTTCTCAGCATGCCACCTTTGTGAAAGGGAATTTCTTGTGAAGAAATTATTGGTCATGAGGTAGAACTGGAAAAAGTTCTAGCTATGCAAACTGCAGCTGATGATTCGGTAGAATCAAAGGATTCAATAGTTTCCAACGAACCTCAGCCTCTCCGCCGATCTAGTAGGGTTCCTCACCCACCTGAGAGATACTTTGGTTTCTCTATGACAGTGGGAGCGAGGATTGCATCATGAGATGATGACCCAACTAGTTTCGAGCTGGCCATCAGGAGTGGGACTCTGTAAGAATGGCTGGATGCTTAGCGATCTGAGATGGAATCCTTATACACCAACAAAGTATAGACTTTGGTTGCTTTATCTGAAGGGTTAAATCCCCATCAGGAGCAAGTATATCTTGAGAAGATTACTTGGTGTACATGGAAAAGTTGAGACTTTCAAAGCTATGCTTAAGTCCATCCAGATCCTACTTGCCACGGCTACATACCATGACTACGATATCTGGCGGTTGGGTGTCATGACTGCTTTTCTAAATATTGATTTGGAAGAGAGCGTTTATAAGTACACAGCCAGAGGGCTTCGTAGACAGTGGGAGCAGCGGAAACGTGTGCAAGATGTTTTATGTGATAAAGCAGACATCGCGGAGTTGGAACATCTGTTTTGATGTGGTAGTCAAAGAGTTTGACTTCATCAAAATGGTAAATGAACCTTGCATATACAAAAAGGTAGTAAGGAGTATGGTGATGATCCTCGTAGAGTACGTGGATGACATACTCTTGATAGGGAAGGAGTTTCCTATGCTACGCTCGGTCAATCTCCGCTTATCACAAGGATTCTCCATATAGGATCAAAGTGATACCTCCTAAATCCTGGGTTTTGGATCTATGAGATAGATCTAATTGGATGTTAGGATACTCACTAGTTGTAGTGAGATGGTATCAATCGATCCTGGGGAGAATCACTGGAAAGGTTCCAGGGTGATAAGGACGACTGAATGTCAGTCGCGGGCATTGTCTTTACCCTTCAGTGGAGGGACGGTATGTTGGAAGAGTTCCAAGCTAGATACCGTGACATACTAAATGATTAAAGGCAAGATACATCGTTACCAAGGATGCTACCAAAGAGGCAGTCTGGATATATATAAGTTCATGAGATGAACTTCGTTCCAACCATTGTGTGACAATGGAGTTGTGGCTTTTGCCAAGAAACCCCCCGTCCCATCAGAAATCCAGATATAATTCCTAGGCAGTATCACCTGATCATGGAGATGGTTGATCTCCAGGGAGATCGAGATTAGGAGAGTAGACACAGAGGACAATAGCGCGGATCCACTCACAAAGGCCTTTTTCCCAGTAGAGACTTTTATAGGATGGTTGAGTATGAGATACTTCAACCACAGTTGTTGGGTATATGATACCACAACAGATGGCCCTAGTGCAAGTGGGAGATTGTTAGTTATATGTATGCCCTAGAGGCCATTACTGTACATACGATGTATATTGTAATGGATGCTTGGATATATATAGGGAGGACTTTCTTACTCGATATGATAGTATGCTATCTGGTTGTACTTTATCTTAACATGTACTCTGATTGTCTCTATGTTACATGTTGATAAAGCCCTTAGGATATGTACTCGACTACTGGGACTATGATGAGATCATACTAGTGGGGCCACGGTAGTCGACGAGTACATCCTATAACTGTTCCTAGTCGAGAGTGTATCGAGACAGGGCATCGATACACCAGAGTAGACTAGCGTATACGCATCTTGACCCATATGATGGGCGATGGATGATCCCATATCCATCGGTGTTTGACATCAAGGATGGTTTACGGGTGCTCAGTGGAGACTGGGTACACTGGACGGACTCGCCGAGAACTCTCAGATGGTATTATACCTCACGTCAGATGGCAGTTCTCCGGTGACACTGGTACAGAGTAGTCTGTTGACCTGAGATCGTCATAGAGTCTTGTGTGATTCCCACTGTGCTTTGATTTCCATCATACCACGTCCAAGAGGGCGTGCAAAAAGGTGGCTTTTGGGTACAGTCCCGAATCACATAGAGGCAATGAGCGATAGGAGGGGATTCGTCTCTCCCGGTATAGGGAGTTGATGTTGTGCTGTGTTCGATTGGCTATAACTGGAAATCCCTGGCCAGGGTTGCTGAGATTTACTGGTAAGTGTTATCAGTAGTTTCTCGAACTGTTATAGACCTCATATCGACCCGACTTATCGAGCTACTGGGGTCTGACGTTTACCACCCCTAGGCGAGATATGCGACATATCAGACGACGAGACCGGACTGTACGGGAGTGTTACTGATTGGATTCGCAGGAGAATGTACAGGCTTGCTTGTTGATCTTCTGATCACTCAATACCTGGGTGGCTATTACGTTTAGCTGACCGCTTGCAGCTTGTGGGTGTTTGATATGATTATCACCTACTGCCGGCGTATTGACGATTCTTTAGAGTCCTACACAGAGGTTTCTTGACTCAGGCAAAACGGAGTAGGGGCACATATATGATATGTGCAGGACCGAGGATAATACGATATGAGATACTGTATTATATTCTCTTGATATTTGATATCAGCCGGGTCATCGGATCAAGTGTTGATTCGATGAATCGGTAAATGATATATTGGTCGGTTATATGTGATATAGCCGGATTGTCGGATCAAGTGTTGATTCGATGATTTAATGTATAATTATATATATGATATATTAAATTACATTAACTAATATTAGCTCACTAAAAGATTCTTTTTCTCACTCGGGTAATACATTGATATATATGCGATATATGTTAATTGTATTATTTTATTTTGTTGCAATAAATATTATATATGTGATATATAATATTGTAACATGATATGATTACTAATGCAACAAGTTTAGTGGAAATTAAACAAGGTTAGGGTTTGATTTGGGTTAGTTCCTTCATGATGCTTCTAAAAGGTTTTCTTTTGGATTGAGCTAAGATATTATACTTAATATTTTTGTGTGACTCATTCTTAACCCAACCCAAACCCATAACCCTAGTCAACTCTCTACAAGGGTTTGCTTATATTAATAGCAACCATGGTTGCATAAGTAATTATTATTACATTTCATTATTCATCACAAAAGAAAATGATCTTCTTCTTCCTTCTTTTTCTTTCTTAGAAAAGCTTTCTAGCTTTTTCAAAGGTGATGAAAATGAGTGAGAATAAGAAAACAAATGAGAGCTAAAATCTTACTTCATCATCCTCATCTATCCTTGCCATTTAGATGAGGGTGTTCACTTCATTTAGTAAGTGAGAGCTTGTGTTAATGAAACTTCAAGGTAGATCATCTTAGTTATCGAAGATCGGAAGTAAGCTTGTATCTTTCTCTTCGTAGAGCCTCTCGAGAGTCCGGAACTTGATGATCGCAGTGAAGGGACCACAACACGGAGCTTATGAAGTGAAGGACCGGACTACAAAGGTTGTAATCCCTCTCACTTAGTGTTAAAGTGTTTAACATGCTTGTTTTCGCCTAATCTCTAGTTTAAAGATCTCGTTTAGGGTTGTTCGGCACAGCTAAATTTTAAATCGGGCATGGTTGATGCCTTGTAGAACCTTGTTAGAGTGCCTAGTAACCCTACAGGTTTTATAATGACTTCGAGTGTCGATGCTGGGCACTCAGGTTTTATGATGATTTGATGTGTCGTTGATGGGCACGCGTTTGATGATACATATATATACATACATATGACACAGGTGACATGGTACCATATATTACCACAAGCATGATATTATTATATTATTATACTTATGTATACACGATTACCCTAGATACCACACGGTATGATATTATTATATTACAGTATGACCTGGGAGATTGTTATACATTCAATTTCTACCTGTTGATGTCTTCTACTCACGAGTTGGCAACTCACCCCCGTTGTGCCATAGTTTTCTTATAGGATCGACTGCTCGGATCAGTAGCGGCTTGCTGTCACATTGTTTCTTCTGGGTGATTTGCATTGGAAGGTGGGTTACTCCTCGGATCGCAACCGCTGTTGTATACATTTATTATTCATTTGTATCTACTTAAAAGCTCCATCAACCAGACTATGTATATGTAGGGTTAGCTTAGCACCTTAGCAAGGTTTTGGCAAGCATCAAACATGCTATATTAATATTTTTTTGGGTGCTAAATAAACCAACCAAGTAATCGAACTAGAGAATTAGGGTTAACTTTGCATGTAAACAACTTTACATCTAAGAGAGAAGGATTACAACCTTTATAGTCCATTCCTTCGCTTCATAAGCTCTGAGTAGTAGTCCCTTCGCCGCGATCCATGAACTCCCGGACTCTAGAGAGGCTCCACAAGTCGAATGATCCATGCTTGCTTGAAGACTTTGAAATCCAAGATGATCTATTTCGAGGAACCACGAACTAAGGCTATAACTTCACTTATTATGAATTAGTGAAGCTAACACACTAATCTATATGGCTGGTATAGAAGAGGATGATGAAGTAGGAATTTTGCTCACTTTATTATTTAATTTCTCACTATTTTCTTCTTGATCTCAAAAGCTAGAAAGCAAAATGAGAATGAGGGGGAAGAAGAAGAATGAATGAGATTGAGGTTAGAAATGCAACCATGGGTCAAGTATATCATCCTTAACCATTATAGAGAGTTAACCATGGCTATGTGTCATGATTGTGTTAGAAATATCTAGGGCAAAACAAAAAGGGTGGACTTGGTCAATGGTAATCTACAAGCTTCATGAAGCTTCATCCATGACTCATTTCCACAATATGAATTACTTAGATATTTAAACCCAAACATTACATATAGCATGGTATAATTCTCATACATCCATGTTGCATGTATAACCTAGCATGCTACAATATTATATATCACATATATAATATTTATGTAACAAAAGAAAATAATACAATAAACATATATCACATATATGTTAAATGTATCATAAGTGAGAATAATAAATACTTAAGTGAGCAAATAATATATATATATATATATATATCATTTTATCGAATCAACACTTGATCCAATAACCCGGCTATATCACATATAACCGGCCGATATCATATATCGCGAGAATAGAATACAGTATCACATATCGTATTAATCTCGATCCCCGCACATATCACATATGTGCTCCTACTCCGTTTCGCCTGAGCCAGGAAATCTCTGTGTAGGACTCTAAAGACTCGTCAATACGCCGGCAGTAGGTGATGATCATATCAGCACCTACAAGCTGCAAGCGGTCAGCTAAACGTAATATCCACCCGGGTATTGAGTGACTAGAAGATCAACAAGCAAGCCTGTACATACTCCTACGAATCCAGTCAGTAACACTACCGTACAGTCCGGTCTCTTCATCTGATATGTCGCATATCCAGTCTAGGGGTGGTAAACGTCAAACCCCAGTAACCGATAAGTCGTGTCGATGTGAGATTCATAACGGGTCGAGAAACTACTGATAACTCTGTTAGTGTATATGCCCTAGAGGCCATTACTGTATCATACTAGTTTGTATATTACTTAATGGAAGCTTCGGATATTCACAGTTGTATATACAATCTTGCTCAAAATGGTAGTATGCTACTTGGTTTGTCTCTGCTTTAATATGTGCATGTGTTTCTTTTAGCATATTGCTGGTATACATATTAGTAGAGCCCTTAGGATCTTTGCTTGATTACCAGCGTTGTGATGGCGCTCGCACTCGTGGGAGCTGGGTAATCTATAAGCACATCCTTATACAGGTCCCTGGTCGTTGGACTATCGAGACAGGGCATCGATACTCCGGAGTAGACTAGCGTATGCGCTTCTCATCCCAGTGTGGGAGACGGTCTGTCCCACAGCCGTTAGTACGTCGTACTTGGGATAGTATGCGGGTGCTCGTTAGGTTACGAGTACACTGGACAGGACTCGTCGGGAACTGTTGGTTGGTAATATACCTATCGTCAGTTATCAGTTCCCAGGTGACATGAGTACAGCTTAGTCCGCTGACTTGACACTGCCACTTCGCCTCGAGTGTGTTCCCACTGCACTTTGATTACTACCCTACCACGGCTTGAAGGAGTCGTGCAAACAGGTAGTTTTTGGGTGCAGTCCCGAAGCACTTGGAGGCAGTGACGGTTAAATGTATCATAAGTGAGAATAATAAATACTTAAGTGAGCAAATAATATATATATATATATATATATCATTTTATCGAATCAACACTTGATCCAATAACCCGGTTATATCACATATAACCGGCCGATATCATATATCGCGAGAATAGAATACAGTATCACATATCGTATTAATCTCGATCCCCGCACATATCACATATGTGCTCCTACTCCGTTTCGCCTGAGCCAGGAAATCTCTGTGTAGGACTCTAAAGACTCGTCAATACGCCGGCAGTAGGTGATGATCATATCAGCACCTACAAGCTGCAAGCGGTCAGCTAAACGTAATATCCACCCGGGTATTGAGTGACTAGAAGATCAACAAGCAAGCCTGTACATACTCCTACGAATCCAGTCAGTAACACTACCGTACAGTCCGGTCTCTTCGTCTGATATGTCGCATATCCAGTCTAGGGGTGGTAAACGTCAAACCCCAGTAACCGATAAGTCGTGTCGATGTGAGATTCATAACGGGTCGAGAAACTACTGATAACTCTGTTAGTGTATATGCCCTAGAGGCCATTACTGTATCATACTAGTTTGTATATTACTTAATGGAAGCTTCGGATATTCACAGTTGTATATACAATCTTGCTCAAAATGGTAGTATGCTACTTGGTTTGTCTCTGCTTTAATATGTGCATGTGTTTCTTTTAGCATATTGCTGGTATACATATTAGTAGAGCCCTTAGGATCTTTGCTTGATTACCAGCGTTGTGATGGCGCTCGCACTCGTGGGAGCTGGGTAATCTATAAGCACATCCTTATACAGGTCCCTGGTCGTTGGACTATCGAGACAGGGCATCGATACTCCGGAGTAGACTAGCGTATGCGCTTCTCATCCCAGTGTGGGAGACGGTCTGTCCCACAGCCGTTAGTACGTCGTACTTGGGATAGTATGCGGGTGCTCGTTAGGTTACGAGTACACTGGACAGGACTCGTCGGGAACTGTTGGTTGGTAATATACCTATCGTCAGTTATCAGTTCCCAGGTGACATGAGTACAGCTTAGTCCGCTGACTTGACACTGCCACTTCGCCTCGAGTGTGTTCCCACTGCACTTTGATTACTACCCTACCACGGCTTGAAGGAGTCGTGCAAACAGGTAGTTTTTGGGTGCAGTCCCGAAGCACTTGGAGGCAGTGACGGTTAGACAGGATTTGTCTCTCCCGGTATTGGGGGTTGACATCGCGCTGTGTCCAGGAGAGCCATTACACGAGTAGTCCCTGGCCAGGCCAAGCGAGATATACTGGTAGGTTTCCAGTGTTATCTCAGGGTGTTCTGGGCTACACTCCGACACGACTTGTACCGCTATTAGGGGACTGACGTTCCCCGCCCCCCTAGGCCCGCCATGCGATGTATCAGACGAACAGACCGGACTGTACGGAGACTGTCACATACAGGCTCAGTAGGAGTGCATATGGGGTTCACCTCGTCAGTCTTCTTATCGACATCTACCTGGGGACCGTTACGTACAGCTAGTGCCGCTTGCGGTCTGTGGTTAAACCCACTGCCAGCGTAGTGTCGAGTCTTTAGAGTCCCACACAGAGAGCTATTCGCCTTTAGGCAAAATGAGTAGAGGTCGCATGGTTTTGCGACAGGGTTCGTTCGCATCCGCGCACTTGTGCACGTTTGCTGTCCGGACAGTTTATACTAGCGGGCTTTGGTTTAAGCCGGATCCTAGTATATGATTTGAGATTGGTTTTTCTCAGAGTATTCGTGTTCCTCGGATCACGAATGCGGGTGCGTATGCACAGTTGCTTGAGATTGGGGGAGAGGACCTTGTTTAGGGTTAATGGCTTTTGTCATTTTATTAACCCTATTGATTTTGTGTGGATTATAGTTAATTGATAATTAGCTTAATAATTGTGCATGGTTGTTGTTGACAATTTGACTTCATTGACTTGTTGACCTTGTTGACAACTTGACCATAATCATTTCATTTGGAAGATGCTCTTTGATCTTTGCAAAATTGAAATGATAATGGTCATGTCATGATTTATCATGACAATTTTCAAGCTAATTATCCAATTAAAATAATATGAGAGAATGAATTATTAGTGAGCCATTCTCACTAATATGTGTGGCGTGAGGTCAAAATACATAGCTTGAATACTACCGAATATTTAACCGAAATGATGGAGGGCTACGGATGGTTTTGGCGAAACCGTGAACGTAGTGAACTTGATATTAATCGATGGAACGAGATAGCTTTTAAAAGGAGTGGTTCAAGCTCCGCGTTTAAAAGTTTTAGTTTTGAAGAGAACCGAGTGGTTTTCAAAGTGTTCCAATCGACTTTTACTTGGTTTATTTCTTGCATTAGTTCTTTTAATGCGTCCCATCATTTAATCCTACCATTGCAGAAAACAACCAAAATATGACGTACGCTTATGCCATTCGCATTCGCCACGGGGCCCCGTCATCACCCGTTAGGTTACTTAACTAACGACAGAGCGGGGGCTGGGCTAGCGCGGCTGTAAAACATAAGCAACGCCTAAATAGTTATTATAAATAAATATATAGCAATGATAGACATTACAGATCACAGATGAATACATTGGATATACTAGGAATCCGCAATGCGTTCGAGCCTGCAACGCAAAGCGGATTACACGGTCGCGGTGAATAGCCAATACCCCACCCAAGACCCCTACGGGTGCGGCAACCCGGCTATTCACCCGCGACAATCCAATCCATTCATATCCACAACACAGAGATGTATAACCCCGACTAATCGACTTATAGCGATTAGCCGACGTTCAATACATACAAGCATCACAGATATAACCGATATAGTTAAAGTGTAGTGAAGTTCCGAAAAAAAAATACGGATTTATAGGCCCCCAAAAGTAAATTTTAGTTCTGGAAAATCTGGGCACATATAACATATTTCAAAAATCCCAAAACCAACACAGATACACACTGCACGAAAAACGATGCACAGAAGACGACAAACGGCGGCGCTTCCGCGGCACATGCCTACCTCGTGCGGCGGAAGCGCGGCGGTTTGAATGAATTAGGGCAACGTTTTTCTTGGGTGTTCACACAAAACCCTGAGCCGAATTTACAAGTATAAAGTTTTTCATTTTGACCAGGAAAAAAATTAACAGAAACTTGGGGTTTTGCGAGTTTGGTTTTTCGATTTTCCGGTTTCGAAACTTCGTTACACTTAACTACTTAGCTAGTTTAGGTTTAGTTAGGCTCTGATACCACTGTAAGTCCGTGTTGCCCACCCCGGTGCTTACGGGGAGGCGGAAAACATAATAAAAATTTGATTTTTATCAACTATAGGCAACATGGACTATGCTTTAAGGATCTTTGCTAAACATAAACTTGCTAACCCTAACTACAAAGTAGCTAAGTGATGGAAAGGTTATACCTTGAGCTCAAAGTCCTTCTCTCCTTGCTCCTTGGAATGGTTGAAAGAGTTCACCTTGCTTGTCTCCTCCCGTCAAAGAACGATCCACCCGAAAGCCACTACCTTTAGCTTCAACTCCAAGCTAGGAGTAACTAGAGTGCAAGAAATGCTAAGACTTGAACCCTAGAAGAGAGTAGAGAGGATCAAGTGAAGGTTTTTCTCAAGCTTTTTGTTTCTCAACACATGAGAGGGAGAGAGCTTGAGGGAGAGGATGAACAAGAGAGAGAAATAATATGAGAGAATGAATTATTAGTGAGCCATTCTCACTAATATGTGTGGATAATTTTAATTGGATAATTAGCTTGAAAATTGTCATGATAAATCATGACATGACCATTATCATTTCAATTTTGCAAAGATCAAAGAAACTCTTACCAGTAAATCTCCATATCAGACCTGGCCAGGGACTTCCAGTTATAGCCAATCGAACACAGCGCAACATCAACTCCCAATACCGGGAGAGACGAAACCCCTCCTATCGCTCATTGCCTCCATGTGATTCGGGACTGTACCCAAAAGCCACCGTTTGCACGCCCTCTTGGACGTGGTACGGTGGAAATCAAAGCACAGTGGGAATCACACAAGACTCTATGACGATCTCGGGTCTACAGACTAACCTGTACCAGTGTCACCGGAGAACTGCTATCTGACGATAGGTATAATACCATCTAGGAGTTCTCGGCGAGTCCGTTCAGTGTACCCAGTCTCCACTGAGCACCCGTACACCATCTTTGATGTCAAACACTGATGGATATGGGATCATCCATCGCCTATCATATGGGTCAAGATGCGTATACGCTAGTCTACTCTGGTGTATCGATGCCCTGTCTCGATACACTCTTGACTAGGAACATTTATAGGATATACTCGTTGACTACCCTAACCCCACTAGTATGATCTCATCATAATCCCAGTAGTCAAGTACATATCCTAAGGGCTTTATCAACATGTGAGAGCAAGTCAGTAAGCCAATACAGGTCAACATGTTAAGACAAAGTGAAACCAGATAGCATACCATCATATCGAGCAAGAAAGTCCTCACTATATATATCCAAGCATCCACTATAATATACATCATATGTACAACAATGGCCTCTAGGGCATATATACAACTAACAGTATATTTGGTAGATTTAGAAACCAATGACTTGTATATTCTTTCAGACTTAGAGCGAGATGTGTGTATTATTCTTATTTTGGGTTTGATGATACTTTGGTTTTCTTTACTTTCTTTTCTGTGTTGATCTTCGTCTTAGGCGTCGTATATTCATATTGCGTGGTTGTGATTCCGCCAATTGGCGAAGAGCTAGCTTTCACTTGGGGATGCCATATTATTATTGATTATATACTTATTTTTATCAAAATTTATAAAGGAGATACTGTCCAAATTTCAAATGACGAAAACGTTTTTAAATTATAGTATATAATTCACTTGCATTTCAAACAAATTTTATATATACTTTAAAAAGAAAGAACTTGATTTCATTATACTTTTATTTCAAAACTTCACCTCTATTATTTTTCTAAAAAGGTTTAGATTTCTGGGCATTCGGCTTACTTGGGTTATGGTAGAGTCCTATAGACTTCACTTGAAGTGCCGGCCATGTGCCAATTCCGTGTCGTGATAATAAGGGAAGGTTTTCCAATGCTGTCATAAAATTTCTTAATTAGAATAACCCTTACTCTATTGCCGGTTGCGCCGTGAACACTTTCCTAGACACCTCGTAAACAATATAATATTAAGCGGTGTTCTAAACACAATTAACTTGCCCTGTTGAGTACGAATCCTTAAAGTCAAAGTTCAAATTGATTTTAAAATTACTGTGGGTATCCAAGAATGCAGTTTTGTGATTTGTGGGCTACGGAAAAAGATGATGAAATCCTTTACCGTATCTTGTTTAGGTCCTTTACCCTTAAAGCCCGTATTAATATGCAAATGGGAAAATCAATAAAAAGTTGTTCAAAATATCAAACAATCCTTTTTTTAGTTAAGCTTGTGCGCTGCAACAAATATGGGTTAGTTCTCTTTTAGCTATTGGCGGTGAATTTGCAAAGAATTCTGCAAAAGATAGAATATTGGAATGCGTCGGGATTCGAGAGAGTAGGGGTTTAGAAAATACACACCGAATGATTTGGGTTTTGAAACCCCCGTTGAGCCGATTCACAAGTACTTGAATGTTCGCTTGCTTGTGTCAAGCTATCTGGATCTTTAGCGCTATACTTCATTAAAGCTTTGTTCTTGAAAGTTCAATTTGCTCAGCACGTTCGCTGGTCGCAAGTCCGTCTAAAACTGAAATGTCGGAAATATCGGAAAATTTAGCGAAAAAGCGATATATATGGCCAATATGCTGCACACACAATTATGAAATTTAAAGAAAAAAATAGAGTAACAATAGGACAAAGAAGCAAACACAAAAAAATTGAAGCAAACAGATCAAGTTGGGTCGCAATTTGTGGCAAAAACGAATAAGTTGGCCACCAAGTTTTTGAGTTGGGGTTCTAACTTTGTACAGTATTCTTCTTGTCTTTTTAGTGGCATATTTTTATACTCTAAATCTTCCAATTAAACTCAGAGTGACAACGGATCAAAAAGATAGAGAACAAATGTCCAAAAAGTTGGTTTTTTGTTTCTTTTTGGAAAAAAACTCTATTAGTTTGTTGGTTTTGTATATACAATTGAACCTAAAATAAAACCCTTAATAACTACTGCATCCCCGGCAATGGCGCCAAAAACTTGTTGGGACTTTACGCGTGCATGTTCACTGCAGAAAACTGCATTTTAATACTACTCATTCATTATCTGTTTTGTTATATATCGGTGCTATTAACCAGTGTCTGCTCAGTAATTATGGATTACAGGTGTTCGTGATAAAATACTGAAAACACATTCAAAATCACGGATATAACGTTTGGGAGCCGACACTGCAAACAGAACTGAGAACCGACAGATATCCAAAGAGCTTTTGCAAAATAAAGGTGTGCATACAATTTTGCATACAAGTGTGCATATGACTTTTTGGTGACATGGTGTGGCTGCCCATGGCACACAAGAAATGATGGATTGTGCAAGTGGTGGGCACATATGGTATGATGGGCAATAAATGCATAAAGTTTTGATGTGATATTTTGCATCAAGTTTCCCTCCAAATCTCTGAGTGTATCTAAGGCCTCTACATACAAAACTAACAGCACCAGAGTGATATTAGGATGCAGACAAAACCACACAACAAGAGCCCAGGATCTCACATTTTAGCCGGCCACATGCCTACCAAAACCGAGCTCGCCGGCCCCCCTAGCTCAAAACGTCCCCATCTTTTCCCTGTCCCTTCCTTACTGCCACGTCATCTTATTTTTATTACTTGTTTATTTTTCTTTGGTACCTATAAAAGCAAACCAGTGAGCAAGGGAAGGTCTCTCTCTCATTCATGTATATTCCATAGTTTTAGTTTAGTTTGTTTTTGGTTTAGGCTTGAGTGATGAGTGGGATATCACTTGGTTTCTTCTTCTTCTTCCCTCTTGAAGCTTTCTCTTGAGAGCTTCATTAAGGAGGTTGAACAAGTAACCAAAATCTTGTATCTCTTTTCTCAAGTGTTAATAATATTATTGTTATTTTGAATGCAACTGCAGGTACATGTGAAGAAATGATTTGCTTCCTTTTCTTCACTTACTTTTCTTTTTATCATGCTTAACTAATTTCTTTGGTTGTAGTATTGGTGAGGAAGTGAGATGAAAGGCTTTGCCTCCTCCACCTCTTGTGATTGTTTAACATGCTTTAATGTGATTATAAACTTAGTATTGTAACTTGGAAGGGTTGATATGGTATGATGATTTCATGGTTACTTTGTAACCTCATCACATACCATATTCTCCCCACAAACCCCATCTTGCAACCCTAAGGTTAGAATCAATTCGGCGTTAAGTTTGCTAGGTTTGGATATGATATTTTATGATTAAGTGACTTGATAAATCTCTTAATTTCATATATCATTGATTGATACGAAAAAGTGTGTTTGTAGAATAACCGCAATCAATAACGGTGTCGCACATAGCTAGACCGAGATGAATACGGGTCGTCCTCAGGGAAACGTTGAACTTTTTACTCTTACTTTAGATGTGTTGAAAAAGAGAAAGAAATAAGAATTTTGTGGAATGGTATCTAGATCTACGTTAAATAAGAATGTAAAATATAGATCTAGATTATTTTAAGGATGTAGTTAATATAATAAGGGGGCTTGTAGGGTTCGTTAGGATTTAGTAGTTATGGATGACTAATTAAAAGTTACCCTTTTTATCCATTAATAGATTTAAAACTAAAACGATGGTGATGTGTGCAAATTAGGGTTTCTGGAGGGAAAAGGAATCCCACTCTTAACCCTTATCTCGACACGGAACTCCGTTCATATCTAGCCTTTACCAAAACAATCATTAATCTAATCTCTAATCGCGGTCGGAACTAACAAAGAATTGTTAGCGCGCCCGATTAGGATGTTAATGATTCTTTTGATAAAGTTCATAAACTTTGTAGAACTTAAAAAGAGTTTAGAGATGTTCATCATCCATTAGCCTACCCTAATCCTACGAACCCTAACAAGTGGAGAATTACTCGCGCATGTTGGGAGAAGAAGATGAAAAGACAGAAAGGGAAAACATAATGCAAAAGAATTAAATAAAATAACTACCTTTATTAATCAACTTGAACAATCTACACTTTATTCCGTAGAAAATGATTACAAAAACCTAGTTTGCTTCTCGATCTCTTCTAAGGAGGTAGATGAACCGTTGATGATCAGCCTGGATGCGTGAGCCGTCTTGGACTTCGTGATCTTGTCGGTTTGATAAATTTTCCAAGAGGCTCTCGGTCTCTATTTATAGTGCCAAAACCAGAACCTAAGCTTCTAAATTAGGTAACTAAATGTATAGATTCACCATAGAAAATTTCACCCTCCAACTCCTCCATCATGCCGCGGATCCGCGGCCCAAGGGGAGTAAGGCCGCGGATCCGCGGCCATTCAATCCCATCCCTTCATCAAAATTTTGGGGCTCTGTCCTTATGACATTTGGCGATCCTTAGAACCTCTGTATCATGGAAATATTCTCGTGGTTGCTGCTAGACTTGGTCTCCAAGTTTTGCTTTCTTAATTAGGCAAGTCTTCTTCAACAACTTGATTTCCTTGATTCTAGTCTTGAAAAATTCTGCACAACTTGGAAAAATTCTGCACAACAACTCAAATAATATTTAGTAGATTTTGTTCTACTAGGATTTGGTCAATGAAATTATTTGCATACATTTTCCTACCAAATGCTAATTATAATATATCAACACATGGAAAATAGTATTTTTACAGATAAACCCTCATATGTATGATATATTATAATAAAGACCTTTTTAATATAGAAATGGTAGGAAAAATGTAATAACAAATGTGCAGTTTTATCAACTGAACAAATACCCCCAAACTTATCTTTGATCGTCCCGAGCAAACTAGTTTATTCAAGAGAAGGAGAGAAAAAAAAGGAGAAAACTAAGCACACTTTCGTAGGCAAACACGATTGCACTGAGCACGTGCAACAAGCCGTTAATCCTCTAGGTGTCCCTAGTAGGAGGAGTGTTGTCTCCTGAGGGTTTTCAGCGGATTACACCCACAAAATCCTATAATAAAAGAGAGATGGTGAAATTTATATAAAGATAACAACCATAAAAGAAAGACTTTGAAAATAAGAGTTTCCAACTATACTAGTTTTTCAGTTGTCATGAGCCCTATCTTAATAGTCATGAAAAGATGTTAGAAATCACATTATCCCTCAATAAAACATCGTCTTTATTTTTCATTCCTACCTTTCATCCAAACATCGATCATATACCCCTACGTGTGTGAATAGAACATTCCTACACTCGGAGAATTCAATTCAAGCTATCATACTCTTATCCATCTGCCTCAGTACTTTTTAATTTGATGAATAATTAAGGATTTGCTCACACATTTTCATGCAACCGTTAATACTTCTTGAGGTACTAACCGACCGATTACTTATGTGCTTGCTGATTAGGTGATAATATTTTCCGCGTCTTGCACCACCTAAGGCTTAGCAGTGACTCCCAGACCAGTTGGCCTTAGGGCACTAGGTGAAGAGGCACCATAGCTATATTTTTTTATTGCTGCCTTGGCGATACAAAACCAGTGTTCATTTTTTTCTTTTCACAATTTTTATATTTTCTTCATTCATTTTTTTTTCATTTCCTTCATTCTTTGGCTTTTAGACAAGAGCATTTCAAGGTATCCTCTATTATCCTAAGTTTCAAGACGTGTGTAAGTGCAAATAGTAGGGTATCAACATTCAAATGTTTGGCTTTCAGAATAGAAACTATTTTTCAGACTTATTTTTATCCTCAGATTAGTGACTTCCTTCATCTTACTAGCCCTTGGGACAACAGCTCATAACTACTTATTACTAGTTCGTTTAAGAAAACTTCTAATTTTCTTGGTTTTCTTAAACTATTCCTATCTTTTGGATGCAATTTTTCACTTTCTATTCTTTTATTATCAAAAAAAAATTGTGCTTATATATAGTATAATGCAAAGTATGCGTAAATAAGCACAAACCTTCCCCAAACTTGTTTTCAATAGTGTCTTCACTGTTGCTATCTGCTTGATCACAAAAACCTGTAAGCTTGGGAGGACATTATTAATGGGGGCAAGAATATATGAAAGTGAAAATCCTCCCCCAAACTTATTTTTGGCTCACAAATTTGAGGACAAAAGTTATGTTCAAGAGCCAAAAATATACCCCCCCTCAAACATGAGTTAGACAATACGAAGCATTTTAAGAGGGGGTGAGTCATTTGGTCAAAGTAAGACTTTATAAAGACCAAAAGTTAACACCAACCATTCAAAGATTTTATCAGTATAGCGTATAGGTTGGTGGAAGAATGTGTTGTATCGAGTCAAGAAAAAATGGGGAAGGGATAAGAGGTGGTCTGGAAAGGGTTTGAAATTAGAGAAAAGAAAGAATGAGGATGAATGTGAATGATTAGGAAGAAGGAATGGTGACGGTTCAACCTCTATAGGTGGAGATTGATCAATTACAAAATCCGTATTGTTTAAAAATTCAAGTTCGTCAGCAAAAAGTTCTTCAAAACTTTTATTAATGGTGTGATTGAACATTTTGCTGTCAAAGAGTTTTGTGCCAGAATTTATCCTACTTGATTCAAAAATTATTGAGGTAGAGGACTCGAAAAACTCATCTACCTCATTTTCAAAAATATCCAAATCAAGTTGAATTTCAGGTATTATTGAACTTGAATTAACGGATTGTGATTCATCAAAACTCACAGAAACTATAGGAACAGAAGAAGAACCGGAGAAAGTAGAAGGTGAAATAGGTAAACAAATTGGTGTGTCGAGTGTTGCTGTACCAGATGTGGAAGATGGAGGCTGTATTTCGGTCTGATCTTCAGGTATACAATTATTATCAACTTCAAGACGCATTTGGGGTTCGGGAAGAATTAAAGGCTCAAGATGATGACCACAAGGAAGTGAACGGATTTGATGAATTGGTGGGACAAAATCATCCAAAATTTCGGGTTCATCAATCAATATATCCCCAACGTCAATCACCTCATTCAAGTGAAGGTTAAAATTCTCAAACTCCTCATCAAAAATATGGTTTTCAATCAGTTTTGGTTCAAGAGTGGAGGTGTAGAGATCACAAGAGTTGGGTATGGTTTCACTTGAAATGGACCCTTCACAGTCGGGTAAATCAAGCACTACAAAATCACACAACTTATCAGTCATTCTATTTGGTGTACTTGATGAATCTATGAAACTGGAGTTGTGGATTTCAGTTTGGAATGGGGAGGTTTGATTAGGAAGGGTGTACAGTTCTGTCTTACTACCCAAATCCTTCATAATTTGGTTCAACAGTTCCAGAAATTTTTCTAATGTCTGCTCCAGACTAGTCTTGGGTTGATAAGGGGTTTCAGTATAAGATTGAAATTCCTGTGGATAATTAAAACTCCCAAATGACTGATTAGAAGAACTGTCTAGAGTAGGTGGAAAAGTCGGATTGGATTGATAGGAATAGAATGGTTGCGGAACTTGGGTAGGAGTAGGATCAATATTATGATAAGAAGAATATTGATATGGGTTAGTTGGTTGGCTATTTTCAATAGACACAAACCGCATATCAAACTCTTCTCTGGACAGTGGTGGTGATGGTTGATATTGGTCCGGGTTGAAACTTTGGCCTCTAGACCTAGCTATGTGCTCAGCAATGGACATTCGTCTAGGGGCTCCCTCACTCTGGGTATGAACTGAAACAGGTGTAGGATTAGGATACGGTTGATAAGACCTAGACTGAGGTGGCCAATTGTTTCTTTCTTCTTGTTCTATATGATCTCTTAAGGACATGGAAGAGCCGGACGGTATACCGAAGGGATTACGAAAACAAGAGATATCTGGTTGTGGACAGCAAAACTCGGCAAGTGTTCTTCTGTTTAGGTCACCCATTATAAGAAGAGAAGAAGGGGGAAGGGGTAAAAAGGGGAGAAAATGATTGGTTTGTTTTGAAAAATGACGGATTTAGAAAAATCACACAAAAATGCACAAACAACCCTAGAACTATGGTTACCTAGGTCCAGTCTCTAGACCGCTCCTAGACTTCCAAAGGACAAGCCGCAGGATCAATCCTCTACCGCCTCCATACTACCCTTATAGCCAGGTAAGTGCCAGGTAAGTGGGAAGGAACCACAGTAGTGGGCCTAATTAAAAACCACTAGCCTTGGACACACTTGCCTAGTCACCACAAAAGCAATGCGGATAAGCGATAGATTACCCACGACCTTCCTCTGTCCTTATTGAGCGCGACGATCCTTAGAGTCTGGTCTAGATATTTTTTTAAATTAATGTAGGGTTGATACAGATACTCGGTTTGTGATTTGTGGAGCTTAGGAAGGGTGATGAAATCCCCACCTAATCTGGATTTGGTCTTTGCCCCTTAAAAATCCGTATTAAAATATGCAAAAACAAACCGCAAAACAGAACTTGCAAAAAGATTTTTGAGCGGCGATATTTTGCAAAGAATCCTGCAGAAAAGATATTTTATTGGATTTCAGAGGAGAGAGAAAAATATAGAAAATATACCAGAGAAGTTTGAAACCCTGGATCTCCTGTTTCCTCAAGTCCGTGACTCCAGATTCCCTCGCAAAAAAAAATTCACGCACAAATCGTTGAATATGCAATTTGCAGTTTTGTTTTAATAATGATATGAATCGTCTAAGAATTCAACACAAATAGTAAGAATAAAAAAATTACGCACGTATCCCCGGCAACGGCGCCATTTGATTGATACGAAAAAGTGTGTTTGTAGAATAACCGCAATCAATAACGGTGTCGCATGTAGCTAGACCGAGATGAGTACGGGTCGTCCTCAGGGAAACGTTGAACTTTTTACTCTTACTTTAGATGTGTTGAAAAAGAGAAAGAAATAAGAATTTTGTGGAATGGTTTCTAGATCTACGTTAAACAAGAATGTAAAATATAGATCTAGATTATTTTAAGGATGTAGTTAATATAATAAGGGGGCTTGTAGGGTTCGTTAGGATTTAGTAGTTATGGATGATTAATTAAAAGATACCCTTTTTATCCATTAATAGATTTAAAACTAGAACGACGGTGATGCGTGCAAATTAGGGTTTCTGGAGGGAAAAGGAAGCCCACTCTTAACCCTTATCTCAACACGGAACTCCGTTCATATCTAGCATTTACCAAAACAATCATTAATCTAATCTCTGATCGCGGTCGGAACTAACAAAGAATTGTTAGCGCGCCCGATTAGGATGTTAATGATTCTTTTGATAAAGTTCATAAACTTTATAGGACTTAAAAAGAGTTTAGAGATGTTCATCATCCATTAGCCTACCCTAATCCTACGAACCCTAACAAGCGGAGAATTACTCGCGCATATTGGGAGAAGAAGATGAAAAGACAGAAAGGGAAAACATAATGCAAAAGAATTAAATAAAATAACTACCTTTATTAATCAACTTGAACAATCTACACTTTATTCCGTAGAAAATGATTACAAAAACCTAGTTTGCTTCTCGATCTCTTCTAAGGAGGTAGATGAACCGTTGATGATCAGCCTGGATGCGTGAGCCGTCTTGGACTTCGTGATCTCGTCGACTTGATAAATTTTCCAAGAGGCTCTCGGTCTCTATTTATAGTGCCAAAACTAGAACCTAAGCTTATAAATTAGGTAACTAAATGTATAGATTCACCATAGAAAATTTCACCCTCCAACTCCTCCATCATGCCGTGGATCCGCGGCCCAAGGGGGGTAAGGCCGCGGATCCGCGGCCATTCAATCCCATCCCTTCATCAAAATTTTGGGGTTATGTCCTTATGACATTTGGCGATCCTTGGAACCTCTGTATCATGGAAATATTCTCATGGTTGCTGCCAGACTTGGTCTCCAAGTTTTGCTTTCTTAATTAGGCAAGTCTTCTTCAACAACTTGATTTCCTTGATTCTAGTCTTGAAAAATTCTGCACAACTTGGAAAAATTCTGCACAACAACTCAAATAATATTTAGTAGACTTTGTTCTACTAGGATTTGGTCAATGAAATTATTTGCATACATTTTCCTACCAAATGCTAATTATAATATATCAACACATGGAAAATAGTATTTTTACAGATAAACCCTCATATGTATGATATATTATAATAAAGACCTTTTTAATATAGAAATGGTAGGAAAAATATAATAACAAATGTGCAGTTTTATCAACTGAACAATCATATACCATCACGATCACTTAGCACACTTAACACCAAAATTATTTGCTCTCACTCACTACTTTGTGTTTTTATTGTTGTGGTATGCTTGCTAACCCTTATGTTTAGTGTTGATGCCCCAAGCTCGAACATACAAACGGTAAGTGATCAAAACGGACTCGTTTCGTGCTTTGCGGAGAATATCGGAATTTGACAACTTGTGCCTCACAACCGTGCTTCATGCCGGGATCAAGGGAAAGGTGGACAACTCATGATCAAGGGAGAGTCGAGAGAATCGTCGCAATTCGACCTTCCAAGCAAAAACCATAACCATTTCGTACTTGCTTGTTTTCTTGCTTTTCTTTGTTTTCGTATTCTATTCATTTTTTGTGACAACCAAACAATTCGTTAATTTGTTGAACCTTAAATCACAATACCCAATACACAATTCCCTGCGGATCGACCCGTACTTGCCGGCTTGCTACAACGCGCCGTGCACTTGTAGTTTATAAATATTTAAAACGAGAACGATCTCGCGTGCGCATTCCGTTTCCTTCAAAGTCATATCCGTTTCAAAACATAGCGTTTGCGCGCGCGGGTGAATTCCTAACAAGTTTTTGGCGCCGTTGCCGGGGACTTGGTAGTATTAGGAATTGTTATTTCTGGTTCTTACTAACTCACTAATTTCTAATTCAAATTTTTTTTCAAAACTAACAAAAACACACCTCTAACAATTTACTCTCTGTTGTTGCAACCTGCAATCACCCTGAACTTAGATTTAAAAATCAAGTTATACCATTAGAATACTAATATGGCCTAGAGAACCCACACAAAATTTCATCCCCTCTCATCGGATTTTGACCGGCGACATTGCCTCGTAATCCGAGCTCGCCGGCCCTTTGGGGTTGTTTTGGATTTTTTGTTTTTATGTGATCTCCATAGCAGTGTTGGCATTCAAGTGGTATTGTTTAATTTTTCTAATTTTATGTGTGCAGGAATTGGGCCATATATATCACTTTTTGACACTAAATATCATATTTTCCGACATTTCAGGTTTTTCACGGATACGACCAGCGATCGTGCGGAAAGAGGCTCAAATTCAATTTCAAGACGTTAGTGAAGTACAGTGCCAAAGATCCGGGTAGTTTGACCCGCGCAAGCGAACAATCAAAGACCCGGGATCACCTCAAAGGGGTTTCCTAACCCAATACACATCGGTACGTATTTTCCTAACACATTCCTCTTGAATCTGACGCATTCCACTATTCCTATCTTCTGCAGGATTCTTCGCACAAGTTTGCCGCCAATTGCACAGAGAACTAACCGTATTTTTGCAGTGCTTAAACTTAAATAGAAAAAGAATTGCTTAAATTGCTTGATTTTTTGAATTCTTTTATTGATTGCGCATTTGTATCTTAATACAGATTTAAGGGCAAAATGACCAAATAAGATACGGTAAAGGATTCCATCACCTTTTTCCGTAGCCCACAAATCACAAAACTGCATTCTTGCATACCCACAGTAATTTAAAATCAACTAGAACTTTGACTTTAAGGACTTCACGCTTATTAGGAGAAATTAAGTATGTTTAGAACACTGCTTAACGGTATATCGTTCACGGGGTATCTAGGCAAGTGTTCAAGAGAAATGGTTATCTAATTAAGAAACTTCGCGAAAGCGTTGGAAAACCTCCCCTTCTCTCTTGCACTTACCTGGCTTCGTGATCCGTATATCTTGAGCCCGTTTCTCGACACAGTTTTATTTTGACAATCAGGTTCTTAAGCAGGTCTAGTTGACTAGCATACCATAGACTGCTAGGGGTATGATATTTTTTGTTTTTGTGATATTTGTGAATTCTTGTTAATATGGGTGATACACGTTTTAATTCAATTTTTCACGATTCTTATTCTTTTGTTTATACTCAGTCCCAATTCATTTGTTCAAATTGCCGTGATTCTTCCCACATTCATGACAACTGTCCTTCCTTAGAGGGTGACCAACCGTCCCATATTTTTGATAATGGTCATCCACCTAACAGTTTTGAACCCAGTCCCACTTCAATTAGAGACCTGATGATTGAAGATTTAGAGAAAGAGGTCGACAGATTGACTGCTCTAGCATCACCAATCACAACCCTCCTTACCTGAATCAACTAACACATCATTAGGGTATGATAGTAAGATGGATGCTAGGTTGACCACTTTAGAGAAGGGTATTGAAGTAATGACTGCGGTCGAGAATCAATCAGTTTCTACGCTAGCCCTGTGCATACAGCAGTCTGAGCAATTGTTTCTTGCTCAAGCTCAATCATTGGCTAGAATAGAGGAACACGCGAAATATTTAGCTGTGAGGATTCTAGGGAGTGAACACAGACAATCGGAACCCAATAATGTTAGTATCTGTCATCTAGAAAGTCACCCGAGTGACATAAATGATCAAACAAGTTTTGATGATTTCATAGATGATGATACGATTGAATTGACTGAGTGTTACCAGGACGCACAAGAAAACCCTCCGAGGCAGACTGATGATTTTGTAATCCAATTTTAAATGAGGGACCTTATGAATTTATCGGGTATGGTTTGGATTGTTTGTCAGAAGAGATCAATGATTAGGAACCCACAATTTTTGTATCACCTAGTGATATTGTTTCGGAAGAAATGTTAGTGTGGGAACCTACTTTTTTGGATGATATGAACCTACCCATTTATGAATGTGATGACGGAGAAATGGTATTGGGAGAGTTAGAAAACCATAGTGATAAGAATAGAATTGTAAAAAATCATAGGGAGGAAGACGGCATTGAAAAATATTCTTTCATGTCGACTTTTGAGGAAATTTTTGCGGATGAACTTGATATTCTGGGTGAGTTTGAGTCGGGATCAATTTGGGAACATCTTGGGAACCTTTCTTTTGCCGAACTTTTTGCGGATGAACTCCAGTTTTTAAACGAACCTGACTTCGGAACTCAACATGTGATTCTTGAACATTCAATTCCTTCAGAAAACAATTTTTTGACCTCTTCAAAACTTCATCTTCAGCGTCTTCTGATCTCTACTTTTACACGCTCATGCTCTTCACTAACATCTAACTTATACCTTTTCTTTTTCTTTTTCTTTTGTATATACATATTCTTTTACCAGCCATTGCACTATATAGATAAAATCTTTAAATGGCTGGTATTAATTTCTGGACTAACCCAATCTTTTAACATGTAAATGTTGTAATTAGTCTTAGATTTTTTCTTTTTCTTTGAATAAAATTCTCATCCTGATGTCTAAATCTAGCTACCGGAGATGGGGGCAACGATAAGGACATCGTAAAACTCAAGTTTGGGGGTGAGCACTGCATTTATTTTGTTGCATCATGTGTATATTCTGCATTGCATACATATTAAAAAACCCATAAAAATTGAAAAAAAATCCCTAAAATATAAAAACTTTTTCATGTTATCTAGTGGGGAAACTTAGATTCAAAGTCGAACGGTTCAGTTGATAAGATAGAAATGACTAAATCCTTTTCGAGAGATTCACGACCGAAAGATAACCCTCCTTTATATTTAACCATAGCTAATATACATCTTTTATAACACTTTACACGTGTCGTATGTTTTTGAGAATTTGATGAATATCTGATATATCTGAAAAACTTTTAAAATTGATAAACATCGTTAAGATCAAGTAAGTTTGTTCTAAGTTAAGCAAAATATCAAGAATAGTTCTTACAGTGAAGGAGATATGAAGAATTTTATAGAGGTTTTAACAGAAGCTATAAATCTGAAAAATAACCCATCTGAATTCTTGTTGGAGTAATTACACACCTTATCACATGTAATGTCTTTGGATTTAAAAGAAAATACTGGCTATATCTCCATTTTCACTAAGTTCAGAATATTTTAAAATAAAATGAGTCTTTTGTTTTGTAGCTTTGGTAATTTGGGTAATTAAGTCTTTCGGGTGTCTCCACACCTAATGCCCTAAAACCATCTGGTTTGGGAGTCATTGGCCCAAAGCTCGCTAAGTTTCCAATCGCCAGATAAAAAAAGCTAAGCAAGTGTTTTCTCCTAGTTAAAAGTCCTAACGGTTCTTTGTGGGAGAATAATCCTTGCGGAGACGGATTTTCTATTAAAACAGTTTTTTTGCGGAGGTATGAAGGTTTGTATTTATTAAGACGTTTTACACGATAACTTTTGTGTGTATATACAAAATCAGGTGAAAGGGTGGAGTGAAGTATAAAACTTAGGTTCTCTGTTAAAAATAATTTAATATTCTGACTTGAAATCTAACTGGAGAATAAAACTTGAGAAAATCTTAGCTCCTTTCAAACTTGTGTGATCCTTTAGAAGTCTATCCTGGTCTGTAATGATGACATGATGACCCTAATCAAAGTTCTTAAAACCTTACGGACACTATCCGCACAATCACGTAAAAACACGTATGAGCTTATATTGGACAAAATGTGAAGAGTGAAAAATAGGGTCTAACGTTTCTAACTTGGGTGATAGAACTTCCAACTTTGATCTCTAACCTTAAGATTAGAATCAACAGTTTTTGCGTGACGCTAACTTGACTGGATTTTGTGGGTGTAATCCGCTGAAAACCCTCAGGAGACAACACTCCTCCTACTAGGGACACCTGATGGTTTAACGGCTTGTTGCACATGCTCGGTGAAATCGCGTTCCTTGCGAAAGTGAGGCTGGGATTTTTTTTTTTGCTCGGGACGAGCAAAAGATAAGTTTGGGGGTATTTGTTCACTACAGAAAACTGCATTTTAATACCACTCATTCATTATCTGTTTTGATATATATAGGTGCTATTAACCAGTGTCTGCTCAATAATTATAGATTACAGGTGTTCGTGATAAAATACTGGAAACACATTCAAAATCACGGTTATAACGTTTGGGAGCCGACACTGCAAACAGAACTGAGAACCGACCGATATCCAAAGAGCTTTTTCAAAATAAAGGTGCGCACACAATTTTGCATACAAGTGTGCACATGAATCTTTGGTGACATGGACCGTGACATGGTGGGGCTGCCCATGGCACACAAGAAATGATGGATTGTGCAACTGGTGGGCACATATGGTGTGATGGGAAATAAATGCATAAAGTTTTCATGTGATACTTTGCATCAAGTTTCCCTCCAAATCCCTGAGTGCATCCAAGGCCTCTACATACAAAACTAGCAGCAGCAGAGTGATATTGAGATGCACACAAAACCACATAGCAAGCACGAGCCCAGGATCTTGGATTTTGGTCGACCACATGCCTACCAAAACCGAGCTCGCCGCCCCCCTAGCTCAAAACGTCCCCATCTTTTCCCTGTCCTTTCCTTACTGCCATGTCACATTATTTTTATTGCTTGTTTATTTTTCTTTAGTGTTTATAAAAGAAGACCAGTGAGTAAGGGAAGGGCTCTCTCTCATTCATGTATATTCCATAGTTTTAGTTTAGTTTGTTTTTGGTTTAGGCTTGAGTGATGAGTGGGCTATCACTTGGTTTCTTCTTCTTCTTCCTTCTTGAAGCTTTCTCTTGAGAGCTTCATTAAGGAGGTTAAACAAGCAACCAAAATTTTGTATCTCTTTTCTCAAGTGTTAATAATATTATTGTTCTTTTATACTTGCTTTCTTTTCTTTACTTGCATTTCTTTTTATTATGCTTAACTAATTTCTCTGGTTGTGATATTGGTGAGGAAGTGAGATAAAAGGTTTTGCCTCCTCCACCTCTTGTGATTGTTTAACATGCTTTAATGTGATTATAAACTTAGTATTGTAACTGGAAGGATTGATATGGTATGTTGATTCCATGGTTATTTTGTAACCTCATCACATACCATATTCTCCCTATAAACCTTCTCTTGCAAGCCTAAGGTTAGAATCAATTCGGTGTTAAGTTTGCTAAGTTTGGATATGATATTTTGTTATTAAGTGACTTGACAAATCTCTTAGTTTCATATATCATATACCATCACAATCACTTAGCACACTTAACACCAAAATCATTTGCTCTCATTCACTACTTTGTGTTTTTATTGTTGCAGTATGCTTGCTAACCCTTGTGTTTAGTGTTGATACCCCAAGCTCGGACATACAAATGGTATGTGATCAAAACAGACTCGTTTCGTACTTTGCGGAGAATATCGGAATTTGACGACTTGTGCCTCGCAACCGCTTTGACAAGTCATGCTTCATGACGGGATCAAGGGAAGGGCGGACAACTCATGATCAAGGGAGCATCGAGGGAATCATCGCAATTCGACCTTCCAAGCCAAAACCATAACCATTTCGTACTTGCTTGTTTTCTTGCTTTTCTTTGTTTTCGTATTCTATTCATTTTTTGTGACAACCAAACAATTCGTTAATTTGTTGAACCTTAAATCACAATACCCAATACACAATTCCCTGCGGATCGACCCCTACTTGTCGACTTGCTACAACGCGCCGTGCACTTGCGGTTTATAAATATTTAAAACGAAAACGATCTCGCATGCGCATTCTGTTTCCTTAAAAGTCATATCCGTTTCAAAACATACGCATTTACGCGTATGGGTGAATTCCCAACAGCGCACGCCAATTCATTTTAAAAGAAAGATTTTTAGAAATACAGCGCATGCGAGCTCGGTCTCGTTTTAAAATATTAACCGTAAGTGCACGACTCTTTGTAGCTAGTTGGCAAGTACGGGTCGATCGAAAGGGAATTGGTGATTGATGGTTTTTACATCAAGTTCAAAGTGAAAAGAATGGGTTTTGAATTTATTTGTCACAAAAGAAAGAAAACGAAGTGTAAGAAAAGAAAATGGCCGTGGCTCCAGATCGGATGGTTGAATCGTGGAGAATTTTTCGACGATCCCTTGATCATGAGTTGTTCCCTCCTCTCGTTAGAACCGAAATGAAGCATCGCTTGTCAAGGCGTTTGCGAAGCACAAACCATCAAGATGACAAACTCATATGCAAGGAATGAAACGATTGTTGGATATAGTGCCCTCAAAACAATTATTGTAATTGCAAGTAGGCGGTTATGATAATTGAAAGAGGACCTATATGGTTAGAACAATCTTACTCGAGATAATAGTATGCTATCAGGTTTATCTTTATCATTGTGTGTATATGTTTTACTCGCTATTATATTTCGGTAATACATAATGATAAATCCCGTAGGATCATTGCTTGACTACCAAAATTATGATGGTGGTAATATATGTAGGAGCTGTGTAGTTCATAAGCACATCCTTAAATGTCCTTAGTCGAGGGAGTATCGAGACTGGGCATCAATACTCCGGAGTAGGCTAGTGTATACGTTTCGAGACCCCGACGAGGGACGGTGGAAAGGTCTCACAATCCATTAGTGTTGAGTCACCTAAGATAGTATACAGGTGCTCACTAGAGGTGAATACACCGGATGGACTCGCTGAGAACTTCTAGATAGTATTATACCTATCGTCGGATGGAAGTTTTTTTTGTGGCATGAGTACATGTTAGTCCTTTGACCTGAGATTTTCATTTGTCTCATGTAAGTTCCTACTGTACTTAAATTACTATCCTACCATAACTCAAAGGAGTCATACATGTTGCGCCACGGCAGCACCCCGGCCGTCTATCCGAGGCCAAAATGCGGAATCAAAAATTTTTCTTAACTTTTAAACTGGCGCTACCGCGGACAATATACCCGGATCGTAACCATTAACCGATACTAGCTAACAAGAGAAAGGGTGAGAGATATACCGAGTGATCCAAGTCCTCCGGTCTTCTCGTCGTCGTCCCGATCTCCCGCGGAAAATCCTGTCTCCATATCGTCGCCTCCTCGCCGGAAGGGCACCACATCGCCTGCGTCTTTTACGGGCTCCCGCCTCAATACCGAGGCAACTCGGGCACGAAGCTGGCAAGTCGACGTGCCTAAGATTTGCTGTAGAATGTTTAGAATCACTTTGTCTCATGGGGTTTGTGAAGTTGCCTTGATGGAGGAATCAACAAGATATGAACTTGGGAATTTTTGGTGGCAAGCTAGGAATGAGATGGATGCTTAATTTCTTGCCACACCAAAACTGAAATCTCTCCTCTTCTCTCCTCCAATGTGGCCGGCCATATACAAGTGGGAAATGGTGGGAGTAATAAACAAAACTCATGAAGGGAGGTGAGTGTAGGATAAAGCAAGAGGTGACCTTATCCAAAAACATCATCATAACAAAAGCACATCCAAACCATACCCTTTCTAATCTCATTAAATGCAAGTAATGGTGGAAAAGAAAAGATGCCACCATAATCAAAACATTTGCAAGAAACCCCTCCACAAAGTGTAATTTGCAAAACTGCAAATTACCCCCTCCATCGGAAAAGTCCGGCCGGGAAAGAACAAAGGAAAACCGGCCGGAACGGAATGCAAACTGGCAACTCCAGAAAAACTGGCCCCGTAATAAATTACAGGAAAACCCCGATACTGTGCATACACACCCGCATCTGTATTCCGACCGGATACAAATGCAATGAGACAAAATCTACACTGTACTTAACTAGGATCCGGCTTAAACCAAAGCCGGCTAGTAATATCCGTTCGATCCTGATCCGTGCAATACCGCACGTATCCGATCGAACCTTGCCATATAACTATACGGCCTCTAGTACAAACCGTCCGATCCTGATCCGTGCAATACCGCACGTATCTGATCGGACCCTGCCATATCTCCATACGGCCTCTACAGCGTTTCGCCCGAAAGCTTGAGTAACTGAAAGTGTGGTGGACTCTAAAGACTCGTCAATACTATGGTTGTGGATTTAACCACCAGCACGTCAGAGGTATAAGCCAATACGTGACGGGCCACCAGCTATTGACCAAAAGGGACGTCGATGAGTGAACTCATCCTGACACCCTACTGAGCCTGTCAGTGACAATATCCGTACAGTCCGGTCCGTTCGTCTATGAGCATCGCATGGCGGGCCTAGGGGGTTGGTAAAAGTCAGACCCCCAAAGGCGGTACAAGTCGTATCGGAGTGAAGCCCAGAACACCCTGAGATACTACTGGAATACCTACCAGTAAATCTCCTGCCTCGGCCGAGGGCTTTGTGTAATGGCTCTCCTAGACACAGCGCGACCTCACCCCCAATACCGGGAGAGACGAACCCCTGCAGATCCGCTCACTGCCTCCATGTGGCTCGGGACTGTACCCAACTAAAACATGTTTGCACGACTCCTTTGAGCCATGGTAGGGTAGTAATCAAAGTACAGTGGGAACTCACACGAGACAAATGACGATCTCAGGTCGATGAACTAACCTGTACACATGTCACCTGGGAACTGCTATCTGACGTCTGGTATAATCCCAACTAGCAGGTTCCCGGCGAGTCCTGTCCGGTGTACTCATAACCCAATGAGCACCTGTATACATCTTACGTGAACCAACTGACACCAGTGGCTTGTGAGACCGGCCATCGCCCCTCGTCGGGGTCTCGACTGTATACACTAGTCTGCTCTGGAGAATCGATGCCCTGTCTCGAAACTCCCACGACTAGGGACCTTTTAAGGATGTGCTTATAGACCACCAGCTCTCACGTATATGATCGCCCTCATACTGCTGGTAGTCAAGCAAGAATCCTAGGGGCTCTATCAGCGTGTAATAGCGACCTGTAAGGTCACCTGAAGCAGTACACGATGATAAAGGTAAACCAGATAGCATACTATCATCTCGAGTAAGACTGTTCTACCGGGATAGGTCCTCCCTCAATCATTGCAATCACGTGCCTGTGATCCAATAATTGACTCTGAGGGCACTATCTCCAACAATCTCCCACTTGCACTCAAGGCTAATTATTGCGATGTCGCATACTCACAGCCCGTGTGATACCGAACACCCAACTCCTCTACTAGTCAGTCGCACAAAGCCTGTTTGCGAAACTATTACGTTCGAGGAATAGCCTCAGTGAGTGGATCCGCCTTGAAGTTTCTTTCTATGTCTCTCTATATCTCAAGTTCGCGGAGAAAGCCATCTCCCGAAATGAGCAATACCTGTCTTGGAATGTCTGGATGTCTGATGGGACCTAGTTCATAAATGAACTCCAAATCCAAACTTCTTAGACTGTATCGTCAACTGAACTTAATCAGTATCCTGCGCCATGCCTCCCTCAGTATCTGCCTGGATCACCTGTCCAGAATACTGTCCCTCGTCAGAGGGAGAACTATAACTCTGACAACCTCCTTGTCGTCCATGTCACCTTGGAAGCCTGGAGTGATAACCGTCTCCTAAAGGAGGCAGCCGTTATCATATCCCTAGAACATTCACTTATGTTCTAAAACTGCTTCCGACTGTTCCTCCAGGATTGGATCAATATCAACTTATTGCATCTACTGCAAGAACAACATCTGGTGTGGTACTTGACATCACATGATTGACTCAATTGCCTAAGCAAGTGATCTGCCAATCATGCACATCCCTCTCTACTTTAGTCTATAAGACACCTTTAGAGAGGATGACTCCATCACCTGCAGGTACACCACCGTGCCAGGAGTCGTCCATTCTAAATACTCTTAGAATGCTGTCAAGGTACCCAGATTAGGAAACCACCCAAATCTAGATCTAAAACCATAGATCTAGTAACCAGAATGTCTGATATAATATCCAAGTCCTGTGTGGAGAAACCACTGTGTGACAACCAAAATATAACCGATCGTAGTATAGGAATATCAATTCCTACTCTGTGTATGTCATCAAATACCAGGACATCACACCCTACTACCTTCTTAACAGATCCATCCCCTATTCTGATGACGTCAAACATATGACTGTCACATCAGAAATAGATGATCTATCTCCGCTATATCTGCTTTAGTCTATAGACATAAGCCTGATGTCCACCAATGCTTCCGCTGCTCCCACTGACTACGACAACCCTCTGGCAGAGTCATATGGACGTGCACTTCTAAAGCTAGTTTAGAACGACGCTGTACTCATCCTCCTGCCGGGTCTCGCAGCCTGGAACAACAACAATGGCAAGTGTGGGTAAACAAGAATTTCCCTGTCACCGTCCTTGAGGCTACCGGAGTATCTCTCGGGTGCCTGAAGTTACCCACCTTATCTGCGGAGTGGCCAATGGAATGTCAAACCAGATTGAATCTTTAGGTTCCTTATCAAATCTTCAGTAATCGTTTGCGGTTCTGGAATCGCTTCCAGTTCTACCAAACTCCCACTGCTGTTTTCTGAAAAATAACCATTTCCTTTTAAAATGTGGCGAGTTAAGAAAAATATCACTATTGATCTTCCAGATGGTAGAAAGTCAACCCTCGTCATAGCCTGGGTCAACCCACAAACAGCCATTACAGAAACGTGCCTTGAGTTGTCCAGTGTCTGGTTTTAATCATAAGCCGGACAACTCCCCGTACCTTAACATCGTTAAGATATGAACTGTTCTATATCCAATATAGAACCAGAGGCACTGATTTAAATGAACCAGATTCAAATCATGCAGCTATCTCCTGTGCATGTCAAATAAATGGAAGGAGGCCGATCAGCGTTACCCAACTTAGGAATGCTTCCAATTATGAGTAACCTGAAAGAGAAGCAATCTCTCTTTATCATTACTATCAACTGAATACCATACACAAGTATCTACATCTTCGATCACTTTGAAGAATCCCGATACTTGTTACACCTGGTACTCTACTCTATTCAAATACCTATAACTCCTCAAAACTTAGACCCTGTGTTTCTACGAAACACATGTCTAAGAACTAGAGAAGTTAAAAGTAAACAGAATATAGTATGAGGACCAACCCCTCTGTCCTAATGGACACTGGACAACATACAATACTCTGTATAAGTCTGCTGAGTCTAACAACTCTTTCACTGTGTGTCGTAGGTTGAAAACTGTACTTATGGTTAAGAAGAATTACACCGCTGTTTAATGCTCCTTATCTAACCATCCACTGATATAGGTAAATGTCAACGACATAATATCAAAAGGTATATCTCACTCTATGAAAATAGACGTACAGATATATCAATTTGAAATTGGTGCACAACAGCGGATATTCAAAACCAAATATTTGCCGACCGGCAAACAGCCCAGATGATCTTCCTCAAATATCACCGATTACAACGAATCCCGATATAATGAGGATGATTACCTTATTCCCAATAACTTACTCCCACTCATCATCTGTAAAACCATACAGATGTGAGAATCAAACCTGGTAAATACATACCCTGGAGCAAGTGTCTAATCGGGAAATCAGTTTTCTTTTAACATTACACAGTTGAACTGAAATATTGAAATGTTTCGATGGGGTATACTGGTATTCCTAGTAATGCCTCTACCATTATCCAGATTCACAACTATAACCGTATAATTCTTTTTCCATCTCTCCAAATCCCTTAATATGTCTTTAGTCATTACCTTCTGCACACCCCTTTAGGCCAAATGGTTTTCTTCCTTCCCTATCGTTCGGCACCAGCCTATGGTTTGGAAGAAGACTATCCAATAAGCATAATGGGTGTACTGTCCTAATCCTAGGAGCACTCGCAATGCGAGAGAAGGTGAAGATAAAAGACAACCGAATAAACCTTATTCCTATTTCTCCTAAACCAGAATACATCCCCGAACTGGAACAAGTTCCTTTCGAGTTCGTATATAACCATACGATGGAGTATCCAATAAACTGTGGATCTTCGTAGTGATACGGAGTGTCCTGGAGAAATACAAAGGTGATTTTGGATTGGCAAATAAGTACTTGGTTTGGTCGTGAATAGTAGTCGCAATTTACTTTGCCCTCTTACTAATCACTTTCTTTGTCTTAACTTAATACCTTCTGCACACCATCGTTATGCTAATTGGTTTTCTTCCTTCCCCACCATTCGGCACCAGCCTAAGATTTGGAAGAAGACTATCCAATTTGCGTAATAGGTGTACTATCTCCTAAACCAAGGAGTACTCGCAATGAGAGAAGGTGAAAAGAAAAGACAACTGAATAATCCTATTCGTTTTCTCCAGAACCAGAAACCATCCTCGAAGTCCTTCGAGTTCGTATATAACCATACGATGGTTTTGTCCAATGGAAGTGGACGTTCGTAGTAATACGGGGTGTCCTGGAGAAAAGGGTAAAAGTAGGAGTGGCAATGAGGTTTGCAACTCTGACAATCCAAAAGCCAGTGTTAAGATGGTTCGGTCAACTTGGTCACTGAGTCATAGTCCAGGGTCGGGTCAAAGGTCGCTGCCAAAGAGAGAGAGAAAAGAAACACTCGGCGTGCACTCTAACCTAGATCAGAATGGTTCACTTTATCTAATCTGGAAACCTCCCACTGTACCGCAAATTCTCCTCCAAACCTGAAAGAAGAATTAGTCGGGGTCACCCGAGGAGTAAACTAATTCATCAGTGGGAATCGGGATCCAACTATCATCGCATGATAACTTGACGGAATCCACTCAAGTCACCACACTCCAGAAGGTATGCGCATGCCTGGCAAGTTTCAGTTCTTTTGAAACTCCCGATGTGATTTTTTTACCCCTAGGACCCAAGTGACCTTGACACAGTCAACAAATCAAAGAGTCCTAGTCAAGTTCAGCCCGTCATTATCCTGGATTGCATTAAACCCACCCGTGCGAGCCCTTGACACAGTCAACAAGGCCGCACGATTGTCCTAACC
Organism: Agapanthus africanus; assembly: GCA_030015575.1. Lineage (NCBI taxonomy): Eukaryota > Viridiplantae > Streptophyta > Magnoliopsida > Asparagales > Amaryllidaceae > Agapanthus > Agapanthus africanus. The sequence continues at coordinate 146,712,053 of JASDDO010000001.1, forward strand.
AATCCCATTAATATGCTGCAAACAAACACTACTTAGCTACCGCACACTACGCCTTGACACAGTCAACAAACGCAGCACGAATACTAAGTAATACTTGTAAGAAATGACGGAGGGCTACGACTGGTTTTCAGCGAAAAACCTTTAACGTAATGAACTTGATATCGTTGAAGAAACTGCATAGCCTTTTATAAAAATATAGTGACGAAAACCTTTACTAAAGAGGTCACTCCCGGTGAAGGGATCTCGGCTATTTCCCCGTAGAATGAGGTGCAGGATATTCCAACTGAATACCACGATGCAAAGCAAAAGGCAATCGGCTATAGTGAAGTTAATGCCTTGACGCAAACTTCTGTCCAAGGGGTCACTCCCGGTGAAGGGATCTCGGCCCTTGCCTCGTCGACTGAGGAGCAGGATATTCCAAATGAATACCACGATGCAAAACAAAAGTGAACGTCCTTGCAATAACAGCTTTTTGAAAAAGTGTTCCAACAACATCAGATTAGGTTTGTTTATCTTGCATTGATCCGAATCAATGCAGTCCCATCAATTGATCACACCACAAAGAACGAAAATATACTGACGTACGTATATGCCATCCGCATTCGCCACTGGATCCCGTCATCACCCGTTAGGTTAGCTAACTAACGGCAGAGCGGGGACTGGACTAGCGCGGATGAAAAACATATACAACATCTACTAATATATATACCAATATATTATATTTCGCTCAAGGCGTGAATAAAAATGCAACATCACAGAAATGTACAGCATCACAGAACAATACAGATATCTGGGATCCCCGGGTTTCACAGAGCCGCTGCTGAAACCCGACGTTCCCCTGGTCGTGTGGATAGCCTGTGCAATGAAACCCTAGACCCTTACGGGCGCGGCAAGTCACCCGCCAAAACCTGAAGCGAGGCAGCCCCCTTCAGCTCCGTGAATGGACCACCCAGCACTTCACGGAATCCGGTAACTTGGGCACCCCTCCTGGGTCAACTTGTACCCCCTACGAGTGCGGCGAATAGCCCGCCAATCCTAGAGTGAAGCCCCCTCCGTCTCAATGCCCTGAGATGCGGGCCCGTTGCCCTCTAGAACCCGGCTATCCGTGCACCCCTCCGCGGGGTAACCCTAGTACAGAAAGTAAAATATACATACATCGGGTACATCGACCGCAACCAGGTCGTGCCCCAAAAGAATAATACAAACAGGCAGTGACGGCAGTCCACATGTCGGACGCTCGCCCCGCAATATCAAATGTACATATAAAACAAAGCTGTACTAACATTGCATCCAGGCTATCCCCCACGACCGATCCGCAACAACACAGCATAAACATAGAACATCAACGTGAAAAGTCACGTTCGCAAATCCGTCTAACCGGGCTATAGCAGTTAGACCGGATTTACCGATCGAGTGACATTCACGGGCGCAGATATAATGTAAATACTGTGAAATAATGTGTTTAGAATATCCGATCAATCAAAAATTAACAAGTGGGCCCCCAAGCAATACTGTAGCACTCACAGAAATTCTGGGCCCAATTTTAATATTCCAAAACCCCTATCTTCAGCCCACAAGCCCACTATAAAAATATGGTGAAGTGATCCCAACTTCCTGCGGCGGAACCGCGGCCAACAAGGGGTTAAGGCCGCGGTTCCGCGGTCGTACGGAAGAATTGGGTTACCAAATTTTTCCAGTGTTCTTAGGATTCTCTGTACATCATTCTGCAATCACCTGAAAAATTTTTCGAGCCCGGAAAAATTCGACAGAAAACTGATGCACGCAAAACGCGGTTTTTGGAATTTTGGTCGATCGGATAAGTAAAACACATTAGAACAAGCTAGACAAGGTTAATGGCGTGGCTCTGATACCATGTTGCGCCACGGCAGCGCCCCGGCCGTCTATCCGAGGCCAAAATGCGGAATCAAAAATTTTTCTTAACTTTTAAACTGGCGCTACCGCGGACAATATACCCGGATCGTAACCATTAACCGATACTAGCTAACAAGAGAAAGGGTGAGAGATATACCGAGTGATCCGAGTCCTCCGGTCTTCTCGTCGTCGTCCCGATCTCCCGCGGAAAATCCTGTCTCCATATCGTTGCCTCCTCGCCGGAAGGGCACCACATCGCCTGCGTCTTTTACGGGCTCCCGCCTCAATACCGAGGCATCTCGGGCACGAAGCTGGCAAGTCGACGTGCCCAAGATTTGCTGTAGAATGTTTAGAATCACTTTGTCTCATGGGGTTTGTGAAGTTGCCTTGATGGAGGAATCAACAAGATATGAACTTGGGAATTTTTGGTGGCAAGCTAGGAATGAGATGGATGCTTAATTTCTTGCCACACCAAAAATGAAATCTCTCCTCTTCTCTCCTCCAATGTGGCCGGCCATATACAAGTGGGAAATGGTGGGAGTAATAAACAAAACTCATGAAGGGAGGTGAGTGTAGGATAAAGCAAGAGGTGACCTTATCCAAAAACATCATCATAACAAAAGCACATCCAAACCATACCCTTTCTAATCTCATTAAATGCAAGTAATGGTGGAAAATAAAAGATGCCACCATAATCAAAACATTTGCAAGAAACCCCTCCACAAAGTGTAATTTGCAAAACTGCAAATTACCCCCTCCATCGGAAAAGTCCGGCCGGGAAAGAACAAAGGAAAACCGGCCGGAACGGAATGCAAACTGGCAACTCCAGAAAAACTGGCCCCGTAATAAATTACAGGAAAACCCCGATACTGTGCATACACACCCGCATCTGTATTCCGACCGGATACAAATGCAATGAGACAAAATCTATACTGTACTTAACTAGGATCCGGCTTAAACCAAAGCCGGCTAGTAATATCCGTTCGATCCTGATCCGTGCAATACCGCACGTATCCGATCGAACCTTGCCATATAACTATACGGCCTCTAGTACAAACCGTCCGATCCTGATCCGTGCAATACCGCACGTATCTGATCGGACCCTGCCATATCTCCATACGGCCTCTACAGCGTTTCGCCCGAAAGCTTGAGTAACTGAAAGTATGGTGGACTCTAAAGACTCGTCAATACTATGGTTGTGGATTTAACCACCAGCACGTCAGAGGTATAAGCCAATACGTGACGGGCCACCAGCTATTGACCAAAAGGGACGTCGATGAGTGAACTCATCCTGACACCCTACTGAGCCTGTCAGTGACAATATCCGTACAGTCCGGTCCGTTCGTCTATGAGCATCGCATGGCGGGCCTAGGGGGTTGGTAAAAGTCAGACCCCCAAAGGCGGTACAAGTCGTGTCGGAGTGAAGCCCAGAACACCCTGAGATACTACTGGAATACCTACCAGTAAATCTCCTGTCTCGGCCGAGGGCTTTGTGTAATGGCTCTCCTAGACACAGCGCGACCTCACCCCCAATACCGGGAGAGACGAACCCCTGCAGATCCGCTCACTGCCTCCATGTGGCTCGGGACTGTACCCAACTAAAACCTGTTTGCACGACTCCTTTGAGCCGTGGTAGGGTAGTAATCAAAGTACAGTGGGAACTCACACGAGACAAATGACGATCTCAGGTCGATGAACTAACCTGTACACATGTCACCTGGGAACTGCTATCTGACGTCTGGTATAATCCCAACTAGCAGGTTCCCGGCGAGTCCTGTCCGGTGTACTCATAACCCAATGAGCACCTGTATACATCTTAGGTGAACCAACTGACACCAGTGGCTTGTGAGACCGGCCACCGCCCCTCGTCGGGGTCTCGACTGTATACACTAGTCTACTCTGGAGAATCGATGCCCTGTCTCGAAACTCCCACGACTAGGGACCTTTTAAGGATGTGCTTATAGACCACCAGCTCTCACGTATATGATCGCCCTCATACTGCTGGCAGTCAAGCAAGAATCCTAGGGGCTCTATCAGCGTGTAATAGCGACCTGTAAGGTTACCTGAAGCAGTACACGATGATAAAGGTAAACCAGATAGCATACTATCATCTCGAGTAAGACTGTTCTACCGGGATAGGTCCTCCCTCAATCATTGCAATCACGTGCCTGTGATCCAATAATTGACTCTGAGGGCACTATCTCCAACAATACAAACAGGTTTTAGTTGGGTACAGTCCTGAGCTACATGGAGGCTGTGAACAATCGTCAGGAATTCATCTCTCCTGGTATTGGGAGTCGATATCGTGCTGTGTTGGGTCAGCTATCACCATAAAATCCTTGGCCAAGGTGGATGAGATTTACTAATGTGATATCAGTAGTTTCTCAGTGGGTGATGAGTTTCAGACCGGCACGACTTATCAGGTTAGTAGGGATCCGACGTTATCCACCCCCTAGACCCGGTATGCGATAATCTTAGACAAAGTGACCGGACTGTACGGAGATTGTCACAGACAGGCTCAGTGGTAGTACGGATGAGTTTTCTCGTCGGCCTTTCTTACGCTTAATATCTGGGTAGCCGTTACGTACAGTTAGTGTCGCTGACGTACTTGTGGTTAAACCTACTGCCAGCATATTGGCGAGTCTTTAAAGTCCCACACAGAGGGGGTTTTCGGTTCAGGAGAAATGATGTATTGGCCGTATATTGATACATGCATGGATCCGATTAAATAAGTGTACTGGCTACACGGACTTTAATCGGGCGGATGATAATACTAGCCAGCTTAGGATTAAGCCAGATTATTAAATCAAGTACTGATTTAATAATTTACATATATGTATTTTGATATGTATATTCTAATACTATGTTCATTGTACTTTTCTATCTCTTGGGTATTTATATTTTGATACGAATATGGGCATGTATTTGTGAGGACGTATTTTTGTATGCATACAAAAATACTTCTTGAAGGAAAACACCTCATATTGTTTTTTCCATTTATTTTTAAATAGAAATGAGATGTCATGCAAGGTTTAGCAAGAAGTATGGTGAGAGAGATGGCAAATGAATTACTTAATTCATTTGTCATCACTATTCAAGTATGGTTGGATTTTTTATTTGAAAAAAATCTTTTATCAAAACAAAAAATTCTATGCTTGAATTTGAATGAGCTCTCATTTTTCTCACCCATGGCATTTTTCTTCTCTTGCTCTTGCTCTTGAGCTCTTCCTTCATCCTTTTCTTCTACCATCTCATGAGTTGGGAATCAAGAACAAAAATGAGATAGAAAAATACTAGAACACTCACACTACATCCTTAAACTTCACTTCTTAGCAAGTTGTGAATCTTAGTTTCTTCACTAAGTTATTTTGATGTGAAGCTAGAGCTTGGACATGGTTCCCTCGGATGGATCATCTTCGATGATGGAGGACCGTCTTGCAAGCGCGATCCGGAGCTCTTGAGAGCTTGCTAGAGTCCAATCCAATTGGAGAAAATGAAGATGCTATAACGGTTGTAATTTCAACCTTGTTTGGTTTTTTAGTATTCTAGTTTGATATTCTAGCCATGTCATTTGTTATTTGACTTTGAGCTCTCTTGGTTTTTGAAAATGTCATGCATGCTTACTTTTAAAATACGGTAGAGAGCCCTAGGTCTAACAACGACTCCATATTGTTCTTACTTACCGTTTGTATGTCCGCACATGAAGTAGCACAAGGTTAATAAGCATACATCATCAACAAATACACAAATTAGCACAGGAGAGTAAAGTGGTTTAGTATTAAACTTTCTAAGTGATTGGATGATAGTATAGGATATATGATTTAGGAAGTTTTTCAATCCAGCCATCAATCTATATACCCTATCTAAACACTTTGCAAACATAACACTAATTTGATTCTAATTTTAATATTGCAAAATGGACATTGAGAGAATATGGTATGTGCTAAAGGTTACAAGTAACCATCAAAAGCAACATACCACATCACAAATACCAAGTTAATAATCTTAAACTTACAGTCTCAAGTTTTGAGTACTTAAAACATTCATAAGAGAAGGAGGAAGGTAAAGTCATTCATCCCATCCTCACCATCACCACAACCACAGAAACTAATCAAGCATCACAAAACAGAAAACGAAAACACAAGAGAAGAACATGAATGAGTAAGTAAAGAAAATAGCAAAGAAATTAGACAAAAGAGTGCAATTATTTATTCACAAAATGGAGGTTTTGAGCTAAAAGATAGATAGCAACTCCAACCTGTTATAGTTCCTAGAACCCTTGACGCTACAACCGTGGCCTTTGCGAAACGAAAAACTTTGATTTTAAAAAAATTAGCACTAGAAACAAAATTCTAGAATCTATCCAAACACTAAATTAGTAAATTACCAAGAGTTTAACTACTCGGATAGAATGTTATACCTAAAGATTCATATCCTTTAGGCTTCTATCCTCTTCCTTGGCTCGTCGAGGCTCCAGGATCAAGCTGGGAAGCCGGCCCTCCTTTATCGAAGATGATCCATCCGAGAGATATGGTTCAAGACTCTAACTTCACACAAACAAACAAACAAAGCAACTAAAGACCCTAGATTGCTAATTTAGAGTGCTTAGAGAAGTAGTGAAGTGTTTTAGTATGTTTCTATCTCTTTCAACCCTTGATTCTCAACCCATGAAAGTGTAGGGAAGAAAATGAAGGAGGAGCTCAAGAATTAAAGCTGGTGAGGAGAGGAAAGAAAATGGTGAAATGAATCATCTCTCTTCAAATGAAAATGGCTACCATGGATTTTTTCAAAGTATTTTCCAAATATAAAATAACAACCATGCTTGAATAGCACACACAAATGCAATAAACAAATACAAAACTATTTCCATCACCATTCTTTATCCATGCCTCACTTTTACACCTCATTTCTATTTTTAACAAAAATAGAAAATTCATGATGAAGTGTCCACCTTCTAGAATGTGTTTTGTATAAATACAAAATACATTCATTCTATATATATACTCATATTCGTATCAAAATACGAATACCCAAAGAAATGGAATAATACAATGAACATAATACTAGAATATACATATCGAAATATATATATGTAAATTATTAAATCAATACTTAATTTAATAATCCGGCTTAATCCTAAGCCGGCTAGTATTATCATCCGCCCGATTAAAGTCCGTATAGCTAGTACACGTATTTAATCGGAACCCTGCACGTATCAAAATATGGCCACTACATCATTTCGCCTGAACCAGGGAAACGCTCTATGTGGGACTCTAAAGACTCGACGGTACACCGGCAGTGAGTTACTGGATAAATCCATAAGCACAAACACGTCAGCGGTACTAGCTATACGTAACGGCTACCCGGGAATCTGTCGAAAAGAAAGCCGACGAGTAAGTTCATCCGAACCCCTACTAAGCCTATCTGTGACAATTTCCGTACAGTTCGGTCTCTTCATCTAAGAGTATAGCATACCGGGTCGAGGGGTGGTAAATGTCAGACCCTAATAACCCGATAATTCGTGCAGATGTGGCTCGGGAACAATCTGAGAAACTACTGATCTAACTATCAGTAAATCTCAACTGCCTTGGCCAAGGTCTTATGGTGCTGGCCAACCGAACACAGTGCGATATCGACTCCCTATACCGAGAGAGAAGAATCCCAAAAAATCGCTCACTGCCTCCATGTGGCTCGGGTCTGTACCCAACTAAAACCTGTTTGTACGACTCAGTAGAGCCATAATAGGGTGGTAATCTAAGTACAGTGGGAACTCATACGAGATAAATGACGATCTTAGGTTTAAGGACTAACATGTACTCATATCATCTGAGAACTGCTATCTGACGATAAGTATAATACCATCTAGAAGTTCTCGGCGAGTCCGTCCAGTATACTCAGCCCCAGTGAGCACCTGCATATGATCTTAGGTGCCAAAGACCAATGGTTGTGGGACCAACCATCGCCCCTCGTCAAGGTCTAGAAACTTATACACCAGTCTACTCCGGAATATCGATACCCAGTCTCGATACTCTCACGACTAAGGACATTTAAGGATATGCTTATGGACTACCCAGCCTCCACATGTATGATCTCCATCATAATGCTGGCGGTCAAGCAATAATCATATGGGCTTTATCAACATGTATTAGCGATATGTAATAACAAGTAAAACATATACACATGTTAATATAAAGACAAACCAAATAGCATATTGTCATATCGAGCAAGATTGTCCTATACATACATATGTCCAAGTATCCAATACACACACACAACAATTTCTCACTCCAAAAGCCAACCCAGAACTTAATCTGTGATCTGCAATATATAGGCAACTCAACATAAAAAACAAACAATAAATATGGACTGACAAGACAACAACGGACCCACCAAAAGAGCACAAACCAAAATGGCCAAGGCTAGGCCGCAATTTGTGACCAAATGGATTAAATTTGCGACCAGAAAGTGGAGAATGGATCACATCTTTGTACTGTGGTCTTCTAATCTCAAGAGCATCTCTCCGGTATCTTCTTTTTTTTTAATTCATTCTGGTGTGCAATCGGAGCTAAAGAATAGAGAAGGGGAGGCAAGGGGGTATGTGTTCACACTTCAAATCACTTCTTTTTCAAATACTTATGATATGCCCACTTGCCCAAGCCACTTGCATGCCTACTTGCATTCTTCGTGATGTTGCTTGCCCACTTGATTGCATGAGCCATATGCATGACCCAAACTTGTTCATGTTGGACCAAAAATGATTTATATGCTATACACAATCTCATTTGTCGCAAACTCTTTAGAACTTGGTCGTTTTTCCGCCCTGTTTGCAGTTCCGGCTCAAAAATCGTCGTTTCTGTGCATATTATGCAATGTCTTCAGTGTATTGGCCTGTATACCTGTAATCTGTACTAAGGAGCAGACATATTAAATAGCACTGTTTATTGACAAAATGATAGAAAATGAGCGGTATTAAAATGTAATTAATTGTGCCGAATAAGATAGTTAATCTCCGCGAGATTGAGATAAATAGAGATTAAACTAAAGACATTATAACAGATCCATTCACTGAGGTTGTTTCTCAAATACGGTTTGCGAAATTGTTATTTAAGAAGTTGGGTATGTGATACCGCAATAATTGGTCTTAAGTGCCTGTGGGAGATTGTTGAATATATGTACTCTAAAGGCAATTATTAGAATTGTACATAGACCTATATGGATAGAACATTCTTGACATGATAATATGTTATATGGTTTGTCTTTATCAATCATGTGTATACGTTTTACTTGTTATTACGTATTGCTAATACATGTTGATAAAACCCTTAGGATTTTTGCTGGACTTCCCGGATTATGATGGAGATCATACTAGTTGGGTCTGGGTCTGGATAGTCTATAAGCACATCCTTAAATGTTCCTAATCATGGGAGTATCGAAACTGGGCATCGGTACTCCAGATAGCTGGTCTCACAGCTATTATTGTTTGACATCGAGGATTGTATACAGGTGCTCATTGGAAAATGAGTTTCACTAAACGGACTCTCCGAGAACTCCTAGATGATATTATAACTATTTTCAGATAGCAGCTCTCTGGTGATAATAGTATAGGGTAGTCATCAAACTTAAGATCGTCATAGTGTCTCATGTGTATTCTCACTGTACTTTAATTACTATCCAACCATGGTTTTAAAGTGTTGTGCATACATGTTTTAGTTCGGTACAGTCCCGAAGCATATGGAGGCAGTGAGCGGTCGAAGGGATTTATCTCTTCCAGTATAAGGAGTTGATGTCGTGCTGTATTTGATCAGCTATAATCATAAATCCCTGGACAGGGCGGTTGAGATGAACTGATAAAGAGTTGTCGGTTGTGTTCACCGCCGAAAACAAAGACGGAACCGAGATGGATCGTCTTGCCTGAATTTAGGGGCATATACTATTTGGGTTTAACCGTCCACCTCTCCGAAAATTCCAAGTTGATTTATGGCACCGTGTATCGGAGGTTTGGACGGATGCGGCCGTTGTAGCAGATTTCGTCAGATCCCCCCCCCCCTTTGTGAGGGGTTTTTTATTGTGAGGATGCTCTTTCCTGCAGGCGCAAACCCCTGCAGTTAATTACGTTACCGTATTGCGATAACCACTTTCTCCTACTCCAGAGGTTCACTTCGTTTCGTGTGTTTTTGTTTTATTTTTGGTTGCCCGTGGATTGTATACGGAAACTAATTTATGTTGTCGCCCCTAAGACGTAGATTAGTCCAAATCCGTATATTCTTAGATTTGGGTTTAGCTTGATTTAAGGATCGTTAATCTCGTTTCAGATTAAGATCAACTTTAATGTTTGTTGAGGATACGTTAGTCCAATTTGAGACTAAGATTTACTCAACAGGATTTTGGGATCATTCAGACCAAACAAGAGAGCATTTGGGCTCTATTGCTTTAGTTTAAGGATGTTGCAGTCCATAGCTAGTTTAAGGACGTTGCGGTCCGTTGTAGTTTAAGAACGTTACGGTCCGTATTGGGATGTGCTCATCGATTTTGGAGTGTACCAAAGAGTTGTTGGTTGTCGGGACCCTCCACCTCTCTTAAGACGTTGAAGAATTACAACGACATATATCAGAAATGTGGAGAGATGTACCCTTGAACCAATTTCCAGTTCTGAGCATAGAGGCTCGGTCTATTTGGAGATCGAATATGTTTTAATCTCATCGAAGATATTTTAATCTCAAAAAGATTTAGCCAACTTGAGGCTGGAGTTGACTTCCCATAGTGTTAAACACTAGTGTATATTCAGCACTCATGTATTCCTATATGAGGTTCTAAAGCAGTGTTAAACACTAGATTTAGGGGGCGCTCACGTGAGGCATCTCAAAGTTGGCGTTGTATATTGGGTTCAAGTCCCCGTTTATATATAAGTGTTAAACACTTAATTCTTATGGCACTCACGTGTGAGCACGTGAGGCGCCCTAAAGTTGGGTACTGCCTTTTTGGATTTCATTTCCCTCTTCTTTATAAGTGCTGAGCATTTGGCTCACGTGCGAGCACGTGAGGCGCTTGAAATAGGAACTTTTTTCTGGATTTTATTTCTCTTTATTATATAAGCGCTAAGTGCTTGGACCCTGTGGTGCTCATGTGGGAACACGTGAGGTGCCTTCAAAATGTGAGTGTTGTTTTGGGATTTATTCCCTTTAAGTGCTAAGCACTTGATTGGGGGTCGCATGGAAAACACGTGACTCAGCCTCAGCCATTCTTTTTTGTTCATCAGAGGTGCTCACATGGGGAAACATGTGAGGTTTTGTTATAGTGTTGAACACTAATGAATCGACAGTCTTTCCTTCTACGTGCATGAAGATTTTGGTCTCGTATTAAAGAAGCTGGGATCTGAGTTTAGAGAATTTCAAGTCTCTTGTCTTACAAGAATTAAATTCTTTATAGGGTTAAACCCTAATGTTATCAGAAAATTAAATTCCTATATACTTGTGTAAGAATTAAATTCTTTGAACTTAGTTCTTTCCCCTATGTTTTAAATCTGCATAACAGAATCTTCCCGATGAGAATTAAATTCTCAACTTGTGGGGAGATCAGCTTCTGCAGATCTCAACCAGAGGAAGAACTAAGTTCTTGTACGAAGGGTTAAACCCTTAAAGAGGCAAAAAAGGTTAGGATAATCTCTCTTCTTTTCTTCTTACCTAGTTTTTTGTTTAAGAAGGGGATCTTCTTCTTTTAGAGAATTGAATTATTTTCTCCTTTTTTCTGTATGTTTCTCTCTCTTTTCTCTCCTTTCTCCTTTTTTCCTTTTTTTTTTGATGTCTTGGGTTCTTTATATAGTGGAGAGAAGTTTGTTAATTAGTTTTAGGAAATCTCTCATCGAGAGATTTCAATCGATTTGGGGGTTTTACCCGCTGTTGGATGTTTGATCCAAGGGTTCTGCCTCACAGAACATATTTTCTTGTTTCTTAAACAAGATTAGGAAATTATTTTCCTGTACAGAATTCATTCTGTAGATCGGTGATAATCACTGTTGGATTTTTAATCCAAGGGTGCTTGGTTTAACGGAGCACAATTTTTCTTTGTTTTAAAGAAAGATGAAAATTATTTTCCAACTCATGGGATCTTTGACCCACCAACTTTCTGTTTAATAGAAAATATCATTTCTCATTCAATAGAATTTAATTCTATCATCATTGGATTTTTTGATCCAACGGTTCCTTGTTGAGTAAGGAAGTGCCCTCACGTATTTAACACGTGGGGCTTATTAGCTTGGCAATTGTTTTAATTGTTGTGCCTATATATGTTGCATATAGGCACTCACATGTTAAACACGTGGGGCTGTTTTAGCCTAGCAATTGTTTTAATTGCTGTGCCTATATGCGTTGCATATAGCCACTCACGTGTTAAACACATGGGGCTGTTTAGCCTAGTAATTATTTTAATTGCTGTGCCTATATGCGTTGCACATAGGCACTCACGTGTTAAACACGTGGGGCTGTTTTAGCCTACCAATTGTTTTAATTGCAGTGCCTATATGCGTTGCACATAGGCACTCACGTGTTAAACACGTGGGGCTCTTTGGCCTTACAATTATTTTAATTGTTGTGCCTATATGCGTTGCATATAGGCATTCACGTGTTGAACGCGTGGGGATCTTTGGCCTTGCAATTGTTTTAATTGCTGCGTTGCATATAGGCACTCACGTGTTAAACACGTGGGGCCGTTTTAGCCTACCAATTGTTTTAATTGTTGTGCCTATATGCGTTGTATACAGGCACTCACGTGTAAAACACGTGGGGCTGTTTTAGCCTAGCAATTGTTTTAATTGCAGTGCATATATGCGTTGCATATAGGCACTCACGTGTTAAACACGTGGGGGTGTTTTAGTGAGGAACTTTCCCTCATCCCTTTTTTATAAGGGAACGGGTTGCATCTCAGGTGGTTATGAGCTTGAAATCTGCATGACTTATCGAGTTATTTAGGGTCTGACAGATCCCACCCTCCAGACCCGGTATGCGACACTCTTTGACGAAAAGACCGGACCGTACGACGATTGTCACTGATAGGCTTTGTAGGTTATGGATGAGCTTACTAGTTGACCTTTCTTTCGACCAATACCTAGGTAACCATTACATACAGCTAGTGCCACTGACATACTTGTGAGTTATAGATTTGATCCAGTAACTTGCTGCCAGTATATCATCAAGTGTTTAGAGTCTCACACAAAGGATTTCCCGGTTCTAGCAAAATGATGCAGTGCACGTATGGCGATACGTGCAGGTGTTCGGTTAAACATGTGTATGTAATAACACATGTATTAATCGGACAATTGATAATACTAATCGACTTATTATTAAACCAGATTATTAAATATTATATCATCCTCTCATAACACTTATACATTTTCTTTATCATCCAAAAGAAAGAAAATAGAGAGGCCGAGAGAAGAAGAGGGAGTAAGAGAGTTGACCATTTCTACGTCTTCTTTCATCTAGTTTCTAGCAAGAGTTTGTGAAGGTTACTTCCTTTGACGAAGTAGTAGCTAGCATCGGAAGCTTTTAAGTGGATCATCTTCAACAAAGGAGATCAACTTGCAAGCTTGCTCCGGAGATCTCGGAGTCTAGCCGGAGTCCTCTATGATCTCGCAAACACGCAGCAAAGGTTGTTATTCCGTTAAACTCATTTTAGTTAGAAATAGTTATTGTTTTTGTATGCTTTTTGTGAATGGTTGTGATTGGGTTTTCGGATGCTTGTACGATACTTTTAAAGTTGTTGTATTTCATTCCGCAAAGGTCCGTATGTGCAGCGACCAGCGCACAAGTTCCAATAGCGGTAACAAACATATCTAACAAATATATGTCCTTTAGATTGTTAGATATTTTGTTGCTATATCTTTATATTATTTATTAAAGGTAAAATGATAAATGAAAATAAACGGAAAGATATTACCGGCCTGGGGCATGCATGGAAACACACTGTCCTAAAGGACATATCGCCGCCCTCGTACGACCAACCTAGACAGATGCGTCCCCTAGCAGTACAGACCCTTATCTACCGGTGATCTCAACGTGTTACGACCATCGAGGGAGAGACCTCGAGTTGTTAGCCAATGCCCGAAAACAATATAATGAAAATACTATTTTATATAGTTTAAAGAAGGAGAAATGGAGAAGATATTGTAAGGATTTATTTTGTTCCTCCTATGTTTTGTACTTTGCAATCACACATATGGGCTAGAGAAGATCATTTGTTAATGGCCATAAATCTCAATTAAAAACAATTACCACTAACAATTAAAATATCTCGTATCGAAACTTATTAATTTGTAATTTCATGTATCGAAACAGCTATGGCAATTATATTACCTATATTAATGTAGTGCAAAGGTCTGACATAATTATTAATCATAATAAATAAATTTATTTATTTTTCATAAATTTCCAACAGAATTAATATAGTACAAATAAGAAGTGGATTTTTTTTGAATATTTTTTTTTTTTGAAACTAAGACGAGGAAAAGTTAAAATCAAACGTTTAATCCACACAGGCCAATCAAACCTCTCTGCTTGAGCCTTTATCTCGGTCTGGATTGGATGTTTGCCCTACAACCAATGCTGTGAGGAGGAATACAAAAGAAAACCTGTGCTATGGCAAAACATATATAAGGGCATATTTGGGTATTTAAAATCCATGTGATTCTATCGGGATAAGAATTTCACGGAATGCGTCTATTTTCAAACAAATTAAATATTCCAAAGGTTTTTGTGACAATTTCATGTTTGAAAATTTGGGAGTTGATTGTTATTTTGAAACTCTATCAAAAATATTGGGAGGATAACAAATTTTATTTGGATGGCAGATCAGAGAAAGTTAAGATAAAAAGGAAATAGAAAAAGATAAGAATAAGTACCATTGGAAATAATTTTGAATCTCATCGTATACTAAATTTTTTCTTAATTTATTTACATCAACCACTACTGTAACCTAAAATATCCCTGTGATGTATGCATCGTTGTTTCCCCCCCTTAATATCCCTCCTCTCCCCAGCTTTGATATCGTTAATAGGCAACAACAGACCACTGGATTTTTATCTCCAGCATATAAATGCAAAATTTAAGGAAGAAGCTGAGACATTTAATTGATGACATATGTTGTTCCGACAGGGTTACAAAAATTGAGAAAGATGCTAGAATAAATCATATCATTGCAACATAGCCACAAATATCAACTTTCCAAAATTTAAAATCTCACTCCCTCTGTCTTTTACTGCCTTTCCAAAGATGTTCATATCATTATTTTATCTAGATTAAATTTGCTTTTCACGGTCCCACCCCCAAAAAGAGCATGCTAACTTCTATCATTTCTGTTCAAATTATTTAAGATTTTGTTTTTACTTAATAAATTTGTGCAATATGAAAATTACGTTTCGATTGCTCTGATATCAATTCTATAATATTGCGCTGTTCATAAGAAGAAAGAAGTGAGAAGATATAATGGCAATATATTGGAGTATAAAACTTATAAATGTTGGCTAACTAGCAACCAAAAGCATATTGTAAAAAGTTATTTTGAAATTATGCATAGTTAATTTTGTGAAAATGGTAGATTTTGGTGCTTTTGCCCTTAATTTGTTTTATTATTATTAACTATTCAGAACTTTCCCATGTTTGTGTCAAATAAAGCTGCCGTAAATTCTCCTTTAAATAATAATTAGCAAACACCAATTTTTTTTTACATAAACACTTTTAATAACTTAAATAATACTCTTAATAGCTTAAATTTAGTCCTCATATCAATTTTGCCTCTGTCCCTTAGTTTTCCATGATTCTAAATACAACTATTACATGCGAAATACATTATATATATATATATATATATATATATATATATATATATATATTTTATTTAACTCGGTTTCTTATTTCCATTTACCATTTTAAAAGAATTTCTTGGGTCTACGGATGGGTTATAACTGACAATTTACAATTAGAATTAAAATTGTTAGGGAGCTAAACGAAGTTGGAAAAACCTTACGGTAGTTTTTTTTACCGCAACGACCCCACCGGTCCCATGTGTCCCTATTTGAAATACTAAATGGAAGATCTCGGGTCTTCCTTCACAAATTCCTATTGCCCACCACCGAGCGATGCGCCTCGCACTAATTTAGGATAGTTAAGAATAATAAAACAAGTTAAATGTGCTAGGTTCAACTAGCCTAAATGAAAATTCCCGTTCCCTCAGTCAAATAACAACTCTATATAAATTTTTTTATAATTTGTACCATTCATAACAATCTTCATGCATTATAAATACACAAATTATGATTTTAATTTTTTTTGCTCTTTTGTATACGCTTCAAATGTAAAAACTTGCCGTTTTGAGAATATTATCGATAACAGAACAATTTCCTCCTTCGAATAAACGGTATACAATATCAAATTCAAAAGAAATCCCCTCCAGCACTGAGGTTTCATTTCTATATATATATATATATATAAAAGTGAAATGCTTTGTATATTAATCCAATCCGGATCCGGTATTTTGCCGGGCCGGGCCGGGCCGGGCCGGATGATATATACAGCCAGTCAACGTCATCACCCGCTATTTTTTTAAAAACGAAAAATTACACCTTTTATTTGAAAGTCAACCGCGACAGCTAAGAAATAACTGTCATCGTCCTTCTTTTTACATTTATTAATTAGAAAATAGAAAATAGCCCAAACGTCAGATCCTCGCAGGCTCACTGGATCACGCCACGTGTCCTTGCATACCGACTATAAATTTCACCCTCCCATTAATTTTAGAGAGAGAGAAGAGAGAGAGTGAATCGTGTTGAGAAAAAAAGCCCTAGCAATGGCGGACAAATTGACAGAGGAGCAGATCTCTGAGTTCAAGGAGGCCTTCAGCCTCTTCGACAAGGACGGCGACGGTATTCAACCTCTCTCTCTCTCCCTCCCCCCCTTGTTCTTTCGATTTGGTTATTGATATCGAGATGAATCTTCATTGATCGATGGGTTCTTTTGATTTTTAGCTTTGTTTCGTTCTAGATCGCTTGGCATTTGGTTTCTTGCGGTATTTTTCTACCTTGATCGGACCCTGGACATCGATTCCTAGGGTTTTGACTGTTGAAATGTATGTTTAGGATCCTCGAACATGATTGTGTTGGCTTGCATTTGAGTTCCCCTTTTGAATCTATCTTTATTATTAGAAGTTTTGATGAATGTTTATGTTTCTTGAGTTCTTTCCGTTTGAGATGAATTAAGCATGTCATTTTCGTTGACCAGATAATTCTTAGTATATAAATTTTGTGAGATAAATTATTGATAACCTGTCATCGGATTATCTCAGCTCATTTATTATACTAATTTACTTATTAAATCTTTAAATATGTTTCTTGTTTGTATCATACATAAGTTGAATTTGTTGGTCGGTAATATCGGTCGTGTGTTTTGTTTTTAGCCGAAAGATTTGTCATGGGATCATGTGGAAATATATGCCTCTTTAGTTTGTCATACTAGGTAATGTCGGCGGCGAAAGATGCTGGGTCTTCAAATGTGTATGGATTATTGGCTATGGAAAGTTTTAAGGGATTTGGATCTTTTGGGGAAAAGAGACGGTAGGGCCAAATGCCTTGAGAGCAGGTTTGCAAGTATTGACAAATGTGTGGGGCTCTTTTGGGGATGAGACATGAAGAATTGAGGATTTGCAAGAGTTTGGTTGCTTCATGTGAAGTTTCCTGTACTTTGTTTTGTAAGGTTGGAGTAGAGTTAGCACGAGTATGTATTATGGCGATGTTGGTGAATAGTTTCCCTCAGACATCATTACTTGGTTTGTCTTTTTGTGGCGAAATAACAAACCATTGTATCTGTTAAACTTTTCCGAGTAATTTAGAATTGGAGTAAAGCACTGAGCCGAGCCAGCTCCACTGATGACCAACAGAATTTGCAAATCTGTTACCAATGTTCCATTTCTATCAACCAAACCGTCCCAAGTTAAAAGACAAACAATATCTGTGGGTATATGATTTACTATACACATTCAAAATCATAGCTGTTAGTAAACTTCTGGAAATGAGTTACTTAACATTGTTATCCTTAAAACATTCCAAACCTAACTTCTAGAATTGTGTCATGTTTCACTTTATTGTTCCCTCTTTCAAAAATGTTCTATGAATCAAATACCCGTTTTATCAAATTTTTCATTGTCGAGTTGCTGCTTTGGTTAATTTGTTCGTAAAAAAATCTTGTGAGACCAGCAGTTAAACAATAATAATATAGGTATGCCCTGAGTAGGTTTTTCCTTTTTTGTTCATTTATTTGGAAAAAAGTTATGGAGTTTCATGCTAAATATCTTGCAACAAGTTGTGAGTGCTATGAACGTTCACAACCCCATTTTCCCCTTTAAGACAGGCATAAGAAAGGTTTTAAAGTTCAAGTTTCAAAACTTTTGTCTTAGGTATGAATATTATTTCGATCAACTTTTCCATAAAATGAGGAGTTTTGGTTTGTTTCAGTTTCTATTGGTTATACTTTGTTTCAAGACAGGCATAAGAAATTCTTTGGGATGATTTATTTTCCCACTACATGTTCTAAACTATGTCATTTGGGGCTACACTTAAAATATGCCATAATGATTTATACTTTACCAGATATCCCTTATATAACCTCACCTTTTCGAGTTAGGTCTCATTGATCTTCCTTAATATCAATTTTTAAAAAAATAAATAAATATATATGGTTTAGTGGCTTTTGCTCATCTCACTTCCATGTCCATTTGGGCCTTGTAATTGATATTTTACTCGGTATGAAATATATGTAAAGCATTTGATTTTCAATTATATAATCACTATTTAATTAAATTGTAGCTGCCCAGTGAACTGTTTTGTTGTAGATCATTTGTTGGTGGTGTCGCTGGTGTACAAAGTTCACAAGTTAGTTAGAAAGCCATTCTTGTTTTAATCTCTTTCGGCAAGTTAAAAAAGATCCTATATCTGCATGATGTGTTGCTAGCAAGTCAGAATGCATGAAAAATTGGTAAGGATATCTGCATCAGTTACCTACTTACCCTGTCATGTGGTGATACCCTTTTTTCCTTGTATTAAAAGAATCTGTTCTAATGCATATATGGTGTTATCTTCTGTTCTATATGCCTTGATTTTCTCACCATGATATTTGATATTCCAGGTTGCATTACTACAAAGGAATTGGGTACTGTGATGAGATCCCTAGGCCAGAATCCAACTGAGGCAGAACTTCGAGATATGATTGATGAGGTTGATGCTGATCGGAATGGGACAATTGATTTTGCTGAGTTCTTGAATCTGATGGCTCGGAAAATGAAAGTGAGTATACTTTGAACTTCCTCGCTCTCTGCTCCTGTATATCTACTAAAAATCATGTATCTTTTGCTGGTCTAATATATTGCTTGATATAGCAAATATTCAGTGTGCTGAACTTGTAAACGATTTTAAACCCGTTCTTCGGTTTGCACACGTGTAGTGGTATGCTGTTTTTTTGGTTGGTTGCTTTGTCTAATCCCTTAGTCCACAAACTTGCAGTCACATTATTTTATTTTATCTTCGAAATTCAGCTGACTTGCTTTTAGCTTCCTAGTTTTTTTACTAAACATTGATGATGATTTACTTAAGGAAACTAAATATCACATTGACATTCGGTCATGCCCACACATGTCCTTGTACCGCATGCAATAAATAACATAAATTAATATTATATTTATGTAGAAGTTATTTATAAACTATTTAATTAAACAGCTTTCTTAACACACACACACACACACACACAAGAAGGGGGAAAAGAAAAGGGTGGGGGGAACAGTTTCCTACCTGAAAATGATAGGGTTAGTTTGGGAAATACCCATACAAGGAGTTATTTGTGCTATATTCAACATGGAGGGAGTCAGATGTTTTTACCTCTGACACATTTATTTGTTTACTTCTTCTGCATGCATATTCCCTTTAACAACGACTTTAATTGCTAACATAGACTTTTTAACTCTTTTTTTTAAAGTTAGCTATCTGTTAACCTTCAGATTAAGCTGAATGAACCGCTCTACCGAAATTGGCGTCAAACACATGAACATAGATTCCATAAGATCCATTACTCATTTTTAGTTCTGTCTCCACTTTATATCTAACTCAAGTGAAAAGAGTCATGATGACAAAGTTGCTGTATTGAATGTGTTTTTTCCTCCAGTTCTTCTCATATATCAGTTAGAAAATTGTAGTGAGTTGTTACACATCTATACTGAAAACCCGCACAGGTAGTTATTATTGTCGACACGAAAATAGTTAACAATGAAGCATCATTTCTTACAATGCATTTTAGTCATAGAACTACACATATGGCTGCCTAGGTATACACGGTAAATCATGGTATGCACTCAAAATTACCTAACACAGTTCCTTTTATATCGTTGATTTAAACAACTATTCTATTACATCCATTATTTATTTGGGTTAAATTCGACATCACACCCTGAATTCTTCTTTATTTTTATTAGTTATAGACACCCCATTATCGTGATGGTTTTTTATAATTTACTCTTTAATGTCGCATTGGTTTTGATATGTGTTCAATTCTTTTTTTTCTTAAAGAAAAATCTCCAGTCCCCATAATCTCAATATTCTTATATTTCACCTTTACAATCTTGATCTTGCTTTCATATTACACTTCAAACCCTTCTTTATATATTTGAATAATGCCCCTTATAACAAACTTCTCTCAAGTCTTAACTGGCTATGGTCAAATTGGAAAAACTCTTCCAGTGTTGAATGCATACACTGATGCTAAGTAAACATGCTAACTAGAGAAGTTTGAAGTTAAAAGAGAGTTGAGAGTGGAGAATTATATATATCGAGATTCTAAAGCTTTCTTGTTTAAATAAGGAAGAGTTCAGTGTGATACCAACAGGTTAAATTTACAATTACTAAAAATATAGGGGTGTCCGTGCAAAAAAAAGAATATATGGGTGTGTTCAGCAAATAAGGGAAAGTAAATTTGGTTGTCCATGCCCTAAATATAAGCAAAGCTCTTAAAAAGCACTTCGACTGGATCCTACAACTGCATTACATCCAACTCACCTTCAAATTAACGCTCTCTGAAGCGGGTTCCTAATAGGGCAAAGCCGAGCGAGATGTTGTACCTTTCTTGATTAAAAATGAAGCCTGTTATGTGAGCCAATTGATATTCGCTTTATATGTATCATTTTCTCAAGCTTATACAATGTAATTACCTAAACTATAACAAACACAAGAAAAGTCGCCATGGAGTGATTTTTGAGTTTCAAAGAAATGGATCACTTAGTCTTCCCTCCATAATGGCTGTTTATGAGGTCACTGAAATAGTTTGAAATTGTTGATTAATCCTGCAATATCTTTCACTTGCAATTTTTCCATACATGGTGTTAAGAGAACTTGATCTGCCCATATAGATAGAGTGAAGCTTTGATTAGGAGTTTGGTTTTTGATTTTAGAATTCCCAAATGTCCTTTTATATGGAAATTTATCATTAAAACCATTTTTGCCTGTCTATTATACTTTTCTCCTCTTTACTTGAAGTAATTATAAATTATATGAGAACATACATTTTAAAAAATTGCTTGCAGTATATTTTCCCCCCTCGAACTGATTTGTAATGCATTAAAGGACACTGATTCTGAGGAAGAACTAAGGGAAGCTTTTAAGGTTTTCGACAAGGATCAGAATGGTTTCATTTCTGCTGCAGAGGTAAGTTGCTAGTAAACAGAATGGCTTATTATGCTCACATGCATTGAAACATACTTAGACTACCTTAAATTTTATAAATTATATGGAAATCCATAACAATGCACGGCAATTTTTAAAGCCATTAGGAATCTAAACAGATTTCATGCTATTTAGTGAAAAAAAAACCTATTGTTATGTTCATGTAATATTTTCGAGGTCAAGATATTTATTTAGAAAATCCTTTTTGTTTATTATATCTCAGCAAAATATTTCCTAGGTTAAATTACAATAAACTACCCATAGCTCCTGTTGTTTCTCACTAGACTACCATAAACTTCGGGGTTTTAAGGTATGTTTTTTCGCTAAAATTCTTTAAATATAATGGTCAATAATAATGACTATATTAGTTAACTGAAAACTCTCACAGTTAATGTAGTTTAGTGTAATTCAGCCTTATCCTTAAACAAAAAATACATTTCCCCCATTTCTTGGGTTATAACTGAATAGAAATGTTTTTGAATGCGAGCAGCTTCGTCACGTGATGACCAACCTTGGAGAGAAGCTGACCGACGAGGAAGTTGAGGAGATGATAAGAGAGGCGGACCTGGATGGTGACGGCCAAGTGAACTATGAAGAATTCGTTAGGATGATGCTGGCCAAGTGAAGGGTGATGGCGACAGTGAGAAGAATGGGTTGATTCTGTCTGATATAGAATTAACAAGTGATTAGATAGTACCTATAAAACCACTTTATCATAACGTTCAATTCTGATATACACTATGTTCAGTATTTGGTATTATTCCTGGCTATCTTTTGTTTCTGTCAATATAGAATTCTTTTGCAATGATAGATGAATGAGTTGTCCATTCCAGCTGGATTTTATGCTTATAGAAAATTCTCTGTGAAATACAATTTTACCGCCTTTTGTGAAATGCAAAATTTTAAATTATAGAATTGATATGGTTCTTGAGCCTTATGTCCGGTGAGGTGTGTCAAAAATGAAAATCAGAAGTTTATTTTGACAAATTGTTCAATGAGAGATGGTTCTTGGGTATCTTTTGTTTCTGGGTATCTTTTGTTTCTGTCAATATAGAATTTTAAATTAAAGAATTGATATTCGTTCCTGGGTATCTTTTGTTTCTGTCAATATAGAATTCTTTTGCAATGATAGATGAATGAGTTGTCCATTCCAGCTGGATTTTATGCTTATAGAATATTCTGTGAAATACAATTTTACCGTCTTTTGTGAAATGCAAAATTTTAAATTATAGAATTGATATGGTTCCTGAGCCTTATGTCCGGTGAAGTATGTCAAAAATGAAAATCAGAATTTCGAGATGAGGATATCAAGGAAAGGTGGAGAGATTATTTTGACAAATTGTTCGATGAGAGCTTTACTAAGAATTTGGATGGTCTTGTCATTCAATCTCAAGATATAAACCATGATTTCATGCATAAAATAAGACTACCTAAGGTTAAAAAAGTTTTGAAAAGAATGAGTTTAAGAAAAGCGGTTGGTTGGTTCCTATCGAAATTTGGAGATGCTTAGAAGAAATAGACGTTAAATGGGTTGACAGATCTGTTTAATAAGATTTGGCAGACAAAAAAGATGCCAAATGAATGGAGGAAAAGTATACTTGTACCTATCTACAAGAACAAATGTGACATTCAAAGTTACTCAAACTACCGTAGAATAAAACTTATGTGTCACACCAACTTTGGGAGAGGGTGATTGAACACATGCTAAGAAAGGATATTAAGATAACAGAGAACCGGTTTGGGTTCATGCCTGGACGATCGATGACAGAGTCTATTCATTTGCTTTGTCAACTTGTCGAGCGTTTTCGAGAGAGGAGAAGAGATTTGCATATGATATTTATTGATTTAGAGAAAGCGTACGACAAGCTATTCAGAGAGGTATTATGCGGGATAATGATGAAGAAGGGGGTCCCCGTCAAGTATATTGACATAATCAAGGATATCTACGATGGAGTAGTGGCAAATGTTAGAACTTGCGGCGGCCTAACGAGTGATTTTCCGATTACAATTGGTTTAAATCAAGGATCTGCATTAAGTTCATTCCTATTTACCATCGTGATGGATGAGTGTAGCGTCTTGAAAAGTCGTTTTGGAGTTTTCCCAAAAAACGGTGAAAATTTGGTATTTTCCGTAAATCGTCTTTTTTTGCTATTTTGCAGTTTAGGCCTAATTATAACTAATTTGGATAGGTAATTTCTAGTTTTTAGTAGCTAATGAGATTACTTATGAAATTCTGGTCATTTAAAAATTTTCCCTAATTTTTCAATTTTTAATATTATTTTAAGCCGGTAAGAAAATACATTAAATTAGCGATAAATACAAATTTAAATGGGCTAAATTTAAGCTTTAAAATCATGTTAATTAAAATCTAGTTGTAACATAAATTTTTATTATTTTATTTCAAGTTTTAACTAGTTTTTATGATGGAAAACAAAAATATATATTTTTTGAACTAAAACTTGCAAATATGAACTTGTGGGGGGTCTTTTTGCATAAAACCCTTTTGTATCCACTCCCACTCACCCCCCACTTCCCTAGGCCGGCCCCACCTCAGCTGCTGCCCACGTTTTTCAGCCCTTTTTTTTTTCTTTTTGACTTCTTCTATGTGAATGAATGTGAAGAATGTATTATTGTATATTAATTAGAGTTTGGATTTTAGGTGATTGATATGAGATGTTTGACTTTGAAATTTTTTCCACACCACCTCACTTTCTCCCATTCCTATCCTCTGGCCGAGAGCCTCCCACTGCTGTCCCCAATTTCCTTTTCTCTTTTTTCTTCCAAATTCATCACAATTCCATCAAAATTCAACAAAAATCCATCAATTTCTTCACAAATTCAACACAAAACCCTATTCTATCCCTTCTCAAGCCCAAATTGGTTTAAACTTTGGAGAAAAGTGGCAACTTTGGAGGCTTAGGGCAAGAGGTTCAAAACATGTGAGGTGAAAATTCTAATCTAATTGTTAATTTGTAGCTAAACTTGCTAAATTAGAACTTGAAAGTGTTAATTTTGTGCTAAATTCTAGTCTAGTTTTTTTTATAGTTCATGGCTTGAGTTGTAATTAGGGTTTAGAAATCCATTATTAGGTTAATTAATTTACTTTGCTATCTAGTGTTTTGCTAACCTAAATCTAAGAGGTGAACTTGCTATTGGGTTTGAAATTAGTGTTAGTTAAGTTTTTCTAGTATGGATTTTGATTTGCAATTGCTATTGAGAAAAATCAAGAAAGGGTTGGTTGTGGAATTTAGGTTTTGGAGCATGGTTAATGTGTTGAAATTTTGTGTAGTGGCTATCTAATGGTGTGACTTGGGTGATTATGCTAGATTGTAGCCGTTTTGTCGCAAATCGGCGATTTTTGCACCGATTTTGGAATGCAAATGCTTACTAGTTTTGTTATAAAATTATGTGATGAATTATTTTTGATATCTTGATGATTGTAATGGCTTGTCCTACGACTTTTAGGATGCGTGAGTGCGGATTTTTGAGTAGTCGGGTTTTAGTTTTGCCGGGCGACCAAATCGGCGATTTTCGCAGTTTTTGCGATTTTCGCGTGTGTTCCGCGGACTTTGTGCACGTTGTACCTAACTTGTGAACGTTAGTATTTTCGTTTGGGTTTTGCGTCATTCTTGATATGTAACCTTATGTTTGGTATTGATGTAAATTCCAGGTTCGGTCGCGGAGACGTCAGACGCGGCTCGAAAGGGGAAAGCGGTGATTGGACACAGCTAGCTAGGGATTCCGGTGAGTAGATGTAACATCTACGGGGGACTATCGTTGGATGGCGCAAGTCGCCCGATAGTTTTAGTACCTTAAAAAGATTCTTAGCAATGTTAGTAATTAGGGGTGTAACACTTGTATGATTATTTGCTACATTCATGCCCTATATTGACATACATATACGAAACCATGTTATAGGACACCTGCACCATTGCCAGGGTTTTTATATGCAGCACGAGCACTATTCATGCTTACACACACACACCCTGGTAATTGCCATGCCACCACACTAGATAATCTTTAAATTGAACCCTTTTACTAGAATTGATACTTAAACGTACGCTATTGCTTTAATTCCTTAAAATGAAATCGTAGAATTGCTATTCATGTGCATGTACTTCATCATATTAATTGTTCATGTCTAATCTATCAATAATACACCGCAACTTAATTATTGACACCATATGCATTCATTATCATTGGCATATACATTTATGAGGATTTCATGAGATTTTGTGATATTCTGGATTTCGGGGGAAAGCCGCAAAATTTCTAAACTTATTATATTTTTAAAATATGTAAAATGCGGTTGTCTAGTGATGTAAGTGTCGTCCACCATGAGTTTGCTGTGGTTTTCGAGACCCGTTTCGAGGAGTTGGATGAACCGTCTCGGGTACATGGTGGGCCCGGTAGGGTACCCCGGGGCAAGAAGCTCGTGGTGCTGACGATGAGCCTGGCAGGGGACGGATTACCTACCGGTGACTTCATTGGGCACGGCGGATATCCAGAGGATACCGACCGGGGCCGCGAGAGGATGAGATATTGATATTGAGATGGGTCAGCCGGATGGCTGAGGCCAGAGACACTATGACATGGATTTATGAGATTTGAGACAGCTTTTAGGTGTCGTTGCTGGACACCGGTTCTCGTCGATTCTTTGAGTTTTATGCTGGCATTCTAAAAGAGTTTCAAAAACAAAAAGAGATAAAATGTTTCCTATATATACTTATTGAGACCTCAGATATTCATGTTGCATACATATTAGTACAGTGATGTTGTTTACACACCTGCTAGTGCATCCAGTCATACCTGTATTTTAGATACTAGGATGCTTGTGTGCATGCATACGATAGCCTTTGTAGATGTTATTTATTACTCACGAGTTGGCAACTCACCCCCGTTGTGCCACAGCCTTTTGCAGGTCCGCTCCGTCAGTACAGTAGCGGCGGGCGCACTTGTTCTTTTGCCTCCTTTGCCTGGACTCGAGGTTTTGCTCTTAGGTGGGTTATATCATTATTTTTGTACCACCTTGTATATTCTTTGTATCTAGTGCACTCCATCTACTGTATCTACCAGCATTATTGTATATTGACCTAGAGATGAGACTGTGAGATTTGTGGACTTTTATGCTGGATTTTGGGGTCGAGCTCACTTGAGTCGACATGCTGTTTTTCTTATGCTTCATTATGATTATTTTGCATGTCGTCATTTTATATTGCGTGGGATTTGTGACCGCCTTGTGGCGAAGAGCTAGCTCCCGCTTGGGGATGCCCTTTTTTGTTGGATTCATATATATTCTTGTTGTACCCATTTTGGGGGCCAGTATTTACAAAGGAGACTCTGCCGAAATTTTCGGAAAAATTGGTATTGTTTTTAAAAAGGGTTTTACATGACTTATTTGATAAACTCGCTTTCAATTGATTGGGTTCTCTTCACTCTTTTGCTTAATTGGTTTTGTTTTCTGGGCTTTGGCTTACTTATTTTACGGATGTCTTGAGACGTTTCGTAACTTAAGTGCCGGTCATGTTCCGTACCCTGCGGGTCGTGACAAAGTTGGTATCAGAGCGAGGTTTTACCTTTTTGAGTGTAGGATGACCCTTGGTAGATGGAGTAAGTGACTTAAGTAAGGTAACGTAGCGTGTGTATGTCCGCGGCATACTTACGATACGGTACTCCGCCTAAGTGACTTTAGGATATACTTGCTTGAAAATTCCTTCTTCAATTCCGTGTATCCTATGATCCTATTGCACTGTTCTTACTATCCGTTTTCCTGTAACAGCCACTATGCCGCCGAAGGCTACGAGGGCACAGAGGGCTGCCGCCAGAGACGAGATTCGAGCTGGCTCGTCCGAGACTAGGACTGAGCAGGGTGGTATGCCTACGCCGCAGGGACAGACCGATCCACCTTCCCCAGGCCGTATGGATAGGCTCGAGACTGGTATGGAGGAGTTGCGACAGATGATGGGGGGCATGCAGGAGCTACGTCAGATGGTAGGATCCCTAGTTGCAGCCAGTCGTACACCGAGGCCGGATGACGTACCTACTATATCACAGACGACCATGATACCTGCTCCTACTACTACCACCGTGGCCATTCCGGTTTCGCTACAGGATTTCATGAGGCTGAGACCTCCAGTATTCACCGGCACCGAGACAGCGGAGGACCCACAGACGTTCCTTGACAGTTTAGCCAGGATCTGCCGTTCGCTGAGATGTTCGGATGATCGATGGGTAGAGCTTGCGAGTTTCCGACTAGAGGGTCTTGCGCAGACATGGTGGGAGTCAGTCTTGAGAGGTCGAGCTGCAGGTCTACCGCCTATGACGTGGGTCGAGTTTACAGCGGTCTTTCTAGCCCGTTTCCTTCCAGAGAGCGTTCGTGACGCCAGAGCTCGTAGCTTCGAGGCCTTAGTCAAGACACCTGGGATGACGGTGTCTGAGTATGACATCCAGTTTACACAGTTATCCCGATATGCTCAGTATTTGGTGGATACCGAGGAGAAGATGGTGAAGAGGTTCGTACAGGGACTTGATGCCCAGCTATATCTTGCCATTGGCGCCCAGCACTACGACACTTATTCAGCTGCTATGGATACGGCATTGCGGATGGAGGCACGCATATCACAGACTTCGGCCGTTTCTGGGCCGAAGAGGATTCGCACCGATGTACCGTCTCAGAGGCAGCGCACCAGATTCTTTCCGAGAGATAGGCCTGGCAGAGGATTTGGGCGGGGACAGTTATATGGTTCTTATCCCCAGGGGCAGCAGCCGTCGTCAGGGTGTTTTGGGTGCGGGAGTTTGCACTATCTTGTCAGAGACTGTCCGGCGAGACGACAGGGGGCAGCGACAGTTCCGCACGTGACCCTACCACCATCGCCACCCCCTCCACAGAGAGCCCTACTTCCTACCACAGGCGATGCTCCACGCCAGTTAGGTGCACCCAGAGGCCGTGGACGCGGCGGTCCTGTTCAGAGAGGACGAGGAGGCAGAGGCCGAGGTCGAGGTCAGCCCGCTATCGGTGGAGGACAGGCCCGAGTATTTGCTTTGACACCGCAGGATGCGCAGGCATCCAATGCCGTTGTGACAGGTACCTTGCCAGTTTGTTCTTTCGACGCCCGGGTATTATTTGACCCAGGTTCCACACATTCGTACGTCTCTACACACTTTGCACCGATGTTGGGCCGTGAGTCGTCGTCGTTAGATCATCCGCTTGTTGTTGTTACTCCGGTTGGCGAGTCGTTTGTCGCTCGTTTTGTATTTCGTTTGTGTTCCGTTCGTATCGGGGAGAGGGATTCATCGGTTGATTTGATTCTCCTCGATATGTTGGACTTTGATGTGCTTCTGGGCATGGATTGGTTAGCCACTTGTTATGCTTCGGTGGACTGCCGTGAGAAGGCAGTCATATTTAGCTTTCCGGGAGAGCCAGTCCTTGTTATTCGGGGAGACCGCAGTGTCACCCTTCCCAGCTTAATTTCGTCTCTTCGCGCTGGTCAGCTCTTGCGGAAGGGATGTCAGGGATTCTTAGCGTGTATTTGTGATACTCGAGCTGCAGAGATTCCGTTGGACCGGCTCTCGGTAGTTTGTGAGTTCCCTGATGTTTTCCCTGATGAGCTACCTGGGCTACCGCCTGAGCACGATGTTGAGTTCTGCATTGATTTGATTCCCGGCTCGGGGCCTATTTCTATACCGCCTTATCGGATGGCCCCGGCAGAGCTTCGAGAGCTGAAGGATCAGTTGCAGGATTTGTTAGATAAGGGGCTTATTCGACCTAGTGTTTCTCCGTGGGGTGCTCCGGTCCTGTTTGTCAAGAAGAAGGATGGAAGTTTGCGCTTATGTATCGACTACCGCCAGCTGAACAAAGTTACCGTTCGGAACAGGTATCCGTTGCCGCGCATTGATGATTTGTTCAACCAGCTTCAGGGTGCGGGGTATTTTTCGAGGATCGACTTGCGATCAGGATACCATCAGCTGCGGGTTCGACAGGAGGATATACCGAGGACAGCTTTCCGCACGCGCTATGGCCACTACGAGTTTTTGATGATGTCGTTCGGTCTCACCAATGCCCCAGCAGCATTCATGGATTTGATGAACCGTACATTCAGGCCGTATCTTGACTTGTTCATCATCGTGTTTATCGACGATATCTTGGTGTACTCCCGGAGCAGGGAGGAGAACGAGCAGCACTTGCGGATTACGTTACAGACTCTGAGGGAGCACCAGCTGTTCGCAAAGTTCTCCAAGTGTGCTTTCTGGCTGGACAGCGTCGGATTCTTGGGTCACGTGGTTACGAGAGACGACATTTGTGTGGACCCGAAGAAGATTGAGGCTGTTCAGCAGTGGCCCCGACCTACATCGGTTACCGAGATCCGTAGTTTTCTAGGCCTGGCAGGCTACTACAAGCGTTTTGTTCAGGACTTCTCCCGTATAGCTGCACCTTTGACCGGTTTGACCCGGAAGGGAGTTCCTTTCGTCTGGACGGAGGAGTGCGAGCGCAGTTTTCAGCAGCTACGGACTTGTTTGACTACGGCGCCGGTATTATCTTTGCCTTCAGGATCAGGCGGATTTGTGGTCTACTGTGATGCTTCGCGAGTGGGATTAGGATGCGTATTGATGCAGCATGGCCGGGTGATCGCTTATGCTTCTCGGCAGTTGAAGAAGCATGAACAGAACTACCTCACTCATGATTTGGAGATGGCTGCAGTGGTCTTTGCACTGAAGATTTGGCGACATTACCTATACGGCGAGTCGTGTCAGATATTCACCGATCACAAGAGCTTAAAGTACATATTTCAGCAGCGAGACCTGAACCTCAGACAGCGTCGTTGGATGGAGTTGGTGAAAGACTACGACTGTGAGATCTTATATCACCCAGGCAAGGCGAATGTGGTGGCAGATGCGTTGAGTAGGAGGCCCGGGGGTAGTCTATCCTTT
The DNA here is from genome assembly GCA_030015575.1 of Agapanthus africanus. Taxonomy (NCBI): domain Eukaryota; kingdom Viridiplantae; phylum Streptophyta; class Magnoliopsida; order Asparagales; family Amaryllidaceae; genus Agapanthus; species Agapanthus africanus. The sequence continues at coordinate 146,742,597 of JASDDO010000001.1, forward strand.
TTGCGCGCAGTGCAGAGGCAGTCGTCAGCAGATTGGCAGATGTTATGCGACAGCCGAGTTGAGTTCGAGTCCACTCAGACAGGGGGACAGCTCGCGCATGTTCGTGCATGCCCACAGTTGCTTGACCGTATATATGAGGCAGCGTAGTGACGACCGTTGCTCAGAGATCATGGCACAGATAGGACAGGGCAGATTTTCCGAGTTCGTGATTGACGATCAGGGGATTTTACGATATGGATCTAGACTGTGCGTACCAGATGCTGATGGATTGCGGCGCGACATTCTTGAGGAGGCACACCTGTTCCCCTCCGAATGGCGGCGCGACATGGAATGCCTCGCATGAGATTCGGGGCAGATGTTAATTGGTGCTATCCGTCCACCTCTCCGAAGATGCCAAGTTGATTTATGGCACCATGTATCGAAGGTTTAGACGGATGCGTCCGATGTAGCAGACTTCGTCAGATTTCCCCTCGTTTGAGGGGTTTTTGATTGTGGGGACGCTCTTCCCTGCAGGCGCAAGCCCCTGCAGTTAATTACGCTACCGCATTGCGGTAACAACTTTCTCCTTCTCCAGATGGTCACTTCGTGTCGTGGGTGTTTGTTTTGTATTTTGTTGCCCGTGGATTGTTTACGGAGACTGAGTTATGTCGTCGCCCGTAGGGCGTGGACTAGTCCAAATCCGTATTATCTTAGATTTGGGTTTGGGGGTTTGGTTTGAGGATACGTCAGCCATACTTGAGGCTAAGATCAACTCAAACGTTTGTTAAGGATACGTTAGTCTAACTTTGAGACTAAGATCAACTTAACGGGATCGTTTAGATCCGACAAAGGAGCGTTTGGGCTCTATTGTTCCAGCTTAGGGACATAGTGGTCCATCGTATGTATGGCCGTCGGGACCCATCACCTCTCTGACGACGTTGAAGGATTACAACGACAGATGTCAGAGGAGTTCAGAGATGTACCCTCGAGCCAGAGTTAATTGGGGGGATTCATAGTCCAGTCTGTTTGAAGGTTTAAGGATACGTTAGCCATCTTTGAGGCTAAGATCAACTTAAACGGGACCGTTTAGATCCGACAAAAGAGCCTACGGGGCTCTATTGTTCTAATTTGCGGTCCATGGGCAGTTTAAGGACGTTGCGGTCCATTGTTAGTTTTAAGACATCTCGGTCAAGGTTAAGGACGTCGTAGTCCATGGGTTTAAGGACCCCACAGTCCATTGTTAGTTTTAAGACATCTCGGTCAAGGTTAAGGACGTCGTAGTCCATGGGTTTAAGGACCCCACAGTCCATTGTTAGTTTTAAGACATCTCGGTCAAGGTTAAGGACGTCGTAGTCCATGGGTTTAAGGACCCCACAGTCCATTGTTAGTTTTAAGACATCTCGGTCGAGGTTAAGGACGTCGTAGTCCATGGGTTTAAGGACCCCACAGTCCGTTGTTCGTTTTAAGACATCTCGGTCGAGGTTAAGGACGTCGTAGTCCATGGGTTTAAGGACCCCACAGTCCATTATGTGCTCTGGATGCTTCACACGGGTTCACTGCCGTGCTCTGCGAGGACCAGGCTCCGCTCTGGACGTTTTCCACGGGGTCAAAGAGTGACATTATCCGCGTTCCACGTAACCAGGAATTTTGCATTAAACACGGGTTTAAGGACCCCACAGTCCATATCAATGTGTGGTCGTCGGGACCCGTCACCTCTTTGAAGACATTGAGGGATTACAATGCCAAGTATCAAAGGAGTGAAGAGATGTACCCTAGAACCGGAATGGCTTAAATAGTCTTTGACCCAATTTGGGATCAAGACCGATTAATTATGTTATGAGCCCATTAGCCCAGTTAATCACAAATTGAGGACTTATGGCCACCTTGGGCTAAGTCCAATTAGGAGAGGCTTTGCCTCCATCCATTTAGCCAATTGGGCCAATGTCTAGTGTTAAACACTACAGAGCAATCAGTGTTGAACACTGGGAATGAGGTTGACAAGTTAGTGTTTAACAATAAAAGATAATCGGTGTTAAACACCAGCAACAAGGCTTTTCAAATTAGTGTTAAACACTAAAACAGATCAGTGTTGAACACTGCAAATAAAGCTTTTTGATTAGTGTTGAACACTAAGGCCCAACAGTGTTTTAACACTGGGTTCGAGAGTTTCAATTTAGTGTTAAACACTAAGGCAAGAGGGGTCACGTGGCAGCACGTGAGAGCGCCCTCCCTTCATTTATTCTGCTGAGATTATCGCGTCTTTCAGAGCATCACGTGCCATCACGTGATGGGCATTCAAATGCCTGTGTATTAAAGCTTCTGTCAAGGGTCACGTGGGTCACGTGGGGTGCTGCCTCAAAGGGGTTTTCTGTGGATCTTCTGGGGGGGTCACGTGGTGACACGTGACCCTGCCTCTATGTATATTGTTTAGAGGATCTGTTAATCTTTTCCAGGAATTAAATTCCTCGTAGGGTTAAACCCTGACAGTAATTTCAGAGGAATTAAATTCCTACTTTCTCTTAAAGGTTTATATTCTGAATAGAGTTGGACTCTGAATTTTCTGCAGGAATTAAATTCCTCATTCATGTGAAGAACCAAATAGGGTTAAACCCTAATAAAAGCTTTTAAGGAATTAAATTCCCACTCTCTTGTTAAATTATGATCAAGGGAATTAAATCCCCGCTGTTTCAACAGAACTGGGTTCTTAATTAGGGTTAAACCCTGTTTCTTTTTGTTCTGAAGGAATTAAATTCCCATAACACAGGGTCAAGCCCTGGTTTTATTTCAAAGGAATTAAATTCCTATAGTTCTGTGAGAATTAAATTCTCGTGCTTCAATTCCCTCTCTATGTTTTGGATCTGCATGGCAGGATCTCGACCCATTGAGAATTAAATTCTCAACTTCAAGGGGAGATGTGCACTTTGCAGATCCTCTATCAAAGAGAGAAGAAATATGTTCTTCTGTTTTATATATATCAGAGTTAAACTCTGTTGAGAATTAAATTCTCTTTTCCTTCAAGGAGCCTTCCCTTTCTTACCTAGGGTTTTCTTTTGCAGAAGATCCAAGTTCCTCGAAGTATCAAGGCTCTCTCTCCCTTTCTTCCCTCTGCCTGTATATCCTTTTTTTTTGTGTCTCTTGGCTCCTATTTATAGGAGGAGCAGCCGAGTCAATTAGTTTTTGACGAATCTTCATTGAGAGATTTGATTTGCATCCATCATTCATTTTGGACCTTTGGATTATTAGGTGAATTTTATTCACCATTGGATTTCAAGTCCCGGGATTCTCCTTTGTTGTTTCGGTTAGATTTAAAGGGGAAATCTTTCCAAACCCGAGATTTTTCCATAGATAGATGATATTTCATCACCTCTGAATCTTTAATTCGATTGGTTCCAGATAGTCGCTTTCCTTTGGAAAGATTTGAATCTCTTTCAGAATTTAATTCTGTTGACAAAATGGGCTTTGAAAGCCGGTCACGTGTGACCACGTGACCCATGGTCACGTGTGGGCACGTGACCCCCTTTGGAATGAGCCTTCTTCTTTCTTTTTGCGCCGTCTTCTGGTTGTTGCTCAACCGTCACGTGACATCACGTGACTCCTGGTCACATGCGAGCACGTGACCCTTGTCTGAACTCTTTTTCTTGATTTAATTGGAGAACAATTCTGATGTTTTGATCGTCACGTGCCAACACGTGACCCTGGTCACGTGGGAGCACGTGACCCTGGTCACGTGGGAGCACGTGACCTCTTCTGAAGCTTTTTCCTTGATTTGATCAGGAAGCGTTGGGTCTTTGCTGCTGCTTTTAAATGTCACGTGCCGACACGTGACCCTAGTCACGTGGGAGCACGTGACCCTTTCTTAAGCCCTCTTTCTTTGATGTAGTCAGGAAGCTGCACTTGCTTTGCCGGTACTTTTGGGTGTCACGTGCCAACACGTGACTGCTGGTCATGTGTAAGCACGTGACCCTCTTCTGAAGCTTTTTCCATAAGCTTTCCTGATTTTAAATCAGGAAACAAATGCCCCCACAGCGTTGTTCTCACGTGTCAGCACGTGAGTGCAACGCTGTCACCTCCTGCGACCGTTGGATTCCTTTAGGGATCTGAGAAGATGAAGCGTTTCCATTGCCTTCTATAAATACCTCTGTCTCTTCATAGGAGCCTTCACTTTGCTCATCTTCTTCTTCTGAGAACTTTTTCTGGGAATTTAATTCTCTTCTTCCAGAGCTTAGTTCTCTGCCTTGAAACAATTTTCAGAGTTTAACTCTGTTCGAAAAGATTTCTTTTCTTCAGGTAATGTTCTTGGACAAACGATGGACCTTCTCATTCCTCTGGATTTTAAATCCAAAACAAGGGTTTTTACCCTTTTTTCTTCATGTTTTCCCATAAGAACCGCTTAACCTTCAAACTGTAGATCTTTTAGGGTTTAGATGATCTTTGGGGAGATGATGATGGCGTTTCAACTCCATGGAATTTAATTCCATCAAAAATGTTTCTGGGAATTTAATTCCCTTCTCTTAATAAGGAATTTTAATTCCAATGAAGGACTTGATTTCTTCATGCGGAGGCTTCCTGGGGTCTCTTGGCCCGAGGTTGTTCTTCTGCAGTTAATGAAATGGGGGTTTTGTAATGATGTCTTCTGTGGGAATTTAATTCCTTTGATCTTGTTGGATTCATTGTAGAGCCCGAGACAGATCCTGTTGGGGGAAATGTGCATGGTCATCATTCTTTATTAAATGGGGATATTCCCTTTGTTTTATTGTAACTATTTGGTCTCATTATTAATGAGCCGTCATCCGGATTCTGTGGGGCCCATGTGTTTTGTAGCCAATGGTCCCAGGAAACTTTGCTGTTGTTTTCTTCAACTAGTCTTCATGTTCGTGCATGAATATATATTGCTAACTTTTCTTTTAACGGTCTTCCTTTACTGGATTTCAGGTGCAATGGCTTCTGTTCCACGCTTTCCCTTTTCTCGCTCGGAGGCTGCTTTTCCTCAGTCACCATCTGATGAGGAGGCGATGGCGATGATTCGGGCCCATGACCCGAACTGCACCAACCTTCTTCAATGGGGATCTTGGTATAGTCAGATTATTCAGGGTCGCCGGAGCTTTCTTTGCGCGGTGCCGACGGAGCCCACTTTCCCATTCTTACCGATGGATCCTCCAAGGACAGTTTTTGCTGTGGAAATGCCCAACTGAACTCCAACGGGGAGGCTCGAGCCTTCGACGACTGGTATTCCGAACCATCCGATCCCGGCCATAGACATCTTGGGGCGGCGTATCTGCCAGGGTGAGGCCCACCCGTGGGGGCAAATTTATAAGATAGGGCTCACTCCCCGGCATCCTACAGGCTACCTTCTCTGGGCTCGCTACATCCTTTCTGCCCATCGTGCGCGGTTGCAGAAGGTCGGGCTTTATCAGGCCATATACGCGTCACTATTCCATTATAAGTCCCCGCATGCCTGGTGGGTTAAGGCGTTTTTAAACCAATGGAATCTCCCTACCAACACTTTCATCCTAGGAGATCGTGAGGTCTCGATCTCTCTTGCAGAATTTTATGAAATCTCGGGATTGCCGATCAGGGGTGCACTGTATGAGGAGTTATTGCCTCCTGATGAGTATGTCTTTGAGCCCGAGTCTGCACCGGCTGACGGCTTGTCTGTTGAGAACGCCGTTCGCCACAAGCGCCCCAGCTTGATCAAGGCGCTGGGTATTTTTGATCGATTGTTCACTGAATCTGAGGAGCAGGGTGTTACTTTTAAAAGCTTCATTTCCTGCTTCCTTCGTGAGGATATCATATCGAAGACTGCTCCGAAGTTTGCTAACATAAAAGACCCCTTTGGGTTTGGTCCGAAGAAGCTACCGACCGCTGAATCGGACCTGCCACAATATTATATTCCCATCGTGTCGCCGATGCCTTTTGAGTCCGTTGCAGCACCCGGTATGGATGAGGAAACATTCTTTGTGGGGTTTGTCAGTGTTTGGCTTAGTTGGTTCGTTATCCCCATGCATCGCCGCTTCATGAGAGCCTCGGTCATCTACCCGGCTCATCGTATTGCTGAGGGGACGCGGTTGGCCATCGGCATCCCGGCCTTGGCGTACCTCTATAATGGATTGGGCACCGCAGCTAATACCTCTACGCCTAGCGTGGATGTGGTAAACTTTTCGCTTCATTATTTCACGTCCTGGATCGAAATGCACGTATTGGGGGCTTTCGCCATGCATCAGAGGCCCTCATTTTACGATGCCTACCCTTTTCCACGACTTATGCGATTAGTGGATGCTTCTGCCGCCGACCCGACTCAATTTGGGGCTATTCGGGTGCTGATTTCTCCTCATGCCACCGCTGGCGGGTTGGTTTTTAATGATCGGGTCTTGTCTACTCCTTCGGGTCCCGTTCAACAACTCTAGGACCAGTCGAAAGACAACGCACCTTCTTTGAAGCCCCGGGAGGCCGCGCATTTGTATACAATTAGACCGGGCTATTTGGTGTTTCGCCAGGACAGTGCAGCTCTTTTCATGCGGTACAATCCGCATCGATTTTCCCGACAGCTTGGATACGACCAGGGCGTTCCTTTCGAGGCTTTTATAGTTGCCCCGATCCCTTCGCTCGATGCTGTTCGCGATGCCGCTCATCATTTCATGAGGCTGAATACCGGCTCTTATTTCATGGTCCCTGAAGCCGAGTACATGCCCCGATGCGTGGGCGCGTTTACGGGTTGGTATCTTCATCGGGTCAGCCCAATCATTCTTGAGGAAAGGAGGGTGCTTCTCGGCCACGATACCCCTCCTCTGGTTCCTGGGGCTAAGCTACGACCGAGGGTTCCAGTCCGCTTTCCTTTGAGGGAGATTGGCACCGCGCTCATTCCGGGGGAGTCCGGGATAGACCTTACTCCAATAGCTGGTATGCCCTTGGATTCTCGATCGCGAGGTAAACGGGCCCTAGTAGTAGCACCCTTGCCGGTGGCGACACCGCCCCCCGTGGCGTCGACAATGGCGATGTCGTCCTCGGTTGTGGCACCGAGCGAGAGTAACAGGGATGAGGGCGCTGAGGGCGATGTGGGCCAGCGCCGCCCTAAGGCTTCGCGAGGGAGGAAGCGGTCATCCTCAGCGACTGGCTCTGGGTCTAAACGGCGGAGGAAAGCGGCTACTGCCCCGCTTGATTCTGTGGTGGAGTCTGAGCCTATCCTTGAAGACGAACCATTGGCCCTGCAAGGATCAGACGCTGGACTTCTTTTCCCGAGTTCAGCTGATGAGGAGGCTGCACAGTTGGCCGAGGCCATACGGCGCTCAAAAGACGCATCTCATAACGCCAAGGTTCCGAAGAAGTCTTATCCCGCTGTAATTTTTTACGAAGACCCTTCGTGGATTCGGCGGCGATTTATCGGCCCTTTGGAGGAATGGGGGGAAAGGGCTTTGAAGCAGGCCGCTTCAGAAGACGCAGCTGATGCACTCTCTTTGTGGACCGGCGGTCATGAGTCTACCCTTGAACCCCGGCGAGCCCACCTCCTTGAGAAGGAGCAGCGGCTTGAAGAAGCCATATTGAGGGCTTCTTTGCGTATAGGTACGTTGTGCTTCCTTTGTAGTCTTTCCGATTATTTATGCCTGTGCATATGTATCATTATTCTTATTTGAATCGTGCAGAATCTTCGACGCTGGGGGAGCTCCCTACGGGCCCATTAAAGCTAAAGCCCGCCGAAATTCTCAATGAAGCCTTGCTGGATGTGGAGGGGGCTGACGAGGCTGCTCCTCTCACGGTGGAACTTCCAGCGGCGGTTCTTGACCAGGGAGTGCTTGCCCCTTTGGGGGAGGCTCCTTTGGGGGCCGCCGCCCCAATGACTCTTACTGAGGGCGGCCCAAAGGCTGGGAGCGAGGTAGTCGGGACTACTCTCCCTTTGTTGGAGCCTGAGGTCACGGCGGAGACCGTTGAAGCCGCTATCCCCCCGGCTTAGAATGGGAGGAGTGTTGAAGGTATCCCTCTGCGTTTTAATTTAGCAACCCCTTCATAGTCTGAACTCTTTTATCTTTCCCTGAATTGCGCGGTTTGGCGGCCACGATCGCGGATCTGTCGCCTCGACAGTCATTTCAGCGTTTATTGGAGATGGCAGCTCCGCAGGCGATCTCCCCTCAGCGCATTGTCCTCTCTTCTGGGCAAGGTTGGTGTCATCCATCCCTTCTCATAGCATCGTCGTTATTTTGCGTACTGACATTGATGTTTTCTACAGTTCTGGAAGCCGATGATGAGGTCGAGATTCTCGAAGGGCCAGGGGAGCCTTTAGCTCCTACTTGCACGACTGTCGGTGAGTGACATTTCATTGCACTTTCACTCGTTCTTTGCTTAAGAATTTTGTTGACGTCTTCCAAATTTGAACAGCTCTGCCAGTCTCCACGGCGTTGGAGTCGCGCATCATGATGCCACCCGGCCCTTATGCCTTGCGGGCTTCAGAACGCTTGGCCCGATTAAGCCTCGTCTCCTTGTCGTCTCTGATCGAGGAGCTTCGTGCTGGCAGTACGACCACGGCTGAAGCATTCGCTGCCGAGGCTAACGGTTCTCTTCCTTTTCTTGCCACCTACCACAGCGAAGAGGTGGTGCGAGTCTGGGTGGAGTTCTGCCGGCGGGTGGAGGCTTGCCTGCACGCCCTCGAATGTTCTCACCTTTCCTAGGAGGCCGTGGCTGCAAAGGCGGAGTTACGGGAGTTGATAGCACGGTGCGCGGCAAACATGACGTCATGTGAGAAGAGGCTCGGTCGCAAGTTCTCGGAGAGGGAGCTAGCCTCCAAGGCGCTGGGCGAGCTTCAAGCCAATCTCACAGCCAAAGCCAACAAAGCGTATGAACTCTGGCGGGTGCTTCAGGAGTCCATCAAAGAGGTGGTGGCTCTCGATAAAGCTGCCACGTTCACTCGTGAGAGGGTCGAGGCTCATAAGGCCACTGAGAAAGAGCTTGAAGCCCGGCTCGCTTCGTATCAGGCTCAGCAAGCTCAAGCGGAGGCTCGTCTTTTGGAGGTCTTGCGTCATGAAGCCGTGGTCCAACAAAAGCAGGATGAGCTGACCAAGTTGCTGAATCGCCCGCCGGCCTGAAACATTTGTATCTTTTCCTTCCTTTTTGTACATACTCATGGATGAGAGTATTTTCTTTTTGTTTCTTTCATGAATTGTACTTTGTACCCATTTTGGTTTATGAATAAAAGATACATTTTTCTTCTCAATGATGTGTTTCCTTTTCATTGAATGTATTCTGCGAATATTCTATCTTGATCTCCTTGCAGGACAGCAATGGCTCAGGATTCAGGGTTAAGATCTGCTTCCTAAGGCTTTTGCTTTTTACAAGCCACGAGTGCCTCATAAAGAGTTTTTCTCCTACAGGTCGAGAGGATCCCATAGGTGTGAGTTCTTCTTAGAGATCGTGAGGATTCTTAAGCGGGTTTTCCCTTGAGAGTCGTAAGGATCTCACAAGAGAGTTTTTCTTCCTTACAGGTCGTGAGTGCCTGCAAGTGCCGGATGTGATCATCCTTATCCGTGTTTCACGGAGTCAGGGGTCTATTAAGGTATCGTAGTTTAAAGACGTCACGGTCAAGGTTAAGGACCTCATAGTCCGTGGATTTAAGGACTCCACAGTCCGCTGTTAGTTTTAAGACATCACGGTCAAGGTTAAGGACCTCATAGTCCGTGGGTTTAGGGACTCCACAGTCCGGTGTTTGGTTACAGGGACCCGTCACCTCTTTGAAGACGTTGAGGAATTACAACGCCGGGCATCAAAGGAGTGAAGAGATGTACCCTTAAACCAAGGCAGAATCCGTCGGGAATCGGGGTGGTTGATCGTTAGTTTTAAGACATCACGGTCGAGGTTAAGGACGTCATAGTCCGTGGATTTTAAGGACTCCACAGTCCGGTATTTGCTCTGGATGCTTCATACGGGTTCACTGCCGTGCTTGGCGAGGACCAGGCTCCGCTCTGGATGCTTCACACGGGTTCACTGCCGCGCTCTGCGAGGACCAGGATCCGCTCTGGACGTTTTCCACGGGGTCAAAGAGTGACATTATCCGCGTTCCACGTGACCAGGAATTTTGCACTAGATGCTTCACACGGGTTCACTGCCGTGCTCTGCGAGGACCAGGATCCGCTCTGGACGTTTTCCACGGGGTCAAAGAGTGACGTTATCCGCGTTCCACGTAACCAGGAATTTTGCACTAGATGCTTCACACGGGTTCACTGCCGCGTTAGGCGAGGACTAGGCTCCGCTCTGGACGTTTTCCACGGGGTCAACGAGTGACATTATCCGCGTTCCACGTGACCAGGAATTTTGCACTAGATGCTTCACACGGGTTCACTGCCGCGTTAGGCGAGGACTAGGCTCCGCTCTGGACGTTTTCCACGGGGTCAGAGAGTGACATTATCCGCGTTCCACGTGACCAGGAATTTTGCACTAGATGCTTCACACGGGTTCACTGCCGCGTTAGGCGAGGACTAGGCTCCGCTCTGGACGTTTTCCACGGGGTCAAAGAGTGACATTATCCGCGTTCCACGTGACCAGGAATTTTGCACTAGATGCTTCACACGGGTTCACTGCCGCGTTAGGCGAGGACTAGGCTCCGCTCTGGACGTTTTTCACGGGGTCAAAGAGTGACATTATCCGCGTTCCACGTGACCAGGAATTTTGTTGAATATATCCGCATTTCACGGGATGGAGGTTTGACTGTTGGCGATATGTATACCACCGAGCCATGGAACTGGGAGTTGCCGCTGTTCCGCTTAGCTTGAAGTTGTGTCCGTTGTTACGAGACGAATGTTGGGCTGATCTCTAGGTCGCTTGTGGCCCGTCGAGATTCGGCTTCTTCTTCTAATGAAACCTGGGGAGGAAGAGTGCGACTCCTTCTTTGTTTGCGCCCCTGGATTGTATACGGGGATTGATGTAGCATCACCTGTAGGGCATATATTTTATTTTTTATTTTATTTCTTTTCCCGCGATGCTCTATCATTTCAGCTTTTTATATCGCGAAAATCGCGATTGCCCAATCATTTCGGCTATTTTTCGCGGTGCCCAATCATTTCGGCTATTTTTCTTTTTACTCGCTGTTTTTTATTGCGAGTTGCCCCATCATTTCGGCTATTTTTTATGCATACATTTTTACTTGCTGCTTTTTATTGCAAGTTGCCCCATCATTTCGGCTATTTTGTAGGCATGTGTGGCTTGCCAGTTTTTTCGCCGCAAGCTTGGATTTTGGACACCAATTTCGGCATCAGCACCGCTGTAACTGGGATGTTGCCAGGAGCGAATCATCATTTGCTTCTGTCGATATTGAACAAAGGTGGCTTAGTAAACAGGGTTAAGGGTCCTGTCGACCAAGGCTTTTGACTTCGTGAGCCGTAAGGGTCTCACAAAGATATTTCTCCTTACAAGTCGTGAGGATCTTGCAGGTGTATCTTCTCCTTAGGGATCGTGAGGATTCCTAAGTGTATGTTCCTCTGTAAGTCGTAAGGATCCTACAAGAGGGTTTTCTCCTTATGGGTCGAGAGGACCTACAAGGGTTGCTCATCATATGGACATGTCCCTAGTCACGGGTGTGACTTTGCTGGGGAAATGTTTATTCGCGCCCGTGGATTGTATACAAGGGTCAGTATTGAGCCTCTTGTAGGGCAATATCGAAGGTTATGGAGGATTTGCTTAAGAACAGGTTTAGGTTTCTGTAACTTAAGACTTTCAAATCTCATGAGCCGTGAGGGTCCCATAAGAGAATTCTCCTTACGAGTCGTGAGGATCTCGTAAGTGTATTTTCTCCTTAGGAATCATGAGGATCCCTAAGTGTGTTGCTCCTTTGTGAGTCGTAAGGATCTCACGCAGGTGGTTTCTCCTTACAAGGTCGAGAGGACCCTACAAGTGTCTTTTAACGAGGTTGCGCCCTTTCGGGTTTTCACAAACACTCGCCGGTAGTCCTGCTGTTTTTACTCACGGAGCCCTTTCGGGTTTTCATCCGTGCCCATTTTGCTTATGGACATACCGTTTTTTTTTGTTTTTTTTTTATTCTTTTTCACTTTTTTTTTACAAGGTCGCGCCCTTTCGGGTTTTCACGAACACTTGCCGGCAGCCCTGCTGTTTTTACTCACGGAGCCCTTTCGGGTTTTCATCCGTGCCCATTTTGCTTATGGACATACCGTTTTTTTTTAATTCTTTTTCATATATATTTTTTTTAATTTTTTCTTTCTCTCTCCTTTTTTTATCTCGTCAGCCTAAAGATACTGCGGTAGTAGTTTTAGGGACGTTTCGGTCCGTCGTTAGTTTAAGGACGTTTCGGTCCGTCGCTAGTTTAAGGACGTTTCGGTCCGTCGCTAGTTTAAGGACGTTTCGGTCCGTCGTTAGTTTAAGGATGTTTCGGTCCGTCGCTATGGGGAAGGCCGGCTGCTGCTTGTAAAGTTTGAGCCTAGGAAGATAGTGAGCGGACATAGTCGTCATCATCTATCATTGACCCAGGCTGTGGCTTATTAAGCGTAGTATTTCTTTAAGAAGCGGCCGTTTATTGGCCTGAAAGGCCTTTCACCGTGCATGTCCATGAGTAGGTAGGCTCCACCCTGGTAGACCTTGTCTATGATGTACGGGCCTTCATAGTTTGGCTCAAATTTTCCTCGCTTGGCACGATTGGGGATCATAGGTCTTTTGACCACTAGTACGAGTTCGCCTTGGCGGAATGTCCTGGGCCTGGTCAATCTTTCGTACGAGCGCGTCATCTTTGCTTTGTAGGTCTCTAGATGTTGTTGCGCTATGAGCCGGGTTTCGTCGAGGGCATCAAGCTCCTCAAGCCGAAGGTGAGCATTTTCTTCGTTCGTCAGCTCGTGGTGGACTGCTACTCGCAGAGAGGGTAACTCTATCTCGAGGGGGAGCACTGCTTCCGTCCCAAATACCAACGCGTACGGCGTCGTGTTCGTGGCCGTCTTGAATGTAGTTCGATAAGCCCAAAGGGCTTCTTGCAGCCTTTCGTGCCAGTCTCTCTTATTCCTGGAAACGGTCTTTTTTATGATCTTCGTCAAGGTCTTATTGAAGGCCTCGGCCAGACCGTTAGCTCATGGGTTGTAAACCGAAGAATATCTCCAGTCTATATTGTGCTGCTGTGCGAAGCGGCTAATCTTATGGCTTCGGTAGGCCGGCCCATCATCGGAGATAATCCGCCGTGGAGTTCCGAACCGATAGATGACATGCGTCTTGAAGAAATGGAGGATATTTTCCGTCTTCACTTCCTTCAGTGGTACTGCTTCTGCCCATTTGGAGAAGTAATCAGTTGTCGCCAGGATAAAACGGTGTCCCCGGGATGATGCTGGCTCAATGGGGCCGACTATGTCAGTCCCCCACATTTCGAATGGCCAACTAGCCAGCGTTGGGTGCAGTGGATTCGGATGTTGGTGGATGAAGTCTCCATGAATCTGGCATGAGTGGCATTGCTTCGCATACTCGAGGCAGTCCTGGATCATCGTGGGCCAGTAATAACCCATCCGTTTAATTTTTAACTTCATCTTTGGGCCTGCTTGGTGAGAACCGCAAAGTCCGTCGTGAACTTCCTGAACGACTCTTTCTGCTTCGCCAGGTCCTAAGCATCTCAGCCATAGAGAATCAAATGATCTCTTGTATAGAGTATCGTTGACGAAAGCGAAAGATAGAGCTCGTTTCATGAGCTGATGTCTTGAGGACGCTTTTTCGGGCATTCGGTGGGACTTAAAGTAGTCTATGAAGACTTCCCTCCAGTCCTCAGCCTTCTCATGGTCTTTTATTTGTAGGGTCGTCTGCTCAGTCGCTCCCTTCTCTTCGCATGATTCCGGAGATATTTCTGCCGGGGCGAGCACTCGACGGCTTTGTACCACAATTCTGACGTCATCGAGATTCTCGTCAGCCAGTTCTTTAGCGAGTTTAGCCAACGCGTCTGCTTTGCTGTTTTCCGCGCGCGGTATGTTCTCCAAAGTATAGGAAGGAATTCGGGTCAATAGTTGTTGCACCCTTTCGCCGTACTTCACCAATTCCGGCTTGCACGTTTGGTAGTCACCATTTACTTGACTAACGACCAGCTGAGAATCCCCGTATATAAGGAGGTCTTCAATTCCCATGTCGATGGCGATCTCGAGGCCTGCTATCAGAGCTTCGTATTCAGCTTCATTGTTCGTCCTCGGCTCTGTTAAGGAGAAGGCGAAGCGCATTATCCCTCCTTGTGGAGTTGCAAAGATGAGGCCTATCCCTGATTTGATCATTGGGATACCTTGTTTCTGTTTCTTTATGGAGGACGCTCCATCGAAATAGAGTTCCCATCGGGCGCTCCCGCCGCTAATCGCATCAAATGCATGCTCGTCCGGCAAATCACAGTTCAGAGGAGAATCGGCCGGTATCGGGTGCTCAGCAAGGAAGTCGGCAATGGCCTGGCCTTTCACTGCCTTGAGAGGTTGATACGTTATCGAGAACTCCATCAAGAGCAGGGCCCACTTAGCGAGTCATCCCGTCAATATGGCTTTCGACATCAAGTATTTAAGGGGATCTACTTTTGAAATGAGACGGACTTCATGTGCCAACGCATAGTGCCTGAGCTTTGTTATTGCGAAGATTAACGCCAAGCAATGTTTTTCAATGGGAGAGTAGTTGCTTTCTGCCCCCAGTAGAATGGCAAACCTTTTTCTCGTCTTGAATATCTTCTTGTTTACTTCGGATGCCTTTCGCTCTGGTAGTTCAACTCTTTCGTTCAGCTGCCCGCATTTGGCTCCTTCCGATGTGGCCATCTCACGCTCCTGGTCCGCTTTACATTTTAGACGAATCTCGTCTAGAAAAGCGTCGATCATTTCGTCTGTTGGCCATGCACGCTCTGGTACAGGCTCTGCCTCCAGCTTCTTAGTGCCAGGAGTTTTCCCATCATCGGTAAACGAGTGGAAGATTACGTTACAACTTGCCACATATCCTTCGGATTCATCCGACGAGCTCTCTCCATCATCTTCCTCTTGAAAGATGTGGTTGAGGAAATCTTGCAGCGTGACAGGAGTTCGCGCCTTTTGATTGTATTCTTCCAGCGCGTCGATTTGCTTCTGCAAGTTCGTGTGCTCGTTTCCAAGCTTCACGGTCTTCTTGGATTTCTTCTTCTTTTTCTTCGAAGATTTTGACGGTTGGGCGGGAGTATTTGGGTCCTCATCGCGAGTCTTCGTAGTTGGGCGGCGCCTTAGCATCCCTTCGATAATTTGAGGTTCAAGAGGGTCCTTCCATTCGATCGCAGGGCACGCATGAAGGTCTCTCAGCATTCTTTTGGTTTTAGTTGATAGCACGACCTCCCATGGAGCTTCTTCAATAAAGGAGCAGGTTGCCCCCGGTGTATCTGCTTTCTTAGGAGTATGCGGTTGTGGTGGGTTCACCTTCCACTTTTCGGACAGTACAAACTTCCCCTGGAGGTACTGGTCTTCAATCCATCCTTTGAAGACGAAGCAATCTTCAATCGGATGGCCTACCGTTTGATGGTAAGGGCAATAGTTAGGGTTATTCGCCTCGGTGGGTTGCGGCGGTCGCCTTGGATTTGGTAGGCTTATAAGTCTGTTGCGTATTGCCAGCTCGAATAACCGTTTCGTCTTGTCTCGTGGGAACGAGTAGGGACGCTTCATCTTCTCATTATAATACCGACGCCTCTCCTCGAGTTGATCTGCCGGTTTCGGGGCGTTAGGTTGCTGTTGGGCATTCGCAACAAAGGTTGCCCTTCCTTTACCCTTGTCATTCCGAGGTTCCGACTTCGGGGGAGGTGGTCTATGACCCATCTGGTCCATCTGAGCCAACTTGTCGATTAAAGCCTGGAATGTGGTTGGCTTAAAGAACATCATAAACTGGGAGATAGTTGCGTGAGGGTCTAGAGTTCCCATGAACATGCCCACCGCAGGTGCTTCCTCAATGCGTTGCTCGCATCTCGACCACAAATTCCGCCAGCGTATAGCATACTGGACCCAGGTTTCGCCTGGTTTTACCCTGGCGTTAATCAGTGCAGTTATTGGAGTGCGTTCGCTGGCACTTGCGAATCGCTGAGTGAACAACAACTCCATTTCAGCGAACGTTTTGATAGAATCGTTCGGGAGTTCTGAATACCATTCGAACGCAGTTTCTGATAGGCTGCCCACGAACTGGCGGAGCAACAGTTTATCATCACCGCCGGTGTTACCGCAGAGGGCCTGGAACTGGGCGACATGTTGATAGGGGTTGCTGGTCCCCTTGTACACGTGGAATTTTGGTATCGTATAGCCTGGCGGGTATTTGATTTGGTCGTACCAGCTTGGATACGGTCGCCCCGTTTTCACGACTTGACCAGCTGCCTCAGTCGCGTGATGAACCCGGATTTGCTGGGCTATGTAGTCAACCAAGTCAGCCTTAGAGATTGCCTCCTCCTTGGCCATTGAGAGGGCTGGTGGTGGATTTGACGTTTCTCCTCGGTCGACTTCAAGAACGATTGGGGGATCCTCGGCGGGTAAGTCCTGCTGGATCATCATTCCTATCATATCTTGGAAGAGAAGGCCCATACGTTGTATGTTGGCTGCCTGTTCAGCAGCCTCTTTGTCCTTTTTCTCCGGTATCCGGCGAAGGAATTCAGCGTCGGTTTCTTCCTCCTGGCGCGCGTCTGAGGACGTTTCTGGGTTTTCTTTTGGCCCGGTAAGTGCGGCCATAGCATTCATCATTTCCTGAAGCTTTTGTTGCTGCTCCTGGGCCTTCGTCACAGATCGGGTTAGCGGTCGGTGGCCCGTAGAAGTGCGGCTTTCCTCCTTTCCAGAGGCCATGTAGACAGTGTGCACCACCATGCCCCCAGACTTAGGGCGTCTGGGCTCAGTGCTTTTAGCCGTCGTTGCATGCTGGGGGGTCTTCTCTGGCCTCCTCCTTTTATGAGCCGGTTGATCAACAGCCTTTTGGGGTTTAGCCTGGTGACCAGCTTCCGGTTGGATTTTCAGCTTCTTGTGCCGGCGGGAGAAGTTTGGATCGATGATCGAGTCTCGGGCCTGCCGCCAAACCTTATAGATTTTGGAAGACAGCCGTTGAGGAGATCGGGGCTGCTCTGGTTTCATTTCCACAACCTTTTTTAATGGGGGAGGAGACCTCTTCAGCACTGCAGTAGGAGAATTCCTTCGCACCTTATTTAGCATTTCGAAGCTGTTCCCAGTTGGAACAGCAGCATTAACTTCTGCCACCGGGGCCGATGGAGTCAACCCGGAGGGGGAGTTGCCCCTAGCCTTCCTTACTCGGCGCCAATGGCGACGTCGAGCGTGTCGAGAGGACGGCGTAGGGTCAGCGGTAAGAATGGTTTCGTCTTGCCCCCTGTCTGGGTGGGGGGTCGCTGTTGGTATTAGCCTGTCAAAGACCGATGTCCTTTGGGTAGCAGGAGCGGGAGCTGAAGCCGTCAATCTTGTAAAGACCGACCTTTTGGCCGAAGAAGCTGCCTTGACGACTTCGGGGGCGGGAGCGGCCACCTTCTTAGAAGCAGCCTTCTCTGAGATTGTAGGCCCCATGATGAGTTCGCAGGATTTCTGGCCCAATCTAGAGAAGACCGAGGCGTTGACGTTGGGCGACTCGTTGAGAGGAGCCGCGACAGGGGTAAGACGATCAAAGACCGACTTCTTGAGAGCTTCCGTTGTCAGCACTGGAGCGGTGAAGTTTGTCGGCGGGAGCATGGTCCCAAAGAACAATCCTGTGGTGGCGCGAGTGACCTGTTCCACGGGCATTGTGAATAGCGAAGCAGCTTGGGGTCCGTAGGCTATACCTCCTGGCGAGGCAGAGCGTTGGTTGCAATTGCAGTCTGAGCAGTTGGAGAATTTCACGGAAGTAGAAGCCATCGATCCTTTGCTTTCTGCAATAAGCGAGACGCCAATTCTTAGTATCTTGAAACCCAAGGGCAACCATTAGCGAACCGCGATTGGTTCGCGAGTCACGACACACGAAGTGTGGAGTGGAAAGAGGAAAAGGTCCCACCGGGCGTGCCAGAATCTGTTCCCCTCCGAATGGCGGCGCGACATGGAATGCCTCGCCTGAGATTCGGGGCAGATGCTAATTGGTGCTATCCGTCCACCTCTCCGAAGATGCCAAGTTGATTTATGGCACCATGTATCGAAGGTTTAGACGGATGCGTCCGATGTAGCAGACTTCGTCAGATTCCCCCTCGTTTGAGGGGTTTTTGATTGTGGGGACGCTCTTCCCTGCAGGCGCAAGCCCCTGCAGTTAATTACGCTACCGCATTGCCGTAACAATTTTCCCCTTCTCCAGATGGTCACTTCGTGTCGTGGGTGTTTGTTTTGTATTTTGTTGCCCGTGGATTGTTTACGGAGACTGAGTTATGTCGTCGCCCGTAGGGCGTGGACTAGTCCAAATCCGTATCATCTTAGATTTGGGTTTGGGGGTTTGGTTTGAGGATACGTCAGCCATACTTGAGGCTAAGATCAACTCAAACGTTTGTTAAGGATACGTTAGTCTAACTTTGAGACTAAGATCAACTTAACGGGATCGTTTAGATCCGACAAAGGAGCGTTTGGGCTCTATTGTTCCAGTTTAGGGACATAGTGGTCCATCGTATGTATGGCCGTCGGGACCCATCACCTCTCTGACGACGTTGAAGGATTACAACGACAGATGTCAGAGGAGTTCAGAGATGTACCCTCGAGCCAGAGTTAATTGGGGGGATTCATAGTCCAGTCTGTTTGAAGGTTTAAGGATACGTTAGCCATCTTTGAGGCTAAGATCAACTTAAACGGGACCGTTTAGATCCGACAAAAGAGCCTACGGGGCTCTATTGTTCTAGTTTGCGGTCCATGGGTAGTTTAAGGACGTTGCGGTCCATTGTTAGTTTTAAGACATCTCGGTCAAGGTTAAGGACGTCGTAGTCCATGGGTTTAAGGACCCCACAGTCCATTGTTAGTTTTAAGACATCTCGGTCAAGGTTAAGGACGTCGTAGTCCATGGGTTTAAGGACCCCACAGTCCATTGTTAGTTTTAAGACATCTCGGTCAAGGTTAAGGACGTCGTAGTCCATGGGTTTAAGGACCCCACAGTCCATTGTTAGTTTTAAGACATCTCGGTCAAGGTTAAGGACGTCGTAGTCCATGGGTTTAAGGACCCCACAGTCCATTGTTAGTTTTAAGACATCTCGGTCAAGGTTAAGGACGTCGTAGTCCATGGGTTTAAGGACCCCACAGTCCATTGTTAGTTTTAAGACATCTCGGTCAAGGTTAAGGACGTCATAGTCCATGGGTTTAAGGACCCCACAGTCCATTGTTAGTTTTAAGACATCTCGGTCGAGGTTAAGGACGTCGTAGTCCATGGGTTTAAGGACCCCACAGTCCGTTGTTCGTTTTAAGACATCTCGGTCGAGGTTAAGGACGTCGTAGTCCATGGGTTTAAGGACCCCACAGTCCATTATGTGCTCTGGATGCTTCACACGGGTTCACTGCCATGCTCTGCGAGGACCAGGCTCCGCTCTGGACGTTTTCCACGGGGTCAAAGAGTGACATTATCCGCGTTCCACGTAACCAGGAATTTTGCATTAAACACGGGTTTAAGGACCCCACAGTCCATATCAATGTGTGGTCGTCGGGACCCGTCACCTCTTTGAAGACATTGAGGGATTACAATGCCAAGTATCAAAGGAGTGAAGAGATGTACCCTAGAACCGGAATGGCTTAAATAGTCTTTGACCCAATTTGGGATCAAGACCGATTAATTATGTTATGAGCCCATTGGCCCAGTTAATCACAAATTGAGGACTTATGGCCACCTTGGGCTAAGTCCAATTAGGAGAGGCTTTGCCTCCATCCATTTAGCCAATTGGGCCAATGTCTAGTGTTAAACACTACAGAGCAATCAGTGTTGAACACTGGGAATGAGGTTGACAAGTTAGTGTTTAACAATAAAAGATAATCGGTGTTAAACACCAGCAACAAGGCTTTTCAAATTAGTGTTAAACACTAAAACAGATCAGTGTTGAACACTGCAAATAAAGCTTTTTGATTAGTGTTGAACACTAAGGCCCAACAGTGTTTTAACACTGGGTTCGAGAGTTTCAATTTAGTGTTAAACACTAAGGCAAGAGGGGTCACGTGGCAGCACGTGAGAGCGCCCTCCCTTCATTTATTCTGCTGAGATTATCGCGTCTTTCAGAGCATCACGTGCCATCACGTGATGGGCATTCAAATGCCTGTGTATTAAAGCTTCTGTCAAGGGTCACGTGGGTCACGTGGGGTGCTGCCTCAAAGGGGTTTTCTGTGGATCTTCTGGGGGGGTCACGTGGTGACACGTAACCCTGCCTCTATGTATATTGTTTAGAGGATCTGTTAATCTTTTCCAGGAATTAAATTCCTCATAGGGTTAAACCCTGACAGTAATTTCAGAGGAATTAAATTCCTACTTTCTCTTAAAGGTTTATATTCTGAATAGAGTTGGACTCTGAATTTTCTGCAGGAATTAAATTCCTCATTCATGTGAAGAACCAAATAGGGTTAAACCCTAATAAAAGCTTTTAAGGAATTAAATTCCCACTCTCTTGTTAAATTATGATCAAGGGAATTAAATCCCCGCTGTTTCAACAGAACTGGGTTCTTAATTAGGGTTAAACCCTGTTTCTTTTTGTTCTGAAGGAATTAAATTCCCATAACACAGGGTCAAGCCCTGGTTTTATTTCAAAGGAATTAAATTCCTATAGTTCTGTGAGAATTAAATTCTCGTGCTTCAATTCCCTCTCTATGTTTTGGATCTGCATGGCAGGATCTCGACCCATTGAGAATTAAATTCTCAACTTCAAGGGGAGATGTGCACTTTGCAGATCCTCTATCAAAGAGAGAAGAAATATGTTCTTCTGTTTTATATATATCAGAGTTAAACTCTGTTGAGAATTAAATTCTCTTTTCCTTCAAGGAGCCTTCCCTTTCTTACCTAGGGTTTTCTTTTGCAGAAGATCCAAGTTCCTCGAAGTATCAAGACTCTCTCTCCCTTTCTTCCCTCTGCCTGTATATCCTTTTTTTTGTGTCTCTTGGCTCCTATTTATAGGAGGAGGAGCCGAGTCAATTAGTTTTTGACGAATCTTCATTGAGAGATTTGATTTGCATCCATCATTCATTTTGGACCTTTGGATTATTAGGTGAATTTTATTCACCATTGGATTTCAAGTCCCGGGATTCTCCTTTGTTGTTTCGGTTAGATTTAAAGGGGAAATCTTTCCAAACCCGAGATTTTTCCATAGATAGATGATATTTCATCACCTCTGAATTTTTAATTCGATTGGTTCCAGATAGTCGCTTTCCTTTGGAAAGATTTGAATCTCTTTCAGAATTTAATTCTGTTGACAAAATGGGCTTTGAAATCCGGTCACGTGTGACCACGTGACCCATGGTCACGTGTGGGCACGTGACCCCCTTTGGAATGAGCCTTCTTCTTTCTTTTTGCGCCGTCTTCTGGTTGTTGCTCAACCGTCACGTGACATCACGTGACTCCTGGTCACATGCGAGCACGTGACCCTTGTCTGAACTCTTTTTCTTGATTTAATTGGAGAACAATTCTGATGTTTTGATCGTCACGTGCCAACACGTGACCCTGGTCACGTGGGAGCACGTGACCTCTTCTGAAGCTTTTTCCTTGATTTGATCAGGAAGCGTTGGGTCTTTGCTGCTGCTTTTAAATGTCACGTGCCGACACGTGACCCTGGTCACGTGGGAGCACGTGACCCTTTCTTAAGCCCTCTTTCTTTGATGTAGTCAGGAAGCTGCACTTGCTTTGCCGGTACTTTTGGGTGTCACGTGCTAACACGTGACTGCTGGTCACGTGTAAGCACGTGACCCTCTTCTGAAGCTTTTTCCATAAGCTTTCCTGATTTTAAATCAGGAAACAAATGCCCCCACAGCGTTGTTCTCACGTGTCAGCACGTGAGTGCAACGCTGTCACCTCCTGCGACCGTTGGATTCCTTTAGGGATCTGAGAAGATGAAGCGTTTCCATTGCCTTCTATAAATACCTCTGTCTCTTCATAGGAGCCTTCACTTTGCTCATCTTCTTCTTCTGAGAACTTTTTCTGGGAATTTAATTCTCTTCTTCCAGAGCTTAGTTCTCTGCCTTGAAACAATTTTCAGAGTTTAACTCTGTTCGAAAAGATTTCTTTTCTTCAGGTAATGTTCTTGGACAAACGATGGACCTTCTCATTCCTCTGGATTTTAAATCCAAAACAAGGGTTTTTACCCTTTTTTCTTCATGTTTTCCCATAAGAACCGCTTAACCTTCAAACTGTAGATCTTTTAGGGTTTAGATGATCTTTGGGGAGATGATGATGGCGTTTCAACTCCATGGAATTTAATTCCATCAAAAATGTTTCTGGGAATTTAATTCCCTTCTCTTAATAAGGAATTTTAATTCCAATGAAGGACTTGATTTCTTCATGCGGAGGCTTCCTGGGGTCTCTTGGCCCGAGGTTGTTCTTCTGCAGTTAATGAAATGGGGGTTTTGTAATGATGTCTTCTGTGGGAATTTAATTCCTTTGATCTTGTTGGATTCATTGTAGAGCCCGAGACAGATCCTGTTGGGGGAAATGTGCATGGTCATCATTCTTTATTAAATGGGGATATTCCCTTTGTTTTATTGTAACTATTTGGTCTCATTATTAATGAGTCGTCATCCGGATTCTGTGGGGCCCATGTGTTTTGTAGCCAATGGTCCCAGGAAACTTTGCTGTTGTTTTCTTCAACTAGTCTTCATGTTCGTGCATGAATATATATTGCTAACTTTTCTTTTAACGGTCTTCCTTTACTGGATTTCAGGTGCAATGGCTTCTGTTCCACGCTTTCCCTTTTCTCGCTCGGAGGCTGCTTTTCCTCAGTCACCATCTGATGAGGAGGCGATGGCGATGATTCGGGCCCATGACCCGAACTGCACCAACCTTCTTCAATGGGGATCTTGGTATAGTCAGATTATTCAGGGTCGCCGGAGCTTTCTTTGCGCGGTGCCGACGGAGCCCACTTTCCCATTCTTACCGATGGATCCTCCAAGGACAGTTTTTGCTGTGGAAATGCCCAACTGAACTCCAACGGGGAGGCTCGAGCCTTCGACGACTGGTATTCCGAACCATCCGATCCCGGCCATAGACATCTTGGGGCGGCGTATCTGCCAGGGTGAGGCCCACCCGTGGGGGCAAATTTATAAGATAGGGCTCACTCCCCGGCATCCTACAGGCTACCTTCTCTGGGCTCGCTACATCCTTTCTGCCCATCGTGCGCGGTTGCAGAAGGTCGGGCTTTATCAGGCCATATACGCGTCACTATTCCATTATAAGTCCCCGCATGCCTGGTGGGTTAAGGCGTTTTTAAACCAATGGAATCTCCCTACCAACACTTTCATCCTAGGAGATCGTGAGGTCTCGATCTCTCTTGCAGAATTTTATGAAATCTCGGGATTGCCGATCAGGGGTGCACTGTATGAGGAGTTATTGCCTCCTGATGAGTATGTCTTTGAGCCCGAGTCTGCACCGGCTGACGGCTTGTCTGTTGAGAACGCCGTTCGCCACAAGCGCCCCAGCTTGATCAAGGCGCTGGGTATTTTTGATCGATTGTTCACTGAATCTGAGGAGCAGGGTGTTACTTTTAAAAGCTTCATTTCCTGCTTCCTTCGTGAGGATATCATATCGAAGACTGCTCCGAAGTTTGCTAACATAAAAGACCCCTTTGGGTTTGGTCCGAAGAAGCTACCGACCGCTGAATCGGACCTGCCACAATATTATATTCCCATCGTGTCGCCGATGCCTTTTGAGTCCGTTGCAGCACCCGGTATGGATGAGGAAACATTCTTTGTGGGGTTTGTCAGTGTTTGGCTTAGTTGGTTCGTTATCCCCATGCATCGCCGCTTCATGAGAGCCTCGGTCATCTACCCGGCTCATCGTATTGCTGAGGGGACGCGGTTGGCCATCGGCATCCCGGCCTTGGCGCACCTCTATAATGGATTGGGCACCGCAGCTAATACCTCTACGCCTGGCGTGGATGTGGTAAACTTTTCGCTTCATTATTTCACGTCCTGGATCGAAATGCACGTATTGGGGGCTTTCGCCATGCATCAGAGGCCCTCATTTTACGATGCCTACCCTTTTCCACGACTTATGCGATTAGTGGATGCTTCTGCCGCCGACCCGACGCAATTTGGGGCTATTCGGGTGCTGATTTCTCCTCATGCCACCGCTGGCGGGTTGGTTTTTAATGATCGGGTCTTGTCTACTCC
The DNA here is from genome assembly GCA_030015575.1 of Agapanthus africanus. Classification (NCBI taxonomy): domain Eukaryota; kingdom Viridiplantae; phylum Streptophyta; class Magnoliopsida; order Asparagales; family Amaryllidaceae; genus Agapanthus; species Agapanthus africanus. The sequence goes on from JASDDO010000001.1 coordinate 146,766,782, forward strand.
TTCGGGTCCCGTTCAACAACTCTGGGACCAGTCGAAAGACAACGCACCTTCTTTGAAGCCCCGGGAGGCCGCGCATTTGTATACAATTAGACCGGGCTATTTGGTGTTTCGCCAGGACAGTGCAGCTCTTTTCATGCGGTACAATCCGCATCGATTTTCCCGACAGCTTGGATACGACCAGGGCGTTCCTTTCGAGGCTTTTATAGTTGCCCCGATCCCTTCGCTCGATGTTGTTCGCGATGCCGCTCATCATTTCATGAGGCTGAATACCGGCTCTTATTTCATGGTCCCTGAAGCCGAGTACATGCCCCGATGCGTGGGCGCGTTTACGGGTTGGTATCTTCATCGGGTCAGCCCAATCATTCTTGAGGAAAGGAGGGTGCTTCTCGGCCACGATACCCCTCCTCTGGTTCCTGGGGCTAAGCTACAACCGAGGGTTCCAGTCCGCTTTCCTTTGAGGGAGATTGGCACCGCGCTCATTCCGGGGGAGTCCGGGATAGACCTTACTCCAATAGCTGGTATGCCCTTGGGTTCTCGATCGCGAGGTAAACGGGCCCCAGTAGTAGCACCCTTGCCGGTGGCGACACCGCCCCCCGTGGCGTCGACAATGGCGATGTCGTCCTCGGTTGTGGCACCGAGCGAGAGTAACAGGGATGAGGGCGCTGAGGGCGATGTGGGCCAGCGCCGCCCTAAGGCTTCGCGAGGGAGGAAGCGGTCATCCTCAGCGACTGGCTCTGGGTCTAAACGGCGGAGGAAAGCGGCTACTGCCCCGCTTGATTCTGTGGTGGAGTCTGAGCCTATCCTTGAAGACGAACCATTGGCCCTGCAAGGATCAGACGCTGGACTTCTCTTCCCGAGTTCAGCTGATGAGGAGGCTGCACAGTTGGCCGAGGCCATACGGCGCTCAAAAGACGCGTCTCATAACGCCAAGGTTCCGAAGAAGTCTTATCCCGCTGTAATTTTTTACGAAGACCCTTCGTGGATTCGGCGGCGATTTATCGGCCCTTTGGAGGAATGGGGGGAAAGGGCTTTGAAGCAGGCCGCTTCAGAAGACGCAGCTGATGCACTCTCTTTGTGGACCGGCGGTCATGAGTCTACCCTTGAACCCCGGCGAGCCCACCTCCTTGAGAAGGAGCAGCGGCTTGAAGAAGCCATATTGAGGGCTTCTTTGCGTATAGGTACGTTGTGCTTCCTTTGTAGTCTTTCCGATTATTTATGCCTGTGCATATGTATCATTATTCTTATTTGAATCGTGCAGAATCTTCGACGCTGGGGGAGCTCCCTACGGGCCCATTAAAGCTAAAGCCCGCCGAAATTCTCAATGAAGCCTTGCTGGATGTGGAGGGGGCTGACGAGGCTGCTCCTCTCACGGTGGAACTTCCAGCGGCGGTTCTTGACCAGGGAGTGCTTGCCCCTTTGGGGGAGGCTCCTTTGGGGGCCGCCGCCCCAATGACTCTTACTGAGGGCGGCCCAAAGGCTGGGAGCGAGGTAGTCGGGACTACTCTCCCTTTGTTGGAGCCTGAGGTCACGGCGGAGACCGTTGAAGCTGCTATCCCCCCGGCTCAGAATGGGAGGAGTGTTGAAGGTATCCCTCTGCGTTTTAATTTAGCAACCCCTTCATAGTCTGAACTCTTTTATCTTTCCCTGAATTGCGCGGTTTGGCGGCCACGATCGCGGATCTGTCGCCTCGACAGTCATTTCAGCGTTTATTGGAGATGGCAGCTCCGCAGGCGATCTCCCCTCAGCGCATTGTCCTCTCTTCTGGGCAAGGTTGGTGTCATCCATCCCTTCTCATAGCATCGTCGTTATTTTGCGTACTGACATTGATGTTTTCTACAGTTCTGGAAGCCGATGATGAGGTCGAGATTCTCGAAGGGCCAGGGGAGCCTTCAGCTCCTACTTGCACGACTGTCGGTGAGTGACATTTCATTGCACTCTCACTCGTTCTTTGCTTAAGAATTTTGTTGACGTCTTCCAAATTTGAACAGCTCTGCCAGTCTCCACGGCGTTGGAGTCGCGCATCATGATGCCACCCGGCCCTTATGCCTTGCGGGCTTCAGAACGCTTGGCCCGATTAAGCCTCGTCTCCTTGTCGTCTCTGATCGAGGAGCTTCGTGCTGGCAGTACGACCACGGCTGAAGCATTCGCTGCCGAGGCTAACGGTTCTCTTCCTTTTCTTGCCACCTACCACAGCGAAGAGGTGGTGCGAGTCTGGGTGGAGTTCTGCCGGCGGGTGGAGGCTTGCCTGCACGCCCTCGAATGTTCTCACCTTTCCTCGGAGGCCGTGGCTGCAAAGGCGGAGTTACGGGAGTTGATAGCACGGTGCGCGGCAAACATGACGTCATGTGAGAAGAGGCTCGGTCGCAAGTTCTCGGAGAGGGAGCTAGCCTCCAAGGCGCTGGGCGAGCTTCAAGCCAATCTCACAGCCAAAGCCAACAAAGCGTATGAACTCTGGCGGGTGCTTCAGGAGTCCATCAAAGAGGTGGTGGCTCTCGATAAAGCTGCCACGTTCACTCGTGAGAGGGTCGAGGCTCATAAGGCCACTGATGAAGGGCGTGATGCGTTTTGGGCAAAAGGGGAATCTTAGCCCTAGATTCGTAGGTCCCTTCGAGATCCTCGAGCGTGTCGGCGCAGTTGCTTATCGTTTGGCCCTTCCACCCAGCTTTCCCGATGTTCACCCCGTCTTCCATGTTTCGATGCTCCGCAAGTACCTTCACGACCCTTCGCATGCGATTCAGCACCCGACAGTCCAGCTAGAGCGCGACCTTTCTTTTGCAGAGCAGCCGGTGGCCATCCTGGATCGGCAGGTGAAGAAGTTGAGATCGAAGATTATACCAACCGTCAAGGTCCTTTGGCGTAGCCCGAGCAGCGAGGAGGTTACCTGGGAGACCGAGGGCGAGATGAGGAAGAAATATCCCCATCTCTTCGAAGGTACGCGTAGTTATATTTTTAAATTCGGGGACCGAATTTCTTTAAGGGGGGAAGATTGTAGCGCCTTGAAAAGTCGTTTTGGAGTTTTCCCAAAAAACGGTGAAAATTTGGTATTTTCCGTAAATCGTCTTTTTTTGCTATTTTGCAGTTTAGGCCTAATTATAACTAATTTGGATAGGTAATTTCTAGTTTTTAGTAGCTAATGAGATTACTTATGAAATTCTGGTCGTTTAAAAATTTTCCCTAATTTTTCAATTTTTAATATTATTTTAAGCCGGTAAGAAAATACATTAAATTAGCGATAAATACAAATTTAAATGGGCTAAATTTAAGCTTTAAAATCATGTTAATTAAAATCTAGTTGTAACATAAATTTTTATTATTTTATTTCAAGTTTTAACTAGTTTTTATGATGGAAAACAAAAATATATATTTTTTGAACTAAAACTTGCAAATATGAACTTGTGGGGGGTCTTTTTGCATAAAACCCTTTTGTATCCACTCCCACTCACCCCCCACTTCCCTAGGCCGGCCCCACCTCAGCTGCTGCCCATGTTTTTCAGCCCTTTTTTTTTCTTTTTGACTTCTTCTATGTGAATGAATGTGAAGAATGTATTATTGTATATTAATTAGAGTTTGGATTTTAGGTGATTGATATGAGATGTTTGACTTTGAAATTTTTTCCACACCACCTCACTTTCTCCCATTCCTATCCTCTGGCCGAGAGCCTCCCACTGCTGTCCCCAATTTCCCTTTCTCTTTTTTCTTCCAAATTCATCACAATTCCATCAAAATTCAACAAAAATCCATCAATTTCTTCACAAATTCAACACAAAACCCTATTCTATCCCTTCTCAAGCCCAAATTGGTTTAAACTTTGGAGAAAAGTGGCAACTTTGGAGGCTTAGGGCAAGAGGTTCAAAACATGTGAGGTGAAAATTCTAATCTAATTGTTAATTTGTAGCTAAACTTGCTAAATTAGAACTTGAAAGTGTTAATTTTGTGCTAAATTCTAGTCTAGTTTTTTTTATAGTTCATGGCTTGAGTTGTAATTAGGGTTTAGAAATCCATTATTAGGTTAATTAATTTACTTTGCTATCTAGTGTTTTGCTAACCTAAATCTAAGAGGTGAACTTGCTATTGGGTTTGAAATTAGTGGTAGTTAAGTTTTTCTAGTATGGATTTTGATTTGCAATTGCTATTGAGAAAAATCAAGAAAGGGTTGGTTGTGGAATTTAGGTTTTGGAGCATGGTTAATGTGTTGAAATTTTGTGTAGTGGCTATCTAATGGTGTGACTTGGGTGATTATGCTAGATTGTAGTCGTTTTGTCGCAAATCGGCGATTTTTGCACCGATTTTGGAATGCAAATGCTTACTAGTTTTGTTATAAAATTATGTGATGAATTATTTTTGATATCTTGATGATTGTAATGGCTTGTCCTACGACTTTTAGGATGCGTGAGTGCGGATTTTTGAGTAGTCGGGTTTTAGTTTTGCCGGGCGACCAAATCGGCGATTTTCACAGTTTTTGCGATTTTCGCGTGTGTTCCGCGGACTTTGTGCACGTTGTACCTAGCTTGTGAACGTTAGTATTTTCGTTTGGGTTTTGCGTCATTCTTGATATGTAACCTTATGTTTGGTATTGATGTAAATTCCAGGTTCGGTCGCGGAGACGTCAGACGCGGCTCGAAAGGGGAAAGCGGTGATTGGACACAGCTAGTTAGGGATTCCGGTGAGTAGATGTAACATTTACGGGGGACTATCGTTGGATGGCGCAAGTCGCCCGATAGTTTTAGTACCTTAGAAAGATTCTTAGCAATGTTAGTAATTAGGGGTGTAACACTTGTATGATTATTTGCGCTACATTCATGCCCTATATTGACATACATATACGAAACCATGTTATAGGACACCTGCACCATTGCCAGGGTTTTTATATGCAGCACGAGCACTATTCATGCTTACACACACACCCTGGTAATTGCCATACCACCACACTAGATAACCTTTAAATTGAACCCTTTTACTAGAATTGATACTTAAACGTACGCTATTGCTTTAATTCCTTAAAATGAAATCGTAGAATTGCTATTCATGTGCATGTACTTCATCATATTAATTGTTCATGTCTAATCTATCAATCTCACATTAAAGAGGAAGCGCCGGTTTGTGCGTACGTTCGTATAAGCGCCAGCCCACGTGTCTGGCGCTGGTTGGCCGACAAGACGGGCCGCGGGCGTTCCCGCGCCCAATGGGACGCGACCAATGTGAGTGCGACAGGTGGAATGTTATCGGCCATTGGTTGCAAAGCACCGCCTTAGCGGGAGGTGATCGGAGCCGTAGGATGTATACGCCGGCAGCTATAAATAAAGGTGGGATCCTCTTCAGGGGTCCATACCTCATCATAATTTGCTCGTCCCTTTGGTGTTAGCTCGGCGTTCTTTTCTTTGGGTCGGGATCCCTGCGTCTTCTCTTCCGAGGATTTCATCCTTTTGACCAGGTTAGATGTCTTCAACCGAGGAGTCTGTAGAAAAAGTCCGGGAAGAGTGTATGGGGTCTTCTGTTGCTTCCTCTTCTTCTTCTTCCTCTTTTGAGTCGGAGTCCTCCCGGGGAGTTAGGGTTAGTCATGCTTCCCGGGGTCGCGCGACGGGGGCGGTCGGCAGAGCGCAGGTTAGGGATGCTCTTGGCGCGTCATCCATGCTGAGGCATGCGGATGAGCTCACCACCATCCGGACTCATTTCCACATCCCTCCCAGCTACTCGCTTCGTCTGGTCGAGGAGAGGGAAAGAGCAGACCAGGTACGGGGTAAGGAGATTGCCTTGTACCTGGAGGCCTTTTGGGTCGGGATGCGCCTACCCTTCTCCCCCGAGGTGAGTGCAGCGTTGAATTGTTTTGAGTTAGCCCCGGGCCAGTTAGTGCCGAACTCTTGGAGGATTCTCCTTGGGTTCCTGGTCCGGTTGAAATTACGTCAGATCCCTTTCAGCCGGAGCTTTCTCATTTCTTCTCTCTGCTACAAAAACCACCATGGCACTCGCAATGGCGAGCCGAACTGGGTGTACATCTCTTTTACGAAACACCGGGGAGGTGCTGCCGGGTCGGGGGTTGTCGTAGCACCTTCTTCCATTCATGAATAGAAGAAGAAGTTTTTGTTTGTTGGGCCACCCGAGGGTGAGGATTGGCCTATGCCCATCCAGTGGCACATGGCCAACTACCCGCGGATGAGGCGGTCGAATGATCCCAACGCGGTGGCGGTGTCGGAGTGGGAGCCCTTCCCCCGGGCTGATGTGTTGCTATCTGAGCGGGCCCTCAGTTGGGCCGGGCTCAGCCCCTCCCAGTTCGCGGGTAAGTTAGGAGTTTTTAGGAGACCTGTTTAGACTTGTGTATTCTTTCATTTTTTCTAGTATTGCTGACTCCTTTGTACTTTCGTCTTATGCAGAACCCATGGACCTAGGGAAATTTTGGGCAGCCCTGGTCGAACAGAAGAAAGGGAAGAAGGCCAGAGGTGTCGGCCCTTCTTGCTCGTCGTCGGCTCCGGCTCCACCGGCGGTCGACCCAGCCAGGCACTCAAGCGTGCCCCAGGCCTCGGATTCCAGCCAAGCGCCGAGCCGAAAGCGTGCTCGGGAGTAGGAGCCCCGGGTTCGGGAGGCGGGAGACGAGACGGGCTCCCCTGCGCCTCTCTTCAAGAGGTACCATAGGACGGTGCCCCATACCCCGGCTTCCCCGATCATGGTGGATGAAAGGGAGCTTCGCTTTGAGGTGCCCTTGGGGCTTTCCGTCGCCGACAGCCTGCTCTCGGAGATAGAAAGGTTGGCCGGAGGCAGAATCCTTCGGGGGACCCTCCGGGCCCAAATGGTGGCCATAGCCCAAGAGGCCGTGCAGGTTAGTGTTCGCACCACACTCGGGTCTTCATTCAGTATTTTTGTTCGCGAGATTGGGTGCCCCCCTTTTCTTTTTAACCCTCATTGTTTTCTTCAGGTCCTCCAGCACGTCGCCCTCGTCGTCAATATGGAGGACGAGGAAATTGCCCCGGCAATGCAGGTCACGAGCGAGTTCTCCTCGCGGGAGGAGAGCTTAAGGTTGGAGCTGCAAGAGGCGATGGAGAGGGTCGCTGCCCTCAAAGGCCGGGTGGCGGCCGGGGATCGGGAGAGGCCGCCCGAGCCGCCGAGGCCCAGTTGGAAGATTCTAGGGTGCTCGTCGCCACCCTGAAGAAGACAACGAACACCCTCCGGAGGGAGATTGTAACGTTTTAGAAATCATTTATGCGAATTTTCCGTTAATAGGTAAAATAAACTGTGTTTTCCGTAAAAACCTAAATGTGATCATTTTTCAGTATAGATTTAACTGCACCTAGTTTAACTAGGAAATAACTAGTTGCGGTATTTAGTTAGTCGCTTGTAAATTTTAGTTCACTTAAATATTTTCCCTTAATTAAAATATTATTATAAGTTTTTAATTATACACTTAATTAATGGTAATTACAATTTGGATTAGGTTAATTATGCTAATTTAAATCCATGCCAACTTAATCACAAGATTAAGCATTTTGTCTTCTTTACAAAATATCGTGGAAATATCTAGATATTTTGAAGGTTTAAAGAAAACTTTAAATAAGGATTAAGAGGTGGCATGGATGGGAGGTGCTTTAATTGAGCTTTAATGGTGTTTTAACCTAGACTTTTCCACACTTCCACACTTCCACACTTTCCCCACTTCTTCCTCCATTTTGGCCGAATCCCCCCCTACTGCCCATTTCTTTTCTCCGCCCTATTTCCACTCCTTCAAGCTCCAAAAATTTATCAAAATCAACAAATAATCCCACAAACTCTAAAACAAATCCATACCCATTATTTCTTTAGCCTAAATCTTGCTTGGATCTTGATGAAAGTTAGCATTTTGGAGGCTATTTTGGAAATCTTTTTGCAAGTTTAGAATCAAGTTTTGAGATATAAAATCCTAACCCTAAGCTTAATTGTTGTTTTAATACATTAAGCTAGCTTATTAGATGTTTAACTATGACTTTAATTTGCATGTTTAGAAATTCAAGAAAAGGTTTTGAAGATCAAGTTAGGGTTTTCATTGCTTATAATGGTTAAGTGAGTAGTTTAGACTTGAAAAACTTAATCTAGTTGTGAGATTGTTAATTGTTATTTTCCTAATTGTCTAATTAAGCTTGATTGCAAACTAGCTTTTACTAAATCTTATATGGGTGAAATTAAAATTGTAGTAAGGGATTGTGTGGCTTAATCAAGCTATTATGTAATGATTGTGGCCACTAGTTTTGGGTAAACTTCTAGATTTGAGCTAAAATGATTAAAATATGCTTACTAGGTTTTCGGATAAATTAGGCGTGGGTTTCTTTTAACGTTGCGATGTTATTGTAGGGTTCCTAGGCATGCTAATGAGGTCTCACAAGGCATCAACCATGCCAAATTCAAATTTTTCTTGTGCCTACAAACCCTAATACGGATCGTTAACTAGAATTTAGGCGAAAACGATAACTAGTTAACAACTTAACTAAGAGTAAACGGAAAATACAACCTTTGTAGATCCGGTCCTCCACCTCCATAGCTCCGTGATGAAGTCCCCTCGCTGCGATCATCGGATCCCAGGCTCTAGCGTCGGCTTCATCGGAGAAATGGGCGGGCTAGGTCGTCGACTTCGATGCCGAAGATGATCTACGTCGAGGCAACACAAGATCAAGCTCCAACTTCACCAAGTCATGAAACTTGTGAAGAAAACACCCTATACTACTTGGCAAGTGATAGAGGATGAAGAAATAGGAAGTGGGTTCACTTTAGAATTGGATTTCTCACTCTTTTTCTCAAGTTGCCATTAAAGGTTGCAAGCTTTCTTCTTTGTTGAAGAAGAAGAAGAAGAAGAAGAAAAGAATATGATATCTCTTTTAAAATAGGAAATAAAATGATACTTATCATATTTGCAACCATAGTTAGGTGTAGAGAATAAACTAAGGTTAGGTTGAATGGTTAGGGTTAAGCATGAAACAAAAATGGTGGACTTATTCAATGCTTCATGAAGCTTCAACTAGAAAACAAATCGAGCCACCATTTCTCTTCATCTTTCCAAAATGAATAAATAAATAAATGAATAAGTAAATAAACAAAACCCTAACCATTAACATAACCATGGTTTAATCACACACACAAACCCAAGTTAGCATGTATCATCAAACATGATATAAAAAAGTGCACAAAAGTATATCACATATACAACTTGTGTATTTCAAGTGAGAAAATCCATTTAAAGTGAAAAAATACTAGTTAATGCAAAGTAATATATCAAATATATAATTATGTATTAAATCATTAAATCAACGCTTGATTTAACGATCCGGTCATATCGCATATGACCGACTAATATCCAATGTATCGACTTATCGAATCAATCCTTGATTCGATAACTAGGTTATATCGCATACAACCAATCGATACATTCATCGTGAAAATAGAATACGGTATCACATACACGCATTATTCTCGGTCTCGCACATATCTCATATGTGCTCCTATTTCGTTTCGCTTGAGCCAGGAAACCTCTGTGTAGGACTCTAAAGACTCGTCAATACGCCGGCAGTAGGTGATGATCATATCAAACACCTACAAGCCGCAAGCGGTCTGCTAAACGTAACGGCCACCCGGGTATTGAGCGATCAGAAGATCGACGAGCAAGCCCGCTCATACTCCTGTGAATCCAACCAGTAACACTTACCGTACAGTCCAGTCTCGTCGTCTGATATGTCGCATATCTCGCCTAGGGGTGGTAAACGTCAGACCCCAATAGCTCGATAAGTCGTGTCGATATGAGGTTTATAACAGTTCGAGAAACTACAGATAACACTTACCAGTAAATCTCAGCAATCCTGGCCAGGGATTTCCGGTTATAGCCAATCGAAACAGCGCAACATCAACTCCCTATACCGGGAGAGACGAATCCCCTCCTATCGCTCATTGCCTCCATATGATTCGGGACTGTGCCCAAAAACCACCGTTTTGCATGCCCTCTTAGACGTGGTAAGGTGGAAATCAAAGCACAGTGGGAATCACACAAGACTCTATGACGATCTCGGGTCTACAGACTAACCTGTACCAGTGTCACCAGAGAACTGCCATCTAACGTAAGGTATAATACCATCTGGGAGTTCTCGGCGAGTCCGTCCAGTGTACCCAGTCTCCACTGAGCACCCGTATATCATCTCTGATGTCAAACACCAATGGATATGGGATCATCCATCGCCCATCTGTATGGGTCGAGAAGGTACACGCTAGTCTACTCTGGTATATCGATGCCCCGTCTCGATACACCCACGACTAGGGACTTTGAAGGATGTACTTATGGACTACCATGTCCCCACTAGTATGATCCGCATCATAGTCCAGGCAGTCAAGTACACATCCTAAGGGCTTTACCAACATGTAACAGAGAGACAATCAGTGTACACGTTAAGGTAAAGAGCAACCAGATAGCATACTATCATGTCGAGCAAGAAAGTCCTCCCTATATATGTCCAAGCATCCACTACAATATACATCCTATGTATAGTAATGGCCTCTAGGGCATACATATAACTAACAATCTCCCACTTGCACTAGGGCCATCGGATAGCAGTGGTTGTAGTATCTCATACTCAACCATCCCATAAAAATCTCTTTCTGGGAAAAGGCCTTTGTGAGTGGATCCGCCGTGTTGTCCTCTGAGTCTACTCTCCTAATCTCGATCACCCTGGAGATCAACCATCTCCATGATCAGGTGATACTGCCTTAGAATATGTCTGGATCACTGATGGGACGGACGTTCCTTGGCATAAGCCACAACTCCATTGTCACACAATGGGAGGAACTGAGTTCATCTCATGAACTAATATACACCCAGACAGCCTCTTTGGTAGCATCTTAAGTAGCGATGTATCCAGCCTTTATCGTCTAGTATGCCACGGTATCTAGCTTGGAACTCTTCCAACATACCGTCCCTTCACTGAGGGTAAAGACAATGCCTGTGACTGACATTCAGTCGTCCTTATCACCTTGGAACCTTTCCAGTGATTCTCCCCAGGATCTATTGATACCATCTCACTACAACTAGTGAGAATCCTAACATCCATTTAGATCTATCTCATAGATCCAAAACCCAGGATTTAGTAGGTATCAGTTTTATCCTATATAGAGAATGATTATGATAAGTGGAGATTGACCGAGCGTAGCATAGGAAACTCCTTCCCCATCAAGAGTATGTCATCCACGTACTCTACGAGGATCGTCACCATACTCCCTACTACCTTTTTATATATACAAGGTTCATCCACTATTTTGATGAAGTCAAACTCTTTGACTACTACTTCAAAACAGACGTTCCAACTCCGCGATACCTGCTTTATCCTATAAAACATCTTGCACACGTTTCCGCTGCTCCCACTGTCTACGAAGCCCTCTGACTGTGTACTTATAGACTCTCTCTTCTAAAATATCATTTAGAAGAGCAGTCATGACACCCAACCGCCAGATATCATAGTCATGGTATGCAGCCGTGGCAAGTAGGATCTGGATGGACTTAAGCATAGCTACTGGAAAAGGTTTCATCATTATCCACGCCTGGTCGATGACGAAAAACCTATAACAAGTCTAGCTTTGAAAGTCTCAACTTTTCCATCTACACCAAGTAATCTTCTCAAGATATACTTGCTCCTGATGGGGATTTAACCCTTCAGATAAAGCAACCAAAGTCCATACTTTTTTGGTGTATAAGGATTCCATCTCAGATCGCTAAGCATCCAGCCATTCTTACAGAGTCTCACTCCTGATGGCCAGCTCGAAACTGTTGGGTCATCATCTCATGATGCAATCTTTGCTCCCACTGTCATAGAGAAACCGTAGTAACTCTCAGGTGGGTGAGGAACCCTACTGGATCGGCGGAGAGGCTGAGGTTCGTTGGAATCTACTGAATCCTTTGGTTCTACCAAATCATCTGCTGTAGTTTGTATAGCTGGAACCTTTCCAGTTCTACATTACAGACCTTGCTTCGAGCTTGTCCGGATTTTGCTTTTAGATATAGGCCGGACAACCCCAAATCTTAACTAACTTAAGAGATGGGCTCTTCCCTTATCATATCAAATATGAAGTGGTAGGCAACTGATTTGATTTGAACCCTATTCAATAGGTATGCAGCTTCTCAAGTGCATAACTCCCAAAAAGGAAATAGGTAACTCAGTAGTACTCATCATAGAGCACACCTTATCATATAGGGTGTGATTGCTCCGCCCCGATATACCATCGTGCTATGGTGTATACGGAGGAGTAATGCTGAGAGAGAATCTCATTCTCCTTTAGAAAAGTTTAAGAATTCCGTGCTCAAGTATTCTCCTCCTTGATCTCATCAAAGGACATAATACTTATACCCGTATTGGTTCTCTACTTCTAACTTATATTCTGTGAATATCTCAAAAGGTTCGGACTTGTGTTTCAACAGGAACATATGTCTGAATCTAAATAGATCATCAGAGAATGTAATGAAGTACAAAGAACCGGTCTTGGCATGTGTAGACAGGGGACCTACATACATCAATATGTATCATCCCAATAGTTCACTAACTCTTTCTCTGTTTCCAATAAACAGAGCCGTGGTCATCTTATCTCTGTGACATGACTGGCAAGTTTCACAAGATGTAAATTCAAACAGATTTAAATATGCATCTAAATGTAACTTCAGCCAGTCGGGTCGCATTGATATGACTTTGTCTACAATACCTCAAGAAGGATTCGTTCAGTTTTTAACTCTTCCTCTTGTGTGTGTTCTGTATACTAAGAACTGTAGTTTGATTTAGAACATCAATGCTTTTAGATAACGTGCCTGAATCGATCAACTTTTGATATAGGAAATGTTCAAAACATTATCCAACAATACAAAATTATATCCTTTCTTTACTAATAAAGAGACTGATATGATTTTGTATATCAGGTTCGGTATCTAATAACATTCGTTCAGAATCAATGTACTCAGGTAATACAGGGTGACAGTGACCAACAGACCTGGCTGCAACACTTGCACCGTTTTCTGTCTCATGAAACTTATCACCTGTTCTCAGTTCTCTACCTATCTGTAGCCCTATGTAACAGATTACATATCTGGGATCCTGATCCGGTACCAAATACCCATGAAGTAGAGGATACAGAGAAATAGTTCTGTATAATGAACACACCCGAAGATGATGCATCAGCATGCACTCTCTTCGTTTGGGCGGCACGGGAATTCTGGTAATCTCCAATTTCCTGCTCTGTCTTATAACAATTATAAGTTGGAGCGGGACCAACGTTCCCCAGCTCAGTATAACAAGCGGGTTCGGTCAATAATCCGTATAATTATCTTGATTAAGGCGTGATATGATCGCTACCAGGAGAGAGAGAGAAGAAAACACTCAGCGTGCGCTCTTGCAAGATCAGATTGGTTATTATTTTATCTAATCAGGACGGCTCCCACCGTTTTTATCAAATCTTCCTTCAAACCCTAAAAGGAAAGACTAGCCGGGATTAATTACACGCTACAAGTTTGCCAATCTTTCAGCCAGGCCAGTGTCGGTACTTTGAGGGAGGTCCCCCGTGCTTTCACACGAACCTAATTAATGTAAACCTCATTTTCCCAGAGGCGTAACCTCGTTAACACCTTTCTAGACACCTACTTGATCGGCTAATTGTAATGTGTAAAACTCTCCCAGGAGTAACTCTTACTCGCAGCGGGTATCGGGATCCAACTATCTCATAGAAGGTATGCAATCTCATTGCAAATTTCAACACTTGAAATTCCCGATAATATTTTGCCCCTAGCAGCTATATGACCTTAACATAGTCAACAAATCATAAGTGCTAGTCAAGTTCAACCCGTCATTTCCCGATTGAATTAAACCCACCCGCACGACCCTTAACATAGTCAACAAAGTCGCACGACTACCCTAATCCAATCGCATCATATGCTTATGCAGATAAGCACTAATTAGCTACCGCACACTACGCCTTAACATAGTCAACAAACGTAGCACGAATACTAACTAGTACTTATCTGAAATGACGGAGGGCTACGACAGGTTTTTCTGAAAACCTATTGCGTAATGAACTTGATATCATTGTAGAATCAAATGATTTTAAAATGGAGTGTTTTTAAGGCTTTTCTAGTTTTGCTAAAGGAGTCACTCCCGGTGAAGGGATCGTCGGTCCTTTCCTCGTCGAATGAGGTGCGAGATATATCATATATATCACTGTGCAAAGCAGAAACTATAGAAGCAATCAAAAGACAAACCGAGGGTTGTAGCATCTGCCAGTTATTGCTAAAGGAGTCACTCCCGGCGAAGGGATCTCGGTCCTTTCCTTATCGAATAAGGTGCAGGATATATCATATATATCGCTGTGCAAAGCAAGAACTGTAGCTACCTATTTTATTTTTGAAATTCGATTCTACAACATCTTTAGGTTTCTTTTATTTCATTAATCTCATTAATGAAGTCCCATCATTTAAGCACCTAAACATCACAGATAAATACGACGTACACTTATGCCATCCGCATTCGCCTCGATGTCCCCTCGTGCACCGTTAGGTTAGGTAACTAACGGCAGAGCGGGGCAGGGCTAGCGCGGGTGTAAAATATAAGTAACGCCTATATAATATATCATATATACTATATACAGTATCCATCACAGAACATATCACATGATCACATCACAGATATCGCAGCAGAAGAAACATATGAAACATTGGATATACTAGGACGTCCGTGTTTTCAATACGAGCCAGTATAAAACACGGATTCCACAGTCGCGATGAATAGCCAAACCCACACCCCTAGACCCCTACGAGAGCGGCAAGTAACCCTACCAATTCTAGAGTTAGGAGACCCGGACTCGACTCCTCGAGTTGGTCTCCCACTGGACTCTAGAACCCGGTTACTTGTGCCCTCCTCCTTAGGTCTATCCTAGTGCGGAAAAGTAAATAATATACAAACGGCGACATCTTCCGCAACCTAGAAGTGCTCCAATAAAAGAATATTACATACAAGTTTTTACATGAATGAAAAGGAAAAACACTCATCTCACAGAAAAACCCCCGGCTATTCAAACACGACGATCCAATATAACATATCCCGCAACACATAACATCATATGTCATCAACGTAAGTAAACATGCGTATCCCAATTGTCATTGACATATAGCAACGAAACCGGCGATATCACATATTACACTTACGGTCACATAAAAGAAAGTGTAAAACTATAACAGTTGGAATCCGCAACCTGCATAGACATCGCATGCCTAATCAAATGAATTCCTTAGACATCGCATACCTAACAATTATAAACCCCGCATTTCAGTCTCATTATCGAAAACACTTTTCAATATCATGTCGGACAATTCAACAAGATTCCCGACATTTTGATCGGATGCTCGTCGCAAACTTTAGTAGACGGCCGCACCCCCGATACCGTCGACTAAGTGCACCAAGGCGGAACACCGCTACCGCGAGCACCCGAATGGATGCTTTCGGCGACGGGGTTCTCCTACAGTCACTTGGTCGGGGCTAATGGGTGTAGCTGTCTATTAAGTTTATCCGGCGAGTATCCGCGTACGCTACGTGATTGCGACGGACTTTTGATCACATCAAAATTCCATGGCAACCGATCAAGTGAGACTAAACTGCTATGTTTATAATATTCATTCAGTTATCTCATAACTACTTGTGAGTTCCAATTATTGTATCCCATTCCAGATAAATAGAAAATGTTAAACTTTCCGATCGAACATTCAAACACCCAAGTTTTCCCAAAACAAATCAACACATGAAATAAGTTCAAAGACATTCACTTCATGTCTCAGTACCAACGGTCCAGCCGTAGAAGGGTCAAGCCAACGCCTCATATGTGGCACGCCGTACTGCCCCAAACCCTAAGGTTCAAAGGGCAGTTCAAGACGGTCACATAATCGAGTTAAGGTTTGTTGTCTTCTAGAGGGACCATCGCGTTACTTGCACTACTTAGAACGTCATTAAACTACGGAAAAATCCAACAATTGGAAATTTCCTGGCAGGGGAAAAAGTGGGTATTTATATCCGGTCGAACTTTCTAACATATTCTAAATTATCCGGAAAAACACATAGACAAAGTCTGATAATCCGATCGAATCTACGAACTCTCAATACAACCCAGAAAACTCAACTCTTGAGTAAACATTAAAAATTCCCAGAAAACTCAGCACCTGAAGATACAAATTACTGTGCAAAAATTGAAGCCAAATCTCATAATTTGGCCGCGGAACCGCCGCAGAAGCCAAGCTTCTGCCGCGGTTCCGCCGCGCTTTAGACGTATCACTTGGTCATTTTTGCACCGTAATTCTTACAATTTCCTGCTGAATTTTTTAAGCATTTTTAATCTGGAAAATGTTAGTTATATGTATGCCCTAGAGGCCATTACTGTACATAGGATGTATATTGTAGTGGATGCTGGGACATATATAGGGAGGACTTTCTTGCTCGACATGATAGTTTGCTATCTGGTTGAACTTTACCTTAACGTGTATACTGATGGTCTCTCTGTTACATGTTGGTAAAGCCCTTAGGATCTGTACTTGACTACCTAGACTATGATGCGGATCATACTAGTGGGGACATGGTAGTCCATAAGTACATCCTTCAAAGTCCCTAGTCGTGGGTGTATCGAGACGGGGCATCGATATACCAGAGTAGACTAGCGTATACCTTCTCGACCCATACAGATGGGCGATGGATGATCCCATATCCATTGGTGTTTGACATCAGAGGAGATATACGGGTGCTCAGTAGAGACTGGGTACACTGGACGGACTCGCCGAGAACTCCCAGATGGTATTATACCTCACGTCAGATGGCAGTTCTCTGGTGACACTGGTACAGAGTAGTCTGTTGACCCGAGATCGTCATAGAGTCTTGTGTGGTTCCCACTGTGCTTTGATTTCCATCTTACCACGTCCAAGAGGGCGTGCAAAACGGTGGTTTTTGGGTACAGTCCCGAGTCACATGGAGGCAATGAGCGATAGGAGGGGATTCGTCTCTCCCGGTATAGGGAGTTGATGTTGCACTGTGTTCGATTGGCTATAACAGGAAATCCCTGGCCAGGGTTGCTGAGATTTACTGGTAAGTGTTACCAGTAGTTTCTCGAATTGTTATAGACCTCATATCGACACGACTTATCGAGCTATTGGGGTCTGACGTTTACCACCCCTAGGCGAGATATGCGACATATCAGACGATCAGACCGGACTGTACGGTAGTGTTACTGGTCGGATTCACTGGAGTGTGAGCGGGCTTGCTCGTCAATCTTCAGATCGCTCAATACCCGGGTGGCCGTTACGTTTAGCAGACCGCTTGCGGCTTGTGGATGTTTGATATGATCATCATCCGCTGCCGGCGTATTGACGAGTCTTTAGAGTCCTACACTGAGGTTTCCTGGCTCAAGCGAAACGAAATAGGAGCACATATGAGATATGTGCGGGACCGAGAATAATGCGTGTATGTGATACCGTATTCCATTCTCGCGATGAATGTGTCGAATGGTTGTATGCGATATAACCTAGTTATCGAATCAAGGATTGATTCGATAAGCCGATACATTGTATACTAGTCGGTTGTGTGCGACATGACCGGATCATTGAATCAAGTGTTGATTTAATTATTTGATGCATAATTATATATTTGATATATTACTTTGCATTAACTAGTATCGGTTCACTTTAAATGGATTTTCTCACTCGGGTGTGCGCATTGCATATGCGATATGATTTTGTGCACATGATTGTATCATGTTTGATGATACATGATTTTTGGTTAAGTATAAAGTATTAAACTATGGTTAAGTGGATGATTAGGGTTTTTACTTATTCATTTATTTGTTCATTTATTCTTTTTGGAAAAATGAATAGCATAAAGGAAAATGGTGGCTTGTTTTGGATTCTAGTTGAAGCTTCATGAAGCTTTGACCTAAGTAACCATTTTGTCTCAT
This sequence comes from Agapanthus africanus, assembly GCA_030015575.1. Lineage (NCBI taxonomy): Eukaryota > Viridiplantae > Streptophyta > Magnoliopsida > Asparagales > Amaryllidaceae > Agapanthus > Agapanthus africanus. Next base: position 146,784,737 of record JASDDO010000001.1, read on the forward strand.
GCTTAACCCTAACCACTCCATTAACCCTAGTTTAATCTCTACACTTGACCATGGTTCATGTTATGATAAGTATTGATTTTCTTTTTCAATATTTATTAATCTTATCATATCTTTTCTTCTTCTTCTTCCTTGAACTCAAGAAGAAAAGCTTAGGTCATCAATGGTGATTGATGATAAAGAGTGAGAAATCCAATTCTAAATTGAACCCAACTCCTATTTCTTCATCCTCTACCTCTTGCCAAGTAGTAGAGTGTGTTTCCTTCACAAGTTTTCATGGCTTGGTGAAGGTGCAGCTTGATTTAGCGATGCCTCGACGTAGATCATCTTCGGCACGTCGTCGATGACCTAGCCCGCTTCTTCTCCGATGAAGCCGACGCAAGAGCCCGGATTTCGGATTTGTACAGCGGAGATGACCTCTTCATGGAGCTATGGAGGTGGACAAACGGATCTACAAAGGTTGTATTTCCGTATCCCTTAGTTAACTGTTAACTAGATTACTTTTTCGCCTAGATTTCTAGCAAACGATCCGTAGTCGGGTCTCTCGGCACCCGAAAATTTTTATAATGGCATGTTCGATGCCTTGTGAGACCTTATTAGGGTGCCTAGGAACCCTACAGTGGTATCAGAGCCTAGCTAGAGCCTTAGACGAAGTCCAGACGGAATTTGAAACCCGAACGAACCCGAAACCCACTCCCGAGAATGCTCTCTGGACATTTTTGAAATATCTGGATTTTTCCAAATTAAAAATTCGTAAAAAATTCAGCAGGGAAAAATAAGAATTACGATGCAAAAATTTTGTCATGAACAGTAATAACGGCGGCGGAACCGCGGCAGAAGCCTGGCTTCTGCGGCGGTTCCGCGGCAAGATGATGACGTCATCACTCACTTTTTGCACAGTAATTTATATTTTCATATGCTGAGTTTTCTGGGAACTTTTAATATTCAGTCAACAGTTGAGTTTTCTAGGGTTGTTTTGGGGATTCGAATGTTCGATCGGATTATCAAATTTTGTCTGTGTGGCTTTCCGGATAAATTTTAGAATATGTTAAAAAGTTCGACCGGATATAAATACCCAATTTTTCCCCCGTCGGGAAATTTCCAAGTGTTGGATTTTTCCGTAGTTTAACGACGTTCTAAGTAGTGCAAGTAACGCGATGGTCCCTCTAGAAGACAACAAACCTTAACTCGATTATGTGACCGTCTTGAACTGCCCTTTGAACCTTCGGGTTTGGGGCAGTACGGCGTGCCACATGTGAGGCATTGGCTTGACCCTTCTACGGCTGGACCGTTGGTACTGAGGCACGAACGGAATGTTGTTATACTTATTTCATGCGTTGATCTGTATCGGGAAAACTTGGGTGTTCGATTGTTCGATCGGAAAGTTTAACATTTTCTGTTTATCTGGAATGGGATACAATAATTGGAATTCACAATAAGTTATGAGATAACTAAATGAATGTTATAAACATAGCAGTTTAGTCTCACTTGATCGGTTGCCACGGAATTTTGATGTGATCAAAAGTCCGTCGCAATCACGTAGCGTACGCGGATACTCGCCGAGTAAACTTAATAGACAGCCTCACTCCATAGCCCCGACCAAGTGACTGTAGGAGAACCCCGTCGCCGAAAGCATCCGTTCGGGTGCTCGCGGTGGCGGTGTTCCGCCTTGGTGCACTTCGTCGACGGCGTCGGGGGTGCGGCCGCCTACTGAAGTTTGCGACGAGCATTCGATCAGGATGTCGGGAATCTTGTTGAATTGCCCGACTTGATATTGAAAAGTGTTTTCGATAATGAGACTAAAATGCGGGGTTTATAATTGTTAGGCATGCGATGTCTAAGAAATTCATTTGGTCAGGCATGCGATGTCTGAGGTGGTTGCGGATTCCAACTGTTGTAGTTTTACACTTTCTTTTCTGTGACCGTAAGTGTAATATGTGATATCGCCGGTTTCGTTGCTATATGTCAACGACAATTGGGATGGACATATTTACTTACGTTGATGACATGTGATGTTATGTGTTGCTGGATATGTTATATTGGATCGTCGTGTTTGAATAGCCGGGGGTTTTTATTTGAGATGAGTGTTTTTCATTTTCATTCATGTAAAAACTTGTATGTAATATTCTTTTTTTGGGGCGCTTCCAGGTTGCGGAAGTTGTCACCGTTTGTATATTATTTACTTTTCCGCACTAGGATAGACCCAAGCAGGAGGGCACAAGTAACCGGGTTCTGGAGTCCAGTGGGAGACCAACTCGAGGAGTCGAGTCCGGGTCTCCTAACTCTAGAATTGGTAGGGTTGCTTGCCGCTCTCGTAGGGGTCTAGGGGTGTGGGTTTGGCTATTCATCACGACCGTGGAATCCGTGTTTTATACTGGCTCGTATTCAAAACACGGACGTCCTAGTATATCCAATATTTCATATGTTTCTTCTGCTGCGATATCTGTGATGTGATCATGTGATGTTCTGTGATAGATACAGCATATAGTATATATGATATATTATATAGACGTTACTTATGTTTTACACCCGTGCTAGCCCTGCCCTGCTCTGCCGTTAGTTACCTAACCTAACGGTGCACGAGGGGACATCGAGGCGAATGCGGATGGCATAAGTGTACGTCGTATTTATCTGTGATGTTTAGGTACTTAAATGATGGGACTTCATTAATGTGATTAATGAAATAAAATAAACCTAAGATGTTGTAGAATCGAATTTCAAAATAAAACAGGTAGCTACAGTTCTTGCTTTGCACAGCGGTATATGTGATATATCCTGCACCTTATTCGATGAAGAAAGGACCGAGATCCCTTCACCGGGAGTGACTCCTTTAGCAATAACTGGCAGATGCTACAAATTCGGTTTGTCTTTTGATCGCTTTTAAGAGTTTTTGCTTTGCACAGTGATATATATGATATATCCCGCACCTCATTCGACGAGGAAAGGACCGACGATCCCTTCACCGGGAGTGACTCCTTTAGCAAAACTAGAAAAGCTTCAAAAACACTCCATTTTAAAAATCATTTGATTCTACAACGATATCAAGTTCATTACGCAATAGGTTTTCAGAAAAACCTGTCGTAGCCCTCCGTCATTTCAGATAAGTAGTAGTTAGTATTCGTGCTACGTTTGTTGGCCTGCCTCAAGGCGTAGTGTGCGGTAGCTAACTGGTGCTTATCTGCATAAGCATATGATGTGATTGGATTAGGGTAGTCGTGCGACTTTGTTGGCCTGCGTCAAGGGTCGTGCGGGTGGGTTTAATTCAATCAGGAAATGACGGGTTGAACTTGACTAGCGGACTATGGTTTGTTGGCCTGCGTCAAGGTCATAGGACGCTAGGGGCAAAATATTATCGGGAATTTCAAGTGTTGAAATTTGCAATGAGATTGCATACCTTCTATGAGATAGTTGGATCCCGATACCCACTGCGAGTAAGAGTTACTCCTGGGAGAGTTTTATACATTACAATTAGCCGATCAAGTAGGTGTCTAGAAAGGTGTTAACGAGGTTACGCCTCTGGGAAAACGAGGTTTACATTAATTAGGTTCGTGCGAAAGCACGGGGGACCTCCCTCAAAGTACCGACACTGGCCTGGCTGAAAGATTGGCGAACTTGTAGTGTGTAATTAATCCCGGCTAGTCTTTCCTTTTAGGGTTTGAAGGAAGATTTGATAAAAAGCAGTGGGAGCCATCCTGATTAGATAAAATAAAAACCAATCTATTCTTGCAAGAGCATACGCTGAGTGTTTTCTTCTCTCTCTCTCCTGGTAGCGACCATATCACGCCTTAATCAAGATAATAATACGGATTATTGACCGAACCCGCTTGTTATACTGAGCTGGAGAACGTTGGTCCCGCTCCACCTTATAATTGTTATAAGACAGAGCAGGAAATTGGGGATTACCAGAATTCCCGTGCCGCCCAAACGAAGAGAGTGCATGCTGATGCATCATCTTCGGGTGTGTTCATTATACAGAACTGTTTCTCAGTATCCTTTGCGTCCTGGGTATGTGATACCAGATCAGGATCCCAGATATGTAATCTGTTACATAGGGCTACAGATAGGTAGAGAACTGAGAACGGGTGATAAGTTTCATGAGGCAGAAAACGGGGCAAGAGTTGCAGCCAAGTCTGTTGGTCACTGTCACCCTGTATTACAATACATTGATTCTGAACGAATGTTATTAGATACCGAACCTGATATACAAAATCATATCAGTCTCTTTATTAATAAAGAAATGATAAAATTCTGTATTGTTGGATAATGTTTTGAACATTTCCTATATCAAAAGTTGATCGGTTCAGGCACGTTATCTAAAAGCATTGATGTTCTAAATCAAACTACAGTTCTTAGTATACAGAACACACACAAGAGGAAGAGTTCAGAAATGAACGAATCCTTCTTGAGGTATTGTAGACTAGGTCATATCAATGCGACCCGACTGGCTGAGTTACATTTAGATGCATATTTAAATCAGTTTGAATTTACATCTTGTGAAACTCGCCAGTCATGTCACAAAGATAAGATGACCATAGCTCCGTTTACTGGAAACAGAGAAAGAGTTAGTGAACTCTTGGGATGATACATGTTGATGTATGTAGGTCCCCTGTCTACACATGCCAAGACCGGTTCTTAGTACTTCATTACATTCTCTGATAATCTCTCAAGATTCAGACATATGTTCCTGTTGAAACACAAGTCCGAACCTTTTGAGATATTCACAGAATATAAGCGAGAAGTAGAGAACCAGAATACGGGTATAAGTACTATGTCCTTTGATGAGATCAAGGAGGAGAATACTTGTGCACGGAATTCCTGGACTATTCTAAAGGAGAATGAGATTCTCTCTCAGCATTACTCCTCCGCATACACCATAGCACGATGGTATATCGGGGTGGAGCTATTACACCCTATGTGATAAGGTGCGCTCTATGATGAGTAATACTGAGCTACCTATTTCCTTTTGGGTGTTATGCACTTGAGAAGCTGCATACCTATTGAATAGGGTTCCAATCAAATCAGTTGCCTACCATTCCATATGAGATATGGAAAGGGAAGAGCCCATGTCTTAAGCTAGTTAAGATTTGGAGTTGTCCGGCCTATGTCTAAAAGCAAAATCCGGACAAGCTCGAGGCAAGGTCTGTTATGTAGAACTGGAAAGGTTCCAGCTATACAAAACTGCAGCTGATGATTTGACAGAACCAAAGGATTCAATAGATACCAACGAACCTCAGCCTCTCCGCCGATCTAGTAGGGTTCCTCACCCACCTGAGAGATACTTCGGTTTCTCTATGACAGTGGGAGCGAGGAATGCATCATGAGATGATGACCCAACTAGTTTCGAGCTAGCCATCAAGAGTGAGACTCTGTAAGAATGGCTGGATGTTTATCGATCTGAGATGGAATCCTTATACACCAACAAAGTATGGACTTTGGTTGCAATATCTGAAGGGTTAAATCCCCATCAGGAGCAAGTATATCTTGAGAAGATTACTTGGTGTAGATGGAAAAGTTGAGACTTTCAAAGCTAGACTTGTTAAAGGTTTTCGTCATTGACCAGGCGTGGATTATGATGAAACCTTTTCTAAGGATCTATGCTTAAGTCCATCCAGATCCTACTTACCACGGCTACATACCATGACTACGATATCTGGTGGTTGGGTGTCTTGACTGCTTTTCTAAATGATGATTTGGAATAGAGCGTCTATAAGTACACAGCCAGAGGGCTTCGTAGACAGTGGGAGCAGCGGAAACGTGTGCAAGATGCTTTATAGGATAAAGCATGCATCGCGGAGTTGGAACATCTGTTTTGATGAAGCAGTCAAAGAGTTTGACATCATCAAAATGGTAGATGAACCTTGTATAAACAAAAAGGTAGTAGGGAGTATGGTGATGATCCTCGTAGAATACGTGGATGACATACTCTTGATAAGAAAGGAGTTTCCGATGCTACGCTCGATCAATCTCCGTTTATCACAATGATTCTCCAAATAGGATCATAAAGATACCTACTAACTCCTGGATTTTGGATCTATGAGATAGATCTAAATGGATGTTAGGATTCTCACTTGTCGAAATGAGATGGTATCACATGATCCTGGGGAGAATCACTGGAAGGGTTCCAGGGTGATAAGGACGACTGAATGTCAGTCACAGGCATTGTCTTTACCCTCAGTGGAGGGACGGTATGTTGGAAGAGTTCCAAGCAAAATACCGTGACATACTAGACGATAAAGGCACGATACATCGCTACTTAAGATGCTACCAAAGAGGCTGTTTGGGTGTATATTGGTTCATAAGATGAACTACGTTCCTACCATTGTGTGACAATGGAGTTGTGGCTTATGCCTAGGAACGTCCGTCCCATCAGTGATCCAGACATGTTCTAAGGCAGTATCACTTGATCATGGAGATGGTTGATCTCCAGGGAGATCGAGGTTAGGAGAGTAGACTCAGAGGACAACACAGCGGATCCACCCACGAAAGGCCTTTTCCCAGAGAGAGACTTTTATGGAATGGTTGAGTATGAGATACTGCAACCACTGCTACAGATGGCCCTAGTGCAAGTGGGAGATTGTTAGTTATATGTATGCCCTAGAGGCCATTACTGTACATAGGATGTATATTGTAGTGGATGCTGGGACATATATAGGGAGGACTTTCTTGCTCGACATGATAGTATGCTATCTGGTTGAACTTTACCTTAACGTGTATACTGATGGTCTCTCTGTTACATGTTGGTAAAGCCCTTAGGATCTGTACTTGACTACCTGGACTATGATGCGGATCATACTAGTGGGGACATGGTAGTCCATAAGTACATCCTTCAAAGTCCCTAGTCGTGGGTGTATCGAGACGGGGCATCGATATACCAGAGTAGACTAGCGTATACCTTCTCGACCCATACAGATGGGCGATGGATGATCCCATATCCATTGGTGTTTGACATCAGAGGAGATATACGGGTGCTCAGTAGAGACTGGGTACACTGGACGGACTCGCCGAGAACTCCCAGATGGTATTATACCTCACGTCAGATGGCAGTTCTCTGGTGACACTGGTACAGAGTAGTCTGTTGACCCGAGATCGTCATAGAGTCTTGTGTGGTTCCCACTGTGCTTTGATTTCCATCTTACCACGTCCAAGAGGGCGTGCAAAACGGTGGTTTTTGGGTACAGTCCCGAGTCACATGGAGGCAATGAGCGATAGGAGGGGATTCGTCTCTCCCGGTATAGGGAGTTGATGTTGCGCTGTGTTCGATTGGCTATAACAGGAAATCCCTGGCCAGGGTTGCTGAGATTTACTGGTAAGTGTTACCAGTAGTTTCTCGAATTGTTATAGACCTCATATCGACACGACTTATCGAGCTATTGGGGTCTGACGTTTACCACCCCTAGGCGAGATATGCGACATATCAGACGATCAGACCGGACTGTACGGTAGTGTTACTGGTCGGATTCACTGGAGTGTGAGCGGGCTTGCTCGTCGATCTTCAGATCGCTCAATACCCGGGTGGCCGTTACGTTTAGAAGACCGCTTGCGGCTTGTGGATGTTTGATATGATCATCATCCGCTGCCGGCGTATTGACGAGTCTTTAGAGTCCTACACTGAGGTTTCCTGGCTCAAGCGAAACGAAATAGGAGCGCATATGAGATATGTGCGGGACCGAGAATAATGCGTGTATGTGATACCGTATTCCATTCTCGCGATGAATGTGTCGAATGGTTGTATGCGATATAACCTAGTTATCGAATCAAGGATTGATTCGATAAGCCGATACATTGTATACTAGTCGGTTGTGTGCGACATGACCGGATCATTGAATCAAGTGTTGATTTAATTATTTGATGCATAATTATATATTTGATATATTACTTTGCATTAACTAGTATCGGTTCACTTTAAATAGATTTTCTCACTCGGTTGTGCGCATTGCATATGCGATATGATTTTGTGCACATGATTGTATCATGTTTGATGATACATGCTTTTTGGTTAAGTGTAAAGTATTAAACTATGGTTAAGTGGATGATTAGGGTTTTTACTTATTCATTTATTTGTTCATTTATTCTTTTTGGAAAAATGAATAGCATAAAGGAAAATGGTGGCTTGTTTTGGATTCTAGTTGAAGCTTCATGAAGCTTTGACCTAAGTAACCATTTTGTCTCATGCTTAACCCTAACCACTCCATTAACCCTAGTTTAATCTCTACACTTGACCATGGTTCATGTTATGATAAGTATTGATTTTCTTTTTCAATATTTATTAATCTTATCATATCTTTTCTTCTTCTTCTTCCTTGAACTCAAGAAGAAAAGCTTAGGTCATCAATGGTGATTGATGATAAAGAGTGAGAAATCCAATTCTAAATTGAACCCAACTCCTATTTCTTCATCCTCTACCTCTTGCCAAGTAGTAGAGTGTGTTTCCTTCACAAGTTTTCATGGCTTGGTGAAGGTGCAGCTTGATTTAGCGATGCCTCGACGTAGATCATCTTCGGCACGTCGTCGATGACCTAGCCCGCTTCTTCTCCGATGAAGCCGACGCAAGAGCCCGGATTTCGGATTTGTACAGCGGAGATGACCTCTTCATGGAGCTATGGAGGTCGACAAACGGATCTACAAAGGTTGTATTTCCGTATCCCTTAGTTAACTGTTAACTAGATTACTTTTTCGCCTAGATTTCTAGCAAACGATCCGTAGTCGGGTCTCTCGGCACCCGTAAATTTTTATAATGGCATGTTCGATGCCTTGTGAGACCTCATTAGGGTGCCTAGGAACCCTACAGAAAAATCCAGTTTTGTAAAAATGTACAGAGAGGGGTCATTTTTAGGGTTTCGGGGTTCGATCGGAATTCTAACATCGTCTACACTTCGCCTAAGGCTCTAGCTAGGCTCTGATACCACTGTAGGGTTCCTAGGCACGCTAATGAGGTCTCACAAGACATCAACCATGCCAAATTCAAATTTTTCTTGTGCCTACAAACCCTAATACGGATCGTTAACTAGAATTTAGGCGAAAACGATAACTAGTTAACAACTTAACTAAGAGTAAACGGAAAATACAACCTTTGTAGATCCGGTCCTCCACTTCTATAGCTCCGTGATGAAGTCCCCTCGCTACGATCATCGGATCCCGGGCTCTAGCGTCGGCTTCATCGGAGAAATGGGCGGGCTAGGTCGTCGACTTCGATGCCGAAGATGATCTACGTCGAGGCAACACAAGATCAAGCTCCAACTTCACCAAGTCATGAAACTTGTGAAGAAAACACCCTATACTACTTGGTAAGTGATAGAGGATGAAGAAATAGGAAGTGGGTTCACTTTAGAATTGGATTTCTCACTCTTTTTCTCAAGTTGCCATTAAAGGTTGCAAGCTTTCTTCTTTGTTGAAGAAGAAGAAGAAGAAAAGAATATGATATCTCTTTTAAAATAGGAAATAAAATGATACTTATCATATTTGCAACCATAGTTAGGTGTAGAGAATAAACTAAGATTAGGTTGAATGGTTAGGGTTAAGCATGAAACAAAAATGGTGGGCTTATTCAAAGCTTCATGAAGCTTCAACTAGAAAACAAATCAAGCCACCATTTCTCTTCATCTTTCCAAAATGAATAAATAAATAAATGAATAAGTAAATAAACAAAACCCTAATCATTAACATAACCATGGTTTAATCACACACACAAATCCAAGTTAGCATGTATAATCAAACATGATACAAACAAGTGCACAAAAGTATATCACATATACAACTTGTGTATTTCAAGTGAGAAAATCCATTTAAAGTGAACAAATACTAGTTAATGCAAAGTAATATATCAAATAAATAATTATGCAATAAATCATTAAATCAACGCTTGATTTAACGATCCGGTCATATCGCATATGACCGACTAATATCCAATGTATCGACTTATCGAATCAATCCTTGATTCGATAACTAGGTTATATCGCATACAACCAATCGATACATTCATCGCGAGAATAGAATACGGTATCACATACACGCATTATTCTCGGTCCCGCACATATCTCATATGTGCTCCTATTTCGTTTCGCTTGAGCCAGGAAACCTCTGTGTAGGACTCTAAAGACTCGTCAATACGCCGGCAGTAGGTAATGATCATATCAAACACCCACAAACCGCAAGCGGTCTGCTAAACGTAACGGCCACCCGGGTATTGAGCGATCAGAAGATCGACGAGCAAGCCCGCTCATACTCCTGTGAATCCAACCAGTAACACTTACCGTACAGTCCGGTCTCGTCGTCTGATATGTCGCATATCTCGCCTAGGGGTGGTAAACGTCAGACCCCAATAGCTCGATAAGTCGTGTCGATATGAGGTCTATAACAGTTCGAGAAACTACAGGTAACACTTACCAGTAAATCTCAGCAACCCTGGCCAGGGATTTCCGGTTATAGCCAATCGAACACAGCGCAACATCAACTCCCTATACCGGGAGAGACGAATCCCCTCCTATCGCTCATTGCCTCCATGTGATTCGGGACTGTGCCCAAAAACCACCGTTTTGCACGCCCTCTTGGACGTGGTAAGGTGGAAATCAAAGCACAGTGGGAATCACACAAGACTCTATGACGATCTCGGGTCTACAGACTAACCTGTACCAGTGTCACCAGAGAACTGCCATCTGACGTAAGGTATAATACCATCTGGGAGTTCTCGGCGAGTCCGTCCAGTGTACCCAGTCTCCACTGAGCACCCGTATATCATCTCTGATGTCAAACACCAATGGATATGGGATCATCCATCGCCCATCTGTATGGGTCGAGAAGGTACACGTTAGTCTACTCTGGTATATTGATGCCCCGTCTCGATACACCCACGACTAGGGACTTTGAAGGATGTACTTATGGACTACCATGTCCCCACTAGTATGATCCGCATCATAGTCCAGGCAGTCAAGTACACATCCTAAGGGCTTTACCAACATGTAACAGAGAGACAATCAGTGTACACGTTAAGGTAAAGAGCAATCAGATAGCATACTATCATGTCGAGCAAGAAAGTCCTCCCTATATATGTCCAAGCATCCACTACAATATACATCCTATGTATAGTAATGGCCTCTAGGGCATACATATAACTAACAGTTATATATATTATCTTCTACGTATATATTGTGTTGTGAATGCGCGATCAGTACGATCAGGGTCTAGGCTTGGTGGTTATGTCATTTTGCATTCCTAGCTAAGGTTGTGCCGATATCGTACGCGTTTTGTGCACTGAGTGCACAGTGTGTATATCTTGTGGATGTTATCCTTGCGTTTCGTTGGCTTTGTGTCGGCGCAGGATATTTAACATTATGTGTTGTATTTGTGAAATTTAGGATCGCAAGAGGGGACTTCGGACGCTGCGAAGAAAGGGAAGCAGGTGGTTGGATTTACTTAGCTCGAGGTCATCGGTGAGTAGATTTAACATCTACAGGGGAATCGCCTGTATGGCGTTATGCGTTTGGTCTAGATTCAATGACATGATTATTAGTTATAAGTATATGGACATTGATTGTGCATGTGTGCCTTTGTTGCATACCTCATTTTCCTATTGCATATGGACATAGTATTAATGAGACACAACACTGTTACCGACGGTTCATGTTGCACGAGCACAAATTGTATGCTACATACACACCGTCGGTAATTGCCATGACACGCACAACATATATACATATGTGATATTGTATCGGTTATTGCCATTGAGACATTGATTCTTATTCCATTGCGCATATGAAATGTAGTATACATGTTATACCTACATGCTTACACATATACCTGGCTATACCTATATGCTTACACATATACCTTGCTATAGTTAAATGTACATCATGCATACATACTTACATGTACACCCACATACCTTGCTACAGCTACATGTACATCATGCATATATACTTACATGTACACTCATATACCTTGCTATAGCTACATATACCCCTAAGTGGTATTGTATTGTAATTTGACATTGAGACGCTGATTATTGTGTTATTGCGCTTTTGAAATGCATCATACATACATACTTACATGTAGATACATATATCTTGCTATAGTTACATGTACACCTCATATGATGCTGCACTTGATTTCGGAGGAATTGGGAACCGCATGATATATTTTAAAACTGGATTCATTTAAAAGAGCGGTTTTCCCTTAATATGCTCATATTGCTGTTTTATGTTGTATACATCAGATTTCATGGATTTACGCATTGAGATATGGATTTCATGTGATTTATGGATTTGAGAACCGTGGGGGTATTTCAAGAATTTATGTATTATTTTGAAAACCCGGTTTCTCTTGATATGATATTTCGATGCGTCCACTATGAGTTTTCTCGGTTCTGAGACTTGTGTTAGAAACCCGATTCGAGGAGCGGGAGGCACCGTCTGCGGGTACATGGTGGACCCGGTATGGTTCCCGGGGCGAGAGGTGATTTTCGTGGTGTATACGATGAGCCTGGCAGAGGGATTAGTACCTACCAATGATAGTATTTGGACTTGGCGGTTATCCGGAGGATACCGACCGGAGTTATGAGATGGATATGGACCGACCCATTCTGCCGGAGCCCGCGGGCCGATCCCGCAGATGGAGTCGAGGTATGAGGATTTACGTGTCGATGCTGGACACAGGTTTCATGATATTTCGAGTGTCGATGTTGGACACTCAGGTTCCATGAGATTTACAGATTTATGGCCGATCATGGTGACGGCGCCTGAGGTATTGGGATTTGGGGTGTCGTTGATAGACACCAGGATTTTCCACAATGACGATTCATTGATGATGTTATGTTTTATCCCATGCTCAACATTTATTGGATATGCATTGCTTCATGTATTTGTAGTACCTGATAGAGTACCTTTCATGACTGTTGCATATACATATTGCCATATTATACTATCAGTTTGCATGTGATAGATTATCGCAGTACGTGTATACCTGCGATTACCTGCATGATGTTATTTACTATTCATGAGTTGGCAACTCACCCCCGTTGTGCCACAGTGTTTTGCAGGTTAGACCCTTAGAGTGGTCGCGGTAGGGCTTCATATTATCTCCACTTTTGCGGATACCGCTACGGTTGGCTTGAGCCTTTGCTATAGGTGGGTGTCGCGGTTATCTGTTTATGTACATCGTATATCTTTTGTTGTATCTAGTACTCTCCATCTATCACCTTCATGTATTTGACTTAGAGACGATTTGTGAGGATCGATGTTGTATTATTTTGTAACTGCTGGGTGCCGTGCTCGTGGGAGCCGGTCTTGTTACGTAGTTTTACCTCCTTATGCTGTTTTCATTTATATTTCTTCGCTACGACGTCATATATCTTCTTGTGGTGGTTGTTTCTGCCTTTGGGCGAGATTTGCTCCCGTTTGGGGATGCTTTATTTATATTCTATGTTGTACCCATTTCGGGGCTAGATTTTACAAAGAAGGTGCTGTCGAAATTTTTATGAAGAAACTTAAGTTAAAGATTTTTACTTGAGATTTCCAAAAGTTTTTAATAATGTTCTTATCACTTACTACTTTTGATGGTTTAGATTTCTGGGTTTTCGGCTTATTTGAATTGCGTTACGCTTGTAGACGTTACGTGGTTTAAGTGCCGTCACGTGTCAATTTCGGGTTGTGACAGAGAACGAGGCGGCGAAGGAGGGAACGAGGCATGCCGAGCTCCGAGCGTCGAAGGCGGTGGAGAGCTACAAGAAGTCGGACCAGTACTACACCGACCTCGCTGGAGCCGCTGCCGTCGTTTGGCACGACGCTCTCGACGCCGTCAAGGCCCTGATGCCGGAGTTTCTTGACGGCGAGCTCCGGGACGAGTATCCCCTTGGGGATTAGGCGTAGGGGAATGCTCCCGGAAGCGCTGCAGGGGGAGAAGCCCCTAGTGGGAGCGTCGGGAAGAAGTCGGTCGCCCCGGCCATCGGCGCCGAGGCTCCTGCGGTGGACGCCGACCTTCAAGATGCCACCCCGGTTGTCGTGGTGGAAGCGGAGCTCATCGAGACTCTCCCCGGCCCCGAGGCCTGAACCTCCTCGCCCCCTTATTCTCTTTTTGCGCTGATATTTTGTAAGCCTCCGGGCGTTTTTGTAAGGCCGGGGAGCCCATAATACCTCTGTAAAGACTTTCGACTTTATCTATAAAAATCTTTTTTGCAGTGTTCTTTGCGTGCGCATTATCCCTTTGTTTGTGGTAAACGTTTTTATTTGCGCGGTACTGCTTTCATGTTGGGTTGGTTTTTCATCCAGCGATCGCACGTCGAGTTGAATTCGACCGTTTGCCAAGTGTGAAAAGACCGGTGAAAGGTCGGCATCTCCATGGCCCCGAAGTCGAGGTGGAGATCGCTTAGTAGAGTCGTGTAGGAAGTTGAGTAGTGAAGCTGCTCGGTGGCCTCTTGATGAGGGCTTTGATCCTTGGCGTCGTCGGGTAAGAAATTACCAACCAAGGATGGACCGAGCAGGGTAGCTGCTCAGTGGCCTCTTGATGAGGGCTTTGATCCTTGGCGTCGGTGGGTAATGAACTATTAGCCATGGATGGACCGAGCAGGGTTGCTGCCCGGTGGCCTCTTGGTGAGGGCTTTGATCCTTGGCATCGTGGGGTAAGAAATTACCAGTCAAGGATGGACCGAGCAGGGTAGCTACTCGGTGGCCTCTTGATGAGGGCTTTGATCCTTGGCGTCGGTGGGTAGTGAACTACTAGCCATGGATGGACCGAGCAGGGTTGCTTCCCGGTGGCCTCTTGGTGAGGGCTTTGATCCTTGGCGTCGGTGGGAAGTAAACTACCAGCTATGGATGGACCGAGCAGGGTTGCTGCCCGGTGGCCTCTTGGTGAGGGCTTTGATCCTTGGCGTTGGTGGGTAGTGAACTACCATCCATGGATGGACCGAGCAGGGTTGCTTCACGGTGGCCTCTTGGTGAGGGATTTGATCCTTGGCGTCGGTGGGTAGTGAACTACCAGCCATAGATCGACCGAGCAGGGTTGCTGCCCGGTGGCCTCTTAGTGAGGGCTTTGAACCTTGGCGTCGGTGGGTAGTGAACTACCATCCATGGATGGACCGAGCAGGGTTGCGGTCTGGTGGCATCTTGTTGAGGGCTTTGATCCTTAGCGCGGGAGGGCATTGAGAGGCCTGCTAAGGATAGACGAGCAGGGTAGCTGCTCGGTGGCCTCTTGATGAGGGCTTTGATCCTTAGCGTTATCGGGTAAGAGATTACCAGCCAGAGATGGACCGAGCAGGGTAGCTGCTCGGTGGCCTCTTGATGAGGGCTTGGATCCTTGGCGTCGTTGGGTAAGAGATTACCAGCCAAGGATGGACCGAGCTGGGTTGCTTCCCGGTGGCCTCTTGGTGAGGGATTTGATCCTTAGCGCGGGAGGGCATTGAGAGGCCTGCTAAGGATGGACCGAGTAGGGTAGCTGCTCGGTGGCCTCTTGATGAGGGCTTTGATCCTTGGCGTCATCGGGTAACAGATTACCAGCCAAGGATGGACTGAGCAGGGTAGCTGCTCGGTGGCCTCTTGATGAGGGCTTGGATCCTTGGCATCATTGGGTAAGAGATTACCGGCGAAGGATGGATCGAGCAGGGTTTCTGCTCGATGGCCTCTTGATGAGGGTTTGGATCCTCGGCGTCGTTGGGTAAGAGATTACCAGCTAAGCATGGACCGAGTTGGGTAGCTGCTCGGTTTTGCGGGGTTCTGTCCAACCTTCCCTGGTGTTTGAACATCGGAAAGAATGACCGTCGCGGGTGACACGTGTCACGAACGCATGGGGAAGGCGAAGCGTTTAGAAAATCCATGTCGCTACGACTTCAGTTCTCCGAGAAAGACGAGATATCCACCGCGTGGTGGTACAATATTAGAAGAAATGAGCGACTGATGGACTCTTGGGGGCGCTGTGGGGCTATAAAACAGAGGGCGTGTTGATCACTCCTTTCTCCATCCCCAAAATGCAAGAATGGATGAATTTCCTTTCTCCATCCCTGAGATCATTTCCTTTGAGGACGTATATCTGTATGACCAGCTGTGCTCCGAGGAGACGGTGCAGCCGGTGATCTGGCGTGTGGAGGACCATTTTGGCCGACTGCTTCCCCGGCAATCACCCTTGCTTCAGCTGCTGATATACTCGATCTGGAGGGCATCGCCGGGGTTGCACAACCCCTTGTCCGAGCAACTGAAGGACGAGGCGGTTGGTAAGCTGAGGTCGCTATGCCGCTTCGGCCTGATCTCGATGAGTCGGCGAGATCGATCGATGGCACCCGTCCTCGAGTGTTACCAATTGAGGCATCTTGCCGATGGGTGCCCGCCCGTGGAGCTTTATGGCCCGTCTGTGGCTACGAGGGTTCGCGGACAGCATAAGAGGCAGAGGTCCGAGGCGGCAAAGGCTTGGCTGGCGGAAATTTCCTCGGAATACCATGAGGAATATTTCTTGCACCCTCTTCCCCCGCTGCTGTAATTTTTTTCTTTTTTCTGTAAGGCTGAGGAGCCCACAATACCTTATAAATAAAATTCTTCTTTTCGCAATGCTCTATTGTGTCCTTCTTATCATTTAAGTAAAAATAACTTAGAAGAATTTACATCACTTTGTTAAAGAAGAAACATACATTCACAGACATTCTTTTCAGAGGTACAGTTTGAGCTTCTTAGCATTGTAAGGCCGTAGAAATTTGCGACCATTCATGTCTTGTGAACGATAGGCTCCGCCGGGCAGGACCTCGGAGACGAGGTGTCACGACCCAAAATTTAGCACGTGACCGGTACTTAAATCACATAACGTCCAAAGGCGTAACGTAATTCAAGTAAGCCGAAGCCCAAAATTCTAAACCCTTTTTACGGAAAATAGTGGGAGTGCAGTTTTGAAATAAAGGTATAAAGAAATAAAGTTTACCTATAAATGCATAACTAATGATATAAGAAAAATGCAAGTAGAATTTACTAAAGTTGAGAACATTTTTCGTCTTTTTATAAAAATTTGGGCAGTACCTCCCTTGTACATTTTGAACCGAAACCACATATACGTAACAATATAAAAGGAATCCCCAAGAGGGAGCTAGCTCTTCGCCAAAAGGCGGAATCACAACTACGCAAGTAATGTATACGACGCCCAACGACGAAGATCAACACAAATGAATAATATGAATAAAACAAGACATCAAATCCACCAATAGCGAACATATACCCCATCGCTCTAAGTCTCACAACACAAGTCTTTCTAAGTCTTACTAATTATACAAATACTAGTTTTTCTTATTGATGGAGTTATCTAGATACAATAAGGAATAACAATAACAAGAGTGGGCATGATCCAATGTGTGTCCCACCTACCATAGCAAAACGCTCGAATGCAAGCCGTGTGCTAGCGATACCGCTACTGATCCCAAGCGGTCAAACCTGCAATAACCGTGACACAACGGGGATTGTTGGGGTAAAAATTTACACCCCGGTTGACCGAGTCAAAGTCAAGGTCAACCCCCAAACTAGGTAGGCCCAAGCCCAGGTCAAGCGGGCCCATGCCAAGTCGAGCCCGCAGCCAGCCTCCCCATGCCAACAACAAAATCATGTAATAAATAATTTTTATGTAATTGTTTATGCATGAATGTAAACAAAATGGGCATAAAGCCAATATTTTGTAAGCCCATGGCTTATGTGCAAAAATGAAATGACACATGAGCCATGGGATGGCTAAAGTGCCATTTTTGTAAAGCCCAAGGGGCTATATGCAAATATGTAAGCCTATAAAAGGCAACATGATGATGAATAAAACAACACTTTTCATTCCCCCAAAATCTAGGGTTCTTTGTGCCTCCTGCTCCTTCTCCAAGGTTCTAAACCTTTTCATTTCTTTTGAATTAAATCAAGAGTTTTACTCTTTCTTTTCCAAAACTAAGTAGTTTTCCACCACAATACCCACAAAGGGGAACTCAGATCTCCAATTAGATCTCAAAAATGAGTAATTTTTAAAATCTCCTACTTCTTGATCTTCAAGATCCGGCCAAACAACAGGAGGAAGAAGAAGAACCCCCTTCATCAGCTTCAAAACGTCCTAGGAGTTTTAACTCCATAACATATATATATATATATATATATATATATATATATAACAACAAATATTTCCTTTCTGAAGCATAGCTTCTGTTTCTTAGGCCGAAAGCCTCTTTTTCTCGCCGGCGCTCAAGCGCAGAGCGCCCGCGTGCCGACACGTGGTGCGCTTGCGCTCAAGCGCAAGCGCCCGAGCGCAAGTCGCCCCCGTGCCGACACGTGGCGCGCTTGAGCTCAAGCGCAAGTGCCCGAGCGTAAGTCGCCCCAGTGCCGACACGTGGCGCGCTTGCATTCAAGCGCAAGCGCTCGAGCGCAAGTCGCCCCGGTGCCGACACGTGGCGGGCTTGCGCCCAAGCGCAAACGCTCGAGCGCAAGTCTCCTCCGTGCCGACACGTGACGCGCTTGAGCCCAAGCGCAAGCTCAAGTCTCCTCCGTGCCGACACATGGCGCGCTTGCGCCCAAGCGCAAGCGCTCAGGCACAAGTCCCCCCCGTGCCAACACGTGGCGCGCTTGCGCTCAAGCGCAGGCGCTCAAGCGCAAGTCGCCCCCGTGCCGACACGTGGCGCATTTGCGCTCAAGCATCCGGCGCTCAAGCGCAGAGCGCCCACGTGCCGACACGTGGCACTCTAGCGCCTGAGCGCACAGCACCTAGGCGCACAGCGCCCAAGGTGCTGCCCCCACGCATCCTTTGGATGCCTTTTCCTCCTATTTTTTTTGTATATACATATATATATATACATATGTGCACACACACATACACCACGACACTGTCCCTGTTAGAAAAAAATTTCTACGCTGCCCCGCACCCCGTAAGGGGGCTGCTAGCCCCCTTGACCCCCAACCTGCTATCCGGGTAGCGGGACCCCCGTAAAAACTCCGCGTGGCTCCCGATATATCCAAAACCCCCTTTAAAAACACAACACATGTACACTGCACATTGAGTTCGCATGACCAGTTTAACCCGTCAATCGGAGGTTCCCTCGCTCCAAAGGCGAGGGGTAATTAACGGCAGCTTAGTCCGCGGCTGCCGGAGATTCGGATCCCCACAATCATTAAACCCCGGCCTACTCTAGGCAGGGGGAATCTGTAGTACGCCTGAAAAGCGCGCGCGTATTCCCATCTCAATGGGGTGACGAAAAACACCCTACAGATTCTGGCACGCCCGGTGGGACCAATCTCTCCTCCCATATTTCGGGTTAAGCATTCATGCGAACTCAATCAATATACATACCTATATTTAAACTAAAATAATGCCTTTTCATGCAGGTTTTCAAGCAATCACTCTCCAACAATGTCTCCAAGGACGATCTCAGCTCTCAGCACGGCTCACGTCTCCTACACGATGAAAATGGACTCCAGGACGGTCCTTCCGGCCAGTCTCGGGCGACAATGGGAGGAGGAGCCGCTACCATTCGGCTCTATTATGTTCGTGTCAGCTAACGCCATCCCAGCTCCTCAAGCTCCGGTGACCGATAAACCGGCCTCAAAAGGCAAGAGGCCAAATGTGGTGGTCTCGAAGGCGCCCCAACCCAAACGCAAGTCGGTGTCTGAACGACTTTCCTTGGCCCCAGCTGGGGGCAAGGCCATCAACACCAACAAAGCTACAACGCGTCTCGAGCAAGCTCTAGCGGTGCCCTTGACCATTGCTCGATCGGGTGTCTTCTCTAAGCTCCCCACCAGTAAGAAAGAGACGACTGGATATGAGGTCCACACTGTCTACATGGTGGGCACGCGCAGCAAGAGCAAGGACGGGGCCACTACATCCCAAATCCAATATGGCTTGAACGTAGTGGCCGCTTCCCAAGAACAGCCGCCTCTGCTGGGTGATGAAGACCCTCTTGATGAGGATGATGGGCAAAAAGACCTTTCGGTCCATGAGGAGTCGGGCTCAGAAAGCGAAGAAGAGCCGACTTTTCTCCCCAGAACAGCAGAGCAAGAGCTGCTTCAAGAGCTCCGAAAGCAGCTCAGAAACAAAGACAAGGAGATGACCAAGCTCTACTAAAAAATTGATGACTTGACAAATGTCTTCCTACAGCTCACGGCCCAACTTGCTTCTCAGCCGCCCAATCAAGCGCAGGGCTTTGCTCGTGAACCGGGAAACGGTTCCCAAGGCAGCCAACGCCTATTCCTTCAAATCCAAGGGTGGGCGGACCGCACGAAAGTCAGTCGCATCCTATCTCGGCAAATGTCTTGGCTACCGATGACAATAGCCCGCTAACTCAAGATCAAATCATGGATTTGGTTACCGACAAAGTCAAAACCTTGGTAGCCGAAGCCGAAGCGCAAAAGGATGTCAGCAGTAGTGGGAGACCATATCCTGCTCAGTATGATCTGGCAGAATTTCCTAGCGGCTACGTCATCCCCAAATTCGGAAGATTCGAAGGGACGGGAAATGCGAATCAGCATATCGCCCACTTCAAAGCCTCATGCGTGAACACTGGGGGCAACGATGCGCTTCTCCTCCGCCAGTTCGTTAATAGCTTGACCGATGTTGCTTTCGACTGGTACGCGAGCATACCAGATGGCTCCGTCACAACCTTTGTCCAAATGGTGTCTCTGTTTCGGCAGAGATTCATGAGCGTCTGCGATAAGATTACCATTGCCGAGCTCGTAAGGACTAAGCCCAAGAGCGACGAAAGCAGCACGGATTTTATAACCCGATGGCGTAATCTCTCCGTCAAATGCGAACCGCCGATAGAGCAGGACCAATCTGTCAGTCTCCTTGTCGGAAATCTCAATAACTGGATGGCCCCGTTTCTATATACCGCGGGTCTCAAAACATTCCAAGAGCTGACCAAAAAGGTCCAAACGTTAGAACGCTCAAGGCTTGAGTCCGCTCAGGATCTTCAGTTCATAAACAGACCGAAACCTTGGAGGGACGACAACCGAAAAGGCGGAAGTTCTAATATCACCGATTCTCCAAATAAGCAGAGAACAGGCGGAGCAAAAACTGACCAGTCTCGAGAGCCAACTTTGGAGGAAAGAAGAAATAAGATCTACTCATTCCGAAGGGACAAGGTCCACAAAATTTTTAAAGATGCTCTGAAGAATGGCCTGCGGCTACCAGAACCAAGAAGGCTAAGTGAAGCGAACAGGACCGATCATCCTAACTTTTGCCCATACCACCGAGTGCTGGGGCACACTATTGAAGACTGTTGCATCTTCAAGGATTGGGTCGAGAAACAATATAAGGCGGGAGAAATATCATTGTCCCCTGGCATGTTAACAAACAATCAAGCTGCGACCGCCAATTTCATACATACGGGGACCGATGTCCTTCAGGGACCTGATTCTCTCAAACACCCGCCTTTCTCTGGGAACAATCGATCTCTAAGTCGTTAAACTGGAAATGTAAAAAAAAATGTAAAAAAAAATGTGTAAATAAAAGAAAAAAATAAAAGCCGAAATGATGGGGCAACTCGTAATAAAAATCAGCGAGTAAAATAAAGATGAAATAAAAGCCGAAATGATGGGGCAACCGTGAATAAAAGCCGAAATGATAGGGCAATCGCGACCTTCGCGATAAGAAAAGCTGAAATGATAGAGCAATCGCGGTAAAACAAAAACAAAAACCAAAAAAAAAAAACAACGGCGAATGATGAGTCGCTCCTGGTACCATATTCCAGTGCAGCGATGCAGACGCCAACAAAAATCCATTTTTTCAAAATTCTTCCGGCCCTACGGTTAGTCCCCAACTTGACTACCGTATACAATCCACGGGCTCAAATAATTCTCATCATACCCATATCCCACTGCAATCATCAGTCCAGCGGTTGGTCTCCGCCCTCGGAATTATGCTCCATTGGGAAGACCCACTTATGTGTCCTGGCACATGTGCTTCAGTGTTAGCAACGCTGATGCCGGCCCCTACCCTAAAATTCCAAGCTCGCCATCGATAGACCCCTAAGTCTTTAAACTAGAAACAGATGACCTCCAAGTCGTTAAACTGGAAAAAGATGACCACCAAGTCGTTAAACTGGTAATAGATGACCTCTACGTCTTTAAACTGGAAACAGCAGACCTCTAAGTCTTTAAACTGGAAACAGATGACCACTAAGTCTTTAAACTGGAAACAGACGACCTCTACGTCTTTAAACTGGAAACAGATGACCTCCAAGTCGTTAAACTGGAAACAGATGACCACCACGTCGTTAAACTGGAAACAGATGACCTCCAAGTCGTTAAACTGGAAAAAGATGACCACCAAGTCGTTAAACTGGAAACAGATGACCTCTAAGTCGTTAAACTGGAAACAGACGACCACTACGTCGTTAAACTGGAAATAGATGACCACTACGTCGTTAAACTGGAAACAGATGACCTCTACGTCTTTAAACTGGAAACAGATGACCCCTAAGTCGTTAAACTGGAAACAACAGACCTCTAAGTCGTTAAACTGGAAACAGATGACCACTATGTCTTTAAACTGGAAACAGATGACCACCATGTCGTTAAACTGGAAACAGATGACCTCTACGTCTTTAAACTGGAAACAGACGACCACCAAGTCGTTAAACTGGAAACAGCAGACCACCACGTCGTTAAAATGGAAACAGATGACCACCACGTCGTTAAACTGGAAACAGACGACCACTACGTCGTTAAACTGGAAACAGATGACCACTACGTCGTTAAACTGGAAACAGATGACCTCTACGTCTTTAAACTGGAAACAGATGACCCCTAAGTCGTTAAACTGGAAACAACAGACCTCTAAGTCGTTAAACGGGAAACAGATGACCACTATGTCTTTAAACTGGAAACAGATGACTACCATGTCGTTAAACTGGAAACAGATGACCTCCAAGTCGTTAAACTGGAAACAGATGACCTCTACGTCTTTAAACTGGAAACAGACGACCACCAAGTCGTTAAACTGGAAACAGCAGACCACCATGTCGTTAAAATGGAAACAGATGACCACCACGTCGTTAAACTGGAAACAGATGACCTCTATGTCGTTAAACTGGAAACAGATGACCACCACGTCGTTAAAATGGAAACAGATGACCCCTAAGTCGTTAAACTGAAAACAGATGACCCCTAAGTCATTAAACTAGGGACGAAGGGAAATCCACTCATGTGTCCTCACGATGCATGAGGAGAACAAACCTTTGTGGGATCCTTACGACTCACAAAGGAAAAACACACTTAGGAGTCCTCACGACTCCTAAGGAGAAAATACACCTGCGGGATCCTTACGACTCGTAGGGAGAAAATGCTTTTATGGGACCCTCACGGTCCATAAAATTGCAAAGTCTTAGGTGACAGGGATCTAAACCTGTCTCCTAAGCCATCGCTCCCCAACCCCCAAGTGGCGAATGATGAGTCGCTCCTGGTACCATATTCCAGTGCAGTGATGCAGACGCCAACCAAATTCCAAATCCCATACCCCAATGGCGAATGATGAGTCGCTCCTGGTACCATATTCCAGTGCAGCGATACAGACGCTAACCAAATCCCAAATCCAAATTCCCAAGTGGCGAATGATGAGTCGCTCCTGGTACTACATTCCAGTGCAGCGATGCAGACGCCAACCAAATTCTAACTCCCATACCCCAACGGCGAATGATGAGTCGCTCCTGGTACTACATTCCAGTGCAGCGATGCAGACGCCAATCAAAATCCAATTTCTCAAAATTCTCCCGGCCCTACGGTCTGGATCATACATCCTGCAAAACCGTATACAATCCACGGGCGTAAAACCAATTCCCAAATCCTCCCGGGGCAAATGATGAGTTGCTCCTGGCATTATTCCAGTGCAGCAATGCAGATGCCAAACAAAAAAAAAACAATTCCCACAAAGACACTCGGTGCCGGGGAAACGTCAAGTAGACACTCCGTCTCGGGGAAACGTCAACCAGCGATACTCCGCATCGGGGAAACGCCCAACACAGACACTCCGTACCGGGAAAACGTCCAACAGCAGACACTCCGTATCGGGGAAACGTCCTACAACAGGCACTCCGTATCGGGGAAACGTCCTACCACAGGCACTCTGTATCGGGGAAATGCCCTACCACAGGCACTCCGTATCGGGGAAACGTCCTACCACAGGCACTCCATATCGGGGAAACGCCCTACCACAGGCACTCCGTATTGGGGAAACGCCCTACCACAGGCACTCCGTATCGGGGAAACGTCCTACCACAGGCACTCCGTTTTGGGGATACGCCCTACAACAGGCACTCCGTATCGGGGAAATGCCCTACCACAGGCACTCCGTCTCGGGGAAACGTCCAACAACAGACACTCCGTATCGGGGATACGCCCTACAACAGGCACTCCGTATCGGGGAAACGTCCTACAACAGACACTCCGTATCGGGGAAACGTCCTACAACAGGCACTCCGTATCGGGGATACGCCCTACAACAGGCATTCCGTATCGGGGAAACGCCCTACCACAGGCACTCCGTCTTGGGGAAACGTCCAACAACAGACACTCCGTATCGGGGATACGCCCTACTACAGGCACTCCGTATCGGGGAAACGTCCTACAACAAGCACTCCGTATCGGGGATACGCCCTACAACAGGCACTCCGTATCGGGGAAACGCCCTACAACAGGCACTCCGTCTCGGGGAAACGTCCTACCACTGACACTCCGTGCCGGGGACATGTCAACCAACAGGCACTCCGCCTCAGAGAAACGTCTGCCAGTGACATTCCGCGCCGGGGAAAAGTCGATCATCGACACTCCGTGCCGGGGAAAAGTCAACCCGACACTCCGCACCGGGGAAAAGTCGATCAGCGACACTCCGTGTCGGGGAAAAGTCAACCCGACACTCCGCGCCGGGGAAACGTCAAGCAGACACTCCGTGCTGGGGATACGTCAGCAAGCGACACTTTGCATCGGGGAAACGTCCAACACAGACACTCCGCATCAGGGAAACGTCCAACACAGACACTCCGTAACGGGGATACGTCAACCAGCCAAAACTCTGCCTCGGGGAAACGTCAAGCAGACACTCCGTGCCGGGGGCACATCGACAACAGACACTCCGTCTCGGGAAAACGTCGACTAGCGACACTCCGTGCCGGGGACACGTCTACCAAATCGCTTCGGATCAGAGCGTCGACCGTCCACGTCGTGAAAAGGACAGTGCATCCCAAAAAGTGGGAACCAAAGCAAGTCGCCTCTACGTGAAAGAAGATCCATCAATTTCATGCACACGACCCACATATGCTGTGTGCATTTATTGATGGGGGGCAATTTGTTGGGGTAAAAATTTACACCCCGGTTGACCGAGTCAAAGTCAAGGTCAACCCCCAAGCTAGGTGGGCCCAAGCCCAGGTCGAGCGGGCCCATGCCAAGTCGAGCCAGCAGCCAGCCTCCCCATTCCAACAACAAAATCATGTAATAAATAATTTTTATGTAATTGTTTATGCATGAATGTAAACAAAATGGGCATAAAGCCAATATTTTGTAAGCCCATGGCTTATGTGCAAAAATGAAATGGCACATGAGCTATGGGATGGCTAAAATGCCATTTTTGTAAAGCCCAAGGGCCTATATGCAAATATGTAAGCCTATAAAAGGCAACATGATGATGAATAAAACAACACTTTTCATTCCCCCAAAATCTAGGGTTTTTTGTGCCTCCTGCTCCTTCTCCAAGATTCTAAACCTTTTCATTTCTTTTGAATTAAATCAAGAGTTTTACTCTTTCTCTTCCAAAACTAAGTAGTTTTCCACCACAATACCCACAAAGGGGAACTCAGATCTCCCATTAGATCTCAAAAAGGAGTGATTTTTAAAATCTCCTACTTCTTGATCTTCAAGATCCGGCCAAACAACAGGAGGAAGAAGAAGAACCCCCTTCATCAGCTTCAAAACTTCCTAGGAGTTTTAACTCCATAATATATATATATATAACAACAAATATTTCCATTCTGAAGTATAGCTTCTGTTTCTTAGGCTGAAAGCCTCCTTTTCTCGCCGGCGCTCAAGCGCAGAGCGCCCGCGTGCCGACACGTGGCGCGCTTGCGCCCAAGCGCAAGCGCCCGAGCGCAAGTCGCCCCGGTGCCGACACGTGGCGCGCTTGCGCCCAAGCGCAAGCGCTCGAGCGCAAGTCTCCTCCGTGCTGACACGTGGCGCGCTTGCGCCCAAGCGCAAGCGCTCAGGCGCAAGTCTCCTCCGTGCCGACATGTGGCACGTGCCGACACGTGGCGCACTTGCGCTCAAGCGCAAGCGCAAGTCTCTCCCGTGCCGACACGTGGCGCGCTTGCGCTCAAGCGCAGGCGCTCAAGCGCAAGTCGCCCCCGTGCCGACACGTGGCGCACTTGCGCTCAAGCGCCCGGCGCTCAAGGGCAGAGCGCCCACGTGCCAACACGTGGCACTCTAGCGTTTGAGCGCACAGCACCTAGGCGCACAGCTTCTAAGGTGCTGCCCCCACGCATCCTTTGGATGCCTTTTTCCCCTCTTTTTTTGTATATACATATATATATATATACATATGTACACATATGCATACATATGTGCACACACACATACACCACGACACTGTCCCTGTTAGAAAAAAATTTCTACGCTGCCCCGCATCCCGTAAGGAGGCTGCTAGCCCCCTTGACCCCCAGCCCGCTATCCGGGTAGCGGGACCCCCGTAAAAACTCTGCGTAGCTCCCGATATATCCAAAACCCCCTTTAAAAACACAACACATGTACACTGCACATTGAGTTCGCATGACCAGTTTAACCCGTCAATCGGAGGTTCCCTCGCTCCAAAGGCGAGGGGTAATTAACGGCAGCTTAGTCCGCGGCTGCCGGAGATTCGGATCCCCACAATCATTAAACCCCGGCCTACCCTAGGCAGGGGGAATCTATAGTATGCCTGATAAGCGCGCGCGTATTCCCATCTTAATGGGGTGACGAAAAACACCCTACAGGGATGAGTTGCCAACTCGTGAGTAGAAAACATCAGCAGGTAGAAATCGAATAAAACAACGATTTCCTAGGTCAACTATATCATGAAGTTAATACTATGATATCTAGGGTGACCCTGTCTGCATATATGCCAACAATAATCAATGCCTGTATGTATGTGGATATCATCCACGTGTCCATCGATGACACAACAACATCATGGAACCTGAGTTTCCAGCATTGACACTCGAAACATAATGAAAGCATATGCATGTAAATATAAGGATATCAACCAACGTGTGTCCATCAACGACACTGTAAAATCATGGAACCTGACTGTCTAACATCGACACTCGAAACATCATGAAACCCGTGTCCAACATTGACACATAAATCCTCATATCTCGAGCTCCGTCAGTCCAGATCGGCCCATATCCATCTCACGACTCTGGTCGGTATCCCCCGGATAACCGCCGAGCCCAAATACTATCACCGGTAGGTAGTAGTCCCTCGGCCAGGCTCATCATCTACTGCACAACATACCTTTCTTGCCCCGGGATACCATACCGGATCCACCATGTACCCACAAACGGTTCATCCAACTCCTCAAATCGGGTATCACATAGCTCATAACCGAGAAAACACATGGTGGACGCCTCGAAATATCATATCAAGAGAAATCGGGTTTTTAAAACAATACATACTTTCTTTTGAAATATAACCACGGTTCTCAAATCCAGAATCTCATGAAAACAGTATCGCAATGCGTATAATCGTAAAGCATGATGTATGAAAACATAGAACAGAAATGTGAGCATATCAGTATATCATGCAACATAGAATAGTGATGTGAGCATATCAGTATATCATGCAAACGAGTCATGTGATACTACTAAACAATTAAGAGTAATAGCATGATATAGTAAGTTGACTGTGTAAGTGACATAGCAATTATTGATGATGAAAGTGTGTGAGCTGGCAAATCTGTATAGGTGTAACATATGGATAATCGATAATTGTGCAAGTGTACTGGCACAGGTATATGTAAGGCAATGAGAATATCATAAACGTAGCAGAAAGTAAATCATGAACGCAATGTTACGTACCTAATCTAACATCTACATAAAGGCTAAACTAAGCAGGGTAGACAGGGAGCACAATATCTATAACATATCCGAGTCGATGAAACTATCAATCGGCAATCCAGCCTTACAACATCGCGTACGGTATAACCCATCATACAGCATCCTCGAGTCAAGAGTATGGGTCAATCATCAGGTAAAACTCATCGCGTACGGTAATCCATCGTATGGCGGCATTAAACAAATAGGGATTCTATCAACCTATACAACAATGAGGGTTCGGATCTAAAGTCTCGCACGACATATCACTTGTTATTCTCATAAATATATAGATACACATGTCTCTCAAGTCACATCCGTATCAATTTCATATCATGTCTTGGCAACAGTATCTATATTCTCATATCACCTCGCATCCGTATATCGTCATAACAAACCAAGTCATCTTATCTCATCACATTAATATCTCACATCACGTAATCTTATATATATTTATCCTATTTTACCGATCCCATAACACATCTATCTCAATCTTATCATATTCATCGATCTCATGTCATATCATTATAGCTTTCCACTCATATCTCGATATATGTATTCAATCATTCATACCATCTCCAACTAACTTTTTGACCATATCCGTAGTTTTCCTAGTATAGGTTTCTCCAACTATATTCTATATATATCGGTGACCATTCATAATTTGCAGGGGTGCTATACGTCATCCACCCGACTTCCCCCGTAGATATAAATCTACTCACCTGCAATACTCCTCGCTAGGCCGAAGTCGATGTGCTTCGTCGTCTCGAAAATCCACGCGAAAGTACCCACAATAAATACACAGTCGTAATACCATTAAAATCAATATCCGAAAACCGATACGGCACACGGTGCGCTCATAGGTTAGAACCTATAGCCTACGCATGCAAAAACAACCAAACAACCCTTGTTGTTGACGTATAAATGCCCAACAACTAAATACAATATCAAATACCAAAACCACGAATTCAAATATCGGGAAAATATAACCAAAACACTCTCAACCAGCTTCCAGGTTTTATCTCAGGTTAATTGGGACTAACCAAGCAAGTACAGGGGATAGGTTATAGAGTAATTGAGCTACAGGCCAAACCACAGCATCAAAGCCAATAGGGGTCTGGCGAGAATGCCCTAAAATCCGGCGTCGCCGGCCGTACAGGGGAGATTTAGGTTCGTATTTTGGTGCTGGGTTTCTAGGGGGTTAGCCAAGATAATAGACTTGTTTGTTTATCTCAGAAACATCCCAGATAGCACCAGATTCCTTGTAGGTTAACATAACTTCACAAAACCGACACGGGGAAAATTCTAAGTTCGTGTATCGGGTTCTATTCTCTGTTCTAGGTTCAGAAAATTAATCTCTATGGTCTTATAAACACTCACCACTCCCAATTACAAGTCAAGGTTCCCACTAAACCTCAACTTGGAAATTCTAAGATCACAAATCCACACTTAATCAAACTCTAAACTAAACTAGGATATACTAAGCATAAACAACTTCCCTAAAAGTGTAGGATATACCTCATTTGGCAACTTAAGAATTTTCTTGAGTTGCTCAAAGTCTTCAAAATCCAAACTTGAAAGGTCCATAAGGTGTAGAATGCGGTGGGAATCATTTTTAGTGAAGGGAGTATAGGGTTTTGGTGAAAGATTGGAGATACTTTCATGGGACAGAGGAGATGATGGAGGAGATGAAGAAGATGAAGGAGGAGTTGAAGAAAGATGAGGTGAAGAAATAATGGATGAGAGAAGTCAAGGGTGTGCCATGCCATCCACTCTCTCTCTCTCTCTCTCTCTCTCTCTCGAGTCCATACCCCATGGGTCCCCCTTTCTCTCTTATCAATTATCCTCTCATGTCTTCTCTTATTCTCACCCTCTCACAAGTCTAAATACAAATGGAACAATCACAAAGAAACAACATGCATCAACAATGCAACATAACATGGTGCACTAGCCATGACTAATTAAAAATACGGATTTGGCATCATCGTGATTAGTAGTGCACTAATCGAGTTTAATTTAAACTTGCGTATAATTAATTATAAAAATGCCCTAATCCGATAAATATATTTTTAAATGAATAAATCATTTTAATCTCCAATTATTTCATAAATATTGGTATATATATTTATACCATTTTACGAAAACCCCAAATTCGCAAATCCAGTAGTTTTCGCGAAATATATAATTTTAATATTAAATTCCAAAAATAATATTTTATATTTCTGAAATGTTACAATCTTCCCCCCTAAATAGGTTCGGTCCCCGAGTTTAAATTTAAACCCCTAAATACTAAAACATTTCAATAATCTTGTTCAGATCAACGG
Source organism: Agapanthus africanus (assembly GCA_030015575.1). Lineage (NCBI taxonomy): Eukaryota > Viridiplantae > Streptophyta > Magnoliopsida > Asparagales > Amaryllidaceae > Agapanthus > Agapanthus africanus. Next base: position 146,815,082 of record JASDDO010000001.1, read on the forward strand.
GGCTCTGAAATTACGGAAGATACAGAAATACCACAGCGCATCATGTACGCATGAAAACGAGTACCAAACTCAAGGTCGAACTCCGTCAAGCGTAACGCAATCATCGGAGCTGCAATGGAGATATAGATTTCGCAATCCACTACTGAAATCTAATATACTAATGTCAAGATCATAATATGTATATAGTACGCATCCCTTTAAATTCCTTCAAAAACTGGATAAAACACATGGAAATCTTTTCCGAATCGTCGTGCGATGCGTAGCTCACGGCACAAGTAGCGGACGATCGTTTGTAAAGTAGTAAATATATCAATATATGTTTTTGGTCAAATTATACGTCCCGCCTTTTGAAATATCCCAGAAGGTTTTCCTTGTAAAATTTCGTGTCACTCACGGACACGTAGGAAATAGCGAAACAATAGCTCATTTTTGAAAACCTCTTGGTAAAATTTTAATGTATGCAAAGTACTCAGGCACTTTCCTCACATCAACCCTGCTCGTCTACTATATATAATATAGTGCCCACCATGAAATATATGTTCAAGAGCAAAAACCGGCCTAAAAAAGGCGTATCCAATCATCACGTGCGTCTGGTGCGCACGGAAATCAAAGCCAAATACAAGTGCCACGAATGTGCACAAAATCCAAACTAAGTGTAACGGGTGTGCACGAAAGCATCTGTCAAATGCAACTGGTGTGCATGACAACAACATTCCAGTGCATCTAGAGTGCACGAAAATCTCAACCCAGTGCAACTAACCTGCACGAATGAAAATCTAAGTCAAATACGTCCGACATGCACGAATAAAATCTAAATCAGGTGCATCCAACATGCACGAATAAAATCTCAATCAAGTGCATCCGACATGCATGAATAAAATCTCAATCAAATGCATCCAACATGCACGAATAAAATCTCAATCAAGTGCATCCGACATGCACAAAATCCCATACCATGCGCCTAATATGCGAAAAAATCCAACCCAAGTGCATTAGGTCCGCATAAATGCCCAGTGCAGTAAAGCGTACGAAAACGAGCATCAAGCGCAAACGCACACAAAAACATAAATCTAGTGCAACCAATGCATAAAATAAAAATCTGGCGCAACAAATGCACGGAGTATAAATCTAGTGCAACCAATGCACAAAATACAAATTGGGTGCAACAAATGCACGAAAACTCATCAATAACTCAACTGCGTATAAAAACAACACAGAGTGCACCAAGGTGTATAAAATCATAAACGTGTGCAACTGCATGCACAAAACACATATCAATGCACTGCAAACACATGTGAGCTATAGCGAGTGCAAAAATCAAATCGAGTGCGTACCACATGCACAAAATCTCGTCGACAGTATCGAAATCCACGGAATCATAAATACGTGCAGTCAAGACACAAAATCAATATCAAGTACAACTGATACGCACAAATCACAAACAAAATGTAGCGGTGTATAAACATAAGTCGAGTGCAATAACTGTGCACAAAATGAAATCTCCAGTAGGTGCAGCCATGGTGTACAAAAACAATATCATGAAACTCAACCATCGAAACTCAATTCCAAGAGATAAAAGTGTGATACTCGGATCACGAAACACTAATCACAATAAATGACATTGAGGTACACCTCCTTCAATGTCGAAATTATGCCGGTGCGCCCAAAACTGGCAGAGCAAGAACATCCATTTGCCTCCTGCTCACGGTCTGGCGTCCTCTGTCTCTGGGTCCTCATTTTCTCTGTGGATTACCAATCTCGCAATCTATCGGCTAGTCGGCCCGGTCAGGTATACTAACGGAAACGATTCCGCTCTGGCACTCCTCTGGTCATTTCTTGGCCAATTAGTATGACCACTCGTAAAGCAGAACGTCACTGGCATCGGCCTCTGGCCCTCTGAATACACGTGACACATCTGATCCTCGGTGCAAATCTTATCGCAACAGTGTCCTGGAAGGCACCTGTTCAAGGTCTCTTCCGATCTCGCCTATGCCGAACTGTACGGAGGCTGGTACTCTTGCATAATCTTTTCTCGTTTTCTGGACATCTGCGTTCTCAGCACTGCATTTCCTCGGGAACTGTCCGTATCCCAACGCTTCTGTATACATATCAGATCTCTAATTTCAACGGGGAGTAACAACTGCTCGTTAACATCTCGCACGAACCTCTTATTTCACCCGTCTTCATTATCATCCACATCGAAATCACGTCATGCTATCTGCGTACTGCAATTGTTCTTAACTACAGTCAATCCGGAGTCTCTCACACGGAGTCGAAATTATGAACTCGGTATCTTCATCACTCTATAGAAGATATCTAGCCGAACACATTCTCGGAAACTCGTCCAAATCATCAAAGGAATACACTTTATTCGTCCGTTCTCGATTGACTCACAACGCATCTGGATGAGGTCCTTCTATCTGAAACTGGTCAACTTACCGATCTCACATCGGGGCATCTAACAAACCACGTCCTCTCTTGATCGATCTACTCTAGATTTGACTAAGATTCTCCACACTGGAAATCTTCAACTCAACTGAGTCCGCGTCGGCACATTAAATCTGGCGAATCATATCAATCGCTCAACTCGAGATACACTAGCTATCTCCTTTTAAATATCTGCCTGAATGCTCCAATGGTTTCAGCTCATAAACTCGAGAAGCGATATCCCATCAATCTCAGCAACAGCTGGGTCATCCGTCTGCACGGTAGACAACATCACGATCTCTAAGGTAGGATGTACATCAACAGTCCTCTCAATCTGGCAGCTTCTATCAATAGCTCGATCATCCGGTACAAAACCGAACACTCGCCTCAAATGAGAGGTCACAACACAAACACTAAACCGATACGTTTTCATATCACCAGAAAATACGATAGTCAGTCCTCGTCCATGACGAGCTCGCCCTGACCACATCACTAGCAAGAGCTCAATCTGTGTTCAAACCATGATGACAGGAAACACAAGCATGTATCAATGAAGATAGATCAAAGGAATGAAAGGAATCAATAGATCCAGAATGGATACATGATCATAAGGAGGAACAGAATCAATGAGAGTATGATCATGGGAACGAATAGAATCTAGGATCTCAAATGGATGTATGATCATGGGAAAGAAGAGAATCACAGATCTCAAGATATATACATTCTGAGGTTACTTAAGTGGAGTATCGTATCGTAAGTATGCCGCGGAACATACGTACGGTACATCACTCTACTTGAGTTGCCTACTCCATCAATCAGGGTCAACCTATAGAACGAAAGTTCGGGTCTAATACCCCCCATTAATTCTAAGTTCCGTAAGGTCAAGCCTAGGTTCCAAAATATATACGCCCTAGACTCCGTATATTCAAATTAAGACTCAACCAAGGTTAAACTTAACGCTCTGATACCAACTTTGTCACGACCCAAAATTTAGCAGTTGCAGGTGGAACACTTTGAGCAGGTGAACGCCATTGATCCTTTGCTTTCTGCACCGTGCAAAACGCCAAATCTTAGAACCTTGAAACCCAAGGGCAACCATTGGCAAACCGCGATTCGTTCGCGAACACGACACATGAAGTGTGGAGTGGAAAGAGGAAAATGTCCCACCGGGCGTGCCAGAATCTGTTCCCCTCCGAAAGACGGCGCAAAAGACTGGACGTCTCGGCACTGAGATTCGGGGCAGATGCTATTTGGTGCTATCCGTCCACCTCTCCGAAGATGCCAAGTTGATTTATGGCACCGTGTATCGAAGGTTTAAACGGATGCGTCCGATGTAGCAGACTTCGTCAGATTCCCCCTCGCTTGAGGGGTTTTTGATTGTGGGGACGCTCTTCCCTGCAGGCGCAAGCCCCTGCAGTTAATTATGCTATCGCATCGCAGTAGCAACTTTCTCCTGCTCCAGATGGTCACTTCGTGTCCTGGGTGTTTGTTTTGTTTGTGGTTTCCCTTGGATTATATACGGAGACTAATTTATGTTGTCGCCCGTAGGACGTGGATTAATCCAAATCCGTATTTTCTTAGATTTGGGTTTGGGGTTTTGTGTTTAAGGATACGTTAGCCATATTTGAGGCTAAGATCAACTTAAACATTCATTAAGGATACATTAGTCTAATTTGAGACTAAGATCGACTTAACGGGATCGTTTAGATCCAACAAAAGAGCATTTGGACTCTATTGTTCTAGTTTAGGGACATAGTGGTCCATTGCCAGTTTAGGGACATGGTGGTTCATTGCCAGTTTAGGGACATGGTGGTCCAACATTCCCATTTTGGGGACGAATATTGGTTTTAGGACATCATAGTCCAACATTCCCATTTTGGGGACGAATATTGATTTCCAGTTTAGGGACATAGTGGTCCATCATTCCCATTTTGGGGACAAATATTGGTTTAAAGACATCATAGTCCAACATTCCCATTTTGGGGACGAATATTGATTTCCAGTTTAGGGACATGGTGGTCCACGAGTTTAAGGACCCCACAGTCCGTAACAATGTGTGGTTGTCGGGACCCGTCACCTCTCTGACGACGTTGAAGGATTATAACGACAAATATCAGAGGAGTTCAGAGATGTACCATCGAACCGGGTGTAAATTGATTTGGGAGAGCAGTTGTGCTCGGTTCAATAATTTGAGGACTTATGGCCAGAATTGGGTTAAGTCCAGTTAGACAATGTCTAACATTTTATTTATTTTTGGCCTATTCGGCCTTTATTTGGGCTCTGCCCTTTGAAGCAATGCATAGCATTTGGCTTTTTAATTAAATGCATTGCATTTAGATTAGGCATGCTAGGCCTTTTAATTGGGCCCTGCCCTTTTTTTAATAATGCATGGTATTTTTATAAGGCCTGTCAGGCCTTTTAATTGGGCTCTGCCCCCCTTTTTAATAATGCAGAGCATTTTGTTTGGTCTGTTAGACCTTTATTTGGGCTCTGCCCTTTTTTTTAAATGATGCACAACATCTAAATTGGGCTCTGCCCTTTCTTAATAATGCATTGCATTAAATGTTCTGACAGTGCGCCACGTGGCCTGTCAGGCGCTTTGCGACAATTAATGAGCGCAAGACGCCAGCGCATGTGGAGGTGACACGTGTCACGCTTTGGTGAGCGCAAGTCTGTTAGCGCAGTGCGCTGTGCCAGTGCGCTGCTCACACGTGGCGAGCTTTGGTGTTGTGCGCCAAACCAAGAGCGTAGTACGCTATATTTTGGAGCGCAAGGCGCAGATTGACACGCGGCGCTTTCTGGTGACTTGCGCCAGTCCAAAGAGCGCAACAACGCAATTTAAGAGTGCAGGGCACTGTTCAATAGCGCAGAGCGCATCTTGATCAATTTTGGATCAAAGAAAAGAATCTTTTAGTTCAAGATTCAAGAACCAATGGTTCATCAAAAGGCAGTGTCTTTATATAGATCAAAAGATCTAGAACTGAAGTAGATTACTTCTTTTTAATTCTTTTTTTATGGTTAGATCTTGATCTGGTTCTTAGATCATTGATCTTTTTAGAAGAAAATTCTTCTTTTTTCCAAAGATTTACCTTTTTCTCTTCGAGTTCTTCTCAAAGTTTTTAGAGGAGTTCTGTATATCTATCTCTGTATGTTTTAGACTTGGAGTCTAGAGGCCTTTATATAGGGCCAATTAGTTTGTTAGGTTGGTTACAGAGATCTTTCTCTGATTGATCTGGGGATATTTCCCCACCGTCGGATCATTGATCCAAGGGCTCTGTTTTACAGAAGATAATCTTCTTGTTTTAATAAGATTAAAAAGATCTTTCCAGAATTTTAAAATCTGATTTAGTGCTGGCACAGTTGGCGCAAGCGCACCTGCGCTTGACACGTGTCGCGCAGCGCAGAGCGCAGCGCAACTGCGCTGACACGTGTCGCGCAGCGCAGAGCGCAAGTCATCTGAAGCGTTGCTTCCTTTATTTTTATTTTAAAACAGAGCCTTACTCTGATTGGGTGCGCTGTCTTGGGCGCAGCGCTGGCATGTCTATTTTTGACACGTGGCGCGTTGCGCGCAGCGCAAGAAATCTGAAGGGTTGCTTCAATTTTTGAATTTTTGAAATTCAAACAGAGCTTTGCTCTGATTGGGGGAAACATACCAGTATATCTCTGAAGCAGCCTTGGCTAGGGACTTCTTGTTATAGCCAATCGAGCACAGTGCAACATCAACCCCCAATACCGGGAGAGACGAAACCCCTCCTATCACTCATTGCCTCCATGTGATTCAGGACTGTACCTAAAAGCCACCATTTTGCACGTTCTCTTGAACGTGGTAAGATGGAAATCAAAGCATAGTGGGAATCACACAAGACTCTATGACGATCTCGGGTCTACAAACAAACCTGTACCGGTGTCACTAGAGAACTACCATCTGACGTGAGGTATAATACCATCTGAGAGTTCTCGGCGAGTCCATTCAGTGTACTCAGTCTCCACTAAGCACCCGTATACCATCTCTGATGTCAAAGACCAATAGATATGGGATCATCCATCGCCCATCTACATAGGTCGAGAAGCTATACATTAGTCTACTCGGGTATATCGATGCCCTGTCTCGATACACCCACGACTAGGAACATTTGAAGGATGTACTTAGTGACTACTCTGTCCCCACTAGTATGATCTGCATCATAATCCTGGTAGTCAAGTACTCATTCTAAGGGCTTTATCAACATGTAACATAGAAACACTCGGTGTACATGTTAAGATAAAAAGCAACCAGATAGCATACTATCATGTCGAGCAAGAAAGTCCGCCCTATATATGTCCAAGCATCCACTACAATATATATCATATGTACAGTAATGGCCTCTAGGGCATACATATAACTAACAGATGCGAGTGAACCCACCTACCAAAACAATCATCCGGAAAGGAGCAGTGTGCCAGCAAACCGCAACGAAACCTGTACGACAAAACCTGCAAGAAACTGTGGCACAACGGGGGTGAGTTGCCAACTCGTGAGTAAAAAACATCACCGAGAAGAAATTGTTGGCTATAGTGCCCTCAAGGTAATTATCATAGTCACAGACAGATGATCATGATGATTGAGGGAGGACCTATACCGATAAAACAGTCTTACTCGAGATGATAGTATGCTATATGGTTTGTCTTTATCTTCATGTATATGTTGATAGAGCCCATAGGATTCTTGCTTGACTACCAGCATTGTGATGGCGATCACATACGTGGGAGCTGGGGGTCTATAAGCACATCCTTAAATGTCCCTAGTCGTGGGAGTATCGAGACTGGGCATCGATACTCCAGTGTAGACTGGTGTATACTTATCTAGACCCTGAAGAGGGGCGGTGGCCGGTCTCACAAGCCATTGGTGTCAGTAGTTCATCTAAGATAGTATACAGGTGCTCATTGGGTTATGAGTACACTGGACGGACTCGCCGGGAATATGCTAGTTGGTATTATACCTATAGTCGGATAGCAGTTCCCTGGTGACATGTGTACAGGTTAGTCTGTCGACCTGAAATTGTCATTTGCCTCGTGTGAGTTCCCACTGTGCTTTGATTACTTCCCTACCACGGCTCAAAGGAGTCGTGCAAACAGGTTTTAGTTAGGTACAGTCCCGAGCCACATGGAGGCAGTGAGCGGATCGTCAGGGATTCGTCTCTCCCGATATTGGAGGTTGATATCGCGCAGTGCACGGGTGGCCATCACTAGAAATCCTCGGCCGGGGTATGTGAGAATTACCAACCCATGATCAATAGTTTCTCGGGTAGTGATGGGTTTCATACCGACAGGAATTATCGCGTTATTAGGGGTCTAACATTATCCACCCCCTAGACTCGATATGCGATACTCTTAGACGAACAGACCGGACTGTACGGATATTGTCACTGACAGGCTCAGTAAGGGTTCGGATGAGTTTGCTCGTCGGCCTTCCTTTCGCTCAATATCTGGGTAGTCGTTACGTACAGCTAGTGCCGCTGACGTGCTTGTGGTTAAACCCACTGCCAGCGTATTGACGAGTCTTTAGAGTCCCACACAGAGGGTTTTCACGGTTCAGGCGATATGGTGTAGTTGATGTATGTTGGAATATACAGGTGTCCGATTGAATATGTGCACAGGATGCACAGACTTTAATCGGACGGTTGATAATACTAACGGCTTAGGATTAAGCCAGATTGTTAAATCAAGTTTTGATTTAATAATATACATATGTATTTATATATATGTATTCTAGTATTATTGCTCACTATTTATTTTCTCTCTTTGGCCATTCGTATTTTCGTACGAATACGCGTATGTGTATTTCGATACATGTACCGGGAAGCATTCCGTATTTATACGGAATGGCTTCTTGAAGATGCCGCCTCATTATTGATTTTATTTATAAAATCACATGTTAATAAATGAGGTGGAAATGGTGACATGGAAAGGCATGGCTTTTGGTCAAAGTATGGGCTTTTTCATGTAGTGATTGGTATGGTGTATTTCTTTATTGTAAAAATGGAAATGAGGATTTTTGTGTGCGGATGAGAGAGGGGCCGGCCACTTTTTTGAGGGTAGGAATTTGCTTATTCTTTTTTTATTAGCTTGGTGCTCTCTCACTCTCATGCTCAGACAAAATACTTAGCCATTTTCATGCCTTGCAATCATCACCTCTTCTTCATCTTCACTTGTTGCTCACTTGAGCTTATGGATGAGAGAAAAAGTTTTAGCGACACTATCCTACACTCCCCACTCTCCACTACTAGCAATTTTGAAGAGTCGGTTGGTTCGCTTGGCGAACCTGAAGCTTGCACCGTTTCCCTCGGATGGATCATCGGAGACGAAGGAAGACCGGCGACCAAAGTCGATCCGCATCACTTGGAGCTTGGAAATGGTTGAAGACTCGAAGGACTTGGTCATTAGGTATAACCATTCTATCTCCTTTTGTTAGCTTGCTAGTTTTAGGGTTAATGGTTTCGATCTTAGAAATCGGGTAATGGTAGCGCCGGGTTTTAGAAATTTTTGTTCCGCATTTGGCCACGGTTCGATGGCCGGGGCGCTCCCATAACCCAACAATGGTATCAGAGCCACCCATTAAACCCTACTAGCTAGTTTGCAAAAGCTTAAAATCTCGATCGATCAAAATTTCCAAATCAATTTTCCTTTTTGCCAAGTTTCTGTCGATTTTAAAACTTGCTCGAAAAATCTTTATGTATAGCTTAAAAATCCGTGCAGGCAATTGTAGAGCACCATAAGAAATTTGGAAGCATGAATCGATATTTTGGCTGCGGAACAGCCGCACAACATGCCATTTGGCGGCGGTTCCGCCGCGCTTTTGTGGCCAAATGCCTCCAAATTTTTTATGGCACTCTCTGACATGGAAAAATGATTTTTGTGATGTTTTGTTTTAGCCCAGATTCTCTTAAGTACTGGTTTGCACTTGAGGCTAGACGGAAATTTTAATCGATCGAAATTTTAACTGTGTAATTATCAGTACTTAGTTTAGCATCTGCGACCGTGAATGTCATTTGATCGGTAAACCTTGTCTAATCGCTATAGTCCTATTAGACGGGTTTGCGAACGTGACATTCACGTTGATGTTCTGTATTGTGCTGTAATGTTGCGGATTTGTCGTGGTGGATAGTTTGGGTGCAATGGTAGTGCAGTTTGGATTTATTTGTACATTTCATATTGCGGGGCGAGCGTCCGACATGTGGACTGCCGTCACCGCCTGTTTGTATATTATTCTTTTGGGGCACGACCGGGTTGAGGTCGATGTCACCCTTGTATATTATTTTCTTTTCTGTACTAGGATTACCCCAAGATGGGGTGCACGGATAGCCGGGTTCTAGAGGGCAACGGGCCCGCATCTCATGGCGTTGAGACGGAGGGGACTTCACTCTAGAATTGGCGGGCTATTCGCCGCACTCGTAGGGGGTACAGGTTGACCCAAGGAGGGGTGCTCAAGTTACCAGATTCCGTGAAGTGCTGGGTGGTCCATTCACTTTGATGAAGTGGGCTGCCTCGCTTCAGGTTTTGGCGGGTAACTTGCCGCGCTCGTAGGGGTCTAGGAGTTCATTGCACAAGCTATCCACACGACCAGGGGAACGTCAGGTTTTCAGTTGTGGCTCAAAGGAAACCCGGGACTCCCAGATTATCTGTATTGTTCTGTGATGCTTATTACTTTTCTGTGATGTTGCATTTATCATGCCTGGGACGATTGTTATATATATATATATATATATATATATATATATATATATATATACACTAGTAGATGTTGTAAATGTTTTGCACCGCGCTAGCCCAGTCCCCGCTCTGTCGTTAGTTAAGTAACCTAACGGGTGATGACGGGACCCAGTGGCAAATGCGGATGGCATATACGTACATTTTATTTTCGTTATTTTCTGGTGTGATTAATTGATGGGACCGTGTTGATTCTTATCAATGCAAGGAAAACAAACCTATATATATATGATGTTGTTGGAACCAAGTTTTTAAAAACTGACATTACAGACGTACGCTTTTGCTTTGCATCGTGGTATTCAGTTTGGAATATCCTGCACCTCATTCGACGAGGCAAGGACCGAGATCCCTTCATCGGGAGTGACCCCTTGAGTAAAAGTTTGCGTCAACGTAATAACTTCAATATAGTCGTTTACTTTTTACTTTGCATCGTGGTATTCAGTTTGGAATATCCTGCACCTCATTCGACGAGGAAAGAGCCGAGATCCCTTTACCGGGAGTGACCTCTTTAGCAAAAGTTTTCGCCACTATATATTTGTAAAAACCACTTGGATTCCTTCAACGATATCAAGTTCTTTACGTTAAAGGTTTTTCGCCGAAAACCAGCCGTAGCCCTCCGTCATTTCTTACAAGTATTGCTTAGTATCCGTGCTGAGTTTGTTGACTGTGTCAAGGCGTAGTGTGCGGTAGCTAAGTAGTGCTTGTTTATAGCATATTAATGCGATTGGTTAGGACAGTCGTACGGCCTTGTTGACTGTGTCAAGGGCTCGTACGGGTGGGTTTAATGCAATCCTGGATAATGACGGGTTAAACTTGACTAGGACTCTTTGATTTGTTGAATGTGTCAAGGTCACTTGGGTCCTAGGGGTAAAAACACACATCGGGAGTTTCAAACATACAGGAAACTTGCCAGGCATGCGCATACCTTCTGGAGTGTGGTGACTTGAGTGGCTTCCATCAAGTTATCATGCAATGATTGTTGGATCCCGATTCCCACTGATGAGTAGGATTACTCTTCGAGTAATTCCGACTAATTCTCCTTTTTAGGTTTGGAGGAGAATTCGAGGATACAGTGGGAGCCATCCAGATTAGATAAAATGATTATCCATTCTGATCTAGGTTAGAGTGCATGCTGAGTGTTTCTTTTCTCTCTCTCTTTGGCATCGACCATGCCCCGACCCTAGACTATGACTCAGTGACCAAGTTAAACCAAACTTTCTTTAAAACACTGGCTTTTGGATTGTCTGAGTTGCATACAACATTGCCACTCCTTCTTTTACCCTTTGCTTTTCTCCAGAACACCCCGTATCACTACGAACATCCAATTCCATTGGATAAATCCATCGTATGGTTATATACGAACTCGAAGGAACCTTTTTTGAGGATGGATTCTGGTTCAAGAGAAATAAGAATAAGGTTTATTCAGTTGTCTTTTATCTTTACATTCTCTCAGGTTACGACTACTCCTAGGATTAGGAGAGTACACCTATTACGCTTATTGGATAGTCTTCTTCCAAACCATAGGCTGGTGTCGAACGGTAGGGAAGGAAGAAAACCATTTAAGCCTAACGAAGGTGTACAGAAGGTAACGACTAAAGACAAATAAAGGGATTTGGAGAGATGGCAAGGAAATATATGGTTTCAATCATGAATCTGGATAATGGAAGAGGCATTACTATGAATACAAGAATACCCCTACAAAACATTTTAATGTTTCAGTTTTACTATGTGATATTAATTGAAAACTGATTTCCCAATTAGGTCTTTACTCCAGGGTATGTATTTACCAGTTTTGATTCTCACATCTGTATGGTTTTGCAGATGATGAGTGGGAGTAAGTTATTGGGAATTAGGTGATCATCCTCATTATATCGGAATTCATTGTAATTGGTGATATTTGAGGAAATCACCTGGGTTGTTTGCCAGACGGCAAGTATTTGATTTTGAATATCCGTTGTTATGCACCAATTTCAAACTGATATATCTGTATGTTTATTTTTATAAAATGAGATATAACTTTTTGAAATTATGTCAATAACATTTATCTATATCAGTTGATGGTTAGGTAAGGAGCATTCAACAGCGGTGTAAGTCTTCATAACCATAGTACGGTTTTCAATCTACTACGCACATGGTTTGAGTTATTAAATTCAGGGGACTTATACAATGTATTGTATGTTGTCCAGTGTCCATTAGGATAGAGGGGTTGGTACTCGTACTATAATCTGTCTACTTGTGACTTCTCCAGATTTAGACACGTGTTTCGCAGAAATACAAAGTCTAAATTTTGAGAAGTTATAAGTACAAGAATAAAGTAGAGAACCATGTGTTGCAAGTATCGGGATTCTTCAAGGTGATCGAAGATGTAGATACTTGCGTATGGTATTCAGTTGATGGTAATGATTTTGAGAAACTTGTTTCTCTTTCAGGTTACTCATAATTGGATGCGCTCCTAAGTTGAGTAATGCTGATCGGCCTCTCTCCATTTGGTTGACATGCACTGGAGACAGCTGCATGATTTGAATCTGGTTCCAATTAAATTAGTGCATTTGTTTCTATATTAGATATATATAGAATCAATTTATATTTTAACGATGTTAAGGTATAGGGAGTCGTCCAGCTGATGCTTAAAACCAGAATCCGGATAAACTCAAGGCACGTTTCTGTAATGGCAGTTTTTGGGTTGACCCGGGCTTTGACGAGGGTTAACTTTCTACCATCTGGAAGATCAATAGTGATATTGTTCTAGACTCGCCACAGTTTTAGTAAAATAGACTTTTTCAGAAAACAGTAGTGGGAGTGTGGTAGAACTGGAAGTGATTCCAGAACCACAAACGATTACGGAAAATTTAATAGGACCTAAAGATTCGATCAGGATGGACATTCCATTAGCCACTCCGCAGATATGGTGGGTAACCTCAGGCGCCCGAAAGGTACTTTGGTATCCTCAAGGACGGTGACAGGGAGGTTCTTGTTTACCCAGACTTGACGCTACTGTTGTTCCAGACTATGAGACCCGGCAGGAGGATAAGTATAGTGTCATTCTAAACTAGCTTTAGAAGTGCACGTGTATATGACTCTGCCAGAGGGTTGTCGTAGTCAGTGGGAGCAGCGGAAGCGTAGTGGACAAGTAGCTTATGTCTATTTATAGACTAAAGCAGATATAGCGGAGATAAATTATCTATTTCTGATGTGACAGTCATGGGCTTTGACTTCATCAGAATAGGGGATGGATCTATTAAGAAGGTAGTAGGGTGTGATGTCCTGGATTTGGATGACATACACGTAGTAGGAAGTGAAATTCATATACTACGATCGGTTATACTGTGGTTGTCACACAGTGGTTTCTCTATATGGGATATGGATATTATATCAGACATTCTGGTTACTAGATCTATGGTTTTAGATCTAGATTTGGGAAGTGTCTCAATCTGGGTACTTAGACAGTATTCTAAAAGTATTTTAGAATGGACGGCTCCTGGCATGGTGGTGAACTTGCAGGTGATGGAGTCACCCTCTCTAAAGGTGTCTTACAGACTAAAAGGGAGAGGGATGTGCATGATTGGCATATCACTTGCTTAGGCAATTGAGTCAATCATGACATGTCAAGTACCACACCAGATGTTGTTTTTGCACTAGATGCAATAAGTTGATATATTAATCCAATCCTGGAGAAAAATGAATGGAAGCAGTTTATGAACATAAGTGGATGTTCTAGGGATTTGATAGCGGCAGCCTCCTTCTGGAGACGGTTATCATTTCAGGCTTCCAAGGTGATCTGGATGACAGAGTGACTGTCAGAGTTATAGTTTTCCCTCTGACGAGGGGCAGTAGTTTGGACAGGTGGTCCAAGTGGATACTGAGGAAGGCATGACACAACATACTGATTAAGTTCAGTAGACGATACAGTCTAAGAAGTTTGCTGGATTTGGAGTTCATTTGTGAACTGGGTCCCATCAGATATCCAGAAATATTCTATGACAGGTATTGCTCATTTCGGGAGATAGTTTTCTCCGCGAAGTTGAGATAAAGATAGACATAGAAAGAAACACTGGAGCGGATCCACCCACTGAGGCTATTTCTCGAACGCAATAGTTTTACAAATGAGGTTTATGAAACTGATTAGTAGAGGAGTTGGATGTTCGGTATCACACGGGCTGTAAGTATGCGACATCGCAATAATTAGCCTTAAGTGCAAGTGGGAGATTGTTGGCTATAGTGCCCTCAAGGCAATTATCATAGTCACAGACAGATGATCATGATGATTGAGGGAGGACCTATACCGATAAAACAGTCTTACTCAAGATGATAGTATGCTATCTGGTTTGTCTTTATCATCATGTATATGTTGATAGAGCCCATAGGATTCTTGCTTGACTACCAGCATTGTGATGGCGATCACATACGTGGGAGCTGGGGGTCTATAAGCACATCCTTAAATGTCCCTAGTCGTGGGAGTATCGAGACTGGGCATCGATACTCCAGTGGAGACTGGTGTATACTTATCTAGACCCTGACGAGGGGCGGTAGCCGGTCTCACAAGCCATTGGTGTCAGTAGTTCACCTAAGATAGTATACAGGTGCTCATTGGGTTATGAGTACACTGGACGGACTCACCGGGAACATGCTAGTTGGTATTATACATATAGTCAGATAGCAGTTCCCTGGTGACATGTGTACAGGTTAGTCTGTCGACCTGAAATCGTTATTTGTCTCATGTGAGTTCCCACTGTGCTTTGATTACTACCCTACCATGGCTCAAAGGAGTCGTGCAAACAGGTTTTAGTTGGGTACAGTCTCGAGCCACATGGAGCAGTGAGCGGATCGTCAGGGATTCGTCTCTCCCGGTATTGGGGTTGATATCGCGCAGTGCACGGGTGGCCATCACTAGAAATCCTCGGCCGGGGTATATGGGAATTACCGATCCAGGATCTATAGTTTCTCGGGTAGTGATGGGTTTCATACCGACAGGAATTATCGCGTTATTAGGGGTCTGACATTATCCACCCCCTAGACTTGATATGAGATACTCTTAGACGAACAGACCGGACTGTACGGATATTGTCACCGACAGGCTCAGTAGGGGTTCGGATGAATTTTCTCGTCGGTCTTCCTTTCGCTCAATACCTGGGTAGCAGTTACGTATAGCTATGTAAGTCCACGTTACCTCTCCCGGTACTTACGGGCTTGCGGAAATGATGAAAAACGATTTTTCTTTTGGTGGTAACATGGACTCAAAATACGGATCTTTGTTAAACAACTATCTAACAATCCTAACAAGAGTTTTACCTACTCGGTTAGGGGTTATACCTTAACTTGAACTCCTTCTCTTGGTCTCCTTGTGGTGGTCGGATGGTTCTCTCCTCGTCGTCTTTTTGTGCCGAAGATGGATCCACCTGAAAGCTTCTACCTTTGGCTTCAACCTCAAACTAGAGGAAACTAGAACACTTGGCTTGCTAGACTTTGTGTGCTAGGATGAGTAGAGGAGTGTGTTGTGTTTTATCTCTATGGTTCTTGCTTCTCAACACATGAGACAAGTGAACCATGAACTAGAGAGAGCAAGAGGAAGAGGGAGAGCTCAAGCATGAGAGAGAAAGGAAATGAAAGAATGAGCAAGACTTTTGCCATCCAAGCTCTCATAATCCAAAATCATGATAACAAGTAATAATAATTGAGTATTATGTGATGGTTGTTATCATATCAAGTGGCCATATCATTTCTTGCATTAAATGCAATGTGTGAACTAATAAGCAAGCCAAGGTCAATGCCAAGAAATGATAGCCATTGTCATGATGATGGTCAACAAGTCCAACCTAGTCAACCGTTCAACTAAGTCAACAAGTCAACAAAGTCAACCATCAACAACCATGTCACAATAATACTTAATTAATATTATTGTTAATCATATTTCTTATTCTCATTAGGGTTTAGCAAAAGTCAACAGTCAACAACCCTAATGAGAATCCTCTGCCTCTGTCTCTCTGTCAACTGTGCATACACACCCGCATCCGCGTTCCGAGGAACACGAATACAAATGAGATAAAACCAATCCCAAAACATACACTATGATCTGGCTTAAACCAAAGCCCGCTAGTGTTAACTGCCCGGATACTAAACGTGCACAAGTGCATGGATGTGACCGAACCCTGTCGCAAAACCATGCGACCTCTACTCTTTTTCCTAAAGGCGAATAGCTCTCTGTGTGGGACTCTAAAGACTCGACACTATGCTGGCAGTAGGTTTAACCACAGACCGCAAGCGGCACTAGCTGTGCGTAACGGTCCCCAGGTAGATGCCGATAAGAAGACGGACAAGGTGAAACCCATCTGAACTCCTACTGAGCCTGAATGTGACAATCTGCGTACAGTCCGGTCTGTTCGTATGAGAATATCGCATGGCGGGCCTAGGGGGCGGTAAACGTCAGTCCCCTAATAGCGGTACAAGTCGTGTCGGAGTGTAGCCCAGAACACCCTGAGATAACACTGGAAACCTACCAGTATATCTCGCTTGCCCTGGCCAGGGACTTTGTGTAATGGCTCTCCTAGACACAGCACGATATCAACCCCCAATACCGGGAGAGACGAATCCTGTCTAACCGTCACTGCCTCCAAGTGCTTCGGGACTGCACCCAACTACTACCTGTTTGCACGATTCCTTTGAGCCGTGGTAGGGTAGTAATCTAAGTACAGTGGGAACACACTCGAGGCGAAGTGACAGTGTCAAGTCAGCGGACTAAGCTGTACTCATGTCACCTGGGAACTGATAACTGACGATAGGTATAGTACCAACCAACAGTTCCCGACGAGTCCTGTCCAGTGCACTCGTAACCTAACGAGCACTCGCATACTATCTCAAGTACGACGTACTGACGGCTGTGGGACAGACCGTCTCCCCTGCTGGGATGAGAAGCGCATACGCTAGTCTACTCAGGAGTATCGATACCCTGTCTCGATAGTCCTACGACTAGGGACCTGCATAAGGATGTGCTTGTGGATTACCCAGCCTCCACGAGTGTGACTGCCATCACAACGCTGGTAATCAAGCAAACATCCTAAGGGCTCCACTAATGTGTATAGGTGATATACTGAAAAAACACATGTACACATTAAAGTAGAAACAAACCAAGTAGCATACAACTATTTTGAGCAAGATTGTCTATACAAGGTGAATATCCCAAGCTTCCATTAAATAATATACAAACTAGTATGATACAATAATGGCCTCTAGGGCATATACACTAACAATCTCCCACTTGCACTAAGGCCATGTACTGGCGTATCGAAGACCTATCATCTCGATCAACCGCTCGAACTGAGCCTGGGATAAGGCTTTCGTGAATGGATCAGCAGTGTTATCTTCCGTAGCAACTCTCCGAACCTCGATCTCCTGGCGACCCACGATCTCCCTGATCAGGTGATACCGCCTCAAGATGTGTCTGGACTTCTGATGGGACCTGGGTTCCTTCGCTAAAGCTATAGCCCCGTTATTGTTGCAATACAGAGGTATTGGATCAACAATGGACGAAACCACCTGAAGTTCTGTTAAGAACTTCCTTATCCAGACGGCTTCTTTTGCGGCATCTGCAGCAGCAATATATTCCGCTTCCATCATCGAGTCAGCAACGGTTTCCGGTTTGGAACTCTTCCAACACACCGCCCCTCCATTGAAGGTAAAGACATAACCCGACATGGACTTGGAATCATCCTTATCACTCTGGAAGCTGGAGTCAGCAAAGGCCTCGATCTGGAGGTCTTTTTTGCCATACACCAAGAACATCTCCTTAGTCCTTCTCAGGTGCTTGAGAATGTTCGTTACCGCTATCCAGTGTTTCTCCCCAAGGTTTGACTGATACCGGCTTACCACACTCAGTGCATAAGCTACATCTGGTCTGGTACACAACATCGCATACATTATAGAGCCTACCGCAGAAGCGTGGGGTATAATAGACATGCGATCCCTTTCCAAATCAGTCTTGGGAGACACCTCTTTGGAGAGGGTGATCCCGTGACAAGCCGGTAGATTACCGCGCTTGGAATCTTCCATACTGAATCTTTTCAGTATGGTGTCGATATATCTGGACTGTGAAAGTCCTAATATCCTCTTGGATCTGTCACGAAAGATCCGAATCCCCAGAATGTACTAGGCATCACCTAGGTCTTTCATGGAGAACCTGTGTGACAATAACCCCTTGACAGATTGTAGCATAGGAATGTCATTTCCTATTAAAAGAATGTCATCCACGTACAAAACGAGGAATACGATAGTTCTTGCTACAAATCTACTATAGATGCATGGTTCATCTGGATTTTTTATAAAGCCAAATTCTTTGACTGTCTCATCAAAACAGATGTTCCAACTCCGCGATGCCTGCTTTAGTCCATAGATGGACTTAAACAACTTGCACACCTTTCCGCTGCTCTCACTCTAAATGAAACCGTCTGGCTGGTCCATATAGACACACTCCTCTAAATTTCCATTTCTAAAAGCGGTCTTTACGTCCATCTACCAAATCTCATAATCTAGGAAGGCAGCAATAGTAAGAAGGATCCGAATGGATTTCAGCATAGCCACTGGAGAAAAGGTCTCGTCATAGTCCAAACCAGGTCTTTGACGAAAACCCTTTGCAACAAGTCTAGCCTTATAGGTCTCAACCTGTCCATTTACACCAATCTTCCTTTTGAAGATCCACTTGCATCCTAGGGGTTTTACCCCATCTGGAGCAACGTCCAACGTCCATACTTTGTTGGTGTACATGGACTCCATTTCGGTCCGCATTGCATCCAGACATTTTACCGAGTCAACGCTCTGAATGGCCTGCTGGAAGCTAGACGGCTCATCATAATCAATGATGCAATCCTCTCTATCCCCGTCTATGAGAAAACCGTAGTATCTCTCGGGCGGATGAGACTGCCTACTACTCCTGCGGAGCGGCGTAGGAATGTCATGTTCTTTTGAACCCACTGGTTCTACTAAGCTTTCAGTAATAGTCCGTGGTTCTGGAATTTCTTCCAGTTCTATTGCGCTCCCACTTAATTCCTTTTCTAAGAACTGGTGTTCCAGAAAATGGGCATTACGAGAAACAAAGATCTTTTGTTTCTCTGCGTAATAGAAGAGATACCCCCTGGAGTTCTTTAGGTATCCCACAAACTTGCACAGTACTGAGCGTGCCTCGAGTTTGTCCGCATGCTGCTTTTTGACAAAAGCTGGACATCCCCAAATCTTCAGATATTGAAAATAGGATTTCTTCCCACTCCATATCTCATATGGTGTGGTAGGCACAGTCTTAGTTGGAACTCGGTTCAAAAGGTATGCAGCTGATTCTAACGCATATCCCCAGAATGATCGCGGTAACTCAGCGTTACTCATCATGGAACGTACCATATCCAATAGGGTCCGGTTCCGTCTCTCCGATACACCGTTATGTTGCGGAGTGTATGGAGGAGTAAGCTGAGAGAGAATTCCATTCTCTTTTAAGTAATCCAGGAACTCGGCACTTAAGTATTCACCACCTCGATCAGATCTCAGTGTCTTGATACTTTTGCATGTTTGTTTTTCTACTTCATTCTTATATTCCTGGAATTTTCCAAAGGCTTCGGATTTATGTTTTATTAAGAAGACATATTCATACCTTGAAAAGTCATCCGTAAAAGTAATGAAGTAAGAATAACCGCTTCGCGCATGTGTAGACAATGGACCGCACACGTCGCTGTGTACGAGTCCCAAGAGCTCGCTCGCTCTTACTCCGTGTCCAGTGAATGGAGTCTTTGTCATCTTTCCTTTGAGACAGGATTGACAAGTTGCATATGATTGATATTCGAACGGATCCAAATATCCTTCTGTATGTAACTTCGTCAACCTTCTCTCATTGATGTGACCCAGTCTACAATGCCATAAAAAAGCCTGATTTGTTTTCGGAGACTTTCTTTTGTGTGTATTCTGGACATTGAAAATCTGTGGTTGGTTTAATACGTATATTCCATTGCTTAATGTACCTGACCCAATCAAAACTTGATTAAGATGAATGTTCACAACATTACTTACAAATGCAAATTCATAACCTTCTTTAGATAATAAAGATACAGATATGATATTACAGGTTGCATTGGGTACAAAATAACAATTACGCAAAACCAAAACGTGTCAATCTGACAACCCCAGGTGATAGTCCCCCACGGACTCAGCAGCCATGCCAGCTCCGTTTGCAACTCTGAGGGTCATATCACCTGCCTTCAAAACCCTACGCCTTCTCAGTGCCTGTAAAGAATTACAGATATGAGATCCTGATCCGGTATCCAATACCCAGGATGTAGAGTTTATTGATAGACAGTTTTCAATAACATACACACCTGAAGCTGAAGTCGCAACTTGCTTCAGATCCTGGGTTCTGGCCTTCCAAGCCCTGCAATCCTTTTTCCAGTGTCCACTCTTGTGACAGTAAAAGCATTCTTCCTTTCCCACAAGCTTTCCCGCTACCTTTGTTGCCTTTGTCTTTCCCTTCGTATCCACTTTACTAACACCGCCCCTTGGTTTGGCGGGGGCTTTCTTCTTCTTTCCCTTGGCTCTCGCCTTGGACCTAGAAGAGGAAGATCCTCCTACAAACAAAGTGGATGTTTCCCTACCTTTCTGCAGAGTGCCCTCTGCACTCCTCAGTATGTTGAGGAGTTCTGAAAATTCAACTTCTTTTTCTTGCAAGTTGAAGTTCAGGATAAACTGGGCGTAAGTGGAAGGAAGGGACTGGAGAATCAAGTCCGTGTAGAGCTCGTTCTCTAACGTGGTCCCAAGGTCCGCGAGCTCCTCAATGAAGCTAATCATCTTAAGCACGTGTTCTGCTACCGATGATCCGACGGCCAATCTCGCCGAAAACAGCTTTTTCGAAACTTCGTATCTGGCGATACGGGATTGCTCTCCATACAGTTCTTTTGTATGGAGAAATATGGATTCAAGGTCCATATTCTCGTGCTTCCTCTAATGTTCATTGTCCATAAAGGCAAGCACGAGGCACTTAGCCTTCGCGCAATCGATTTCCCAGGTCTTACGGATTTCCCTATCCGCGACGCTGGTTTTGGGACCTGGGACAGGGGGAGCTTTGGTGGTAAAGAGATACCCCAACTTATCATAAGTGATTGCCATTTTGACATTCCTGAGCCAATCTTTGTAGTTTAGCCCTGTCAGTATGTTTTTATCTAGTAGTAACTTAAGTCCAGTCATGATGTTTGGTCGCTGCAATTAGGAGAGAGAGAAGAAACACTTTAGCATGATGCTCTTGCAAGTTTAGAGTGGTTTTTAATTTGTCTAAACAGGATGGCTCCCACTGTCTCTCGAATCCCTCCTCAAACCAAAAAGGAAGAATTAGTCAGGATCAATCTCACCGTACAATACTTGCTTAACCGTTCAGCCAGGCTAGTGTCGGTACTCCGAGGGAGGTTTTCCAACGCTTTCGCGAAGTTCCTTAATTAAATAACCTATTTTCCCTGGGGGCGTAGCCCCGCTAACACTTTTCTAGACACCTACTTGGTTTATAGCATTGATCGTTAAGTGAGAAATTTCCTGAGGAGTAGCATATACTCACAGTAGGATCGGGATCCAAATATCATCGCGTGACAAAACTGAAGGAATCCTACCAGAATCATCACACTCCAAATGGTATGCAGCGCTAGCAAGTTTCAGTTTCTTTTGAAACTTCCGATGTGGATTTTTGCCCCATGCTCTTATGACCTTGGCGTGAGGTCAAACTGTCATAAGTCACATGTCAAGTTCTTCCCATCATTATCCAGGTTAATTTGAACCCACCCGTACCTATCCTTGACGTAGGCCAAAATGGCAGTACGACTGTCTCAAATCAACGCATTCTATCTATGCAACAGATAAATATCCGGTAGCTACCAATCACTATGCCTTGGCGTGAGGTCAAAATACATAGCTTGAATACTACCGAATATTTAACTGAAATGATGGAGGGCTACAGATGGTTTTGGCGAAACCGTGAACGTAGTGAACTTGATATAATCGATGGAACGAGATAGCTTTTAAAAGGAGTGGCTTAAGCTCCGTGTTTAAAAGCTGTTTTTGAAAAGAAACCGAGTGGTTTTGAAAGTGTTCCAACGACTCAACTTTGGTTTATTTTCTTGCATTAATTTAATGCGTCCCATCATTTAATCCTACCATTGCAGAAAACAACGAAAATATGACGTACGCTTATGCCATCCGCATTCGCCACGGGGCCCCGTCATTACCCGTTAGGTTACTTAACTAACGACAGAGCGGGGGCTGGACTAGCGCGGATGCAAAACATAAGCAACGCCTAAATAGATATCATTTATAGATATACACATTCGTCACATGCAATGATAGCCATTCCAGATCACAGATGAACACATTGGATATACTAGGAATCTGCAATCCGTACGAGCCTGTAACGAAGAGCGGATTACACGGTCGCGATGAGTAGCCAAGACCCCACCCTAGACTCCTACGGGTGCAGCAAACTACCCACTAACTACCCGAAACGAAGCAACCTCCCTCAACACCGTGAGTAGGCCACACGGCACTTCGAGATACCCGGTAGTTTGTGCACCCCACCTTGGGTCTATCCTAGGAGCAAAAACAGTAAAAGAAATTATACAATGACGGCTACAACCCCATCCCAGTTGTGCGGCCATATAAATAATATTATATCAATTACAAATTACATGAATTGAAAGAAAAAGAAAACTCTCATCTTACAACCCCCCGGCTATTCATCCGCGACAATCCAATGAATTCATATACATATACCATCAACATTACATATCACAGATATGTATAACCCCCACTAATCGACGTATAGCGATTAGCAGACGTTCAATACATATATCACATCACAGATATAACCCGTTAGCTTAACTCTTTAGAAGTTCGATCAAAATACGGACTTTTAAGCCCCAAAAACAAATTTTGCTTTCTAGAAAATCTGGGCAGAAAAAACATATTGTAAAAATCCCAAAACACCCCAGTAAACACACTGCAAGAAAATTCGCCCACGACCGAGTCAACTCGGCCGCGGATCCGCGGCGGGAGCATGCTCCTGCCGCGGTTCCGCGGCGCTTTGACCGAGTCCCTGAACCAATTTTCTACAGTGTGTTATAAAAAGCCTGAGCCTATTTTTAGTGTAAAATTTATTTTTTTTGAACAAGGAAAAAAATCGGCAAAAACTATACTTTTCGGTCGTGTTTCGTGACTTTTTGTCCGATCGAACTTCTAGTTACTTTGCTAACATGTTAGATAGTGTTTAACCTGGCTCTGATACCACTGTAAGTCCACGTTACCTCTCCCGGTACTTACGGGCTTGCGGAAATGATAAAAAACGATTTTTCTTTTGGTGGTAACATGGACTCAAAATACGGATCTTTGTTAAACAACTATCTAACAATCCTAACAAGAGTTTTACTTACTCGGTTAGAGGTTATACCTTAACTTGAACTCCTTATCTTGGTCTCCTTGTGGTGGTCGGATGGTTCTCTCCTCGTCGTCTTTTTGTGCCGAAGATGGATCCATCTGAAAGCTTCTACCTTTGGCTTCAACCTCAAACTAGAGGAAACTAGAACACTTGGCTTGCTAGACTTTGTGTGCTAGGATGAGTAGAGGAGTGTGTTGTGTTTTATCTCTATGGTTCTTGCTTCTCAACACATGAGACAAGTGAACCATGAACTAGAGAGAGAGCAAGAGGAAGAGGGAGAGCTCAAGCATGAGAGAGAAAGGAAATGAAAGAATGAGCAAGACTTTTGCCATCCAAGCTCTCATAATCCAAAATCATGATAACAAGTAATAATAATTGAGTATTATGTGATGGTTGTTATCATATCAAGTGGCCATATCATTTCTTGCATTAAATGCAATGTGTGAACAAATAAGCAAGCCAAGGTCAATGCCAAGAAATGATAGCCATTGTCATGATGATGGTCAACAAGTCCAACCTAGTCAACCGTTCAACTAAGTAAACAAGTCAACAAAGTCAACCATTAACAACCATGTCACAATAATACTTAATTAATATTATTGTTAATCATATTTCTTATTCTCATTAGGGTTTAGCAAAAGTCAACAGTCAACAACCCTAATGAGAATCCTCTGCCTCTGTCTTTCTGTCAACTGTGCATACACACCCGCATCCGCGTTCCGAGGAACACGAATACAAATGAGATAAAACCAATCCCAAAACGTACACTAGGATCTGGCTTAAACCAAAGCCCGCTAGTGTTAACTTCCCGGATACTAAACGTGCACAAGTGCATGGATGTGACCGAACCCTGTCGCAAAACCATGTGACCTCTACTCTTTTGCCTAAAGGCGAATAGCTCTCTGTGTGGGACTCTAAAGACTCGACACTACGCTGGCAGTGGGTTTAACCACAAACCGCAAGCGGCACTAGCTGTGCGTAACGGTCCCCAGGTAGATGCCGATAAGAAGACGGACGAGGTGAAACCATCTGAACTCCTACTGAACCTGAATGTGACAATCTGCGTACAGTCCGGTCTGTTCGTCTGAGAATATCGCATGGCGGGCCTAGGGGGGCGGTAAACGTCAGTCCCCTAATAGCGGTACAAGTCATGTCGGAGTGTAGCCCAGAACACCCTGAGATAACACTGGAAACCTACCAGTATATCTCGCTTGCCCTGGCCAGGGACTTTGTGTAATGGCTCTCCTAGACACAGCATGATATCAACCCCCAATACCGGGAGAGACGAATCCTGTCTAACCGTCACTGCCTCCAAGTGCTTCGGGACTGCACCCAACTACTACCTGTTTGCACGACTCCTTTGAGCCGTGGTAGGGTAGTAATCTAAGTACAGTAGGAACACACTCGAGGCGAAGTGACAGTGTCAAGTCAGCGGACTAAGCTGTACTCATGTCACCTGGGAACTGATAACCGACGATAGGTATAGTACCAACCAACAGTTCCCGACGAGTCCTGTCCAGTATACTCGTAACCTAACGAGCACCCGCATACTATCTTAAGTACGACGTACTGACGGCTGTGGGACAGACCGTCTCCCCTGCTGGGATGAGAAGCGCATACGCTAGTCTACTCCGGAGTATCGATGCCCTGTCTCGATAGTCCTACGATTAGGGACCTGCATAAGGATGTGCTTGTGGATTACCCAGCCCCCACGAGTATGACTGTCATCACAACGCTGGTAATCAAGCAAAGATCCTAAGGGCTCCACTAATGTGTATAGGTGATATACTAAAAAAACACATGTACACATTAAAGTAGAAATAAACCAAGTAGCATACTACTATTTTGAGCAAGATTATCTATACAAGGTGAATATCCCAAGCTTCCATTAAGTAATATACAAACTAGTATGATACAGTAATGGCCTGTAGGGCATATACACTATCAGTGCCACTGACGTGCTTGTGGTTAAACCCACTGCCAGCGTATTGACGAGTCTTTAGAGTCCCACACAGAGGGTTTTCACGGTTCAGGCGATATGGTGTAGTTGATGTATGTTGGCACATACTGGTGTCCGATTGAATATGTGCACAGGCTGCACAGACTTTAATCGGACGGTTGATAATACTAACGGCTTAGGATTAAGCCAGATTGTTAAATCAAGTTTTGATTTAATAATATATATATATGTATTTATATATATGTATTATAGTATTATGGCTCACTATTTATTTTCTCTCTTTGGCTATTCGTATTTTCGTACGAATACGCGTATGTGTATTTCGATACATGTACCGGGAAGCATTCTGTATTTATACGGAATGGCTTCTTGAAGATGCCACCTCATTATTGATTTTATTTATAAAATCGCATGTTAATAAATGAGGTGGAAATGGTGACATGGAAAGGCATGGCTTTTGGTCAAAGTATGGGCTTTTTCATGTAGTGATTGGTATGGTGTATTTCTTTATTGTAAAAATGGAAATGAGGATTTTTGTGTGGGGATGAGAGAGGGGTCGGCCACTTTTTTGAGGGTGGGAATTTTCTTGTTCTTTTTTGATTAGCTTGGTGCTCTCTCACTCTCATGCTCACACAAAATACTTAGCCATTTTCATGCCTTGCAATCATCACCTCTTCTTCATCTTCACTTGTTGCTCACTTGAGCTTATGGATGAGAGAAAAAGTTTTAGTGACACTATCCTACACTCCCCACTCTCCACTACTAGAAATTTTGAAGAATCGGTTGGTTCGCTTGGCGAACCTGAAGTTTGCACCATTTCCCTCGGGTGGATTATCGGAGACGAAGGAAGACCGGTGACCAAAGTCGATCCGCATCACTTGGAGCTTGGAAATGGTTGAAGACCCGAAGGACTTGGTTCATTAGGTATAACCATTCTATCTCCTTTTGTTAGCTTGCTAGTTGTAGGGTTAATGGTTTCGATCTTAGAAATCGGGTAATGGTAGCGCCGGGTTTTAGAAATTTTTGTTCCGCATTTGGCCATAGTTCGATGGCCGGGGCGCTCTCATAACCCAACAGAAATCGCATGTATGACTCTATCCCAGGTCATACCATAATATCCATATAAAATATAACCTGAAACATCTGCTAATGGCCAGGGTAAACATATATACATAAGTGTAATACCAAGTGCTCGTGTCAGTGCCTCAGGTAGCAACATATCATATATATGATGTATAAATGCATGAAAACAGAATACATCTAAATGAGAAAACTGTTTTTTTTATCTCAGTGAGATTTCTGTATAAAATCGAAGTATCATCAATGAAATCAACAGAGAATCAGTGTCTAGCATCAACACAAAATATATATCTCGCTATCTCAATACCTCGGACTCCGGCAATCCGGACCGGCCTATATCATCAAATCTCAATACCTCAGGCTCCGGCAATCCGGACCGGCCTATATCATCAAATCTCAAGACTACGTCGGTATCCTCCGGATATCCGCCGCATCAAAATCGCCGGTCGGTAGTGCTCCCCTGCTAGGCTCAACGCCATCATCTGCGACCATCTTGCCCTGGGGTACCGCACCGGGTCCACCATGCACCCACAGACGGTTCCTCCTCCTCCTCGAATCGGGTGTATGATATCGCTCAAGAGCCGAGAAAACTCATGGTGGACATATCTCACATCATAACATGAGAAAACCGCAATTTCTATTTTTTGAAAATGATAATGAGTTTATAAAATCCTTGCGGTTTCTCCAAATCCATAAATCTCATGGAAAATCCGAATCCCATAATCAAAAGTCAATAAACAGTGAATACCATAATATTGTATGACAAATGAAAATACACATGCATGAGATATCACAGTAATAAATGCAATGTCTAAGCTATCATATAAAAGCAAGCGCACTAGTACTGTGTCGAAACTATCAAATAACAATTTATACTGATGAAGTGGTGTTTTCTAATGTGTACGTGACATGAAAATTACCGATGATGATGTGTGTGAGCCGGCAAGTAAGTGTACGTGGAGCATACGCATCATCGGTAATGGTGCTGGTGTCCTAACAGCAGGGTTTCATAATAACTACGAAAACACATTTAAGCATGCAATGCGATGCAAATAGCAAGAATATACGGAAAATGAATTGTAAACGCAACAATAAAGAATGTACATAAAATATATGAGTCATACAGTTTGGCATTTGAAATAAAACTAATCGTGGTGTTTAAAAAATAGGAGCTACGATGTTTTTAAGAAATGGTACGTTCTTTGAAATATCCGTAGTATCCCTTGGCCTGTCTTTAAAATACTCACGATTCGTTAGTTTTAGAAATAAGTATGACTCGAGTCCAGTCTAACATCTACTAAGTAAACTACAGGACTAAACTAACAGACTAGTCGAAGGGTAAGGAAAACCACCTAAATCTGAATCGATAAATATATATCTAGTAGTCGGTGATCCCGCCTCAATAGTGTCACGTACGATACAATATATAATATGACATCCTCGAGTCAAGAGTGCGGATCTATCATCATAATTATATCTCGTACGGTAAATCTATCGTACGGCATCCCAAATCTGGGTACGGGTCAAATTTATCTCATTATTCCTCTGGTATCCTTATCATCATATCCTGAATTAGGGGTACTGATCTAAAGTCTAGTACATTTCGATACCATCAACATATATATATGCGTGTGTATGAAAACACATCGCCTAATGATCCGCTATAATATCATGTTGTATCTCATAATACGAACCAAGTCACATCACCGATCTCGTGGCATCATGCCCAATCACATCGACTCATCTCCAAGTACCATATACTATCCTCATCATCCATGTATATGTATACATACATACATACATATATATATATACATACTCACATACATATATGTGTATTTATATATATATATATATATATATATATATATATATATCCCCATATCCGCACAAGTAAATCAAATGTATGCGTGTGTGTGTGCGTGTGTGCAAATCTTTACTCTGGGTTTTCGCGACTAAGAAACTAAACTAAGTT
Organism: Agapanthus africanus; assembly: GCA_030015575.1. Lineage (NCBI taxonomy): Eukaryota > Viridiplantae > Streptophyta > Magnoliopsida > Asparagales > Amaryllidaceae > Agapanthus > Agapanthus africanus. Next base: position 146,843,705 of record JASDDO010000001.1, read on the forward strand.
ACTTCTAATTAGACTAAAACTAACCCATGAACACCTAAAACCTATCTTGATAATCATTAGACTCACAATACACACATACACACACACACACATATATATACGTATTCGTATACTGCACAACGAAACTGAGGGGGTGCTATACGCCATCCACCCGACTTCCCCTGTAGATATATATCTACTCACCTGATCCCTGCTTGCCGAACTCGATGTCGCCACGTTCTTGCTTGTCGTCCCGAAGTTCACGCGGAGGTACCTACATATCATAACATATCGTGCTGCATTAAAATCCAATTCATAACCAAAACGACACACGAATCGTACATAGGTTAAAACCTATGGTCTACGCATGCAAGAAAGGCCCAACAAATCCTCGATGTCGATGTACAAATGACAAACTATCGAGTTAAAACCCAAATACCAAAACTCAAGCTAAAACGAAGTCGCAAAACAAAGCAGCAACTCAAGAAAACACCTCCAGATTTTACCCTAGGTTGAATTAGTCAATTTTGCACATGTGGAGGGTCTAGTTTACTGAAGATAAAGTCATGGACCAAACACGAATCCCAACACCCCTACCCTGGCCGCAATTTGCGGCCAGAAGGAATAAATTTGTCGCCATGGATGGGAGTTAGGGTCTCGGGGCTCTAGGGTAGCTTCTAGGTTGATTGCACGACTCACTGTGATTGCTAAATAATTTTCAGGGTCTCCGGGTGAGAGCAGATCACAAAACTACACCAAAATTCCTATACAAATCCGACGTCGGGGATTTCTAAGTTCATGACTTGGGGTCTTAGTCTCTGATTTAGTCCAAGTTTTAACACAAAAGGAGGTTTGTAGTCACTAACACACTCACATGCATCATCACAAGTCAAGAATTCCACAAAACCTCATTTAGGAATTTTCTAAGTTCACTAAACCTCACTAAACAAACTCTAAACACGTATGAATGCTTAAGTGAATGAAATACCATACTAAGTGTGAAGGAATTATCTCATTTGGCAACTCAAGAAATTTCTTGAGTTGCCCCAAGTGCTCAAAATCCTAGCTTTCTTGGTCCAAACTGCTTGTAGTGAGCTTGTGCACATTTTTAGTGAAGAGAAGATGATGTTTTGATGTGGGATTGAGGGTGTTTGTGAGGGTTTAGAGGAGGTGGGAAAAGAGGGCAGCCATGGAAATGAGGAGAAGGGAAAATGATGAAGAGGAATGGAGGAAGATAAATAGGAGCTTTGGTCAATTGACCCCTCACCTCTCTCTCTTTTCTCTCTCTTGCCCATACTCTATTCTTTATTATTTTCCCTTTTCTTTTCTATTTTCCTTTTTCTTTTCTTCTCTTCTCATTTAAAAAGCCATGCATGAAAAATAAGGAAAAAACCCTGGTAGAAAATGTAACAAATGTGTAATATGATATGGTGCATGCCATATGCACAAAACACCATCATTGTGTGATTAGATACTAATCGCGTTTAGTAATACTTACTTATAGACAAATCATTGTATACTACATTGCAAAATTCCCAATTTTCATAAATTCATTTAAAATCAATAATTGATATAAATTTCCAAATATTTCCCAATTTATCGGTATTTAATTATACCGTATCATAAAAACTAATCTCCACACATTAAAATATTCATAATATTTATTATTTTAATTATATAAATTCCCAAAAATAATATTTTATTTTTCTGAAATGTTACGGGGTCGAGAAACTACTGATAACACTTACCAGTAAATCTCATCATCAGCCCTGGCCAGGGACTTCCTGTTATAACCAATCGAGCACAACGCAACATCAACCCCTAATACCGGGAGAGACGAAACCCCTCTTATCGCTCATTGCCTTCATGTGACTCGGGCTATACCCAAAATCCACCTGTTTGCACGCTCTCTTGAGCGTAGTAGGGAGGAAATCAAAGCACAGTGGAAATCACCAAAGACTCTATGACGATCTCGGGTCTACAGACTAAGCTGTACCAGTATCACCAGAGAACTGCTATCTGACGATAGGTATAATACCATCTAAGAGTTCTCGGCGAGTCCTGTTCGGTGTACCCATTCTCCAATGAGCATCTGTGTACAATCTTTGATGTCAAACACCAATAGATGTGGGATCATCCATAGCCCAATACAGGATCAAGAAAAGTACACACTAATCTACTCTGGATTATTGATGCCCTGTCTCGTTACTCCCACGACTAGGAATAATTAAAGGATGAACTTGTAGACTACCCTGGCCCCACTAGTGTGATCTGCATCATAGTCCTAGTAGTCAAGTACACATCCTAAGGGCTTTATCAACATATGAGAGAAAGATAGTATCACAATACCAGTCTACATGTTAAGATAAAGTGCAACCAGATAACATACTATAATGTCGAGCAAGAATGTCCTCTCTCTATATGTCCAAACATCCATTATAATATACAATCATGTACAATAATGGCCTCTAGGGCATACATACAACTAACAACGTTTTCCTTTTCCATTCAACTGCCGCGCGAGACCATTTTCTATATGGCAGTACGGAGGTCTAGTTTGGGAAATAGTTTGGAGCCGGTATTATTTTGGGAAATATTTAATTAAATAGTGTTATTTTGGTAAAAAATTCTAAAACAACAATATATAGTTTGACTTGTGTATATGTTAACATGTGTCCAAAGCCTCTGCTTCATGTATGGAGTGGAAGATTCGAAAATCCTAGCATTGACATGAAAGTTATTATTCGGTAAGTAAAGCTGTAGTATGATGCTTAATATAATTTAATCAGTCCTAATAATATTAATATAGTTGCGATCCAAAGGAGTCATCAATAACCAAGTCTTCGGTGACGGTGGCCTGTGGTAGGGTGGTGATATCAAAGACCACGACAACAACTAGGAAAGGCAACCATTAGGAGTTCGTAAATACATGTAGATACAATAACAACACAATTTCTTTATTTGGTTTAAAGGTAGTTCAAGCTGTATGCTTTACAAAAAATCTATTTGGTTCAATACAGCTGCAATACATAAATTTTTGTTTTTTGGAGTTTCAACACATGTAGTTGCAAAAGCGCACAATGTGAGCGTAGTTGCAACTACATGTTTTCCAACGCAAATTGTTTTTCCAAATCTAAGGAGTCATTTTTGATTATTCATATAAACGATATAACCGAAATAATTCCCAAATCTTAAAATATAAAATAACAATTTTATTAAAAGGAGTAAAAATAACCAATTTATTTAAATAGTGAAACAGATTATATTTTTCGAAAAATGCAAAATGGTATTCATGGTGTGTTTGCTTATTTTACCATTTTCTTGTGTATAATCTTTGATCATTTCCTCTAACAAAAATAGTTCTTTTCTTCTACTTGCAGGAATTTTTAAAACGAAACCATTCCCTTTTCTCCACCCCATAACCCTACTTCCCAAAATGCCCCCGTTCCCAAAATACACCCGCCCCTTCTCTATCCTCAAGCTCCGCCCGCCACCGCCGATCCCCGTATCGGCCTCCCAGCGCCGGTACGTATCGGCCGCATCAGCCACCGCCGCCGCAGCCGCGCGAGATCGGAACTCGAAGAAAACCCTAGTTTATCTTCTTGGGATTGCTGGGGCGATGGTGGGCGCATCGTACGCTGCCGTTCCGCTGTACCGCAGGTTCTGCCAAGCCACCGGCTATGGCGGAACAGTCCAGCGCCGTGAGGTAAATATGTGCCCATTTTATATTTAGGGTTTCTTCAAAAAATGCGATTTTTATTTCTAATCGTGTTGTTTCTGGATTTTGTTTGGTGAGTAATTGAAAGGGCTAGTGATATATAATTTGTCGATGCTCATTCGTTATTTATAAGCTATCGACTGGCTTTAGGAGCTAGTATAAGAGATTATGTAGGTTGTACACGAAGGCGATGCACAAGGTTCCATTGGATTATGGAAAGGGCTACAAAACCAATGGAGAAGACGAACTAACCTCCATGCAGTAAATTTTATCTTATTTAAGCCTTATTAAGCCTCTTCAATTAAGACTAAGGTTAATTGGATATTTTTTTGGAGCTGACATAGCCACACTGATGTTGACCTAGGCCCGGTTTGGCTTTGTTTTAAATTAGGATGCTAGCATCTCATTTGGAGTTGAGATAATTACGCTTATCTCAACCTAGGTCCGGTTTCGCTTTGGAGTTGTGATGCCGGAAGTGCTGTCCTATCTATCTTATACATTGGTGGATGCAATCGAACGACAACTAAGAGACAAGGGACATATCGAGGTGAGTTGTCTTTAGGATAGATTTCCGCCTTCCCAATTGACGCACTTGGATCGCTGAGGTGTAGCCCCAAGAATATACAACGAAACCCCTATTTATGGTTAGCCTTCATACCATGCACTCGGTGATCCCACCGGTTGATGCGGCCACAACCTTGTTCCTGAAAATAGAATAAAACGCGACGGGGAAGACATGATTTTGTGGAGATGAACAGAAAAGATTTTTTATATCTTTATGTTATTCTTTCTTTTACTCGGTAGAACATAACTTTTTATAAAACGATATCAGCATGTTTAACGATCCTCTGCACGTTCTGAGCATTACAATCTTTTCAGATTCGTATGCCCAAAAAGGATATTAATCTCGCATAATATCAACGGAAAACCAAAACAAAAATTTAAATTTAAATATGGATTTTTGAAACTCAAAAGAAGAATAAAAATATCTTACGTTGAAAATGGAATTCGGGCACTCCGTGAGGCTCGGAGCTGGATTTTGCATCCCTTTAGCTGGTGATATGCTTGAACATTCTCGGTGGACACGTTTCTGGATTGAGCCGCTCAATTCCCATTCGGCATGGGCTTGATTCATGTTCGTGTAAGCACATTTCTAGTTCTTACTCACATTTTGCAATATGGTAGTGGGTGTTTATATTTATACCCTTGGACATACAACTCTACCTCTAATGTGAGACTAAGAATGAGGCCAATATGAGCCATAATCTAAAACCAACAATACACACCAAAAAGTCAAAACTTTAATTCGCAAATAAACCAACAAAACCAACATTGCCCCACATGAAATACAATTTTGATATAAAACAAAATTATAAATGAATAAAATTTTGGCAATCACAATGTGCATAAGTTGAAGGTGTTGAACTTTAGACCTTCACTTTAGTAACATGTCTTGTTAGTATAGATACAAAAAGAGCCATGTCTTTAACTTGAATCCATTGCATACAAACTTAACACGTGTACACACAACATGGTCTTTCAATCGCATATGTCAGATTTGCACATTCCGATCATGTGCGTATCTTGGTTTCTTTGGTCTTCTAAAGAATAATAACGTAGTTCTTATAGAAAGCGGCCACTATTTTCTCATTGAGATAGATGAGTCCTTCAAGGGAATTCCACAATAGATACGCTGCCCAATGATTATGGACCCATTAAGAGTTAAAACTCAAACTCCTAACGTTGTAAATTTCCACTATACCATCATAAGAAGCGGCTGTTGAGAAGTTCTCAAATTTTATAGTGCTCAACAAATCACTAATCAATTTCGTCTCTACCTATTGAACCTCTTTTTGGTGCTCTAATCCAAGGTTTGGTGTCCATTATGGTGATTTGCTTAATAGGCTTCAGCCCCATTCTCCTCGACGTCTCTAACACCCGTCTTTCGAATTTAGTTAAAGGTTCTGCCAGATGGTCTTTAAGTCTAGATTTCCCATTATAAATTTTAGATTTAGCCATAGCTATAACAGGTTGGCTATCACATTGAATTGATATAGCATAAATTGTTGGTAATCATTCATATTTTGTGAATCAAAGTTTTGGTCTTTTGATGTATGTTGGTTTGGGCCTATGGCTTATAATGTCTTATTTTTAATCCTATATTGGAAGTGGAGTTGTATGTCTAAGGTATACATATAAACATCCATTACCATATTACAAGTGTGTGACTAAAAGTAGAGAGGACTCATGCGCATATGAGCTGAGCTTGAATGAAAACCAAGTGGCCTGAGTTGGAAACGTGTTAATGGGCATGTGTGCAGTGGGGGTGAGTCTCTGGTTCGAACCTTCCAGGTATCCTCGAGCTCAATTTCGGCACGTAATATATATATATATATATATATAATATTGTTTTTGATGTTTCGATTAATTGTGGATTTGTGTGATCATATAACACGAACATGGGATTCAAAAGAGATTGTAATGTTTGGAACATGCGTGAGAAATTAATTCCGAGCGTTATTCCCTTCCTAATGAGCTTGGATATTCTTTTACAAAAAATAACGCTCGCATTTCTCAGAGAAGAAAGAAAGCAAAGAAACTATTGTAAAGAATAATGTTTAAGTTTTTCTTGTCATTGGATATGTGCTTGTTGCAAGCCATATAAAGATTTGACTAATTTGTAAACTCTATATTCTTGATCAGAAATATCAAACCTTTGGGTTGCTCAATAAATTCTTTTCTAAATCACCATATAGAAAAATGGGTTTTTGGTTAAATTGCATATAAATACCCAAGTGTTTTACTGTTTTCAAACATAAATACCTAAGATTTTTTAAGTAGCACATAAATACCCAACGTAGGCTCTGTTAGCACTTAACTACCTACCGTTAGCCAACCGTCAAAATATTCCTTTTTTGAACCTCAAGTGCATTGCACATGATATTTCTTGATCATTTTTCCCCGTCTCAAATTGAACCTTAATCCTAGCCCTCTTCCCCTCTTCTTCTTTAATTGCCCTAACCTTGTCCCTCTTACTTTTTTCTTCTCAAATTGAACCCAACCCTAGCCCCTTGCTCTCTTCTTTTCTTCTCAAATCGATTCTTAACCATGGCCCTAGCCCTCTTCCCTTCTTTGTATGTACCAAAAAATAAATTGATAACACTAACCTAGTTAATGGAGATTTTTTAAGGTTCACAAATATTTAATGAAATATTTGACGTGGTTGGAGCCGACGAGGTTGGAGTTGGAGTCGACGGCGAGTTTAGAGTCGACGGTGGTGAGGCCGAAGAAGAAGAGGGTTAGGGTTATTTGACTAGGGGTATAATGTTAATTTTGCAATTTTCATTTACGCCGTTAGGTATCAAATTGCCATTGTCAAAGATATGTATTTATGTGCTACTAATAAAAGCTTAGGTATTTATTTATCTGTGAAAACGGTAACACCTTGGTTATTTACATGCAATTTAGCCATGGTTTTGACATCCATTTGGTGTATTTCTAAATTATGTGGAGGTAATCTCATTAAGACTTCCAAGTTGCCCGAGTAATTTATGTCTTATTTTTTTTGGAAACCTTTTACGACCAATCCGGCTTCAAATTTTTCAATGGATTCTTGGTTCTCAATCTCTTACGAAAAATCAACTATCTGAAAGTTTATAACCAGATGGTAGATCCACAAGTTTTGTTGTGTAAGACATTATGTATCCATCTAACTATTAACAACTTATTTTTGAATCATAGAATCTATAGATGATATAGCTCTCACAAATTATTGGTAGTCCAAAGCTACAAAACATTAAGTTAATCATGCCACAAAGTGTTTTCTTCCTTATTTCTGCTATCCCATATTGTTAAGGTGCATAAAGAATAGTTGTCTGATGAATAAAGCCATGTTTTCACAAAATCGGTAAATTTAGTATTCACCATTCCTTATCGGATCGAAGAATTTTTTATTTTATTTTCTAACTTGTTTTCAACTTCAGGTTTAAACGAAATAACGCTTTGAGAAACTTTATTTTTAGATGCAATCAAATAAACATGATAATATTTTAAAACTCATCAATAAAAGTAATAAAGTTTCTTTTTCCATGATCGGTTAAGATGCCATTCAATTTAAAAATGATTAGTGCTCATGTCATTAGCGGGTAAAATATTTCCTAGGTTTTGTTTGAGTAGAAAGCTCACTTTTTTATTTGCTGTTAAAATCAAATCTAGAAATCAAAATTTTAAAGAAATTATTCTTTTCAAGTTATACAATTTCACATGTCCTTATCTGCTGTGTCAAGTATCATAAGAATCAATAACATAATAAACAATAGAAGTATATACAGTTTTAGTGTTTATTCAATTTCATAAAAGGTATAAACGTACAAAGTTTAAACAGACCCATACATACATAACCTTTACTAATAAGATTCCATTCAACAAGATTACAACTCGGATATACTTAAACACAAGTTTGTAACGATGTTTATTTCGTAAATAACCAGAAATAAGATTTGTATTCACATTCAGTATGTGTTGCACGTTATGTAATGGAAGAATCTTTTCCGATGAAAGTTTCAAGTTGACTCTTCCTATACTGAGCACTTTACCTGTGCTAACATATTCCATCATCATCGATTCGTCTTTTCCTACATGATGGTAGGAGAAAAATATTCATGAACATGACATACATGGATGTTAGCAACAGTATCAACCCACCAATATTTGGATTCATAAGATAAATCATATTTTGTACACACCGATACGAAACGTCAATCATTGGTTCTATCAGTATCGGTCTTGTATATCACATCATAAGCTTGAGACAGAGCATAGTCTTGATGTAGAAGTTTGGCCTAGATCTTTATAATCATGATCTTCCCAATGTTGGTGTTGCCTAGCAAAGTAGTCAGGTTACACTCCCACGCTGACTTGTACTTCTGATTATGAAAGGTTGGATTAAGAGAGTTTTTATTTTCTTGTCGGAATTTGGTTTCAGATGCTGCTTCAGGCTTATTTTGAACAACGTTTAGTTTGGGCTCAATCTCGGCAGTGTTAGGTTCTGTCTCAAGTTCTACTTATTTTTTTCAATACAAAGAAATGAATAAGGTCATGCTTTCCCTCTTATGTTTAAAAGACGATCTAAATTCTTTCCAAAAAGGAAGCAATCCGTCTATGAATCCAATTTGGAATTTTTCACTAAAGACATCTTTCTGAGACATTTCATGAATAATAGTTTGCAAATCATTTGTTTGTACAAGAAAAGATTTATGATCAATAATTTTAAATTCAAGAAACCCATCAACATAAATTTCAAAACCCGTTATTTCAGTGGAATATTTTTTCTCAAGAGCAGTTTAAAGCTTTATAGTCTCAACGCTGATACAAAAATCATACAAACTATTATAAAAAAAAATTGCGATGCCATGACGCACGGACACGAACACTTGTATGGACACAGACAAGGGACACAACAAATTTGTAAAAAGGACACGGGGACATATCTATATTATTTATATTTATATATTTAATTCCATATACTAAACAAAATATAATAAACTACAAGAAAAAGAATGTATTAGTATAACTTTGATAGCAAACAAAATATTAACCTCTTTTTAATTGGAGTCGACTTTTATAGACCCGAATTCGTCATTTGTATTAATTTGGATATTTACTCCTAGTTGAAGTCACTCATGAAAAAGATTTGATATAGTCAATATTCTTGTATTCAAATGTATCAAAGTTGTCTAAACATATAGTCCGCATTTTTATTTTCCAACCTCCCCTATCTGGAAATGTCAGTCAGAGCGCAAGTGTATCCCCAAAATTCGCCGAAACCACCTTGTTGTTAGCTATCATGCCGCACACTCACGACCTAAACTATTGATTCGACCGCAACCTTTTGCCTAAATATAGTATAAAACACAATGCGGAAGATAGATTTTGTGGAGATAAATAGTAGAGAGATTTTGTTCTATTTTAAAAAAAAAATTGCTTTATAGAATACAACCTTTAATTAAAAATATATAAACACGTTAGAAAGTGAAATAACGGTCCGAGTAAATTACACTGTACGTTGCAGACATTGCAATATTTCCAACTTCGCATGTTCAAAAAATTATTTATCCCGCACGAATTAGCAGGAAATTCGAAACAAAATTCTAAAATTCGATTCGAATTCGAATTCGAATTTTGGAAACTCAAAATAAAAATATATTAAATTACATAATGTAGCTACGACACCCTCGAGGGTCAAACAAGGATTTGCACCTCCTGCACGTGCGATGTGCCTTCACATTCCTGATTAACTTGTTTCTAGATTGAGCCGTTCAAATTCCATTTTGTTTAGGCTTGTTTTGTATGCGCGTGAGCACATCCTCATTTCTAGCTCACAGTTTGCAATATGGTAGTGGATGTTTATAAGAGCTCCTCATGAGTCAAAACCTAAAATCAACAACATACATCAAAAGATCAAAACTTTTTTTTGAGTTAAAACGAAAGCTCGGAAGCCCCTGCGTTTCATTAAAGATATTTTAACGAAACAACAAAATAAACCGTAGGAGAATGAAAGCGACGACAATAAAGTGCAATACAGTCCAGGGATCATGTCCCATACATGATAAAATCAACAGTAGGAAAACAAATCCCTTACTAAAAGAAACCAAGCCATTCAACCGCTAACCGAAAACAAAATACCAGAACATGTATATACTCTAGATGATGATGTGTAAGTCACGGACATGTCCCAGCCCAGCAATGTCATCTACGTCTTCGGTGTCTGTATCTTTCCTCCCTCCACCAGCTCTCATGCAATAAATGATGTGTGTCATCCTTGCGCCGCTTCTCCTTCATGACTGGCATCCCTTCCGGTAGTCAATCTGTTTATCATGCAGCTTCTAGCAGCCGCAATCCCTGCACATAATAATATGAGTATCAGTGCAATACCTCATGCTCGCCATTGATTTTATTTTTGCATTGAATATCTTGTTATTGCGTTCCGTCCAAACTACCCAACATATAGCGCTAACTATGATGTCCTAAGCTGGGAGTACCAGTCTCCTAAAGTTCCTGAGCTCCAAGGTCCCCATAGGTCCTGAATGGATGAAGGCATTACATGTTCTCGTGATCGAACTAAAATTTTTGTTCAAATTTGTGATGTAACCTTACATTTGAGAAGCAGGTGTTCAGCCGTTTCCACATGCTCACCACAAAGCTCGCATTTCATTGGACCAATTCATTTACGCCTTAGTAAGTTATCTTTTGTGAGAATCGAATTTCTAAGCACCAACCAGTTAAACTTTTTTATTTTATGTGGAATATGAACACACCAAACCGAGTTTAGGCAGCTATCTTCCACACCTCCATAGTTTAAGATCCTATACATCGATCGGGGCAGTGAATTTATGTGTCGATGATCATTTTCATATCGGGTCATCTTTGACATCAGCCTTTGGCTTCCAGTTCTCTAGATACTCACGCAATCTTTTCGTCGCCCGAAGCTCTTGTCGCGATAGTCTTCTGGTGAAAGTTGGCCACCATTTTTCTCTTTTCCATTGACTATTCATCGACACATCATGATTTTTTGCCAGACTGAAGAGGCCAGGGAATAGTTCTTGTAATGAGGTGTTTTCGCACCAATAATCCCGCCAGAAGTTGATGGCTCGTCCATTGCCCAGCGTGAAGGAAGTCCTTTTGAAGAACAAATTCTTAACTGCCGTGATTCCTTTCCAAAAGCCCGAGGCCGTATTCAAATTTTTGTTATTCGAGTTTAGGGTTCTCGTTCGACTTCTGTAGGCCGCATTTATAGTACTTACCCATCCAGTTTTCTTTTCTTCCGATAGTCGCCACCACCACTTTGCTTCTCAAACAGACCATGAAAACCAACATAATTAACTTTAAAAATTTAACTTTAGCTTCTTTTGCGTTCATTTTGAAGTTGGGGTAACTAGAATTTGTAAGTGCACGGCGGCGTCCCGGCCTCCATCCCGAGGCCAAATGCGGAAGCGATGGTTAACTTTAAATTTTCAAACTTGACCGGCACCACCGCGCACTAAAAACCCGGATCGAGCCATTAACTAGTCCTAGCTAACTACAAGATGGGGATGAGAAATATACCGAGTGATCCGAGTCCTCCGGTCTTCTCGTCGCCGTCCCGATCTCCCGTGGAAGCTCCGGTCTCCACCTCGTCGCCGGAAAGGCACCACGTCGCCTGCTTCTTTTACGGGCTCCCACTTCTATACCGAGGCAACTCGGGCATGAAGTTGGCGAGCCGACGTGCCCAAGGTTTGCTGTAGAATGTAGTGTAGAACTTGTGTCTCTTTTGAGGTTTATAGAAGTTGCCCTTTGGTGGAGGGATGAACAATGGAGTTTGGAGATGGAACTTGTGCGAATTTTTTCAAAGCCAAATGAACAAAACCCACACCCAAAAATATTGGGTAGCCCCCTCAATTAGCTTGGCCGGCTATGGCTATAGGAGAGGAGAGAATGAGAGAGGGAGAGAGTGAAAGAGGGTAGCCACAAGAATAATCAAGTGAAAGGAAATGGTTATCATATTCAACCATCATCAAAAGCATGATGATTCCAAAGTCAAGCAATGATCACTAACAAATCCACACTCCACCTACTAATCAACAACCATGATTGCTACAAAAAGTCAAGCAATCATTAACCATGGAAGGTCAAAGGATGGGGCTCCATCATGAAACCATCATGACACAAAAGTATGCAAAGAACACCCTCCATATTGCTTATTTGCACAAATGCAAATAAGCCCTCCTCCACCAATTTTCGGCCAATGAATGATACAAAGAAATATGGCCAAAACGGAAAGCAAACTGGCAACTCCAGAAAACTGGTCCCGTAATAAATTACAGGAAAACCCCGATACTGTGTATACACACCCGCATTTGTATTCCGACCGAAATACAAATGCAATGAGATAAAATCTACACTGTACTATACTAGGATCCGGCTTAAACCAAAGCCGGCTAGTATTATCCGTTCGATCCTGATCCGTGCAATACCACACGTATCTGATCGAACCCTGCCATATCTCCATACGGCCTCTACAGCGTTTCGCCCGAAAACTTGAGCAACTGAATGTGGGGAACTCTAAAGACTCGTCAACACCTTGGTTGTGGATTTAACCACTAGCACGTCAGAGGTATAAGCCAATACGTAACGGGCTACCAGGTATTGACCAAAAGGGACGTCGATGAGCGAGCTCATCCTGACACCCTACTGAGCCTGTCAGTGACAATATCCGTACAGTCCGGTCCGTTCGTCTATGAGCATCGCATGGCGGGCCTAGGGGGTTGGTAAAGTCAGACCCCCAAAAGCGGTACAAGTCGTGTCGGAGTGTAGCCCACAACACCCTGAGATACTACTGGAATACCTACCAGTAAATCTTCTGCCTCGGCCGAGGGCTTTGTGTAATGGCTCTCCTAAACACAGCGCGACCTCACCCCCAATACCGGGAGAGACGAACCCCTGAAGATCCGCTCACTGCCTCCATGTGGCTCGGGACTGTACCCAACTAAAACCTGTTTGCATGTCTCCTTTGAGCGTGGTAGGGTAGTAATCAAAGTACAGTGGGAACTCACACGAGACAAATGACGATCCCCAGGTCGATGAACTAACCTGTACACATGTCACCTGGGAACTGCTATCTGACGTCTGGTATAATCCCAACTAGCAGGTTCCCGGCGAGTCCTGTCCGGTGTACTCATAACCCAATGAGCACCTGTATACATCTTAGGTGATCCAACTGACACCAATGGCTTGTGAGACCGGCCACCGCCCCTCGTCGGGGTCTCGACTGTATACACTAGTCTACTCTGGAGTATCGATGCCCTGTCTCGAAACTCCCACGACTAGGGACCTTTTAAGGATGTGCTTATAGACTACCAGCTCTCACGTATATGATCGCCCTCATACTGCTGGTAGTCAAGCAAAAATCCTAGGGGCTCTATCAACTTGTAATAGCGACCTGTCTGGTCACCTAAAGCAATACACAATGATAAAGATAAACCAGATAGCATACTATCATCTTGAGTAAGACTGTCCTACCGGGATAGGTCCTCCCTCAATCATTGCAATCACGTGCCTGTAATCCAATAATTGACTCTGAGGGCACTATCTCCAACAATCTTCCACTTGCACTCAAGGCTAATTATTGCGATGTCGCATACTCACAGCCCGTGTGATACCGAACAGCCCGTGTGATACCGAATACCCAACTCCTCTACTAGTCAGTCTCACAAAGCTCGCTTGCGAAACTATTGCGTTCGAGGAATAGCCTCAGTGAGTGGATCCGTCTTGAATTTTCTTTCTATGTCTCTCTATAATCTCAAGTTCGCGGAGAAAACCATCTCCCGAAATGAGCAATACCTGTCTTAGAATGTGTCTAGATGTCTGATAGGACCTAGCTCATAAATGAACTCCAAATCTAAACTTCTTAGACTGTATCGTCAACTGAACTTAATCAGTATCCTGCGCCATGCCTGCCCCTCGTCAGAAGGAAAAACTATAACTCTGACAACCTCCTTGTCATCCATGTCGCCTTGGAAGCCTGGAATGATAACTGTCTCTCGAAAAAGGCTGTCGTTATCATATCCCTAGAACATCCACTTATGTTCTAAAACTGCTTCCGACTGCTTCTCCAGGATTGGATCAATGTCAACTTATTGCATCTGGTGCAAGAACAACATCTGGTGTGGTACTTGACATCTCATGATTGACTCAATTGCCTGAGCAAGTGATATGCCAATCATGCACATCCCTCTCCCCTTTAGTCTGTAAGACACCTTTAGAGAGGGTGACTCCATTACCTGCAGGTACACTACCGTGCTTGGAGTCGTCCATTCTAAATACTCTTAGAATGCTGTCTAAGTACCCTTAATTGGGAAACCACCCAAATCTAGATCTAAAACCATAGATATAGTAAACAGAATGTTTGATATAATGTCCAAGTCCCATGTGGAGAAACCACTGTGTGACGACCAAAGTATAATCGATTGTAGTATAGGAATATCACTTCCTACTCTGTGTATGTCATCCAAATACCAAGACATCACACCATACTACCTTCTCAACAGATCCATCCCCTATTCTGATGAAGTCAAACCTATGACCGTCACATCAGAAATTGATGATCTATCTCCGCTATATCTGCTTTAGTCTATAAATAGACATAAGCTACCTGTCCACCAATGCTTCCGCTGCTCCCACTGACTACGACAACCCTCTGGCAGAGTCATATAAACGTACACTTCTAAAACTGGTTTAGAACGACGCTATACTCATCCTCCTGCCGGGTCTCACAGTCTGGAACAACAGCAATGGTAAGTGTGGGTAAACAAGAACTTCCCTGTCACCGTCCTTAAGGCTACCGGAGTACCTCTCGGGTGCCTGAAGTTACCCACCTTATCTGCAGAGTGGCCAATGGAATGTCAAGCCAGATTGAATCTTTAGGTTCCTATGAAATCTTCAGTAATCGTTTGTGGTTCTGGAATCACTTTCAGTTCTACCATACTCCCACTACTGTTTTTCTGAAAAAAATCCATTTTTAATAAAACCGTGGCAAGTCAAGAACAATATCACTATTGATCTTCCAGATGGTAGAAAATCAACCATCGTCATAGCCTGGGTCAACCCACAAACAGCCATTACAGAAACGTGCCTTGAGTTATCCAGAGTCTGGTTTTAATCATAAGCCGGACAACTCCCCGTACCTTAACAACGTTAAGATATAGAACCGTTCTATATCCAATATAGAACCAGAGGTACTGATTTAATTGAACCAGATTCAAATCATGCAGCTATCTCCAGTGCATGTCAACTAAATGGAAGGAGGCCGATCAGCGTTACTCAATTTAGGAATGCTTCCAATTATGAGTAACCTGAAAGAGAAGCAAGTTCCCTTAATCACTACTATCAACTGAATACCATACTCAAGTATCTACATCTTCGATCAGTTTGAAGAATCCCGATACTTGCAACACCTGGTTCTCTACTGTATTCAAATACCTATAACTTCTCAAAATTCGGACCTTGTGTTTCCGCGAAACACCTGTCTAAAAACTAGAGAAGTCATAAGTAAACCGAATATAGTACGAGGACCAACCCCTCTGTCCTGATGGACCCTGGACAACATACAATACTCTGTATAAGTCCCTCGAGTCTGATAACTCATTCACTGTGTGTCGTAGGTTGAAAACTGTACTTATGGTTAAGAAGAATTACACCGATGTTTAATGCTCCTTACCTAACCATCCACTGATATAGGTAAATGTCATAGACATAATTTCAAAAAGGTATATCTCACTCTATGAAAACAGACGTACAGATATATCAATTTGAAATTGGTGCATAACAGCGGATATTCAAAACCAAATCTTTGCCGACCGGCAAACAACCCAGGTAACTTCCTCAAATATCACCGATTACAACGAATCCCGATATAATGAGGATAATCACCCAATTCCCAACAACTTACTCCCACTCATCATCTGTAAAACCATACAGATGTGAGAATCACACCTGGTAAATACATACCCTGGAGCAAGTGTCTAATTGGGAAATCAGTTTTCCTTTAACAGTACACAGCGAAACTGAAACATTGAAATGTTTCGATGGGGTATCCCGGTATTCCTAGTAATGCCTCTTCCATAATTCAGATTCACAACTGTAATCGTGTAATTCTTTGCCATCTTTCCAAATCCCTTTCTATGTCTTTAGTCATTACCTTCTGCACACCCTTTTAGGCCAAATGGTTTTCTTCCTTCCCTACCGTTCGGCACCAGCCTATGGTTTGGAAGAAGATTATCCAATAAGCATAATGGGTGTACTGTCCTAATCCTAGGAACACTCGCAATGAGAGAAGGTGAAGATAAAAGACAACCGAATAAACCTTATTCCTATTTCTCCTGGACCAGAATCCATCCCCGAACTGGAACAAGTTCCTTTCGAGTTCGTATATAAGCATACGATGGAGTATCCAATAAACTGTGGATCTTCGTAGTGATACGGAGTGTCCTGGAGAAATACAAAGGTGATTTAGGATTGGCGAAGAATACTTGGTTTGGTCATGAGTAGCAGTCGCAGTTTACTTTGCCCTCTTACTAATCCTTTGCTTTGTCTTAACTTAATACCTTCTGTACACCATCGTTAGGCTAATTGGTTTTCTTCATTCCCTACCGTTCGGCACCAGCCTAAGGTTAGGAAGAAGACTATCCAATTTGCGTAATAGGTGTACTATCTCCTAAACCAAGGAGTACTCGCCACCTGAGAGAAGGTAAAAGGAAAAGAGAACTGAATAGTCCTATCCGTTTTCTCCAGAACCTGAAACCATTCTCGAATAAATTTCTTCGAGTTCGTATATAACCATACGATGGTTTTGTCCAATGGAAGTGGACGTTCGTAGTAATACGGGGTGTCCTGGAGAAAATGGTAAAAGTAGGAGTGGCAAAGAGGTTTGCAATTCTGACAATCCAAAAGCCAGTGTTTAAGAAGGTTCGGTTAATTTGGTCACTGAGTCATAGTCTTAGGGTCGGGTCAATGGTCGCTGCCAGAGAGAGAGAGAAAAGAAACACTCAGCGTGCACTCTAATCTAGATCAGAATGGTTACCAATTTATCTAATCTGGAAACCTTCCACTGTACCGTCAAATTCTCCTCCAAACCTGAAAGAAGAATTAGTCGGGATCACGCGAGGAGTAAACTAACTCATTAGTGGGAATCGGGATCCAACTATCATCGCATGATAACGTGACGGAATCCGCTCACGGTATCACACTCCAGAAGGTATGCGCATATCTGGCAAGTTTCAGTTTCTTTAGAAACCCCCGATGTGATTTATATCCCATGCTCTTATGATTTTGACTTTGGCCAACAAATCATAAGTCACATGTCAAGTTCTACCCGTCATTCTCTAGGTTAATTTGAATCCACCCGTACCTACCCTTGACTTTGGCCAACAAGGCAGTACGACTGTTCCAAACCAACGCATCTATCTATGCTGCATATGAATAACCAACAGCTACCAAACACTGTGCCTTGACTTTGGCCAACAAACACAGCTTGAATACTATTGACTATCCATATGAAACGACGGAGGGCTACGAATGGTTTCTGGCGAAAACCTTTAACGTAATGAACTTGATATCGTTGAAGGAACGAATAGCTTTATAGAAAATATAGAGACGAAAACCTTTGCTAAAGAGGTCACTCCCGGTGAAGGGATCTCGGCTCTTTCCCCGTAGAATGAGGTGCAGGATATTCCAACTGAATATCACGATGCAAAGCAAAAGTAATCGGCTATAGTGAAGTTATTGCCCTGACGCAAATTTTTTTTGTCCAAGGGGTCACTCCCGGTGAAGGGATCTCGGCCCTTGCCTCGTCGACTGAGGAGCAGGATATTCCAACTGAATACTACGATGCTAAACAAAAGTGAACGTCCTTGCAATAACAGCTTTTTGAAAAATGTTCCAACAACATCAGATTAGGTTTGTTTTTAACTTGCATTGATCCGAATCAACGCAGTCCCATCAATTGATCACACCACAAAGAACGAAAATAATATGACGTACGTATATGCCATCCGCATTCGCCACTGGGTCCCGTCATTACCCGTTAGGTTAGCTAACTAACGACAGAGCGGGGACTGGACTAGCGCGGATGCAAAACATATACAACATCTACTAATATATATACCAATATATAATATTTCGCTAAAGGCGTGATAAAAATGCAACATCACAGAAATGTACAGCATCACAGAACAATACAGATATCTGGGATCCCCGGGTTTCACAGAGCCACTACTGAAACCCGACGTTCCCCTGGTCGTGTGGATAGCCTGTGCAATGAAATCCTAGACCCCTACGGGCGCGCCAAGTCACCCGCCAAAACCTGAAGCGAGGCAGCCCCCTTCAGCAACGTGAATGGACCACCCAGCACTTCACGGAATCCGGTAACTTGGGCACCCCTCCTGGGTCAACCTGTACCCCCTACGAGTGCGGCGAATAGCCCGCCAATTCTAGAGCAAAGCCCCCTCCGTCTCAATGCCATGAGATGCGGGCTTGTTGCCCTCTAGAACCCGGCTATCCGTGCATCCCTCCGCGGGGTAATCCTAGTACAGAAAGTAAAATATACATACAACGGGTACATGACCGCAACCTGGTCGTGCCCCAAAATAATAATACAAACAGGCAGTGACGGCAGTCCACATGTCGGACGCTCGCCCCGCAATATCAAATGTACATAATACAACCAAAAACTGTACTACATTGCATCCAGGCTATCCCCACGACCAATCCGCAACATCACAGCAATACACAGAACATCAACGTGAAAGTCACGTTCGCAAATCCGTCTAACCGGGCTATATCAGTTAGACAGGATTTACCGATCAAGTGACATTCACGGTCGCAGATATAATGTAAATACTGTGAAATAATGTGTTTAAAATATCCGATCAATCAAATTTTTAACAAGTGGGCCCCAAGTACTACTTTAGCACATCAAGAAATTCTGGGCCCAAAATTAATATTCCAAAACCCCTATTTTCAACTCAGGAACATTCTACAAAAGTTTGGGGGACTGAACAGTTAAAGTCGCGGCGGAACCGCGGCCCAACCATGGGTTTGGCCGCGGTTCCGCGGTGGTTTGGACTGTTCACGAGCCCAAATTTTCACAGAACTCTTATAACTCCCTGCACATCATTCTGAGACAACCTGAAAAATTTTTGGACTTCAAAAAATTTCGACAGAAACTGATGTGAAGAAAAATACGGTTTTTGGAAAATTGTTCGATCGGAAATGTAAAACACATTAGACAAAACTAGACCATGTTAATGGCGAGGCTCTGATACCACTGTAAGTGCACGGCGGCGTCCCGGCCTCCATCCCGAGGCCAAATGCGGAAGCGATGGTTAACTTTAAATTTTCAAACTTGACCGGCACCACCGCGCACTAAAAACCCGGATCGGGCCATTAACTAGTCCTAGCTAACTACAAGATGGGGATGAGAAATATACCGAGTGATCCGAGTCCTCCGGTCTTCTCGTCGCCGTCCCGATCTCCCGCGGAAGCTCCGGTCTTCACCTCGTCGCCGGAAGGGCACCACGTCGCCTGCTTCTTTTACGGGCTCCCACCTCTATACCGAGGCAACTCGGGCACGAAGTTGGCGAGCCGACGTGTCCAAGGTTTGCTGTAGAATGTAGTGTAGAACTTGTGTCTCTTTTGGGGTTTGTAGAAGTTGCCCTTTGGTGGAGGGATGAACAATGGAGTTTGGACATGGAACTTGTGGGAATTTTTTCAAAGCCAAATGAACAAAACCCACACCCAAAAATATTGGGCAGCCCCCTCAATTAGCTTGGCCGGCCATGGCTATAGGAGAGGAGAGAATGAGAGAGGGAGAGAGTGAAAGAGGGTAGCCACAAGAATAATCAAGTGAAAGGAAATGGTTATCATATTCAACCATCATCAAAAGCGTGATGACTCCAAAGTCAAGCAATGATCACTAACAAATCCACACTCCACCTACTAATCAACAACCATGATTGCTACAAAAAGTCAAGCAATCATTAACCATGGAAGGTCAAAGGATGGGACTCCATCATGAAACCATCATGACACAAAAGTATGCAAAGAACACCCTCCATATTGCTTATTTGCATAAATGCAAATAAGCCCTCCTCCACCAATCTTCGGCCAATGAATGATACAAAGAAATATAGCCAAAACGGAAAGCAAACTGGCAACTCCAGAAAACTGGTCCCGTAATAAATTACAGGAAAACCCCGATACTGTGTATACACACCCGCATTTGTATTCCGACCGAAATACAAATGCAATGAGACAAAATCTATACTGTACTATACTAGGATCCGGCTTAAACCAAAGCCGGCTAGTATTATCCGTTCGATCCTTATCCGTGCAATACCGCACGTATCTGATCGAACCCTGCCATATCTCCATACGGCCTCTACAGCGTTTCGCCTGAAAACTTGAGCAACTGAATGTGGGGAACTCTAAAGACTCGTCAACATCTTGGTTGTGGATTTAACCACTAGCACGTCAGAGGTATAAGCCAATACGTAACGGGCTACCAGGTATTGACCAAAAGGGACGGCGATGAGCGAACTCATCCTGACACCCTACTGAGCCTGTCAGTGACAATATCCGTACAGTCCGGTCCGTTCGTCTATGAGCATCGCATGGCGGGCCTAGGGGGTTGGTAAAGTCAGACCCCCAAAAGCGGTACAAGTCGTGTCGGAGTGTAGCCCACAACACCCTGAGATACTACTGGAATACCTACCAGTAAATCTCCTGCCTCGGCCGAGGGCTTTGTGTAATGGCTCTTCTAAACACAGTTCGACCTCACCCCCAATACCGGGAGAGACGAACCCCTGAAGATCCGCTCACTGCCTCCATGTGGCTCGGGACTGTACCCAACTAAAACCTGTTTGCACGTCTCCTTTGAGCGTGGTAGGGTAGTAATCAAAGTACAGTGGGAACTCACACGAGACAAATGACGATCTCCAGGTCGATGAACTAACCTGTACACATGTCACCTGGGAATTGCTATCTGACGTCTGGTATAGTCCCAACTAGCAGGTTCCCGGCGAGTCCTGTCCGGTGTACTCATAACCCAATGAGCACCTGTATACATCTTAGGTGATCCAACTGACACCAATGGCTTGTGAGACCGGCCACCGCCCCTCGTCGGGGTCTCGACTGTATACACTAGTCTATTCTGGAGTATCGATGCCCTGTCTCGAAACTCCCACGACTAGGGACCTTTTAAGGATGTGCTTATAGACTACCAGCTCTCACGTATATGATCGCCCTCATACTGCTGGTAGTCAAGCAAAAATCCTAGGGGCTCTATCAACGTGTAATAGCGACCTGTCTGGTCACCTAAAGCAATACACGATGATAAAGATAAACCAGATAGCATACTATCATCTTGAGTAAGACTGTCCTACCGGGATAGGTCCTCCCTCAATCATTGCAATCACGTGCCTGTGATCCAATAATTGACTCTGAGGGCACTATCTCCAACAGAATTATCTCTAACATAAAGTTGAGATTATTGCAGATAACTAAACTCCACTCTAATACTGCAACTGTAATTTTTGTAGCTTCCGAAAAAGGGAAGAAGTGGGGCTAGGATAACTCTAAAGCCGTATAACACTCGTGATGTTTTTTAAGTAATCTCATCCAAATGAAAGCAAGGACTTGAAAATTAAGATACCCAGAATTTTCTGAAAATTCACTCCAATCTCATATATGAAAACTTTAGTTATCTCTGAGCCAGAATATAGCCGGATTATGGTTCTTAAAAATAGAGTGAGACTTTCCCAAATTGCATTAATTACTCTTATTAAAAATTAAGCTCATTTTCTTGGCTATATATCCAATTGAACCTTGAAGTTTTCTATGAATGCCTTCTTCAAAACCTTTGAAGTGCATCATTTCTATGATCGGGAGTGCAACATAACTTTAGCATCCTTGATTTTCCACGTTACAGATATGTACAACCTTGGTGCGCTTCCTATCCTGGATCTTTGCAGTGCAAATTTTCATTTGCAAAATCCAATTTGAGGACTAACTTGAATTTTCATGGTATAAATTGTGAATTATGATCTTCCACACTCTTAGGAAAATATTCTTATGGGGTAGCACAAAGCTTATGTGGCAACTCAAATCTAGCTTGGTGTCCTTCGTCTTAGGCTTTTGTTCTCCTTAAAGCATCTTGCGTCCTATGTGTAGTGCCCTGTGCTGTCAATGTATCTTTCGAACTTGCATTTCTATAACTCTAGGTGTACATCTATAGTATGGATCTAAGCAATGTCAATAAGCTAGTTCAATTCTCTTAAATTTAGTGAGCTTCTTACCACTTCAATTGATCCTAGTTAAGAAAGGAAATTGGCACTTAAAGATTAAAAGTAATGGCTAGTGGGGCACCTTCTCTAAGGACATAATGGTTAATTCGGTACTGTTCACCCATTATAACAGATAAGGGGCAGACAAGAATCCAAGATAGGTAGAGAGTAGATTGGAATATCATGTCACCTTGCTTAAGGCCTTCTAGTCGACTTGTTTGATTTGTGCTGAAACATCCATTGTAAAGGTTAAGGAGACGTAAAGATATGTGCCATTTTCAATTCATTTCTGATTAAATCCCTTGGATTTCATGCCCGAATCCAATTATCGGGTTTTTACATATGGTGCAGCTCAGTTACTGTTACAGATGGAGAGGCCCTATCCCCTATGCCATGTTTAATGTTTGAAAAAATAAAAGGTGGAATAATATGCCAAATTTTTATATGGGCCAAAAATGCGGGAGCGACTGTATTGGGCCTTTTAATTTTTAATGGTCATACTCCTGCTCCATTTTCATTGAGTAAGGTCGTCTTGAGAAATGCAGTCTGGATCAAGAACTCTGCACTTGCCTAAGGTGGTAGCTCGCATCCTCATTTGCACAGTTTGTTTTATCAGTATTTTATTTTCATGATTATAGGCTTCTGGCTGCTCAAATCATCTAAGTTGTTTTGCTTATTTAGTGTGATCAGTTGGTGTTCATTTAGCTGAAAACTTTAGTGTGATGTGGGCTATTTTTACCACTGATCTTAACTAAATAAATGAAAAGTCTTTGAATTAGTCAAGCCATTCTTGCTGAGACCCTATCCGGAAGAAATACATATCATCTCCTTAATCCTTGGTGAAAGGCTATAATGGCCATCTATATCACATGCAAACAGAAACAACATACCAAAAAAGGACTTCTGACCATCATCTTATTGCCGTAGAGGGGGAAAAGTGCCATATAGGAATAACGTACGCATTTAGTTGCCTAATATGTAGTTAAGAGGAAATATTGCTCTAGCTCTAATGATCTAGGTGGGGGTTGGTGGCTCCGGATAGCTCGGGATAACCAATAACTTCCCTTTTGGTAGATGATTGTAACTTGTGTTTAAATCACATTAATGACTTTCTAAATGTTGTTGGAATAATGAATGATTCATGGCTTGTGACAAGGAATGCGTCTCTGCAGAGTGTGGAGGAGAAGATCGCACGACACGACCGAGATGGGACAGCCACTTCCAGGTTTTTTTTACAAATCTTCTATTGTTGTAGCTTTCTTTTATTCTTTTGTTAGGCTTCGGGTCTCGTTAGTGTTTGATTTTTGAACTTTATTGTTGTTTGCTAGATGGCCTGCTAGTAACTGTTTTCGGCAACAACTTGTTTGAGAATTACCACTTTTCAACTTGTTTGAGAATTTACCACTTTTGTTTTTTATTAGTTGTATTACTAGTCTTGGTTCTTTGGGCACTGTCACATCATACAAAGTTAACCAAAACTTTTACAGAATGTGAGGGTTTCATTGAGAGATTTGTGTAAGAAAGAGAAAAATAGAGAAGTATTATTACCACATCGTTGAAATTGACTGCAACATAGCTATGTCAAAGCAATGCAGAGTCATCATAGAAGAACACCCATCCATCATCCTTGTAACTGGGAAGAACTAAAATGATAGCATCTCATGAACCCCAGAGAGGAAATACAATATTAGTTGATACCAATCTTCTCATCTTATGTTGCAGAGTCATTCTAATGTTTATCTGGATTAGTTTAGATTTCTTGAAATTCTGTAATATGGTTCATTTGTTCAATTGGATGTAAATACATAACAATCTCAAATTCCGCCCATATTTATGTTTTTTTTATTTCACCTTTCTTTGTGAAGTCTTTCAGTCACTACCATATATGCTGATGATGACCTCCAACTATTTAATTTAGGGGAGACTTTAGTTTTCAAGGCTTAAAATTTCCCTTATAGGGAGAATAAGCCACTTGTTATTGATGATCAATAAAATACTGAATTAATCTACTACTTAACAGCAAAGAAAGCAAAGAAGTAACATCAGGATCACATGATTAACTCACTGATTACAATAGAAGCTCTGTTAGAGATAATGGTAAGAAGAGAGATACCAGTCCCAATTTATATGCATAGTCCTACAAGCTTAGAAATGGCATATAAATGGCCATTCATTCCTGGAGAATCGGCAAACTATTTTGTGCGAGATATTCACACACGCTGAAGGATTAAGTCTAAGCAATTTATGAAGTTGGTTCTATTCAGTACCCCCTCAGAAAGGGAAAAAACACCTAGACCACAGATACTGTCGGTTCTATTATACGCTCATGAGTTAAGATTTAATGCCCCAGTTCATTATAGCTAGTTCAACTATTAACAGATCAAAGGAATTTCACCCAAATCTAACAACAGTACAGTCTGAATTCAAGCATATGTATAGCTAAAAACATATTCATTCTCTATTCAGTCGGCCATTGCATAACACATAAACCAATCATATGTCACATGATTCGGATTGGATCAAGAGAAATCAAACAAAAACAAAATTTTAAGACAAACATATACATATGTTGAAAATTCTAAGAAAGAAAAAAAAGAAGGAAAAATCCAAAATGGAAAGAAAAAACTAAAAGAACCGAGCCTTTATTAAGTGTATATTGAGTTTGGGTATGGGGTTATGGATATTGGTTGCGCTATGCGCATCATATACATGCCCATTTAATGGCCATTCATCCACATGTCGCACATACGGTAAGTTATGCAGGCATTGTGCCATTCCCTGTTCAATCCAATTCAAAGCGTTTGGTGGCCAATTATGTTTAAGCAGACTGTTAATCAAATATGTCAATATGGAGAAAAAGGAAAGAACCGACCCTTCTCAAAGTATATATTGAGTTTGGGTATTGGACATTGGATACATCATAAGCACCCTATACATGCCAGCTTATATGGCCATTTGTCTGCATATTTCACATTGGGTCAATCTGGAAATCCCCTTTAATACCATTTGAAAGCGAATTTTAATCTCCATTTATTCCTATTGATGCCGAAAACATATAATCAACACATTAATTGCCTTTTAAACCTTGTTTTACGCCCTACATGATCATCTCCCCAGATATCATTGAAACCACAAACCTTGTATAATCCATGTTTCCATGAATCCTGAGACTCAGAAATGGCAAACTCCGAGGTTTGTGTCCTCAATCATATACGGAAGATCCATGCAAACACCGAGGGTTTGTGTCCTCAATCATATATGGAAGATCCATGCATCTGCCCCAGTCTCATGTCAATTTTGTGCGCTGTTTTCATGAGATATTGCAGCATTTTCCAACAACTATTGTTTATGTTCTTGTTGGAAACAATGATTTTTCTTGATAACCCTTCTGAAGTACAGTTGTATTTTGATATTTTCTAGCCATGGATAACCCTTCTAAAGTAGTTCTTCCAGGATTTCACACGGTATAAATCAAATGGATATTATTAGATTACAAACATATTGAGTCATAAGTCATAACAATAGTTCGACAATCAAATTCATGGGATCGCTGGACCTGAAAATCTTGCAGCTCGACTCCAATCATTACAAAAATTCAAGGATGAACGTGTTTGAATGCATGCTTGGGCCATTTCTTTACACCATAGAGTTCAGATATATAAGAAATATTCTCACTTAGCGGAGACTAAATATACTTTAAGATTAAGCATGAAGATGCTTCAATTTTCCTTTTCTCTTGAGAGCCATTGTGTAACCTAATGCAAAAGGGGAAGGTTGTTTCTTGTAGTGGATTACTGTCATGGTTCTTGCTCCTTGGAGAATTATCTCAAGCAATTCTCCTTAGTTTATCGCTTTAACTTTATTCCATATATGTTCTTGATTGCCTGTGGCCTTTGATAACCACCTGGTCATGATCTTGAATTCCTTGTCACCTAGATTCATCAAAGATTGATTGCGACAATTTATTAATTGATTTAGATTAAATATGTAGCAGGTAATTTGTTCCTTATCTTGGTTATTGTAATAAATATTTTATGTCATTTATTTTATAGCTGTAGTTGCATTCTGATCAATTTTCATTGTGTTCAATTGATTCCCTCTTATATTTTAGTAAACGTGAATGTGCATTCTTTTTCTCTTTAGAGTTTTGGTCCGAAACAAAATAGTAATAAGAGCAAAACCATAGAATTATGTTTATCTTAGTTATCTTTTATGCTGAGGTCAAGGGATTTGCTTATTGTCAAATTTGTTTGTCAATTTCATTATCGTCCAGGAAGCCTTTTTGTCCTCCAGAATGGGGTCAGCTTTATCTGTATTTAGGGACTTATATGGTGTTAACTTCATCGAAATGTTTACAAAATATTATGACCGATTTACATGGTATTAAGCTTTTAAGCCATTTTTCTGGCTAAGAGAACTATGGACAGGGAGGATCTTCATATAAGAACTTATTATTCGGTTGGACAAAAGACTTCTTTTCTATCTATTCCACATGATCAGACTATAACCTTTTTTTCCGTTTCATGTTTCTGATTTACTTTTTCCATTCATAAGGAAATTAGCATTTCATCCAAAGCTTTTGGAAAATTCATGAAGAGTAACTTAATTCAACTTGTTAAAGGCATGAGTTAATCAGTGACAAAGCAGTCTAATAAAAGGAGGGCTCAGATTTCACTTAAAATATAAGTAGTTAACATGCATATTCTACAAGCTGAATGAAGCTAAAAGATGCTCTCCATGTTGCTTTTTTCTTGATAGAAAAAATCTTGAGTTTTATACCTGCCTTGTTTCTTGTTCCAACTCTTAATTTACACTTATATGCATAAACAAGTATAAGATTTTACTCGTGATAGGACATACTCTGAAGACTGAAATACGTTCTCTGTTCTGGACAGTAGTTAATAATGCTCAAAAGTTCTAACCATTTGGATCAACTTTAGGCTATAATTGATTATTGGGCATTTTTTTATCAGCAGCTGTAGATCTGTTTTATTCTTTTGCTTAAATGCAAAAAAGGACAAATGTGGTAGCCAATGGCAGTCATTTTGAACACGAGCAATTTTCGTGCTATTGACTGATGCCTAATTCCTTTGTCTACAGAGAGCTCGTTGTTCAGTTCAATGCTGATGTTGCTGATGGGATGCCATGGAAATTTACTCCTACACAAAGAGAGGTCCCTAAAATACATATTTGCATGTGCGAATATTTCTTAAAGAAATATGTATATTTAGCTATCATCTGTCTTTGTATTTGTAGGTAAGGGTCAAACCAGGCGAAAGTGCCCTTGCATTCTACACTGCTGAAAATCGTAGCTCGGCTCCAATAACTGGCGTTTCAACATATAACGTTACACCAATGAAGGTATGTGGTTTCCTATAACAATTATATGTATGTTCCTGATCATACGGTTATTGATTATATACGCTTTATCTTAAATTATTGTCCTCGTAAAATTTGGTATCCTTATATTGGATAGTTGGATTGGATAAAAATGGGGCTAAATTCTAAACTACCCTCAAGTATGAGTGTTTTTCACCAAAAACCTTGAAGTTCTGGTTATTTTTTTTAATTACATTAAGCTTCTTAAACTGGTGCATTTAAGGGTATCTAAGTTGAAAAAAATATTCCCTTGATACCAAAGTTTAAGGGAATTTACCGTGGTTAAATACTTTCAGATAGTTTAGTGAAAAATGACAATAGTTAAGGGTATTGTAGTGTAACTTTGCCTAAAAAGATCTTTACTTCACGTAGTACCTCATGATTACCAAGGTCCCAAAACTTTATTCAGCTGATACAATATAACGAATGTGATGCAAGATTTTTTCCTTCGGTAACCATCAGTTGATTATTTGCGCTAAGCACTATTATAAAGAATTTTCTTACCTCTTAATATATTTTTCAGTTTGAATTATTGTCAACTACTAGTTAGGCTACCTTAAAATCTTGAACAGAGCATGACATACTATTTAAGGCATAACAATCATTAATCTGTCTTTAAAACACTCCATTCACTGTATGCTATATCTGAGCATGTAAACCAAGTAAACCACAATTTATGCAGAACTATAAAGTCGGTTTTAATTATAACCAATTTTCTCTGTATTCTTTCAAATCTTATATGTTATGGCTTGAGGTGGACTTCAAATTAGAGGATCTCTGTAAAATCTACTCACTACTAGGATTTAAAAACCTTAAGAGGACCGTAAAGAATTACATATAACTGTCAAATGGTGTGCAAGAAATACATTTTAGTAGTGGAGGATCAAGTGACTGTTATATTGTGATGAACAGTGGATTAAAATGCAGCGACTTCGAAGTATTGGACATGATCTCAATTCAATATTTTGGGAATCAATCATTACCTCTTTGCGAAGTTGGGCTAAAGTTACCTATTCACTTTCCATAAACTTCTTTTGTGCTTCCACATTCACAAATATACATGCTCAATTAATCTTCCTTGTATCCTGCATATGATATACTACCATATTTGTGCTAACCAGAGGCCTTGAAAAGATATTAAGTTATAAATGCTAGAGAATTTAGAAGTTATTTAGGTAAAGATTATTACAATTTTCAAATATCTGAACAGTTTGAAGATAAATATTTTAAGTATATATTTATTTTCAAATTTATGAGGATTTTTCTTGCCATATGTCTGACTAGGAATCAAATTGGAATTTCAAGTTTAGCAGCACTTCTTTTGAGTTAAAATAATAGAGCTGGTTTCTCTTGCAGGCGGCTGTTTACTTCAACAAAATACAATGTTTCTGCTTCGAGGAGCAGCGGTTGCTCCCTGGTGAGCATATTGACATGCCTGTAAGATTCATTACCTTGATAATACTATATTATGACGTCCAAATTCATGAATATTTTGTTGGAGCGACGATTTCTTTTTTCACATTTCAAGTTTGTTGGTGTCGATCTGCAGGTATTCTTCTACATTGACCCTGAGTTTGAGACCGATCCAAAAATGGATGGCATCAACAATTTGATCCTCTCGTATACCTTTTTTAAGGTCAATGAAGATTAATCATTAATCGTCCTCTTAGTGCCGCAATCATCCTAATTATTATTTCTGACATTCTTCCAATTCCCCGTCTTCTGTATGATTTGATTAGGGTCATTCAAGATTCTTTAATTCGTGGATGCTTTTTTTACATCGCATTAAATGGCTGCTTAAATAATGGGGTCACTGTTGCTTCAGTGTTGTATGCTAAATTCTGAGTTTTCACTCGACTTGATTATGAATTTGAAGACAAATAATGTAAATGTGCTATTTCTATATTAATGAATTTGAAAACCGTGCCAAAACCATCACCGCGCCGCCGTCCCTACC
Organism: Agapanthus africanus; assembly: GCA_030015575.1. NCBI lineage: Eukaryota > Viridiplantae > Streptophyta > Magnoliopsida > Asparagales > Amaryllidaceae > Agapanthus > Agapanthus africanus. Next base: position 146,873,613 of record JASDDO010000001.1, read on the forward strand.
CCACGCCACGAATCAGGTTATGTATGAGTAACTTTAGATGCTTTATCAAGTATGCTTAGAAGGTTGATCTTGGGAAGCTGTGAGGTTCATAGAATTAAATTGGGATGATCAAAATAGATATGTAAATGGCCATAGTCATAGCATATTCCTGAATATTGGCGGAAAATTTCTGAAAGGATGAAACTAAGAATACTCATGACAAGGAAACAAATGTTGAAAAGGTTGTGATAATCGTTTGGAGGTAGCAAACAATTAAATGTATCTATGAAAAGTTAAAGATTGCTTCCATGAAGGATAAAGTTAAGGTGAAATGATTGCTACAGATTGGACACGTTCAATAGTTTTTGTCCAGGAAGTAACCCTCTTTCTTACGTTTGAATGTCAAAATGCATGGATTTTCTCCCAAACCTTGTGGCCATCCATATTTATATTTTAGCTGTTGCAATTCGTTCTTTTGCAATGAATGAAATATGACTTTCGGTCAAAAGAATATGAGGTATATGTAGCCTCCGACGCAAGAGTGTATCCATCGGCTCTGGACCATTTGTCTGTAGACGTCCGCAACGTAAAGCCTTGAAAAATGAAAAAAATAAGTCAACACGCTTAAAATACCCATAGTAGTAGCGGATCAGAAGAAAGGTCTCAGCTAACCCTAGTATTCCTTAGGACCATTGGACCACAAGGTCCCAACGCTCTCAAGACTAGACCAACGTGCACACGTGCTCAAAACCTAGGCACCAATTAAAACCAAGGCCACGTAATTTCCGCCCTGGGTACAGCTACAATTGATTATCACGTGCCAACGTCTGCCACGTGGAGTGTTACTGGCCGTTGGATGGCTTTGGGAGGGTACTGCTTGTCATTTAATTTGGGTGGTAAGGGCAAAACGGGAAAGGTGTAGATTTAATTTTAGCAGAATTTAGCCACCAAAACCCCTTCCAACGGTCATAATGGGCCAGTTATGATGTAGAAAAAGATTGTACGAACAATTTGTGAACAAACCCTTCCTTTTGGGCATTTATTCAAGGGTAAATTGTAAAAAAGCTCTCGCCTGCTCAGAAGTTGTCTAAAAAACCTGGTATTTTCAAAATTGTTGGGAAGAGCATACTGTTCAAAATCTTTGTGAAAAAACCGTTGGTTTGTATTTCATTTAGGTCTTGTGTTATATTTTAAATGCGATTATAAAAATACTCCTCTCCCCCTGGACAGTGTTTAGCTTTTGCATGCAACTGCTTATATATTACAGCCAACTACTTAGATATTACAGGCAACTCATACACTGCTTAAATATTATATGCAGTATTTAGATATTACAGGCAGCTGGTTAGATATTACAGGCAGCTGGTTATATATTAAATGAAAGTAGAAAGAAATTCTAAAGGCTTTTGGCGGGAAAGAGTATATTTCGCAGGAAATTAAATTTTTGGTGGGAAAAAAATATATTTAGAGAGAAAAATGAAAACATAATAGATATTACAGGCAAGTCTTAAGATTTTACAGGCAAGTCTCTAGGTATTACAGGCAACTCCGTACTGCAATTGCCTTAAACCTAACTGCAAAGGACTGTCAGCCTACATGAGCAAGGAACATTTTGGGGTTATACGAAAATACAGGTGGGGAATTGTATACTAGGTGGATTTTATTAGGCCCAGTTTTTAACAAGTTCAAAAAGCCCAGGGTTTTTTACACAAGTTTTGAGCGGGGCCATGGGTTTTTGACAATTTACCCTTTTTATAAAGTGCTGTTATACTTACTTTGAAATGTACAAATAAATTATAATTAAAACACTTTTAATTCCTCAAAGATAAATAACATGAATTAGAAATTACATTAAAATATCAGAAACTATTATGTTTGTGACACTAAATTATCATTCATCTACTGTCTTAAAAAAAAAATCTTGTTGAAGAAGTCGAGTGGTTGTAGATGACTAATATTATGTTAGTTTTAGCTTTGTATCTTTTAAAAGTAACCCTCTTTTCCTTTTTCCAATGGCTAAATTTCACCAAAATACTCTTGCCTTTTGGTTCTTTGTGATTGCTATTAAGAATTTTCTTTTTTGAATTACCATCTCCAGCTGCAAAGAAAGAATACCCTAGAGCATGTTCGTGTTTACCAACACCAAACTTAAACGAGGACCTCACTGGAAAATGTTGCTTTTATCCTATGGAGTTATCATCACTTTCTTGTGGATATGGCCATGAAAAATCAATCCGAATTTATTTTGTACACCTTGCTCGATGAGAAATTGTCAAATTGATCTTCATAGCCCCTCTCCTCTCCTCTCCTCTCCTCTCTCTCTCTTCTTCTCAGTTCGCAGGAACCGTCTCACCATCTCTTGCTCTCATCTTTGGTTCTCAAAAGGTCTAAATTCCCAAATCTTTGAGGGAGTGTTAGTCGTAAGTGATTTAAGAATTTCATACTCAATACAGACGCATTTTCATTTTCATTTCAAAATGTGAGTCATTTAATTTTGAAATCCACATAAAGTTTTGAAATACGTAATAATAAAGTTAGCGAGTGGAGAGTTGATGATGACATGACCGGTGGCTGGTAGTTGCCAGTAGCGATTGCTGATGACAACGATCAACGGAGAATGATGATGTTGGGTGGATGGTTGCCAATGACGATCAATGGTGAACGATGGTGTGCGATAGTCGGAGATGAGAAATGATGATCGGAAGTCAGCAGTGGAGTGTCGTTTCCATCGACAGACAACCACATTCTGCAGTGGGCAACAGTTGATGATTTACGCGGTGGGCGGTGCAACGATGTCGGTAGTGGTAGTTGATGGAAGGTTGTTTGCAGCAATCAACAACGAGCGGTAGGTGATTGCCGGTGGCTAGCTCAGGTAGGCGACATGGGTTGTCGGCGGCGATCGTTTGTGGGTGGTAGCTGACGGCGGTCTATGAGACTTTGTTGTTAGAAGCGATCGGCAAAGTTCAATTTTCAACGGTAGTCAACATCAATCATGGGTGTACATTCACTGATAACAATCTGTTGTCTCCAAATTTCGGAGAGTAGACAAGGTCAATCACTGTTCGACAGTCGCCCAAAACCACTGTTAACTCTCATTAAGAAGCTTTAACGCATGGGCATTTATAACATGTAAAGTTCGAACAAAAAGTTTGACCAGAAGATCGTGCCTTTCCATCAGCGCAACTACTTATGCTTAATTACATCTTATCGTCTCAGATTTAGTCCTGTCTTTTTAGAACATTCTAAACCGCATCACGGGATAGGAGAGAGGGTTTGGAGGAGATCACATTAGGGAGAGAGGGTTTGGAGGAGATCACATTAGAGAGAGACAACATAAACTCTATTTAGAAGAATATCATTATGTTGTATTGATTTTGGGTACAGTTTGAATACAATATATTTAATCAAATTGTACAAAGAGGAATTAAGTACTTAAAGCCTAGAACATAGGTGATTGGAATAATGATTTAACATTTTTTTTGGGGAGGGGGGGGGGGGGGAGGGTTTGGGGTTTGGTTCAATGTCAAATTGACATTAAAACCAGGCATAGGGGTACTTCCCTTTTAGGGATCTAAACCTTAGGCTATTTGGGCATGGGCGGAAACCTCTGCGTGGGTCCCTGCTGCATGTTGTTAAGAACATGAGCGGATACGTCTAGACGGGACCCAATCTCGCTTTCCAAACTACGAGAGCGAGAACGCGACTAGGTCTGGAACCGGGCATAGGGGGTACTTCCCTTTTAGAGATCCAAGCCTTAAGCTATTTGGGCATGGGCGGATACCTCTGCATGGGTCCCTGCCATATGTTGCTAAGAACATGAACGGGTACGTCAAAGAAGGACCCATTGTCACAACCCACTTCCCAAACTACGAAAGCGAGAACATGACTAGATCCGCAACGTACTTATATCGAGAAGCACACCTTTTTGATATAAATACGCTAATCGTCTAGTGAAACAAAAATAGGAAAGAATATAATACAAGAATTCAAAACTGTTAGGGTTCCCCAGAGCTCGCGGCTAATGCGCAGCGGAAACGAAAAACGCGAATAAAAATTTCGTGCGAGCGTGAGAAAACCGCAATCTAGAATCCGTTTGAAATACTAAACTAGAAATTTAAAGTAATCTACACTACTCGGTTATAGAAACTACAACCTTTGTAGCGTGTCCATCCAATCGTGGAAGACCCCTCCAAGCTCCTCATGGACCGTCGGAAACAAGCATGAGAGACGACCATCCTTTCTGAAGATGATTCACCTAAGGGAAACATATCCAAGCACCAGCTTCACATCAAAAAATCCAAGTGAAGCAACTAACCATCCAAGCTTGCTAGAAATGAAGTGTTAGTGATGTAGGAATTTTTCGCTTATCCTTTTCTCTTATATTCATAATTCAAGAGAGCAATCAAAACCCATGAGAAGAAGGAAGAAAAGAGGATGAGAGAGAATGATCAAAAACCAAGATGGATGAGAGTGCTAGTGAGATTTTTCCAACCATCAAAAACATGAAACCATTTTTCCAATAAAATATAGTGTGCTATTCCTTTCATCCATACTCACAACCATGCTCTGCCTCCACCTCATTTCTTTTGATTTCCATTTAGAAAATTCAATAATGAGGTGTCCATCTTCTAGAAATATTCATGTACATGTACATAATACCCGGTATATATATCGACTACATATATATGTATCCATAAAAAAAATATGGATAGCCAAATGAGAGAAAATGAATAGTGAATATAATACTAGAGAACACACACACACACACACTTAATTATTAATCCGGTTTAATCTTAAACCGGCCAGTATTATCAACCATCCGATTAAAATCCGTATAGCCAATACATGTATTTAATCGAACCCATATAAGTATCAAAATACGGCATTTACATCATATCGCCTGAACCAGGAAAATCCTCTGTGTATGTCACGACCCGAAAGTGCCACGTGACCGGCATTTAAATCACGTGACATCTAAAGACGTCGACGCGGTCCAAGTAAGCCGAAAACCCGGAATCTAAACCTTTTAACGAAAATATTAGAGGTGAAGTTTAAAATTAGTCATTTGATAGAATCAGTTTAAAATCCATATTTAAGTCTAAATAAGTATATTTGAAAAGCATCAATGACTTTTAAAAATCGGCAACACTTCTTTTGTAAATTTTGAATAAAACCCGATAAAAGCATAATAATATATAAAAAAAACATCCCAACGGAAGCTAGTTTCCACGCCCAAACGACGGAGTAACCACGCAGATAATATACGACACCCAATGACGGAGAAATGAAAAGAGAAATAAGATCAACAAGTATAAAAAGTCGACTCCAACGAGTGCGACGCCTACAAACACATAACTTTAAGTCTCGCTTCTAAGTCAACAATATATAAGTTCTGAGTTGATAGAGTTTTAACTAGATATAAAAAAATATACATATATACAAGTGTGGGTACGATACAACAGTAGCCCACCTACCAAGGAAATCACCGAAGAAAAAAGCATGCCGCAAGCCACTGATGATCCGAGCGGTATATCCTGGAAGAAACTGGGGCACAACGAGGGTAAGTTGCCAAGTCAGTGAATAAAAATATATCACTAGGTAGAAATCGAAATGTACAACGATATCCTATGTTATAAAGTATAGTGCTATCATATCCTGTACCAATATATAAATAATGCATAAGTACTGTAAATGCAACTCTATCCATCACGTAAACCCAAAATATATCATCTTATATATATATATATATATATATATATATATATATATATATATATATATGACCTATATCCAGATATAAGCCTATCAGGTAGCCGAAATATGCATGTAAAACCCCCTTTTAAAATAGCCGCGGGATACGTATGTCACGGAATAAAAGCAGACGTAATAGTATGAAGTATTATATGTATTTTATTTAAGACAAACGTCTCGCTGTTTAGTAAAGAGTTTTAAGGGTTTTACAGTTTTAAAGATCAATCTAAACATATTAAAATAATGAGACTATAGCTCGTTTAGAAACCCTTTTATATGTTTTAACAGGTAAAATAGTGTTCATGTACTGTCCCCCGGAGCAGTCCTGGTCGGCTACAAAAACGTATCAACTACAACGATATATCTCGTATGATCGCACAAAATCAATGTATGGGTGTCCAGCATCGACACCCTAAATCATCAAATCACCCGTGTCCATCATCGACACGCAAATCCAGATATCGTCGACACTGTCTCAACAGATCGGTCGCCCCTGGATATCCCTAGCCCTGATCAGTATCCCGTGGATATCCGCCGTGCTCATAGCTACCTCTGGTATCGAGTGTTCTCGCTAGGCTCCCTGCTTCTATCGCGGCCTTCCTGCCCCTCGGTCTCGACCGGGTCTACCATGTATCCGATTGTATATCTCCCCCACTCAGTCCGGATAAGTAGCACGTTCGTAACCGTATAGCTCGCCCACTCGGTTCGGAATAAAACCAAATCAGAAAAAATAAAACTCATGGCGGACGTCAACTCATTATATCCAGAAATATCAAGTAAAGAAGAATAATAATTGCATATATCACTCTGATGATATATATATATAGCAGTGTTCTATACCACCGATATATATCATCGAAGTAAAAACATCATAAAAACTGATAAGGATCAAATATGAATACCCATAGTACTGGTATTCACAATAACGCAACAGATAATAAAGACACCGTACGTAAGTATAGTCAGGCGTGCAAACAATGTAACTGTTCTACTGTGTCATGGCAATACAAATGATGTGCAGTGTAGTATACGCGTCTGTGCTCGTGCAGCATGGAAATTATTAGTATTTGTGCAAGTGTTCTATAAGTGTTTAAAGCAGAAAGTAATTCTACCCATATCCGTAGCATATAATTACAATCAAATTTCCGGATATAGGGAATTCCTAACGCCTCGTATCGGCATTTACATACATATCGCGTGGTAAAACGGTCCTACAGTATCATGGTAGTACCAATGAGATGTAGTGCAACATATGCGTCTGTGCTCGTGCAACATAGTACTCATCGGTAGTTGTGCAGTGTTCTATCAGTGTGTTCGTATAAAAGAAAACGTAAATAATCGATAAGCATATCGCGTAACTATTAAACGTAATTAATTGCTATGAGCTATACCATTATCTTTGAAAATGGAACGAAACGTTATTTTGAAATAAGAAAGCTGCATTAAGTAAAAATACATATTCATTTTGGAAAATAGTATCGCCTCCTTGTCATTTATCATTAAAAAGGGAAAACGAATCGTTGGTTTTTAAAAGAGTATAGTTCACTTAATACGTAACGTCCCAAGTCAGGATAACTCATGACTCTACGAGTACAAATATAACTTGGCCATAATCGGCACACTCTCCTCATCATCACAAGTACGGTATGATCTCTCGCATAATGTCCACTCAATATCATATCTATATTGTACGGATCTATCGGCACGTACGTATATCGTCATAACTATATATCAATTACACCCACATGTATAACCTATTATATGCGAACTAATATCAATACAATTAGCTAAGTTATCTAACATATCATTAAAAAATAACTAGATAGTATAACTATCCTAGTTAAATAGTTGCGGGGATGCTATACGCCATTTACCCGACTTCCCCCGTAGATATAAATCTACTCACCAACTTATCGAGCTAGTCGAAGTCTATGTTGCTTTGTTCGTCCTCACCGTCTCAGAAATCTTCGCGACCGTACCTACAATCGTAGTTACAACATATCGGTGTAAATATCATATCAAAACCAAAATAATGAGCTAAGCACCTATAGGTTAGAACCTATAGCTCACTTACTCCAAATACGACCAAATACCCTTGATATTAACGTACGAACGTTAATATATCAGTCGCGGTACAGAAATACGAAAAACCGTATCATAAATGTCAGAAACATAGATAAAACAATACTAGAACACTCCCAGATTTCTCTATATAAGATATGGGACAAATCAAATAATACAGTAGTTATATTATCACCAACCTAAGCTACTGACCAAAACCCAAATCACTTCGACACAGAGAGACTGACGGCGACGGGAAATTATGAAGAACCGCCGGGTGAACTAGGGAATTTAGGGGCTCGGGCTTTTGGGTCCATCTCCTATTGGTCTCATCATATCCTAGTCTTGTTAGTTTTTCTACTAGACTAACCTAGTAGATCCAGATTTAGGTTTATACTCACAAATATCCTAAAAGTTCTAGATTCTGTTATGGTTCACTAAAAAAAGATATTAAACAGAATAGAACTTGCAAAGAATGTGAGATATACCTATAGGGATGGTGCACAAGGGAAAACCGGCTCATGAATTAGTTGTTTGAGGTTTCTTGAAGTTGTGGTGGTTCAAGCTTGATGGTATGCACAAATTTGATGAAGGAATTCATGGCTTTTGAGTGAAGTGATAAACTTGAGATGAGGTTAAAGGAGAAAGATCTTTTGTTCAGTTTGATAATTGAAATATCATAAGCATTTGTTGGTAGAGTGTAGAAAAGGTGTAGAGTAACTAGGAGGTGTAAGGGTATAAGGAGGAGGTGGAGGGAGGAGAGTGAGTGTGAGGGTGTGAGGGTTGTGAGGGTTTTCTTAACTAGCTAAACATATACCTACCCTCACAAAATAAAACAAACCTTTTTAAAAATACCTCCATGTTACAAAAATCTAAATTCTTGATTTTTAAATGAAATAAAACACTTAGTATAATACCTAAATACCATTATCTTATAATAAAATCTCATGTCATGTTGAAATAATTAAAATATCATTTTTATGATATCACACATTTTTTTCATTTTTACCAAAATAATTACATGTTTGCGGATATCAATCCGATACCAAAATTCATATACGATATCATTTTTGTAAACTCATTATATTCATATTTAAAATTATAAATTAATATTTATAATTTTCCAAAATGTTACAATATCCCCTCCTTAAAGAAATTTGATCCCCGAATTTAAATTTAACCCTCATCTAAAAACATTTTTCTCAGTCAAATCAAAGCAATTCAATGCAAATCAAATTGCCGGGGTCCAAATTTTAAAACATATAGTTCGCTCCAATTAACGGAACTCCGAAGTCCCACATGAGGTAAGACGTAAAATAACACAACCGTGCGCGTGAAAACTCAACAAGATATAAAACTCATACAACTGTAACTCTAGCGGTTGCTATGAGAGTTATACCAGTTATGATGCAAGATTACAAATACAAAATTAATTGTGTATATCAAGTACACGATCATTACCATAGCCGTAGTGCAATATCTGTGGCATACGACCAAGTGAAAATATAGAAATCAAATTTATAATATATCTTATCAAGTGCAATGCACGAAAACGAGAAAGGCTTTCTCTACCACCTCCACTGCCTTCCCCTTTTCAACCCTAACGGGTTTGCACGAAATCCAAAATCACATGCTACAGGTGTGCATGAAAACAAAAATAGTACCAAGTGCAATAGGTGCGCACGACAATAACATCCACTGCATCGAATGTGCATGGAACCAATATCAAGTGCATCTAGAGTGCACAAAATCGATATCGGGTGCATCAGGGTGCACAAAATCAACATCAAGTGCATCGGGATGCACAAAATCATATAAACTACGTCTAGAGTGCATAAAATCTCAATCAAGTGCAACTGACGTGCACGAAAATATCAATCTAGTGCATCTGGTGTGCACAAAACGCTAATCAAGTGTAGTCACCGTGCATGGAAATCTCAAACAAGTGCACCTGGTGTGCACAAATCATTTGTGTGACCCTCAAATACTCAAAACACATAAGTGAAGCCGAGTTGTCCTTTCTTCAACGTCGAAAACACAATATTTGGATCATTAAAACGCAAATAAAAAACAAATGACATCGAAGTACACTTTCTTCAATGTCGAAAGGTGTCTATACACCCGGAATTGGCAGAGCAAGGATTACCACTTGCCTTCTGCCCACGGTCTAGCATTCTCTGTCTCTGAATTCTTGTTTTTCCTGTGGATCACTAACACCATGGCTGTATGTCCATGATGCACACCCCACAGGTCGCGGGGAGGCGGAATACTTTAAAAACGATTTTCTCACCTCAAAAGAAACTAGTTTTTGCTTTGCATCATGAACTTTTTCCCACTTTAGGATCTTGTTTAAACCTTGACTAATAAAACTAAACTAAGAGAGAGAGCTAACTACTATGTAAAGGAGTTATACCCTCGTTCCTAGTCCTTCGGGTTTTCAAGTTGCTCCTTGCTCCTTGGTTCAAGCTCCTTGTTCTTGATCTCCTTTCTTTGGCTTCTTCTAGGTCTTGGAAGAGTTCGGTTGCCGGTCTCCTTTTCTTCAAAGATGGATCCACCCGAGGGGCCTACGATCAACCTCCAACCTCCATGAGATATCTTAGTAATATAACTTGCTAGGAGAGATTACTAAGGGGATGTAGAGAGGATGTGTTATGGATTAGTTGATCTTATAGCTCATTGTTTTGCAACACATGCAAGTGTATGAGCTTGAGGAAGAAAGAGAGAAGAAAACCTAGGAAAGATAATCCTTTAGTGATAATGATCATAGAAAATGAGAAGAAGAATGGTTAAGTCTTGAGCCAATAATTCAACCATGGCATTATTAAATGATATAATCTATAACCATGCTTGAATAGTGGATCCAAAAGAAATAAACAAATACATAACCATTCTTCAACACATGCCTCCTAATTTCCACCTCATTAATTCTTTAATGAAAAAGAATAAAACAATAATGAGGTGTCTCCTTCTAGAAGGTCAATCTTGTGAATTTACAAGAATGCCCTTTTTTCATATTTTCATACCCGTATCCGTATTCCGAAAAATACGGATACACTGAGATCAGTATAACCCAATACTACAATACTAGTACCGGCTTAAACCAAAGCCTACCAGTATTATCCGTCCGATCGTCATTCGAGTAGCCAGTACACGAATGCGATCGAAACCTTACCGTAAGACCATACGACATCTACATCGTCTCGCCTGATCCAGGGAAACCCTCCGTGTGGGACTCTAAAGACTCGACAGTACGCTGGCAGTGGGTTTAACCACAAGTTCGTCAGTGGCACTAGCTGTACGTAACGGCAACCTAGGTACGTGTCGAAAAGGAGGCCGACGAGCGAACTCGTCCGTAACCCCTACTGAGCCTGTCCGTGACAATATCCGCGCAGTCCGGTCTGTTCGTCTGAGAGTATCGCATGTATGGTCTAGGGAGGTGGTAAACGTCAGACCCCTAACAACCGTACAAGTCGTGCCGGTGTGGCTCAAGACAATCCGAGAATCTACTGGTCAGTCCACCAGTAATTCTCAATCAGCCCTGGCCATGGACTTATGGTAATGACCAACCGATCACAGTGCGATATCGACTCCCTATACCGGGAGAGACAAATCCTTAACAGTCGCTCACTGCCTCCATGCGGCTCGGGACTGTACCCAACTAAAACCTGTTTGCACGACTCCTTTGAGCCGTGGTAGGATAGTAATCAAAGCACAGTGGGAACTCACACGAGACAAATGACGACCTTAAGTCGACAGACTATCTGCACACATGTCACCTGAGAACTGCTATCTGACGTTAGGTATAATACCATCCAGTCAGTTCCCGGCGAGTCTTGTCCGGTGTACTCACACTCAGTGAGCATCTGTATACAATCTTAGGTGCACATCACCCATGGCTGCGGGACCAATCCATCGCCTCTCGTCAGGGTCTAGATATGTATACACTAGTCTACTCTGGAGCATCGATACCCAGTCTCGATACTCCTGCGACTAGGGACATTTAAGGATATGCCTATTGACTATCCAGCTCCCACAAGTATGACTGCCATCACAACGCCGGTAGTCAGGCAAACACCCTACATGCTTTATCAACATGTATATAAATACAAAGTAAAATATATCACACGTTAAGATAAAGACAAACCAAATAGCGTACTATCATATCAAGCAAGATTGTCATGTACGTACATATCCCTAGCATCCTATACAATGAAGGCCTCTAGGGCATATATATCCAACAATCTCCTACTTGCACTAAGGCCTATAATTGGCGCAATGAGTACCTACTGTCTGCACTAGATCCAGTTGCTGGCGTACCGCATGCCTAACATCTCAAACAGCTTCTCGAGCTAGACTTGAGGGATGGCCTTGGTGAATGGATCTACCGTCTTGTCTTTTGTGTCCACTCTCCGCACCTCGATCTCCTGGCGATCCACGATCTCCCTGATCAGGTGATACCGCCTCAAGATATGCCTGGATTTCTGATGGGACCTTGGTTCCTTCGCTAATGCTACAGCCCCATTGTTATCACAATACAAAGGTATTGGATTGGCAATGGACGGAACCATCTGAAGTTCAGAGATGAACTTCTTCATCCAGACAGCCTCTTTCGCGGCATCGTTAGCAGCAATATACTCAGCCTCCATAGTTGAGTCTGCGACGGTATCCTGTTTGGAACTCCTCCAACATACCGCCCCTCCATTGAGGGTAACACAAAACCCGAAACGGATTCAGAGTCATCTTTGTCACTTTAGAAGCTGGAGTCGGTAAAAGCCTCGACCTGGAGGTCCCCATTACCATAAACCAAGAACATCTCCTTAGTCCTTCTCAGGTACTTGAGAATGTTCTTTACCGCTACCCAATACTTCTCACCTGGGTCAGACTGATACCTGCTTATTACACTAAGTGCGTAAGCTACATCTGGTCTGGTACATAACATCGCATACATTATGGATCCTACTGCCGAAGCGTAGGGTATAATGCCCATGCGAGCCCTCACTTCATCAGTCTTTGGAGACATCTCTTTGGAGAGGGTGATCCCGTGACAAGCGGGTAAATTACCGCGCTTGGAATCTTCCATACTAAATCTCTTTAGTATAGTGTCAATATACCCGGACTGTGAAAGTCCCAACATTCTTTTGGATCTATCACGATAGATCTTAATGCCCAGAATGTATGATGCATCTCCCAAGTCTTTCATGGAGAATTTCTGTGACAAGAAGAGCTTTACTGATTGTAGCATAGGGACATCATTCCCTATCAGTAGTATGTCGTCGACGTACAAAACGAGGAAGACTATTGCTCCTTCTACAATCTTCCTATAAATGCATGGTTCATCTACATTTTTGATAAAGTCAAATTCTTTGACCGTCTCATCAAAGCAGATGTTCCAACTCCGCCGTGCTTGTTTTAATCCATAAATGGATTTAAGTAACTTGCACACCTTTCCGTTGCTCCCACTGTCTAAGAAACCTTCTGGTTGATCCATGTAAACACTTTTTTCTAAATGTCCATTTAGAAAAGTTGTTTTTACGTCCATCTGCCAGATTTCATAGTCATGGAAGGCAGCAATGGCAAGCAGGATCCGAATGGATTTAAGCATAGCTACTGGTGAAAGGTTTCATCATAGTCCAATCCTGGTCTTTGACGAAAACCTTTTGCAACGAGTCTAGCTTTGTAGGTTTCCACTTGTCCAAATGCACCAATCTTCTTTTTGAAGATCCATTTGCATCCAACTGGTTTCACCCCAGGAGGAGCAACTTCTAAAGTCCATACTTTATTGGTGTACATGGATTCCATTTCGGATCTCATAGCATCCAGCCACTTCACCGAGTCTTACTCGTGATAGCCTGCTGAAAATTAGTAGGCTCATCATCATTGATGATGTAATCCTCTCGATCCCCATCTACAAGAAACCCATAGTATCTTTTAGGAGGACGAGAAAGCCTACTAGATCTGCGGAGTGGCGTTGGTTCGTCGGGCTCCATTGAAACCTGAGGTTCTACTAAATTCTTGACAGTAGTTTGAGGTTCTGGAATTTCTTCCAACTCTACCGCGCTCCTACTAATTTCTTTAGCAAGAAATTCGCTCTCTAAGAAGACAATGTGGCGAGCGACAAACACCTTTTGTTCTTCAGTGTTGTAGACCAGATATCCCCTTGAATGCTTGGGGTATCCCACAAACTTGCACAAAACCGATCGTGCCTCGAGCTTGTCAGAATTATGTTTCTTAACAAATGCCGAACACCCCCATATCTTGATATACTTAAGACATGGTCTCTTCCCGCTCCACATTTCATATGGAGTGGTAGACACAGACTTAGTTGGAACTCTATTCAACAGGTATGCAGCCGATTCTAGCGCAAAACCCCAGAAGGAAAGTGGCAACTCAACACTACTCATCATTGAACGCACCATGTCCAGTAGCGTGCGATTCCTCCTTTCTGATACACCATTATGCTGAGGTGTATAAGGTGGAGTAAGCTGAGAGAGAATTCCATTCACTTTTAAGCATTTAAGAAAATTGGTTCTCCACCTCGATCAGATCGAAGTGTCTTGATGCTTTTACCAGGATGTTTCTCCACTTCATTTTTATACTCCTTAAACTTCTCAAAAGCCTCGGATTTATGCTTCATTAAAAACACATGTCCATACATACAGAAGTCATCAGTAAAAGTGATGAAGTAGGAGTGACCGCTTCGTGCATGTGTAGACATTGGACCACATACATCACTGTGTACAAGTCCCAAGAGTTCCGTGGCTCTTTCTCCGTGTCCGGTGAACGGAGATTTGGTCATCTTTCCTTTGATACATGATTGACAAGTTGCATACGATGAATATTCAAACGGATCTAAATATCCATCTTTATGTAACTTAGTCAATCTTGTTTCGTTTATATGACCAAGTCTACAATGCAATAGGAAGGCTTGGTTTGAATCTGGAACCTTTCTTTTAAGCGTGTTTTGAATATTGAAAACTTGAGGTTGATTAAGTATGTATATGCCTTTTTCCAGTGTGCCAAACCCAATCATTTCTTGATTTAGGAGAATGTTCATGACATTTCTTTCAAGAGAAAAATTATATCCTTCATTAGATAACAAAGATACTGATATATTATTACACAGCACACTGGGAATACAAAAACAGCTGTACAACACCAAAATGTGCCCACTAGTCAACCCCAGGTGATATTCCCCTATTGCAACGGCATCTACGTGCATTCTATTGCCCATCCGGAGAGTCATATCACCTGTCTTCAGTGCTCTACGGTTTCTCAGAGCCTGCAAAGAATTACAGATGTGAGAACCAGAACCGGTATCAAGTACCCATGATGTAGAGTTTACTGAAAGACAATTTTCGATTACAAACACACCTGAAGCAGAAGCAGCAGCTTGCTTCGTGTCCTTGGCTTTGAAAGCCATGCAATCCTTCTTCCAGTGCCCTTGCTTGTGACAATAGTAGCATTCGTTCTTATCTGCCTTCACCCTTCCTGCCTTGTTCGTTCCCTGCACCTTCTTGACCCCGCCTTTCGGTTTGGTGGCTTTCATCTTCTTCTTCCCTTTAGCTCTCGTTTTAGATTTAGAAGAGGATGATTGGCCAACATACAGAACGGGGGTCTTCTCCTCTTTCAAGGGGGTCTCTGCTACCCTCAGCATGTTGAGGAGCTTTGGAAGATCAGCTTCCATTTCGTGCATGTTGAAGTTCAGCATGAACTGAGAGAAGGTGTGGGGAAGGGATTGCAAAATCAAGTCGATGTACAACTCATTCTCTAGCATGCATCCCAGGTTTGCGAGTTCCTCAATGAGGCTGATCATTTTCAGGACGTGCTCTCCTACAGGTGATCCTGGAGCTAGCCTCATCTGGAACAGTTTCCTTGAGGTCTCGTACCTCGCAATACGGGAGTGCTCTCTATACAGTTCCTTGCAATGGCGAAAGATGGATATAATATCCATACTCTCGTGCTGTTTCTGGAGTTCATTGTTCATGGACGCCAGCACGATACACTTAGCTCTCTCACAGTCTAGATCCCAGGTTTTGCGAACCTCCTTGTCCGCAACTGAGGAATCTGGTCCTGGGATAGGGGGAGGAACAGCGGTGGTAACATATGCAACTTTGTCATAATTCAGTGCAATGTTGACGTTCCTTAGCCAATCTTTATAGTTTGGCCCGGTCAGTGTATTTTTTTTTAAGTAATAGTTTTAGTCCCGTCATGGTAGCTGCCAGAGAGAGAGAAAAGAAACACTCAGCATATGCTCTTGTAAGTTTAGATTGGTTTATTAGTTTATCTAAACAGGATGGCTCCCACTGTTTCCTCAAATTCTTCTTCAAACCCTAAAAGAAGAATTAGTCAGGATTTAATCACACGTCACAATACTTGCTTAACCTTTCAGCCAGGCCAGTGTTGGTACTTTGAGGGAGGTTTTCCAATGCTTTCACGAAGTTCCTTAATTAAATAACCTCTTTTCCCTGGAGGCGTAGCCCCACTAATACCTTTCTAGGCACCTACTTGGTTTATAGCATTGATTGTTAAGTGAGAAAATTTCCCGAGAGTAATCCTACTCATCAGTGGGATCGGGATCCAACTATCATCGCATGATGCCCAAGATGGAAGCCACTCTAGTCACCACACTCCAGAAGGTATGCTAAAACTGCAAGTTTCCTTTATGTTTGAAACCCCCGATGTGATTTTTACCCCAAGCTCTTATGACCTTGACGTAGGCCAACAAATCATAAGATGCAAGTCAAGTTCTACCTGTCGTTGTCCTGATTAATTTAGATCCATCCGTACTCGCCCTTGACGTAGGCCAACAAGACCGTACGACTGTCCTAAACTAATGCATCTATCTATGCAACAAATAAGCAACATATTGCTACCATACACTATGCCTTGACGTAGGCCAACAAACATAGCATGAATACGATGTGCTGTTTATTTGAAACGACGGAGGGTTACGGCTGGTTTTTGGCGAAACCGTTAACGTAGTGAACTTGATATGATCGAAGGAACCAAGATAGCTTTTTAAAAGGAGTAGTTTAAGCTCCGCATTTAAAATTTTCTTTTTGAAGAAAACCGAGTGGTTTTGAAATTGTTCCAACGATTTAGTTTAGGTTTATTTTCTTTGCATTAATGAATTAATGCTGTCCCATCATTTAATCCTACCATTGCAGAAAACAACGAAAATACAACGTACGCTTATGCCATCCGCATTTGCCACTGGGCCCCGTCATCACCCGTTAGGTTACTTAACTAACGACAGAGCGGGGGCTGGACTAGCGCGGGTATAAAACAAAAGCAACGCCTAATAAATATCATATATATATATATATATATATATATATATATCTCCATTCGTCGCACGCAATAACAAGCATTCCAGATCACAGATGAACATATTGGATATACTAGGAATTCCGCACTTGGTTTAAGCCCATAACGAAGGACGGGTTCCACGGTCGTGATGAATAGCCAAAACCCCACCCTGGACCCCTACAGGTGCGGCAAACTACCTGCCAAGTACCAGAAGTGAAGCAGACTCCCTCAACAACGTGAGTAGGCCACTAAGCACTTCAAAATACCCGGCAGTTTGTGCACCCCTCCTTGGGTCTATCCTAGGAGCAAAAACAGTAAAAGAAATAATACAACGGTGGCTACAACCTCATCCCGGATGTGCCCCGCAAAAATAATATTACATCAATTTCACAAATTACATTGAATGAAAGAAAAGAAAACACTCGTCTCACATCCCCGGCTATTCATCATCGACAATCCAATAACATTCATATACACAAACCAATCATCACAGATATGTGCAACCCCCACTAATCGTCGTATAGCGATTAGCGGACATTTCAAAACACATAAAGCATTACAGAAGAATCGATTAGCTAAAGCAATTAGAATTTTGATCGATTAAACAATTTTGAATCTACCCTCAGTTTAACACAGTACATAAAATATCTGGGCAGAAACAAAATATCCCAAAATCCACAATTCCAGAATATAAGAATAACAGAAAAAGTTTGGAGGGAATCGGTGTTGACTCGGCCGCGGATCGGCGGCAGAACCCATGGTTCTGCCGCGGATCCGCGGTGGTCTGACCGATTCACAACTCCAAATTTTTCTGTGTTCTTAAAAAAGCCTGCACGAATTTTTAAGCTCTCTGGAAAAAATTTTAGAGCAGTTTTTAAAATCGACAGAAACATGGCTTTTTGGATGCGATTTTTGGGTTTTTCCGGCGATCGAATTTCTAATACTTTGCTAACAAGTTAGACAAGGTTTAAATAGGCTCTGATACCAGTGTAAGTCCATGATGCACACCCCACGGGTCGCGGGGAGGCGGAATACTTTAAAAACGATTTTCTCACCTCAAAAGAAACTAGTTTTTGCTTGCATCATGAACTTTTTCTCACTTTAGGATCTTGTTTAAACCTTGACTAACAAAACTAAACTAAGAGAGAGAGCTAAATACTATGTAAAGGAGTTATACCCTCGTTCCTAGTCCTTCGGGTCTTCAAGTTGCTCCTTACTTCTTGGTTCAACCTCCTTGTTCTTGATCTCCTTTCTTTGGCTTCTTCTAGGTCTTGGAAGAGTTCGGTTGCCGGTCTCCTTTTCATCAAAGATGGATCCACCCGAGGGGCCTACGATCAACCTTCAACCTCCATGAGATACCTTAGTGATCTAACTTGCTAGGAGAGATTACTAAGGGGATGTAGAGAGGATGTGTTATGGACTAGTTAATCTCATAGCTCATTGTTTTGCAACACATGCAAGTGTATGAGCTTGAGGAAGAAGGAGAGAAGAAAACCTAGGAGAGAGAATCCTTTTGTGATAATGGTCATAGAAAATGAGAAGAAGAATGATTAAGTCTTGAGCCAATAATTCAACCATGGCATTATTAAATGATATAATCTACAACCATGCTTGAATAGTGGATCCAAAAGAAATAAACAAATACATAACCATTCTTCAACCCATGCCTCCTAATTTCCACCTCATTAATTCTTTAATGAAAAAGAATAAAACAATAATGAGGTGTCTTCTTCTAGAAGGTCAATCTTGTGAATTTACAAGAATGCCCTTTTTCCGTATTTTCATACCCGTATCCGTATTCCGAAAAATACGGATACACTGAGATCAGTATAATCCAATACTACAATACTAGTATCCGGCTTAAACCAAAGCCTACCAGTATTATCCGTCCGATCGTCATTCGAGTAGCCAGTACACGAATGCGATCGAAACCCTGCCTTAAGACCATACAACATCTACATCGTCTCGTCTGATCCAGGGAAACCCTCTGTGTGGGACTCTAAAGACTCGACAGTACGCTGGCAGTGGGTTTAACCACAAGTCTGTCAGTGGCACTAGCTGTACGTAACGGCAACCCAGGTACGTGTCGAAAAGGAGGCCGACGAGCGAACTCGTCCGTAACCCCTACTGAGCCTGTCCGTGACAATATCCGCGCAGTCCGGTCTGTTTGTCTGAGAGTATCGTATGTATGGTCTAGGGAGGTGGTAAACGTCAGATCCCTAACAACCGTACAAGTCGTGCCGGTGTGATTCAAGACAATCCTAGAATCTACTGGTCAGTCCACCAGTAATTCTCAATCAACCCTGGCCAAGGAATTATGGTAATGACCAACCGTTCACAGTGCGATATCGACTCCCTATACCGGGAGAGACGAATCCTTAACAGTCGCTCACTGCCTCCATGTGGCTCGGGACTGTACCCAACTAAAACCTGTTTGCACGACTCCTTTGAGCCATTGTAGGGTAGTAATCAAAGCACAGTGGGAACTCACACGAGACAAATGACGACCTTAAGTCGACAGACTATCTGCACACATGTCACCTGAGAACTGCTATCTGACGTTAGATATAATACCATCCAGTCAGTTCTCGGCGAGTCCTGTCCGGTGTACTCACACTCAGTGAGCATCTGTATACAATCTTAGGTGCACATCACCAATGGCTGCGGGACCAATCCATCGCTCCTCGTCAGGGTCTAGATATGTATACACTAGTCTACTCTGGAGCATCGATGCCCAGTCTCGATACTCCTGCGACTAGGGACATTTAAGGATGTGCCTATTGACTATCCAGCTCCCACAAGTATGACTGCCATCACAACGCCGGTAGTCAGGCAAACACCCTACGGGCTTTATCAACATGTATATAAATACAAAGTAAAATATATCACACGTTAAGATAAAGACAAACCAAATAGCGTACTATCATATCAAGCAAGATTGTCATGTACATACATATCCCTAGCATCCTATACAATGAAGGCCTCTAGGGCATATATATCCAATAATGGCCTCCTTATACAATCGTCTGGTTAGGAGTAGCGACGCAAACAGTCCTATGCTGAACCTTCTCAAGACACTCCTTGCCAAGTAGTCCAGTCTCTCGCAATGTAACATGTCGGCTACGGCGATCTCTGACCTCTATGTGCGCGCCAAGCAATTGACCCTGGGTCCAATCTTAATCATTATAGAATCCTGGAAAGAACCCATCATGGCTTCTGCCGATCTCATCTATCCAATCTGCCTGGAACTAGCACTCCTTAATGAACCCACTGCCATTCTGGAACAACTGCAATCACATCAAGATTTTCCTCTAAAAGTGTGGTCGTACACAACGCCTCTGTATACATATCGAATCTCCAGTATCGACAAGGAAGAACAACTGCGCATTTAGATTTCGCACAAATCTCTTATTCTATTACTCTTTAGTATCGGTCAAATAAGGAGCATATCGCGATAGCTGCGCGAATCGCAAGTCATACTCGGTTATGATTAAGCCCGGAGTCTTACACAAAAACTCGAAATTACGAATTCAGCATCTCCGACACTCTGTGGAAGAATTTGACTAAACCCACCTTCGAGAACTCGTCCCAATTCGTCGGAGGAAGACTCACTACACGGTCTCTCTAGAGTAACTCACACCAGGTCTGAGTGAGACCCCTCAAAAGAAACTAGTCAACTTCACCGATCTCGCATCGGAGCGCTACAACGAATAAAATATCCTAGCCATCATACCCATGACCGACTAAGAATCCTCTGTCCCATCTATACTCGTAAACATCAGTGACCTTTAGTTTCATGAACTCTGGAAGCGACACTTCGATAATCTCAGCAACAGTTGGTACAACTGTCTGAACAGTAGGCAACACAATGATCTCTGGAGTAGGGTAAACATCATGCCTCCAAGTTTGGCTGGTCTCCAGCGATGACCCGACCCTTTGGTACGGATCCCAAAGAAACTCGCTTCAAAATTAGAAATCCGATCATATAAGGATAAACGACATGTTCCTACGTCACCGGAATATCACCCTGGTCAGTCTTCGCCTCAGACAAGTCTGCCCTGATCGTGTCTCTAACCGCAGCCCTCTCGGCTTGCGTAGATTGGTGACCGGAACAACCAACATGTATCGATGAGGATAGATCAACTAAACGAATAGAAGAAAAGATCTCAAGATATATATCCTAAGGTAACTTAGGCGGAGTATCGTATTATAAATATGCCGCGGAACATATGTATGGTACGTCACTCTACTTAGTACCTACTCCATCAACCAAGATCAACATAACGAAAGTTCGGGTATAAGACCACCAAAGTCAAGTCTATGTTCCGTAAGGTCAAGCCTACGTAACGAAAAGGTATGCCTAGACTCCACATAGTCAAACCTAAACTCGAATAAAGGTTAAACCAAATACTCTGATACCAACTTTGTCATGACCTGAAAGTGGCATGTGACCGACACTTAAATCATGTGACATCTAAAGACGTCGACATGGTCCAAGTAAGCCGAAAACCCGGAATCTAAAATTTTTTACGAAAATATTGGAGGTGAAGTTTAAAAATAGTCACTTGATGGAATCCGTGTAAAATACACATTTAAGTCTAAATAAGTATGTTTGAAAAGCATCTATGACGTTTTAAAAATCGGCGGCACCTCTTTTATAAATTTTGAATAAAACCCGATACAAGCATAATAATATAAAAAATATCCCAACGGGAGCTAGCTTCCACGCCCAAATGGCGGAGCAACCACGCAGATAATATACGACGCCCAATGGTGAAGAAAAGAAAACCGAAACAAGATCAACATGTATAAAAGGTCGACTCCAACGAGTGCGACTCCCACAAATACATAACTCTAAGTCTCGCTTCTAAGTCCATAATATACAAGTTCTGGGTTGATAGAGTTTTAACTAGATATAAAAGAATATACATATATTTAAGTGTGGGTACGATACAATAGTAACCCACCTACCAAGGCAATCATCGAAGAAAAGAGCGTGCCGCAAGCCGCTGATGATCCGAGTAGTATATCCTGCAAGAAACTGGAGCACAACGGGGGTGAGTTGCCAACTCAATGAATAAAAATATATCACTAGGTAGAAATCGAAATGCGTAACGATATCCTAGGTCATAAAGTATAGTACTATCATATCCTGTACTAATATATAAATAATGCATAAGTACTGTAAATGCAACTTTATCCATCACGTAAACCCAAAATATATCATCTCATATATATATGACCTATATCCAGATATAAGCCTATCAGGTAGCAGAAATATGCATGTAAAACCACCTTTTTAAAATAGCCGAAGGATACGTATGTCACGGCATAAAAGTAGACGTAATAGTATGAAGTATTATATGTATTTTATTTAAGACAAACGTCTCGCTGTTTAATAAAGAGTTTTAAGGGTTTTACAGTTTTAAAGATCCTTGTGTCAATCTAGACATGTTAAAATAATGAGACTATAGCTTTTTTAGAAACCATTTTATATATTTCAACAGGTAAAATAGTGTTCATGTACTGTCCCCAGGAGCAGTCCTGGTCGGCTACTAAAACATATCAATTATAACGATATACTTCGTATGATCACACAACATCAATGTATATGTGTCCAGCATCGACACCCTAAATCATCAAATCACTCGTGTCCATCACCGACACACAAATACAGATATTGTCGACACCATCTCAATAGATCGGTCGCCCCTCGATATCCCTAGCCCCGATCAGTATCCCGTGGATATCCGCCGTGCTCATAGCTATCTCTGGTATCGAGTGTTCTCGCTAGGCTCCCCGCTTCTATCGCGGCCTTTCTGCCCCTCGGTCTCGACCGGGCCCACCATATATCCGACTGTATATCTCCCCCACCCAGTCTAAATAAGTAGCACATCCGTAACCATATAGCTCCCCCACTCGGTTCGGAATAAAACCAAATCAGAAAACATAAAACTCATGGTGGATGTCAACTCATCGTCTCCAGAAATATCAAGTAAAGAAGAATAATAATTGCATATATCATCCTGATGATATTATATATATAGCAGCATTCTATACTACTGATATATATCATCGAAGTAAAAATATCATAAAAAATCATAAGGATCTAATACGAATACCCATAGTACTAGTATTCGCAATAACACAGCAGATAATAAAGGCACCGTACGTAAGTATAGTCAGGCGTGCAAACAACGTAACCGTTCTATTGTGTCATGGCAATACTAATGATGTGTAGTGTAGCATACGTGTCTGTGCTCGTGCAACATGGCAATCATTAGTATTTGTGCAAGTGTTCTATAATTGTTAAAGCTAAAAGTAATTCTATCCATATTCATAGCTTATAATTACAATCAAATTTCCAGATATAGGGAATTCCTAACGCCTCATATCGGCATTTACATATACATCGCGTGGTAAAGCGGTCCTATAGTATCATAGCAGTACCAATGAGGTGTAGTGCAACATATGTGTCTGTACTCCTGCAACATAGTAATCATTAGTAGTTGTGCAGTGTTCTATCAGTGTGCTCGTATAATGAGAACGTAAATAATCGATAAGCATATTGCGTAACTATTAAACGTAATTAATTGCTATGAGCTATATACCATTATCTTTGAAAATGGAACGAAACGTTATTTTGAAATAAGGAAGCTGCATTAAGTAAAAATAGATATTTGTTTTGGAAAATAGCATCGCATCCTTCTCATTTATCATTAAAAAGGGAAAACGAATCGTTGGTTTTTAAAAGAGTATAGTTCACTTAATACGTAACGTCCCAAGTCAGGATAACTCATAACTCCACGAGTCCAAATGAAACTTGGCCGTAATCGGCACACTTTCCTCATCATCACAAGTACGGTATGATCCCTCGTACAATGTCCACTCAATATCATATCCATATCGTACAGATCTATCGTCACGTACGTATATTGTTATAACCATATATCAATTACACCCACATGTATAACCTACTAGATGCGAACTAATATCAATATAATTAGCTAAGTTATCTAACATATCATTAAAAACTAACTAGATAGCATAACTATCCTAATTAAATGGTCGCGGGGGTGCTATATGCCATCCACTCGACTTCCCCTGTAGATATAAATCTACTCACCAACTTGTCAAGCTAGTCGAAGTCCACGTTACTTTGTTCGTCCTCGCCATCTCGGAAATCTCCGCGATCGTACCTACAATCGTTGTTATAACATATCGGCGTAAATATCATATCAAAACCAAAACAATGAGCTAAGCACCCATAAGTTAGAACCTATAGCTTACTTACTCCAAATACGACCAAATACCCCTGACATTAATATACGAACGTTAAAATTTCAGCCGTGGTACAGAAATACGAAAAATCGTATCATAAATGTCGGAAACATAGATAAAACAATACTAGAACACTCCCAGATTTCTCTATATGAAATATAGGACAATTCAAACAATACAGTATCTTATATTATCACCAACCTAAGCAGCTAACCAAAACCCAAAACACTTCTGTTTACCGCCAAAAGACAGAAGACGGAACCACACAAGTTGTCTTGCCTGAATTTGGGGGCATATGCTATTTGGTTTTATCTGTCTATCTCTCCAAAGATGCCAAGTTGATTTATGACACCGTGTATCGAAGGTTTAAACAGATGCGGCCGTTGTAGCAGACTTCGTCAGATTCCTCCCTGCAGGCGCAAGCCTCTACAGTTAATTACGTTACCGTATCGCGGTAACTACTTTCTCCGGCTCCAGAAGGTCATTTCGTGTCGTGTGTATGTGTTTTATTTTTGGTTGCCTGTGGATTGTATACGGAGACTAATTTGTGTTGTCTCCCGTAGGACGTGGATTAGTCTAAATCCGTATATTCTTAGATTTGAGTTTTGGTTGATTTAAGGATCGTTAACCTTGTTTGAGATTAAGATCGACTTAAATATTTGTTAAGGATACGTTAATCCGATATTGGACTAAGATATACTTAATGGGGGTTCGGGATCATTTTTGATCCAACGAAAGAGCATTTGGGCTCTATCATTTTAATTTAAAGACGTTACGGTCCATGGGCTAGTTTAAGGACATTACGGTCCATGGGCTAGTTTAAGGAGATAACGGTCCATTGGGATATGCTTATGGGTTTGGGAGTGCATCCAAGAACTGTTGGTTGTCGGGACCTTCCACCTCTCTGATATCATTGAAGAATTACAAAGACATATATCAGAGGTGTGGAGAGATGTACCCTTGAACCGAACTCCAGATTGAAGGGAGAGGTCATGGTGGAACGAACATTATTTTGAATGCCACGTGTCAGGAGATCATTGGTCATCTCTGGAAGCAAGGTCAAATTGGAGGGGACCAAAGTATAAGAAGGCTCGGTTGATTGATGGTCAAAAGGTTTTTGGCCTCGGGAGACTTGGCTAATTTGGGTTAAGGTTGGCCTCTCACGGTGTTAAACACTGATGAATGCTTGGCGCTCACGTGTTCCCACATGAGGCCCTTTAAGCAGTGTTAAAAACTGAAACTCGGGGCGCTCACGTGTGGCATGTGAGGCACCTGAATATTGGGCAATGTTTGTTTGGGCTTATTCTCTCGTTCTATACATGTAAGTGTTAAACACTTAAATCTTGTAACCATCACGTGTAGATACGTGAGGCGCCACCAAGTTGAGCACTGCCTCCTTTGAATTTATCTTCCTATTCTTTTATAAATGTTAAACACTGTTGGAGGTCACGTGGGGTCACGTGACTCGATCTTATTTGTTCTTTTTTGTTCCTTAGAGGTGCTCACGTGGAAACACGTGATCTGTCGTTATAGCGTTGAACGCTAATATGCATGGGGCTCTTGATCTTAGTCTTGAGATTTTCAAGTCCTTTATTTTATAAGAATTAAATTCTTACGCAGGGTTAAACCCTAGTTCAATCAGAGGAATTAAATTCCTATATCTTTGGAAGAATTAAATTCTTCAAACCTAGTTCTTTCCTATAAGTTTTGGGACTGCATAACAGAATCTTCCCGATAAGAATTAAATTTTCAACTTGTAGGGAGATCTGCTTCTGCAGACCTCAACCAGAGGAAGAACTAAGTTCTTTTTTGGAAGAGTTTAACTCTTGTAAAAAGAAATAAAATGATCTCTAAGTCTTTTCCTCACCTAGGGTTTCTTTTTTCTCTAAAGGGAACTCCTCTTTTTTTCCCCTCAAATCTTATGGGGGGGTCTCCTCCTCTGTCTCTCTTCAGTCTCGCGTCCTTTATATAGCAGAGGCAAGTTTGTTGATTTTGTTAAGGAAATCTCTCATTGAGAGATTTTTTGACTAATTCGGGAATTTTATCCACCGTTGGATCTTTGATTCAGGTACTCCTGTTTTACAGAAGACATTTTTCTTGTTTTTAACAAGATTGGGAAAATATTTTCCCATATAGAGCTGATTCTGTATCTTGGTGATTTTTAATTACCATTGGATCTTTAATCCAACGGTACGCTGATTTACAGAGCACAATCTTTCTTGTTTAGAAAGATTGGGAAAATATTTTCCCATACAGAGCTTATTCTGTAGCTTGGTGATTTTTAACCACCATTGGATTTTTAATCCAACGGTGCTCTGATTTACAGAGCATAATCTTTCTTGTTTAGAAAGATTGGGAAAAATATTTTCCCCTACAGAGCTTATTCTGTAGCTTGGTGATTTTTTAATCACCATCGGATTTTTAATCCAACGGTGCTCTAATTTACATAGCACAATCTTTCTTGTTTAGAAAGATTGGGAAAGTATTTTCCCAAAATAGGGTTCTGATCCCTCTTATTTAGAATTTAATTCTATCGGCTCTGAAGGTATTAGAAATCATCACGTGTAGCACGTGACCCAATGGCACTAGGCCGGTTTGCTTATATACAGCAGTTCCAGAGAAAAGCATCACGTGTTGGCACGTGATGCACCTTCTGGCATGTTATTTGTTTTACAAAGGCGCCTATATACTTTGTATATAGATGCTCACGTGCCTGCACGTGAGGCTCAATTTCAGCCTTATTTGTTAAGTGTACCGCCTACAATTTTTTCTCCAAGGCGCATCACGTGCAGGCACGTGATGCTCCATTTGGGGAATTTTGTCCATTGCTTTTGGTTCATTATTTTTTTTATATGGTAACAAATGCCCCCACAACGTTGTTCTCACGTGGCTTGCACCTGAGTGCAATGCTGTCACCTTTATAGCCGTTTGATTGTCTAGGGGAACGGGGATGCGAACCGCCTTTATCACGTCTTATAAATGCAAGGGTTTGGCCTTTTGGAAGCCACTATTCTTTCATCTTCTTCCTTGCTTGTCTTCTTCGAGAATTTAATTCTCCTCTTCAGAGCTTAGTTCTCTGTCCATTGCAATTTCCAGAGTTAAACTCTGTCGGAAAAAGAAACCTTTTTTAGGTAAAGATCTTGAACATCAGAAAAATCCTTTTCTTAAAGAAAACTTCTGGATTTTAATTCCACCATGAGAGATTTGCTCTCTTCTGAAACCCATCTCTCGGAGATCCAAAGACGTGATCTTTGAGTAGTAATCCTCAATGCCTTGGGCATTTCTCCTCTGACCTTTAAGGACTCATGGCATTTTATTTTTCATTTTCTCTTCATGGGGGTTTCTGTAATTTAATTCCATTGCATAAAAGGAATTTAATTCCCCACCAAAGAGCTCTGCTCTGAAGATCAAAAGGGCCCTTCAGGAATTTCATTGCCTGGTGGTCTCGAGAACATTTTCGTAGGGTTTTTCCTTACTTGCACAAATCCAAATTTGTTGGGTATTTTAACAAAACTTGCTTTCTCTATAAGGATGTCAAGAGTTTTTTAAACTCCCGTGTCCGCTTAATGTGAATCTTTTTAGATTCTCATAATAAGCATCTTCTTGATCATTTTGATTGTTAAACTCTCATTGATTTTTTCTTTCAGATACTATGGCCGTTTATTTGTATGATCTTAACGAAATTATCTCCTATAAAGACATCCGCGTACAAGGCCGCTGTCAAAACCAGGAGTTTACGGATGCTCAATGCGCTGAAGTTATGCGTCGCTTTGATGAATACAACGGTCGACTACTCCCTCGTCGTTCTGCTTTATTGAAGATCATCGTAGGAGCGATTTGGGAAGCGCTTCCTGGATTTTACGAAGCCATGCCGCTTGAGGCGCTTGATGATGTTAGTTATATGTATGCCCTAGAGGCCATTACTGTACATGCGATGTATATTGTAGTGGATGCTTGGACATATATAGGAAGGATTTTCTTGCTAGACATGATAGTATGCTATATGGTTGCAATTTATCTTAACATGTAAACAAATACTGTTTTGTGATCACATGTTGATAAAGCCCTTAAGGTGATTACTTGACTACCAGGATTATGATGCAGATCATACTAGTAGGGACAGGGTAGTCGATAAGTACATCCTTCAAATGTTCCTAGTCGTGGGAGTATCGAGACAGGGCATCGGTACTCTAGAGTAGACTAGCGTATGCGCTTCTTGACCCATATGATGGGCGATGGATGATTCCATATCCATTGGTGTTTGACATCAGAGAAGGCATACGGATGCTCAGTGGAGACTGGGTACACTGGACGGACTCGCCGAGAACTCCTAGATGGTATTATACCTATCGTCGGATAGCAGCTCTCTGGTGACACTGGTACAGGTTGGTCTGTAGACCCGAGATCGTCATAGAGTCTTATGTGATTCCCACTGTGCTTTGATTTCCACCATACCACGATCAAGAGATCATGCAAAACGGTGGCTTTTGGGTACAGTCCCGAATCACATGGAGGCAATGAGCGATAGGAGGGGTTTCGTCTCTCCCGGTATTGGGGGTTGATGTTGCGCTATACTCGATTGGCCATAACAGGAAATCCCTGGCCAGGGTTGATGAGATTTACTGGTAAGTGTTATCAGTAGTTTCTCAAAACGTTATGGACCTCACATCGGCACGACTTATCGGTTACTGGGGTCTGACGTTTACTACTCCTAGACTTTATATGCGACATATCAGACGAAGAGACCTGTCATGACCCGAAAAGTACCGAGCGTGACTGGCACTTAAATTACGAAACGTCTCAAAGCGTACGTAATCTAAGTAAGCCAAAACCCAGAAATAAAAACCAAGCAGTAGAGTGAAGGAAAAACCAATTTTAAAGCAAGAAATTTAACAACATAAGCCGAAGTATGCATTTTTAAAATGTCAAGTCTTTTCTGAAAATTTCAGCAGAGTTTCCTTTGTAAATTCAGACTCCAAGCGGGTACAAAACCTAATAAAGAATGTATAATGAATAAAGGCATCCCCAAGCGGGAGCTAGCTCTTCGCCAACCGGCGGACAAAACCACACAATGCAATATAATATACAACGCAGAAAGGCGAGGATCAAACTCAGGATAAAAATCCAACATCATCAAGAAAACCAGAGGAAAACCATAATATTACAGCGCGCGACTCTAAGGTCGAAAGAATATACACCGGTCATCTATCTCTATCAAATATACAAGTCTGGTTGATGGAGTTTTACTAGATACAACTGAAATAACAAATATACAATGGTGGTCACGATGCAAGTGAACCCACCTACCAAAGCAATCACCCGAAAGGAACACCAGCAAAGCCGCAACGAAACCTGTATGGCAAAACCTGCAAGGAACTGTGGCACAACGGGGGTGAGTTGCCAACTCGTGAGTAGAAAACATCACAGAGCAGAAATCGCATGTATGACGCATCCTAGGTCATATCAAGTAATATTCTCAAATAATATCCTGATCCATCTACATATAAATGTAATATTACGTGCTCGTGTCAGTGCCTCAGATAGCAACATATTAGATATATGATGTATGAATGCATTACGAATGGAAACAGAATATATCATGAGTGAGACAACTGTTTTCTTTATTTAATGAGATTCCTGTATGTATATAAATCGAATATCATCAATGAAATCAACAGAGAAATTAGTGTCAAGTATCGACACAAAACATGAATCTCAATATCTCAATATCTCAGGCTCCAGCTATCCAGACTGGCCTGTATCATCAAATCTCAATATCTCAATATCTCAATATCCCAATACCTCGGGCTCCGTCAGTCCGGATCGGCCCATATCATCAATCACATGACCACGAACGGTATCCTCTGGATATCCGCCACGTCAAACAATCACCGGTAGGCAGTCTTCCCATGCTGGGCTCATCGTCTACAACTCGAGCTTCTTGCCCCGGGTCACTAATCTAGTTTAGTGACCATGACAATTTAACCCTAATCCTAATCCTTTGCTTAAAGCTAATCCTTGCTTAACCCTTAACCTAAACCTCTAGATATTTGAGGGAGATATTTTCTTCTTGTTTTGGATTGAAAAGGAGGTGGCAAGGTGAGTCATAGAGACTTGATGGTTTGCATTAATGGAGAGTTAATGCAATTGGTGCACTCACCCCTTACACTCACCTCTCTCTCTTTTCATCTCACTCTCTTTCTCATTTCTCTCATTCTCTATCTCTTTCTCATTATTTCATTCATCTCTCATTCACTCTCAACTGAACACTCATACTTCCATCACAAAAACCTTCACAAACTTCATCAAATCTCACAAAAATCACTTATCTTGTCTTGTTTGGCCTCTTAGATACCTTGGAGCTTGGAAAGCTAGGATCTTTGAGCTTATGGGAGTAAGTAATGATCTCTTTCTGTTAAGTAGGTGTTTATTGTGTTGCGTAGCTTGTTAGTTTCAGTTTAGAACGCGTAAAGTTTCATTTCGGGTAAATATCATATTTTTAGTGTAGTTTGGTGTCTCGGATGATCTGCTATCAAACCAGGTATTTGTTGAAAATGTTCCCATCACAGTGACCTAGTGTAGTGACCTAGAAGATACCCTCAAAATACGAGCCTATTCCCTCAAGAACAGGCCGCAAATTTAATGGTTCTGGCCACAATTTGCGGCCAGAGTGGGGTGGTTGGTGTTGTATTTTGGAGTAGTGGTCTCTGAGGTTGTGTGTGGTCTTGTGGTATGTGCAACTTTTACAAATTGTTTGGGTAGCAAAATCTGGGATCACTTTGCTTGTTTTCTAGTGTTTCGATTACGCGCGTTACGTTATCCAATACGGTTCGTGTTGTTGTGTAGTTGTTGCTCTTGAGTTGGTTTCGTAGTGTCGCTACGCACGTTAGTCACTAGACGAACACTTGAGAGTATGTTTGGAGTTGATGCGTCGGTCAAACGTAGTTTGTACGTGTTATTGGTCGATTTCTAATATATACACTTGCTTTGTTGATTTGTGATTTTAGGATCGCAGGCGGGGACTTCGGACGCTGCGAAAAAGGGAAAGCGAGTGGTTGGCTTTACTTAGCCAAGATCGTCAGTGAATAAATTTAACATCTACAGGGGAATCGCCCGCATGGCATTATGCGTCTGGGCTAGATATTATATGATATTAGCCGCATGTTTATATTGCACATATAGAAATTGTGCATAAAACTTCATTGCATATTATTACTTGTTGTGCTTGGACTTGTACCCTTTGGACACAGCACTATTATTGACGGCTCATGTTGCACGAGCACTGATTGTATGCCACTCACACCGTCAATAATTGCCATGACACGCACAACACTTATGCATACGGGAGATTGTATTGGTTAGGGACATTGAGACATTGATTCATATTCCATTTTGCATATGACATATAGCATACCTGTATACCTACATGCTTACACATATGCCTTGACATGCCTACATGCTAGTTACCCATATACCTATATGGTAGTGTACCATTAGTGATAGGTATATGCACATTTGAGACATAGCTACACATATACCTGGAGGGTATTACATCATTATTGATAGGTAGATACACATATCTTGCTATACCGATATGGTTACGCATACCTGGCTATAGCTACATGTTCACCTTTATATGATATTGTATGGATTTGGAGAAATTAGGAACCGCTTGATATATTTAATAACTTATTGCAATTAAATAGCGTTTTTCCTTTATATGCTCATATTAATGTTTCATGTTGCATATATTATATTTCAGGGATTTCGCATTGATATATGGATTTCACATGATATTTTCTGGATTTGAGGACCGTAGTAGTTTCATGAAATTATGCATTATTTAAAAAACCCGGTTTCAATTGATATGATATTTCAGCATCCACCATGAGATTTCTCGGTTCTGATATATACCCCATGCAAGGAGGTGTCATGGGCCGTGTGCGGGTACATGGTGGGTCCCGGAGGTACCCCGGGGTAAGAAAGGTATGTCGAAGGTTCACGCCGATGAGCCTGGTAGGGGAATCATACCTACCGGTGAAAGTATTGGACTCGGCGATGATCGTGGAGATATCGAACGGAGTCATGTACGTATGCATACGGGGAATTCGAGTGCCGACGGTTGGGGCACTCGGGTTTCCGATGAACGTATGATACGTACATATCAGAGGCAGTCAGGGTGATGACGCTTGATAGATGAGTATTTATGTGTTGATACTAGACACTAGTTTTCATGATATTTTACCTCTAAGTATATATATCAGTGGTATGAGACGCTGTTATATATGCATGTGTGTGTGTATATATATATATCAGTGGTATGGGACGCTGTTATATATATATATATATATATATATATTTCAATATATATCATCATAATGATCTATGCATATATTCTTATTCATTACTTGATGTGAAGGCCGATATGAGGGCTGATATGAGGGCCGATCTGAGGGCCAATATGAGGGCCGATATGAGGGTCGATCTGTGGGCCGATATGAGAGCCGACCTGAGGGCCGATTTAAGGATATTTGGGATTTGGATTGTCTTGATGGTCATTCGTCTTGCCACGATGAGGATTCCGTGAGGATGACATGTTTTATCCCATATTCCGCATTTACGTATATGCATTGCTTCATGTATTAGTAGTACCTGATAGAGTACGTTTCATGACTGTTGCATATACATATTGTCGTATTATTGCTTCATGTATTAGTTGTACCTGATAGAGTACCTTTCATGACTATTGCACAGATATGGTCATTTATTGCTATTAGCTTGCATGTGATAGATTCGCGCAGTATGTGCATACTTGCGATTACCTGCATATGTTATTTACTATTCACGAGTTGGCAACTCACCCCCGTTGTGCCACAGGGTTTACAGATTGTTCCTAAGAGTAGTCGAGACAGGGTTTCTATCTATCGTATCATCTTTTGCTGCGGATACCGCTACGGCTGACTGTGTGCAGTTTTCCTATAGGTGGGTTTTTCGGTTATCCGATGTTGCTCATTCTATATCTTTGTACCATGTACTCTCCATATACCATTTTCATGTATTGACATAGAGACGAATTGTGAGGACGATATTGTATATTATTTTGTGACTTGGAGGTCCTTTATGCAGTTTTATTTATATCGTCTTTTTCTTCGCTATGGCGTCGTATATTTTCTTGTGGTGGTTGTTTTCCGCCTTTGGCCGTGGATTTGCTCCCGTTGGGGATGCTTTACTTATATATTTATGTTGTGCCCTTTTTGGGGGCTTGTTTTACAAAGGAGTTGCCGCCAAATTTTTAAAGAAAATAAATTTGGACTTTAAAGAATTTGTTTGAGATTTCAAAAGTTGTAACAATGTTATTTTCACTTTCTACTTTTGATGGTTTAGATTGCTGGGTTTTTGGCTTACTTGAATTACATTACGCCTGGAGACGTTATGTAGTTTAAGGGCCGTCATGTGCTAAATTTTGGGTCGTGATATCAGAGCACCCTGGGCCGAGCTGGCCGGAATTCTGGGTAGAGTGGCCGGCCAAAATGTGGCATTTGGTGCCTAGGTTTGGTCTGTAGCTCAGTTACTTCACATACAACCCCACTGCATTGCTAGTTTAGCTCCATTTTACCTGAAATGAAATCTGGGAGTGATTTCTTGAGTTGCTGTTTTGGTTTGGGGTTATGTTTTATGTATTTTGAAATTCGTGGATTTAGTATTTGATATTGTATTGGGTAGTTGGATGTTTGTACGTCAACGACGAGGGTTGTTTGGTTGTTTTTGCATGCGTAGCCTATAGGTTCTAAGCTATAGGCAATTCGTGTGCCGTATCGGATTTCGGAACTTGATGTTAATAGAATTTGCGATCGTGTATTTATTGTAGGTACCCTCGCGTGGACTTCCGAGAAGACGAAGCACATCGACTACGGCTGAACGAGGAGTTTCGCAGGTGAGTAGATTTATATCTACGGGGGAAGTCGGGTGGATGGCGTATAGCACCCCCGCAAATTTTGATGGAAACCGATATATAGGATATGGTTAGAGAAACCTTTCTAGGAACCTATGGATGCGATTAAAGGTTTAGTGTGACATGATATGAAAGAAATGATGTCTCGAATTGATATATATATATATATATATATATATATATATATATATATATAACGTGAATCACGATATATAGATAGGTAGTGCGCGAGAATAAGCAGTAGATTTATAAGATAGGATATATATGTAAATGACTTGATGTGGGATATAAATGTGATGAAAAATATATACGATGAGATATGATGACTTGATTGATATGTCGGTATACGGATGCAAGTCGATATGAGAGGATTGATACCTTTGCCGGTCCCCTGATATGAGATGGTTATGGATGCGACCTGGGATATAGGTATATAGATATAGATATAATGTTGTGAACCATGAGTGATATGCCGTACGGGACGTTAGGTCTGTCTCCTCATTGTCATATAGGTTGTTAGGATCCCAAATTGTTAATGCCGCCGTACGATGATTTACCGTACGTGATGAGTTTATCTGATGATTGATCCATACCCTTGACTAGAGGATGTCGTACGATGGATTATACCGTACGTAATGTTGTGAGGCTGGATGCCGATTGATAGATTCACCGACTCGGTCATGTTAGATACGTATACCTTATAGCATTCAGCTGACGAAGTACTTTATGCTACGTTTATGTCATTCTCATTGCATTACATATACATATGCTAGTACACCTACACCATTATCGATGATGCGTATGTTACACTTACAAAGATCGGCCGGCTCACACACTTCATCATCGATAATTGCTATGTCACTTACACAGTAGAATTGCTGCATCATGATATGACTCCTTGCATGATTTACTTGCTATGTTCACATTACTGTTCCATGTTGCATGATATACGGATATACTTACATTCTGTTATATGTCGCATACATCATGCTTTATGATTATACACATTGAGATATGCTGTTTTCACGATATTTCTAAATTTGAGAACCGTGGTTATTTCAAAAGAAAGTATGTATTGTTTTAAAAACCTGGTTTCTCTTGATATGATATTTCAGTGTGTCCACCATGCGTTTTCTCGGTTCTGAGACGTGTGATATGTGAAACCCGATTCGAGAAGTTGGATGATCCGTTTGCGGGTTCATGGTGGACCCGGTATGGTACCCCAGGGCAAGAGAGAGATTTCGTGGGGATGACGATGAGCCTGGCAGGGAGAGCACTACCTACCGGTGATTGGTTGGACCTGGCGGTTATCCGGTGGATACCGACCGAAGTTGAGAGATGGATATGGGCCGACCCGTTCTGCCGGATCCCGAGGGCCGATCCCGCATACGGAGCCCGTGGGACGATCCGAACTGACGGAGCCTGAGATATGAGGATTTACGTGTCGATGCTGGACACGGGTTTCATGATGTTTCGAGTGTCGTTGTTGGACACTCAGGTTCCATGATTTGATGTGTCATTGATGGACACACGTTTTTTGATATCCTCATATATTTACATGCATATGCTTTTATGGTGTTTCGAGTGGACGAGATCCACATGCATACATGCATTGATTATATTGTTGGATGATATCCACCTGCATATAGGCATTTAGTATATTGTTGGCACATATGTAGATACGGTCACCCTAGATATCATAGTATTACCTTTATGATATAGTTGACCTGGGAATCATTGTTTATTCGATTTCTACCTGATGATGTTTTCTACTCACGAGTTGGCAACTCACCCCCATTGTGCCACAGTTCTTGCAGGTTGATTGCATGGATCAGTAGCGGCATCGCTGGCACATAGTTGCATTCGGGTGTTCTGCTTTGATAGGTGGTACATGTTGGATCGTACCCCTCTTGTATTTATTATTCCTGTTGTATCTAGTTAACTCCATCAAATCAGAAACTAGTATTTGTATATGTAGTCGGACTTAGAAATACTTGAGGTTGCAAGATTTAGAGCGAGGGTTTATGTTCGCTTATTGGGTTGATGTCTTGCTTTATTCTTTATCCTTTCTGTGGATCTTCGCCGTTGGGCGTCGTATACTTATTTACAACTTGCGTGGTTGTGATTCCGCCGATTGGCAAAGAGCTAGCTCCCTCTTGGGAATGCCTTTTATATTATCATGTAATTGTGGTTTGGATCAAAATATACAAAGGAGGTGCTGCCCAAATTTTTAAAAGACGAAATATATTTTTCAACTAGTAAAATTTACTTGCATTTTTCATGTCCCACTATTTATCCATTTAAGAAAATGATTTGATTTTCATCATACCTTTATTTCAAAACTTCACCTCTTCTATTTCCTTTAAAAAGGTTTTAGATTTCTGGGCTTCGGCTTACTTCATTTACGTTGTGCCTTTAGACGTGGCGTGATTTAAGTGCTGGTCACGAGCTAATATTTCGGGTCGTGACAACAACAAAATCAGCACCCTTTTCAATCGCAACCTTTTCAAAACCCGGCCAACAATTTTGATCCTTATAATATTTCAATGGCCTGGTACCGATAAAACCTCTGCGTTCGAACGTAACTTAGAAATGTTCATTAAACAATCCACGCAAACAACGGCTAATTTAACGTCTTCTATCCAAACATTAATGCAACACACTGCTTCCGACAGTGAAAGCATAAAATCGATAGAAGCACAACTTGCACAGTTAAATGCTGTGATGAGCGAGAGAAAGAAAGGGAAACTTCCATCTCAACCTCTACCAAATCCTAGCCACTCACAAAATCATAATGTGTGTGCCGCAACCACATTGAGATCGGGAAGAGTGTTGAATAACCAAGTGGGTGAACATGTTGATGTTGATGATATTGATGATACCCCGGCTTCTACTTCTACCCCTCCTCCGTCTAATCCAACAACTTCCGAGCCTATTCTCCGTTTTCCAATAGGCTCGAACCATCAGCCGACTTCCTCGAGTCAACCTTAAACAATACCAACTCCAATTCTGGGATCCATTCTATCCCCACAAACTTCTCCATAAATGTTGGACCAAACCCTTATTGATAAAGCTCATTTTCCACACAGGTTAAGGGGCAACAGACCAAGTCCATAAACGGAGAAAATTATGGAAAATTTTAAGCAAGTTAACATAAACATTCCTCTCCTAGATACAATCCAACAAGTTCCGTCCTATGCAAAAATCCTAAAGGACTTGTGCACTAGGAAAAGGAAAATTCAAGTGCCTAAAAAAGTTTTCCTAGCGAGTAATGGGAGCACTGCTTTTACCCTACAAATACCCAAGAAATGAAAGGACCCCAGGAGTCGTACAATATCTATTTCTATTGGGGGTAAAAATATCAATCGTGCTCTACTCGATTTAGGTGCTAGTGTTAACTTTCTTCCGTATTCTGTCTATGAGCAATTAGGCATCGGAGAGTTAAAACCGGCGCACTGCACTCTTCGGATGGCTGATCGATCTATCATCCAACCTAGGGGTGAGCTAGAGGACGTGTTAATCAAAGTCAGGGAATTTATATTCCCTGTGGACTTCATAGTTATTGATACACAGCTTGTAGCAAACCCCCGAAACCAAATCCCGGTGATTCTAGGTCGACCTTTTCTAGCGACTTCCAACGCAATAATCAATTGTCGAAACGGTCTATGACCCTATCCTTCGGGAAGATGTCAATTGAGCTTAACATTTACAAGTTGGAAAGTGAACCCTCCGAACCCTATGCTTATGTATGTTCTGTCGAAACGATAGATTCCGACAGCAGCGAACTTGAAGAGCTTCACGATACTTATCTCGACTCCACTAATGTGTTGTTGTTTGATCCTGCTATTTATTATACACATGAGGACCCTTCTATCGACAATTCCACACCTAAGTATGAACCTTTTGACTTGTCGAATAAGTTAGTCGAGCTGTCTGGGTCAACATCTAACGCTAAATATGAACCTTTTATGGAGTCTGATGATCATACCTTTCTTTCCAATGAGATTATCATTCGGAATATCGATGAAAGTTTTGAAGACATTTTCGCCGAAGAACTCACGTTCTTAGAAGAAATGGAAGTTGTGATGAATCAACCCCAACCCAAAGAAATTGAACTGCCGCCCCTTCTTCTTATCAAGAACGAGAATGCGAGTAATCCATCATCATTGTTTCATTTCTACAAACCGAGACGTAAACCCATTCTATTACACTTCTTATCTCCTCCCCACTTCTTCACGTCTAGAGGTGACATGATCTTCCACCAACCAGTGCGTTACATCGATAAAATATTCGAATGGTTGGTGATGATTTTTGGTCTTTGTAAATCTTTGCATAAACCAATAACTTTACCCCTCCCCTTTATGATTTGAAATGCTTAATACTATTTTACTCAAGTTTGGGGGAGAAAATATTTTGGCTCTTGAAAGAAAAGAAAATTTTTACAAAATTGTGAGCCAAAAATAAGTTTGGGAGAGGTTTTCACTGTCATTAATTCATGTCCCCGTTACTAACTTTTCCTCCCAAGTCTACAGTTTTTTTAAGCTTAAAAGATGACATCAGTGAGGACACTGCTGCAAATAGATTTGGGGGAGGTTTGTGCTTATTCACGCATCATTTTTTTTTTGCATTATACTAAATATAAGCACAAAATTTTTATTGATAATGAAAGTTTGAAAGTGAAAAAAAATTACATATGAAAGATAGGAATGGTTTGAGAAAAGCAAGAAAGTTAGATATTTTCTTAAACGAAGCTAGTAATAAGTAGTTATGAGCTATTGTCCCAAGGGTTAGTAAGATAAAGGAAATTACTAATCTGAGGATAAAAATAAGTCTGAAAAATAGTCCCTATTCTTAAGGCCAAACATTTGAACGTTGATACCCTACTATACGCACTTGCACATATCTTGAAACTTGGGATAGTAGATGATATCTTGGAATGTTCTTGTCTAAAAGTCTTGGTATGAAGAAAAATAAAAATATAAAGGAAAAAATTTGTGAAAAAAAATGAACAATAGTTTTGTAATTACTTAAGACGGCATAAAAAAAATATAGCGAGGGTGCTTTATCACCTAGTGCCTTAGACCAACTGGTTTGGAAGTCACTACTAAGCCTTAGGTGTTGCAAGACGAGAATATTACACCTAAATGAGCGAGCACATTTGGTAATCGGTCGGTTAGTACCTTAAGAAGTATTAACGGTTGCATGAAGGATGTGTGAGCAATTCCATCTGATAATGTTCACCGACTAAAAAGTACTAAGGAAGATGGATAAGAGTATGATAGCTTGAATTGAATTCTCTAAGTGTAGGGATGTATTTTACACATATGTAGGGGTATATGATCAATATTTGGAAGAAAGGTAGGGAGGAAGACTAAAGGCGATGTTTTATTGAGGGATGATATGATTTCCGACATCTTTTCATGACCATTAAGATAGGGCTCATGGCAACTGAAAAGCTAGTGTAGTTGAAAACTCTTATGTTCAAGTTCTTTCTTTTATAATTCTTATCTTTGTATGTAACTTTCATCTTCTTTCTTTTATTATAGGATTTTGTGGGTGTAATCCGCTGAAAACCCTCAGGAGACAACACTCCTCCTATTAGGGACACCTAGAGGTTTAACGGCTTATTGCACGTGCTAAGTGCAATCGTGTTGCCTATGAAAGTGTGCTAGGTTTTTCTTTTTCTTTTTCTCCTCCCTCTCTTGAATAACTAGTTTGCTCGGGACGATCAAAGTTAAGTTTGGGGTATTTTTTCAGTCCAAAATATTGCAATTTGATGGAACATTTTCCTTACTTTTGTTAAGTACTTAAAGGTGTTTATCGTAAATATGGAGCATATGTGGGTTTATCTGCAAAATACTCTTTATCATATGTTTATACACTATACTTAACATTATGAAGGAAAATATATGCATATAATATTTATATGATATTTTAGTAATATAAATATGCTTATCATATCAAATATCCATAATCAATATTCTTAAAATATCATATCATATAAAATGGTTAGGATAATATCTCACTGTGATTTAAGATATTGTGCAGATGTTAGGTCAGGTCTGGAATCAAGGAGATCCAAGATGTCGAATCAAATCTGCAGAAATATTGAAGCAAATCACAAGATCAAGCAACGGCAGAGATTCAGAATAAGATATGCAGAATGTAGACATCTAAGAAATCTCCAAATGTGAACACCAGAGACCACAATAAATCTCAAATCATGAATCCACTAAACCGACGCGGTTTAGCGGCCAAATGCAATATATGCGGCGGATCCGCGGCAAGATCATGGTCGTAGGATCTGATATTTTGATGGTTGGATGATACCTGCATATCCTAACTTATGGGATATAGGATTTGTATCTTCTATGACTATTTAAAGGACCGAGAGCTACACTTGGAAATTATTAAACCAAAGAGATCAAGAGGTCCAAGACGATCTACGCATCTAGGTTGTTCATCGGCTTTTCATCTACTTCCTACGAGACAGAGATCGGGAGCATAAACTAAGGTTCTTATAATCTAAATTCGACGGATTTGTAAATGATAGTTGATTAATAAAAAGGTAGATCTTTTGTTTAATTCTTTGCATTTTACTTTCTGCATTACTTTCTGCATTTACAATATGATCTCCTTCTTCATCTTCTCTTCTATCTCAACCATGCGTGAGTAATTCCTAACTTGTTATGGTTCGTAGGATTTAGTTAGATCAATGGATGATAAAATATCTTAACTTCTTTTAAATCTTTTAAAGTTTATAAATTTTAGCAAAATAAATGTTAACATCCTTATCGGGCGAGCTACCAATTTATTGATAGTCTCAGCCGCGATTTGAGATTAGATTAACATTTGTTTTGGTAAAGGCTAAACATGAATAGAGGTCAATGAAAAGATAAAGATTAAGAGTGGGAACCATATTCTCTCCGAAAACCCTAATATTTATTCACCACTATCGATCTAGTTTTAAATCTATTGAAAAATAAAAGGAGTCATTTTTAATTAATCATCCATTACTACCAAATTCTATAAACCCTACAAGTATCTTCTTTATAGATTCTACATCCGTATATCGTAGATCTACAACCAATCACCCCTTCTTTTAATCAACTCGTCTAAAACAAGTAAAAGATTCGACGTTTCCCTGAGGACGACCCGTACTCATCTTGGCTAGCTACTAGCGACATCGTTATTGATTGCAGTTACTTTACTTACAATACTATATTTTTTCCAAAAACAGAATGAATCATACATCTACCTAAATCAGGTATTGGTTCCAGAAGGTACATTATATAATGGTATCTATATTCTTAAACAAAACACAGTTTTCAATATACAAAACACACGCAAGAGGAGGAGTTCAGATGTGAACGAAGCCTACTTGTGGCATTGTAGATTTGGTTATATCAATGAGAAAAGACTATCTAAATTACATAAAGATGGATATTTGAACCCGTTCGAATTTTCATCTTATGAAACTTGTCAGTCTTGTCTCAAAGGAAAGATGAACAAAACTCCGTTTACGGGACACGGAGAAAGAGCTACTAAGTTCTTGGGACTCATGCATAGTGATGTATGTGGTCTACATATGAAGGGTGGGTTCTTGTACTTCATTACATTCACTGATGATCCCTCTAGAATTGGATATGTATTTCTATTAAAACATAAATCCTTTTGAGAAGTTCAATGAATATAAAAGCGAAGTAAAGAACCAGAAGGGAAAACATATTAAAATTCTACGATCTGATCGAGGATATGAATACTTAAGCACGGAATTCCTTAATTTTCTAAAAAAGAATGGAATACTCTCTCAGCTTACTTCTCCGTATACATCACAGCGCAACGGTG
Source organism: Agapanthus africanus (assembly GCA_030015575.1). Lineage (NCBI taxonomy): Eukaryota > Viridiplantae > Streptophyta > Magnoliopsida > Asparagales > Amaryllidaceae > Agapanthus > Agapanthus africanus. Next base: position 146,915,794 of record JASDDO010000001.1, read on the forward strand.
TGTTAAAATTGAGGAATCGTACCCTTTTGGATATAGTTCACTCTATGATGAGTAGTGCTGAGTTACCTCTTTCATTTTGGGATATGCACATGATTGAGCTGCATATGTATTGAATAGGGTACGATTCCTCCATTTTATTAAGATATAGGGATGTCCTGCTTATATAAAGAAGCAGAATCCGAATAAGTTCGAAGCATGATCAGTTCTATGCAAGTTTGTAGGATATTCTAAGCATTCGCGAGGATATATTTTCTACCACACCGAGAAACAGAATGTGTTTGTTGCTCGTCATGCTTTTTTCTTAGAAAATGAATTTCTTTCAAAAGAAATTGGTAGGTGCACGGTAGAGCTGGAAGAAACTCCAGAAACACAAACTGAAACTGAAGATTTGGTAGAATCATAGAATTCAATAGTCCCGGACGAACCTCATCCACTCCATAGATCCAGTAGGATTTCTCATCCGCCCGAGTGATACTACGGTTTTCTCATAGACGGGGATTGAGAGGATTGTATCTTGGAAGAAGATGATCCTACTAGTTTTGAGTAGGCCATTTCCAATAGAGATTCTGTGAAATGGCTGAATGTTATGCGATCCAAAATGGAGTCCATATAAACCAACAAAGTTTAGAGTTTGGATGTTTCTCCTGCTGGGGCAAAACCCGTTGGATGCAGGTGGATCATCAAAAAAAGATTTATGTACATGGACAGATAGAAACCAATAAAGCTAGATTTGTTACAAAAGGTTTTCGTCAGAGACCGGGTGTGGAATATGACGAAATATTTTCTCCAATGGCTATGCTGAAAACCATTCGGATCATACTTGCCATTGCGGATTTCCATGACTATGATATCTTGCAGATGGACATAAAAACGGATTTTATAAATAGAAGTTTAGAATAGTGCATTTATATGGATCAACCGAAAAGATTCATAGACAGTGAGAGCAGCGAAAAGGTATGCAAGTTTCTTAAATCCATTTATAAATTAAAACAAATATCGCGGAGTTGGAACATCTGTTTTGATGAGATAGTCAAGAAATTTGATTTCATCAAGAACGATGATGAGCCATGTATTTATAAGAAGATTGTAAGAGGAGCTTTCGTATTCCTCGTCTAGTACATTGATGACATTCTCCTGATAGGAAATGATATTCCTATGCTACAATCAGTCAAGTTGTTCTTGTCACAAATGTTCTCCATGAAAGACATGGGTGATGCCTCCTACATTATGGAGATTATGATCTACAGAGATAGATCCATAAGAATGTTGGGACTTTCACAGTCTAGGTACATAGACACCATACTAAAGAGCTTTAGTATGGAAGATTCCAAGCACGGTAATATACCTGCTTTGTACAGAATCACCCTCTCCAAAGAGATGTCTCCCAAGACTGATGAGGAGAGGGCTCGCATAAGCATTATACCCTATACTTCGGTGGTCGGGTCTATAATGAATGTGATGTTATGTACCAGACCAGATATAGCTTATGTACTTAGCGTGGTAAGTAGGTATCAGCCTAACCCAGGGGAGAAATATTGAACAGCTGTAAAGAACATTCTCAAGTACCTAAGAAGGACTAAGGAGATATTCTTGGTGTACGGTAATGGAGATCTCCAGGTGGAGTCCTTTACCGACTCAAACTTCCAAAGTGACAAGGATGACAGCAAGTCTGTCTCGGGTTATGTGTTTATCCTCAACAAAGGGACGGTCTGTTGGAAGAGCTCCAAACAAGACACCGTAGCAGACTCGACGATGGAGGCTGAATATATTGCTGCCAACGATGCCGCAAAAAAATCGGTCTGGATGAAAAAAATCATTACTGAACTTAAGGTGGTTTCGTCCATTATTGATCCAATACCATTTTATTGCGATAACAATAGGGTTATGGCTTTAGCGAAGAAACCATGGTCCCATCAGAGATCCAGACACATCTTGAGGTGGTATCACCTGATCAGGGAGATCGTAGATCGCCGGGAGATCGAGGTTCGGAGAGTGGACACAAAAGAAAATACAGTGGATCCATTCACAAAAGCCGACCCTCAAGCACAGTTCGAGTGACTTTTTGAGATGTTAGGTATGCGATACGCCAGCAACAGGCCCTAGAGCAGACATTGGATACTCGATATGCCAATAACCGGACTTAGTGCAAGTGGGAGATTGTTATATATGTATGCCCTAGAGGCCATTATTGTGTGTGTGTGTGTGTTGGATGCTTGGACATATGTATGCACAGGACAATCTTGCTTGATATAATAGTATGCTATTTTGTTTGTCTATATCTTAACATGTGTATATGTTTTACTTGTTATTACGTATCGCTAATACATATTGATAAAGCTCATAGGATTATTGCTTGACTACCAGCGTTATGATGGCGATCATACATGTGGGGGTTGGGTAGTCCATAAACACACCCATAAATGTCCCTAGTCGTGGGAGTATAGAGACTGGGCATCGATATTCCGAAGTAGACTACTGTATACGTTTCTAGACCCTGAAGAGGGGCAGTGGTTGGTCCCACAACCATTAGTGTGATGCACCTAAGATTGTATACAGGTGCTCACTGGAGGTGAGTACACCAGACGTACTTGCCGAGAACTTCTATATGGTTTTATACCTATCGTCAGATAGAAGTTCTCAGGTGACATGAGTACAGGTTAGTCTTTAGACCTGAGATCATCATTTACCTCATGTGAGTTCCCACTGTACTCAGATTACTACCCTACCACGGCTTTACTGAGTCGTGCATACAGGTTTTAGTTAGGTACCTGAGCCACATGGAGGCAGTGAGTGATTATTAGGGATTCGTCTCTCCTAGTATATGGATTCGATGCAGCACTTTGTTCGTTGGCCAGCACCATAAGACCTAGGCCAAGGCTGATGAGATTTACTAATAGTTTGATCAGTAGTTTCTCGGGTTGGTCCTGAGTCACATCGGCATGAATTATTGGGTTATTAGAGTTTGATCTTTTACACCCCTAGACCCGGTATATGATACTCTTAGACGAAGAGACCGGACTGTACGGAGATTGTCACAGACAGGCTCTGTAGGGTTACGGATGAGTTTGCTCGTTGGCCTTCCTTTTCAACGGATACCTGGTAACCGTTACTTACAGCTAGTACCGCTGGCGTGCTTGTGGTTATGGATATATCCAGGAACTCACTGCAAGCGTACTGTCGAGTTTATAGAGTCCCACACAGAGGTTTTCCCCATTTAGGAGAAATGATATAGTGGTCGTATATTGATATGTGCAGGGTTCCGATTAAATATGTGTACTGGCTATACGAACTTTAATCGGACGGTTTGATAATACTAGCCATGTTAGGATTAAGCCGGATTATTAAATCATGTATTGATTTAATAATTTATATAAATATATTTCGATATATATATTATAGTATTATGTTCATTGTATTTTTTCTAACTCTTGGGTATTCGTATTTTTATACAGATACGGATATGTATATACGGTTAAATAAATTTGTATTTATACATTATACATTCAAGAAGGCGCCTCATTTTAGGATTTTCCATTTTTAGGAAAGTGAAAATGAGGTGGCATAAAGGAATGGTGAGAGGAATGGCTTGGGCATGGCTTTGATATTTGTTTATTTCATTTACTTCTACCATTCAAGTATGTTTGCTACTCTTTATTTGAAAAAAGATTTATCAAAACCAAAGTTAGCCATTTTTCTCTCACAAGACTTGCTCATTATTTTCTTAGCCTTCTCTTTCCTCAAGAGATCCTCCTCCTTCTTCTTCTCTTACCCTCTCATGAGTTGAGAATCAAAGAGAAGAGAAGAAGAAGAAAAATACTTGAACACACACTACATCTTTAACACTTGATCCCTAGAAAGTTTCAAGTGTTAGTTGCTTCACTAGGATTTTTTGTTGAGTGAGGCTAGAGCTTGATTAGGGCTCCCTCGGGTGGATCATCTTCGACAAAAGAGGAGGCTTACAAGCATGATTCGGAGCACCTTAGAGACCTAATTGGAGTTCAAAACATCAACACATGTACACCGGTTCATCACAAAGTTCACAAGACCGTCAAATGCTCGCTACAAGTTCAATGGACGCTATCACGACCACCAGAGTTCAAGCACGATCCCGGCTTCTCAAGAAGCTTAAGATGGGAGTTTTGAAGATGAAGGACACGTCTACAAAGGTTGTAACTCTAACCAAGTAGCTAAAACTCCTTTGTATTTAGCTATTTTAGTGTTTGGTTAAGATTCTAGGTTTAAGTTGCTAGTGCCATATTTCAAATTTAAAGTTTTTAATTCCGTAAGAGGACGCAGTTAGCAGCACGGGCACTAGGAACTTCATCGTTGAGGAGAGAAGGAAAATGGTGTGAATGAGTTCCAATGAATGAGAGAAAATAGCTAGTGGCATGAGTACATAGTAGTATGTCGATTTGAGATCGCCATTTGTCTCATGTGAGTTTCTACTGTGCTTTGATTACTACCCTACCACGGCTCTTCTGATTTTTGCAAACATGTTTTAGTTGGATACAGTCCCGAGCCATATGGTGGCAGCGATTGTTGGGGATTCGTCTCGCCCGGTATGGGGAATTGATGTCGCGTTGTGTACGGTTGGCTAATACCATAAGTCTCTAGCTAGGGCAGATGAGATTTACTGATAATGAGATTAGTAATTTCTCGATTGGAATTGGACTTGATATCAACACGAATTAGGAGTCTGACATTAACCTCCCCGTAGACCTGATATGCGATACTCTTAGATGACCAGACCGGACTGTATGGAGAATATAACTTGTAGGCTCAGTAGGGGTTATAACATTTCAGAAAAATAGTAAATATTATTTTGGAATTTAAATAATAATATGTTGGGTTTTACGGATATGATAACCAATATGGATTTGAGTTTTCATAGATTGGTATAATTATATATACCTTCATTTTTGGGATTAATTGGAAATAAAATGAATTTATAATTACGAGGACATTTGTTAATGGGGTTTTCCTTAATTGGTTTAAAACAATGGTATTATGGGTTTTATTAATATTATAGTAAATATCGAAATTGGTTTATCATAATTTGGTCATAATAAACCTAATAAGTATTTTGGGCATGGTTAGCGTAATTAACATTAGCATTTTCTTAATTGGGAATATTTATATATTTATAAAAAAGAGAGAAAATATGTTTTTTATTTATTGTTTAGACATGAGAGGCATGGGCTCTCATGCCTTAAACCCTCCCATGCCTCCTTGTTCTCTCCCCTTTTCCTTTCATTTCTCTCCTCATTTTCCCTCCTTACTCTTCTCTCATTTCTTCATCTCACACTCTCATTTCTTCATCTCACACTCTCCTTACAACCCCAAACTCAACTTCAAGCCTCACAACCTCAAACTTCATCAAGAATAAGTCTTTATAAATTCTTCAAGTGGCATTCTACAAGCTTGGATCTCCATAACTTCTAACTCAAATGGGTAAAGTTTCCTCTTTTCACCAAGTCTTCAAGTTTTAAAGTGTTGGGCCATATAAAAAGGTTAGTTGCATGTTAAAATTTGAGTTTTGATGAGGTTGTGCGGGGTGATGGTTCTAGTAGAGTTTTACTTGATGTTTACATTTGATTTGTTAGAAGTTAAGGGTATTTTGATGTATGGGGATTATGATTGAAAAGTGTTTTGAGTTTTAGAACTATGGATCTATAGATTTGTTGGTGTTCAAATGAAATCTGGTGTAAGTTGGGATCTCTAAAAATTATTTTGCATATAGATTCGACCAATTTAGAGCACTAAGAGGCCCCACCACGAAAACGAGACCCTAAATCCCAGGTTGGACAGCAATTTGCGGTCCAAACGAATTTTTTAGCGGCCCAAATTTTGATGTAGGTGTCGAGGTTTGGCCAGTAAATCTTATACATGATATATAAATCATTTTTATATGCTAAATTGTACCAGATTCCTTGAGTAAAAATATAGATTTGTTTTACTTAGCTTTTTGATGATGTCTTACGGTTTTTAAACTTGGTTTTTGGATTTCTATGTTATGACTTGGTCATTTGACATTCATACGTCGACGCCGGGGGTATTTAGTCGTTCTGCCACGCGTTGACCATACGTTCTAACATATGTGCGCTTCGCTCGTCGTTTCGATTTTGATTTAGGTTTTTATGCGATTTCGTTACAACTTCGATTGTAGATACAATCATGGGGACTTCCGAGACGACGAAGAAGGGCAAGGCATTCGTCAACTTCGACTGGAGCGAGGCTCATTTTGGTGAGTAAATGTATATCTACGGGGGAAGTTGGGTGGATAGCGTATAGCACCCCCACAACCGTAGTAATTAGAATACTATATATATTAGAATCATATACATAGCCTATAGAGTCATGCTAGAACACTAGATGCGTGTATTCGTATATTTAGTAGATAGTTATATATTTAGTGTCTGTTTCCTTGTTATTATGCTATACACACTCACACATATACATACAGGTATATAAGTATATGTATGATATATGTATATATATGATTATTGTTTTGTGTTGTACGTGACTAGATGTCCGCACTTTATATGATATGAGTTGGCATACACGACTATTGATCTGTACTGCATTGATTGGATGATATCGTACGAGAGTCATTCTGTACACGATATGGTGAGGATAGACTGCCGAATACGGCCGATATTCATTCGCCCCGAGGAGACTTGCAAATCCCAAATTGGGAATTTATGAGATATTTAAAGCTATACTTATTTTAAAACTAACAATTCGTTATGTACTTTTAAATGATAATGTCAAGGGGGCACTATGAATTTTCAAATGATATCTATTTCAAAAACATCATAGTCCCTTATTTCCAAAACAATATTTCGTAGTATTTTAAACTATAACTGTATGGCTCATACGTAGTAAGATAGTTTAACGTTTGTTCACGTTAAGATTTCCTTATTCTGTATACACTCACTCTTCGATTACTTATGCTACGTTTATACCTTTTACTTCTACTTAGCTTCATTTGCTAAGGCACTCACACCATTACTGACGATTTCATATTGCATTTACACATACCCGCATACTAGACCTATACCTCATCGGTAATTGACATGACACGTACACATATAGAACTTTCTATATCACTCGTATCACACTATACCCTATTAGTATTATAGATTACTGCATACTACCCAGCATCGCATACTTTTCCGTATATCATACTTTCTTTACATTGCTTATATGAACACACTTGTAACACTGTACAATTACCAATGATTTACATGTTGCACATACACAGGCACGTATGTTTCACGCACACATTATTGGTAATTGCCATGCTACGTACACATATAAAATATGCCATAGTATTTCATATCATACTATATTCCTGTCAGTACCTTAGATCATTGCTCATCACATGTTTGCATACATTATACCATTGTTCTGTACCTTTTAATTTTTTCCATTAATACCATGTTCTTATGCGATAATGTTTTCATAGGATTCTGTTTCTATGAGATTTGAGAAACCACGGATATGATTTTATAAAACTTGTGAATGTTTTAAAATGCGGTTTTCTTTTGATATGATGATTTGGCGTTCACCATGAGTTTTCTGTGTTTTGATGATATGAGTACTATCCGAAATCGAGGAAGGAGTCGAGAGACCGATTGCGGATACATGGTGGACCCGATACAACACCGAAGGACAGGAAGTCCGTATGGAGGTACGGGAAGCCTAGCGAGGTGAATCGATACCGGAGTTGGATTATAGCACGGTGGATATTCAGGAGATACCGACCGGGGCTGTTGATATCGGGAAAGTACTAGTCTGACGAGACGGTGCCTACGATATCAGATTTTACGTGTCGATACTGGACACGGGATTTATGAGAATTTCGAGTGTCGATGATGGACACTCATTGGATGATATATATGTGTGTGTGTTATGGATGGTGCATTTCCACATATTGATTGATCATGGGGATCATATGTGTTGTGTGCGATCCGATATGATGCGCTTATAGATACAGACGTGATATTTATGTATATACATGTTCACATTCGTTATCACATAGTATGATAGTATTATACAATATGACCTAGGTAGATCGTTATACATTCGATTTGTACCTGATAATATCTTCTACTCATGAGTCGGCAACGCACCCCCGTTGTGCCATAGTTTCTTGCAGGACCGACCGCTCGGATCAGTAGCGGCTTACTGGCATGGTTCTTCTTCTCTGGGTGATTGCTTGGTAGGTGGGTTACATTCCAGATCGTAACTGACACTTTTTTATGTATATTCTTTTTTATCTAGTTAAAAACTCCATCGACCAAAACTTGTATATTTTGTAGACTTAGAGACAAGACTTGTATGTTATTCTTCTATATGTCGAGTTTGGATATACTTGAGTTGATGATACTTTTAGTATTTCCTTTACTTTTTCTTGTGTTAATCTTCGTCTTGGGCGTCGTATATTACTGCGTGGTTGTGTTTTCGCCGATTGGGCGATGAGATAGGTCTCGATTGGAGACGCTGATATTATATTTATGTGTATGTATCAGTTTTATCAAAATTTTCAAGGGAGGTGCTGCCAAAAATTTAAATGACGAAAATGTTTTAAAACCTTAGTCTAAAACCCACTTGTGTTTTTCAAACAAACTTTACTTACTCTTAAAAAAGGGAACTTGATTTCATTTAATATCCCTTTTCCAAAACTTCACGTCCACGATTTTCTTTAAAAGATTTAGATTCCTGGTTTTTGGCTTATTTGGGTTACGGTGGGGTCCTATAGGCTTCACGTGATTCAAGTGCCGGTTGTGTGCCTTTTCCAAGTCGTGACAGGTTCGGATGAGTTTGCTTGTCGATATTCTTTTCGACAGATACCTGGGTAGCCGTTACATACAGCCAGTGCCACTGACGTGCTTATGGGTTTTGAGTTTTTCAGGTAACTCGCTGCCGGCGTATTGTCGAGTATTTAGAGTCCCACACAGAGAGTTTCTAGTTTTGGCTAAACGATATGGTTGTCATACACGCATCAGGAAGGAGCCCAATTAAAACTAGTGTACTTGATATGCTGACGGTAATCGGGCGGTTGGAAATACTAGCCCGACTTTTTAGAAAGACGGATATTGAATCGTGTGCTGATTTAATATATTGATACATATATAAATATGTGTATTTACTAGTATTTTTTCATTAATAACTTTTGTCTCTTTTTTGTATTTTATACATAAGAAAATAATTACAAGTTTATATATATATATATATTGTAATTATTTTACTTTTTCTTCTTTAAACTCTTTAGCTTATGTTGTACCAAGGTTATAACACAACTTCACCCATTCTTCATTTGGTGACATGTGGAGGGGAGGATGAGGGTGGACACTTAGAGGTTAGGTGAGATCTAATGGTTGGGATTTTTTACTAGTATGATGAAAGATTCTAACCATTTAATATTAGCTCATAAGTTTTATTCACTTCTCTCTCATTTATATGTTAGCTCTCATCTTCTCCTCTTGAGAGATAAAATAAAAGATAGAAATTATTAGTGAAAGAATAGCTACATCACTTAGTTCTTTAAGCTAGCAATTTAAAGATCAAAGTTAAACTTCACACTCGAAGTTTTAGAGCCAAAGTGAGGAACTTCTCAAGGTGGATCATCTTGGACCTAAAGATCATCAAGCAAGCAAGTTCCAACCATCTCAAGGGAGCACTTGAAGGAGTTCAACCGCAACTTGGAGTATTTGAAGAAAGCTTTAGGATGTAAGGCTTCTAAAAACACAGTAGATAGCCTCTTTATTTGTTTGCAAGTCTAATTCTTTATCTATATTATCATAGTTAGTAGTAAGTTGCTCTCTTGATTTTTTAAAATCCATGCTAGCATGCTTCATAAATCAATACATAGAGAGAACTACATACTTTCAGTGAAAATGGCATCATCCCAAAAATGTTTAAGAACATTCATATGAAACAGAAGGGAACGTGTGACCTCCAATGGATGTCTATTCTTTCATTCAAAAACACCATTTTGTTGAGATGTATAAGGACACGAGGACTGATGTATAAATACCAAATGTGTCAAGAAACCGAGTAAACTTTTTATTAAAGTAGTCCTTTGCATTATCATTCTCAGGGTTTTGATATTAATACCAAATTGATTTTTCACTTCAATAACAAATGATTTAGAGGCATCAAAGACTTCAGTTCTATATTTCAACAAATATATCTATATCACTCGAGAGTAATCATCAATAAAAATAACAAAATATCAAAAACCACTGTTTGATGTAATGGGACATGGCCACCAAATATCAGAATGTACTAATCAAACAGTTTATCATCTCGTTTATTGACTCTAGACTGATATGAAGTACAAGTATGCTTTCCCATCTCACAAGCGACACACTCTAACTATGATGAACTAGATAAAGAGATAACTAACATTTGTAAAGTAGACAGACCAGGATGACCTAAGCGACAGTGGTTAACCAGTAGATAACTATTTGTTGAGTAAGCAACCTTTAGTAGTTGTCCATCAAAGTAATAATGGTCTCCAAGTTCACTTCCTGGACCAATCACCTCCTCCGTCTTCAGATTCTGCATGGCACAATCAGAAGGAGAAAAGGTTATTGAACAATTCAAGATATGAACAAGTTTACTTATAGACATCAGGTTAAAGGGAAATGAAGGGATATATAATGCTGATGATAAAGACATAGATGGGGTAAGAGAAATATGACCAATGCCCTCTAATTTAGAGATTGAACCACCTGCAAGTGTAATACCACCGGTATATGAAATTTTAGACAAGGAGGAGAAAACACCCGATGTTCTAGTCATATTATTTGATACTCCTAAGTCAATAATCCATGAGAATGGAGGTGTATAGGTTAGAAAACATATATTACCTTTAGCCAGAACAGTAATGGAGCTCGAGAAAATAGATTCTGCAAGGAGAGATTTAAGCCGCAATATTTCTTGATCAGAAATTCCATAAGCACCATAAGAAGTAGAAGTGGCAGGTGCCATGTCAGAAGTAGCTACTCATGTAGCCCACTGAGGTCGGAGCTTCGAATGAAGCGAATAGCAAGTATCCTTAGTATGGCCAGTCATTTCATAATGTAAACAAAAAAGACCACTTCCTCACCCCCTCCTCTAAAAGACCCTCGAACTCTCTACCATGTCCTCGTGTACTACCTCCACTGTATGTGTATATGTACTCCTTTCTGTGACAACTACGGCTATGCGGAATCAAAAAATTTAAAAACTTGAGCACAATACACTAAAATCCTAGGATACTATTGGCTATAGTGCCCTCAAGTCAATTATTGGATCGCAGGCACGTGATTGCAATGATTGAGGGAGGACTTATACCGGTAGAACAGTCTTACTCGAGATGATAGTATGCCATCTGGTTTGTCTTTATCATCGTGTACATACTTTAGGTGACATTACAGATCACTATTACATGTTGATAGAGCCTATAGGATTCTTGCTTGACTGCTAGCAGTATGATGGAGATCATATACATGGGAGCCGGATAGTCTATAAGCACATCTTTAAAATGTCCCTAGTCATGGGAGTTTCGAGACTTGGCATCGATACTCTAAGAGTAGACTAGTGTATACTGATCGAGACCCCGACGAGGGGTGGTGGCCGGTCTCACAAGCCATTGATGTCAGTTGGTTCACCTAAGATGTATACAGATGCTCATTAGGTTATGAGTACACCGGACGGACTCGCCGGGAACATGCTAGTTGGTATTATACCTATTGTCAGATAGTAGTTCCCTGGTGATATGTGTACAGGTTTGTCTATCGACCTGAGATCGTCATTTGACTTGTGTGAATTCCCACTGTGCTTTGATTACTACCCTACCATGGCTCAAAGGAGTCGTGCAAACAGGTTTTAGTTGGGTACAGTCCCGAGCCACATGGAGGCAGTAAGCGGATCGTCAGAGGATTCGTCTCTCCCGGTATTGGGGGTTGATACCGCGGTGTGCACGGGTGGCCATCACCAGAAATCCTTGGCCAAGGCAGTCGAGAATTACTGATCTAGGATCGGTAGTTTCTCAGGTGGTGATAGGTTACATACCGACACGAAATGTCAAGTTATTAGGGGTCTGACTTTATCCACACCCCTAGACTCGATATGCGATACTTATAGATGAACGGACCGGACTGTACGAATATTGTCACTGTCAGGATCAGTAGGGGTTTCAGGATGAGTTTGCTCGTCGGCCTCCCTTTCGCTCAATACCTAGGTAGCCGTTACGTACAGCTAGTTCCACTGACTTGCTTGTAGTTAAACCCACTGCCAGCGTATTTATGAGTGTTTAGAGTCCCACACAGAGGGTTTCCCTGCTTCGGGCGAAACATTGTAGAGGCGGTATGGTTTTATGGCAGGGTTCGATCACATACATGTACTTATGCATGGATCATGATTCGGACGGATAATACTAGTGGGATTTGGTTTAAGCCGGATCCTAGTATTATATTGTTGGATTATTTTTGTCTCGTAGTATTCGTATTCAGTCAGAATACGGATGCGGGTATGTATCTACAGATGAGGGGTATTTTTGTAATTCGTTATAAGTTTACTTTAGAAGATGCTTTTTCTTTTTGGATTAAACATTTAGGTTAAATGTTTATGAGGCGGAAAGTGTGAGTGTAAGTTTTGGCTTGGATTCTTATGGTGCATGCACTTGGTGACTCATGGTATTGAGTCATGAGGTAAGTCATGGATGCAAGGTATTTTGTAGTGAGGTTGTGTGAGATATTTAGTTGTGAGAGGCAGATATTTTCCTTGGGGATTTTTCTTTAGTTGCTCATGCTCACAACAAAAGATCACACAATCTCAAGGCAGCCACAACTTTCCTCACTTGCTTTTTTTCTTTGCCTCACACTTTCTCACCCATGGCATCTTCTTCAACCTCCACCCTACATGTCTCATGTGTTGAGAAACCTAAGATGTATAGAGATAATCTAATCACAAACACTCTCTACTTCATCTTGGCTATCTAGGTTAGCAAACTAGATACCCGAGTTGCTTCGGTTTTGAGGTCGGAGCCCGTATTACAAACGCTCGAGGTGGATCTTCTTTGATGTGAAGAGACCGGAGATCAAACATGATCGAGGAAGCCACGAGGAACTTGGGACAGAGGTTGAAGACCGAAGGACACGGATCATTCGGTATAAACCTCTCTAAACTCCTTTTCATATAGCTAGTGTAGGGTTAATGGACGATCCGTAGATTAGGGTTCCATTAGCGCCGGTTTTTTAAAATTTTTGTTCCGCATTTGGCCATGGATTGATGGCCGGGACGCTGGCGTAACCCAACATAGTATCAGAGCCAACCCATTAACCGCATACTAGTTATTTTAGATGATGTTAAAGTATCGAAACCGAAACAACTCCGAAACAATACCCAAAGTATTCTAGTTTCTGTCAAATTTTTCTGTGTCTTCTAAACATATTTAATCAACTGCAGAAGACTACCTTGATGACAACTAGATTGCACCCCAAATACGAGCTCATTCCAACAATTTTGACCCGGCCACATTGCCATAAAATCCGGCCTGACCGGTCTGGGAGTGCATTTGGGACTTTGTATTTTGGGTGTGGTCTAGTCTCTGGAATATTGGTTCAGTACTATTGCTTGTTTAGCCCAGTTTGGATATGGATTTATCTTTTGGTTTGGGGGCTATTCGGGGTGTTTTCGAAGTCGATATTTCTAACTTTGTTTAAAGTTTTACAGTACATGCATTACTATCTGCGACCGTGAATGTCATTAGAGCGGTACAACTTGTCTAATTGCTTTAGTTATTTTAGACGGGTTTGCGAACGTGACATTCACGTTGATGTTCTGTGTTGTGCTGTGGTTGTGGCTGGTTCGTCGTGGTGGATAGCTTGGGTGCAATGTTAGTACAGTTTAGTTTCATTTGTACATTTGATATCGCGGGGCGAGCGTCCGACATGTGGACTGTCATCACTGCCTGTTTGTATATTATTTATTTGGGGCACGACCGAGTTGAGGTCGATGTCACCGTTGTACATATTTTCTTTTCTGTACTAGGATTACCCCACGATGGAGTGCACGGATAGTCGGGTTCTAGAGGGAAACTGGTCCGCATCTCATAGCGTTGAGACGGAGGGGGCCTCACTCTAGAATTGGCGGGCTATTCACCGACCTCGTAGGGGGTACAGGTTGACCCAAGGAGGGGTGCTCAAGTTACCAGATTCCGTGAAGTGTCGGGTGGCCCATTCACTTTCATTAAGGGGGTTGCCTCACTTCTGGTTTTGGCAGGTAACTTGCCGCGCTCGTAGGGGTCTAGGTTTTCATTGCGCAAGCTATCCATAAGACCAAGGGAACGTCGGGTTACACTTGCGGCACAAAGGAAATCCGGGTCTCCCAGATTATCTGTATTGTTCTATGATGCTTGTCGCTATTCTGTGATGTTGCATATATCATGCCTGGAACGATTATTATACATTGTTATATATATACTATTAGATATTGTATATGTTTTGCACTCGCGCTAGTCCAGCCCCCGCTCTGTCGTTAGTTAAGTAACCTAACGGGTGATGACGGGGCCCAGTGGTGAATGTGAATGGCATATACGTACATCATATTTTCGTTCTTTTCTGGTGTGATTAATTGATGGGACTGCGTTGATTCAGAACAATGCAAAGAAAATAGACCTATTTGATGCTGTTGGAACAATTTTTAAAAGCTGTTATTACAAAGACGTTTTCTTTTGTTTTGCACATAGATATTCGGTTATGAATATCCAGCACCTCATTCGACGAGGCAAGAGCCGAGATCCCTTCACCGGGAGTGACCTCTTGGGCAGAAGTTTGCGTCAGGGTAATAACTTCACTATAGTCGATTACTTTTTTGCTTTGTATCATGGTATTCAGTTAGAATTGTTAGTTATATATATGCCCTAGAGGCCATTGTTGTACATATGATGTATATTATAGTGGATGCTTGGATATATATAGAGAGGACTTTCTTGCTCGTCATGATAGTATGCTATTTGGTTACACTTTATCTTAATGTGTTGACTTGTATTAGTTTACTGTCTTGTTCTCACATGTTGATAAAGCCCTTAGGATATGTACTCGACTACTGGGACTATGATGAGATCATACTAGTGGGGCCAGAGTAGTCAACGAGTACATCCTATAACTGTTCCTAGTCGAGGGTGTATCGAGACAGAGCATCGATACACCGGAGTAGACTAGCGTATACGTATCTTGACCCATATGATGGGCCATGGATGATCCCATATCCATCGGTGTTTGACATCAAAGATAGTGTACGGGTGCTCAGTGGAGACTAGGTACACTGGACGGACTCGCCGAGAACTCCCAGATGGTATTATACCTCACGTCAGATGGCAGTTCTCTGGTGACACTGGTACAGGGTATTCTGTATACCCGAGATCGTCATAGAGTCTTGTGTGATTCCCACTGTGCTTTGATTTCCACCTTACCACGTCCAAGAAGGCGTGCAAAATGGTGGCTTTTGGGTACAGTCCCGAATCACATAGAGGCAATGAGCGATAGGAGGGGTTTCGTCTCTCCCGGTATAGGGAGTTGATGTTGTGCTGTGTTCGATTGGCTATAACTGGAAGTCCCTGGCCAGGGCGGATATTGAGTACTACTGGTAAGTGTTATCAGTAGGTTCTCGACCTGTTATGAGCCTCACATCAACACGACTTATCGGTTACTGGGGTCTGACGTATACCACCCCTAGACTAGATATGCAACATATCAGACGAAGAGACCGGACTGTACGGTAGTGTTACTGATTGGATTCACAAGAGAATGTACATGCTTGCTTGTTGATCTTCTGATCGTTCAATACCTGGGTGGCTGTTACGTTTAGCTGACCGCTTGCAGCTTGTGGGTGTTTGATATGATCATCACCTGCTACCGGCGTATTGACGATTCTTTAGAGTCTTACACAGAGGTTTCTTGACTCAGGCAAAACGGAGTAGGAGCACATATGTGATATGTGCGGGACCGAGGATAATACGATATGAGATACCGTATTCTATTCTCGCGATATTTGATATCGGCCGGGTGTATGTGATATAGCCGGGTCATCGGATCAAGTGTTGATTCGATGAAATGATACAGTTTATATTAGTCAGTTATTTGAGATATAACCGGATTGTCGGATCAAGTGTTAATTCGATAATTTAATGTATAATTATATATATGATATATTACAATGCATTATCTAATATTGGCTCGCTTTATTATTTCATTTTCTCACCGGATAATACATTGATATATATGCGATATATGTTAATTGTATTATTTTCTTTTGTTACAAAAATATATTATATATGTGATATATAATATTGTAACAAGTTATGATTACTAATGCAACATGATTAGTGGAGATTAAACATGGTTAGGGTTTGATTTGGGTTAATCTTTTCTAGAAGCTTTTCTTTTGTTTTGAGCAAAGATATTATGTGTTGATATTTTGAGATATTTTCTTAACCCAACCCACACCCTTTAACCCTAGTTAAATCTCTACAATGGTTAAGTCTTTTCTTGACTTAACCATGGTTGCAATTGTAATGATATAACATTTTTCATTATTCATCACAAAAGATTTTTCATTCATTCTTCTTCTTCTTCCTTGAGCTCTTGAAAAGCTTTCTAGGTTTTTCTTTTGTGATGTATTAGTGTGAAAAATTGAGAATAAAAGAGAGCATAAATCCTACTTCATCATCATCATCTAATCTAGCCAATTAGATTAAGGTGTTCACTTCATTAATACTTGATTAGTGTGTGAGAGCTTGAGTTAAAGAAATTTCAAGGTAGATCATCTTAGAAAAGGAAGACTTCAAGCAAGAATGGATCATTCGGGTTGTGGAGCTTCTCTTGAGTTCGGGAGATCATGGATTGCGGCAAAGGGACTACTACTCGGAGCTTGTGAAGCGAAGGAGCGGACTACAAAGGTTGTAATCCCTCTCTCTTAGTTGTAAAGATGTTTACTTGCATGTTTAACCCTAATAATCTAGCAAAGATCCTCGTTTTAGGTTGTTCGGCACGTCTAAATTTTAAATCGGATATGGTTGATGCCTTATAGACCCTTGTGACAGTGCCTAGTAACCCTACAGGAATATCCTTCACCTCATTCCACGAGGAAAGAGCCGAGATCTCTTCACCGGGAATGACCTTTTTAGTAAAGGTTTTCGCCACTATATATTTGTAAAGCTATCCGGTTCCTTCAACGATATCAAGTTCATTACGTTAAAGGTTTTTTGCCAAAAACCATTCGCAGCCCTCCGTAATTTCAGACGGGTAGCACTTAGTATTCATTCTATGTTTGTTGGCCTTCGTCAAGGCATAGTGTATGGTAGCTATTTGATACTTTTCTGTTTTATAGATAGATGCGTTAGTTTGGGACAGTCATACTACTCTGTTGGCGTTCACCAAGGGTATGTATGGGTGGGTTCAAATTAACCTAGACAATGACGGGTAGAACTTGACATGTGACTTATGATTTGTTGGCCTTCATCAAGGTCATAAGAGCATGGGGTAAAAATCACATCGGGAGTTTCAAACATACAGGAAACTTGCCAGGCATGAGCATACCTTCTGGAGTATGATAACTTGAGTGGATTCTATCAGGTTATCATGCGATGATAGTTGGATTCCGATTCCTACTGATGAGTTAGTTTACTCCTCGGGTAATTTTAGATGATCCCGACTAATTCTTCTTTTGGGTTTGGAGGAAAATTTGAGGAAACGGTGGGAGACATCCTGATTAGATAAAGTGATTATCCATTCTGATCTAGATTAGAGTGCACGCTGAGTATTTCTTTTCTCTCTCTCTCTCTCTTTGACAGCGACCATGACCCAACCCTAGACTAGAACTCATAAACCAAGTTAACCGAACTTTCTTAAAACACACTAGCTTTTGGATTGTCAGAGCTGCATACATCATTGCCACTCCTACTTTTACCATTTGTTTTTCTCCGGAACATTCCGTATCAATACGAAGATCCACATTTATTGGATATGACCATCGTATAATTACATACAAACTCGAAGAAACTTGTTTCAGATTCGAGAATGGTTTCCGGTTCTGGAGAAATTGAATAGGACTATTCAGTTGTCTTTTCCTTTTTCCTTCTCTCAGGCTGTGAGGGCTCCTCGGATTAGGAGAGGGTACACCTATTACGCTTATTAGATAGTCTTCTTCCAAACCATAGGCAGGTGCCGAAAGGTGGGGAAGGAAGAAAACCAATTAGCCTAAGTGTGGTGTACAGAAGATAATAAGTAAAGACAAATAAATGGATTAGAAAGAGGGAAAAGTAAATTGCGATTGCTATCATTCATGACGAAACCGCGTATATTATCGCCACTCCTACTTCACCTTTGAATTTCTCAAGAACACCCCGTATCACTACGAAGATCCACATTTATTGGATAATCCATTGTATAGTAATATACAAACTCGAAGGAACTTGTTCCAGTTCGAGAATGGATTCCGGTTCTGGAGAAATTGAATAGAACTATTTGTCTTTTCCTTTTACCTTCTCTCAGGTTGTGAGGGATCCTATCCTAGGATTAGGAAAGATTACACCTATTGCGCTTATTGGATAGTCTTCTTCCAAACCATGGGCAGGTGTCGAAAAGTGGGGAAGGAAGAAAACCAATTAGCCTAAGTGTGGTGTAGAGAAGGTAATAAGCAAAGACAAATAAATGGATTTGGAAAGGTAGCAAGGAAATATAAGGTTATAGTCATGAATCAATATAATGGAAGAGGCATTATTATGAGTACCCGGCTACCCTTTCGAAACATTTTCATGTTTCATTTTCACTGTGCATTGTTAATTAAAAACTGATTTCCCAATTAGATCCTTACTTCAGGGTATGTATTTACCAAGTTTGATTCTTACATCTGTATGTTTTTATAGATGATGAGTGGGAGTAAGTTATTGGGAATTAGGTGATTATATCCTCATTATATCGGAATTCATTGTAATTGGTGATATTTGAGGAAATCGCCTGGGGTTTTGCCTGAAGGCAAATATTTGGTTTTGAATATCCATTGTTATGCACCAATTTCAAACTGATATTCTGTACGTTTATTTTATAAAGTGAGATATAACTTTTTGAAATTACGTCCATGATATTTACCTATATCAGTTGATGATCGGGTAAGGAGCATTAAACAACGGTGTAATTCTTCTTAACCATAGTACAGTTTTCAACCTACGATACGCAAGGTTTGAGTTATTCAACTCAGGAGACTTATACAAAGTATTGTATGTTGTCCAGTGCCCATTAGGACAAAGGGGTTGGCGCGCGTACTATATTCTGTTTACTTGTAACTTCTCCAGTTTTAGACAAGTATTTCGTAGAGATGCAAGGTCTAAGTTTTGAGAAGTTATAGGTACAAAAATAAAGTAGAGAACCATGTGTTGCAAGTATCAGGATTCTTCAAGGTGATCGAAGATGTAGATACTTGTGTTTAGTATTCAATTGATAGTAATGGTTTTGAGAACTTGTTTCTCTTTCAGGTTACTCATATCTGGATGCACTCCTAGTTGAGTAATACTGATCGGCCTCTCTCCATTTAGTTGACATGCACTGGAGACAGCTGCATGATTTGAATCTAGTTCCAATTAAATTAGTGCCTCTGTTTCTATATAGTATATAGAATGGTTGATATCTTAACGATATTAAGGTATATGGAGTTATCCGGTTTATGCTTAAAACCAGACTCTGGATAACTCAAGGCACGTTTCTGTAATGGCAGTTTGTGGGTTATCCCGGGCTATGAAGAGGGTTAACTTTCTACCATCTGGATGATCAATAGTGATATTGTTCTTGACTCACCACAGTTTTAGTAAAATGGAATTTTTTACAAAACAGTAGTGGGAGTATAGTAGAACTGGAAGTGATTCCAGAACCACAAACGATTACTGAAAGTTTAATAGAACCTAAAAATTCAATCGGGTTTGACATTCCATTAGCTACTCCGCAGATATGGTGGGTAACCTCAGGCACCCGAGAGGTGCTTCGATATCCTCAAAGACGGTGACAGGGAGGTCCTTGTTTACCCAGACTTTCCAGTACTGTTGTTCTAGACTATGAAACCCGGCGGGAGTATTAGTACAGCATCGTTCTAAACTAGCTTTAGAAGTGCACGTATATATGACTCTGCCAGAGGGTTGTTATAGTTAGTGGGAGCAGCGGATACATATTCGACAAGTAGATTGTGTCTATTTATAGACTAAAGAAAATATAGCAGAGAAAGATCATCTATTTTTGATGTGATAGTCATAGGCTTTCACTTCATCAGAATAGGAGATGAATCTGTTAAGAAGGTAGTAGGGTGTGATGTCCTGGTAATTGGATGACATGCACTTTGTAGGAAGTGAAATTTCTATACTACGATCGGTTATACTGTGGTTGTCACACAGTGGTTTCTCAACATATGATATGGATATTATATCAGGCATTCTGGTAACTGGATCTATGGTTTTAGATCTAGATTTGGGTACGTTCCCAATCTAGGTAGTTTAACACTATTCTAAAGGTGTTTTAGAATGGATGACTCCTGCATGGTGGTGAACCTGCAGGTGATGGAGTCACCCTCTCTAAAGGTGTCTTACAGACTAAAGGGGAGAGGGATGTGCATGATTGGCATATCACTTGCTTAGGCAATTGAGTCAATCATGAGATGTCAAGTACCACACCAGATGTTGTTTTTGCACTAGCTGCAATAAGTTTATATATTAATCCAATCCTGGAGAAACGTTCGGAAGCAGTTTATGAACATAAGTGGATGTTCTAGGAATTTGGTAACGGCAGCCTCCTTCAGGAGACGGTTATCATTCCAGGCTTACAAGGTGACCTGGATGACAGAGTGACTGTCAGAGTTATAGTTTTTCCTTTTGACGAGGGGTAGTAGTTTGGTCAAGTGGCCCAAGCGGATACTGAGGAAGGCATGGCGCAGGATACTGATTAAAATTCAGTAGACGATACAGTCTAAGAAGTTTGCTGGATTTGGAGTTCATTTATGAACTGGGTCCCATCAGATATCCAAACATATTCTAAGACAGGTATTGCTCATTTCGGGAGATGGCTTTCTCCGCGAACTTGACATAAAGAGAGATATAGAAAGAAACATTAGAGCGGATCCACTCACTGAGGCTATTTCTCGAATGCAATAGTTTTACAAACGAGCTTTGTAAAACTGATTAGTAGAAAAGTTGGGTGTTCGGTATCGCACGGGCTGTGAGTATGCGACACCGCAATAATCAGCTTTAAATGCAAGTGGGAGATTGTTGGCTATAGTGCCCTCAAGTCAATTATTGGATCGCAGGCACGTGATTGCAATGATTGAGAAAGGATCTATACCGTTAGAATAATCTTACTCGAGATGATAGTATGCTATCTGGTTTGTCTTTATCATCGTATACATGCTTCAGGTGACATTACAGATCACTATTACATGTTGATAGAGCGCATAGGATTCTTTCTTGACTTCTAGCAATATGATGGCGATCATATACGTGGGAGCTGGGTAGTCTATAAGCACATCCTTAAAAATGTCCCTAGTCGTAGGAGTTTCGAGACTGGGCATCGATACTCCAAGAGTAGACTAGTGTATATTGATCGAGACCCCGACGAGGGGCGGTGACCGGTCTCACAAGCCATTGGTGTCAGTTGGTTCACCTAAGATGTATACAGATGCTCATTGGGTTATGAGTACACCGGACGGACTCGCCAGGAACATGCTGGTTGGTATTATACCTATTGTCAGATAGTAGTTCCCTGGTGACATATGTACAGGTTACTCTATCAACCTGAGATCGTCATTTGTCTCATGTGAGTTCCCACTGTGCTTTGATTACTACCTACCACGGCTCAAAGGAGTCGTGCAAACAGGTTTTAGTTGGGTATAGTCTCAAACCACATGGAGGCAGTGAGCGGATCGTCAGGGGATTCGTCTCTCCCGGTATTGGGGGTTGATGCCGCGGTCTGCACGGGTGGCCATTGTTTATCACAGAAAACCGCTTTTCAATACCACTCATTCATTATCTGTTTTGTTATATATCGGTACTGTTAACCAGTGTCTGCTCAGTAAATACAGATTACAGGTATCCATGACACAATACTGGAGATACACTCAATATCATGGACATAACGTTTGTGAGCCGACACTGCAACCGGAACTACAAACCGATCGATAGTCAAAGAGTTATTTTGCAACAAATAAAGTGTACACAATTTTGGTCCAACACATAGCAAGTGTGCACTAGCTCTTTGATGACTTGGGCCTAGGTGGCGGCTGCCATAACAAGTAGTGGGCACACATGGGGGACAAGAATGTTAAATGCAAAAGGTTGTGATGTGATTTAAAGTATCAAGTTTTCCTCCAATCTACTGAGTACAACCCAGGATTCTACAAAGAAATCAAGCAATACTAGTAGGATTGTGGAGAGAACACTAGAGCACTACACCAACACGAGCCCATTAGCTCGGACTTGACCCGGCGACTTCCCACAAAATACCCGGCGCCGCCGGTTTTTCAATTCCCAATGCTCCCCAATTTTGTTCTGTCCATCCCTTGCTGTCACATAATCTTATTTTTATTACTTGTTTAATCTTATTTTGTGCCTATAAAAGCTAGATCAGTGAGCAAGGGAAGGGGGCCATACTTTGTATACTTTTTGGTCCAATACTTCATACACTTTTGTTTTCTTTTTCTTTTTAGTTTTAGTTCTTGTACATAGCCTGTTCCCCTTGAGCTCTTTGCCTTCTCTTGATCTTGCAACCTTTTCATTGAGCTTGCAAGTTTAAGTTTCGGTTATTGAATTCAAGGTTAGTATCATCACTTGGACTTAATAAAGCTTTCACTTTTAGGTTCTTAGTATTTCTCTTTCTTTACTTACATGCTATTTAATTGTTTCCATTTACTTATTTGCTTTTTTATATTCTTGCCATTTACTTTCTTGGAATGTTGTTCCATTCTTTTCTTTGTATCAATTCTTTTACTCTTTCTTTTAGTTGTTTTGATGTTTGTGAATAATGGTGTTGTTAGGAAATAGAATGGAATTGTAAGTTAAGGTTTTCCATTTTCTCATTTCTTTTGCTCGATATTTTCCAATTGAACTCCGCCCAAACCTTACGCAAGCGCTCCGTTAGGCCCTTTACCCTACCAAGGTATCGGTAATCTCTGACTGTGACCGGTTGCGTTCGGTTTGGCCGGAGGCGAAAGTCAAGAGACAAGAACGGACGGACAAGGGTCAATAAGCTGGATTTCACAAATACCGTGCTTAAACACCCTAATTGCTCTAGCTTCAATGGTCAAGCTCGGCACAAAGGATTAAGTACGGATTTCCCTAACTTACACTAACCTATCTATTCCTAACAAACTTATACTTGCATATACACACTTAGGTTAGAAACGAACAGCTCTGAACCTCGCATTAACTCGTGATAACAAGAACGTGAAACGCATCGTCTCCCTGCGGACGACCCATACTCATCGCCGCTAGCTACCAAGCGAAACCGTCCTGATTGCGGTAATTAAAACTAGCACACAAAAACTTTATCAATCAAATGGCGCCGTTGCCGGGAAGACGGTAACGTTTTTATTCTTGTTATTTCGGATTAATCTCTGTAAATCTTGTTTATAAATCTAACACCATTTTATAAACAAAACAAACAAAAAATTTCAAAAACCAACAAAAATTAACTTTCCTAACTTTTTGCTCTCTTGAATTTTTGACCTGCTAACACTCTGGGACTAAATAAAAAAGTTAAACAATACTATTGAGACACTAGTGGAACATTGAGATATCTGTAGAAATTTGGAGCCCAAATTCCACAGGAAAACTGGCGAGAACCCCATAAAACACAGCGCCGCCAGATTTTTCACCTCCTTTTGCTCCAAAACTTTTTTCCCCACTCCAGTGTTCTATTAGTATCCCAATTTTATTGTTTGATTTTTATAATTTTGAGTGTGCAGGAGTTTGGGCATTCATATCTCTTTTTCGCACTAATAATCTGTTTTTCCGACATTTTCAGATTTTGACGGATTTGCGAATTGCGATCGTGTGGAGCAAAGAGTACATTCAAAGCTAAGGTGATTGTGAAGTACAGCGCCAAAGATCCGGGTAGTTTGACCCGTGCAAGCGAACGTTTCAAGCTAGCCGGATTCAATTCAACGAGGGTTTCTTAACCCGAAAACTTATTGGTACCTATTTCCTAACACCTTCTTCTCAAATCCGACACATCCAATAGACTATCTTTGCAGGATTCTTTGCAAGTTCGCTATCAAACGCTAAAATTGACTAACCCATATTTGTTGCAGTTCCGTGCTTAAACATTAAAATCGATTTTTTAGGTTTTTAACAACCTTTGCATTGATTTGCGCATTGCATCCATTAATACCGACTTAAGAGCAAGCGAACCCCACAACATACGGTAAAGGATTTCATCACCTTTTTCGTGACCCACAAATCAAGAAATTGAGAATAACTTTTACCCGCATAAAGTTTAAAAGAAACTAGACTTTAAGCCTTTAAGGAGTTCGCGCTCATTAGGAGAAGTTAACTGTGTTTAGAACACCGCTTAACGGTATATCGTTCACAGGGTGTCTAGAAAAGTGTTCACGACAAAACCGCCAAAAGAGAAAGGGTTATCTAATTAAGGACCTTCGCGAAAGCGTTGGAAAACCTCCCATTATCTCTGCACTTACCTAGCATTGTGATCAGTATATCTTGAGCTCGTTTCTCGACACAGTTTTACTTCGACAATCAGTTCTTGAGCAGGTCTAGTTGACCTAGATGAACCCTAGACCGATTAGGTGTGTGGTATTGTGTCGTGATTGTTTTTTATCTTTTTGTGTGTATATTCCATTCTTTTGTTAATAACTAACATAAAAACCAATAATAAAGAAAACCACATTCTTTTTCCTCTCCCCTTCTTCTTCTTCTTTTCATATCATGAGTGCCCCACATAGACCAACTCTTGCTGAACTTTGGTACCCACAACCAGACATTACTTCTTACGATTCTTGCTTTGGTCTAACGTCGAACGATCCCTTCATGCCCAAACTTTCTTTGAAAGATCGGATAGACGCGTCTAGGACAAACAATTGGACTCCGCAATCCACTTTGTATCAACCGTTTCAACATCTCCCACCTTCTTATGTTGATACCCCTTTTGAGAGTCCTGTTGTAACTCCAAGACCTATGTTTGTTGCTGAACGTATTGAACAATCTTGTAGCCGATCTTTTACGCCTTTCACCACTTCCAATTCTTTTGATCAACAATTTCAATCATCTCCTTATCATAACATTAATCTTACTCCTGTCCAACCATTCGATTCCTATCAATCCTACCCGATTTTTACACCTTCCCTAGACATTGCTTCTGAACAGCCTTTTGGGAGTTTCCAGTATCCAAAAGATTTTGAATCATTTAATGAAACCCCTTCACAACCCATGTCTAGTCTTGAACAGTCGTTGGAAGAATTTAGGGTAGCGTCATGTCAACAGATGATGGATTTGAATGCGTCTATGACCGCCTTCATACAACTTAACGAACCGGCAACTAGTTTCCAACTAGCTCCAAATTTTCCAATGTATGATGAGGCGATAGGACAGTTTGCGAATTTGAGTGGTGAGAATGAGTAGTACACCCTTCAAAATCAAACCTACCCGTTGAAAATTGAATTCCACAACTCCGGTTTCGAAAGTCTATCGAATGTTCCAACTGATTCACCAATTGAAGATAGCATGTTTAATGGGTTATGCGACTTTGTAGTGTTTGATTTACCGGATTATGAAGGGACCCTGTCAAGTGAAACTACACCCAATCCCTTTGACCTTTACACCTCCATCCTAGAACCATAATTGATTGAAATCCATGCTTACGATTAGGTGTATGAGAAGTTTAACTTTCACTTGATTGAGGATATCGACGCTGGGAATATTTTGGATGATGAACCCACAGATTTGGATGAGTTTGTCTCACCAATTCATCATGTCCTTTCACTTCTGTGTGGACATCATCCTGAGTCATTAGCTGTTTTTCCCGAACTTCATATGCGTCTAGATATTGATGATAAATGCATGGATGAGCTAATTTTTTAGGAGAATTTTGAGGATATTTTTTAGGATGAACCAATTTTACTTGATGAGTCGGAATTTCTAATTCATCATGTCCCTTTAACTGACTGTGTACACCCTCCTGAACCTTTACCTGATACCCTTCCTCGATCACTCCCCTCCATCCTTTCCGTCGTTCCCACCTTCCAAGACACCGTATCACTTCCATTTCTAGTGTCTGGTTTACCAAGTTCGGTCTACCCATGTTTTCTCACGAATCTTGAGAGGCTTGACCCCATTTCTCAGTGGGTTGATAGATTAGTACAATCGCTTTTTATACATCGGTCATTACAAATTGTACTAATTTATTCACTCCATTTCCACCCTCAAGTTCATATTTCATTTCTTTTTCCTTTCCGCCATTCTTCTTCTCATATACCGGGACCATATACCACTTCCTTACCCATACGGTCTCGCGTATTCTCCATTTCTTTCCTCTCCGCATTCTCTTACCAGCCCGGGCCTTATCCCGATAAAATTTTTGAATGGTTGTTGCTAACTTTTGACATGTGTAAGGCCTTATATAGATTGATACTATTCTCTCCCCCCTAATCCTGAACTTCACCACTTAAACAGTGGACACACTGTTTCAGATAAGTTTGGGGGGACCTTTTTGTGTATATATATTTTTGGTTTGCTTTTTATTTTGTAAAAAATAAAAAAAATAACAGGGGAGCGACGACAATTTTGACCCTCTTGGTTTAGCCTGACAGAGAGGGCACTGTAAGTTTAAGTTTGGGGGTGTGCTCGGTAAGCTTTCTACCTTCGTATTCATATGTATATTTTGCATTTGCATACTTATTTAAAAACCCATAAAAATTGAAAAAATTTACAAAAATATAAAAAATTTGTCGTCAAGTTAGCTAACATGGTAACTTAGATTTTTATTCCAAAAGTTGAGTTAATACGTTAGAAATAACTAAATCCGAGGCTTAGGAATTGAAAACCCTAAAAATAACCCTCCTTCTGTTTAACCTTGGTAATTATACATCCTTGCGGTTTTTTTTTATAGAAGTAGGTAATCTTGAGTTCAGTTCTTAAGTTAAGTCAAGATGAAGGGAAAGTATTGAAAGCTTTACTGAAGGATAAGTCTGAAAAATAGTTTCTATTCTTGAGTCTAAATTTAGAAAGTATATACCCTACAAACTGCACATACACACACTTTGAAACTTGGGACAGTAGAGGATACCTATAAATACTCTTGCCTGAAAACATAGTATAAAAGAAAAAACGGTATTTAAATCTAACCACCAAAAGAGCATCATTGAAAAATATATCCGGTCTTGAAAAAGAAAAATAAATAAAGTCAAGACTGGAAACTGCTATTTGCGCTTTAACCTCACACATTCAGTAATCAGCTGTTAGTGCCTCAAGAAGCATTAATAGTCGTATGAAAGGTGTGTGAGCAAAACCGTCATTAACGAAAAGAAGTAATATTAGATATTAGGGTAAGGGTACTATAGCTTGAATTGAATTCTTGAGTGTTGTGGTGAAAATTCACACAAACGTGGGGGTATACGATCGATATTTGGAGGCAAGATAAGAATAAAGAATAAGACTTATGTTTTCCGTAAAGTTGATAAAAATTCCGGATTGGAGACTGCGCTTTAGAAAGAAAACTCAAGAGAAACCGAGATCTTTCTAAACTGTAAAACGTATAGTATCACGCCCTGCTTCCCAGTGTACGGCGAAGTGGACGCGACGAGGCCCGCTACGTATATACTCAGAAGTACATACGCTAAGCGTAACTAAGCAATATAAAATAAATCACAAGAGACGAATGATATAGAAATAACAGCAACTTTTATTAATAACATTCTTTGTACAATGCATGAAAAGAAAATACAACTGAAATGAAAAACGATGCCTAAACAGTGGCATAACAGAAAATGAAATAAACTGGAAAGAACAAGGTACAATATTTAGAGCTCGGGATCTTCGTGGAACTGCTCCAAATCTTCACCGGTGGGCTCGATCTCAGCTTGGTCCAACGAACCTGACGACATTCAAAGAAGAAAGAAATAGAATGTCGTCAGCGAACAGGTCGCTCGGTAAGTCCCAAAGATAAGGAGGAATTAGAAAGACAGTGTAAAAGTATTTTCTAAAGTATTATATGGTTGTATATTATGTAACATTGTTTAACGCAGTTGTTTGTAGCTTGGTACAGAAGGATGCCAGTGTATACGAGGGGGATCTCTATATGCTAGATATCAGGGCAAAAGGAAAGTACAAGGAACCGTTATGCCATGGTACAACAGCAATAGGATTCAGGTTAGGTGTCTTAATCTGACCACCTCGTGCCACCTTTAACACCTTCCGTACCAATCTACCCCTTAAACCCCGTAATGTTTTAACAGTATTGTAGTATTGGAATATGTAAGTTGGGTGACTGACCAAAACCATGATATCAGTAAACATGTTGTAACTGTATAATCAGGTAAATGGAATATCAGGATAATGGATGAATATCCATGGTTTGATTCAGTCAAAATGAATATATTGTTAACTGGATTCAGGGATTCATGTATTCAAATTGTGTTGGAATTAAAAGAATATAGATTGACTTGAATCATATTCAAGTCAGAAATAGTCAGACTCTAACCCGAGTCAGACTAAAAGAAAGGTAATTTGAAGTTCAATATTAGTTAGGGGCCTTATTGTAATTTGTAAAACTTGAGGGGGTTTTATGTAAAAAGTACTTTTGTATAGTTTTCAAAATACACCTCAAGTATTTATTATTCGTTTTTATAATTATAATGAATGTGAATTTTATTTGTGTTATTCTAGTGAATATATCCTAATAAAAATATTAATTGATTTATTGGAACCTCATGGTATTTTAATGTAACTTTTAATCTTGTAATTTTTAGAAAAAGATGGAAACTTTATCTTATAATAAAATAGGTGTTTAAATGATATATATATATATATATATATATATATATATTAACACAAGAATAATTTTAAATAAATATTTTATTTTCCAAAAATCACATTTTTCTTAAATGCCGTATTTTTAACCTTTCGAGACCGAATGCTCCTTGCGGAGGTCTGAATCTCGCACTACTAGCCCGCGGGTGCACGATGAACCATACTATCCCTAACGGGTTCCCTAAAAGTGGGTTGTAGCGGCGCTTTGCTTAGGTTTAACAAATACTTTTCATTTAGGAAAACGGTTTTATAAATATGGGGTATTTATTTGCAAAAAAAATATAGTTTTTCGTATTTTAGTTGTTAGGGTTTCCTAAACCAACTAGCCTACTTCTAAGGCCTAAACGATGAGTCATTAGAAGCCTCAAATCGCCTCTTCACTGTCAATTGCGGCCAGGTAAGTGCCAGGTAAGTGGGAAGGAACCATAGTCGTGGGCCTAATTAAAAACCACTAGCCTAGACACACTTGCCTAGACACCACAAGACAGTTTAGATAAACGATCGATGTCCATGACCAATCGTGCTTTCATTTTATTTAAAATTTTATACAACTTAAAGCTTTCAAGTAAAGGTTATAAAGAATATGGTATTTTAGTGAAAAGTCCTGTAATGTCGTATTCTATGTTTTGACATTTATCATTTAGGGTTATATTTGTGTGTGTGTAGAGGTAGGTCATTACCTCGTGACTTGTTTTAAGTTTTGATGACGTTTAGAGGTAAAACATGATATGTTAAAGTTGAAGGTATTAAAGCGTAAGAATACGGTATTTGAAAACGTTATCATTTCATGTGTGAAATTTCATTCAAATTGATTTCTACAAGTTTAGTGATCAAGATAAACATATTTAGGAGTGAGGGATTTAATTAGGACAAGAAAAATAAACTTTGTGGTATTTTTATGAAAAGAATACGGTTTTACAAGAAAGCTATCATTTCATGTGAGAAAGTTTGTTTAAATTGGTTTATGGGTGATTAATAGTCAACATGAATATGGGTAGGTATTATGTATTAGGTGACAAGTGGAAATTTGCAGAAAAACCGAATCAGAAATCGGGTTGTTCCGATTTCCGCCGGGTTCCAAAAAGTCGTATTTTTATATTAAAGAAAAGAAAGATAGAAGAGATGGGACTTAAGGTTTTGGACAAGCTAAGGAGGCTAAGGAAGGTGGTGGTGGTCGATGCGTTGAAAACGTCGCGAAGGTTCTGATCCGGTCGCCGGGAATCCGTCGTCGGTTTCGGCAGCGCTTCGCTTCTCGCTCTTTGCACCGAGTTCTCGAGAATTTGAGAGAGTGGACTTAGAGTGGTGAGGTGAAATGGTAGAGGGTAGGGGTCTTTATATAGGGCTAGGCTAGGGTTAGGGTTTGGATTAAAAAAAATAGTTAAAAAAAATGTAAAATTCATTAAAAATTCATTAATTTTGGATTTAAAAGAGGTTTAATGGAAATTGTGTAACAGTACTAGAAAATTGGACCATGCAGGGGAATTGACCAAGTCAATACGAAACCTTTTCGTATTGACGACTCGGCCGACCGGCCGAGTCCGGCCGGCGGCGCCGGCCGAGTCCGGCCGAGTCGCCGGCCGAGTCGGCCGAGTCAGGGCCGAGTCAGGTGTCGTTGGGTAGGGTTTGGTGGGGGAGATTTTGGTATAGTTTACTTTTTTATAAATTGCATTAATTTGTGAGTTATGGCTATTTGACCGTTTGACTTCCCAAAAAAATTAAAACAAAATGATATAAAAATTATGTGGGGCATGGGATTCGAACTCTGGTGGCTTGGTTCAGCAGTGCAAGGTATTACCAATGAGCTACAAGCTCCTTCTTGTAATTATTGTAAGGAAATAGATACTTAAATTGTTTCCAGCAACATCAATACTCCAAGTATACATCATATTTAAAGCAAATTTTGGTATACAAAAATTGGAGTTGTTACAATCTACCCTCCTTACAAAAATTTCGTCCTCGAAATTTACAACTTTTATTTTGAGGACTAGTTTACAAAAAGGTGCGGATATCTTGCACGCATTTCATCCTTCCTTTCCCACGTGGATTCTCCTGGAGTGTCTTTCCTCCACATTACCCGGACCAAATTAACTTCTTTGTTCCGAAGTGTCTTCATTTTCCTATCCAGGATCTCCACAGGTTGTTGCTCACAAGACAAATCGGGCTGTATCGTGAGCTCGGAATGATCAAGTACATGGCTGGGGTCACTCACATACCTTCTGAGTTGGGATATGTGGAACACGTTATGCACTCCTTCCAATGAGGATGGAAGTGCTAATCGGTATGCCACTTCACCGACTCGTTCGAGTATGTCGAACGGTCCGATGTATCTCGGACTCAACTTTCCCCGTCTTCCAAATCGGATTACTCCGTGGTTCGGAGAGATTTTCAGGAATACATGGTCTCCTGGTTGGAACTCCAAGTGTCGTCTCTTCGCATCAGCCCAGTGTTTCTGTCTATCTTGGGCTATGCGCATTCTTTTCCTGATAGTACGAACCACATCAATGGTCGCTACTATCATCTCTGGTCCAAGGAGTTCTCCATCTCCGATGTCGTCCCAACTTAATGGCGATCGACACTTCCTTCCATATAATGCTGCAAAAGGTGCTATTCCTATGCTTGCTTGGTAGCTGTTGTTGTACGAAAACTCCACAAGATGTAGGTGATCTTCCCACGATCCTTTGAAGTTGAGCATACATGCTCTGAGCATATCTTCCAAGATCTGAATAGTTCGTTCCGACTGACCATCTGTTTGTGGATGATAAGCCGTGCTGAAGTTCAGACTTGTTCCCAAGCTAGCTTGCAGACTCTGCCAAAATTGCGATCGGAATCTGGTGTCACGATCGGAGACAATGCAGACCGGTACTCCATGGAGTCTCACAATTTCCTGTATGAGTTCATGGGTATCAGAGATGGTACATTATGAAGAGTTTTAAATCTAAATTAGATTATTACCTCCAGGTACTTCTTTGCTAGTGTCTCAGTTGATTGGCCAACTCGAAATGGGATGAAGTGAGCCGACTTTGTGAGTCGATCCACAATGACCCAAATCGCATCGTTACCCTTGGTGCTGCGAGGAAGAGCAGTTACAAAGTCCATCGTGATGTGCTGCCACTTCCATTCTGGGATTGGTAACGGTTGAAGTAGTCCAGCTGTCATGTGATGTTCAGCCTTTACTTGCTGACACACCAAACATTTTGCGACACTTCTGGCTACTTCACGCTTCATTCCATGCCACCAATAATTCTGACGTAGATCCTTGTACATTTTGGTACCTCCAGGATGTACTGAATAAGGAGAGCTGTGAGCTTCTTTCATTGACTCTTCCCGAACAGGACCCTTTGGTACACACAATCTGCTGCCGTATCTCAAGGATCCGTCTTCATGGATGATGAAATCTGTTCTGAGTCCATTCTCCACTTGTTCTCTGATCTTTTGCAACTTAGCATCGCTGGCTTGAGCTGCCTTGATCTGATTGACAATAGTTGATTGGACTTGTAGATTCATCAAACTCGAAACATCACCTGGCATGACTAGTTCAATCTCCATCTGATGTAGGTCCTGCTGAAGCTTCCACTGGGCGGTGAGATTCATTGCTAATGGTTGGCGACTAAGAGCATCAGGTACTACGTTCACCTTTCCTGGATGATATTGCAAGTTGATGTCAAAGTCCGCCATGAGTTCTAACCATCTTCTCTGCCGCATATTCAACTCCTTCTGAGTAAACACATATTTCAAACTTTTATGATCTGTGTAGATGTTCACTCGTTCACCAAGTAAGTAGTGGCGCCAAATCTTGAGAGCAAAAATGACGGCTGCCAACTCCAGATCATGCGTCGGATAATTGCGCTCATGAGTTTTCAGTTATCTTGAAGCATAAGCCACAACTTTACCGTGCTGATGTAGAACACATCCTAATCCCTTACCGGATGCATCGCAATGCACTTAGAATCCTCCAGATTGATCCGGTATGACGAGAATAGGTGCAGATGTCAGTCTTAACTTGAGTTCTACGAAAGCTTGCTCGCATGCTTCTGACCACACAAATTCTTCATCTTTTCGTGTGAGCTTGGTCAGGGGTGTTGCTATCTTCGAAAAGCCTTCAATGAACCTTCTGTAATATCCAGCTAAGCCCAAGAAACTTCGTATATCCTTCACTGATTTTGGCGTAGGCCATTCGCTGACTGCTGAAACTTTTGCTGGATCCACAGAAATTCCTTCTCCTGATACGATATGTCCAAGAAAACCAACTTGTTTTAGCCAAAACTCGCACTTGCTGTATTTGGCATAAAGCTTATGTTGTCAAAGAGTTTCCAGGACAATTCGTAAATGCTCCGCATGTTCTTTCCGGTTCTTAGAATATACCAGGATGTCGTCGATGAAGATGACAACAAATCTGTCTAAATACTCCCGGAAAACTTGGTTCATAAGGTTCATGAAGATTGCTGGTGCATTGGTCACTCCAAATGGCATTACTAAAAATTCATAATGCCCATAGCGAGTTCTGAAAGCTGTTTTGTGAATATCAGCTTCCTTGACCTTCACTTGATGATAACCTGAATGAAGATCTAGTTTAGAGAAGACGCAAGATCCACTTAGCTGATCGAATAAATCATCGATGCGCAGGAGTGGATACTTATTCTTTATAGTAACTTCGTTCAAGGCCCTATAGTCGATGCACATTCTGTATGAACCTTCCTTCTTCTTCACCAATAGTACAGGTGCTCCCCAACTTGAAGTGCTGGGACGAATCCATCCTTTCGCCAGTAATTCGTCCAACTGTGTTCGAACTTCCTTGAATCCTTCCGGACTTAGTCTATACGGTGCTTTGATCACTGGTTATGCTCCTGGTACTAAGTCAATACTGAATTCAAGAGCTCAATCGGGAGGCAAACCTGATATATCGTCAGGGAATACATCGTCGAACTCTCGAACTACCTCCGGTCTTGATTCTTCCTCTGCCTGAGCTGCTGCAACTACTGCTTCCCTTGGCTTCGCTTTGTAGGTACTTGGTTCCAGTGTACGATCTCCACTCTTGAAATAGAAGACCGGATGATCTGGAATCTCAAATACTACCCTCCTTTGACGACAGTCGATGGTAGCATAAAAGGTTCCAAGTCAGTCCATTCCTAGAACCACATCGAAGTTTGGTATGTCCAGTACCTTGAAGTCAGCATAACATTCTCGACTGCGGACGACGACTGGACACATGCTGTATCCCATAGTTGCCTTTAGAACACCATTTCCGGAACTGACGTTCCAGCTGGATACAAGCGGTGAGACTGGAATCGCATGGGTTCGGACAAACCGTTGTGACATAAAGCAGTGGGATGCTCCAGTATCAAACAGTGCAAGTGCAGGTAGTGAAGCTACTAAGATTGTACCTAAGGTATATGGGATAAGTTTTAGGTATAGGGAAAGTGTGTAGGTAAACAAGACTAAAAGGTAAATTTGAGAAGGAAAATTTACCAGTAATGACTTGGCCAGTGGCCTCAGCTTCTTCAACAGACATCATGAAAGCCTGGCGCTTCGGCACATTCCTCCTGGCCTGAGGAGCATTCCTCGGAACGTTCCTTTGAGCTTGATGGAGCTGTCGAGGAGATGGTGCAGCTTGTGGTCCCCTAGGTGGTGCAGGCAGTGCAAGTCTGGTAGCAGGTGCCTGAAGAGCTGGTCGCTGCTGATAGGTATTTGCTGGCCTGGGTGCAGCAACCGAGTTCTGTCTTTGGGGACAAGATCCAATATCATGAGTGGCTGAACCGCAGACTAAGCAGAGGCAGTTGGCTCGACGGCAGTCCTTCATCATATGTCCAGTTCTCTTGCAGTATGTGCAAAAGGCTGGGCTAGGACGATGAGTTGGTACTCCGGGTCGCCTTGGCACGAAAGGTGGTCTGGACGTGGCTCCACCTGCCATCTGGTTGGCAGGGCGTTTGACTCCTGCAGACTGAGGTCTGCCCCTCTCTTTTATGACTGCCTCATAACTGCGGGCAGCTTCTAGAGTTTCTTCATGAGTCAAAAACTTTCCTGTGGGTAGAGCAGCCTTAATCTCTGTGTCCAAACCTTGCTGAAAGCGACGGGCTCTGATATCGTCCGTCGGTATCAAGTGTGCCGCGAATCGGCTTAACATGGTGAATTCAGCATCGTATTCATCTACTGATTTGTCCCACATTGAACCCTGTTTTAGATGAATAAACTGCTGCTCCATAGCGAACCTGGCAGTCACAGGGAAATATTTCGCGTCAAACTTCTCGCGAAATGTCTTCCATTCAATCGGTTGTACCAGACGGGTTTCTTCCGCCTTCCACCAATTGTGAGCATTATCCGTGAGCTGTAGCTTCGCTACACGAACCCAAGCGTTATCTGGTACTTGAGCTGCTGCCAGATCGTCTTCGATGCTTTGTGCCCATTCTTCTGCTTCGAGAGGGCTTCCTTTACCCGAAAATTGCTTTGGGTGCAAAGCTCTGAATTGCTTTATTCCCGGTGCATCTGTTTCAGGACGGCTCAATAGTTGTTGCTGTCCCTCGAGAAGACTGCGGATCGCATCAAATAGCATAGTTTGCTCAGTGGGTGGTGCGGGAACAGCTGGTGTGAGAGGTAGTGCTGGAGGAGTGTTGTTGACGTTGGTACTGGTGTTGTTCGGGGAATCCATAACCTTGAAGAAAAATTTGGATTAGGACAGATTCAAATACATGAAATGATAAGATTCAAAGAATAGAAATTTGCAAGATTCAAGGAACATGAATTGTAAAGAATGTTTTAGTTGCTGGTTCTTGTGTTATATTGCTTAGGTTGTTCACGCAGACCAGAACTGCATGACAGGGATTCATACAGCTCTGACCTGCATGGGCCACCAACAAAACCTGTCACGCCCCGCTTCCCAGTGTACGGCGAAGTGGACGCGACAAGGCCCGCTACGTATATACTCAGAAGTACATACGCTAAGCGTAACTAAGCAATATAAAGTAAATCACAAGAGACAAATGATATAGAAATAACAGCAACTTTTATTAATAACATTCTTTGTACAATGCATGAAAAGAAAATACAACTGAAATGAAAAACGATGCCTAAACAGTGGCATAACAGAAAATGGAATAAACTGAAAAGAACAAGGTACAATATTTAGAGCTCGGGATCTTCGTGGAACTGCTCCAAATCTTCACCGGTGGGCTCGATCTCAGCCTGGTCCAACGCACCTGACGACATTCAAAGAAGAAAGAAATAGAATGTCGTCAGCGAACAGGTCGCTCGGTAAGTCCCAAAGATAAGGAGGAATTAGAAAGACAGTGTAAAAGTATTTTCTAAAGTATTATATGGTTGTATATTATGTAACATTGTTTAACGCAGTTGTTTATAGCTTGGTACAGAAGGATGCCAGTGTATACGAGGGGGATCTCTATATGCTAGAGATCAGGACAAAAGGAAAGTACAAGGAACCGTTATGCCATGGTACAACAGCAATAGGATTCAGGTTAGGTGTCTTAATCTGACCACCTCGTGCCACCTTTAACACCTTCCGTACCAATCTACCCCTTAAACCCCGTAATGTTTTAACAGTATTGTAGTATTGGAATATGTAAGTTGGGTGACTGACCAAAACCATGATATCAATAAACATATTGTAACTGTATAATCAGGTAAATGGAATATCAGGATAATGGATGAATATCCATGGTTTGATTCAGTCAAAATGAATATATTGTTAACTGGATTCAGGGATTCATGTATTCAAATTGTGTTGGAATTAAAAGAATATAGATTGACTTGAATCATATTCAAGTCAGAAATAGTCAGACTCTAACCCGAGTCAGACTAAAAGAAAGGTAATTTGAAGTTCAATATTAGTTAGGGGCCTTATTGTAATTTGTAAAACTTGAGGGGGTTTTATGTAAAAAGTACTTTTGTATAGTTTTCAAAATACACCTCAAGTATTTATTATTCGTCTTTATAATTATAATGAATGTGAATTTTATTTGTGTTATTCTAGTGAATATATCCTAATAAAAGTATTAATTGATTTATTGGAACCTCATGGTATTTTAATGTAACTTTTAATCTTGTAATTTTTAGAAAAAGATGGAAACTTTATCTTATAATAAAATAGGTGTTTAAATGATAAATATATATATATTAACACAAGAATAATTTTAAATAAATATTTTATTTTCCAAAAACCACATTTTTCTTAAATGCCGTATTTTTAACCTTTCGAGACCGAATGCTCCTTGCGGAGGTCTGAATCTCGCACTACTAGCCCGCGGGTGCACGATGAACCATACTATCCCTAACGGGTTCCCCAAAAGTGGGTTGTAGCGGCGCTTTGCTTAGGTTTAACAAATACTTTTCATTTAGGAAAACGGTTTTATAAATATGGGGTATTTATTTGCAAAAAAAGTATAGTTTTCCGTATTTTAGTTGTTAGGGTTTCCTAAGCCAACTAGCCTACTTCTAAGGCCTAAACGATGAGTCATTAGAAGGCTCAAATCGCCTCTTCACCGTCAATTGCGGCCAGGTAAGTGCCAGGTAAGTGGGAAGGAACCACAGTCGTGGGCCTAATTAAAAACCACTAGCTTAGACACCCTTGCCTAGACACCACAAGACAGTTTAGATAAACGATCGATGTCCATGACCAATCGTGCTTTCATTTTATTTAAAATTTTATACAACTTAAAGCTTTCAAGTAAAGGTTATAAAGAATATGGTATTTTAGTGAAAAGTCCTGTAATGTCGTATTCTATATTTTGACATTTATCATTTAGGGTTATATTTGTGTGTGTGTAGAGGTAGGTCATTACCTCGTGACTTGTTTTAAGTTTTGATGACGTTTAGAGGTAAAACATGACATGTTAAAGTTGAAGGTATTAAAGCGCAAGAATACGGTATTTGAAAACGTTATCATTTCATGTGTGAAATTTCATTCAAATTGATTTCTACAAGTTTAGTGATCAAGATAAACATATTTAGGAGTGAGGGATTTAATTAGAACAAAAAAAATAAACTTTGTGGTATTTTTATGAAAAGAATACGGTTTTACAAGAAAGCTATCATTTCATGTGAGAAAGTTTGTTTAAATTGGTTTATGGGTGATTAATAGTCAACATGAATATGGGTAGGTATTATGTATTAGGTGACAAGTGGAAATTTGCAGAAAAACCGAATCGGAAATCGGGTTGTTCCGATTTCCGTTGGGTTCCAAAAAGTCGTATTTTTATATTAAAGAAAAGAAAGATTGAAGAGATGGGACTTACGGTTTTGGACAAGCTAAGGAGGCTAAGGAAGGTGGTGGTGGTCGATGCGTTGAAAACGTCGCGAAGGTTCTGATCCGGTCGCCGGGAATTCGTCGTCGGTTTCGGCAGCGCTTCGCTTCTCGCTCTTTTCACCGAGTTCTCGAGAATTTGAGAGAGTGGACTTAGAGTGGTGAGATGAAATGGTAGAGGGTAGGGGTCTTTATATAGGGCTAGGCTAGGGTTAGGGTTTGGATTAAAAAAAATATTTAAAAAAAATGTAAAATTCATTAAAAATTCATTAATTTTGGACTTAAAAGAGGTTTAATGGAAATTGTGTAACAGTACTGGAAAATTGGACCATGCAGGGGAATTGACCAAGTCAACACGAAACTTTTTCGTGTTGACGACTCGGCCGACCGGCCGAGTCCGGCCGGCGAGGCCGGCCGATTCGGCCAATTCGGCCGAGTCAGGTGTCGTTGGGTAGGGTTTGGTCTGGGGGAGATTTTGGTATAGTTTATTTTTTTATAAATTGTATTAATTTGTAAGTTATGGCTGTTTGACCGTTTGACTTCCCAAAAAAATTAAAACAAAATGATATAAAAATTATGTGGGGCATGGGATTCGAACTCTGGTGGCTTGGTTCAGCAGTGCAAGGTATTACCAATGAGCTACAAGCTCCTTCTTGTAATTATTGTAAGGAAATAGATACTTAAATTGTTTCCAGCAACATCAATACTCCAAGTATACATCATATTTAAAGCAAATTTTGGTATACAAAAATTGGAGTTGTTACATATAGGATCCGAGGTTAAATAAATAGGATGCGTGAAACATAAGGGTTGGATTTTTCTAATTTAGGATGATAGAATTTCTAACATAGATACTAAACTGTAGGAATATAATCAACGTTAACTTGTGAAACCAGGTTGACGGGATTTTGTGGGTGTAATCCGCTGAAAACCCTCAGGAGACAACACTCCTCCTACTAGGGAGACCTAGAGATTTAACGGCTTATTGCATGAGCTCAGTGCAATCGCGTTCCCTGCGAATGTGAGGTTAGGATTTTTGGTTTTGCTCGGGACGAGCAAAAGATAAGTTTGGGGGTATTTGTTTATCACAGAAATCTATGTTTCAATACCACTCATTCATTATCTGTTTTGTTATATATCGGTACTATTAACCAGTATCTGCTCAGTAAATACAGATTACAGGTATCCGTGACACAAAACTGGAGGCACACTCAATATCACGAATATAACGCTTGTAAGCCGACACTGCAACCGGAAATACAAACCGATCTATATTCAAAGAGTTATTTTGCAACAAATAAAGTGTACACAATTTTGGTCCAACACATAGCACGTGTGCACTAGCTCTTTGATGACTTGGGCCTAGGTGGTAGCTGCCATGACAAGTAGTGGTCACACATGGGGGACAAGAATATTAAATGCAAAAAGTTGTGATGTGATTTAAAGCATCAAGTTTCTCTCCAATCTACTGAGTACAACACAGGCTTCTACAAAGAAATCAAGCAATACCAGTAGGATTGTGGAGAGAACACTAGACACCATACTAACACGAGCACATTAGCTCGGACTTGACCCGGCGACTTCACACCAAAAACCCGGCGCCGCCGGTTTTTCAACGCCCAATGCTCCCCAATTTTGTTCTGTCCAACCCTTGCTGTCACATCATCTTATTTTTATTACTTGTTTAATTTTATTTTATGCCTATAAAAGCCAGATCAGTGAGCATGGGAAGGGGGTCATACTTTGTATACTTTTTGGTCCAATACTTCATACACTTTTGGTTTCTTTTTCTTTTTAGTTTTAGTTCTTGTACATAGCTTGTTCCCCTTGAGCTCTTTGCCTTCTCTTGATCTTGCAATCTCTTCATTGAGCTTGCAAGTTTAAGTTTCGGTTATTGAATTCAAGGTTTGTATCATCACTTGGACTTAATAAAGCTTTCACTTTTGGGTTCTTAGTATTTCTCTTGCTTTACTTACTTGCTATTTAATTCTTGCTATTTACTTATTTGCCCTTTTATAGTCTTGCCATTTACTTTCTTGCAATATTGTTCCATTCTTTTCTTTGTATCATTTCTTTTACTCTTTGTTTTAGTTGTTTTGACGTTTGTG
Source organism: Agapanthus africanus (assembly GCA_030015575.1). Classification (NCBI taxonomy): domain Eukaryota; kingdom Viridiplantae; phylum Streptophyta; class Magnoliopsida; order Asparagales; family Amaryllidaceae; genus Agapanthus; species Agapanthus africanus. The sequence continues at coordinate 146,956,220 of JASDDO010000001.1, forward strand.
AATAATGGTGTTGTTAGGAAATAGAATGGAATTGTAAGTTAAGGTTTTCCATTTTCTCATTTCCTTTGCCCAATATTTTCCAATTGAACTCCACCCAAACCTTACACAAGCGCTCTGTTAGGCACCCTACCCTACCAAGGTATCGGTGATCCCTAACCGTGATCGGTTGCGTTCGGTTTGGCCAGAGGCGAAAGTCAAGAGACAAGAACGGACGGACAAGGGTCAATAAGCCAGATTTCACAAATACCGCGCTTAAGCACTCTAATCCACGTTGTTGCCGATTGCTCTAGATTCAATGGTCAAGCTTGGCACAAAGGATTGAGTACGGATTTCACTAACTTACACTAACCTATCTATTCCTAACAAACCTATACTTGCATATACACACTTAGTTTAGAAACGAACAACTCTGAACCTCGCATTAACTCGTGATAAGAAGAACGTGAAATACGCCGTCTCCCTGCGGACGACCCGTACTCATCGCGGCTAGCTACTAAGCGAAACCGTCCTGATTACGGTAATTAAAACTAGCATACAAAAACTCTATCAATCAGCCATCACCAGAAATCCTTGGCCAAGATAGTCGAGAATTACTGATCTAGGATCAGTAGTTTCTTAGGTGGTGATAGGTTACATACCGACACTAAATGTCAAGTTATTAGGAGTCTGACTTTATCCACCCCCCTAGACTCGATATGCGATACTCATAGATGAACGGACCGTACTGTACGGATATTGTCACTGTCAGGCTCAGTAGGGGTTTCAGGATGAGTTTGCTCGCCGGCCTCCCTTTCGCTCAATACCTGGGTAGCCGTTACGTATAGCTAGTGCCACTGTCGTGCTTGTGGTTAAACCCACTGCCAGCGTATTGACGAGTCTTTAGAGTCCCACACAGAGGGTTTTCCTGCTTCGGGCGAAACGTTGTAGAGGCGGTATGGTTTTATGGCAGGGTTCGATCACATACGTGTACTTGTGCACGGATCATGATTCGGACGGATAATACTAGCGGGATTTGGTTTAAGCCGGATCCTAGTATTATATTGTTGGATTATTTTCGTCTCGTAGTATTCGTATTCAGTCAGAATACGGATGCGGGTATGTATCTACAGATGAGGAGTATTCTTGTAATTCGTTATAAATTTACTTTAGAAGATGCTTTTTCTTTTTGGATTAAACATTTAGGTTAAATGTTTATGAGGTGGAAAGTGTGAGTGTAAGTTTTGGCTTGGATTCTTATGGTGCATGCACTTGGTGACTCATGGTATTGAGTCATGAGTTCAGTCATGGATGCAAGTTATTTTGTAGTGAGGTTATGAGATATTTAGTTATGAGAGGCAGATATTTTCCTTGGGTTTTTTTCTTTAGTTGCTCATGCTCACAACAAAAGATCACACAATCTCAAGGCAGCCACAACTTTCCTCACTTGCTTTTTTTTCTTTGCCTCACACTTTATCACCCATGGCATCTTCTTCAACCTCCACCCTACATGTCTCATGTGTTGAGAAACCTAGGGTGTATCGAGACAATCTAATCACAAACACTCTCTACTTCATCATGGCTATCTAGGTTAGCAAACTAGATACCCGAGTTGCTTCGGTTTTGAGGTCGGATCCCTATTACAAACCCTCGAGGTGGATCTTCTTCGATGTGAGGAGACCGGAGATCAAACATGATCGAGGAAGCTACGAGGAGCTTCGGACAGAGGTTGAAGACCGAAGGACACGGATCATTCGGTATAAACCTCTCTAAACTCCTTTTCATATAGCTAGTGTAGGGTTAATGGTCGATCCGTAGATTAGGGTTCCGTTAGCGCCGTGTTTTTTAAGTTTTTTTTTCCACATTTGACCAAGGATTGATGGCCGGGGCGCTGGCGTAACCCAACAGATACAAGCCCAAACACTAAACTAAACAAACCCTAACTAGAAGTTTTAGCTACTATGTTGGGATTACAACCTTTGTAGACGGTCCTTCGGTTCTTGAAAGGTATACTCCACAAGCTCCTTGGGTTGATGGAATAAGCTCTCGAAGTCGACCTTCCGCGTCAAAGACGATCCACCCGAGAATGTCGATTCAAGCGATAGGTTCGACCGAAGCAACTAAAGATCAAGTCTTGTCAGGACAAGATGCTTGGAATTGTAACATTTCAGAAAATAAAATAATATTTTTAGGAATTTAAATAAATAAAATAATAACTTTTATGAACATTATTAAAGTATGGGAATTAGTTTCAATAAAATGGTATAATTATATACCAATAGTTTGGGGAAAATATTTGGAAATTTATATGAATTATTGATTATAGAAGTATTTATTTGATTTGGGCATTTATAAATTATTATACAATTATTTGTATACTATTTTAATACTAAAACTTGATTAATATTTCACTAATTATGCATTAATCTTGTATATGTATATGACATGCAACAAAACATGTTGCAAAACACTTGTTACATTTTATGAACCGTGGCTTTAAATCCTTATTTGCATACATATGGTTTTGTTTTGTTTTAAAATAAAAAGAAAAAGGAAAATAAAGGGAAAAGAAACGAGAGATATTTTGAGAGAGTGAGACATGAAGGTTTGGGCAAGGAGTGAGAGAGAGAGAAATTGTCACGCCCCGCTTCCCAAAATACGGAATACGAGGGGTAGACAAGGCCAGCCATGCTCCTACGGTCAAGGAAATGTCCTGCCGTAGTCACACTTCGGCTTCTAGTTTATCATGGTAAACAGTAAGTGATGCACAGGTAAAGGGAAAATACAGCAACTGAAGAAAACAATGTAAAGACTGACCTGAAGGGGAACAATGAATGTAACTCGGGAAAGCAAGTCAGGAAGTCTGAGATGCGCTGGTCCAGGCTAAATCTTCTCCTCACACTGAGCATGCATACTCAGGTCGTCAGAGCGACACAATAGCAATATAATGTATATAATCAAGTAACAGTTCTAACAGTGGTAATGGATATGAATAACAGTAAATCAATGACATGCATGAATATAAATGAGCAGAGATCAATGCAGCGGAGCAGTAAAGCAGTATAACGATATGTCACGTATGTCAACACGGTATACAAGGAATGTAAATGACAGTAGCCCTATCAGTCTCTAAGTCTCACTGCACAGGTCAATAAGCCTATCGTCAGTCCAAGTGTGAGAGTCAACCACTCGCGAGTGTCCTCCACCCAAGGGTAGAACCCAAGGGCAAGGGACCACGGGCCCAACATGTAATGAATGTATCACGGTGATATAGCACATACCCTGTAAATCTCCATATAACTCCCTAAATATATAAGCCGGCATGGGACTCCCGAGATTCTGTTGAATTCACACTTGAACTACCCCACACCCCGAGGTCTACATCAAACACTAACCATCAATCTAAATACTAATCGATCCGTGACAAGTCTGCGCGAGAACTGGAGGCAGGGCCTCCATCAAGCACGTCCCGACTAATACCTAAGATAAATGGCAGGGTCTGGTGTCTTATCTGTGACACCCGTGCAAACGCTTCCATAAGTGTCCCATTCCACTTATTAGTCACACGTGCACGCATCCCACAGACGTCGACAATGCAATAGAATAATATGGTCACTGATTGTGCACAAGTACGTATCACTTTCACTTAATCACGAATACACGAACACTGACGTACTTGCCACAATCAACACTAAAATCTAACACTGGGTAAATGCACGATGTCACTAGGTTATCACTACCATGATATGGGTATGATGTGATGCATGAACAGTATAAAAGCACAATTAAGGTGTCATAAAAACAACAGTCTATTACTTGCACGATTTATCATGAAGTATATGTATGTAATTTGGCGAAATGATAAACAGGTAATAATTAATATGTTCAGTTAGCTATCCATAGAATTTTGTTTCAAGCCAATCGGGTTTCAGGATCATTAGTTATAACTGTTTCATTTTAAGCGCACGCGGCTGGAAATCCGGCTTCAGAATCAGGAATCCATTTCGCAACGCATTTTAACCCCAGTTGGGATCATAATTTAGCGACGCTACAGTTGGATGAATTCTAGGATTTTCAGTAAAGTTTTCAACGCAACAAACGGATCTTCAGTCGCGTCTGTACGTTAGGAGTTATAATCTGTTTAATATCAACATGTAAATTCTGATTCTGCTGGGACTGTTATGTGTCCCGATCTTCTAAATTACAGATTAAATAGTAAATGATAACGAAACAGGATGAAACTAATTGTGTTGTCCAGCTAACAGAGTTACCTACAATAAGCAGCGGAGTTCCGCAACCTACAAGTTAAGGAAATCCTATGGTATCCAATACGGAACAGCAAGCAATGATTGGAGTAGCTCTGGACTGCAGTCCAGAGTCGCACTCCGATCCGAATATCATCACAGTTTAAGTACAGGATTGTCAGGAGACTAGTATATGGTTAAAGTTCATCGAGTCGGCTTCGATTTGAGCCCTCGAACGCACCATTCTAATATGTATATGATTTATGATGAATTTAACTATTTTCAGGTGCAACAGAATTTCAGTTTTACGGTCAAACTTGGGGGTAGTCATTTTAACTGTTAACAGTCGTATTTCCTAATGCAATTTGCACACGTTAATCATCTCTACAAGGGCCAATATAATATGTCCAGTTCCGTCAAATACGATAATGATTTTCTATGGGAACAAGCATCGAACAGTTTTGTGACAATATATAACATCAAGCAAACGTGGAATATATCTACGATTCTGATTTGTAATATATACAGAATAGCATGAAAGCAAGTAAAAACTTGCCTGGAGACGTCCCGGGATGTACGGTAGCTGTGTCGTCACGAATGCGCGACACACGCGCGGCACGGCAACCTGAGTTGGCTCGGACTCGTGTCTCGGCAGCGGCGGCTCGCAGCTTGGTGGTCAGGTGATGATCGAGCTTCAGAGGTGGTGAGCGTAGCGACGGGTGGCCGAAGCTTGGAGGCTTGGGTTGAAATAAGGAGAGAGAGAAATTGCTTAGAGAGAGAGAGAAAGGTAGATAGAGAGAGAGTGTGTGTTAGAGAGAGAGAAAAGTGAGAGGGAGAGAGTGAGAAAATGAGAGAGAGGGAGTTGAGACAGAGAGAGGGAGAGTGATCGAGAGAGAGTGATCGGGAGAGAGAGTTAGAGAAAGGTGAAGAGGATGACGATGATGAGGGGTTCGCTGGTCGTCGGCACAGGGGCGGCCAAGCTCGGGTCTAGGGTTGGCGTGCAGGGTGGTGGTCGGGATGGAGGCGAGGTGAGGAGACGTCGGGGGTTGGAGGTTCAGGGGTTGTCGCAGTTGTGGGTTGGTGGAGGAGCGGGTAGTGGTCGAAGGTGGTTGCTGTTGGAGGAGGGTTTGTCAGCGGTGAAGGGAATGTCGGTGAGGTGGTTGGTCACCGTGAGAGGGAGTCGGGGCTCGTAGTTGCTGGGAGGTGGAGAATGGGGTTTGAAGAAAGAGGAGGCGGAGCAGCATGGGAGAGGAGATGAGGAGGGTAGCTCCGGTGGTGCTTGGTGAAGCTAGCGGTGGTCAGCGATGTGGTGTTTACGAAGGGGACAGGCTCGGTGCAGTGGGGAAGATGAGAAAGGAAGTGAGAGAGGTGAGGGAAAGATGAAGGGAACGTGGAGGCGAGGGAAGGGAGAGAGGAGAGGTAGTGGGGACGGGGTCACGCGTCGTGAGCGTAACGGCCAGGCGACGATGGGCGAAGGAGGCGGCGTGGGCGGAGGAAACGCGCGCGCGAGTTGGGGGTGTAGCCGTTAGAGATTTAAGAAAGGAGATGAACAGGAGCGGGCTAAGAAATGGGCGTGTGCGCGAGGGGAGTTTGGACTGGGCCGAGGAAAAAAACAAAAGAATTTATTCGGGGGTGGGAAGAGACGGAGCAGGCCGGGCCAGCTTGTTTTTTTTTTGAAAAAGATAACAAAATAAAGTAGATAAGGGGCCGGGCTGAGGGTTACAGTGGGCCAGAAAAAGGGAAAAGAAATTTTAATTAGGTTTGGGCCAAACGGAAATGGGTTTGAAGAATTAATGAGAATATAGAAAGGGTTATAGGAAATGAATAGAGGGCCGGGCCAAGAGATTCTGGGCCAGGGAAAAAGAAAAGAATTCACTTAGAGAAATATGGGAAAGGGTCAATTTAAAAGAAACGAAATAGTAAATTGAGGGGCCGGGCTGAGCTGAGTTGGGCTGGCTAGGGTTTTAAATTAAAGTCAGGGAATTAATAGTAAAGGAAAAAAAATGGTTTTGGGTTTCAAAAATGAATAATGGTATTTAGAAGGGGTAAAAATTTATATATATATAATAAATAAATTTTATAGGTAAAATAAATAAAATCATAAAATAATAAAATACGGATTTAGACGTATAAGAAAAACTGGGTATTACAGAAATAGAGAGGGGTTTTCTCCACATGGTTCCTTCATCACCTCCTCATCCTCACCTCATTTTCTTCATCTCCTCATTCTCCTTCATCCCTCCACCTCCTCTACCACCCTCAAACCACCCCAAAACTCAATCAAAACCTTACACTTTATTCACAAAAAGTATTCCTCACATCACTACAAACACTATAGTAAGATCAAGTCAAGGTTTTGAGCACTTTGGGCAGCCTAAGAAATTTCTTGAGTTGCCAAATGAGATAATCCCTACACTTCTAGTTAAGTTTTTTGTTTCCCTTATGTCTTATAGTAGTTTAGAGCTAAACTAATGTAGTTTGGTGATCTTAGAATATTCCAAGATGATGTTTAGGGTATAGTATGACTTTTGAAGATGTATTGAGGTGTAGTTAGTGTTTTGCATGACCTTATTGATATTTTACTGGCCAAGATCAGAGTCTAGAACCCAATACACGAACTCAGAATTTTCCAATATCGGTTTTGTGGAGTTTTTGAGGATCAAATGAATTCTGGAGCAACTTGGGGTATTTATAAGAAAAACAAACAACTATATTGACCTAGTTAGACTACTAGAGTACCACCACAGAAGAACGAGACCCAAACTCCAAAATACAACCATCGACACCGGTTATTGTAGCTATTCCCACCGGCCAAATTTTTGGTTTTGATGTTGGGGTTTGGCCTGTAGCTTACACTCCTTATAACTTAGCCACTGTATTGTTCGTTTTGTCCTAAACTACATGTGCAAAAATCTGGGAGCAATTTGAGTAGGTTTTGACATTGTTTTCCGATATTTGAATCTTGGATTTTTGGATTTCTTGATGTAATTTGGTCGTTCGACGTTCGCACGTTGACATCATAGAGTATTCACGTTGACCATAGGTTCTAACCTATGTGTGCTTCACGTGTCGTATCGGTTTTCGAATATGATTTTGATGCGATACGATCTGTTTTGATTTGTATGTACCTTTATGTGGACTTCGGAACGACAAGGGAGAGCAAGACGTCTTCGACTTCGGCAAGGCGATGATTAAAGGTGAGAAGATGTATATCTACGGAGGGAGTTAGGTGGATGGCGTATAGCACCCCGGCAACCGTAGTTTAGGGTTTATATATATATATATATGTGTGTGTGTGGTATTTGGATAACTAGCGAATAGTGTTCTAGGAGACTTCAGGGTAGAATAGGCGTACTTGTAGGAAGGTATACTCTTAGTCTTTTCCCTTTTAGTCGTGAGCTTTGGTTTTATGTTGTCACACATGCACACACTTACACACTTGGTATGATATGTGTGTGTGTGTACACACACACACACACAGGTTTGTGTATGTTCATATGTGTGTGTGTGTGTGTATACATATACATGTAAGATGAGGATATGATATGTTATATTGATATGAGTCGATATGATCGGACATGATGTCATGAGGTTATGAAACATGATCGAGTTGAGACTCTGTATATGATATGATATATTAACGGATCGTTGGGCGATATACACAGAACATGCGATAACATATGATTTGATGATATAATAGAATGTGCGTGACCTTAGATCCGTACCATTGATTATGATGTTGTACGATGAATGATACCGTACGAACTATGATCTATATATGATATATATGATATTTGACCCGTACCCTCGATTTGAGGATGCCGTACGATGGATTTTACCGTACGAGGTATATATGATGATTGATCCGCACTCTTGACTTGAGGATGCCGTACGATGGATATTACCGTACGTGATGCTATGAGGCTGGATCGCCGAATACTAGATATATCGACTCGGATATGCTTTCGATTTCTATTTACTTTCAACTCGATTCTTAGTTTAGTCTTTTAGTTGCTTAGGTAGATATTAGATTAGACTTGAGTCATACCTATTTTCCAAACTAACGATTCGTACTATTTTAAATACGATAAACGGTATGGCTCGTATATAGATTTATATGTCTTATAATGTTGCATTTACTGTTTATTTCCTGTTATGTTCATTTTGTATATACATGTGTTTATTACCGATGATGCGTATATTGTACGTGCACTTGCTTACCGGCTCACACATATCATCATCGGTAATTGCCATGCCACGCACACAATAGAACTGTCATGGATAAATATATGGTATACCGCATTCATTATTGATAGTTAGATAACGATTCTGGTACTAATACGCATCAGCATACATTGCTATAGTGATTTATCTCATATGATGTTTTCATGAGGTTTGTGTTTCGTAGATTTAGGAAATCGCAAAGTACATTTTGAAAACATAAAATATTTAAAAGTGCGGTTTCCCCTTGATATGATAATTGTGTGAGCTTTTTCGAGTACCCGATTTGAGGAGTTGGATGAGCCATCTGAGGGTACATGGTGGACACGGTAAGGTATCCCGGGACGAGAAATTCGTGGGGATGACGATGAGCTTGGCAGGGGGAGCACTACCTACCGGTGATAGTTTGGCGCGGCGGATATCCGGAGGATACCGACCATAGTCGTGAGATCAGATGATATGGGGCCGATCCGGACAGACGGAGCCCGAAATATGAGGATTATGTGTCGCTGATGGACACGGTTTTCATGATTTTTTCGAGTGTCGATGCTTGGCACTCAAATTTTATCATGATTTATTGTGTCATTGCTGGACACACGTTGGATGATGCATTTATACATGATGCACATGACATGTTACTACATTATGACACAAACACGAGTACTTTGGTATTGCACTTATGCTTATATTATTACTCTTATTTTTACTCGATGTCGCTATATCATTATTATCTTACTGTATGACCTAGGAGATCGTCATATATTCGGTTTCTACTCGGTGATGTTTTCTACTCACGAGTTCCCAACTCACCCCCGTTGTGCAACAGTTTTCTTGCAGGTTTGACCGTGCAGGTTTGACCGCATAGGTTCCATTGCGGCTTGCTGGCACACCGCTTTCTTCCGGGTGATTGCTTTGGTAGGTGGGGTTCACTTGCATCGTGACCACCATTTTACTTGTATATTTTATTTCTGGTATCTAGTTTAAGCTCCATCAACCAGACTTGTATATTTAGTTTATTTAGAAAACCACAGTTGTATATTCTTTCGGACTTAGAGTCACGCTCATGTATTTATTCTTTATTTCTAGTTTTCTTGATCATGTTTTGGTTTTCCTTTCTTTCTGTATTTTATCTTCGCCTCAGGGCGTCGTATATTTATATCTTTGCAGGTTGTTTCCGCTAATTGGCGAAGAGCTAGCTCCCGCTTGGGGATGCCTAGTATTATTATTGCTTGTTTTGTTTTAGAGTTAAAACTTACAAGGGAGATGCTGCCCAAATTTCAAACAACGAAAGATGTTTTCAAGATAGATATAAAGTATTGCATTTTTCATATGATATTATTTATACTTTTAAAAGATCTTGATTTCATTATACCGTTATTTCAAAACTCCACATTCACTATTTTCCCTAAAGGTTTAGATTTCTGGGTTTTGGCTTACTTGAATTAGATGGGGTCCTATAGACTTCACATGATTCAAGTGCCAGTCATGTGCCTTTTCCGGATCGTGACAACAGTGATGTAGTTTGTGAACAAGATGCTCTCTTTTAATCCTCAAGAACTCAAGTGGAGTAATGAGGAAGAAGAATATGGCTACTAGAGGAAAAAATACCCCATACAAAATAAACATCATCCTGTCCAAACTCACCCTTATTTCTTCATATACTTTATCAAATAAAGTAATCAGGAAGAGTGACTAGGCTTGTGTTACGACCCAAAAGTGGCACATGACCGGCACTTAAATCACATGACGCCTAAAGATGTCGACGCGGTCTAAGTAATCCAAAAACCCGGAATCTAAACCTTTTTACGAAAATATTGGAGGTGAAGTTTAAAAATGGTCATTAGATAGAATCAGTTTAAAAATAGTCATTAGAGTCTAAATAAGTTTATTTGAAAAGCATCTATGACGTTTTAAAAATCGGGCAACGCCTCCTTTGTAAATTTTGAATAAACCTGATACAAGCATAATATATAGAGCATCCCAATGGGAGCTAGCTTCCACGCCCAAACGGCGGAGCAACCATGCAGATAATATACAACGCCTAATGGTGAAGAAAAGAAAAGCGAAACAAAAGGAATACACACACACACACACACACACACACACACAAGTGTGGGTACGATACAACAGTAACGCACCCACCAAAGAAATCACCGAAGAAAAAGTGTGTCACAAGCCGCTAATGATCCGAGCGGTAAATCATGTAAGAAACGGGGGTACAACGGGGATGAGTTTCCAACTCAGTGAATAAAAGTATATCGCAAGGTAGAAATCGAAATGCATAATGATATACATAGGTCATAAAGTATATTACTATCATATCATGTACTAATATATATAAATAATGCATAAATACAATAAATGCATCACTATCGATCGCGTAAACCTGAAAATATATCATCTCATATGTATATAACATGCATCCAGGTATAACCCTATAAGGTAGCCGAAATATGTATGTAAAACCCCTTTTAAAATAGTCGCGGGATACGTATATCGCGGCATAAGAAGCAGGCATAATAGTATGAAGTATTATATGTATTTTATTTAAAATATATGTCTCGCTATTTAGTAAAGAGTTTTGAGAGGTTTACAGTTTAAAAGATCCTTATGTCATCCTAAACACGTCAAAATAATGAGACTATAGCTCGTTTAGAAATCCATTTATATGTATCAACAGGTAAAATAGTATTCAGGTACTGTCCTCCAGATCAGTCCTGATCGGCCACTATATCGCATAAACTATAACGGAGTATCTCGAATGATCGCAGAACATCAATATATATGAGTGTCCAGTATCGACACCCTAAATCATCATATCTCTCATGTCCATCACCGACACGCAAAAATCATCAAATCTCTCGTGTCCACCATCGACACGCAAATCCAGATATGGTCGACACCGTCTCATCAGATCGGTCGCTCCTTGATGTCCCTAGCCCTAGTCAGTATTCCCTGAATATCCACCGTGCTCACATCTATCTCCGGTATCGAGTGTCCTCGCTATGCTCCCCACCTCAATTGCGGCTTTCCTGCCCCTCGGTCTCGACTAGGTCTACCATGTATCCGACTGTGTACTCCCCCACTCAGTCCGGATATATAGCATGTTCGTAACCATATAGCTCCCCCACTTGGTTCAGAATAAAATCAAATCAAAAAACATCAAGCAAATGGTGGACGTCAACTCATCGTATCCAGAAAATATCAAGTAAAGAAGAATAATAATTGCATATATCTTTCTAATGATATAATCAATATATATATATAAGCGTCCCATACCACTGATATATATTATTGAAGGTGAAAACATCATTAAAATCTCATAATAATAAAAAATGAATACCCATGGTAATGGTATTCGTAATTAATCAACAGGTAATAAAGGTATCGTACGTAAATATAGTCAATCGTGCAAACAAACACAACAGTTCTACTATGTCATAGCAATACTAATGATGTGTAGTGTAGTGTACGTGTCTGTGCTCATGCAGCATGGCAATCATTAGTATTTATGCAAGTGTTCTATAAGTGTTTATAGCAGAATGTAATTCTACCCAATCCATAGTATATAAATACAACCCAATTCCCGGATATATGGAATTCATAACACATCGTATCGGCATTTATATAGATATCGCATGGTATAGCGGTCCTACAGTGTCATGGCAGTACCAATGAGGTGTAGTGTAATATATGCGTCTGTGCCCGTGCAACATAGTACTCATTGGTAGTTGTCCAGTGTTCTATCAGTGTGTTCGTATAAAAGAGAACGTAATTAACATATATAATCGGTAAGCGTATCGTGAGCATATAAAGGAAATCTAAGCATCTCACGTAATTATTAAACGTAACTAATTGCTATGAACTATACTATTATCATTGAAAATGGAACGAAACGTTATTTTGAAATAAGAAAGCTGCGTTAATTTAAAATAGATATTCGTTTTGGAAATAGCATCGCATCCTTGTCATTTTTCATTTAAAAGTGAAAACGAACCGTTGGTTTTTAAAAGAGTATAGCTCAATCAATCGTAATGTCCCAAGTCGGGATAACTCATGACTCCACGAGTCCAAATGATACTTGGCCGTATTCGGCACACTATCCTCATTATCACAAATACGGTATGATTTCCTCGTACCATATCCATCCAATATCATATCCATATCGTATGGACCTATCGTCACATATGTCTATCCCCAATACCATATATCCATGTAACCATATCTATATGAAATCTACTAGGTACTTACCATACACTAATATAATGTAACTAAGTTAGCTAGCATATCATTTTATACTAGTTATATCATAACTATTCTATATAAGTGGTTGCGGTGGTGCTATACGCCATCCACACGAGTTCCCCCGTAGATATAAATCTACTCACCAACTTGTCGAGCTAGTCGAAATCCACGATTGTTTGTCCGTCCTTGCCATCTCAGAAATATCCGCGATCGTACCTACAATCGTAGTTTTAACACATCGGCGTAAAAATCATATAAAAAAAGAAATTCAATGAGCTAAGCGCATATAGGTTAGAACCTATAGCTCACTTACTCCAAATACGACCAAATACCCCTGATATTAACGTACAAACGTCAATAATTCAGTCGAGGTATAGAAATACGAAAAACCATATCATAAATATCGAAAACATTGTTAAAATAATACTAGAACACTCCCAGATTTATGTATATGAAATCTATGACAAAACAAACAATACAGTAGCTTAAATTATTCCAAAATTAAGCTACTGACTAAAATCCAAAACACCAATATGTACAAAAACCGACGGCAGCAGGAATTTGGGGAAAACCGGCGGGGTGAACTGAGGAATTAGAGGCTCAGGGTTTAGGGGTTATCTCCTATTGGTCTCACCATATCCCAGTATTATTAGTTTTTCTAGTGGATTAACCTAGTAGTTCCAGATTCAAGTTAATCATCACAAATATCGCAAAAACACTCATTTTCAGATATGCGACACTAAAAACTGATATTTGTCCAACTTAACACTTGCAAGAAGGAAGGAGATTTACCTATAGGGATGGTGCACAAGGAAATTCCAGCTCAAGAAGTGCATGGTTGATGCTTCTAGAGGTTGTAGTGGCTTTAGCTTGATGATATGCACAAGTTTTATGAAGCAACCATAACTTTTCTTCTTTTGGTTTGAAGAATACTTGAAAATTTTGAGATGGAGGTGCTTGGTTCAGTTTGAGAGTGATAATTCATGAGTGTAATGATTTGAGAGAAGAAGGAGGTGTCGAGAAGTGGTGTAAACCAAGTAGGAGGTGTAAAGGGAGAAGGATGAGGTGGAGTGAGGAGGGTATATGTGAGGGTGTGTTGGTTGTGAGGGTTTAATCTAGTTTAAACATATACCCACCTTTTTAACAAAATAAAAACCTTTTCAACTAAATACTTCCATGTTACACTAAATCTCAATTCATGTTTTTAAAAAAAATAAAACACTTATCATAGCACTTAAATACCACAACATTATAATAAAATCTCATATCATATTAAAAACAAAACACTTGTCATTTTATAAAATATCACATATATCTCATTTTCTCCAAAATAATTACATTTTTACGGATATCAATCCCATATCAAATTCATATATGATATCATTTTTGTAAACTCATTATATCCATATTTTAAATTATAAATTAATATTTATAATTTTTCCAAAATGTTACAGCTGGTGACTCACTAGTGTGAGTTACAAGCCCACTCTTCTTGTAAACCCTAGAAGAAAAAAAGTGTAGAGAATGGCCACCTCATCAAGTATATATATACATATATAAATAAATACAAATGCATGTATATAAATAAGTATACTCAAACCCCTATAAATACGTATACCGTATTTTTACCAAAATACGAATAGCGTATTTGTACCGAAAATACAAAATACGCGTATTAATATTTAGAAAGAAATACATGTATTTGTATAAAGCACAAATACCCGTATTTATACAAATACACGTATTCGTATAAATACCGTATTCGTGTTAAAATACAAATACTTAAAAGAGAGCAATATAATACTAGTATCAAAACTGGCTGTCTTTCAAACCTGCTAGTACTACTAAACCATCCGATTAAAGCACGTATATAAATTCACGTGTTCAATCGAATACCCATGCGTAAAACCATACGCAAACTACACTGTTTCGCCTGAACCGGGAAACCCTTTGTGTGGGACTCTAAAAACTCGACAATACGCTGGCAGTGGGTTTAATCACAAGCACGTCAGTGGCACTAGCTGCATGTAATGGATACCCAGGTATCTGTCGAAGGAAAGATCGACACTATAACTCGTCCAAAAACCCTACTGAGCCTATAGGTGACATTCTTCGTACAGTCCGGTATGTTCGTCTAAGAGCATCGCATATCGGCCCTAGGGGGTGGTAAACGTCAGACCCCTAATAGTGATAAGTCGTGTCGGTATGGAACCCAATACACCCTAAGAAACTACTGGTGTACCTACCAGTAAATCTCACTTGCCCTGGCCAGAGACTTTGTGTATTGGACAACCGTACACAGCGCGATATCAACTCCCAATATCAACCCTACTGCCTCCAAGTGCTTCGAGACTGCACCCAACTACTAACTTTTTGCACGCCTCATCTGAGCCGTGGCAGGGTAGTAATCTAAGTACAGTGGGAACACACTAAAGACGAATAGTGATGTCAAGTCAACGGACTAACCTGTACTTATGTCACCGGGGAATTGTTGTTGGATATATGTATGCCCTAGAGGCCATTATTGTATATTATAGTGGATTCTTGGACATATATATAGAGAGTACTTTCTTGCTCGACATGATAGTATGCTATCTGGTTATACTTTATCATAACATGTTCACTTGATTAAGTTTACTATTTATTTGATACATGTTGATAAAGCCCTTAGAATATCAGCTTGACTACCATGACTATGATGCAGATCATACTAGTAGGGCATGTGTAGTCCACAAGTATATCCTTAACTGTTCCTAGTCAAGGGAGTATCGAAAAAGGGCATCAATGTTCCAGAGTAGACTAGTGTATACGTTTCTTGACCCAGTATAGAGGCAATGGATGATCCCATATCCATTGGTGTTTGACATCAAAGATTGTATACAGGTGCTCATTGGAGACTGAGTACACTGAACGGACTCGCCGAGAACACCTATATGGTAATATACCTATCGTAGAATAGCGGTTCTCATGTGACACTTGTACAAGTTAGTCTGTAGACCCAAGATCGTCATAGTGTCTTGTATATTTCCCACTGTGCTTTGATTTCCACCCTACCACGGCTCTATTGAGTCATACAAACAGGTGGATTTTGGATACAGTCCCGAGACACATGGAGGCAGTGAGCGATAGGAGGGGTTTCGTCTCTCCCGGTATTGGGAGTTGATGTTGTACTATGCGCGATTGGCTATAACCGCAAGTCCCTGACCAGGGCTGATGAGATTTACTAATAAGTGTTATCAGTAGTTTCTTGACTTGTTATAGGCCATACATCGGCATGACTTATTGAGTTATTAGGGCTTGACGATTCCAACCCCAGACTCAATATGCAACATATCAGACGAAGAGACCGGACTGTACGGTACGTGTTGCTTGTTGGCTCTACGGGAGTTTGAACAAGTTTGCTTATTGTTCTTCTGTTCATACAATACCTCGGTAGCTGTTACGTCCAGCTAGTACCGCTGACGGCTTGTGGTTATCTGATATTATCATTACCTACTGCTAGCGTATTGACGAGTCTTAAGAGTCCCACATAGGGGTTTCCAAGCTCAAGCGAAACGAAGTGGGGCACATATGGAGATATGTGCGGAAGCTTGATTAAATACGAGTATCTGATACCGTATTTTAATTTAGCAATTTTTATTATTCGGATTATATGTAATATGACCGGATTATTAAATCAAGTGTTGATTTAATAGAATGACTAATTGCTCATTTATAATTCATTTCTTTGTGTGTGTGTGTGTGTGTGTCATGGTGGATGATACATGGGACATGGCTATGCTAGAAACACATGGAAATATATTGGATATTTATATGATTTAAATGAAAATGGAAATTGCTAAGTAATGAGTCATGGTTTCTACACTCTTCTAAAAATATCTTGAACCATGGCTCATTATTTAATTTCCACTCACATCTTAAATATCTAAGATATTTTTTCCAAGGTTCATTCTTAACCTAAGACATTGATCTTCTTCCTCTTAGCTCTCTAGCCTTTTCTAGGATAGAAAAAAAAAAGAAAAAGAAAGGTTTTTTAGTGAGAAAATCCCACTTCATCAATCTATATTGGTTTAGCAAACTTGTGTAGGTTGTTAGCTTCACTTCTTCTTAGTTTAGTAAAGCAGGAGTTTGAGAATGCACCAAAATGCGGGTGTTGCACCAAACACCCAAAATTACCCAGAAAGCTCAACACTTGAGCGTAGTTTAAAATTATTAAGCACATGCCACAGTACCAATGAACCAGCCGTAGAAGGGTCAACTAAGGCCTCACATGTGGCACCGCTGAACCACCACAAACCCTAGGGTTTAGTGACGGTTCTGACGGTCACATAATCGAGTTAGGATTTCGCTCTTCTAGAGGGTCCATCGCATAACTTGCATGATGTTTGAATGCTCTTTAACTACGGGAAAAAAAATCCAACACTTGGAAAAATTTTCGGCAAGGGTTAAAATGGGTATTTGATATCCGTTTGAACTTTTTAACACCGTCTAAAGTAACCCGAATAACTTTTAGAATTACGACTACGAAACACTCCGAGTTGCTTTTATAGTAAACTAACATCTCATGCAAATTTAGCAAAAACAAACAACACCTGAAACACCAAAACCCAGTCAGTGGAACACTGGAAAATTTTGGATGGGGGGGCTCGGATTCAGGCCGAGATGGGGGGTATGGTGGCCGGCCAAAATCTCACAGAAATGCCTCAAATTTCTCCAGTGTTCATGTTATATCACATACAACATTCTGTACTTGTTTAAAAAAAATTTGACAACTTTAAAAATCGACAGAAACTGCAGTTTTGGATTTTCAAGTTTCGGAGTATTTCGGTTTCGTAATCCTACACAATCCGTCTAATTCACTAGCTAGGCTCTGATACCACTGTAGGGTTCCTATGAATGACAGCAAGGTTTCGGGAGGCATCGTCCATGCCATTTTTAAAAATTTGTCGTTTTAAAGAACCCTAAACTAGAATCGTTAACTAGAGAATCATACGAAACTAAATGTAAACTACTTTACATCTAAGTGAACTAGAAATACAACCTTTGTAGATCGGTCCTTCACTTCAATAGCACCTAGTAGTAGTCCCTTCGCTACGATGAAGTGATCTTGCGGACTCTTGAATGGCTCCATGAGAAGAAAGCAACGAACTTGCTTGAAGTCTTCGAGGCCGAAGATGATCTACGTCGAGAAGACACTAACCCAAGCTACCCTCTTCACTAATGTGGGATTAGTGAAGCAAACACCCTATACTACAGTGCTAATCTAGTAGAGGATGTTGAAGTAGGATTTTTGCTCACTTTGGATTTCCTTTTCTCACTAAAGTTTCTCACTTTTACAAAACCTAAAGAGCTCTTGAGCTTTGAGGAAGAAGATCAAGAGAGATAATATTGTGAGAGTGAATGAAAACCATGTGTAGGAAAATATCTAATATTACCCTTGTAGAGACTTAATCATGAGTTAAGATAATGGTTGGGTTAACAAATATCTAGTGTGAGAAAAAACTAGTGGACTAAGTCAATGGGTCTCAAAGCTTCATGAAAATTCATGCCATGTGACAAATTTCCAACTAATAAATGAATTACAATAAATCAATAAACCCTATATTATCTTTATTATGGTGTAAGTCTCATACACCCATGTTGCATGTATCATCAACCATGACACATAAATAAAAACACAATTAATATTTATCACATATATATTAAGTGTGCACATGTGAGAAAAATAAATGTTTAAGTGAGCTAATATTAGTTAATGTAAATTAATATATCAAATATATAATTATACATTAAATCATTAAATCAACACTTGATTTAATAATCCGGTTATATCTCATATGACCGACTAATATTATTTGTATCATTATATCGAATCAACACTTGATTCGATAACCCGGCTATAACATATATAACCGACCGATACAGTATCGACTTTTCGAATCAACATTTGATTCGATAACCCGGCTATATCACATATAACTGATCGATACTTTATATCACGAGAATAGAATACGGTATCACATACTCGTATTAATCTCGGTCCCGCACATATCACATATGTGCTCCTACTTCGTTTTGCCTGAGCCAGTGAAATCCCTGTGTAGGACTCTAAACACTCATCAATACGCCGGCAGTAGGTGATGAAAATATCAAGCACCCACAAGCCGTCAGCGGTACTAGCTGGACGTTACGTCTACCCGGGTATTGAACAATCAGAAGATCAGCAAGCTAGCCCGCTCCAACTCCTGCAAAAGCCTGTCAGTAACACTACCGTAAAGTCCGGTCTCTTCGTCTGATATGTCGCATATCAGGTATAGGGGTGGTAAACGTCAGACCCCAATAACCGATAAGTCGTGCCGATGTGAGGCTCATAACGAGTCGAGAAACTACTGATAACACTTATCAGTAAATCTCTGTATCAACCCTGGCCAGGGACTT
Organism: Agapanthus africanus; assembly: GCA_030015575.1. Taxonomy (NCBI): domain Eukaryota; kingdom Viridiplantae; phylum Streptophyta; class Magnoliopsida; order Asparagales; family Amaryllidaceae; genus Agapanthus; species Agapanthus africanus. The sequence goes on from JASDDO010000001.1 coordinate 146,975,344, forward strand.
TCCTGTTATGGCTAATCGAGCACAACGCAACATCAACCCCCAATACCGGGAGAGACAAATCCCCTCCTATCTCTCATTGCATCCATGTGATTCGGGACTGTACCCAAAAGCCACCGTTTTGCACGTTCTCATGAACGTGGTAAGGTGGAAATCAAAGCACAGTGGGAATCACATAAGACTCTATGACGATCTCGGGTCTACAGACTAACCTGTACCAGTGTCACCAAAGAACTGCTATTTGACGATAGGTATAATACCAACTAGGAGTTCTCGGCGAGTCCGTTCAGTGTACCCAGTCTCCACTGAGCACCCGTATACCATCTTTGATGTCAAACACCAATGGATGTGGGATCATCCATCGCCCATCATATGGGTCAAGATGCGTACACGCTAGTCTACTCCGGAATATCAATGCCCTGTCTTGATACACCCTCGACTAGGAACAGTTTTAGGGTGTACTTGTGGACTACCTTTGGCTCCCATTAGTATGATCTCCGTCATAGTCCTGGTAGTCAAGTACACAACCTAAGGGCTCTATCAACATGTGAGAGCAAGACAGCATCATATACAAGTCAACATGTTAAGATAAAGAGCAACCAGATAGCATACTATCATGTCGAGCAAGAAAGTCCTCTCTATATATATCCAAGCATCCACTATAATATACATCACATGTACAATAATGGCCTCTAGGGCATACATATAACTAACAAGTACTATACAATAATGGCCTCTAGGGCATATATCACTAACAATCTCCCACTTGTACTAAGGTCATGTATTGGCATATCGCAGACCTAATATCTCGAATAGCTTCTCGAACTGCGTCTGAGGGATGGCCTTTGTGAGTGGATCTGCAGTGTTGTTCTCCGTGTCAACTCTCCGCACCTTGATCTCCTGGCGATCCATGATCTCCCTGATCAGGTGATACCGCCTCAAAATATGTCTGGACTTCTGATGGGACCTTGGTTCCTTCGCTAAAGCTATAGCCCCGTTGTTTTCACAATACAAAGGTATTGGGTCAACAATAGACGGAACCATCTGAAGTTCTGTTATGAACTTTCTCATCCAGACTGCTTCTTTCGCGGCGTCACATGCAGCGATATACTCTGCTTCCATCGTCAGATCAACAACGGTGTCCTGTTTGGAGATCTTCCAACAGACCGCCCCTCCATTGAGGGTGAAGACCTAACCTGACATGGATTTGGAGTCATCCTTGTCACTTTGGAAGCTGGAGTCAGCGAAGGTCTCGATCTGGAGGTCTTTACTGCCGTACACCAAGAACATCTCCTCAGTCCTTCTCAGGTACTTAAGAATGTTCTTAACTGCTATCTAGTGCTTCTCCCGTGGGTTCGACTGATACTTGCTTACCACGCTCAGTGCATAAGCAACATCTGGTATGATACACAACATCGCATACATTATAGATCCTACCGCAGAAGCGTAGGGTATAATACTCATGCGATCCCTTTCCAAATCAGTCTTTGGAGACATCTCTTTGGAGAGAGCGATCCCATGACAAGAGGGTAAGTTACCACGCTTGGAATATTCCATACTAAATCCTTTCAGTATAATGTCAATGTGCCTGGACTGTGAAAGTCCCAACATTCTCTTAGATCTATCACGATAGATCTGGATCCCCAGAATGTATGAGACATCACCGAGGTCTTTCATGGAGAACTTCTATGACAAAAATCTTTTGACTGATTATAGCATAAGAATATCATTTCATATCAGGAGAATCTTATCCACATACAAAATGAGGAATACCACAGTTTTCGCTACAATCTTACTATAAATGCATGGTTCATCTAGATTTTTGATAAAGTCAAATTCCTTGACCGTCTCATCAAAGCAGATGTTCCAACTCCGTGATACCTGCTTTAATTCATAAATAGATTTAAGCAACTTGCACACTCTTCTGCTGCTCCCACTCTCTATGAAACCCTCTGGCTGATCCATATAAACACACTCTTCCAAATTTCCATTCAGAAAAGCGATCTTTACGTCCATTTGCCAAATTTCATAATAATGGAAGGAAACAATGGCAAGTAGGATCCAAATGGATTTAAGCATAGCCATTGGAGAAAAGGTTTCATCATAGTCCAAGTCAGGCCTTTGACGAAAACCTTTTGCTACAAGTATAGCCGTATAGGTTTCAATATGTCCATCTGCACCAATCTTTTTACTGAAGATCCATTTGCAGCCTACGGATTTTATCCCTTGAGGTGCAATGTCCAAAGTCCAAACTTTGTTGGTGTACATGGATTCCATTTCGGTCCACATTGCATCCATCCACTTAACTGAGTCTCTGTTCGTAATGGCTTGTTGGAAACTAGTCGGCTCATCATCATCGTTGATGTAATCCTCTCTATCCCCGTCTATGAGAAAAGCGTAGTATCTCTCGGGCGAATGAAACAGCCTACTAGATCTGCGGAGTGGCGTAGGAATGTCCGGTTCTTTTGAAACTTCTGGTTCCACCAAGCTTTCAGTAATAGATTGTGGTTCTGGAATTTCTTCCAGTTCTATTGTGCTCCCACTTATTTATTTTTCGATAAATTAAGTCTCCAAAAAGTGGGCATACCGAGAAAAAAAACCTTTTGTTCCTCTGAGTAATTGAAAAGATACCCCCTGAAGTTTCTTAGGTATCCGACAAACTTACACAGTACTGATCGTGTCTCGAGCTTGTCCACATGTTGCTTTTTGACAAAAGCTGGACATCCCCATATCTTAAGATACTTAAGATAGGGTTTCTTCCCACTCCACATTTCATATGGTATGATAGGCACTAACTTAGTAGGAATTTTGTTCAAAAGATATGCAACGGATTCTAGTGCATAACCCTAGAAGGATCACGGTAACTCAGCATTACTCATTATGGAACGTACCATATCCAATAAGGTGTGGTTCCACCTTTCCGATACACCGTTGTGATGAGGTGTGTATGGAAGAGTGAGCTGAGAGAGAATTCCATTCTCTTTTAAGTATCCCAGGAACTCGGCACTTAAGTATTCACCATCTCGATCAGACGAATTGTATTGATACTTTTGCCTGTTTGTTTTCCCACTTCATTCTTGTATTCCTGAAATTTCTCAAAGGCCTCGGATTTATTTTTCATCAAGAATACATGTTCATACCTAGAGAAATAATCCGTAAAAGTAATGAAGTAGGAATAACAAATTCTTGCATGTGTAGAGATTGGACCACACACGTCCCTGTGTATGAGTCCCAAGGGCTCAGTGGCTCTTACTCTGTGTCCAGTGAATGGAGTCTTTGTCATCTTTCCTTTGAGACATGATTGACAGGTTGCATAAGACAAATATTCAAACAGATCCAAATATCCCTCTCTATGTAATTTTGTCAACCATGTTTCATTGATTTGACCTAGTCTACAATACCATAAGAAATCTTGAGTTAACTCTAGAGACTTTCTTTTGAGTGTGTTCTGGACAATGAAAACTTGGTGTTAATTTAATACGTATATACCGTTGTCTAGTGTACCAGACCCAATCAAATCATGATTAAAGTGAATATTTATAACATCGCTTACAAATGTAAAATCATAACATTCTTTAGATAGTAAAGATACAGAAATGATATTACATGTCAAACTTTGTATACAAAAACAGTTACGTAAAACCAAAATGTGTCCACTTGTCAATCCTAGGTGATATTCCCCTACGAAAACAACATCCACACTCGCTCTGTTAATAACCCTGAGGGTCATATCAAATGCCTTTATAACTCTACGGCTTCTCAGTGCCTGCAATGAATTACAGATATGAGATCCTGAACCGGTATCCAATACCCAGGAAGTAGAGTTGATTGAGAGACAGTTTTCAATCATAAACACACCTGAAGCCGAAGCCACAACTTGCTTCGAATCATGGTTCCTGACTTTCCAAGCCTTGCAGTCCTTCTTCCAATGGCCTTTCTTGTGACAATAGAAACATTAATCTTTCCCTACTATTGGCTCCCAACTTTTGAATTGCCTTTTCCCTGTAGCTTACCGACACCGCTTTGCGGTTTGGTGGGGGCCTTCTTCTTCTTCCCCTTGACTTTCGCCTTAGATCTAGAGGAAGAAGGTTCCCCAACAAGTAGAGTGGGTGTCTCCCTGGATTTCTTCAGGGTGCCTTCTGCACTCCTTAACATGTTAAGGAGCTCTGGAAGTGTAACTTCCTTCCCTTTAATATTAAAATTCAATATAAACTGGGCATAGGTAGAGGGGGGGGGGACTGTAGAATCAATTCCGTATACAACTCGTTCTCCAACGTGGTCCCAAGGTCCGTGAGCTCTTCAATATAGCTGATCATCTTAAGAACGTGGTCCTCTACAGATGATCCGATAGCCAATCTCGTCTGAAACAATTTCTTCGAAGTCTCATATCTTGCGATACGAGATTGCTCTCCATATAAATCTTTGGTATGGAGTAATATGGAAGCAAGGTACATATTCTCGTGCTGCCTCTGGTGTTCATTATTCATAGAGGCCAACACGAGGCACTTGGATTTCGCACTGTCTAATTCCCATGTCAACCCGATCTCAATATCCGCGACGGTGGAATCTGGACCTGAGACGGTGGGGGCTTTAATAGTAAAGAGGTAACCCGGCTTGTCATAGGTAATGGCCATCTGGATATTCCTTAGCCAATCTTTATAGTTTGGCCCCGTCAATATATTTTTATCTAATAGTAACTTAAGCCCGGTTATCTTGTTCCCTGCAATTAAGAGAGAAAGAGAAGAAACACTCAGCATGATACTCTTGCAAGTTTAGATTGGTTATTAGTTTATCTAAACAGGATGGCTCCTACTGTTTCCTCGAATCCTTCTTCAAACCATAAAAGAAGAATTAGTCGGGATTAATCGTACCCTACAATTCTTGCTTAACCTTTCGGCTAGACTAGTGTCGGTACTTCGAGGGAGGTTTTACAACGCTTTTGTGAATTTCCTTAATTAAATAACCTTTTTTCCTTAGAGGCATAGCCCCGGTAACACCGTTCTAGACACCTACTTGGTTTATAGTATTGATTGTAAAGTGAAAAAACTCTCCCGATGAGTAATAATACTCACGGTGGGATCGGGATCCAACTATCATTGTGTGACAATTTTGAAGGAATCCTACCAAAATTATAACACTCCATATGATATGCAAAAATAGCAAGTTTCATTTTCCTTTGAAACTCCCGATGTAGATTTTTGCCCCAGGCGCTTATGACCTTGACGAAGGCCAAAATATCATAAGATGCGAGTCAAGTTCTACCCGTCATTGTCCAGATTAATCTGAATCCATTCATACAAACCCTTGACGAAGGCCAAAATAGCTGTACGCCTATCCCAGATTAACGCATCTATCTATGCTACAGATAAATACCCAGCCACTACCAATCACTATGCCTAGCCGAGGGTCAAAATACATAACTTGAGTACTACTAAATACCTATCTAAAATAACGGAGGGCTACGACTGGTTTTGGCAAAAACCGTGAACGTAATGAACTTGATATAGTTGAAGGAACCATGATAACTTTTAAAAAGAGTGGTTTAGGCTCCGCAATTAAAAGTTATTTTTTAAAAAATCCGAGTGGTTTTGAAATTGTTCCACCGATTTAAGCTTTGGTTTGTTTTCTTTGTATTAATCAATATTAATGTTGTCCCATCATTTAACCCTATCATTACAGAAAGAAACGAAAATAAAACTTACGCTTAAGCCATCCACATTCTCCATGAGACCCCATAATGTATCATTAGGTTACTTAACTAACGGCGGAGCGAGGGCAGGGCTAGCACGGGTGCAAAACATAAGCAACGTTTATTATATAATATATATATATTACCATTCATCTTACGTAATAATTGAAAGTATGCCTAAGCACCACTACAAGGTTTTAAGAAGCATCGAGTATACAGTTTTAAAAATTCTAGTGTGCTAATGCATGCCATCCTAGAATCGAACTAGAGAATTAGGGTTTAAAAGCTAGTAAACAAACTTTACACTAAGTGAAAAGGGAATACAACCTTTGTAGACCGGTCCTTCAGTTCTAAATCTCCAAGTGGTAGTCCCTAAAACTCTTTGTAGGCTCCACTTGGTGAAAGGAACAGGCTTACTTAAGGATCTTTGAGGCCGAAGATGATCCACCTTGAAGAATCTCTAACTCAAGTACATCTTCACTAATTAAGGAATTAGTGAAGGAAACAACCTATACTAAAAGGCTAGTTTGATATAGATTGATGAAGTATGAATTTTGCTCACTTTAGAATTCTTTTTCTCCTTATCATTTTCACTCTAGAATTTTCAAGAGGAAGAAGATGAAGCTTGTGTAGAACTTGGGTGAGGAAAATATCTCAAAGATATATATAGAGACTTAACCATGGGCTAAGGATAATGGTTAGGATATAAAATATCTCAAGTAAAACAAAATTAGTGGAATGAGTCATGGCTTCTACATGCTTCTATAAGTATCCAAGCCATGCTCATTTTCCACTTAATTTTGGATTTACTTTAAATAATAAAACCCAACATTATCCTTGGCTTGGTGCGAGTCTCATACACCCATGTCCATTGTATCATCTAGCATGACACAATAGTATATGTAATATATATATACAAATATATATATATATATATATCACATAATTATATATAACAATATATATATATCCAAGAAAAGAAAATCTTTAGTGAGCATTATATTAGTTAATATATATTTATATATCAAATATATTAATATATATCAAATTATTAAATCAACACTTGATTCAATAATCCGGCTATATCATATATAACCGACTAATATCATTTATATATATATATATATATATATATATCAATTTATCGAATCAACACTTGATTCAATAACCCGGTTATATCATATATAGCTGACCGATTTTATATATCGCGAGATTAGAATACGGTATCATATACACGCATTTAATTAAGGTCCCGCACATATCATATATGTGCCCTACTTCGTTTCGCTTGAGCTAGGAAATCTCTTTGTGGGACACTAAAGACTCGTCACTACGCTAGCAGTAGGTAATTATCACATCAGTTACTCACAAGCCGTCAGCGGTATTAGCTGGACGTAACGGCTACCCAGGTAATGAGCGAATAGAAGATCAACAAGCAAGCTTGTCCAAACTCCTATGAAGCCTATAAATAACACTAGCGTACAGTCTGGTCTCTTCGTTTGATATGTCGCATATCAAGTCTAGGGGTGGAATTGTCAGACCACGGTAACTTGAGAAGTCATGCCGATGTGTGGTCTATAACCATTCGAGAAACTACTGATAACTCTTACCAGTAAATCTCATCATCTCTGGCCAGGGACTTGCTGTTATAGCCATCGAGCATAGCGCAACATCGACTCCCAATACTGGGAGAGACGAAACCCCTCCTATCGCTCATTGCCTCCATGAGACTCGGGACTGTACCCAAAATCCACCTGTTTGCACGACTCCTTTGAGCCGTGGTAGGGAGGAAATCAAAGCACAGTGGGAACCACACAAGACTCTATGACGATCTCGGGTCTACAGACTAACATGTACAAGTGTAACCAGAGAACTGCTATCTGACGATAGGTATAGTACCATCTAGGAGTTCTCGGCGAGTCCTGTTCGGTGTACCCATTCTCTAATGAGCACCTGTATACAATCTCTGATGTCAAACACTAATGGCTATGGGATCAACCATTGCCCCATACAGGATCAAGAACGTATACACTAGTCTACTCTGGAATATCGATGCCCTGTCTCGATACTCCCTCGACTAGAAACAATTAAAGGATGTACTTGTGGACTACCCTGGCCCCACTAGTATGATCTGCATCATAGTCCTAGTAGTCAAGTACATATCCTAAGGGCTTTATCAACATGTATCAGAGAGACGGTATAATAATACAAGTGTACATGTTAAGATAAAGAGCAACCAGATAGCATACTATCATGTCGAGCAAGAAAGTCCTATATATATATGTGTGTGTGTGTGTGTGTGTGTATGTGTGTCTGTGTCTGTGTGTGTGTGTCCAAGCATCCACTATAATATACAATCATGTACAATAATAGCCTATAAGGCATACATTTGACTAACAATCTTCCACTTGCACTAAGGCTAGTTGTTGTAGTATCGCATACCCAACATCCCAAAATGTCTCTCAAAGTGCGTCTGGGGGAGGGCCATCGTGAGTGGATCCGCCGTGTTGTTCTTCATGTCAACTCTCCTGACCTTGATCTCCTGGCAATCTACTATTTCCCGGATCAGGTGATACCGCCTAAGAATATGTCTGGATCGTTGATGGGACCGGGTTTTCTTGGCCAAAACCATAGCTCCATTATTATCACAATACAAGGGTATTGAATGCTCAATGGATAGAACCACACCAAGTTTAGCAATGAACTTCTTCATCCAGACAATCTCTTTGGCAGCATCGTTGGCAGCGATGTATTCAGCCTCCATCGTCGAGTCTGCCACGGTATCTTGCATAGAACTCTTCCAACATACTGCCCCTCCATTGAGGGTGAAGAAAAAACCCGAGACTGACTTACTGTCATCCTTATCACATTGGAAGCTCGAATCGGTAAAGGACTCCACCTGGAGTTCTCTGTTACCATACACCAAGAATATTTCTTTAGTCCTTCTCAAGTACTTAAGAATGTTCTTCACAGCTGTCTAGTGATTCTCTCCAGGATCTGATTGATACCTGCTTACCATATTAAGTGTGTAAACTACATCCGGTCTGGTACATAACATTGCATACATGATGTCACGCCCCGCTTCCCAAAATACGGAATACGAGGGGTAGACAAGGCCAGCCATGCTCCTACGGTCAAGGAAAAGTCCTGCCGTAGTCACACTTCGGCTTCTAGTTTATCATGGTAAACAGTAAACGATGCGCAGGTAAAGAGAAATGCAGTAACTGAAAAATACAATAATATAAACTGACCTGAAGTGGAAATAAACGAAAGTAACTCGGAGTAGCGAGTCAGAAAGTCTGTGATGCACGTCTAGTACTGATCCAAACTAGATCTTCTCCTCACACTGAGCATGCATACTCAGGTCGTCAGAGCGACACAATAGCAATATAATATGTATAAAATTAAGTGACAGTTCTAACAGTGATAATAGGTATGTGAAGCAGTAAATAAATAACATCATGAATATGTATGTGCAGTAATCAACGCCGCGGAACAGTAAAGCAGTATAACGATATGTCACGTATGTCAACACGGTATAAAAGTAATATAAATGCCAGCATCCCTATCAGTCTCTAAGTCTCACTGTACAGGTCACTAAGCCTATCGTCAGTCCAAGTGTGAGAGTTAACCACTCGCGAGTGTCCTCCACCCAAGGGTAGAACCCAAGGGCAAGGGACCACGGGCCCAACATGTAACAAGAATATCACGGTGTATATATCACGTACCCTGTAAATCTCCATATAGCTCCCTAAATATATAAGCCGGCATGGGACTCCCGAGATTCTGTTGAACTCACACTTAAACTACCCCACACCCCGTGGTCTACATCAAACGCTAACCATCACCCTAAATATTAATCGATCCGTGACAAGTCTGCGCGAGAACTGGAGGCAGGACCTCCATCAAGCACGTCCCGACCAATACCTAAGATAAATGGCAGTGTCGGATGCCTTACCTGTGACATCCGTGCAAGCGCTTCCATAAGTGTCCCATACCACTTATAGTCACACGTACACGCATCCCACAGACGTCGACAATGCAATAGAATAAAAGGGACACTGATTGTGCACAAGTACGTATCACTTTCACTTAATCACGGATACACAAATACTGACGTACTTGCCACAATCATCACTAAAATCTAACACTGGGTGAATGCACGATATCACAAGGTTATCACTACAATGATATGGGTATGATGTGATGCATGAACAGTATAAGAAACACAATTAAGGTGTCATAAAACAATATTCTATCACTTGCACGATTTATCATGAAATGTACATTTATAATTTAGCGAAACGATAAACAAGTAGTAATTAGTATGTTCAGTTATCTATCCATAGAATTTTTGTTTCAAGCCAATCGGGTTCCAGGATCAAAAGTTATAACCTTTTCATTTTAAGCGCTCGCGGCTGGAAATCCAATTTCAGAATCAGAAGTCCGTTTCGCAACGCATTTTAATCCCAGTTGGGATCATATTTTAGCGACGCTACAGTTAGATGAATTCTAGGGCTTTCAGTAAAGTTTTCAACGCAACAAACGGATCTTCAATCGCGTCTGTACGTTAGGAGTTATAATCTGTTTAATATTAACATGTCAATTCTGATTCTGCTGGGACTGTCATGTGTCCCGATCTTCTAAATTACAAATTAAATATCAAACGGTAACGAAACAGGATGAGACCAAAAGTGTTGTCTAGATAACAGAGTTACCTACAATACGCAGTGGAGTTCCGCAACCTACGAGTTAAGGAATTTCTGTGGTATCCAATACGGAACAGCAAGCAACAACTGGAGTCGCTCTGGACTGCAGTCCAGAGTCGCACTCCGATCCGAATATCATCACAGTTAAAATACAGAATGTCTGAAAACTGGCCTAGGGTCAAAGTTCGTCGAGTTAGCTTCGATTTGAGCCCTCGAACGCACCATTCTAATATGTATATGATTTATGGTGAATTTAACGGTTTTCAGGTGCAACAGAATTACAGTTTTACGGTTAAACTTAGGGGTAGTCGTTTTAACTTTTAACAGTCGTATTTTATAATAAAATTCACACACTAGAATCACAGGCTTACGGGCCAAACTGTACAAGTGAGTACCATCAAATTGGATGAAGATTTCCTAAGAGAACAAGTATCGAACAGTTGTATTGCGATATTTTAACATAAGGTAAACATGGGATATATATACGATGTTGATTTGTAACATGTACAGAATAGCATGAAAGCAAGTAATAACTTGCCTGGAGGCGTCTAGACGATGCACGGCAGTGATGCGGTCTATCGAAATGGCCAGACGCGATCACGACAGATCTTGGCCTCGGCTCAAGTTTCGTTTGACGGCAACGACGGCGACTGAAGTTGCGGCGTTGGTTGGCCGGAGCAGGGGAGAGGTGCTGAGGGGGAGAGATGAGGCGATGACGAGGGCGTGGTTACTGGAGATGGTGTCTCACTGCCCAAAGCAGTGGGTTGTGGCCACTGTCAGGGTCGGTTTTGTTCTGGAAATATCTTCGTCGGGGATTGCTGCGGTGGGTGTGCCGGTGATGTACGGAGGAGTTGAAGGTCGCCGGTGCAGCTCAGGCGGTGGCACGTCGGAGTTCCGGTGGTTGGAGTTAGGTGAACATGTCGGCGCGAGGTTTAGAAAGGTGTCGACAGTGAAGGTTTGCGACAGTGAGATGTGGAGCTTGGGAGAGGGAGTGGGTTCTCGGTGGTGGTAGATGATGAGGAGGGGTTGGTGGTTGGGTGTGGTCGAAGGTGGTGAAATGACGGCGTGAAGGAAGTCGAGACGACGCCGGCGGATCTTGTGAGGAGGAGGGAGGTCAGGGAGAGCGAGAGAGATATCAGGGAGAAAGAGAGAGAGAGAAAGGCAGGGGAACGAGAGAGAGAGTTAGAGAGATGCAGGGAGAGAGAGGTAGAGACGATGACGACAATGATGACGGGGTTCGCTGGTCGTCGGCGCAGGGGCGGCCAAGCTCGGGTGCAGTGTTGGCGTGCAGGGAGCTCGACGGGGGTGCTCGGGTATGGGTGTGAGGGTGGTGGTGAGGGAGATGATGCGACGACGTTGATGAGGATGATGATGATGCGGTCGACGATGAGGCGAGGAGAGGGACTCGCCGGCGAGAGGCGTAGGGGCTCGGTGATGGGTTTTGGGGTATGGGGCGATGGTGGCGGGGAAGAGTGAGGGGAGGTAGAAGGAGGAGAGAAGGAGATTGAGGGGACGGGGTGCGCGTCGTGGGGAAAACGGTACGCGAGCGCGTGGGCGTGGGCACGAGTCGCGGCGGAGAAGGCGGAGGAAACGCGTGCGGGAATGGCGGAGAGAGCCGTTGGGATTTGAAGGAGGGGAGATGAACAGTGGAGCGGGGAGTGGGCTGAAAAAGATTAAGGAATTTTTATAAAATAGAGAAGTAGGCTGGTGAGGGATAAACGGGCCGGGCCGAGTTAAATTAAAAAGAAATATAACAAATAAACTAGATGAGGGCCGGGCCAAGCTTAGAAGAAAAAAAGGATTAAAAAATGGATGATGGGCTGGCTGAGTGAAAGGAATGCTAAAGCTTGGGTTTAAGAGAAAATTAAATTTAGGTTATGGGAATTGATTTAGGAGATGGGCCGAGGGATTTTAAAGTTTTGGGTTAAACTTTGGAAGGGGAAAAATGGGGTTTTAAAAGAGAAAAATGAATTTAAATAAGGGAATGGGAATTGGGGTTCTGTTAAAAGAAAATGGTGTTGGCTAAGGGAATTTGTTGGAAAAATATAATAGGGTTTGGGTTTTGGGGTTTTGAAATAAATAAACTAATAAATAATTATAAGAAAATTTAAATAACTTTTATAAATGAAATGGAAATACAGCTATTAGTATAAAAAAGGGTTGGGTGTTACACATGATAGACCCGACTGCCGAAGTATAGGGTATCCCTTACATGCGAGCCCTCTCCAAATCAGTCTTGGGAGACATCTCTTTGGAGAGAGTGATTCCTGAGAAAGTGGGTAAATTACTACGCTTAGAATCATCCATACTAAACCTCTTTAGTATGGTGTCAATGTACCTGGATTGGGACAATCCCAACATCCGCTTAGATCTATCTCTATAGATCTTAATCCTCAGGATGTAGGAGGCATCACCTAGATCTTTCATGGAGAACTTTAGTGATAAGAAGAGCTTGACTGAGTGTAGCATAGGAACATCATTTCCTATCAAGAGTATGTCATCCACATATAATACAAGTAAGACAACCTTACTCTCTACAACTTTCTTGTATATGCAAGGTTCATCTGTGTTTTTGATGAAGTCAAACTCTTTGACTGCTTCATCAAAACAAATGTTCCAGCTCCGCGATGCCTGTTTTAATCCGTAAATTGATTTAAGCATCTTGCATACCATATCGTTGCTCCCACTGTCTACGAAGCCCTCTGGCTGTGTCATGTACACGCTCTCTTCTAAATCACCATTTAGAAAAGCGGTCTTGATGTCCATCTGCCAGATTTCATAGTCATGGCATGCAGCAATGGCAAGTAGGATCCTGATGGATTTAAGCATAGCTACTGTATAAAAGGTTTCATCATAGTCGACACCGGTTCGTTGACGAAAACCTTTTGCAACAAGTCTAGCTTTGAAAGTCTCAACTTTTCCATCTACACCAAGTTTCTTCTTGAAGATCCACTTGCTCCTGAAGGGTTTTACCCCTTCAGGAGCAACTTCCAAAGTCCATACTTTGTTGGTGTACATGGATTCCATCTCAGATCACATAGCATCCAACCATTTCACAGAGTCTGCACTCGTGATGGCCTGCTCGAAACTAATTGGGTAATCATCTTCCATGATGCAACCTCACTCCCACCGTCTATAAGAAAACCGTAGTATCTCTGAGGTGGATGAGGAACCCTACTAGATCTGCGGAGTGGCTGGGGTTCATTGGAGACTATTGAATCCTCTGGTTCCACTAAATCATCAGTTGTAATTTGTGTATGTAAGTCGATGTCGCGCACCCCGCATTTTTGCGGGGAGGCGGAAATAGCAAAAAATAATTTTTACGGGCTTCGCAACACCGACTTTAACCAAGGATCGATCATAAAACCCTAGCTAGCATACTACTTGAGGTTTAACTACTCGGATGAATGTTATACCTCGTAGTATCGTGTCCTTCTAGTCTTCTTACTGTCCTCTTCCTCTTTGTGAGCTCCTTGGAGTGAAAATGGATCGCGCCTCTTCATCGGCTTCTCGAAGTCGAAGAAGATCCACCCGAGAGTTCCAACCTTGAGCTTTCACCTCTAAGATGAGGTAACTAGGTCACTTGGTGTGCTAAACTAGATGGCCTAGGTGATGTAGAAAAAGAAGATGGAGTGGTTTGTCTTTTGGATCCCTAGGATTCTCAACACATGAGAACTTTTAGGGTTTAGAGGAAGAAGAAGAAGAAGACTTTAAGAACATGAGAGCGAAGTGTAAAATTAGAAATAGCTTGGCTTCCCTCTTGATAAAGAATGAAGCATATATGATAAAATATCTCACAAATATCTAATAAGCTTCACAAAATATCTTGTGATGAATCATAAGCATGGGTCACCAAGTAGCCATGCAAGATTCAATGTTTAAATCCACCTCATTCCTCCACCCAATTTGTTTAATCCATAAAAGAATTAAACCTTAATAGGTGTCTACTTCTAGAAGATTTCCCAAGCTAATTACAAGAATGTCCCTCATCCGTATATACATACCCACATCCTCATTCCGAGGAATACGAATATAAAGAGACGAAACAAATCCATCAATACAATACTAGGATCCGGCTTAAAACAAAGCCCACTAGTATTATCCACCCGAACATCATACGCGCACAAGTGCACGTACGTGATCGAAACCCTGTCGTAAAACCATACGACCCCTACATCTTTTGCTCAATGCAGGGAAACTCTCTATGTGGAACACTAAAGACTCGATAGTACGCTGGCAGTGGGTTTAACCACAAGTCGCAAGGGGTACAACTGCACGTAACGGCTACCCAGGTATCTGTCGATAAGAAGGCCGACGAGCAAACTCATCCGAACCCCTACTGAGCCTGTCTGTAGCAATCTCCGTACAGTCCGGTCTGTTCGTCTAAGAGTATCGCATGTCGGGCCTAGGGGGCGGTAAACGTCAGACCCGTAGTAGCACAATAAGTCGTGTCGGAGTGCAGCCCAAAACACCCTGAGAAAGTACTGGAGTACCTACTAGTAAATCTCGCTTGCCCTGGCCAAGGACTTTGTGTAATGGCTTTCCGAACAAAGCGCGACATCAAAACCCAATACCGGGAGAGACGAATCCTATCTAACTGCCACTGCCTCCAAGTGCTTCGGAACTGCACCCAACTACTACCTGTTTGTACGACTCAATAGAACCGTGGTAGAGTAGTAATCTAAGAACAGTAGGAACACACTTTAGGCGAAGTAGCAGTGTCAAGTCAACGGACTAAGCTGTACTCATGTCACCTGGGAACTGATACCTGACGATGGGTATAGTACCAACCAGCAGTACCCCATGAGTCCATCCAGTGTAACTCATAACCCAATGAGCACCTGCATACTAGCTCCAGCTCGACGTACTGATGGCTGTAGGACAGGCCATCTCCCCTGCTGGGATGAGAAACGTATACACTAGTCTACTCTGGAGTATCGATGCCCTGTCTCGATAATCCTATGACTAGGGACCTGTATAAGGATGTGCTTGTTGACTACCCAGCCCCCACTAGTGTGACTGTCATCACAACGATGGGAGTCAAGCAAAGATCCTAAGGGCTCTACTAATATGTATTAGCGATACGTTAAAAGAAATAGATACACATATTAAGATAGATACAAACCAAGTAGCATACTACTATATTGAGCAAGACTGTTATAAATCCGTGTATATATCCCAAGCTTCCAAAATGTAATATACAAACTAGTACTATACAATAATGGCCTCTAGGGCATATTACACTAACGGTGTAGCTGGAACTTCTTCCAGGTCTACCTCATTGCCACTAATTTCTTTCACAAAAAATTCCTTTTCTAAAAAGGTGGCATGCTGAGCAACAAACACCTTTTGTTCCTCGCTATAGTATAATAGATATCCATGTAAATTCTTTGGATATCCCACAAACTTGCAAAGAACTGAACGTGCCTCGAGTGTGTCCGGATTCTGTTTTTTAACATAGGCCGAACAACCCCATATCTTAACTCGTTTAAGATATGGTCTCTTTCCACTCCATATCTCATATGGTGTTTTAGGCACTGATTTTGATGAAACTTAATTCAATAGGTATGCGGTTGTCTCAAGCGCATAACCCCAAAAGAAAATAGGTAACTCAGCATTACTTATCATAGAGCGCACCATATCTAATAGTGTGCGATTCCTCCGCTCCGAAACTCCATTGTGTTGTGGTGTATATGGAGGAGTAAGCTGAGAGAGAATCCCATTCTCTTTTAAGTAATCTCGGAATTCCATGCTCAAGTATTCTCCTCCTCAATCAGATCGAAGGACTTTAATACTTTTACCTGTCTGGTTCTCAACTTCATACTTATATTCCTTGAATTTCTCAAAAACTTCAGATTTATGTTTCAACAAGAACACATGTCCAAATCTTAAAAGATCATCGGTGAATATAATAAAGTACGAGGAACCATTCCTGGCATGTGTAGACATAGGACCACATACATCACTATGTATCAGTCCCCAAGAGTTCAGTAGCTCTTTCTCCGTGTCCAGTAAACGGAGTTTTGGTCATTTTGCCTTTAAGACATGACTGGCAAGTTTCATAAGATGTAAATTCGAATGGATTCAAATATCCATCTTTATGTAACTTAGCTAGTCTTGTCGCATTGATATAACCTAGTCTACAATGCCAGAAGAAGACTTCGTTCATTTATGAACTCTTTCTCTTGTGTGAGTTCTGTATATTTAGAACTGTGCTTTGATTTAGAATGTATATACTGTTACATAACGTACCAAACCCAATCAACACTTGATTGAAGAAAATGTTCATAACATTTTTCTCTAGTACAAAGTTATATCCTTCTTTATCTAATAAAAAAATTGATATTATGTTGCACATCATCTTTGGTATGTAATAACAGTCATTCAAGATCAATGTATTACCACTTGGTAATACAAGGTAATATTCGCCAACTGCTTTGGCAGCAACGGTTGCTTCATTCCCTACTACGACAGACTTATCACATTTTCCAAGTTCTCTACATCTTCTTAACCCCTGTAACATATTACAAATGTGGGATGCTGATCCGGTATCCAATACCCAGGACGTAGAGCATACTGAGAAACAGTTCTCGGTTATGAACACACCCGAAGAAGATGCATCAACATGCTCTTTCTTCGTTCGGGTTGGATGGGAATCTGTATATTCTCCTATTCTTTGCTCAAACTTATGGCAATCATAAGATATAGCGGAACCAATGTTCCCCAGCTGAGTATAATAAGTGGGTTCGGTCAATACATCCATATTATTATCTTGATTAAGACATGTCATGGTCGCTACTTGGAGAGAGAGAGAAGAAAACACTTTAGTGTGCGCTCTTGCAAGATTAGATTGGTTATTATCTTATCTAATCAGGATGGCTCCCACTGTTTTTATCAAATCTTCCTTCAAACCCTAAAAGGTAAGATTGGTCAGGATTAATTACACCCTACAAGTTCGCCAATCGGTCAGCCAGGAAGGTATTAGTACTCCGAGGGAGTCTCCCCATGCTTTTGCATGGAACTAATTAAATAACCTCGTTTTCGCATGGGCATAACCCCGTTAACACCTTTCTTAGACATCTACGGGATCAGCTAATTAATTGTAAAGTGTAAAACTCTTCCAGAAGTAACATTTACTCGCAGTGGGTATCAGGATCCAACTATCTCATAAAAGGTATGCAATCTCATTGCAAATTTTCAACACTTGAAATTCCCAATATCTGTTTTTGCCCCAAGCGATTTATGACCTTGACAAGGTCAACAAACCATAAACCGCAAGTCAAGTTCAACCCGTTCATTTCCTGATTGAATAAAACACACCCGTACGACCCTTGACAAGGTCAACAAGGCCGTATGACTACCCTAATCTAATCGCATCATATGGTTACAGATAAGCACTAATCAGCTACCGTACACTACGCCTTGACAAGGTCAAAAAACGCAACATAAATACTAAATAATCCTTATCTGAAATGACGGAGGGCTATGACAGGTTTTTAAGAAAACCTTTGGCGTAATGAACTTGATATCCTTGTAGAACCGAGTGATTTGAAAAGGAGTGGTTTAAGCTCCGTTTTTAAAAATCGAGTGTTTTCAAAATAAACTGAGTGGGTTGTAGCATTTTCCAGCTTTTGCTAAAGAGGTCACTCCTGGTGAAGAGATCTAGGCTCTTTCCTCATCGATTGAGGTGTTGTATATTCATCAAGCAACACCACTATGCAAAGTAAGAACTAGAGCTACCTTTTTGAAAATTTTGATTCTACAACATCTTAAGCTTTCTTTCTTTTTCATTAATCTCGTTAATGACGTCCTATCATATATGTTTCCTAAATATCACAGAAGAAACGAAAATAGAAAGTACGCTTATCCATCGGCATTCGCCACGAGGCCTCGTCATGCACCGTTAGGTTATTTAACTAACGGCAGAGCGGGGGCAGGACTAGCGCGGGTGAAAAACATAAGCAAAGTTTATTATATATCATATATATAATACAAAGCATTCGTCTCACACAGTTATATGATCACATCACAGAACATACCAGCAGAAGTCAACATATGAAATATAGGATATACTAGGAGGTCCGTGTTTTAAATTAAGCCAGTAAAAAAACACGGATTTCACGGTCGTGATGAATAGCCAAACCCACGTCTCTAGACCCCTACGAGAGCGGCAAGCAACCCCGCCAATTCGAGAGTTAGGAGACCAGGTCTCGACTCCTCGAGATGGCCTCCTGCTGGACTCTAGAACCCGGTTACTTGTGCTCCCCTCCTTGGGTTTATCCTAATGCGGAAAAGTAAATAATATACATTAATGGTGACATCATCCCCAACCCGAAAGTATCCCTATAAAAGAATATTACATACAACTTTTACATGAATGAAAATGAAAAACTCTCATCTCACGCAAAAACCCCCGGCTATTCAAACATGGCGATCTAATATAACATATCACAGCAACACATAAACATCACATGTCATCAACGTAAGTAAATATGTGTATCCCGATTGTCGTTGACGTAAAGCAACGAAATGAGCGATACATCATATATTACACTTACGGTCGCAAAAAAGAAAATGAAAAATACAGCAATTAAAATCCGCAACACCTTAGACATCATAAACCCGGAATATCTCATATTTCGGATTTCATACCTAACAATATAAACCTCACATTTTAGTCTCGAATTGAAAACACTTTTCAATAACCAGTCGTGTAATTCAACAAGATTCCCGACAATCTGATCGAATGCTCGTCAGAAACATTAGTAGATGGCCGCACCCCCGATGCCGTCGACGAAGTGCATTTAGGCGAAACACCGTGGCCATTGTTAGTTATATATATGCCCTAGAGGCCATTGTTATACATATGATGTATATTATAATGGATGTTTTGATATATATAGAGAGGACTTTCTTGCTCGACATGATAGTATGCTATCTGGTTTCACTTTGTCTTAACATATTGACTTATATTAGTTTACTGTCTTGCTCTCACATGTTGATAAAACCCTTAGGATATGTACTCGACTATAAGGACTATAAAGAGATTATACTAGTGGGGCCAGGATAGTCCACGAGTACATCCTATAACTGTTCCTAGTCGAGGGTGTATCGAGACAGGGCATCGATACTCCAGAGTAGACTAGCGTACACGCATCTTGACCCATATGATGGGCGATGGATGATCCCATATCCATTGGTGTTGGACATCAAAGATGGTGTACGAGTGCTCAGTGGAGACTGGGTATACTGAACGGACTCGCCGAGAACTCCTAGATGGTATTATACCTATCGTCAGATAGCAGTTCTGTGGTGACACCGGTACAGGTTAGTCTGTAGACCCGAGATCGTCATAGAGTCTTGTGTGATTCCCACTTCGTTTTGATTTCTACCTTACCACGTCAAAGAGGGCATGCAAAACGGTGGCTTTTGGGTACAGTCCCGAATCACATGGAGGCAATGAGCGATATGAGGGGTTTCGTCTCTCCTGATATAGGGAGTTGATGTTGTGCTGTGTTCGATTGGCTATAACTGGAAGTCCCTGGCCAGGGATGATTTGGAGTGCTACTGTTAAGTGTTATCAGTAGTTTCTCGACCTGTTATGAGCCTTACATCGATACGACTTATCGGTTACTGGGGTCTGAAATTTACCACCCCTAGACTAGATATGCAACATATCAGACGAAGAGATCGGACTGTACGGGAGTGTTACAGATTGGATTCACAGGAGAATGTACAGGCTTGCTTGTTGATCTTCTGATTGTTCAATACACTGATGGCTGTTACGTTTAGCTGACCGCTTGCAGCTTGTGGGTGTTTGATATGATCATCACCTACTACCGGCGTATTGACGATTCTTTAGAGTCCTACACAGAAGTTTCCTGGCTCAGGCAAAACGGAGTAGGGGCACATATGCGATATGTGCGGGACCGAGACTAATACAATATGAGATACCGTATTCCATTCTCGCGATATGTGATATCGGCCGGGTATATGTGATATAGCCGGTTAATCGAATCAAGTGTTAATTCGATG
This sequence comes from Agapanthus africanus, assembly GCA_030015575.1. Classification (NCBI taxonomy): domain Eukaryota; kingdom Viridiplantae; phylum Streptophyta; class Magnoliopsida; order Asparagales; family Amaryllidaceae; genus Agapanthus; species Agapanthus africanus. The sequence continues at coordinate 146,995,774 of JASDDO010000001.1, forward strand.
AAATGGGACTTGTTATATTAGCCGGTTATATGTAATATAGCCGGGTTATCGGATCAAGTGTTAATTCGATAATTTAATGTATAATTATATATGAGATATATTACGTTACATTAACTAATATAAGCTCGCTTTATTGATTTTTTTTCTCACATGGATAATACATTGATGTATATGCGATATATGTTAATTGTATTATTTTCTTTTGTTACATTATATATTATATATGTGATATATAATATTGTAACGTGCTAGGTTAAAATTGCAACTAGAGTTTATGAGACTTGAACCATGCTAGGGTTAGATTAGGGTTTATAATTATTATTAAGGAAATACAAATAATGGTGGAATTATCCATATGGTTGATATTTTGATGGATGCTTGTAGGCTTCTTTGACTTTGTCCACCATTTTTGTCTTCCTTAAGATATTTGTTGACCTAACTCTAACCATAGCAAATAGTTAAGTCTCTAAAAGGGTTAAGGATATTATCTTTAATCCATGGTTGCAATTGTAACCACACAACAATTCATTATTCATCACAAAAGCTTTCTTCTTCTTCTTCTTCCTCCTTTGAAAAAGATTTCTAGCTTTTTTTGTTGTGATGATTTAAAGTGAGAAATTGAAAACAAAAGAGAGCAAAATTCCAACTTCATCATCCTCATCTATTCTAGCCACTTAGATTAGAGTGTTCACTTCACTAATACTTAATTAGAGATGTGAGAGCTTAGGTTTGAGATTCTTCAAGGTAGATCATCTTCGAAAAGAAATACTTCAAGCAAGATGCCTCATTCACCTCATGGAGCCTCTCAAGAGTCTGGGTTCATGATGATCGCAGCGAAGGGACCTCAACACGGAGCTTATGAAGCGAAGGAATGGACTACAAAGTGTTAGTTGTATGTATGCCCAAGAGGCCAGTATTGTACAGATGATGTATATTATATTGGATGCTTGGACATATATAGAAAGGACTTTCTTGCTCGATATGATAGTATGCTATCTGGTTGCTCTTTATCTTAACATGTATACTTGTCTCTTGATACAGTCTTATAGTTACATGTTGGTAAAGCCCTTACGATGTGTACTTGACTATCTGGACTATGATGCAGACCATACTAGTGGGGACAGAGTAGTCCATAAGTACATCCTTTACTGTTCCTAGTCGTAGGTATATCGAGACAGGGCATCGATATACCAGAATAGACTAGCGTATACGCTTCTCGACCCATGAGATGGGCGATGGATGATCCCATATCCATTGGTGTTTGACATCAGAGATGGTATACGAGTGCTCAGTGATGACTGGGTACACTGGACGGACTCGCCGAGAACTCCCAGATGGTATTATACCTCACGTCAGATGGCAGTTCTCTGATGACACTTGTGCAGGTTAGTCTGTAGACCCGAGATCGTCATAGAGTCTTGTGTGATTCCCACTGTGCTTTGATTTCCACCTTACCACGTCCATGAGGGCATGCAAAACGGTGGTTTTTGGGTACAGTCCCGAGTCACATGGAGGCAATGAGCGATAGGAGGGGTTTCGTCTCTCCCGGTATTGAGGGTTGATGTTGCGCTGTGCTCGATTGGCCATAACAGGGAAGTCCCTGGCCAGAGCTGATATAGAGATTTACTGGTAAGTATTACCAGTAGTTTCTTAACCCGTTATGAGCCTCACATCGGTACGACTTATCGGTTATTGGGGTCTGACGATTACCACCCCTAGACTTGATATGCGACATATCAGACGAGGAGACCGGACTGTACTGGAAGTGTTACCGGCAGGCTTTTACAGGAGTTGGAGCGGGCTTGCTTGCTGATCTTCTGATCGCTCAATACCCGGATGGCCGTTACGTCCAGCTAGTACCGCTGACGGCTTGTGGGTGCTTGATGTGATCATCACCTACTGCCAGCATATTGACAAATCTTTAGAGTCCTACACAGAGGTTTTACTGGCTCAGGCAAAACGAAATAGGAGCGCATATGTGATATGTGTGGGACCGAGAATAATGCGTCTATGTGATACCGTATTCTATTCTCGCGACTTTTTGTATCGGTCGGTTAAATATGATATAGCCGGGTTATCGAATCAAGTGTTGATTCGATAAGTCGATACAATGGATGTTAGTCGGTTTATTAAGTCAAGTGTTGATTTAATAATTTAGTGTATAATTGTATATTAGATATACTAGTTTATATTAACTAACACTTGTTCACTTAAGGATTTTTCTCACATGTGCACAACTTTAATATATGTGTGATATATATTAAAAATGTGTTTTCTTTTGGTATCATGGTTGATGATACACATGACTTGGGTGTATGAGACTTACACCATGCTATTTATTATGTTGGGTTTTAATATTTAAAGTAATTACAAAATTAGTGGAGGATTAGCAAAATGCATGAAGCTTGTGGAAGCTTGTGGATGCATTGACTAAGTCCACTAAGTTTGTTTTTACTATGGATATTTGTTAACCCAATCATAAAGATTAGCCATGGTTATGTCTTTACATGAGTTAGTATATGATACTCACTCACCATGGTTAGCTTTCTCACTTGATCATTATCTCTTCTCATTTTATTTTCTTCATCTTCTTCCTTGAGCTAAAAAGCTCTCTAGGGTTTGATCCAAAGTGAGAAACATTGTGAGAAACTAAATTCTAAAGTGAACCCACTTCCTATTTCTCCATCCTCTACTAGACTAGGACTTTAGTTAAGGGTGTTTGCTTCACTAATTCTCTAGTTAGTGAAGTAGAAGCTTGAGTTGGCATCCCCTCGACGTAGATCATCTTCGGCCTCGAAGACTTCAAGCAAGGACGCTCCTTTAGCCTCGTGAAGCCATGCAAGAGTCCGGGAGAACCACGATCGCAGCGAAGAGACTTCAACAAGGAGCTAAAGAAGTGAAGGACCGATCTACAAAGGTTGTATTTAGTATTCACTTAGTCATAGATGCTATTTACTTGCATGTGAAACCCTAATTTTCTAGCAAAGATCTTGTTTAGGGTTGTTAGGCACGGCTAAAATTTTAATCGGGCATGATTGATGTTTTCTTAACCCTTGTTAGAGTGCCTAGTAACCCTACAGTGGTATCAGAGCCTAGCTAGAACATTAGGCGACTTGTATACGGAGTTAAAACCCCGATCGAAACCCGAAACGCAAATTTAACCCCCTCTCTGGACAATTTCTAAAAATGTGTTTTTTTCTGAATTAAAAATACCTAAAAAAATCAGCAGGGAATTCTAAAAATTACCATGAAATACGAACTCATGATACCATCAAGTCGCCGCGGAACCGCGGCAGGAACCTGCTTCCCGCGGCGGTTCCGCGGCCGTACTTTATTATTATTGACACGTGTTTCCACAGTAATACTTGTATCTGTTGTTACTATTTTCTGGGTATTTTTAATCTGACTCAAGTGTTGAGTGTTCTGGGGTTTATTTTGTAATCGTTTATTCGATCGGAATATTTAATTTCGTTATGTTTTCCGGATATTTAGAAACTATTAAAATGTTCGAACGGATATCATTAACTCATTATTTCCCGGCACGAAAAACTTTCAAGTGTTGAATTTTTTTCCTTGAGTTTAAATCTTTCGGAAAATCGAGCATGTAACGCGATGGACCCTCTAGAAGACAACAAACCTTAACTCGATTATGTGACCGTCTTGAACTGCCTTTTAAATCTTAGGGTTTGGGGCAGTACGGCGTGCCACATGTGAGGCATTGGCTTGACCCTTCTACGGCTGGACCGTTGCTACTGTGACGTATTCTGGAATTTTTTTGAACTCCGCTCAAGTGTTGAGCTCTTCAGGAAATCTTGGGTATTTGATTATTCGATCGGAAAGTTTAATACTGTCTATTTATCTGGAATGTGATACAATATGTGGAATTCATATAGTTAGGCATGAAATGCGAAGTATGTGATATTTCGGATTTACGATGTCTAAAGAGAATGTGGATTCCAAATGTTGTAGTTTTACACTTTCTTTTCTGCGACCGTAAGTGTAATATGTGATATCGCCGATTTCGTTGCTATATGTCAACGACAATTGGGATGCGCACATTTAGTTACGTTGATGACATGTGATGTTATGTGTTGCTGGATATGTTATATTGGATCGTCGCGTTTCTGAATAGCCGGGGTTTTTTTTTATGTGAGATGAGGGTTTTATTTTCATTCATGTAAAATTAAATGTATGTAATATTCTTTTATTGGGGCACTTCCGGGATGAGGTTGTTGTCACCATTTGTATATTATTTACTTTTCCGCACTAGGATAGACCCAAGGAGGAGAGCACAAGTAACTGGGTTCTAGAGTCCAGTGGGAGACCAACTCGAGGAGTCGAGTCCGGGTCTCCTAACTCTAGAATTGGTAGGGTTGCTTGCCACTCTCGTAGGGGTCTAGGGGTGTGGGTTTGGCTATTCATCGCGACCGTGGAATCCGTGTTTTATAGAGGCTCAAAATAAAACACGGACGTCCTAGTATATCTAATGTTTCATATGTTTCTTCTGCTGAAATATCTGTGATGTGATTATTTGATATGTTTTGATAAATACTGTATATAGTATATATGATATATTATGTAGATTTTACTTATGTTTTACACCCGCGCTAGCCCTGGCCAGATCTGCCGTTCGTTACCTAACCTAACGGTGCACGAGGGGACATCGAAGCGAATGCGGATGGTATAAGTGTACGTCGTATTTATCTGTGATGTTTATGTGAATTAAATGATAGGACTTCATTAATATGATTAATGAAAGAAAAGAAACCTAAAAGATGTTGTAGAATCAAATTTTCAAAAAGGGTAGCTACAGTTTTTGCTTTGCATAGTGATATATATGATATATCCTGCAACTTATTCGATGAGGAAAGAGCCGAGATCCCTTCACCGGGAGTGACCTCTTTAGCAAAACTGGCAGATGCTACAACACTCAGTTTGTTTTTTATTGCTTTTAGAGTTTTGCTTTGCATAGTGATATATATGATATATCTTGCACCTTATTCCATAAGGAAAGAGCCGAGATCCCTTCACCGGGAGTGACCTCTTTAGCAAAACTAATAAAAGCCTCAAAATCACTTCATTTCAAAATTCACTCGATTCTACAACGATATCAAGTTCGATACGCATTAGGTTTTCAGAAAAACCTGTCGTAGCCCTCCGTCATTTCAGATAAGTCCTGCTTAGTATTCGTGCTGCGTTTGTTGACCTTGTCAAGGCGTAGTGTGCGGTAGCTGACCAGTATTTATCTGTTTATGCATATGATGCAGATTGGATTAGGGTAGTCGTACGGCCTTGTTGACCTTGTCAAGGGTCGTGCGAGTGGGTTTAATTCAATCAAGAAATGACGGGTTGAACTTGACTTACGTTCTATGGTTTGTTGACCTTGTCAAGATTATAGACGTTTGGGGAAAAATATTATCGGGAATTTCAAGTGTTGAAATTTTATATGAGATTTCATACCTTCTATGAGATAGTTGGATCCCGATACCTACTGCGAGTAAGAGTTACTCCTGGGAGAGTTTTACACAGGGCAATTAGCCGATCAAGTAGGTGTCTAGAAAGGTGTCAACAGGGTTATGCCTCTGGGAAAATGAGGTTTAGTTTAATTAGGTCCGTGCGAAAGCACGGGGAACCTCCCTCAAAGTACCGACACTGGCCTGGCTGAAAGATTGGCGAAGTTGTAGGGTGTAATTAATCCCGGCTAGTCTTTCCTTTTAGGGTTTGAAGGAAGATTTGATAAAAACAGTGGGAGCCATCCTGATTAGATAAAATAATAACCAATCTGATCTTGCAAGTGCATACGCTAAAGTGTTTTCTTCTCTCTCTCTCCAGGTAGCGACCATATCATGCCATAATAAAGATAATAATATGGATGTATTGACCGAACCCACATGTTATACTGTGCTGGGGAACGTTGGTTCCGTTCTTTCTTATAAAAGTTATAAGACTGAACAAGATATAGGGGAATGCCAGGATTCCCATGCCACCCGAATGAAGAAAGTACATGTTGATGCATTTTCTTCGAGTGTGTTCGTTACATAGAACTGTTTCTCCATTTGCTCTACAACCTGAGTATTAGATACCGGGTCAGGATTCCATATATGTAAACAGTTACATGGGCTTAGGAAAGGTAGAGAACTTGGAGAAGGTGATAAAGACATAAGGGTTGGAAATGGTGCAATTATTGCAGCTAAAACCGTCGGGGAATATCACCTTGTATTGCCAACTGGTAATACATTGATTCTGAACGAATGCTAATACATGCCAAACCTGATATGCAACATTATATCGGTTTCTTTGTTGAGTAAAGAGGGATATAATTTTGTATTACAGGATAATGTTATGAACATTTTCCTAAACCAAAAGTTGGTTGGATCAGGCACGTTGTGCAATGACATTTATGTTCTAAATCAATCAACAGTTCTGAGCATAACAAACACACACAAGAGGAAGAGTTCAGAAATGAACGAATCATTCTTGTGGCATTGTAGACTAGGTCACATCAATGCGATACGACTAGCTAAGTTGCATAAGGATGGATATTTGAATCCGTTTGAATTTTCATCTTATGACACTTGTCAGTCATGTCTCAAAGGCAAGATGACCAAAACTCCGTTTACGGGACACGGAGAGAGAGTTACGGAACTCTTGGGACTGGTACATAGTGATGTATGCGGCCCCATATCTAAACATGCCAGGAATGGTTCTGCGTACTTCATTACATTCACTGACGATCTCTCTAGATTCGGATATGTGTTCCTGATGAAACACAAATCAGAAACTTTTGAGAAATTTAGAGAATATAAACAAGAAGTCGAGAACCAAACCGGGAAAAGTATTAAAATCCTTCGATCGGATCGAGGAGGAGAATACTTGAGCAATGAATTCCTGGACTTCCTAAAAGAGAATGGGATTCTCTCTCAGCTGACTCCTTCATATACACCACAGCACAATGGTGTATCGGAACGGAGGAACCGCACCCTATTAGATATGGTGCGCTCTATGATGAGCACAGCTGAGTTACCTATTTCCTTCTAGGGATATGCGCTGGAGACAGCAGCATACCTATTGAATCAAGTTCCATCTAAATTTGTACCTACCACACCATATGAGATATGGAGTGGGAAGAGGCCATATCTTAAACGTGTTAAGATATGGGGTTGTCCGGCCTATGTCAAAAGACAAAATCCGGACAAACTCAAGGCACGGTCAGTTCATTGCAAGTTTGTGGGATATCCAAAGAACTCATATGGGTATTTTTTTCTACCACAGTGAGGAACAAAAGGTGTTTGTTGCTCAACATGCTACCTTTTTAGAAAAGGAATTTCTCGTAAAAGAAATTAGTGGCAAAGTGGTAGAGCTGGAAGAGGTTCCAGATACACAAACTACAACTGAAGATTTAGTGGAACCAGAGGATTCGGCAGTTCCGAACGAACCTCAGCCTGTCCGCCGATCTAGTAGGGTTCCTCACCCACCTGAGAGATACTACGGTTTTCTCATGGATGGTGGGAGCGAGGATTACATCATGGTTGATGATGACCCAACTAGCTTCGAGCAGGCCATCACGAGTGGGGACTCCGTGAAATGGCTGGATGCAATGCGGTCCGAGATGGAATCCATGTACACCAACAAAGTATGGACTTTGGAAGATGCTCCTGAAGGGGTAAAACCCATTGAGAGCAAGTGGATCTTCAAGAAAAAACTTGGTGTAGATGGGAAAGTGGAGACTTTCAAAGCTAGACTTGTTGCAAAGGGTTTTCGTCAAAGACCAGGTCTGGACTATGACGAAACCTTTTCTCCAGTGGCTATGCTTAAATCCATCCGGATCATGCTTGCCATTGCTGCATATCATGACTACGAAATCTGGCAAATGGATGTTAAGACCACCTTTCTAAACGGTGATTTAGAAGAGTGCGTGTACATGACTCAGCCAGAGGGCTTCGTAGATAGTGGGAGCAGCGGGAAGGTGTGCAAGCTGCTTAAATCCATTTATGGATTAAAGCAAGCATCGCGGAGTTGGAACATCTGCTTTGACGTCATTATCAAAGAGTTTGATTTCGTCAAAAACGTAGATGAACCTTGTATCTACAAGATGGTGGCAGAGAGTAAGGTTGTCTTCATCGTATTGTACGTGGACGACATACTCTTGATAGAAAATGACATTCCTATGCTGCAATCGGTCAAGCTCTTCTTATCACAAAGATTCTCAATGAAAGATCTAGGTGATGCCTCCTGCATACTGGGAATTATGATCTATAGAGATAGATCTAAAAGGATATTGGGATTGTCCCAATCCAGGTACATTGACACCATACTAAAGAGGTTACTATGGAAGAGTCCAAACGTGGGTTTTTACCCACGATCTCAGGAATCACTCTCTCCAAAGAGATGTCTCCCAATACTGATTTGGAGAGAGCTCGCATGCAAGGGATACCCTATGCTTCGGCTGTAGGCTCTATCATATACGCGATGCTATGTACCAGACCCGATGTAGCATACTCACTAAGTGTAGTGAGCAGGTATCAAGCTGATCCTGGAGAGAGTCACTGGACAGCTGTGAAGAGCATTCTCAAGTACTTACGAAGGACTAAAGAGATGCTCTTGGTGTATGGTAACGGAGAACTCCAAGTGGAGTCCTTTACCGATTCGAGCTTCCAGAGTGATAAGGACGACTCTAAGTCGCACTCGGGATTTGTCTTTACCCTTTACGGAGGGACGGTTAGCTGGAAGAGTTCCAAGCAGGAAACCGTGGCAGACTCGACGATGGAGGCTGAATACATCGCTGCCAACGATGCTACCAAAGAGGCTGTCTGGATCAAGAAGTTCATTACTGAACTTGGAGTGGTTCCATCTATTGAGCATCCAATATCTTTGTATTGTGATAACAATGGAGCGGTGGCTTTGGCTAAGGAACCCAGGTCCCATCAGAGATCCAGGCATATTCTGAGGCGGTATCACCTGATCCGGGAGATAGTTGATCACCGGGAGATCGAGGTCAGGAGGGTTGACACAAAGAACAATACAGCGGATCCACTCACGAAGGCCATTCCCCAGATACAGTTTGAGAGACTCTTCGGGATGCTTGATATGCGATACTACAGCAGCTGGCCCTAGTGCAAGTGGGAGATTGTTAGTTGTATGTATGCCCTAGAGGCCAGTATTGTACAGATGGTGTATATTATATTGGATGCTTGGACATATATAGAGAGGACTTTCTTGCTCGATATGATAGTATGCTATCTGGTTGCTCTTTATCTTAACATGTATACTTGTCTCTTGATACTGTCTTATAGTTACATGTTGGTAAAGCCCTTAGGATGTGTACTTGACTATCTGGACTATGATGCAGATCATACTAGTGGGGACAGAGTAGTCCATAAGTACATCCTTTACTGTTCCTAGTCGTAGGTGTTCCCCTCCGAACGGCGGCCTGGACTTTCGCGTCCGTGCCTGAGGTTCGGGGCAGATGCTATTTGGTTTTATCCGTCTACCTCTCCGAAAATGCCAAGTTGATTTATGGCATTTTACATCGGAGGTTTAGATAGATGCGGCCGATGTAGCAGACTTCGTCAGATTCCCCCTCAGGATGAGGGGTTTTTGATTATGGGGACGCTCTTCCCTGCAGGCGCAAGCCCCTGCAGTTAATTACGCTACCGCATCGCGGTAACAACTTTCTCCTTCTCCAGAATTTCACTTCGTGTCGTGTGTGTTTGTTTTGTTTGTGGTTGCCCGTGGATTGTATACGGAGACTGAGTAATGCCGTCGTCCGTAGGACGTGGATTAGTCTAAATCCGTATTTACTTAGATTTGGGTTTGGTGTTTTCAGTTTAAGGATGCATTAGTCGCGTTGCGGCTAAGATCAACTTAAACTTTCGTCAAGGATACGTTAGTCCTGTTTTAGACTAAGATCAACTCAACGTAGTGATTAATTTAATGTATGGCCATCGGGACTCGTCACCTCTCTGACGTCGTTGAAGGATTACAACGATGGATATCAAAGGAGTTCGGAGATGTACCCTCGAACCAGAGTTGATTGGGAGTTTTATAATCCATTTGAATATTTAAGGATACGTTAGCCGTGTTTGAGGCTAAGATCAACTTAAACGTTTGTTAAGGATACGTTAGTCCAGTTTAAGACTAAGATCAACTTAACGGGACCGTTTAGATCCGATAAAAGAGCATTTGGGCTCTATTGCGCCAGTTTAGGGACGTGGTGGTCCGATGTTAGTTTAGGGACGTCTCGGTCCGATGTTAGTTTAAGGACGTCTCGGTCCAATATTAGTTTAGGGACGTCTCGGTCCGATATTAATTTAGGGACGTTTCGGTCCGATATTAGTTTAGGGACGTTTCGGTCCAATATTAGTTTAAGGACGTTTCGGTCCATGAGTTTAAGGACCCCGCAGTCCATATGGGTGTGTGGTCGTTGGGACCCGTCACCTCTTTGACGTCGTTGAGGAATTACAACGATAGATGTCAAAGGAGTTCGGAGATGTACCCTCGAACCAGTCGTAGATTGATTTAGGAGAGCCATTTTGCTCAGTCAATTTAATTTAAGGACTTATGGCCACGATTGGGCTAAGTCTATTGCTCTTGCATTTCTTTTGCTTTTATTTGGGCTTTGCCCAAAAGGGATGCAGAGCATCAATTTTATTTGGGCCCAGCCCTTTTATTGCTTTGCAATTTATTCTGACCTGCTAGGTCTTTTTAACTTGGGCCTAGCCCTTCAAATAATGCATTGCATTTGTGCAAAGCACCAAGAATCTTTTAGATTCAGGAAAAGAAGTGCAGGGCACTTTTTAATTTCTTGATCTAAATTTAGATCAAAGAAAAGAAAAGAAAGAAATCTTTTCTTTCTTTCTGTTTCAGAGAACCAGAGGTTCATAGCAAGTGCAAGGCACTATTTATTATTTTTATTTATTTATTTATCTGAGAACCAGAGGTTCATAACAAGTGCAAGGCACTATTTTTATTATTTTTATTTATTTCCCTTTTTTTTTTTTAAATCCTTTGTTCTTCAGAGATTTTTCTCTTAAAAAAAGGGTTTTTACCTTTCTTTCTTTTTTTGTTCTTGAATAATCTCCAAGAGTTCTCTTTTCTTTTTTTTTTTGCTAGAAGTCGATTATCCAAGTTGATGCCCATCGAATGAGGTCTGGGGTCCTATTTATAGTGCTCACAAATTTGTTGAATTTGTTAACAAGATCTTTTCTGAGTGATTTTGGGAATTTTCCCACCGCTGGATCTTTGATCCAAAGGCAGAAGAAAATCTTCTGGTTTTGGAAAGAACAGAAAAGATTTCATTAAATTTTCATTCTATTTCTGCGCAACTCCCCAATGAATGACACGTGTCGCGCAGTGGAAGGCTTGCGCAACAGTGCTTGCGCAACTGCGCAGACACGTGTCGCGCAGCGGTGAACTTGCGCAACAGTGCGTGCGCAACTGCGCAGACACGTGTCGCGCAGCGGTGCGCTTGCGCAACTGCGCAGACACGTGTCGCACTGTGGACCGCTTGCGCATTGCGCAATGCACGGAATTCGAACCGTTGCTTCAGAAAATTTGAATTTTCAAAATTCAAATGAGCCTTGCTCAGATTGGGGGAACAAATGCCCCCCCACCGTTGTGCTTACGTAGCGCGACGTGAGCGCAACGGTGGCGAGATCTTAGCCGTTGGATCAAGGGGGGTCAGTTGAAGGGGCGCAGGCGCCTATAAATAGGACCCTTGGTCCTTGGTAATTTTTCTTTCCATCTTCAAGAATTTTAACTCTCAGAGCCTTGCTCTTGCTTAAAAATTTTCAGAGCCTTGCTCTTTATTTCTCTCAAGAACTTTCAAGTTCAGAACTTAGAATTTCTAGGTAAAAAAAATCAGATTAATTCAAATTAAATTTAATTGACAGAGCCTTGCTCTTGTAGATCTTGGATCTAAAGAAAAACCCTTTGGGGTTTTTTTTTTTTTTTTAACAGAGCCTTGCTCTTGGGATCTTTGATCTAAAGAAAACCCCATTGGGGCTTCTTCACCAGAGCCTTGCTCTCAAGATTTACAGAGGTCCTGTTCATGGGTTTTGACCCATGAACAGAGCTTTGCTCTTGGATGAACTGGAAAAAAAAAATTATGAGTTTTCATGGATTTTTCAGGATTCAAAAACTTCAATTCTTCTAAGTGTTGATGGATTTTCGATTATTACCACAAAGCCATGCTCTTTTAAGGAATCTTGTTCCCCTGAGACTAGAGTTTGACAAATGTCACTCTGTGACAGAGCTTTGCTCTAAAAGAGGAGATTTTCTCTTTGTCTCTAGGGACTTCCCCACCAGTGGGTGTATCCTATTGGGAACTTTTTATGAATTGACAGTCTCATCTAATGATGGGATTGTCTTATTAAATGATGCACATCATCCAGATTTTGTGGGTCCCCCTTTGGTCCCCTACCCACTGCATCACAGTGTGGAGCAAGATTTTTATTTTTTATTTTTTTATTTTTTTATTTTTTTAAAATGCCAAGCGTTAGGCCACTAATGATATATATATATATTTTTTTTGTCTTTCCACAGAAAACATGTCTGACGACTTGTCTTTTCCCTTCGTTCGCTCGGAAGGAGGGTTCCCCCATTCGCCAGTGGATCGGGTGGTGTTCGCTCTTATTAAAGATCGCGATCCTGAGTGCAAAAAGCTCCATCTGTGGGGAAGGTGGTATAGCCAGATCATCCAAGGCCGTCGCAGTTTTAGTTCCGCCGCGCCTTCTGAGCCCATAGTTACGATCCCTTATGCGGACGAACCCCCGGTGAAGTATGCCGTGGAGGTTAAGAATTGGAATTCCGATGACCTCCTTCAGCCTGCAATCGGCGCCATCCCCGTGCAGCCGCCGCCGGCGATAGACACCTTGGGGAGGCGAATCTGTCAGGGTGAAGCACGCCCTTGGGGACAGGCTTATAATATTGGATTGACCCCGCGGCCGCTTGCCGGATATTTGCAATGGGCCCGTTACATTCTGGCGACGAAGAGGGCTCACCTGACGAAGATTGGTTTATACTCCGCCGTCTACGTCTCGCTTTTCGAGTATCCCTCTCCTCCGACGTGGTGGATAAAGGCCTTTATTGAACAATGGAATATCCCCACCCACACCTTCTTGACAGCGGATAGGGAAGTCTCCATCTCTTTGGAAGAATTTATTGAGATTTCAGGTTTACCAGCGAGGGGGGAGCACTACGAGGAGCTGCTTCCTCCTGATGAGTACGTCTTTGCCGCCAAGCAGGTTGTATTTGACTTAACTCCGGAAAATGCCATTCAGTATCAGCACCCGAGCTTGGTGAAGGTGTTGGAGATTTATGAGGAACTGCATTTGGAATCAGGCGACCGGGGTGTCAGTTTCGCGGATTTCATTGCTCGTTTTATCCGCCCGGAGTTCCTATCAGAGCAGGGCGAGAAGTTCGCTCAGCTTGCTGACCCCTTTGGTTTCGGCTTGGACCGCCGACCTTTATCGGAAAATGACCAGCGGGATTTTTATTTCCCCGGCACTGCCAGCGTCCCTTTCCCAGAGATCGCCGTTCCTGGCATGGACGAGGAGACTTTTTTCATAGGGTTCTTGGGTTTATGGTTGTGCAGCTTCGCGCTCCCCATGCACCCACGCCTCATGCGGCCCTCCGTCTTTTACCCGGCGCATCGAATGGTGGCCGGTTTGCAGTTATCGGTAGGGATCGCCGGATTGGCTTATCTTTACAATGGACTTAGCGTAGCGGCGGACGCTAGTGAGCCTGGGGTACAGCCTGCTAACTTTCCGATGCACTACTTCACTTCTTGGATGGAGTTGCATGTGCGAGGGGTGTTTGGTGCCCATAAGACTCCTCCATTCTTTGAGAAATGCGGACTCCCAAGAATCATGCGGTTGATCGGGGCTTCAATTGTGGTTGCACCTCCGCGGGAGTCTAGGGGACTGCTCCTGCGTTCACATCTAGTCGGAGCAAAGACCTCTTTTGTGGATAAGGTCATCACCATAGGCTCCGAGACCGCTAAGTCAGTGGTGTCGCTGCGTGACGACTTTAAGGGCGGGGTTTCTGTACTGAAGGCTCGGGAAATCCTTCACCTTTACTCCATTCGGCCGAGCTATCTAGTGTTTAGGCAGAATAAGACAGCCTTGTTCATGAGATATAACCCGCACCGATTTGCCCGGCAGTCAAGCTACAACCAAGGGGTCCCGTTGGAAGCCTTCTTAGAAATGCCCGTGGTCGGCCCAGAGGGGATAAAGAATGCGATGCATCATTTTACACGGCTTAACACAGGTTCTTATTTCTTCATTAGCGAACCTAGCTGTAGCCCTAAAATGCTTAATTCATATGTGGCCTGGTATGCGCATGCGATGGGCCCAATTATCTTAACGGAGAAGCGCTTGCTGGTTGACCGTAGGGGTGCGCCTCCTGGTGGTGATCGCAAGGCTCCCTTGCAGCCAAGGCTCCCGGTCGTCCCTCCGATAAAAGATGCCAGGGCTGACCGACCGCGCGTGTTGAGCCTCCCGCGGGGATTGCCACTGCCTACTACGGTGGATGCACCGCCAGCGCCCCGTGCTCCCATGAAGACGGCTAATGTGGTATCACCAGGGTCCGGCGCAGGAGCAGAGATCGGGACTCGCCGTCCCAAAGTGGCTGCCAAGCGTAAGGCTACTCCGAGTGGATCTAAAGCTGGGGGGCAAAAGAAGAAGAAGTCCACTCTATCCCTCGACGCGATCCTTAACTTAAAGCCTGCGGGTCCTCCCGCCGAGGCTATATGTGAGTACGGCAGCAATGAGGGTTTCGTGGTAGACCCTGAGGACACCAATTTAGCTGCCGCCATTGCAGCTTCGGAGCGATCGGCGAGGCTTGAAGCGATGTTAAGTAAACTCACTGAGTCCGGTAATCATCAGACGCTTTATTTGTCGTTTTATCGCGCTTTGTATCATTATATTTAACTAACATTTGCTCTATTTTCAACAGGTGTTTCCACTGAAGAGGCTATTGCTGCATCCTTGAAAACCTTCCAGGAAGAGGAGGAGAAGCGTGCCCTAGCAGGCGTTGGTATGTTTCACCCCTTTCCCTTTCATAAGGAAAGTTTGTTGTCTCTCTATGATATTCAACCTGACTTTCTTTTGTTTCTTTCCAGGGGTTGTATTAATTGACGCGGGGGTCCTTCCCGAGTCTGTAACTGAGGTCCCGGCTTCGTCAAAGTTGCCGCAAGAGCCTCGGCTTGACAAAACGATGAAGGATGCCTTGAAGAATCTAGAGGCATCCCTATATACGGACGAGGGAGCCTCACTCAAGGAAGCCCTAGTGGCATCTGTCTCAACGGCTCGAGAGGAGCGGAAACGGTTGAGACGCGAAGCAAGGGCACGCAGAGCTGCTTTGGCGGCGGGAGCGGGCCCTAGCACTCTTCCTCGTGCCAACACTCCTTCTGAAGCAGAGGCGAGCAGAGCTGCTTTGGCCACGGGAGCGGGCCCTAGCACGATTTCTCGTGCCGACACTCCTTCTGAAGAGGCCCCTGCCGCTCTGTCTACCGCTCATAGGCAGGTGGCGCGCACGGTTCGGGATGCAAACGATAAGTCCTCTTCAGGTAACATTTCTTTCAGAACCTTTTTGTAAGAATTATCAAGCCGTTGGCTCATACGCATTCCTTTTGCAGGGCCAAGTCCGACTGAGGGGGAGGCGGAGACCGTCGAACCCCGGGGAGCGGAGGAAGCGGTACTTGCCGAGCCCGAGCTGACAGTGAGCAACGTCATCGGGGCCACGGCACCTGAGACAGAAATTGAAGGATCCGCTGCCGAGAGGGTCATCGATGCCGCATCTGAAGTGGCGGCAGATGAGATGATTGTCGAGCCGAAGGCAGTAGAAGTCGAGGCGCTTGAGGCTGGAGATGTCACGGTGCCGATGGATGAAACAACTGTGATCGCAGGACCCGAAGGAGTAGCGGGTGAGGTGGCCATGATTCCTGAGGATGAGCCAGCCGCTCCTTCTCTGGAATCTGGCAATACTCCAATCATAGCCCTCCCTGCGTATGGTTCCTTGCCGTCTCCCGGGCTTGCAAGCACAACAACGGTTCCCATCGAGTCGGGTGACGAGGCTACGGGTGGTAGCCTGATGTCAATGGAGGAAGGAATTGCCTCAGTCTCGGCTGGCAGTTCGTTGGGTAAGTTTCGGGTTACTATCGTTTCCCCCCTTTTTTATATATCTTGCGATCTCTTCTAACAAGCTTGTCTTTGCAGGTGCGGCCAGTGCCGACGCTCCATTGCTTGAAGGAGCACCGTCAACTACTGCTTTGGCGGTGGTCACTTCCCCGTCCTCCCTCGTGCCATCGCGGATGTTGGAAGGTATGGATTTGCGACTCACAAGTTAATCTTTTAAACGTGTAGTTCATGGACTAACGCCATACCACCGCATCTTTTCAGGAGTGCTCTTTGATCATCTATATCAAGTGTTGCTCCCACACTTCTCCTTCCCATCCGAACTTGCTTCTCCTTCTAGTGGCGCTGGTGAGTGTACGTTCAATACAATATCTTTGTTCATCCCCTTTTTCTAGCAATTGAATGATTTCTGACTTTTCCCTTTCTTTATTGCAGTGCCACAAATCGAAGGAGGGGATACCAGACCTGCCGCGCTTCCGGCCCTTCCGGCTCTGCCGTCCGTTGCTTCTGGTATAGCAAATTCCTTTTTTGGTAACCCTTAAATATCTCTTGAACCATCGTTTAACCATGTTTTGTTTTGCAGCTATTGTTCCGGCTCCGGTCCCTTTTGAGTCTCGCGTCTTTCTACCGGCAGGCCCTTTCTTGAGACGCCCATCTTCAAAGGGTGCTGTGATGAGTTTGGGCATGCTGAGCGGGTACATCGAAGAGCTTAACATGGATGCTCTCCCTTCTGCCGTAGATTTCGCTGTGGATGTTAATCCAATGTTGGCGGCGCTCGTAACTTTTCATAACGAAGGCGTCGTCAGATCTTGGGTTAATCACTGCAGGGAGATCGAGGCCTGTCTATATCGGCTGGAGTCGACGCGCCCTTCTCCCGAAGTTTTAGCCCTGAGCACCCAACGCACAACTTGGCTCGAGCAAAGCACTTCACACTCCCGCCACTTGGAGCAAGAAGCAGCTTTAAGACTAAGGGAATGCCAAAAGACCTCGAACGAAACGGCCCATCTGCGCGCTGAGGTTGAGGCAAATGCTATCCAAGTGAAGACTATCTTTGAGGGTCTCTTGGAGCGCATCTCCCATGGGCTAAACTTGAAGCGGAAACTCGACGTAGCTGAGCGCAATATTCCAAGTCGGGAAGCTGCCTATCAAGTCATGAGGGAGCAGCTTGCGTCGGTCTTGCAGCAACGAGCCCAAGTGGAGGCAGAGCTGGCGGTGGTAGCCGATCGGGAAAAGGCCTGGAAGGAAGTGTGCGAACAACTGATAAAGCTACTTAAGACGCTTCCTTCCCAGTAGCTGCCTTTGTATCAATGTATTTGTAAAATTTTCCTTTAAAATAATATGTATCTATTCTTTATTCTTTTGTACGATTCATCTTGTATTTGATTGAAGTCAATGAATAAAGATACACATTTTCTTTTGCAATGTCTTGTATGCACTTTTTCTTTCTGCATTCTCTTATTATCAGCATGTTGTCTTTGATAAACATAATTGGCAGATAACTTAGTTTTTTTTTTCAAGAGATAGCGATGGCTTAGGCCGCAGGTTCAGATCTGCTGTCTAAGACTTTTCAACTCTATAAGCCGTGAGGGTCTCATAGAGATTTTTCTCCCTACGGATCGAGAGGATCTCGCAGGTTGATTTTCTCCTTAGGAATTGTGAGGATTCCTAAGCGTGGTTTTCTCTTATAAGTCGTAAGGATCTTATAAGAGAATTTTCCCTCTTACGAGTCGAGAGGATTCGTAAGTGGTTGTTTCCCTCCTCGTCGAAATTCGACTTCGGAGAGTGAGACCCGTGAATAGTATGCAAGAGACCAGTTTGGATTGACTTGCAGGGCCCCATTGCTCAAAAAGCAAGACTTCCTTGCTGTCTGAGACTTCTTCTTACAAATTGAGACGAATCGGGGATCTGTCTGCAGTTGTAGCGGAACAGTTGACATAGGTTAAGAAGCTCTCATCACGGAGTGTTTGTATCCGTGAGTCGAGGAGTTTGCTGGGATTATTTGTTTCCCAAGCGCCAAGGATTATTTGTTTCCTTGGGGTTTGAAACGAGTCGAGGATTCCTACGGAGGCTCTGGTAGCTCTGCGGGTCGACGCGGATCAGGAAGCTCTCGTCAAGGAGTGTTTGTATCCATGAGTCGAGGAGTTTGCTGGGATTATTTGTTTCCCAAGCGCCAAGGATTATTTGTTTCCTTAGGGTTTGAAACGAGTCGAGGGTTCCTACGGAGGCACTGGTGGCTCTGCGGGTCGACGCGGATCAGAAGGCTCTCGTCAAGGAGTGTTTGTATCCGTGAGTCGAGGAGTTTGCTAGGGATTATTTGTTTCCCATGCGCCAAGGATTATTTGTTTCCTTGGGGTTTGAAACGAGTCGAGGGTTCCCACGGAGGCACTGGTGGCTCTGTGGGTCGACGCGGATCAGGAGGCTCTCGTCAAGGAGTGTTTGTATCCGTGAGTCGAGGAATTTGCTGGGATTATTTGTTTCCCAAGCGCCAAGGATTATTTGTTTCCTTGGGGTTTGAAACGAGTCGAGGATTCCTACGGAGGCACTGGTGGCTCTGCGGGTCGACGCGGATCAGGAGGCTCTCGTCAAGGAGTGTTTGTATCCGTGAGTCGAGGAGTTTGCTAGGGATTATTTGTTTCCCATGCGCCAAGGATTATTTGTTTCCTTGGGGTTTGAAACGAGTCGAGGGTTCCCACGGGGGCTCTGGTGGCTCTGCGGGTCGACGCGGATCAGGAAGCTCTCGTCAAGGAGTGTTTGTATCCGTGAGTCGAGGAATTTTGCTGAAGATATTGATTTCTTCGGAGTTGGACTGAACTGTCGAGATTTGGCTTCGTCTTCTGGCGGAGCCTGTTGGGAAAGTATGGTTCCCTCTTTGTTTACGCCCTTGGATTGTATACAGGGATCGATGTGATCTTAACTGTAGGGCCAAAGTTTTATCATCATTTTTTTTATTTTATTTCCGCGATGCTCTATCATTTCATCTTTTATATCGCGAAGGTCGCGATTGCCCAATCATTTCGGCTATTTCTCGCGGTGCCCAATCATTTCGGCTATTTATTTCATTTTTACTCGCTGCTTTTTATTGCGAGTCGCCCAATCATTTCGGCTATTTTACATGCATACATTTTACTTGCTGCTTTTTATTGCAAGTTGCCCTATCATTTCGGCTATTTTGTATGCATGAGCGGCCTACTGGCTTTCGCCGTAAACCTGAAATTGGACACTGATTTCGGCATCAGCACCGCTGCAACTAGGATATTACCAGGAGCGAATCATCATTTTGCCTCTGTCGTTGTCGAACAAAGGAGGCTTAGCGACCAGGGTTAGGGTCCTGTCGGCTAAGGCTTTTGACTTCATGAGCCGTAAGGGTCTCGTGAAGGTATTTCTCCCTACAAGTCGTGGGGATTTTGTAGGTGTATTTTCTCCTTAGGAGTCGCGAGGATCCCTAAGTGTTTATTTCTCTGTAAGTCGTAAGGATCCTACAGGAGGGCTTTCTCCTTGTAAGTCGAGAGGATTTACAAGGGTTGTTTACCATGCGAACGTATTCCCAGTTACGGATGAAATTTGGCCAGGGAAATGTTTATTCACGCCCGTGGATTGTATACAAGGGTCAATATTGAACCACTTGTAGGGCAATTTTGGAAGTTTGTGGGGGTTTGCTTAAGCACAGGTTTAGGTTTCTGTGACTTAAGACTTTCAAATCCTATGAGCCGTGAGGGTCCCATAAGAGAGTTCTCCTTACGAGTCGTGAGGATCTCGCAAGTGTATTTTCTCCTTAGGAATCGTGGGGATCCCTAAGTGTGTTGCTCCTTTGTGAGTCGTAAGGATCTCACGCAGGTGGTTTCTCCTTACAAGGTCGAGAGGACTCTATAAGGGTTCTTTAACGAAGTTGCGTCCTTTCGGGTTTTCACAAACATTCGCCGGTAGTCCTGCTGTTTTTACTCACGGAGCCCTTTCGGGTTTTCATCCGTGCCCATTTTGCTTATGGACATACCGTTTTTTTTTATTCTCTTTTTCTCTTTTTTTTTTTTTTACGAGGTCGCGCCCTTTCGGGTTTTCACGAACACTCGCCGGCAGCCCTGCTGTTTTTACTCACGGAGCCCTTTCGGGTTTTCATCTGTGCCCTTTTTGCTTATGGACATACCGTTTATTTTATATTATTTTTATATGTTTTTTTTTATATCTCGTCAGCCTAAGGATGCTGCGGTATTAGTTTAAAGACGTTTCGGTCTATTATTAGTTTAAGGACATTTCGGTCCATTGTCGAGAAGGTTGGCTATTCTTTATGAAGCTTGAGCTTAGGAGGATAGCGAGCGGACTTAGTCGTCGTCATCCATCGTTGACCTAGACTGTGGCTCATTAAGCGTAGTATTTCTTTAGGAAGCGACCATTTATTGGTCTGAAAGGCCTTTCACCGTGCATGTCCATGAGTAGATAGGCCCCACCCTGATAAACTTTATCTATGATGTACGGGCCTTCATAGTTCGGCTCGAATTTTCCCCGCTTGGCGCGATTGGGGATCATAGGCCTTTTGACCACTAGCACGAGTTCGCCTTGGTGGAATGTCCTCGGTCGGGTTAATCTTTCGTATGAGCGCATCATCTTTGCTTTATAAGCTTCCAGATTTTGTTGCGCTATGAGCCTAATTTCATCAAGGGCGTCAAGCTCCTCAAGCCGAAGGTGAGCATTTTCTTCGTCCGTTAGCTCATGGTGAACTGCCACTCGTAGAGAGGGTAACTCTATCTCGAGAGGGAGTACTGCTTCTGTACCGAACACCAACGCGTATGGCGTTGTGTTTGTGGCTGTCTTGAACGTGGTTCGATACGCCCAAAGAGCTTCTTGCAGTCTCTCATGCCAGTCTTTCTTATTTCGGGACACTGTTTTCTTTATAATTTTCATCAAGGTCTTGTTGAAGGCCTCGGCGAGACCGTTAGCTCGTGGATTATAGACTGAGGAATATCTCCAGTCTATATTGTGCTGCTGTGCGAAGCGGCTGATTTTATGACTTCGGTAGGCTGGCCCATTATCCGAGATGATGCTTCTCGGGGTTCCAAACCGGTATATGACATGCGTTTTGAAGAAATGGAGGATATTCTCCGTCTTCACTTCCCTCAACGGCACCGCTTCCGCCCATTTGGAGAAGTAATCAGTTATTGCCAAGATGAAACGATGTCCCTTGGACGATGCTGGTTCGATGGGGCCGACTATGTCAGTTCCCCACATTTCGAATGGCCAACTAGCCACTGTTGGATGCAGTGGATTGGGATGCTGATGGATGAAGTCCCCATGAATTTGGCATGAATGACATTGCCTCGCGTATTCCAGGCAATCCTGCATCATCGTGGGCCAGTAGTAGCCCATCCGTTTTATCTTCAACTTCATCTTAGGGCCTGCTTGGTGGGAACCGCAGAGTCCGTCGTGACTTCTTGGACGACCCTTCTCGCTTCGTCAGGTCCTAGGCATCTCAGCCACAGAGAATCGAATGTCCTCTTGTATAGAGTATCGTTGACGAAGGCGAAAGACAGAGCTCGTTTCATGAGCTGGTGTCTTATGGACGCTTCTTCAGGCATTCGGTGGAACTTGAAGTAATCTATGAAGACTTCTCTCCAGTCTTCGGTCTTCTCATGGTCTTTTATTTGTAGGGTCGCCTGCTCAGTTGCTCCCTTTTCTTTATATGATTCTGGATGTATTTCTGCTGGGGCGAGCACTCGACGGCTTTGTATCACGATTCTAACGTCATCGAGGTTTTCGTCAGCCAATTCTTTAGCAAGTTTGGCCAGTGCGTCCGCTTTGCTGTTTTCCGCGCGCGGTATACTTTCCAACGTGTAGGAGGGAATTTGGGTTAGCAGTTGCTGCACTTTTTCACCGTATTTTACCAATTCCGGTTTGCATGTTTGGTAATCGCCGTTCACTTGACTGACGACCAGCTGGGAGTCCCCATATATGAGGAGGCTTTCAATTCCCATATCAATGGCGATCTCGAGGCCTGCTATCAAAGCTTCATATTCAGCTTCATTATTCGTTCTCGGCTCTGTTAAGGAGAAGGCGAAGCGCATTATTCCTCCTTGTGGAGTCACAAAGATGAGTCCTACCCCCGATTTGATCATTGGCGTACTTTGTTTGTGCTTTTTCATGGAAGATGCTCCATCGAAATAAAGCTTCCAACGGGTATCACCACTGTCGATTGCGTCAAACGCATGTCTGTCTGGCAAATCGCAATTCAAAGGAGAATCGGCAGGTATGGGATACTCAGCAAGGAAGTCGGCGATGGCCTGGCCTTTTACTGCCCTGAGAGGTTGATATGTTATCGAAAATTCCATCAAGAGCAGGGCCCATTTAGCGAGCCGCCCTGTCAATATGGCTTTTGACATTAGATATTTGAGAGGGTCCACTTTTGAAATAAGACGGACTTCGTGCGCCAACGCATAGTGCCTAAGCTTTGTTATTGCGAAGATCAACGCCAGGCAGTATTTTTCAACGGGAGAGTAGTTGCTTTCTGCCCCCAGCATAACTCGACTTAAGTAGTAGAGTGCTCTTTCTTTCCCTTGATCGTTCTCTTGTGCCCATAATGCGCCTAAGGAACCTTCGAGGGCGGTTGTATAAAGAATGAGAGGCTTCCCCTTAACCGGAGCAGCCAACACCGGCGGGTTCTGCAGGTATTGCTTGATCTCATCCAGTGCGCCTTGGCATTTTTGATCCCAAACGAATGGGGTTCCCTTCTTCATCAGGTGACTATAAGGACGGCACTTTCCTGAAAGGTTGGCTATAAATCGTCGTATGTATGCGAGTTTCCCTTGGAGAGACCGCAGCTGTTTGAGAGTCCTTGGCGGAGGCATTTCCATGATCGCTTTAATCTTTGACGGATCTATTTCAATACCTCGGTGTCGAACAACGAATCCCAGGAATTTGCCCGAGGAAACCCCGAACGCACATTTAAGAGGATTCATCTTCAAGTTGTATTGCCGAAGGCGTTGAAATACAGTCTTCAGATGCTCGAGATGTTCCTCGTATGATTTGCTTTTAACCACGAGATCATCGATATAGCATTCAACGATTTCGTGTATAAGGTCGTCGAAGATCTTTGTCATGGCCCTCTGATAAGTAGCACCGGCGTTCTTCAAACCGAAGGGCATCACTTTATAACAAAATATACCAAGAGGAGTCCTGAAGGCTGTGTGCTTCTGGTCTTCTGGATGCATTTTTATCTGGTTATACCCCGATGAGCCGTCCATGAAGGAGAAAACTTCATGAGTGGATGTATTGTCTATCATCAGTTCAGTGACTGGCACTGGGAAATCATCCTTCGGGCAAGCTTTATTAAGATCCCGGAAGTCTACGCATATGCGCACTGTCCCATTTTTCTTCATCACTGGGACGATGTTGGCGATCCATTCAGGGTACTGAACTTCCTGGATGAAGCCAGAGTCGATTAACTTTTTGACTTCGGTATTTATGCTCATCTCAAGCTCGAGTCGCATTCTTCTCGGCGCCTGTTTGACTGGCTTGATGTTCGGGGATATTGCTAGTCTATGTACAGCAACTTCTGGATCTAGTCCCGGCATCTCGGAATAGTTCCATGCGAAGCAATCTTTATGCTGCACAAGGACGTCTTTTAACGCAGCCACCCTCTCTTCAGACAGCAGCTCGCTGACGAATGTCGGTCGCGGATCATTTATTGTCCCCAACTCGATTTTCTTGAGGTTATCTGCAGTAGTATGGATTCCATCTTCCAGCTCTTTTGGTGCTGGTGGAAATTCTGAGATTACCTCATCGCTGCCGTTTTCAAAGCACCAGGGAAGGTCATCCATGCTCTCGGGCTCTTCCCTTGATATCATTATCGCGTGACAAGTACGAATTCGCTTCCAATCCCAATGCAGAACTGGTTCTTCTTTCGTGGCCTTGGGCTCGTGCTTTTGTGGTGGTGCTACCCTCCAGTTGTCAGACAACGCGAATTTGCCAAGCTGATATTGGTCCTCAACCCAATTCTTAAAGGTGAAACAATCTTCAAGCGGATGCCCTACTACTCGATGGTAAGAGCAATAATTTGGGTTGGAGACTTCGCCCGCTTGCTCAGGGTGTTTAGACTCTGGCAGTGTAAGCATTTGATGTTTTAGAGCAAGATCAAGTATTTTCCTTGTTTTGTTCCGAGGAAATGAGTATGCTCGACCCATTTTCTTCATGAGGGCTAAGTCAATAACGCTCGACTCTCGGATGCGTGGCTTCTTAGCTCTGCTTTGTGGTTGTCGAGCGTCTTTCTTGCCTTTCGACTTGTTTTTGCTTTCGCGTCGAACCTCTTTTGTAGCAGGTTGACAAGGAGCGGCATTTTCATCCTTTACTGCCTGTTGAAGGAGGCTCTGTGTCTTGGCTTTCTCATAGATTGCCATTTCACGATTGTGATCATCTCGGGCTTTTTGACCCGCATTCCTTATAAGTTTGCCCATCTGGTCTTCAAATGATGGACTGGGCGGTTTTGCATCAGGAACTTTTGCTGGCTTAGGATTAGCGTCCTCCCATTGAGCGTCCGCCTCTTCATCGAAGTCATACATGACATAACAGCTGTTTACTAGTTCCCGTTTCTTTGACCGGATGTACCCAAGCCCTTTTGTTTCTATTCTCCCGTTAGGCAGTTTGCATTGAGTCCCGGGAATGTTCCAGACCTTGTCATAGAATTTGGCTTTTCTAACGGTCTGTGTGAAGGATATCCCCTGGCGTTTCAGCAATTTCTTCAAACCTCCGGTATAATATCTGGGAAGACGGATAGGCTGAAGCCTGTCGAGCGTGGGATCTGCGCCATGCCAAATTTCTTTTTCCACCTTGTTTTCTTCAGAACGGTAGAATAGGATTGCCTTCTCGCCTTTTCGTCCGGGAGGGATATAGAATGTCTGCAATTCTTCTACGCTGTTGGTGTCGAGTGCATCCAGTTCTTTGTAATGTTCAAGCGGCACCATGGTTATCTGCAGACTTCGCTCTTCATCAGCGGAAACCCGTATTGAAGGCCGAGCAGGGAATACAACATGAACTTCATCCTCTGAATCACTACCGAAGATCAATGAAGGAACGGATGGTCCTGGCCTGGTGGATTGAGATGGACCTGAATAAATTATATCCTCCTCCTCCTCGGTGTCACTGCCGAAGACAGGGATGGTGGCGTTAGTTTTGTTCTCCGGTTTGTGACACCTTTCCGTATCTTCGAAACTCGGTAAGAAGTATTTGGCATCTTCATACTTGCGAACTTCATTTACGGAAAACGGATTCAACTCTCCCGCCACTGTGTACTCAAGGCCATCCCTAGAATACTTCATGCACTGATGTTGTGTAGAAGGGATGATATTGTACTCGTGTAGCCATGGTCGGCCGAGCAGAGCATTGTAGCACGTCTTGGCGTCTATAACATGGAATTTGATGTCTGTGACGAGCAACCCGAAGCGTAGCGTCAATATCACAGATCCAAGAGTCTTTGAGGATTGAGAGTCGAAACCGGAGATAGTGATCTTGTCCCGGGCGAGGTGTTGGACGCTCATGCAAATTTCTTTTAACACCCGCACATTAAGTAGATTGACAGATGATCCGTTATCGACCAGGATTTTGCCTATCTTTATGTCATGGCAGTATCCTGAGACATAAAGGGGACGATTGTGTTCGCACGTCCCAAGGAGAAGGTCTTCATCGCCGAAAGCAACGTCGGCTGTGTGCACCTCTTCCAATTCATCCTTCATCTTTTGTTCGGCCAGGAAAGCTTGGAATTGGTCCGGATCTTGTAGGGCCTTAATCAAAGAATCCCTCGCCTCTTTTGATAGTAATAGGGCATCGAGAATGCTGAGTTGTGAAGGTAGCTTTCTCAGATGCGCCAAGACATTGTAATCCACTTTACTCCTCTTCGGCGAGTTCTTGGCGGTTAACTCTTCCGCAACTTGGTCATCCAAAGCGATGTCTTCAGAGACCTTCTCTTTCCCTTTGTCTTTCTTGTTTAAGGGTCCGAGATTCTTTTCGGGTAATGTTCGATTGCGTAGCTGTATATTTTCGCAAGCCTTCGGTTCTTCTTTTTTTCCCGAAGTGGATTCTTTGAAGAGGGGGCCAAGCTCTAGCTCCTCATCGGAATCGCTCCCAAATGTAGGCACTTGTGACCCGGCAGTGTTAACCATGTGACAATTGCTGGCAGTTCTTTCAAGCTCTTTGGTCGTGTTTCTTTGCTCCCGATGAATTTTACGCTTTTCCCGTTTAAAGCGTTGTCGATTAGCGACGTATCCTTGCCACCACTTATCGAAAGCTTTGCAATCTTGGGTGGAATGCGAGACCTTCTGATGATATAAGCAATAAGAGGGGTGCATTTCCACCATGCCAGTAACTTTTTCTTCAGAGGGTGGTAGATTCATGCCCATCGATATGGCCTTAGCAAACTTCTTTTTTATCTTGAATTGGCTTTTGTCAGCGGTGGAGGCATTTTGCTCCAGCGGGATCATTTCAGCTCCTTCCTCAAGTCGCTGGCGCTTGGCCCTTTCGAATATAGCCGTCTCGCGTTCTCGATCAGCTTTGCTTTTCAACCGAGCTTCATTAAGAAACGCGCTAATCATTTCAACTAATAACCCTGGGGCTCTTGATTCGGCATTTGCCCCCAGCGTTTCAGTGCCAGAAGTCCCTTCATCGTTCGTGGTCGAATGGGAGATCATATGACAGCTCGCCACATATTCCTCGGATTCATCCGATGAACTTTCTCCCTCATCTTCTTTTTGAAAGACGTGATCAAGGAAATCTTGGAGCATAATGGGAGTCTGCGCCTTTTGGTTGTACTCATCCAGTGCGTCGATTTGCTTTTGTAAGTCCGTGCGCTTGTCGCCAGGCTTCACGGGCTTCTTAGATTTCTTCTTCTTCTTTTTCGAAGATTTTGACGGCCGGCTATGAATGCTTGAACTACCACCATCGGTCTTCGGAGTCGGTCGTGGCTTCAACATCCCCTCAATAACCTGCGGTTCCAAGGGGTTCTTCCACTTGACCGCTGGACAGGTCTGAAGATCGTTTAGCATCCTCTTTGTCTTGGCTGACAATACGACCTCCCAAGGAGCTTCTTCAATGACGGAGCATGTTGCCCCCGGCGTGTTCGTCCCTTTAGAGGTGTGGGGCTGCGGGGGATTCACCTTCCATTTGTCAGATAGCGCAAATTTGCCCTGACGGTACTGGTTCTCAAGCCAATTCTTAAAAACGTAGCAATCCTCGATGGGGTGGCCTAGCACTCGATGGTAAGGGCAGTAATTGGGCTCGTTGACGTCGTTCGGTTGCAACGGACGTTTTGGATCTAGCAGATTTATGAGTCTGTTGCGCAACGCCAGCTCGAATAGCCTCCTCGTTTTATCGCGGGGGAAGGAGTAAGGACGTCCCATCCTGTCCTCAAGGGGTACGTATGGGCGCGTATTGTTTGGACGAGCAATCGGTTTCGAGTCGCTCGGTTGTTGTTGGGCATTAGCGACAATGATCGCTTTTCCCTTTCCTTTGTCGTTCCGGGAGTCCGGCTTCGGGAGAGGGGGTTTATGGCCCATCTGATCCATCTGCGCTAGTTTGTCGATCAAAGCCTGGAAGGTAGTCGGCTTGAAGAACATCATGAACTGCGAGATGGTTGCTTGTGGATCAAGTGTTCCAACAAACATTCCCACCGCTGGAGCTTCTTCTATGAGCTGTTCGCACTTCGACCATAGATTTCGCCACCGTATAGCGTACTGAACCCATGTCTCGCCGGGTTTTACCCTGGCATTGATCAGTGCCGTCATCGGGGTACGCTCTCTGGCACTTGCAAAACGTTGGGTGAAGAGCAGCTCCATCTCCGCAAAGGTTTTAATAGAGTCATTGGGAAGCTCAGAATACCATTCAAACGCCGTGTCTGATAAGCTTCCAACAAACTGGCGAAGCAACAACTTGTCGTCGCCGCCGGTATTACCGCAAAGCGCCCTGAACTGGGCAACATGTTGATGGGGATTGCCGGTCCCTTTGTAAACATGAAACTTGGGAATCGTGTAACCCGGCGGGTACTTGATTTGGTCATACCAGCCCGGATATGGCCGCCCCGTTTTTACGATCTGACCGGCTGCTTCAGTCGCCTGATGCACCCGTATTTGTTGGGCAATATATTCATCCAAATCAGCTTTTGATATGGTATCCTCTTTAGCTGCGGATAGAGCCGGTGGAGGATTCGATGTCTCTCCCCTATCATCTTCAAGAATGATCGGGGGATCCCCAGCAGGTGGATCTTGTTGAATCATCATACCCACCATATCCTGGAACAGGAGGGCCATTTTCTTTATGTTGGCTGCCTGTTCCGCAGCCTCTTTATCTTTCTTCTCTAGCACGCGCCGGAGGAATTCGGCGTCCGTTTCTTGTTCTTGACGTTCTTCTGAGGATGTTTCCGGGGTTTCTTTCGGCCCAGTGAGTGCAGCCATTGTGGTCATCATCTCCTGGAGCTTTTGTTGCTGCTCCTGAGCCTTGGTCACTGATCGGGTGAGCGGTCGGTGACCCGTAGAAGTACGGCTTTCTTCCTTTCCAGAAGCCATATAAACCGTATGAACAATTATGCCCCCTGACTTGGGGCGTTTAGGTTCACCGCTTTCAAACTTTGCCGCTGACGCGGGAGCTTTCTCTGGCCTCCTTCTTTTGTGGGCCATCGAGGTTAAAGGAGCCGTTGGAGTGGGCATCCTAGCAACTGTCACCCCCTGCTGTTTAATGGGGCAGTTTTTGTTATTTTCCACCTTCGCCTTTTTCTGGTGACGCAAGTGGTCTGGATCGATCACGGAGTCTTGAACCCTCCGCCATACTTTATAAACTTTTGAGGATAGCCGTTGAGGGGGCTGTTCTTGTTTTGTTTCTGGAACTCTCTCCGCAGGTGGAGGAGATCTTTTCAAGGTAGCGGTTGGAGAGTTCTTACGCACTTTCCTCAGTAGTTCAAAGCTGTTCCCAGTTGGAACAGCAGCGTTGACTTCCGCCATTGGAGCGGGTGGAGTTATCCCTGAGGGGGAGTTGCCCCCTGCTTTCCTCACTCGTCGCCAATGGCGACGTCGCGCACGACGAGCCGTTGGGACCGGCTCGGAAATCGAGATGGTTTCTTGTTGCCCCCTGTTTGAGTGTGGGGTAACTGCCGATGTCAGCCTATCGAAGACCGATGCCTTTTAACCAGCTGGGGGAGGATTGGGAGCCGTCAATCTTGTGAAGACCGACTCTCTGATGGGAGAAGCCGCTTTAACAACTTCCAAAGCAGCGGCCGTTGCCCTCTTTGGGACGGCCACTTTATAGTTCTGACATAGCCTGGTGAAAACGGAGGCTGTCGGTTTAGTAGCGGGCGACCCTTTGACAGGGGTCGTGGTAGCAGTGAGCCGGTCGAACACCGACTTCTTGTTCGCTTCCGGTGCGGATATCGGCAGAGAGAAGCTTGTAGGTGGGACCATGGTCCCGAAAAACAGGCCGGTGGTGGCCTGGGTCACCTGCTCTACCGGCAGAGCAAGGAAAGAGGCCGCTTGGGGCCCATATGTTACACCTCTCGGTGAGGTGGAGCGTCCGTTGCAGTGGTGCTTCGCGCATTTGGTGCAGTGAGAATCCATGGATGCTTGAGTTCTGCGCCAGACAAAAGACCAAATCTCAGCAACTTGAAATCCGTAGGCAACCATTTAACAAACCGCGATTGGTTCGCGAAGACGACACACGAAGTGTGGAGTGGAAAGAGGAAAAGGTCCCACCGGGCGTGCCAGAATCTGTTCCCCTCCGAACGGCGGCCTGGACTTTCGCGTCCGTGCCTGAGGTTCGGGGCAGATGCTATTTGGTTTTATCCGTCTACCTCTCCGAAAATGCCAAGTTGATTTATGGCATTTTACATCGGAGGTTTAGATGGATGCGACCGATGTAGCAGATTTCGTCAGATTCCCCCTCAGGATGAGGGGTTTTTGATTATGGGGATGCTCTTCCCTGCAGGCGCAAGCCCCTGCAGTTAATTACGCTACCGCATCGCGGTAACAACTTTCTCCTTCTCCAGAATTTCACTTCGTGTCGTGTGTGTTTGTTTTGTTTATGGTTGCCCGTGGATTGTATACGGAGACTGAGTAATGCCGTCGTCCGTAGGACGTGGATTAGTCCAAATCCGTATTTACTTAGATTTGGGTTTGGTGTTTTCAGTTTAAGGATGCATTAGTCGCGTTGCGGCTAAGATCAACTTAAACTTTCGTCAAGGATACGTTAGTCCTGTTTTAGACTAAGATCAACTCAACGTAGTGATTAATTTAATGTATGGCCATCGGGACTCGTCACCTCTCTGACGTCGTTGAAGGATTACAACGATGGATATCAAAAGAGTTCGGAGATGTACCCTCGAACCAGAGTTGATTGGGAGTTTTATAATCCATTTGAATATTTAAGGATACGTTAGCCGTGTTTGAGGCTAAGATCAACTTAAACGTTTGTTAAGGATACGTTAGTCCAGTTTAAGACTAAGATCAACTTAACGGGACCGTTTAGATCCGATAAAAGAGCATTTGGGCTCTATTGCGCCAGTTTAGGGACGTGGTGGTCCGATGTTAGTTTAGGGACGTCTCGGTCCGATGTTAGTTTAGGGACGTTTCGGTCCGATATTAGTTTAGGGACGTTTCGGTCCAATATTAGTTTAGGGACGTTTCGGTCCACGAGTTTAAGGACCCCGCAGTCCATATGGGTGTGTGGTCGTTGGGACCCGTCACCTCTTTGACGTCGTTGAGGAATTACAACGATAGATGTCAAAGGAGTTCGGAGATGTACCCTCGAACCAGTCGTAGATTGATTTAGGAGAGCCATTTTGCTCAGTCAATTTAATTTAAGGACTTATGGCCACGATTGGGCTAAGTCTATTGCTCTTGCATTTCTTTTGCTTTTATTTGGGCTTTGCCCAATAGGGATGCAGAGCATCAATTTTATTTGGGCCCAGCCCTTTTATTGCTTTGCAATTTATTCTGACCTGCTAGGTCTTTTTAACTTGGGCCTAGCCCTTCAAATAATGCATTGCATTTGTGCAAAGCACCAAGAATCTTTTAGATTCAGGAAAAGAAGTGCATGGCACTTTTTAATTTCTTGATCTAAATTTAGATCAAAGAAAAGAAAAGAAAGAAATCTTTTCTTTCTTTCTGTTTCAGAGAACTAGAGGTTCATAGCAAGTGCAAGGCACTATTTATTATTTTTATTTATTTATTTATCTGAGAACCAGAGGTTCATAACAAGTGCAAGGCACTATTTTTATTATTTTTATTTATTTCTCTTTTTTTTTTTAAATCCTTTGTTCTTCAGAGATTTTTCTCTTAAAAAAAAGGGTTTTTACCTTTCTTTTTTTTTGTTCTTGAATAATCTCCAAGAGTTCTCTTTTCTTTTTTTTTTTGGCTAGAAGTCGATTATCCAAGTTGATGCCCATCGAATGAGGTCTGGGGTCCTATTTATAGTGCTCACAAATTTGTTGAATTTGTTAACAAGATCTTTTCTGAGTGATTTTGGGAATTTTCCCACCGCTGGATCTTTGATCCAAAGGCAGAAGAAAATCTTCTGGTTTTGGAAAGAACAGAAAAGATTTCATTAAATTTTCATTCTGTTTCTGCGCAACTCCCCAATGAATGACACGTGTCGCGCAGTGGAAGGCTTGCGCAACAGTGCTTGCGCAACTGCGCAGACACGTGTCGCGCAGCGGTGAACTTGCGCAACAGTGCTTGCGCAACTGCGCAGACACGTGTCGCGCAGCGGTGCGCTTGCGCAACTGCGCAGACACGTGTCGTACTGTGGACCGCTTGCGCATTGCGCAATGCACGGAATTCGAAGCGTTGCTTCAGAAAATTTGAATTTTCAAAATTCAAATGAGCCTTGCTCAGATTGGGGGAACAGTAGGTATATCGAGACAGGGCATCGATATACCAGAGTAGACTAGCGTATACGCTTCTCGACCCATGAGATGGGCGATGGATGATCCCATATCCATTAGTGTTTGACATCAGAGATAGTATACAGGTGCTCAGTGATGACTGGGTACACTGGACGGACTCGCCGAGAACTCCCAGATGGTATTATACCTCACGTCAGATAGCAGTTCTCTGGTGACACTTGTGCAGGTTAGTCTGTAGACCCGAGATCGTCATAGAGTCTTGTGTGATTCCCACTGTGCTTTGATTTCCACCTTACCATATCTATGAGGGCGTGCAAAACGGTGGTTTTTGGGTACAGTCCCGAGTCACATGGAGGCAATGAGCGATAGGAGGGGTTTCGTCTCTCCCGGTATTGGGGGTTGATGTTGCGTTGTGCTCGATTGGCCATAACAGGGAAGTCCCTGGCCAGGGCTGATATAAAGATTTACTAGTAAGTGTTACCAGTAGTTTCTCAACCCGTTATGAGCCTCACATCGGCACGACTTATAGGTTAGTGGGGTCTGACGATTACCACCCCTAGACTTGATATGCGACATATCAGACGAGGAGACCGGACTGTACGGGAAGTGTTATCGGCAGGCTTTTACAGGAGTTGGAGCGGGCTTGCTTGCTGATCTTCTGATCGCTCAATACCCGGGTGGCCGTTACGTCCAGCTAGTACCGCTGACGGCTTGTGGGTGCTTGATGTGATCATCACCTACTGCCAGCGTATTGACGAGTCTTTAGAGTCCTACACAGAGGTTTTACTGGCTCAGGCAAAATGAAATAGGAGCGCATATGTGATATGTGCGGGACCGAGAATAATGCGTGTATGTGATACCGTATTCTATTCTCGCGACTTTTTGTATCGGTCGGTTATATATGATATAGCCGGGTTATCGAATCAAGTGTTAATTCGATAGGTCGATACAATGGATGTTAGTCGGTTATATGAGATATGACCGGATTATTAAGTCAAGTGTTGATTTAATAATTTAGTGTATAATTGTATATTAGATATACTAGTTTACATTAACTAACACTTGTTCACTTAAGGATTTTTCTTACATGTGCACAACTTTAATATATATGTGATATATATTAAAAATGTGTTTTCTTTTTGTATCATGGTTGATGATACACATGACTTGGGTGTATGAGAATTACACCATGCTATTTATTATATTGGGTTTTAATATTTAAAGTAATTACAAAATTAGTGGAGGATTAGCAAAATGCATGAAGCTTGTGGAAGCTTGTGGATGCATTGACTAAGTCCACTAAGTTTGTTTTTACTATGGATATTTGTTAACCCAATCATAAAGATTAGCCATGGTTATGTCTTTACATGAGTTAGTATATGATACTCACTCACCATGGTTAGCTTTCTCACTTGATCATTATCTCTTCTCATTTTATTTTCTTCATCTTCTTCCTTGAGCTAAAAAGCTCACTAGGGTTTGATCCAAAGTGAGAAACATTGTGAGAAACTAAATTCTAAAGTGAATCCACTTCCTATTTCTCCAGCCTCTACTAGACTAGCACTTTAGTTTAGGGTGTTTGCTTCACTAATTCTCTAGTTAGTGAAGTAGAAGCTTGAGTTGGCATCCCCTCGACGTAAATCATCTTCGGCCTCGAAGACTTCAAGCAAGGACGCTCCTTTAGCCTCGTGAAGCCATGCAAGGGTCCGGGAGAACCACGATCGCAGCGAAGGGACCTCAACAAGGAGCTAAAGAAGTGAAGGACCGATCTACAAAGGTTGTATTTCGTATTCACTTAGTCATAGATGCTATTTACTTGCATGTGAAACCCTAATTTTCTAGCAAAGATCTTGTTTAGGGTTGTTAGGCACGGCTAAAATTTTAATCGGGCATGGTTGATGTTTTCTTAACCCTTGTTAGAGTGCCTAGTAACCTTACACAAAGGTTGTAATCCTAAACTCTTAGAAGTAAAGTTGTTTACATGCAAAGTTAACCCTAATTCTCTAGTTCGATTACTTGGTTGGTTTGTTTAGCACCCCAAAAATTTTAATATAGCATGTTTGATGCTTGCCAAAACCTTGCTAAGGTGCTAAGCTAACCCTACAGTGGTATCAGAGCCAAGCTAGAGTATTAGGCATTGTCTAGACGAAGTTAGATGTCCGATAAAACTCCGAAAACCCTAAATTTCCCGCTTTCTAGAAATTTTTCAAAAAGTTGAAATTTTACATGTTAAAAATATTCAGAAAAACATGCAGGGAATTCTATAGGCACACCTGAAGAACGAAACCCTAACTCGTCTAAGTGACCGCGGATCCGCGGCCAAAACCTGGTTTTGGGGGCAGATCCGCGGCACCACTTAAGAGGCTTGGGTCGGACCTTCTGCTGTTGGTCCGTAGGTACTGTGGTATGTCTCTGGTTAATTTTAACTGTGCTCAAATGTTGATCTCTCTGGGAATTTTTTGGGAATTCGTTGAATCTATTGAATTATCTAACTTCGCTTAGTTATCTGTGATGATTATGTGTTGCTGTGATATGTTATATTGGATCGTCGTGTATTGAATAGCCGGGGGTTTTATGTGAGATGAGAGTTTTTATTTTCTTTAATGTAAAATTCATTTGTATGTAATATTCTTTTATTGGGGCACTTCCGGGTTGAGGATGATGTCACCATTGTACATTATTTACTTTTCTGCATTAGGATAGACTCAAGCTGGGGAGCACAAGTAACCGGGTTCTAGGGTCCAGTAGGAGACCATCTCGAGGAGTCGAGACCGGGTCTCCTAACCCTAGAATTGGCAGGGTTACTTGCCGCTCTCGTAAGGGTATAGGGATGTGGGTTTGGCTATTCATCGCGGCCGTGGAATCCGTGTTTTATAAAGGCTCAAAATAAAACACAAACGTCCTAATATATCTAATATTTCATATGTTGACTTCTGCTGCTGATATACTGTGATGTGATCATTTTATATGCGTGAGACGAATGCTTATACAATATATATGATATATAAATATTACATCTTTCGTTTCTTCTGTGATGCTTAGGAAGCTTAAATGATGGGATTTTATTTATGAGATTAATGGAAAGAAAAGAAACCTAAAAGATGTTGTAGAATCAAATTTTATAAAAAAGGTAGCTCTAGTTTTTGCTTTGCATAGCGATATTCCTTGTAGAATATCCAGCACCTTATTCGATAAGGAAATAGCCGAGATCCCTTCACCGGGAGTGACCTCTTTAGCAAAACTGGCAGATGCTACAAACCCACGGTTTAGTTTTTGATTGCTTCTTGCTTTGCACAGCGATATTTATGAAATATTCTGCACCTTATTCGATGAGGAAAGAGCCGAGATCCCTTCACCGGGAGTGACCACTTTAGCGAAACTAGAAAAGCCTCAAAAACACTCCTTTTCAAAATCACTTGTCTCTACAACGATATCAAGTTCATTTCGCAAAAGGTTTTCTAAAAAACCTGTCGTAGCCCTCCGACATTTCAGATAAGTAATATTTAGTATTCGTGTTGCGTTTATTGGGTTTCGTCAAGGCGTAGTGTGCGGTAGCTACTTACTACTTATCTGTAGCATACGATGCGATTGGATTAGGGTAGTCGTACGGCTTTGTTGGCTTTCGTCAAGGGTCGTGCGGGTGGGTTTAATTCAATCATGAAATGTACGGGTTGAACTTGACTAACGGACTATGGCTTTTTTGCTTTCGTCAAGGTCATAGCACGTTAGGGGTAAAAGCATTATCGGGAATTTCAAGTGTTGAAATTTGCAATGAGATTGCATACGTGCTATGAGATAGTTGGGTCCCGATACCCACTGCGAGTAAGAATTACTCCTGGGAGAGTTTTACACAGGACAATTAGCCGATAAGTAGGTGTCTAGAAAGGTGTTAATGGGGTAATGCCTCTGGGAAAATGAGGTTTATTTTAATTAGGTCCGTGCGAAAGCACGGGGAACCTCCCTCAAAGTACCAACACTGGCCTGGCCGAAAGATTGGCGAACTTGTAAAGGTGTAATTAATCCCGGCTAGTCTTACCTTTTTTGGATTTGAAGGAAGATTTGATAAAACCAGTGGGAGCCATCCTGATTAAGATAAGATAATAACCAATATAATCTCGCAAGAGCGCATGCTAAAGTGTTTTCTTCTCTCTCTCTCCAGGTAGAGACCATGTCAGGCCTTAATCAAGATAATAATATGGATGTATTGACCGAACCCGCTTATTATACTGAGCAGGGGAACATTGGTTCCGTTCTTTCTTATAATTGTTATAAGACTGAACAGGAAATAGGGGAATACCAGAATTCATAAGCCACCCAAATGAAGAATAAACATGATAATTTATCTTCTTCAAATGTGTTAGTTACCGAGAACTGTTTCTCAGTTCACTCTACGTCCTGGGCATTAGATACCGGATCAGGATCCCACATATGCAATATATTGCATGGGCTATAGAAAGGTAGAGAACTGGGAATGGGTGATCATTCCGTAAGAGTAAGGAATGGTGCAAATGTTGCAGCCAAAGCAGTTGGCGAATATCACCTTGTATTACCATGTGGTAATACATTGATTCTGAACGAATGCTATTACATACCGAGCATGATATGCAACATTATATCAGTTTCTTTATTAAGTAAAGAAGGATATAATTTTGTAGTACAGGATAATATTATGAACATCTTCCTGAATCAAAAGTTGATTGGATCAAGCTCGTTAAATAATGGCATATACATTCTAAATCAAAACACAGTTCTTGATATACAGAACACACACAAGAGGAAAAGTTCAGAAATGAACGAATCCTTCTTGTGGCATTGTAGACTTGGTCATATCAATGCGACACGACTTGCTAAGTTACATAAAGATGGTTATTTAAATACGTTCGAATTATCATCTTATGAAACTTGCCATTCATGTCTCAAAGGTAAAATGACCAAAACTCCGTTTAGTGGACACGGAGAAAGAGTTACAGAACTCTTAGGACTTATACATAGTGATGTATGCGGTCCCATGTCTACACATGCCAGGAATGGTTCCTCGTATTTCATTACATTCACTGACGATCTCTCAAGATACGGACATGTGTTCCTGTTGAAACACAAGTCTAAAGCTTTTGAGAAATTCAAAGAATATAAACACGAAGTCGAGAACCGAACGGGTAAAAGTATTAAGACACTTCGATCTGATCGAGGAGGAGAATACTTGAGCAATGAGTTCCTGGACTATCTAAAAGAGAATAGGATTCTCTCTCAGCTTACTCCTCCTTATACACCATAGCACAATGGTATATCGAAGCGGAGGAATCGCACCCTAATAGATATGGTGCGCTCTATGATGAGCACTGCTGAGTTGCCTATTTCCTTTTGGAGGTATGCGCTTGAGACAGTCATACACCTATTGAATATGGTCCCTACCAAATCAGTGCCTACCACTCCATATGAGATATGAAAGGGGAAGAGACCAAGTCTTAATTATATTAAGATATGGGGTTGTCCGGCCTATGTCAAAAGGCACAATCCAGATAAACTTGAGGCAAGGTCTGTCCTGTGCAAGTTTGAAGGATATCCCAAAAACTCACAAGGGTATGTCTTCTACCACACCGAAGAACAAAAAGTGTTTGTTTCTCGGCATGCCACCTTTTTGGAAAAGGAATTTCTTGAAAAAGAAATTAATGGCAAGGAGGTAGAACTGGAAGAAGTTCCAGCTACACAAACTGCAACAGAAGATTTGGTAGAACCAGAGGATTCAGTAAGTCCCGACGAAACCCCGCCTCTACGCCAATCTAGTAGGGTTCCTCATCCACCTGAGAGATACTACGGTTTTCTCATCGATGGTGGGAGCGAGGATTGCATCATGGAAGATGATGACCCGACTAGTTTCGAGCAGGCCATCACGAGTGGTGACTCTGTGAAATGGCTGGATGCAATGCGATCTAAAATGGAATCTATGTACACCAACAAAGTATGGACTTTGGAAGTTGCTCCTGAAGGGGTAAAACCCATTGGGAGCAAATGGATTTTTAAGAAGAAACTTGGTGTAGATGGAAAAGTTGAGACTTTCAAAGCTAGACTTGTTGCAAAGGGTTTTCGCCAACGACCAGGTGTGGATTATGACGAAACCTTTTCTCCGGTGGCTATGCTTAAGTCCATCCGGATCCTACTTGCTATTGCTGCATTCCATGACTACGAAATCTGGCAAATGATGTTAAGACCGCCTTTCTAAATGGTGATTTAGAGGAGTGTGTGTACATGACTCAGCCAGAGGGCTTCGTAGACAGTGGGAGAAGCGGAAAGGTGTGCAAGCTGCTTAAATCCATCTACGGGTTAAAGCAAGCATCGCGGAGTTGGAACATCTGTTTTGATGTTGTAGTCAAAGAGTTTGACTTCATCAAAAACGTAGATGAACCTTGTATATACAAGAAGATGGCAGAGAGTAAGGTTGTCTTCCTCGTATTGTACGTGGATGACATACTCTTGATAGGAAATGATGTTCTTATGCTGCACTCGGTCAAGCTCTTCTTATCACATAGATTCTCAATGAAAGATCTAGATGATGCCTCCTACATTTTGGGAATCAAGATCTATAGAGATAGATCTAGACGGATACTGGGATTGTCCCAATCCAGGTACATTGACACCATACTAAAGAGGTTTAGTATGGAAGAATCCAAGCGTGGGAACTTACCCACGATCTTTGGACTCACTCTCTCCAAAGAGATTTCTCCTAAGACTGATTTGGAGAGAACTCGCATGCAAGGGATATCCTATGCTTCGGCAGTAGGCTCTATTATGTACGCGATGCTATGTATCAGACCCGATGTAGCATACTCATTAAGTGTAGTGAGTAGGTATCAAGCAGATCCAGGAGAGGATCACTGGACAGCTGTGAAGAACATTCTCAAGTACTTGAGAAGGACTAAGAAGATGTTCTTGGTGTATGGTAACGGAGAACTCCAAGTGGAGTCCTTTACCGATTTGAGCTTCCAGAGTGATAAGGACGACTCTAAGTCGCACTCGGGTTTTGTATTTACCTTCAATAGAGGGGCGGTGTGTTGGAAGAGTTCCAAACAGGAAACCGTGGCAGACTCGACGATGGAGGGTGAATACATCGCTGCTAACGATGCTGCCAAAGAGGCTTTCTGGATAAAGAAGTTCATCGCTGAACTTGGTGTAGTTCTGTCCATTGAGCATCCAATACCTCTGTATTATGATAACAATGGAGCTGTGGCTTTAGCCAAGGAACCCAAGTCCCATCAGCAATCTAGGCATATTCTGTGGCGGTATCACCTGATCCGGGAGATAGTTGATCGCTGGGAGATCGAGGCCAGGAGAGTTGATACGAAGGACAACACTGTGGATCCACTAACGAAGGCCATACCCCAGATACATTTTGATGGACTCTTCGGGTTGTTGGGTATGAGATACTACAACAGCTGGCCTTAGTATAAGTGAGAGATTGTTAGTTATATATATGCCCTAGAGGCCATTGTTGTACATATGATGTATATTATAATGGATGCTTTGATATATATAGAGAGGACTTTCTTGCTCGACATGATAGTATGCTATCTGGTTTCACTTTTTCTTAACATATTGACTTGTATTAGTTTACTGTCTTGCTCTCACATGTTGATAAAGCCCTTAGGATATGTACTCGACTACTAGGACTATGATGAGATCATACTAGTGGGGCCAGGGTAATCCACGAGTACATCCTATAACTGTTCCTAGTCGAGGGTGTATCGAGACAGGGCATCGATACTCCAGAGTAGACTAGCGTACACGCATTTTG
This sequence comes from Agapanthus africanus, assembly GCA_030015575.1. NCBI lineage: Eukaryota > Viridiplantae > Streptophyta > Magnoliopsida > Asparagales > Amaryllidaceae > Agapanthus > Agapanthus africanus. The sequence goes on from JASDDO010000001.1 coordinate 147,035,558, forward strand.
ACCCATATGATGGGCGATAGATGATCCCATATCCATTGGTGTTGGACATCAAAGATGGTGTACGGGTGCTCAGTGGAGACTGGGTACACTGGACGGACTCGCCGAGAACTCCCAGATGGTATTATACCTCACGTCAGATGGCAGTTCTCTGGTGACACTGGTACAGGGTAGTCTGTAGAGCCGAGATCGTCATAGAGTCTTGTGTGATTCCCACTGTGCTTTGATTTCCACTTTACCACGTCCAAGAGGGCGTGCAAAACGGTGGCTTTTGGGTATAGTCCCGAATCACATGGAGGCAATGAGCGATAGGACGGGTTTCGTCATTCCCGGTATAGGGAGTTGATGTTGTGCTGTGTTCGATTGGCTATAACTGGAAGTCCCTGGCCAGGGCAGATATTGAGTACTAATAGTAAGTGTTATCAGTAGGTTCTCGACCTGTTATGAGCCTCACATCGACACGACTTATCGGTTACTGGGGTCTGACGTATACCACCCCTAGACTAGATATGCAACATATCAGACGAAGAGACCGGACTGTACGGTAGTGTTACTGATTGGATTCACAGGAGAATGTACAGGCTTGCTTGTTGATCTTCTGATCGTTCAATACACGGGTGGCTGTTACGTTTAGCTGATCGCTTGCAGCTTGTGGGTGTTTGATATGATCATCACCTACTGCCGGCGTATTGACGATTCTTTAGAGTCCTACACAGAGATTTTCTGGCTCAGGCAAAACGGAGTAAGGGCACATATGCGATATGTGCGGGACTGAGACTAATACGATATGAGATACTGTATTCCATTCTCGCGATATTTGATATCGGCCGGGTATATGTGATATAGCCGGGTCATCGGATCAAGTGTTGATTCGATGAATGGTACTTATTATGTTAGCCGGTTATATGTAATATAGCCGGGTTATCGGATCAAGTGTTAATTCGATAATTTAATGTATAATTATATATGAGATATATTACGTTATATTAACTAATATAAACTCGCTTTATTAATTCTTTTTCTCACTTGGATAATACATTGATGTATATGCGATATATGTTAATTGTATTATTTTCTTTTGTTACATTATATATTATATATGTGATATATAATATTGTAACGTGCTAGGTTAAAATTGCAACTAGAGTTTATGAGACTTGAACCATGCTAGGGTTAGATTAGGGTTTATAATTATTATTAAGGAAATAAAAATAATGGTGGAATTATCCATGGTTGATATTTTGATGGAAGCTTGTAGGCTTCTTTGACTTTGTCCACCATTTTTGTCTTCCTTAAGATATTTGTTGACCTAACTCTAATCATAGCAAATGGTTAAGTCTCTACAAGGGTTAAGGATGTTATCTTTAACCCATGGTTGCAATTCTAACCACACAATAATTCATTATTCATCACAAAAGCTTTCTTCTTCTTCCTCCTCCTTTGAAAAAGCTTTCTAGCATTTTGTGTTGTGATGATTTAAAGTGAGAAATTGAAAACAAAAGAGAGCAAAATTCCTACTTCATCATCCTCATCTATTCTAGCCACTTAGATTAGGGTGTTCACTTCACTAATACTTAATTAGAGAAGTGAGAGCTTGGTTTTGAGATTCTTCAAAGTAGATCATTTTCGAAAAGGAAGACTTCAAGCAAGATGCCTCATTCACCTCATAGATCCTCTCTAGAGTCCGGGTTCATGATGATCGCAGCGAAGGGACCTCAACACGGAGCTTATGAAGCGAAGGAACGGACTACAAAGGTTGTAATCCCAAACTCTTAGAAGTAAAGTTGTTTACATGAAAAGTTAACCCTAATTCTCTAGTTCGATTACTTGGTTGGTTTGTTTAGCACCCCAAAAATTTTAATATAGCATGTTTGATACTTGCCAAAACCTTGCTAAGGTGCTAAGCTAACCCTACAGCCATGAGCACCCGAGTGGATACTTTAGGAAACGGGGTTCTCCTATAGTCACTTGGTCGGGGCTATGGGGCATGGCTATCTAGCAGTGTTACCCGGCGAGTGTTCGCGTACTATAGGAGATTGCGACGGAGTTTTGATCCGAATCGAAACTCCGTGGCAATCTATCAAAAAAGACTAAATTGCTAGATTTACAAAACACTAACTAGTTTTCACAAAACTAATTATTGTGGATTCCAAATATTGTATCACATATCAATACAATCTAGACGATTTTAAATATTTCGATCGAATTATCAAACACCCACAAATCCCAAAGTCCTCAACAACTTGAGCCTCGGAAAAAATACCCAGAAAGTGCCAAATATCACTATGGAGCAGCAAATAAAAAATGGGTCAGCAGCTCAATAAATGTTGCCGCGCAACCGTGGCTAAACCCTAGGTTAGGCCGCGGTTCCGCGGCCAAATGGTAGAGTTTGGCCCTTGAATTTCTTGGGGCTCCATTATATATCCTGCATGATTTTCTGTATATTTTTAATCTTAATAATTACAACTTTTGGAAAAATTTCCAGAAACTAGGAATTTGACGGGTTTTGAAGTTCGATCGAACACTTTAATGTCGTCTAGGCCACTCCTAATGCTCTAGCTTGGATCTGATACCATGAAAGTATGTGTTTGCACCACTACTAGGTTTTAAGAAGCATCGAGTATACAATTTTAAAAAATCTAGTGTGCTAATGCATGCCATAATAGAATCGAACTAGAGAATTAGGGTTTAAAAGCTAGTAAACAAACCTTACACTAAGTGAAAAGAGAATACAACCTTTGTAGACCGATCCTTCACTTCTAAAGCTCTAAGTAGTAGTCCCTAGAACTCTTCATAGGCTTCACTTGGCGAAAGGAACGAGCTTACTTAAGGATCTTCGAGGCCGAAGATGATCCATCTTGAAGAATCTCTAACTCAAGTTACCTCTTCACTAATTAAGGAATTAGTGAAGGCAACAACCTATACTAAAGGGCTAATTTGGTATAGATTGATGAAGTATGAATTTTGCTTACTTTAGAATTCTTTTTCTCTTTATCTTTTTCGCTCTAGAATTTTCAAGAGAAGGAAGAAGATGAAGCTTGTATAGAACTTGGGTGAGGAAAATATCTCAAAAATATATGTAGAGACTTAACCATGGGCTAAGAATAATGGTTAGGTTATAAAATATCTCAAGTAAAATAAAATTAGTGGAATGAATCATAGCTTCTACATGCTTCTATAAGCATCCAATCCATGCTCATTATCCACTTAATTTTGGATTTACTTTAAATAATAAAACCCAACATTATCCTTGGCTTGGTGTGAGTCTCATACACCCATGTCCATTGTATCATCTAGCATGACACAATAGTATATGTAATATATATACACAAATATATATATATATACAAATATATATATATAGACACACACACGCGCACACACACACATATATATATATATATATCATATAATTATATATATCAACATATATATATATATATATATCCAAGAGAAGAAAATCTTTAGTGAGCATTATATTAGTTAATATATATTTATATATCAAATATATTAATATATATCAAATTATTAAATCAACACTTGATTCAATAATCCGGCTATATCAGATATAACCGACTAATATCATTTATATGTATATCAATTTATCGAATCAACACTTAATTCAATAACCCGGTTATATCACATATCGCCAACCGATATTATATATCACGAGATTAGAATACAGTATCACATACACGTATTTAATTAAGGTCCCGCAATATCCTATATGTGCCCTACTTCGTTTCGCTTGAGCTAGGAAACCTCTGTGTGGGACTCTAAAGACTCGTCAATACGCTAGCAGTAGGTAATGATCACATCAGTTACCCACAAGCCGTCAGCGGTACTAGCTGGACGTAACAGCTACCCAGGTATTGAGCGAATAGAAGATCAACAAGCAAGATTTTCCAAACTCCCATGAAGCCTATAAATAACACTACCGTACAGTCTGGTCTCTTCGTCTGATATGTCGCATATCAATTCTATGGGTGGCATTGTCATACCACAGTAACTTGATAAGTCATGCCGATGTATGGTCTATAACCATTCGAGAAACTACTAATAACTCTTACCAGTAAATCTCATCATCCCTGGCCAGGAACTTACTGTTATAGCCAATCGAGCATAGCGCAACATCAACTCCCAATACCGAAAGAGACGAAACCCCTCCTATCGCTCATTGCCTCCATGTGAATCGGGACTGTACCCAAAATCCATCTGTTTGCACTGCTCCTTTGAGCCGTGGTAGGGAGGAAATCAAAGCACAGTGGCAACCGCACAAGAATCTATGACGATCTCGGGTCTATAGATTAACATGTAAAAGTATAACCAGAGAATTGCTATCTGACGATAGGTATAGTACCATCTAGGAGTTCTCGGCGAGTCATGTTCGGTGTACCCATTCTGTAATGAGCACCTGTATACAATCTCTGATGTCAAACACCAATGGCTATGGGATCAACCATCGCCCCATACAGGGTCAAGAAACGTACACACTAGTCTACTCCGGTATATCGATGCCCTGTCTCGATACTCTCTCGACTAGGAACAATTAAAGGATGTACTTGTGGACTACCCTGGCCCCACTAGTATGATTTGCATCATAGTCCTGGTAGTCAAGTACATATCCTAAGGGCTTTATCAACATGTATCAGAGAAACAGTATAATAATACAAGTATACATGTTAAGATAAAGATCAACCAGATAACATACTATCATGTCGAGCAAGAAATTCCTATATGTGTGTGTGTGTGTGTGTGTCCAAGTATCCACTATAATATACAATCATGTACATAATGGCCTCTAGGACATACATATGCCTAACAATAATAGCCATTCCAGATCACAGATCACAAATCACAGCACAAGTAACACAGATGAATATATTGGATATACTAGGATTTCTGTGTTTCGTTTTAGCCTCTAACGAAAAACGAATTTCACGGTCGTGATGAATAGCCAAACCCTCATCATAGACCCCTACGGGTGCGGAAAATTATCCGCCCAATTCCCGAAGTGAAGCAACATCCCTCAATGAAATGAGTAGGCCACTCGGTACTTCAATAACCTTGTAGTTTGTGCACCCCACCTTGGGTCTATCCTAGGTGCAAGAAAAAATAAATGAAATAATACAACGGTGGCTACAATCTCAACCCGGATGTGCCCCGTAAAAGAATATTATATCAAATTACAAATTACATGAATGAAAGAAAAGAACACTCTTCTCACATCCCCCAGCTATTCAATCACGATGATCCAATACTTCATATCCATAAACCATAATAACAAGATACTAGATATGTGCAACCCCTACTAATCGACGTATAGCAATTAGTCAACGTTTATAAACACATTTATAAACTTAAAGCGAATAAATGATATTAAAATTTCGACTTAGAAACACTCTGTATTGTCCAAGCACAAAGATAACACTGGATGAATTCTGGGCACAATCAAACAATACCATAAATCCTAATTCCAAGAGTAAAAAACACCACAAGAAAATCGAGACCACAGCCCACAGAAAAACCACCCATGGTGGGGGAAACACCAATTCTGGAAGTTTTTATAGGAATTAGTGCCTCATTTTTCTCAAGTGCTCTAGTTACAATACAAAAAGCATTCTGCAATTGTTTAAAAAAAAATAGAAGCTCTAGAAAAATCGACAGAAACTTGGATCTAGAATTTATCTATACACAGTTATTTCGGTTTCGAAACTCTAGATTTCATATAAACAATTAGTTAAGTGTTTGGGTGGGCTCCGATACCAGTATAAGTGTATATGTGCTCCTTTCCGTGACAACTACGGCTATGCGGAATCAAAAACTTTAAAAACTTGAGCACAATACACTAAAATATCATGATACAAGCCCAAACGCTAAACTAAACAAACCCTAACAAGGATTTTTAGCTACTAGGATGGGATTACAACCTTTGTAGACGGTCCTTCGGGTCATGAAAGGTGGACTCCAAAAGCTGCATGAGTTGATAGAACGAGCTCTCGAAGTCGATCTTCCGCGTCAAAAACAATCCACCCGAGGATGCCGATTCAAGAGATAGTTTCGACCGAAGCAACTAAAGATCAAGTCTTGCCAGAACAAGATACTTAGAGTGATATACTTTGTGAACAAGATGCTCTCTTTTAATCCTCAAGAACTTAAGTGGAGAAATGAGGAAGAAGAAGAAGAAAATGGCTACTAGAGAAAAAAATATCTCATACAAAATAAACATCAACCTCTCCAAACCCATCCTTATCTCTTCATATACTTTATCAAATAAAGTAATCAAGAAGAGTGGCTAGGCTTGTGACTCACAAGTGTAAGTCACAAGCCCACACTTTTCTTGTAAACCTTAGAAGAAAAGAGTGTAGAGAATGGCCACTTCATCAAGTATACATATACATACATATATAAATAAATACAAATGCATGTATATAAACAAGTATACTCAAACTCATATAAATACGTATACCGTATTTGTACCGAAATACGAATACCGTATTTGTACCGAAATACGAATACCGTATTTGTACCGAAAATACAAAATACGCGTATTCATATTTAGAAAGAAATACATGTATTTGTATTAAAGTACAAATACCCGTATATATACAAATACACATATTCGTATAAATATCGTATTCGTGTTAAAAGAAAAATACCCAAAAGTGAGCGATATAATACTAGCATCAAAACTGGTTGTCTTTCAAACCTGCTAGTACTACTAAACCGTCTGATTAAAGCATGTGTATAAATACACGTGTCCAATCAAACACCCGTGCGTAAAACCATACGCAAAGTACACCGTTTCGCCTGAACCGGGAAACCCTCTGTGTGGGACTCTAAAGACTCGACAATATGCTGGCAGTGGGTTTAACCACAAGCACGTCAGTAGCACTAGCTGTACGTAACGGCTACCCAGGTATCTGTCGAAGGGAAGATCGGCACAATAACTCGTTCGAAAACCCTATTGAGCCTATAGGTGTCATTCTCCGTACAGTCCGGTCTGTTCGTCTAAGAGTATCGCATATCGGGCCTGGGAGGTGGTGAACGTCAGACCCCTAATAGCGCAATAATTTGTGTCGGTGTAGAACCTAATACACCCTGAGAAACTGCTGGTGTACCTACCAGTAAATCTTACTTGCCCTGGCCAGGGACTTTGTGTATTGGCCAACCGTACACAACGCGATATCAACTCCCAATACCTAGAGAAACGAGTACCTTCCAACCCTACTGCCTCCAAGTGCTTCGGGACAACACCCAACTACTACCTGTTTGCACGACTCATTTGAACCGTGGTAGGGTAGTAATCTAAGTACAGTAGGAACACACTCGAGACGAATAGTGATGTCAAGTCAATGAACTAACCTGAAATCATGTCATCGGAGAACTGCTAACTGATATAGGTATAATACCAACCAGCAGTTCCCAGTGAGTTCATCCAGTGTAACTCATAACCCAATGAGCACCTGTATACTATCTTTTATACCGTATACTAATGGCTGCGGGACAGGCCACCTCCCCTAACGGGGATAAGAAGCTTATACACTAGTCTACTCTGGAGTATCGATACCTAGTCTTGATAATCCTATGACTAGGGACAAGTTTAAAAATGTGCTTATAGACTATCCAGCCCCCACTAGTGTGATCGTCATCATAAAACTGGTAGTCAAGCAAAGATCATAAGGGCTCTATCAACATGTATTAGCGATATGTTAAAAGAAACATATACACATGTTAAAACAGACTGAAACCAGATAGCATACTATCATATTGAGTAAGACTGTTATCGTATTTGTATATATCCAAATCTTCCAAAATTTAATATACAATCCAGTACTATATAATAATGGCCTCTAGGACATATATCACTAACATGGACCTCGTCCTCTACCCATATAAGAAGAAACAAGGGAAAATTTGTCTTCGCCTTCTTTTGCAACGGAATCACTAGTACCTGTAGGGTTCCTTTGAACAACAGCAAGGTTTCGGGAGGCATCGTCCATGCCATTTTAAAAAAATTGCCGTTTTAAAGAACCCTAAACTAGAATCGTTAATTAGAGAATCATACGAAACATAATGTAAACTACTTTACATCTAAGTGAACTAGAAATACAACCTTTGTATATCGGTCCTTCACTTCATTAGCTCCTTGTAGTAGTCCCTTCGCTTCGATGAAATGATCTTGCGGACTCTTGAACGACTCCATGAGAAGAAAGCAACGAACTTGCTTGAAGTCTTCGAGGCCGAAAATGATCTACGTCGAGGAGACACTAACCCAAGCTACCCTCTTCACTAATGTTGGATTAGTGAAGTTAACATCCTATACTAAAGTGCTAATCTAGTAGAAGATGATGACATAGGATTTTTGCTCACTTTGGAATTAATTTTCTCACTAAAGTTTCTCACTTGATCAAGAGCTAGAGAGCTCTTGAGCTTTGAAGAGGAAGATGAAGAGAGATAATGTTGTGAGAGTGAGTGGCAACCATGGATGAGAAAACATCTAATATCCCTCATGTAGAGACTTAACCATGAGTCAATATAATGGTTGGGTTAACAAATATCTAGTGTGAGACAAAACTAGTGGACTAAGTCAATGGATCTCAAAGCTTCATGAAGCTTCATGCCATGTGACAAATTTCCAACTAATAATTGAATTATAATAAATAAATAAACCCTATATTATCTTTATCATGGTGTAAATCTCATACACCCATGTTGCATGTATCATCAACCATGACACATATATAAAACACAATTAATATATATCACATATATATATTAAGTGTGCACGTGTGAGAAAAAATAAATGTTTAAGTGAGCTAATATTAGTTAATGTAAATTAATATATCAAATATATAATTATACATTAAATCATTAAATCAACACGTGATTTAATAATCCGGTTATATCTCATATGACCGACTAATATTATTGGTATCGTTATATCGAATCAACACTTGATTCAATAACCCGGCTATATCACATATAACCGACCGATATTGTATCAACTTATCGAATCAACATTTGATTCGATAACCCAGCTATATCACATATAACCGACCGATACACTATATCGCGAGAATAGAATACGGTATCACATACTCGTATTAATCTCGGTCCTGCACATATCACATATGTGCTCCTACTTCGTTTTGCCTGAGCCAGTGAAACCTTTGTGTAGGACTCTAAAGACTCGTCAATACGCCGGCAGTAGGTGATGATCATATCAAGCACCCATAAGCCATCAGCGGTACTAGCTGGACGTAACGGCTACCCGGGCATTGAACGATCAGAAGATCATCAAGCTAGCCCGCTCTAACTCCTGCAAAAGCCTGACAGTAACACTACCGTACAGTCCGGTCTTTTCGTCTGATATGTCGCATATCCAGTATATGGGTGGTAAACGTCAGACCCCAATAACCGATAAGTCGTGCCAATGTGAGGCTCATAACTGGTCGAGAAACTACTGATAACACTTATCAGTAAATCTCCATAGCAGCCATGGCCAGGGACTTGTCGTTATGGCCAATCGAGCACAGCGCAACATCAACTCCCAATACCGGGAGAGACGAATCCCTTCCTATCACTCATTGCCTCCATGTGATTTGGGACTGTACCCAAATGCCACCGCTTTGCACGTTCTAATTAACGTGGTAAGGTGGAAATCAAAGCACAGTGGGAATCACACAAGACTCTATGATGATCTCGGGTCTACAGACTAACCTGTACCAGTATCACCAGAGAACTGCTATCTAACGATAGGTATAATACCAACTAGGAGTTCTCGGCGAGTCCGTTCAGTGTATCCAGTCTCCATTGAGCACCCGTATACCATCTTTGATGTCAAACACCAATGGATGTGGGATCATCCATCGCCCATCATATGGGTCAAGATGCGTACACGCTAGTCTACTCCGGAATATCGATGCCCTATCTCGATACACCCTCGACTAGGAACAGTTTTAGGGTGTACTTGTGGACTACCTTTATCCCCTACTAGTATGATCTCCATCATAGTCCTGGTAGTCAAGTACACAACCTAAAGGCTCTATCAACATGTGAGAGCAAGACAGTATCACATATACAAGTCAACATGTTAAGATAAAGAGAAACCAAATAGCATACTATCATGTCGAGCAAGAAAGTCCTCTCTATATATATCCAAGCCTCCACTATAATATACATTGCATGTTCAATAATGGCCTCTAGGGCATACATATAACTAGCGATTTCCCACTTACCCTAAGGCCAATTGTTGTAGTATCTCATACCCAACATCCCGAAGAGTCTCTCAAAATGTATCTGGGGAATGGCCTTGGTGAGTGGATCCGTCGTATTGTCCTTCATGTCAACTCTCCTGACCTCGATCTCCCGGCGATCAACTATCTTCCGGATTAGGTGATACCGCCTCAGAATATGCCTGGACCGCTGATGGGACCTTAGTTTCTTGGCCAAGGCCACTGTTCCATTGTTATCGCAATACAAAGGTATTGGACGCTCAATGGATGGAACCGGACCAAGTTCAGTTATGAACTTCTTCATCCAGACAACTTCTTTGGCAGCATCGTTGGCAGCGATGTATTCATCCTCCATTGTCGAGTCTGCAACGGTTTCCTGTTTAGAACTCTTCCAACAAACTGCCCCTCCATTGAGGGTAAAGACAAATCCCGAGTGCGACTTAGAGTCGTCCTTATCACTTTAGAAGCTCGAATCGGTAAAAGACTCCACTTGGAGTTCTCCGTTACCATACACCAAGAACATCTCTTTAGTCCTTCTCAAGTATTTGAGAATGTTCTTCACAGCTGTCCAGTGACTCTCTCCTGGATCTGCTTGATACCTACTCACTACACTTAGTGAGTATGCTACATCGGGTCTGGTACATAACATCGCATTCATGATAGAGCCTACTGCCGAAACATAGGGTATCCCTTGCATGTGAGCTCTCTCCAAATCAGTCTTGGGAGACATCTCTTTGGAGAGAGTGAGTCCGAGATCGTGGGTAAAAACCCACGCTTGGATTCTTCCATACTAAACCTCTTTAGTACGGTGTCAATGTACCTGGATTGGGACAATCCCAGTATCCGTTTAGATCTATCATCTATCTCTATAGATCTTAATCCCCAAGATGAAGGAGGCATCCCCTAGATCTTTCATTGAGAATCTATGTGATAAGAAGAGCTTGATCGAGTGCAGCATAGGAACATCATTTCCTATCAAGAGTATGTCATCCACGTACAATACGAGGAAGACAACTTTACTCTCTGCAACATTCTTACATATGCAAGGTTCATCTACATTTTTGATGAAGTCAAACTCTTTGACTACAACATCAAAACAAATGTTCCAACTCCGCGATACTTGCTTTAACCCGTAAATAGATTTAAGCAGCTTGCACACCTTGCCGCTGCTCCCACTGTCCATGAAGCCCTCTGGCTGAGTCATGTACACGCACTCTTCTAAATCACCATCCCTGGTCGTTGACAAAAACCTTTTGCAACAAGTCTGTTAGTTATATGTATGCCCTAGAGGCCATTGCTATACATAGGATGTATATTGTAGTGGATGCTGGGACATATATAGGGAGGACTTTCTTGCTCGACATGATAGTATGCTATCTGGTTACTCTTTACCTTAACGTGTATACTGATTGTCTCTCTGATACATGTTGGTAAAGCCCTTAGGATGTGTACTTGACTACCTGGACTATGATGCGAATCATACTAGTGGGGACATGGTAGTCCATAAGTACATCCTTCAAAGTCCCTAGTCGTGGTGTATCGAGACGGGGCATCGATATACCAGACTAGACTAGCGTATACCTTCTCGACCCATACAGATGGGCGATGGATGATCCCATATCCATTGGTGTTTGACATCAGAGGAGATATACGGGTGCTCAGTAGAGATTGGGTACACTGGACGGACTCGCCGAGAACTCCCAGATGGTACTATACCTTACGTCAGATGGCAGTTCTTAGGTGACACTGGTACAGAGTAGTCTGTTGACCCAAGATCGTCATAGAGTCTTGTGTGGTTCCCACTGTGCTTTGATTTCCACCTTACCACGTCCAAGAGGGCGTGCAAAACGGTGGTTTTTGGGTACAGTCCCGAATCACATGGAGGCAATGAGCGATAGGAGGGGATTCGTCTCTCCCGGTATAGGGAGTTGATGTTGCGCTGTGTTCAATTGGCTATAATCGGAAATCCCTGGCCAGGGTTGCTGAGATTTACTGGTAAGTGTTACCAGTAGTTTCTCGAACTGTTATAGACCTCATATCGATACGACTTATCGAGCTATTGGGGTCTGACGTTTACCACCCCTAGGCGAGATATGCGACATATCAGACGACGAGACCGGACTGTACGGTAAGTGTTACTGGTTGGATTCACAGGAGTATGAGCGGGCTTGCTCGTCGATCTTCTGATCGCTCAATACCCGGGTGGCCGTTACGTTTAGCAGACCGCTTGCGGCTTGTGGGTGTTTGATATGATCATCACCCGCTGTCGGCGTATTGACGAGTCTTTAGAGTCCTACACAGAGGTTTCCTGGCTCAAGCAAAACGAAATAGGAGCGCATATGAGATATGTGCGGGACCGAGAATAATGCGTGTATGTGATACCGTATTCTATTCTCGCGATGAATGTATCGATTGGTTGTATGCGATATAACCTAGTTATCGAATCAAGGATTGATTCGATAAGTCGATACATTGGATATTAGTCGGTCATATGCGATATGACCGGATCGTTAAATCAAGTGTTGATTTGATGATTTAATGCATAATTATATATATGATATATTACTTTGCATTAACTAGTATTGGTTCACTTTAAATGGATTTTCTCACTTGCATTGCACAAGTTGTATATGTGATGTACTTTTGTGCACTTGATTGTATCATGTTTGATGATACATTATTGCTAGGGTTTTTGTGTAAAGAATTAAACCTTGGTTAAGTAAATGGTTAGGGTTTTTATTTTATCATTCATTTATCTTTTTAATTTAGATTAAAAATAAATGGCAAAAGAAAACAAAATGGTTTCTTTCTTTCTTTCTTTCATGAAGCTTGTTGAAGCTTCATGAAGCTTTGACCAAGTGACCATTTTGTCTTCATGTTTAAACCTAACCATTTATCTAACCTTAGTCAACTCTCTACACATAACCATGGTTCATATTATGATAAGTATTGATTTTCTTTTGGATTTAAAATAACTTATCATAATATTATCTTCTTCTTCTTCTTCTTCAAGAAGAAAACCTAGCTTTCATCAATGGTGATTTGATGAAAAGAGTGAGAAATCCAATTCTAAAGTGAACCCACCTCCTATTTCTTCATCCTCTACCTCTTGCCAAGTAGTATAGGGTGTTTTCTTCACAAGTTTCATGACTTGGTGAAGTGGGAGCTTGATCTTGTGATGCCTCGACGTAGATCATCTTCGGCATCGAAGTCGACGACCTAGCCCGCCCATTTTTTCGATGAAGCCGATGCTAGAGCCCGGGATTCCATTTGGACAGCGAGGAGACTTCATTGCGGAGCTATGGAGGTGGAGGACCGGATCTACAAAGGTTGTATTTCCGTTCTTTTAGTTAAGTTGTTAACTATTCGCATTTGTTTCGCCTAAAATCTAGTTAACGATCCGTATTAGGGTTTCTCGGCACTTGTAAAATTAGAAATTGGCATGGTTGATGCCTTGTGAGACCTCATTAGTGTGCCTAGGAACCCTACAGTGGTATCAGAGCCTAGCTAGAGCCTTAGGCGAAGTGTAGACGACGTTTGAAACCCGATCGAACCGAAACCCTAAAAACCTAAGTGCTCTCTGGACTTTTTCTAAAAACTGGGTTTTTTGCAGATTAAAAATGCTTTAAAAATTCAGCAGGGAATTCTAAGAATTACGATGCAAAATTTTCCAAGAGAAGAGTCCAATGTGCGGCGGAACCGCGGCAGTAGCCCGGCTTCTGCGGCGGTTCCGCGGCAAGATGATGACGTCATCACTCCCTTTTTGCACAGTAATTCCTATTTTATTATGCTGAGTTTTCTGGGAATTTTTAATTTGACTCAAAAGTTGAGTGTTCTGGGGTTGCATTGGGAATCGAAGATTCGATCGGATTATCAAGTTTTGTCTATGTGTTTTTCCGGATAACTTTAGAATATGTTAAAAAGTTCGACCGGATATAAATACCCAACTTTTCCCCTGCCGGAAAATTTCCAAGTGTTGGATTTTTCTGTGGTTTAAGGACGTTCTGAGTAGTGCAAGTGACGCGATGGTCCCTCTAGAAGACAACAAACCTTAACTCGATTATGTGACCGTCTTGAACTGCCCTTTGAACCTTCGGGTTTGGGGCAGTACGGCGTGCCACATGTGAGGCGTTGGCTTGACCCTTCTACGGCTGGACCGTTGGTACTGAGGCACGAACTGAATGTTTTTAGACTTGTTTCATGTGTTGATCTGTATCGGGAAAACTTGGGTGTTTGAATATTCGATCGGAAAGTTTAACATTTTCTATTTATCCAGAATGTGATACAATACTTGGAATCCACAAGTAGTTATGAGATAACTGAATGAATGTTATAAATATAGCAGTTTAGTCTCACTTGATCGGTTGCCACGGAATTTTGATGTGGTCAAAAGTCCGTCGCAATCACGTAGCGTACGCGGATACTCGCCGGGTAAACTTAATAGACAGCCTCACTCCATAGCCCCGACCAAGTGACTGTAGGAGAACCCCGTCGCCGAAAGCATCCGTTCGGGTGCTCGCGGTAGCGGTGTTCCGCCTTGGTGCACTTCGTCGACGGCATCAGGGGTGCGGCCGCCTACTAAAGTTTGCGACGAGCATTCGATCAGGATGTCGGGAATCTTGTTGAATTGCCCGACTTGATATTGAAAAGTGTTTTCGATTTTGAGACTAAAATGCGGGGTTTATAATTGTTAGGCATGCGATGTCTAAGGAATTCATTTGATTAGGCATGCGATGTCTATGCAGGTTGCGGATTCCAACTGTTGTAGTTTTACACTTTCTTTTCTGTGACCGTAAGTGTAATATGTGATATCGCCGGTTTCGTTGCTATATGTCAACGACAATTGGGATGCGCATATTTACTTACGTTGATGACATGCGATGTTATGTGTTGCTGGATATGTTATATTGGATCGTCGTGTTTGAATAGCCGGGGGTTTTTATGTGAGATGAGTGATTTTCATTTTCATTCATGTAAAAACTTGTATGTAATATTCTTTTATTGGGGCACTTCCAGGTTGCGGAAGATGTCACCGTTTGTATATTATTTACTTTTCTGCACTAGGATAGACCCAAGGAGGGGAGCACAAGTAACCGGGTTCTGGAGTCCAGTGGGAGACCAACTCGAGGAGTCGAGTCCGGGTCTCCTAACTCTAGAATTGATAGGGTTGCTTACCGCTCTCGTAGGGGTCTAGGGGTGTGGGTTTGGCTATTCATCACGACCGTGGAATCCGTGTTTTATACTGGCTCGTATTGAAAACACGGACGTCCTAGGATATCCAATATTTCATATGATTCTTCTGCTGCGATATCTGTGATGTGATCATGTGATGTTCTGTGATAGATACTATATATAGTATATATGATACTATATATAGATACTATATATAGTATATATGATATATTATATAGACGTTACTTATGTTTTACACCCGCGCTAGCCCTACCCCGCTCTGCCGTTAGTCACCTAACCTAACGGTGCACGAGGGGACATCGAGGCGAATGCGGATGGCATAAGTGTACGTCGTATTTATCTGTGATGTTTAGGTATTTTAAATGATGGGACTTCATTAATGAGATTAATGAAATAAAAGAAACCTAAAGATATTGTAGAATCGAATTTCAAAAATAAAACAGGTAGCTACAGTTCTTGCTTTGCACAGCGGTATATATGATATATCCTGCACCTTATTCGATGAGGAAAGGACCGAGATCCCTTCACCGGGAGTGACTCCTTTAGTAATAACTGGCAGATGCTACACACTCGGTTTGTCTTTTGATTGCTTTTAAGTGTTTTTGCTTTGCACAGTGATATATATGATATATCCCGCACCTCATTCGACGAGGAAAGGACCGACGATCCCTTCACCGGGAGTGACTCCTTTAGCAAAACTAGAAAAGCCTCAAAAACACTCCATTTTAAAATCATTTGATTCTACAACGATATCAAGTTCATTACGCAATAGGTTTTCAGAAAAACCTGTCGTAGCCCTCCGTCATTTCAGATAAGTACTAGTTAGTATTCGTGCTGCGGTAGTTTGGCATTCGTCAAGGCGTAGTGTGCGGTAGCTAACTAGTATTTATCTGCTTATGCATATGATGCAGATTGGATTAGGGTATTCGTACGGCGTTGTTTGGCATTCGTCAAGGGTCGTGCGGGTGGGTTTAATTCAATCAAGAAATGTACGGGTTGAACTTGACTAGTGGACTATGGGTTGTTTGGCATTCGTCAAGGTCATAGAACACTAGGGGCAAAATTTTATCGGGAATTTCAAGTGTTGAAATTTGCAATGAGATTGCATACCTTCTATGAGATAGTTGGATCCCGATACCCGCTGCGAGTAAGAGTACTCCTGGGAGAGTTTTACACATTACAATTAGCCGATCAAGGTGTCTAGAAAGGTGTTAACGAGGTTACTCCTCTGGGAAAACGAGGTTTACATTAATTAGGTTCGTACGAAAGCACGGGGGACCTCCCTCAAAGTACCGACACTGGCCTGGCTGAAAGATTGGCGAACTTGTAGTGTGTAATTAATCCCGGCTAGTCTTTCCTTTTAGGGTTTGAAGGAAGATTTGATAAAAACAGTGGGAGCCATCCTGATTAGATAAAATAATAACCAATCTGATCTTGCAAGAGCGCACGCAGAGTGTTTTCTTCTCTCTCTCTCCTGGTAGCGACCATGTCACGCCTTAATCAAGATAATAATACGGATTATTGACCGAACCCGCTTGTTATACTGAGCTGGGGAACGTTGGTCCTGCTCCACCTTATAATTGTTATAAGACAGAGCAGGAAATTGGGGAATACCAGATTTCCCGTGCCGCCCAAACGAAGAGAGTGCATGCTGATGCATCATCTTCGGGTGTGTTCATTACAAAGAACTGTTTCTCAGTATCCTCCGCATCCTAGGTATATGATACCGGATCAGGATCCCAGATATGTAATCTGTTACATAGGGCTGCAAAAAGGTAGAAAAACTGAGAACGGGTGATAAGTTTCATGAGGCAGAAAACGGGGCAAGTGTTGCAGCCAAGTCTGTTGGTCACTGTCACCCTGTATTACAAATACATTGATTCTGAACGAATGTTATTAGATACCGAACCTGAATACAAAATCATATCAGTCTCTTTATTAGTAAAGAAATGGTAAAATTTTGTATTGTTGGATAATGTTTTGAACATTTCCTATATCAAAAGTTGATCGGTTCAGGCATGTTATCTAAAAGCATTGATGTTCTAAATCAAACTACAGTTCTTAGTATACGGAACACACACAAGAGGAAGAGTTCAGAAATGAACGAATTCTTCTTGAGGTATTGTAGACTAGGTCATATCAATGCGACCCGACTAGCTGAAGTTACATATAGATGCATGTTTAAATCGGTTTGAATTTACGTCTTATGAAACTTGCCAGTCATGTCACAAAGATACGATGACCATAGCTCTGTTTACTGGAAACAGAGAAAGAGTTAGTAAACTCTTAGGATGATACATGTTGATGTATGTAGGTCCCCTGTCTACACATACCAAGATAGGTTCTTTGTACTTCATTAAATTCTCTGATGATCTTTCGAGATTCAGACCTATGTTCTTGTTGAAACACAAATCCGAACCTTTTGAGATATTCACAGAATATGATTTAGAAGTAGAGAACCAAAATACGGGTATAAGTATTATGTCCTATGATGAGATCAGGGAGGAGAATACTTGTGCATGGAATTCCTGGACTATTCTAAAGGAGAATGAGATTCTCTCTCAGCATTACTCCTCCGTATACACCATAGCACGATGGTATATCGGGGCGGAGCAATTGCACCCTATTCGATATGGCGCGCTCTATGATGAGTACTACTGAGTTTCCTATTTTCCTTTTGGGAGTTATGCACTTGAGAAGCTGCATACCTATTGAATAGGGTTCAAATCAAATCAGTTGCCTACCGCTTCATATGTGATATGGAAAGGGAAGAGCCCATATCTTAAGTTAGTTAAGATTTGGGGTTGTCCGGCCTATGTCTAAAAGCAAAATCCGGACAAGCTCGAGGCAAGGTCTGTAATGTAGAACTGGAAAGGTTCCAGCTATACAAACTACAGCAGATGATTTGATAAAAACCAAGAGGATTCAATAGAAACCAACGAACCTCAGCCTCTCCGCCGATCTAGTAGGGTTCCTCACCCACCTGAGAGATACTTCGGTTTCTCTATGACAGTGGGAGCAAGGATTGCATCATGAGATGATGACCCAACTAGTTTCGAGCTGGCCATCAGGAGTAAAACTCTGTCAGAATGGCTGGATGCTTAGCGATCTGAGATGGAATCCATCTACACCAACAAAGTATGGACTTTGGTTGCTATATCTGAAGGGTTAAATCCCCATCAGGAGCAAGTATATCTTGAGAAGATTACTTGGTGTACATGGAAAAGTTGAGACTTTCAAAGCTAGACTTGTTAAAGGTTTTCGTCATCGACCAGGCGTGGATAATGATGAAACCTTTTCCAGTGGCTATGCTTAAGTCCATACAGATCCTACTTGCCACGGCTACATACCATGACTACGATATCTGGTGGTTGGGTGTCATGACAGCTTTTCTAAATGATATTTTAGAAGAGGGAGTCTATAAGTACACAGCCAGAGGGCCTCGTAGACAGTGGGAGCAGCGGAAACGTGTGCAAGATGTTTTATTTGATAAAGCAGGCATCGCGGAGTTGGAACGTCTGTTTTGATGGATTAGTCAAAGAGTTTGACATCATCAAAATGGTAGATGAACCTTGTATAAACAAAAAGGTAGTAGGGAGTATGGTGGCGATTCTCGTAGAGTACGTGGATGACATACTCTTGATAAGGAAAGAGTTTCCTATGCTACGCTCGATCAATCTCCGATTATCACAATGATTCTCCATCTAGGATCAAAGTGATACCTACTAAATCCTGGATTTTGGATCTATGAGATAGATCTAAATGGATGTTAGGATACTCACTAGCTGTAGTGAGATGGTATCAGTTAATCCTGGGGAAAATCACTGGAAGTGTTCCAGGGTGATAAAGACGACTGAATGTCAGTCACAGGCATTGTCTTAACCCTCAGTAGAGGGACGGTATGTTGGAAGAGTTCCAAACTAGATACCGTGACATACTAGACGATAAAGGCTGGATACATCGCTATTTAAGATGCTACCAAAGAGGATGTTTGGGTGTATATTGGTTCATGAGATGAACTACGTTCCTCCCATTGTGTGACAATGGAGTTGTGGCTTATGCCAAGGAACGCAGGTCCCATCAGTGATCCAGACATATTCTTAGGCAGTATCACCTGATCAAGGAGATGGTTGATCTCTAAAGGATCAAGGTTAGGAGAGTAGACTCAGAGGACAACACGGCGGATCAACTAGCGAAGGCCTATTCCCAGAGAGAGACTTTTATGGGATGGTTGAGTATGAGATACTTCAACCACTGCTATCAGATGGCCCTAGTGCAAGTGGGAGATTGTTAGTTATATGTATGCCCTAGAGGCCATTGCTATACATAGGATGTATATTGTAGTGGATGCTGGGACATATATAGGGAGGACTTTCTTGCTCGACATGATAGTATACTATCTGGTTACTCTTTACCTTAACGTGTATACTGATTGTCTCTCTGATACATGTTGGTAAAGCCCTTAGGATGTGTACTTGACTACCTGGACTATGATGCGGATCATACTAGTGGGGACATGGTAGTCCATAAGTACATCCTTCAAAGTCCCTAGTCGTGGGTGTATCGAGACGGGGCATCGATATACCAGAGTAGACTAGCGTATACCTTCTCGACCCATACAGATGGGCGATGGATGATCCCATATCCATTGGTGTTTGACATTAGAGGAGATATACGGGTGCTCAGTAGAGACTGGGTACACTGGACGGACTCGCAGAGAACTCCCAGATGGTACTATACCTTACGTCAGATGGCAGTTCTCAGGTGACACTGGTACAGAGTAGTCTGTTGACCCGAGATCGTCATAGAGTCTTGTGTGGTTCCCACTGTGCTTTGATTTCCACCTTACCACGTCCAAGAAGGCGTGCAAAACGGTGGTTTTTGGGTACAGTCCCGAATCACATGGAGGCAATGAGCGATAGGAGGGTATTCGTCTCTCCCGGTATAGGGAGTTGATGTTGCGCTGTGTTCGATTGGCTATAACCGGAAATCCCTGGCCAGGGTTGCTGAGATTTACTGGTAAGTGTTACCAGTAGTTTCTCGAACTGTTATAGACCTCATATCGACACGACTTATCGAGCTATTGGGGTCTGACGTTTACCACCCCTAGGCGAGATATGCGACATATCAGACGACGAGACCGGACTGTACGGTAAGTGTTACTGGTTGGATTCACAGGAGTATGAGCGGGCTTGCTCGTCGATCTTCTGATCGCTCAATACCCGGGTGGCCGTTACGTTTAGCAGACCGCTTGCGGCTTGTGGGTGTTTGATATGATCATCACCCGCTGCCGGCGTATTGACGAGTCTTTAGAGTCCTACACAGAGGTTTCCTGACTCAAGCAAAACGAAATAGGAGCGCATATGAGATATGTGCGGGACCGAGAATAATGCGTGTATGTGATACCGTATTCTATTCTCGCGATGAATGTATCGATTGGTTGTATGCGATATAACCTAGTTATCGAATCAAGGATTGATTCGATAAGTCGATACATTGGATATTAGTCGGTCATATGCGATATGACCGGATCGTTAAATCAAGTGTTGATTTGATGATTTAATGCATAATTATATATATGATATATTACTTTGCATTAACTAGTATTGGTTCACTTTAAATGGATTTTCTCACTTGCATTGCACAAGTTGTATATGTGATGTACTTTTGTGCACTTGATTGTATCATGTTTGATGATACATTATTGCTAGGGTTTTTGTGTAAAGAATTAAACCTTGGTTAAGTAAATGGTTAGGGTTTTTATTTTATCATTCATTTATCTTTTTAATTTAGATTAAAAAGAAATGGCAAAAGAAAACAAAATGGTTTCTTTCTTTCTTTCTTTCATGAAGCTTGTTGAAGCTTCATGAAGCTTTGACCAAGTGACCATTTTGTCTTCATGTTTAAACCTAACCATTTATCTAACCTTAGTCAACTCTCTACACATAACCATGGTTCATATTATGATAAGTATTTATTTTCTTTTGGATTTAAAAAACTTATCATAATATTATCTTCTTTTTCTTCTTCTTCTTCAAGAAGAAAACCTAGCTTTCATCAATGGTGATTTGATGAAAAGAGTGAGAAATCCAATTCTAAAGTGAACCCACCTCCTATTTCTTCATCCTCTACCTCTTGCCAAGTAGTATAGGGTGTTTTCTTCACAAGTTTCATGACTTGGTGAAGTGGGAGCTTGATCTTGTGATGCCTCGACGTAGATCATCTTCGGCATCGAAGTCGACAACCTAGCCCGCCCATTTTTCCGATGAAGCCGACGCTAGAGCCCGGGATTCCATTTGGACAGTGAGGAGACTTCATTGCGGAGCTATGGAGGTGGAGAACCGGATCTACAACCTACAAAGGTTGTATTTCCGTTCTTTTAGTTAAGTTGTTAACTATTCGCATTTGTTTCGCCTAAAATCTAGTTAACGATCCGTATTAGGGTTTCTCGGCACTTGTAAAATTAGAAATTGGCATGGTTGATGCCTTGTGAGACCTCATTAGTGTGCCTAGGAACCCTACAAAGTCTAGTTTTGAAAGTCTCAACTTTTCCATCTACACCAAGTTTCTTCTTAAAGATCTATTTGCTCCCAATGGGTTTTACCCCTTCAGGAGCAACTTCCAAAGTCCATACTTTGTTGGTGTACATGGATTCCATCTCAGATCGCATTGCATCCAACCATTTCACAGAGTCCCCACTTGTGATGGCCTATTCGAAGCTAGTTGGGTCATCATCAACCATGATGCAATCCTCGCTCCCACCGTCTACGAAAAAACCGTAGTATCTCTCAGGTGGATGAGGAACCCTACTAGATCGGCGGAGAGGCTAAGCTTCGTTGGGAGCTATCGAATCCTCTGGTTCTTCCAAATCTTCTGTCGTAGTTTGTTCTGCTGGAACTTCTTCCAGTTCTACCTCCTTGCCATTAATTTCTTTTTCAAGAAATTCATTTTCTAAAAAGGTGGTATGTCGAGAAACAAACACCTTTTGTTCCTCAGGGTGGTAGAAGATATTTCCTCGCGGATGCTTGGAATATCCTACAAACTTGCACAGAAATGACCTTACCTCGAGTTTGTCCGGATTTTGCTTTTTAACATAAGCCGGGCAACCCCATATCTTAACAAAATTAAGACACGGTCTCTTCCCCTCCCATATCTCATATGGAGTAGTAGGCACTGATTTGGTTGGAACTCTATTCAATAGGTATGCTGTTGTCTTAAGCGCATAACCCCAAAAGGAAATAGGCAACTCAGCAGTGCTTATCATAAAGCGCACCATATCTAATAGGGTGTGATTCCTCCGCTCCGATACACCGTTGTGCTGTAGTGTATACGGAGGAGTAAGCTGAGAGAGAATCTCATTCTCTTTTAGATAGTCCAGGAATTCTGTGCTCAAGTATTCTCCTCCCCGATTGGATCGTAGGATTTTAATATTTTTACCTGTTTGGTTCTCTACTTTGGATTTATATTCCTTGAATTTCTCAAAAGCTTCAGACTTGTATTTCATCAGGAACACATGTCTGTATCTTGAGAGATCGTCAGTGAATGTAATGAAGTAAGAAGAACCATTTCTGGCATGTGTAGACATAGGACCACATACATCACTATGTATCAGTCCCAAGAGCTCACTAGTTCTTTCTCCGTGTCCTGTAAACGGAGTTTTGGTCATCTTACCTTTGAGACATGACTGGAAAGTGTCATAGGATGAAAATTCAAACGGATTCAAATATCCATCTTTATGTAACTTAGCTAGTCGTGTCGCATTGATATGACCTAGTCTATAATGCTACAAGAAGAATTCGTTCATTTCTGAACTCTTCCTCTTGTGTGTGTTTTGTACGTTAAGAACAGTGTTTTGATTTAGAACGTATAACCCGTTACATAACGCATCAAACCCAATCAACACTTGATTTAGGTAAATGTTCATAACATTATTCTCTACTACAAAATTATATCCTTCTTTATCTAATAAAGAAACCGATATTAAATTGCATATCATAGAGGGTACGTAATAACATTCGTTCAGGATCAAAGTATTGACATTCGGTAATACAAGGTGATATTCACCAACTGTTTTGGCTGCAACAATTGCACCATTCCCTACTTTTAGGAAATGATCACATTTTCCCAGTTCTCTACCTTTCTTTAGCCCATGTAATATATTACATATGTGGGATCCTGATCCGGTATCTAATATCCAGGACGTAGAGTGTACTGAGAAACGGTTCTCGATAACTAACACACCCGAAGAAGATGCATCAACATGCTCATTCTTCGTTTGGGTGACATGGAAATCCAGATATTTTCCTATTTCCTGCTCAGACTTATAATAATTATAGGTTGGAGCGGAACCAACGTTCCCCTGCTCAGCATAAAAAGCGGGTTCAGTCAATACATCCATATTATTATCTTGATTAACACCAGACATGGTCGCTACCTGGAGAGAGAGAGAGAAGAAAACTTAGCGTATGCTCTTGCAAAGATCAGATTGGTTATTTATCTTATCTAATCAATGTCTCCCACTGCTATTCTCAAATTTTCCTTCAAACCTTTAAAAAGAAAATTCAGCCAGGATTGATTGCATTCTACAACTTCGCTAACCGTTCAGCCAGGCCAGCGCCGGTACTTCTGAGGGAGGTTCCCCGTGCTTTCGTATGGACCTAATTAAAATAAACCTCATTTTCCCAGAGGCGTAGCCCCGTTGACACCTTTCTAGACACCTAATGAGTTAGCTAATTGTAAAGTGCAAAACTCTCCCGGGAGCAACTCTTGTTCACAATGGGATCGGGATCCTACTATCTCATAAAAAGTATGCAATCTCATTACAAATTTCAACACTTGAAATTCCCGATAATACTTTTGCCCCTAGCGTCCCATGACCTTGACGGAGGCCAACAAACCACAGGCTGCTAGTCAAGTTCAACCCGTACATTTCATGATTGAATTAAACCCACCCGCACAACCCTTGACGGAGGCCAACAAAGTCGTACGACTACCCTAATCCAATCTCATCTCATGTTGCAGATAAGTACTAGTTAGCTACAGCACACTACGTCTTGACGGAGGCCAACAAACGTAGCACGAATACTAAGTAGTACTTATCTGAAATGACGGAGGGCTACGAAGGTTTTTAAGAAAACCATGAGTGTAATGAACTTGATATAGTTATAGAAACAAGTGATTTTTGAAAAGGAATGTTTTTTAGGCTTTTTACTAGATTCGCTAAAGAGGTCACTCCCGGTGAAGAGATCTCGGCTCTTTCCTTTCGAATAAGGTGCAGGATATTTCATAAATACCGCTATGCAAAACAAGAACTAAAAGAAGCGATCAAAAACAAAACCGAGTGGGTTGTGGCATCTGCTAGCTTTTGTTAAAGAGGTCACTCCCGGTGAAGAGATCTCGGCTCTTTCCTTATCGAATAAGGTTCTGGATATTCTACAAGGAATACCGCTATGCAAAGCAAAAACTAGAGCTACCCTTTTTGAAAATTTGATTCTACAACATCTTTTAGGTTTCTTTTCTTTTCATTAATCTCATTAATGAAATCCTATCATTTATGCTTCCTAAGTATCACAGAAGAAACGAAAATACAACGTACGCTTATGCCATCCGCATTCGCCACAGTGTCCCGTTATGCACCTTTAGGTTACTTAACTAACGGCATACCGGGACGGGACTAGCGCGGGTGCAAAACATAAGCAACGTCTACTATATATCTCATATATATTGTATATCTATTCGTCTCAGAATCCACAGTGATCACATCACAGAGCAGCAGAAGAAACATAAGAAATATTAGATATATTAGGAGGTCCGTATTTTATTTTGAGCCTGAATAAAACACGGATTCCACGGTCGCGATGAAAAGCCAAACCCATATCCCTAGACCCCTACGAGAGCGGCAAGCAACCCTACCAATTCTAGAGTTAGGAGACTCGGACTCGACTCCTCGAGTTGGTCTCCCACTGGACTCTAGAACCCGGTTCCTTGTGCTCCCCTCCTTGGGTCTATCCTAATGCGAAAAAGTAAATAATATACAACAATGGTGACATCATCCTCAACCCGGAAGTGCCCCAATAAAAGAATATTACATACAATGAATTTTACATGAATGAAAATAAAAACTCGCATCTCACATAAAAAAAAACCGGCTATTCAAAACACGACGATCCAATATAACATATCACAGCAACACATAATATCACATGTCATCAACGTAAGTAAATATGCGTATCCCTTTTGTCGTTGACATATAGCAACGAAAACGGCGATACACCACATATTACACTTACGGTTGCAGAAAAGAAAATGTCAAACTACAACATTTGGAATCCATAATAACCTTAGACATCATAAACCCAAAATATCACATACTTTGAATTTCATGCCTAACTATATGAATTCCACATATTGCATCACATTCCAGAAAAAGCTAGACGATGTTAAACATTCCGATCGAATCAACAAACACCCAAAATTACCCAAAAAGCTCAACACTTGAGCGTAGTTTAAAATTATTCAGCACATGCCACAGTACCAATGAACCAGCCGTAGAAGGGTCAACCAAGGCCTCATATGTGGTACCGCTGAACCACCACAAATCCTAGGGTTTCATGGCGGTTCTGATGGTCACATAATCGAGTTAGGGTTTCGTTCTTCTAGAGATTCTATCACATAACTTGCATGATATTTGAATGCTTTTTAACTACAGAAAAATCCAACTCTTAGAAAATTTTCCGGCAAGGGTTAAAGCGGGTATTTGATATCCGATCGAACTTTTTAACACCGTCTAAAGTAACCCGAAAAACTGTTAGAATTATGACTACGAAACACTCCGAGTTGCCTTTATAGCAAACTAACATCTCATGCAAATTTAGCAAAAACAAACAACACCTGAAACACCAAAACCCAGTCTCTGGAACACCCTGAAAATTTCAGGCAGTGCTCGGATTTTGGCCGAGATGGGGGGGTGGCCGGCCAAAATTTCTCAGAAATGCCTTAAATTTCTCCAGTGTTCATGTTATATCACATACAACATTCTGTACTTATTTGAAAAAAAAATTGACAACATTAAAAATCGACAGAAACTTCAGTTTTGGATTTTCAAGTTTCGGAGTATTTCGGTTTCATAATCCTACACAATCCGTCTAATTCTCTAGCTAGGCTCTGATACCACTGTAGGGTTCCTTTGAACAACAGCAAGGTTTCGAGAGGCATCGTCCATGCCATTTTCAAAAATTTGCCGTTTTAAAGAACCCTAAACTAGAATCGTTAACTAGAGAATCATACGAAACATAATGTAAACTACTTTACATCTAAGTGAACTAGAAATACAACCTTTGTAGATCGGTCCTTCACTTCATTAGCTCCTTATAGTAGTCTTTTCGCTGCGATGAAATGATCTTGCGGACTCTTGAACGGCTCCATGAAAAGAAAGCAACGAACTTGCTTGAAGTCTTCGAGGCCGAAGATGATCTACGTCGAGGAGACACTAACCCAAGCTACCCTCTTCACTAATGTTGGATTAGTGAAGTTAACACCCTATACTAAAGTGCTAATCTAGTAGAGAATGATGAAGTAGGATTTTTGCTCACTTTGGAATTAATTTTCTCACTAAAGTTTCTCACTTGATCAAGAGCTAGAGAGCTCTTGAGGTTTGAAGAGGAAGATGAAGAGAGATAATGTTGTGAGAGTGAATGGCAACCATGGGTGAGAAAATATCTAATATCCCTCATGTAGAGACTTAACCATGAGTCAAGATAATGGTTGGGTTAACAAATATCTAATGTGAGACAAAACTAGTGGACTAAGTCAATAGATCTCAAAGCTTCATGAAGGTTCATGCCATGTGACAAATTTCCAACTAATAATTGAATTACAATAAATAAATAAACTCTACATTATCTTTATCATGGTGTAAGTCTCATACACCCATATTGCATGTATCACCAACCATGACACATATATAAAACACAATTAATATATATCACATATATATATTAAGTGTGCACATGTGAGAAAAAATAAATGTTTAAGTGAGCTAATATTAGTTAATGTAAATTAATATATCAAATATATAATTATACATTAAATCATTAAATCAACACTTGATTTAATAATCCGGTTATATCTCATATGACGGACTAATATTATTTGTATCGTTATATCGAATCAACACTTGATTCGATAACCCGGCTATATCACATATAACCAACCGATACTGTATCAACTTATCGAATCAACATTTGATTCGATAACCCAGCTATATCACATATAACCGACCGATACACTATATCGCGAGAATAGAATACGATATCATATACTCGTATTAATCTCGGTCCTGCACATATCACATATGTGCTCCTACTTCGTTTTGCCTGAGCCAGTGAAACCTCTGTGTAGGACTCTAAAGACTCGTCAATACGCCGGCAGTAAGTGATGATCACATAAAGCATCCACAAGCCGTCAGCGGTACTAGCTGGACGTAACGGCTACCCGGACATTAAACGATCAGAAGATCAGCAAGCTATCCCGCTCTAATTCCTGCAAAAGCCTGACAGTAACACTACCGTACAGTCCGGTCTCTTCGTCTGATATGTCGCATATCTAGTATAGGGGTGGTAAACGTCAGACCCCAATAACCGATAAGTCGTGCTGATATGAGACACATAACTGGTCGAGAAACTACTGATAACACTTATCAGTAAATCTCCATAGCAGCCCTGGCCGGGGACTTATCATTATGGCCAATCGAGCACAGTGCAACATCAACTCCAAATACCGGGAGAGACCAATCCCCTCATATCGCTCCTTTCCTCCATGTGATTCGGGACTGTACCCAAAAGCCACCGTTTTGCACGTTCTCATGAACGTGGTAAGGTGGAAATCAAAGCACAGTGGGAATCACACAAGACTCTATGACGATCTCGGGTCTACAGACTAACATGTACCAGTGTCACAAGAGAACTGCTATCTGACGATATGTATAATACCAACTAGGAGTTCTCGGCGAGTCCGTTCAGTGTACACAGTCTCCACTGAGCACCCATATACCATCTTTGATGTTAAACACCAATGGATGTGGGATCATCCATCGCCCATCATATGAGTCAAGATGTGTACACGCTAATCTACTCCGGAATATCGATGCCCTGTCTCGATACACTCTCGACTAGGAACAGTTTTAAGGTGTACTTGTGGACTACCTTTGGCCCCCACTAGTATGATCCCCATCATAGTCCTGGTAGTCAAGTACACAACCTAAGGGCTTTATCAACAAGTGAGAGCAAGACAGCATCACATATACAAGTCAACATATTAAGATAAAGAGCAACCAGATAGCATACTATCATGTCGAGCAAGAAAGTCCTCTTTATATATATCCAAGCCTCCACTATAATATACATCGCATGTACAATAATGGCCTCTAGGACATACATATAACTAACAGTACCTTCAACAACAGAAGAAGGATAGGCGCGAAAAAATTTCCTATAAGCATCCGTGAGAGAGGAAACCTCTGATCCTCCTAAAATTTATGTACGTATAATATCAAATTCGGGATCAAGACCGACAAGAAATGTCATCACTATCATATGATCATGATATGTCTTCCATCCCTTCTCTTCACTACTAATAGGATAAATCGAAAAGAGTTCTGCTTCAAATTTCTTGATTTCACCATAATAAAAGGAGACGGTTTTATTCTCTCGCTTAAGTTTATTTAGAGCTCTCCTAGCATCAAAAGCCCTAATAGCATTAAATTTCCCTTCGAATATCTCTGTCAGATAAAATCCAAATAGAGTAAGCAGTTGATTATTTGAATACTTACAACACAATATCTTCCTCCATGATCTTATTCATCAAGCGATGCAATATGGCATCATATGATACCCAATCAACAAAAGGATTAGAAGGAGGTGGCTCAACAAAATACTTCATTAACCTACGCTCTTTAGCAAACATTTCCACAGTATGTTTCCATCGAGAATAGTTGCCGGTGTTCAATCATGTTTTTGTAATAAAATTATGATACGAAACATTATTGTATTTTTCAAAGACTTTCTATTTATCACTCATGATCAAAAACGGCTAACAACTTCACAATACTCAACAAGACGACAATTTTTTTTTAACCCGGAACACCAAACTACTAATTAAATAATTATTAAGCTAGCATTACCTTACTCCCTGGTTGAATTCACCTCACGATGTTTGCATGGTCTCCACCTTCAGCTAATTAAAAAAAAACTTGGTCTCCACATCTTGCCAGTTAATTAAAAAAATTGCTACCTTTAATGCTATTCTCTCAGGAGATCACAGATCAATAGCATTCATCCATCTGATGTGCTTGCTTCTTTTTCTATAGCATGTTGGGGTTGTTGTTGGCGGAGGCGGCATGGGAGAAGGAAGGTCGAGCGGCTTGGGGCGAGGGCTAGGGCGTCGAGGTCAGCGATGATTTGACCCGGATCTGGAGCAAGGTCAGAGATGATGGCGGCGAGGGCGGCGGAGGTTTGAGGAGGCAAGGGCAGCGAGGGGCGAGGACAAGGGCGTGGTTGGTGGCGGCGAGGCATAGCGAGGTGAAGAGGGAACGACGGTGGCTAGGTGTTAGGGTTAGGGTCAGGCTCTGATACCATGAAATCAGAGATATTTGGTTTAGGGAAAAATTATAAGGTTGCAAGAGAATCTCTCTATCTCATATATATTATTGTTTTTCTAATAATAGTAAATACAAATAATCTAATCTAATCAAATCTAAATCTCACCAATCTAACTAAATCTAAATCTAATTCTTAAGCATTGGTATCCTACTATTCATCAAGATTTGTACAATAGCTTGCCCTACAAGGTTAAACTAGGTTCAAATATGATGTTACTAAGGTTAGCTGTTAATCCGGGTATTCATTCGCTTCCTCTACGGATTATACATGTTTATAGATGTCGAAGAAGCGGTTACCTTAGTGGTACTGTCACTCCTGTACTAGTTTAATTAATAAGAAAAATGTAATTATGACTCATTATTTGTGCAACTTGGTCTACTGGAAACATGCTTGCATAGCATGTATATGTACATCATCGATCGTGCAAAAGATTTAGATATTAAAACACTTTTAGTAGAGATTTCTAAAGATACGATATAATACAAAAAGTTATAAGATATGATTTCTTAAAGACTGTTTTCTCAATATTATGTGAACTTTTCTTGCACGTGTCATCCTGATAATCAAATCGGCAATTTCAATTTGAAGCAGCTCTTCTCCTGTAAAAAGGGTATCGAAGGATTAGGAACATGATTTACGTGTAGGTGTCAAAAGCAACAAATGCTAATTAAAACAGAGAAAATAATGGATTAAAAAGGTTTTACAATCAAGAGATGATTCAGTTTGTGTCATGCTGCAGCCAAGAAATCTGTGTGTGAAACTTAAATAAGATTGTATAGAAATTAAGAAGGTAGAGCAAATTTTTGGTCTGCTATCAATTTAAGTGCATTGATTAAGATGCGCATTTGTTCCTCACTGACAAAGAGAGATGAGAAAAATTAATGTTAGTAGCCTAATAATTATATGTAGTTTAATGATTCTCAGCTACCAATATAAGTTGGTTAATAAGTGCCCTGCCATTGAAACTTAATAAACACCGGCAATAAAATAAATTTCTGGCCAGAACTTTAATTACAATTCTGAGCTGGGGTAATTACAATTCTGAGCTGGGGAAGTGATCTATTGCAAATTGGTCCGCGTTTTTTAAGAACGGGAACTCTCGATTTACGACATATTTTAACGATCTGATCCATTCAAGTTGATCGCCATACCCTCTAATGTATGCGCATGAAAAAACAAAGGATTTAAAGTCTTTTAACCTATGCATCATTATGTATCGGATGAAGTTTATATTTGCATAATCGAAAAACATTCATTTTTGCACCCATCGATCAAATCCTTTGATTTTTCATTATTTATATTTGAGGGTAGGGTAATCAATTTCAACGGATCGGATCGTTAAAATACGCCGTAGATCAATAGTTCCCATTTTTTAAAAATACGGACCGATTTGCAATGGAGCACTCTCGGGCCAGTACAAAGGACTCTTGCAATAGTATTTTTATTAAATATTTTTCAGTATATATAATTAATTGATGTTCATTCGTTATAGATACATTAGATAAATTAGAAATTAGATACATTAGGTATCCGTTAGTACGAGTTCACGTTTTTAAATTTACGAACCTAAATAACAGCCGTTGGATCTACCATTTGGTTTCAACGGTTCCGATTAATAAAAATTAATAAATCTATTAAATAACAAAGTAAATATTCTCATACCTAATTTTTGGGATCTATACGTCTCTCTATTCATTTATTCTGGGTAATATGGATCATGGAATATTTTGGGTAATATTGTTTTAGAATCATGAAGATTGAACCTGTTGAATACTTTGATATTTTATCTTCGGATTCATTAAAAATATTTTGAGTAATATTAATTAGAATCATTAGGATGGAAGCTCTACCTCGGTCTAGCTTTAAATTGCAAAACCCTCAAGAAATGAACTTTATTGCCATTATGTAGCTTTGACCACATATTGATTATGTTATATGCGCTTTTAATCTTGAGGAGGTAATTACAAAAGGAAGCTGATTTAGCTTGCATAATCATACGTGTCTCAACTCTCAAAGACTCAGCTTGGAGCAACAGCATATATAATGCTCCCGCCAAAGTTGCATTTCCTCACCTTCAACTATAACTTTTTGAGGAAATAAAGGAACTTCTATTGCACACCTTTATGTTCATAAATTGAATCAACACCCAATAAAACTGTTCAGATATAAAAATAAATCCTTCAACCCTTGTCACAAAGTTGTGGTGCAATAGAAAAAATATTTAAGTGGTATCAAAGTAACCCGGCTTCAATTTCTATTGATACGATGTCAAATACGGTTTAATTTAAATAAGAATAACGTTGTATAAATGTCTAGGTTTCCGTCCAAAAGGCCTTCGAATTGCAAGACATGTTAAAATCCATCGATACAGATTTGAAGGGCCAACGATCTATTGACATGCTCCAAAACCACATATATAAATTTACACATTTCAAACGTGGTATGCCACAATCTTTTCCTCATAGAAGATAGCAGGGCTATATCTAAAAAATCTGCGAATCAACTTTGCTTTTCGGCGACTATAGGTTTGTGATACAATCTTATGATTTTATTATTATTGGTATTCACTATATACACTAAAGATGTCTTCTTACTTAGTTGATGACATATTACTTATTCGATGGCTGGTTATGCAAGTTAAAATATTTTATTATTACCAGTAAACTTTGATAGATTTGCATGTTTTTAATGTAGTAATTGGTATGCATACGAGTTGGTGATTTTGATTATATATTTGCCCAACGGGCACATAATTATGATTATATGTTTGTGTCTCGGCACGTGGTTGATTATCTAAAAGAACATAGTGTCATATGCATCTCGTAGGTGAATACCAGTATAAGTCGAAAAAATTACGAAGGTTACACCAGGTTAATAGTGTAGTCCTGATAGGGTTATTGCGCGCGCCATATATAATGCAACCTTACCGAGGATTAATGTCGGTTCTCTCTACCACGAGCTATGTATAGTGACGTTTTGCTTATGTCAACCAAACTAGATGTGTTAACCGTACTTAGTCATAACCTACTAGTCTGTCTTTCCATGTACAAAAACGAATTTTTTTATTCAAGTTATGCATGATTTTGAATATTTGATGTTTACTGAAATTGTTATGCTATTGGTATTTATTTTTATTATATAAATTCTCAGATATGAGACATTTTTTTACTGAGCGTTGTTGCTTAGCCATCTATTATATTATATGCCTGCTAATCAAAATGCAGGAAATCAGGTCGACGGAGCTATATGATAGATTTAGAAATTTCATCGTAGTGATGAAGAGTAGTTTCCCCTTGCTAGGGATGCACTCTCGTGATGAATAATTAGTTTCTTTCATTATATTTAGTATTTGTGTTATCATACCTATTATTATGTCATTTTGGAAAAAAAATTGTGTATGAACTATTTTAGTTATTTATTATGTTTGTTGCTTTTAAGGGATATTGTATTTTTCTTTTAAGTTTGCAAGTTAAGCCTTACTGTCTTATTGTCGAGATCGCGGTGTGTCATGCAAATTGGTTGAATCTATAACTGCGGATTTGGGGCACGATATCTATGATCTACTCATTGGTCCATTTTATATTAGAAAATTGGATTGTATTAAATTAGTTATTTGGAATTTAATTTTCAATTGCTCATGCCAAATAACATGTCTCAACATATAACAAAATCATTATACACCTGGTACAAAGAACATTTGCTTATGACATTTTTGAAGTAAGCTGAAAAAGAAACCTCTTGCTCTAACTTGTTAGGGAATCCGATACCCTCACCACATCAAACACACCAATCGTACAATATAGCATAATCACATCAAAGAAGAACATCGGATTTAACGTGGTTCAACCAATCAACCTACATCCACGGTGTGAAGCACGATCGAGTACAAAAAATATGTTGATATGAGGAAATTATAAAATCTCGCACATCTCAAATCTCTCTCACATCTCATCCCCTTCTCTTGTTGTCACGCTGCAAAGATAGAATAGACACAACCCTCATGTTCACAAAACTCTCTCTCTCAAGCCCACATATCTCTCATCATGAAAAGAGATATTTATAGTACTAAAATCCTAGCACAACTCATCATCTACTGATAACCCACGTCAACAGATGACCTTACCCATATAGCGTATAGATGTACAAAGTGATATAAGACACAACCTCAACAATGTTTGAAATTAAATTAATTACATGCACTCTAATTGCACTCGATAAATTTCAGTCTATTGTATGTTCGAAAAAAGAAAGAAAAATAGTTATCTTTTAACGAAAAGTTAAGCCATATCTCTCTCAATTTTAACAAAAAGAACATCGATGAACCAAGATCAGCTTGGCTAAACTGAAAGAAGCAATCAAACTTTGACTTTTCAAAATACAGTTATAACCATGATTTTTCTTGACTAAAATTGTTTGATATCCAAAGATTACTAAAATTGTTTGAATATTGTCTTAGTTATTCATTTTCTATATACGATAGGAAGCAATAAATAAGGAGGAAGAATTTAAGGATATGTATATTAATTCATTAAATCATGCTTGTATGAATACATGTGTAATTAATGAAATAAATTTTGGTAATATCATAAAGGGTATATCCTAATTGAATTTGATTCACATGCCTTCATTGACCTACACCTTGGATTTCTATTTGGAATTGTATTAATGCAAAATATTTAATGCAAATCAAAAGAGAGAAGTATAAATAAAGGCCATCTGGATTAATGATCACATGAATATTCAACTTGGACTATGAATATGTTGGTTTTTTTTATCTTTCAATGAACTTAATCCATATTTTCTTAAAATTTTGTGCATGCATTTAGCTTTTAATAACTTCAAAACAAGTGTATAATTCAATGAATGACTTTAGAAATATCAAATATTGATTAAAGAAATTCAGTATATTCAAGCCGGACTATGAATATGATGATACGTTATTAGTCTATATTTCCCTACAATAAATACACCTTTATTTTGTCGGGTGTTATCCGACGGAACAAATGGACACCCGACGAAAAAAACTTATTCCATCGGTTATGGTCTGACGGAATAAAATACGACGAAAAAATGTTTTTTGGTCGGGTACCATGTTTATTTCATCGGGCACTTTATTACGTCGAATATAAGCCGACGGAATAAGTTCGAAAAACCTAGACAGTTTTTCCTGTTTTAAGCTTATTCCGTCAGGTCGTATCCAACGGAATAAGTTATTTTGTTGGAAAGAACCCGACGAAATAAGCTTCAGATAGAAAAGAAAAATAGAGCAGATTTTGGGTCGTTTTAGAGCATTTGATACAAATTCAATTCAATTACTGATATACAAACAACCACAACTCAATACAATTATAGAAACAAGCACAACTCAATTCAATTCAATTATAAATTTATTCATATAATCGTAATTTACAGCTTCTTAAAACAAAAAACATACGAAATGGAGCGATTCATCGATGCGCGTGTGTTTTGTGCTTTTCCATTCCATTTCGAGTTCACTGGGCGCCGTCGTTGTCTGGAAAGTTAGTGAAATGCATCAGGTACTACAGTGTTATCAATAGACAAGTATTAGTACATAATATTGTCGATAATTATATGAAAATTGTATTAAAACCAAGAATTATTAAACTTACGAGGAGGTCGATCACAGGGAGGGAGCCGCATCATCTTCATCTTCATATGGGGAAGGGGGTAAAGCCTCTGCGCTTAAATGTTTAAAATATATAATTTAGTACATATGATATTTATATATTATTAAGTTAGGGTTATCAAACTTTACCGGGGGTACTGGTTTCCTTCGCTGTGCATACATACAGATAAGACAAAGCCTCTGTCTTGTGCTAAAACCACTAAATGGATCGCCAGCGGGAGTATAAGGAGACGAACCTTCTCATCAAAAGTATCTTTAGAGTCATCAACAGTCTTATAAATCAAATTGGACCATACAAATAAGCTTATGATATCAATGAGGTCGACAAAGATAGTTTAGATCAAGCAAACATTACCCTTCAAACACAAGTTCCTTTTTCTCTTGTAATTTTAGTATCATTTTCTCAATTGTATCCTCGATCAGAAATCTCACGATTCTAAGAAACATGTGTAATATGATCAATATGAGAACTAAATGTAGAAAAGACTGATAAAAATAATATGAATACAATTGCATTTTGATAAAAGCACCTGATCGGTTTATATTGTCCAATACGATGAATTCGGTCTTGATCCTAGTGCTTGACAGCTGGGTTCCACTGTGAGTCCATGAAGAAAATCTAAACCCATTTTGGGTAATCGACGAGAAAACCAAGTATTACCAAAGATAGTCAAAGAATTGTGTGCGATTGTAAAATATTTAAAGACAATATCTCTAAACACAAGAAACTATAAGAATAAATGAGCATATATGTAACTTCCATTCTAACTGTTTTTTAATTAAAAGAAGAGGTGAGGAAATTGCTCACATGGGATGCTACAGTCAAATTAAGAGCCACACCTCCAGCTTTAAGGCCCATAAATGATTCGTCGATGCGCGGGCGTTTTGTTCTTTTCCACTTCATCTCGAGCTCACCTGTCGTCGCCGCCGTCGTTGTCCGGAAAATCATTGAAATTGAGCATGTACTATAGTGTTATCAACAAAAAAGTATTAGTATATAATATTCTCGATAATTATATAAAAATTATATTGAAACCAAGAATTATCAAATTTACATCCGATACTTTCTTCCCGACGAGGGTCTAGATGCAGGAGGAGACGAAAAGGCGCGTGCTCGAGAACCCGCGAGAGTATGAGAAGACGAGCCACAAAATAAATTAGGTAGTAGATCTCTTGCCACAAATAAACCAAGCAACCATCCCGGTCTCTCTTTCTATCCACTCATTTTTCACATCCAAAAGATGGATAAAGAGTGAGATATAAGGCAAAGCGCTCGCCAAGGCTCGATGACATACTTTCACCTCAATTCCAATTTGGGAAGTGCCTGCCAATATAGCGCTGGCCGGTAACAAAACAAGAACCGTCGCGACTGGGAGTGGACTAAACATGCAGATAGTCCCAGTCGCGATGATACTTGTCTTGTTACCGGCCAGTGCTAAATCGGCAGGCACTCCATAAATTGGAATTGAGGTGAAAATATGTCGAGCGTCGGCGAGTGCTGTGCCTTATATCTCGCTCTCTATCCATCCTTTTGTAATATTTCAGGAAAATAAAATATTATTTTTGGGAATTTTTATAATTAAATAATAATTATTATGAATATTTTAATAATGCGGTATAATTAAATACCGATAAAATGGAAAATATTTGGAAAATTATAGAAATTACTAAAAAGAGGGTGCTTTGTGTGATTTATGCAAATTATGAAGTTTTATGATTTATTATACACTATTTTAGTGCTAATCGCGATTAAATATCGCTAATCGGGCATTAAGCGTGTTTTGCGCACATAACATGCACCATATCATTTTTACACTTGTGTTAAATTTTCCTACATGGCTTTCTTGTTTTGTTTTGGTTTTTATTTAGTAAAGAGAGAAGAAAAAGGAAAGGATAGGAAAAAAAAAGGGTATCATGATGACTTAAAGAGAGAGAGAAGGGACACAATGATATTGAGGCCATGCTTGGAGAGAGAAAGGGTGGAGGGTCAAACCATAGTCGTGGCTCATCTTATCACTTCATCATCTTCATATTTTCTTCTTCTTCCTCCTCTCACATGGCAGCACCTCCCTCCCCTCCCCTACAAACCCTCAAAACATCATCAAAACAACTCAAAAACCCCATCTCCATTTCATTAAAAACATGCTCAAGCTCAAGGGAAGCACATTGGACCAAGAAAAATCAGATTTTGGTGCTCTAGGGGATTCATGAGTGCCAAATGAGGTATATCTTTCACATTAAGTGTAGTATTCCCTTTGTTTTAGCCTCTATTCAAGTTTACATTCAATTTCGTGTAGTTTTGTGCACATTGGAATTTCCTAAAAGAGGTTATGTGGAATATTGAGTTGTGTTAGTGCTAATAGGCCTTAGTGGTGACCCTAAACCCTCCTATGATGTTAGAAACCCATACCATACTGAAACAAACCTGAAAACCCCAAAACAGAAACTTTCCATGTTGGTTTGTGAGGTAATTGAGGGTGCAGGGAAATCTGGAGTGAACTGGGATTTTTACGAGAGAAAGAAACAACTTCAGGGACCTAGATGGACCACTTCGAGGCTACCCTACCAATACGAACTGAATCCCATCACCCCAAACCGAGCTGGCCGGAATTTCTAGGGGTGTGGCCGGCCACTTGGTCAAGTTAGGCTCCCAAGTTGCTTCAGTAGGTCATATACCCAATATACACCATTCCAGTATTGTTTGTGCACATTGTTTTTACCTTAATCAAAATCTGGGACTAATTTCATGAGTTGCTGTTTTATTTCAGGGTTATGTTTTGCGTATTTTGAATTCTGGATTTTAGGAATTTGGTTTTAACTCGATGGTTTGACGTTTGTACATCGATATCGAGTGTTATTTCGTGGTTTTGAAAGCGTAGTCCATAGGTTCTAACCTATAGGCTTTTCGCGTGTCGTTTTGGTTTTGAATTGGGTTTTAATGCGATACGATACGTTATGATGTGTAGGTACCCCCACGAGGACTTAGAGACGATAAGCAAGCACGTGGCGACGTCGGCATCGGCAAGAAGATCAGGTGAGTAGATTATATCTACGGGGGGAAGTCGGGTGGATGGCATATAGCACCCCCGCAAAGTTGTGAGAAATGATGGGATGTGATATATATATACTTTTATATGTTATTGTGTGATAGGAACCATAGTAAGAAAAGTTTTAGGAGATCATGGGTTTAGTGTTAGCGAGAATTGAAAAAAGGATTTAGTTGGTTTCTTAGTCACGAACCATAGAATATGTTTGCACACATGCGCACACACCCTTGCATGCATTATTATCATTACTTATGCGTATATGGGGATACGTACACACACACACAAACACACACACACACACACACACACACACAGGTATGGGACTATATTTATATATATACGTATACCTATACATGGATATGAAGATAGGGGATGATAGTTGTGTTGGAGATAGTGCCCTCAGAGTCAATTATTAGGTCACAGGTACGTGATTGTAATGATTGAGGGAGGACCTATCCCAGTAGGACAGTCTTGCTCGAGATGATAGTATGCTATCTGGTTTACCTTTATCATCGTGTACTGCTTTAGGTGACATGACACGTCGCTATTACACGTTGATAGAGCCCCTAGGATTCTTGCTTGACCACCAGCAGTATGAGGGCGATCATATAAGTGGGAGCTGGGGGTCTATAAGCTTATCCTTAAAAGGTCCCTAGTCG
The DNA here is from genome assembly GCA_030015575.1 of Agapanthus africanus. Classification (NCBI taxonomy): domain Eukaryota; kingdom Viridiplantae; phylum Streptophyta; class Magnoliopsida; order Asparagales; family Amaryllidaceae; genus Agapanthus; species Agapanthus africanus. The sequence continues at coordinate 147,074,996 of JASDDO010000001.1, forward strand.
TGGGAGTTTCGAGACTGGGCATCGATACTCCATTAGTAGACTAGTGTATACAGTCGAGACCCCGATGAGGGGCGGTGGCCGGTCTCACAAGCCACTGGTGTCAGTTGGATCACCTAAGATGTATACAGGTGCTCATTGGGTTATGAGTACACCGGACAGGACTCGCCGGGAACATGCTAGTTGGTCATATACCAGACGTCAGATGGCAGTTCCCTGGTGACATGTGTGCAGGTTAGTTCATCGACCTAGGGATCGTCATTTGTCTCGTGTGAGTTCCCACTGTACTTTGATTACTACCCTACCACGGCTCAAAGGAGTCGTGCAAACAGGTTTTAGTTGGGTACAGTCCCGAGCCACATGGAGGCAGTGAGCGTATCTTCAGGGGTTCGTCTCTCCCGGTATTGGGGGTGAGGTCGTGCTGTGTCTAGGAGAGCCATTACACAAAGTCCTTGGCCAAGGCAAGGAGATTTACTGGTAGGTATTCCAGTAGTATCTCAGGGTGTTCTGGGCTACACTCCGACACGACTTGTACCGCTTTTGGGGGTCTGACTTTTACCAACCCCCTAGGCCCGCCATGCGATGCTCATAGACGAACGGACCGGACTGCACGGATATTGTCACTGACAGGCTCAGTTGGGTGTCGGGGTGAGCTTCCTCATCGACGTCCCATTTGGTCAGTACCTGGTAGCCCGTCACGTATTGGCTTATACCTCTGACGTGCTAGTGGTTAAATCCACAACCAAGGTGTTGACGAGTCTTTAGAGTCCCCCACATTCAGTTACTCAGCTTTCGGGCGAAAGGTTGTAGAGGCCGTATGGAGATATGGCAAGGTCGGATCAGATACGTGCGGTATTGCACGGATCAGGATCGGACAGTCTGTACTATAGGCCGTATGGTTATATGGCAGGGTTCGATCAGATACGTGCGGTATTGCACGGATCAGGATCGAACGGATATTACTGGCCGGCTTTGGTATAAGCCGGATCCTAGTATTGTACAGTGTAGAGTTTGTCTCATTGCATTTGTATTTCGGTCGAAATACAGATGCGGGTGTGTATGCACAGTATCGGGGTTTTCCTGTGATTTATTACGGGACCAGTTTTCTGGAGTTGCCAGTTTGCTTTCCGTTTCGGCCAATTTCCTTTGTTCCGTTCATTGGCCGAAGTTTGGTGGAGGAGGGTTTATTTGCATTGTTGCAAATAGGCATTTGTGGAGGGGGTTCTTTGCATCTTGTTGCATCATGATGGTTTTCATGATGAGCACCATCATTGACTTCTCCTTCTCATGATGGATTGACTTTGGTTTTGTTGATGGTTGTTTTGAGTGTTGGACTTACCTAGCTATCATTCCTTCACATCATAACTTCACACTCCCTTGTATGATGGTTCAACCACTCCCCCTTGACCTTGTTCACTCTCTCTCTCCAATCACAAAAGAGAAATGTGTGGCCGGCCATTCAAAGAGGAATGGGATTGATTTTCATTTTGAGTGTGGAAAATGTTACTCTCATTTTGGTATGCTACATTTTCCCCACCTCTCTCCAAGCTCTCTTTTCCTCCACCACAATGGCATCTCCATAAACCCCAAATGAGACTTCTTCTACTACATATTCTACAACGAACCTTGGGCACGTCGAGTAGCCGGCTTCGTGCCCGAGTTGCCTCGGCATTGAGGTGGGAGCCCGTAAACAAAGTAGGCGATGTGGTGCACTTCCGGCGACGAGGAGGAGACGGGACTTTTCCGCAGGAGATCCGGACGATGGCGAGAAGACCGGAGGACTTGGATCGTCGGTATATCTCTAACCCATCTTCTTGTTAGCTTAGACTAGTTAATGGTAACGATCCCGGGTAGTAGTGCGCGGTGGTGCCGGTTTGCAAAGTCCGCAAAATTTAAGTTTTTCACCGCTTCCGCATTCCGGCGTCGGATTGACGGCCGGGGCGCCGCCGTGCACTTACAGTGGTATCAGAGCCTCCCCATTAACTTAGTCTAGCTTTGTGTAATGTGTTTGCATATCCGATCGATCAAAAAGTTCCAAAACTGCATTTTACCCACGACAGTTTCTGTTGAAATTTTTCAGTCTCGAAAATTTTTTCAGGTTATAAAATATTGATGTACTGGAAAATCTAAGGGTTCTGTAAAAATTTGACGAAGTATCTCCACAGTTGGAGCGCGGAACCGCCGCGAAAACCCCATTAGTGCGGCCCTTCCGCCGCGCACTATTCACATCACTTCACTATTTTTTTACAGAGGCCTTCTGGGCTTAAAATATGGGCTTTGGAATATTAAAATTGGGCCAATTGTTTCTGTGAGTGCTACAGTTTTCTTTGGGGCCCACTTGTTAATTGTTTGATCAATCGGAAATTTTTTAAACACATTTTTCACAGTATTTACATTATATCTGCGACCGTGAATGTCACTCGATCGGTAAATCCGGTCTAACTGCTATAGCCCGGTTAGACGGATTTGCGAACGTGACATTCACGTTGATGTTCTATGTATTTGCTGTGATGTTGCGAATCGGTCGTGGGGATAGCCTGGATGCAATGCTAGTACTGTGCTGTTGTATTATGTACATTTGTTATTGCGGGGCGAGCGTCCGACATGTGGACTGCCGTCACTGCCTGATTGTATTATTATTTTGGGGCACGACCTGGTTGCGGTCGATGTACCCGGTGTATGTATATTTTACTTTCTGTACTAGGATTACCCCGCGGAGGGGTGCACGGATAGCCGGGTTCTAGAGGGCAGCAAGCCCGCATCTCATGGCATTGGGACGGAGGGGGCTTCACTCTAGGATTGGCGGGCTATTCGCCGCACTCGTAGGGGGTACAGGTTTGACCCAGGAGGGGTTCCCAAGTTGCCGGATTCCGTGAAGTGCTGGGTGGTCCATTCACGGCGCTGAAGGGGGCTGCCTCGCTTCAGGTTTTGGCGGGTGACTTGCCGCGCCCGTAGGGGTCTAGGATTACATTGCACAGGCTATCCACACGACCAGGGGAACGTCGGGTTTCAGTAGCGGCTCTGTGAAACCCGGGGTTCCCAGATATCTGTATTGTTTCTGTGATGCTGTTCATTCTCTGTGATGTTGCATTTTATTCACGCCTTGAGCGAATATAATATATTGGTATATATATTAGTAGATGTTGTATATGTTTTGCATCCGCGCTAGTCCAGTCCCCGCTCTGTCGTTAGTTAGCTAACCTAACGGGTAATGACGGGACCCAGTGGCGAATGCGGATGGCATATACGTACATCAGTATATTTTCGTTCTTTTTGGCGTGATCAATTGATGGGACTGCATTGATTCGGATCAATGCAAAGTTAAAAACAAACCTTATCTGATGTTGTTGGAACACTTTTTCAAAAAAAAAAAGCTGTTATTGCAAGGACGTTCACTTTTGTTTTGCATAGTGATATTCGGTTATGAATATCCAGCACCTCAGTCGACGAGGCAAGGGCCGAGATCCCTTCACCGGGAGTGACCCCTTGGACAATAAGTTTGCGTCAGGGCATTAACTTCACTATAGCCGATTACTTTTGCTTTGCACCGTGGTATTCATTTGGAATATCCTGCACCCCATTCTACGGGGAAAGAGCCGAGATCCCTTCACCGGGAGTGACCTCTTTAGCAACGGTTTTCGTCACTATATTTTCAAAAAGCTATCCGTTCCTTCAACGATATCAAGTTCATTACGTTAAAGGTTTTCGCCAGAAACCATTCGTAGCCCTCCGTCGTTTCAGACGGGTAGCACGTAGTATTCATGCTATGTTTGTTGACCTTCGTCAAGGCATAGTGTATGGTAGCTGCTTGTTACCTTTCTGCTGCATAGATAGATGCGTTGGTTTGGGACAGTCGTATAGCCTTGTTGACCTTCGTCAAGGGCTTGTACGGGTGGATTCAAATTAACCTGGATAATGACGGGTAGAACTTGACATGTGACTTATGATTTGTTGACCTTCGCCAAGGTCATAAGAGCATGGGGCAGAAATCACATCGGGAGTTTCAAAAGAACTGAGACTTGCCAGATATGCGCATACCTTCTGGAGTGTGATACCGTGAGCGGATTCCGTCACGTTATCATGCGATGAGAGTTGGATCCCGATTCCCACTGATGGGTTAGTTTACTCCTCGGGTAACCCCGACTAATTCTTCTTTCAGGTTTGGAGGAGAATTTGAGGTACAGTGGGAGGATTCCAGATTAGATAAATTGGTAACCATTCTGATCTAGGTTAGAGTGCACGCTGAGTGTTTCTTTTCTCTCTCTCTTTGGCAGCGACCATTGACCCGACCCTAAGACTTTGACTCAGTGACCAAGTTGACCGAACCTTCTTAAACACCGGCTTTTGGATTGTCAGAGTTGCAGACCTCATTGCCACTCCTACTTTTACCCTTTTTCTCCAGGACACCCCGTATTACTACGAACGTCCACTTCCATTGGACAAAACCATCGTATGGTTAGATACGAACTCGAAAGAATTTATTCGAGGATGGTTTCCGGTTCTGGAGAAAACGGATAGGATTATTCAGTTGTCTTTTCCTTTTACCCTCTCTCAGGTTACGAGTACTCCTTGGTTTAGGGGTAGTACACCTATTACGCAAATTGGATTGTCTTCTTCCAAATCTTAGGCTGGTGCCGACCGGTAGGGAATGAAGAAAACCAATTAGCATAACGATGGTGTGCAGAAGGTATTAAGTTCAGACAAAGCAAGGGATTAGTAAGAGGGCAAAGTAAATTGCAACAGATATTCACGACCAAACCAAATATTTCATTACCACTCCCACATCACCTTTGTATTTCTCCAGGACACTCCGTATCACTACGAAGATCCACAGTTTATTGGATACTCCATCGTATGGTTATATACGAACTCGAAAGGAATTTATTCCAGTTCGGGGATGGATTCTGGTTCAGGAGAAATAGGAATAAGGTTTATTCGGTTGTCTTTTATCTTCACCCTCTCTCATTGCGAGTGTTCCTAGGATGCGGACAGTACACCCATTATGCTTATTGGATAGTCTTCTTCCAAACCATAGGCTGGTGCCGAACGGTAGGGAAGGAAGAAAACCATTTGGCCTAAAAGGGTGTGCAGAAGGTAAAGACTAAAGACATATGAAGGGATTTGGAGAGGTGGCAAAGAACTATACGGTTACAGTCGTGAATCTGGAAGAGGCATTACTAGGAATACCAGAATACCCCATCGGAACATTTCAATGTTTCAGTTTCACTGTGTAATGTTAAAGGAAAACTGATTTCCCGATTAGATACTTACTCCAGGGTATGTATTTACCAGGTACGATTCTCACATCTGTATGGTTTTACAGATGATGAGTGGGAGTAAGTTGTTGGGAATTGGGTGATTATCCTCATTATATCGGGATTCGTTGTAATCGGTGATATTTGAGGAAATTACCTGGGCTGTTTGCCGGTCGGCAAATATTTGGTTTTGAATATCCGCTGTTATGCACCAATTTCAAATTGATATATCTGTACGTCTATTTTCATAGAGTGAGATATACCTTTCTGAAATTATGTCTACGACATTTACCTATATCAGTGGATGGTTAGGTAAGGAGCATTAAACAGCGGTGTAATTCTTCTTAACCATAAGTACAGTTTTCAACCTACGACACACAGTGAATGAGTTATCAGACTCAAGGGACTTATACAGAGTATTGTATGTTGTCCAGTGTCCATTAGGACAGAGGGGTTGGTCCTCGTACTATATTCGGTTTACTTATGACTTCTCTAGTTTTTAGACAAGTGTTTCGTGGAAACACAGGGTCCGAATTTGGAGAAGTTATAGGTATTTGAATAGAGTAAAGAACCAGGTGTAGCAAGTATCGGGATTCTTCAAAGTGATCGAAGATGTAGATACTTGTATATGGTATTCAGTTGATAGTAGTGATTAAGAGAAATTGCTTCTCTTTCAGGTTACTCATAAATGGAAGCATTCCTAAGTTGAGTAACGCTGATCGGCCTCCTTCCATTTAGTTGACATGCACTGGAGACAGTTGCATGATTTGAATCTGGTTCAATTAAATCAGTGCCTCTGGTTCTATATATGATATAGAACAGTTCATATCTTAACGATGTTAAGGTACGGGGAGTTGTCCGGTTTATGATTAAAACCAGACACTGGACAACTCAAGGCACGTTTCTGTAATAGCTGTTTGTGGGTTGACCCAGGCTATGACGAGGGTTGATTTTCTACCATCTGGACGAACAATAGCGATATTGTTCTAGACTCGCCACAGTTTTATTAAAAATGGATTTTTTCAGAAAAACAGTAGTGGGAGTATGGTAGAACTGGAAGTGATTCCAGAACCACAAACGATTACTGAAGATTTGATAAGGAACCTAAAGATTCAATCTGAATTGACATTCCATTGGCCACTCCGCAGATAAGGTGGGTAACTTCAGGCACCCGAGAGGTACTCCGGTAGCCTCAAGGACGGTGACAGGGAAGTTCTTGTTTACCCACAATTGCCATTGCTGTTGTTCCAGGTTACGAGACCCGGCGGGAGGATGAGTATAGCGTCGTTCTAAACCAGTTTTAGAAGTGTACGTCTATATGACTCTGCCAGAGGGTTGTCGTAGTCAGTGGGAGCAGCGGAAGCATTGGTGGACAGGTAGCTTATGTCTATTTATAGACTAAAGCAGATGTAGCGGAGATAGATCATCTATTTCTGACGTGACAGTCATGGGTTTGACTTCATCAGAATAGGGGATGGATCTGTTGAGAAGGTAGTAGGGTGTGATGTCCTGGTATCTGGATGACATACACAGAATAGGAAAAGAAACTCCTATACTACAATCGGTTATACTTTGGTCGTCACACAGTTGTTTCTCCACAAAGGAAATGGATTTTATATCAGACATACTGGTTACTAGATCTATGGTCTTAGATCTAGATTTGGGTGGTTTCCCAATCAGGGTACTTGACAGCATTCTAAGAATATTTAGGATGGACGACTCCTGGCACGGTAGTGTACCTGCAGATAATGGAGTCACCCTCTCCAAAGGTGTCTTACAGACTAAAGGGGAGAGGGACGGGCATGATTGGCAGATCACTTGCTCAGGCAATTGAGTCAATCGTGAGATGTCAAGTACCACACCAGATGTTGTTCTTGCACTAGATGCAATAAGTTGACATTAATCCAATCCTGGAGAAACAGTCGGAAGCAGTTTTAGAACATAAGTGGATGTTCTAGGGAGATGATAACGACAGCCTCATTCAGGAGACAGTTATCATTCCAGGCTTCCAAGGTGACATGGACGACAAGGAGGTTGTCAGAGTTATAGTTTTCCTTCTGATGAGGGGCAGTATTTTGGACAGGTGGTCCAAGGCAATACTGAGGGAGGCATGGCGTGCAGGATACTGAGTAAGTTCAGTTGACGATACAGTCTAAGAAGTTTGGATTTGGAGTTCATTTATGAGCTATGTCCCATCAGACATCCAGACACATTCTAAGACAGGTATTGCTCATTTCGAGAGATGGATTTCTCCGCGAACTTGAGATATAGAGAGACATAGAAAGAAACAACTAAGCGGATCCACTCACTGAGGCTATTCCTCGAACGCAATAGTTCCGCAAACGAGCTTTGTGAGACTGACTAGTAGAGGAGTTGGGTGTTCGGTATCACACGGGCTGTGAGTATGCGACATCGCAATAATTAGCCTTGAGTGCAAGTGGGAGATTGTTGGAGATAGTGCCCTCAGAGTCAATTATTAGGTCACAGGTACGTGATTGTAATGATTGAGGGAGGACCTATCCCAGTAGGACAGTCTTGCTCGAGATGATAGTATGCTATCTGGTTTACCTTTATCATCGTGTACTGCTTTAGGTGACATGACACGTCGCTATTACACGTTGATAGAGCCCCTAGGATTCTTGCTTGACCACCAGCAGTATGAGGGCGATCATATAAGTGGGAGCTGGGGGTCTATAAGCTTATCCTTAAAAGGTCCCTAGTCGTGGGAGTTTCGAGACTGGGCATCGATACTCCATTAGTAGACTAGTGTATACAGTCGAGACCCCGATGAGGGGCGGTGGCCGGTCTCACAAGCCACTGGTGTCAGTTGGATCACCTAAGATGTATACAGGTGCTCATTGGGTTATGAGTACACCGGACAGGACTCGCCGGGAACATGCTAGTTGGTCATATACCAGACGTCAGATGGCAGTTCCCTGGTGACATGTGTGCAGGTTAGTTCATCGACCTAGGGATCGTCATTTGTCTCGTGTGAGTTCCCACTGTACTTTGATTACTACCCTACCACGGCTCAAAGGAGTCGTGCAAACAGGTTTTAGTTGGGTACAGTCCCGAGCCACATGGAGGCAGTGAGCGTATCTTCAGGGGTTCGTCTCTCCCGGTATTGGGGGTGAGGTCGTGCTGTGTCTAGGAGAGCCATTACACAAAGTCCTTGGCCAAGGCAAGGAGATTTACTGGTAGGTATTCCAGTAGTATCTCAGGGTGTTCTGGGCTACACTCCGACACGACTTGTACCGCTTTTGGGGGTCTGACTTTTACCAACCCCCTAGGCCCGCCATGCGATGCTCATAGACGAACGGACCGGACTGCACGGATATTGTCACTGACAGGCTCAGTTGGGTGTCGGGGTGAGCTTCCTCATCGACGTCCCATTTGGTCAGTACCTGGTAGCCCGTCACGTATTGGCTTATACCTCTGACGTGCTAGTGGTTAAATCCACAACCAAGGTGTTGACGAGTCTTTAGAGTCCCCCACATTCAGTTACTCAGCTTTCGGGCGAAAGGTTGTAGAGGCCGTATGGAGATATGGCAAGGTCGGATCAGATACGTGCGGTATTGCACGGATCAGGATCGGACAGTCTGTACTATAGGCCGTATGGTTATATGGCAGGGTTCGATCAGATACGTGCGGTATTGCACGGATCAGGATCGAACGGATATTACTGGCCGGCTTTGGTATAAGCCGGATCCTAGTATTGTACAGTGTAGAGTTTGTCTCATTGCATTTGTATTTCGGTCGAAATACAGATGCGGGTGTGTATGCACAGTATCGGGGTTTTCCTGTGATTTATTACGGGACCAGTTTTCTGGAGTTGCCAGTTTGCTTTCCGTTTCGGCCAATTTCCTTTGTTCCGTTCATTGGCCGAAGTTTGGTGGAGGAGGGTTTATTTGCATTGTTGCAAATAGGCATTTGTGGAGGGGGTTCTTTGCATCTTGTTGCATCATGATGGTTTTCATGATGAGCACCATCATTGACTTCTCCTTCTCATGATGGATTGACTTTGGTTTTGTTGATGGTTGTTTTGAGTGTTGGACTTACCTAGCTATCATTCCTTCACATCATAACTTCACACTCCCTTGTATGATGGTTCAACCACTCCCCCTTGACCTTGTTCACTCTCTCTCTCCAATCACAAAAGAGAAATGTGTGGCCGGCCATTCAAAGAGGAATGGGATTGATTTTCATTTTGAGTGTGGAAAATGTTACTCTCATTTTGGTATGCTACATTTTCCCCACCTCTCTCCAAGCTCTCTTTTCCTCCACCACAATGGCATCTCCATAAACCCCAAATGAGACTTCTTCTACTACATATTCTACAACGAACCTTGGGCACGTCGAGTAGCCGGCTTCGTGCCCGAGTTGCCTCGGCATTGAGGTGGGAGCCCGTAAACAAAGTAGGCGATGTGGTGCACTTCCGGCGACGAGGAGGAGACGGGACTTTTCCGCAGGAGATCCGGACGATGGCGAGAAGACCGGAGGACTTGGATCGTCGGTATATCTCTAACCCATCTTCTTGTTAGCTTAGACTAGTTAATGGTAACGATCCCGGGTAGTAGTGCGCGGTGGTGCCGGTTTGCAAAGTCCGCAAAATTTAAGTTTTTCACCGCTTCCGCATTCCGGCGTCGGATTGACGGCCGGGGCGCCGCCGTGCACTTACAAGTTGGAGATGAGTCGATGAGATTAGGCTTGATGCCACAAGATCGGTGATGTGATATGGATCGTATTATAAGATGCGACATATGATGATAGCGGATCGGGAGGCGATGTGTTTCACACACACGCATATATATATGTAGATGGTGTCAGTATTGTACTAGATTTAGGTCAGTACCCCCAGTTCACGATTTGTGATGATAAGGATACCAGATAAATGATTAGATTGATGTGATAGTTGACCTGTATTCAGATTGGGATGCCGTACGATAGATTTACCGTACGAGCTATATATTGATGATAGATCCGCACTCTTGACTCAAGAATGTCATATGATATATTGTTTCGTACGTGGTACTATTAAGGCGGGATCACCGACAATTATATATGTGTGTGTGTGTGTGTGTATCGACTCAGATTTAGGTGGGTTCCACACCCCTTCCGATTGGTTGTTGGTTAGACCTGTAGTTTACCGCGTAGATGTTAGATTGGACCCGAGTCATACCTATTTCCAAAACTAACGAATCGTGAGAATTTTAAATACATACCAAGGGATACTACGGATATTTCAAAGGACGAAACTTTTCTTAAAAACACTGTAGCCCTTATTTTCAAAACACCACGATTCGTACTATTTCAAACGGCAAAACAGTATGATACATGTATAGCAGTGTAGATTCCTTATTGTTACATTATCATTCATGTTCCGCATATTATTGTTGCATTTACTATTCATTGTCATTTATTGCATGTTTATTGTGTACTTAGTGATTATAAAACCATGTTGTTAGGACACCAGCAGTATTACCGATGATGCGTATGCTTCACATACACTTGCTTACCGGCTCACACACATCATCATCGGTAATTGCCATGTCATGTACACTTTAGAACATATTATTTTATTGATATAATCAGCTAAATGCTAGTTACCGCATAATATTTGCGTGATTGCTCTCATGTGTTATCTTAGAGATTGCATTCTTTACATAAATACTTCATGCATTCATATATTCATTGGTTATGCAGTATTCTGGAGATTCATGCCGGTTTTCATTGTTATTGACATGGTGACTTGATGATTTCGGATTCTTCTTAAGATTTTATGAATTTGGAAACCGCATGTGAAAGTTTTATAAACTGATGTTTTATTTTAAAGAGAAAGATGCGGTTTTCCTTGATATGATAAGTATTGTCCACCATGATATTTTCTCGGTTCTGAGATGGTTTTCAAGACCCGATTCGAGGAGTTGGATGAACCGTCTGCGGGTACATGGTGGACCCGGTATGGTACCCCGGGGTAAGAAGCTCGAGTTGTAGACGATGAGCCCGGCAGGGGAAGACTGTCTACCGGTGATTGTTCGGCGCGGCGGATATCCGAAGGATACCGTTCGCGGTCGTGTGATTGATGATATGGGCCGATCCGGACTGACGGAGCCCGAGGTATTGGGATATTGAGATATTGAGATTTGAGACACTGAGATATTGAAATTTGATGATACAGGCCAGTCCGAATAGCCGGAGCCTGAGATATTGAGATATTGAGATTCATGTTTTGTGTCGATACTTGGCACTGATTTCTCTGTTGATTTCATTGATGATATTCGATTTATATACATACAGGAATCTCATTAAATAAAGAAAACAGTTGTCTCACTCATGATGTATTCATTTTCCATTCGTAATGCATTCATACATCATATATCTGATATGTTGCTATCTGAGGCACTGACACGAGCACGTAATATTGCACTTATGTGTAGTTGGATCAGGATATTTATTTGAGGATATCACTTGATATGACCTAAGATAGCGTCATGCGTGCGATTTCTACTCGTTGATATTTTCTACTCACGAGTTGGCAACTTACCCCGTTGTGCCACAGTTCCTTGCAGGTGTTGCCGTACAGGTTTCGTTGCGGCTTTGCTAGCACATTGTTCCTTCTGGGTGATTGCCTTGGTAGGTGGTTTCTTTTGCATCAGGACCACCATTGTGTATTTGTTATTTCAGCTGTATCTGGTAAAACTCCATCAACCAGACTTGTATATTTGATAGAGATAGATGACCAGTGTTGTCACGACCCGAATGTACGGAACGTGACCGGCACTTAGATTACGAAGCGTCTAGAGGCGCCACGTAATCTAAGTAAGCCGAAGCCCAGAAATCTAAACCATAAAAGAAGAAGAAAAAGAAAACAAGTCTAAAAAAAAACATCAGCAAATTTTACCAAAAATTTCGGCAGAGTCTCCTCTGTAAAAACTGACCCCCAAACGGGTACAACAAGTATAATATACATAAACAATAAAAAGCATCCCCAAACGGGTGCTAGCTCAATGCCAACAGGCGGAAACAACCACAACAAGCACAAATAGTATACAACGCCAAAGGGCGAGGCTCAAACTAAAAAGAAAACAAAACCACCAGATCAGAATAATACATGCGCGACTCTAAGGTCGAAATAAAAGACTGGTCCAATAAACTTATCAAGTAATACAAGTATGGTTGATGGAGATTACTAGATACATCGAATGAATAAAATACAATGGTGGTTCAGATACAAGTGAACCAACCTACCGTGCAAATCACCCTGAAATAAAAGATGTGCCAGCAAGCTGCCCGGGAAACCTGTACATCGAACCTGTAATAAAATTTGGCACAACGGGGGTGAGTTGCCAACTCGTGAGTAGAAGACATCTACGAAAAAAAATCGAATGCACGACGCTATCCTAGGTCATAATAATACACTACTAAGTCTCAAACCTCAAGTAATAGCAGGGTAATAATACGTGTAAGTGCAGATACTCCGTGCTCGTGTCAGTGCCTCATATAGTACTATGTCATATGAATGGATATGCATGCACCATGAATGTAAAATAAGCAATTCTGAAATCCAGGTATATCTGTATAAGAAATCTTTAGCTGTTATCATAGTAAAATGTGTATAAGAATCTGAAATCTCAACAATGAAATCCATGGAAATCCGTGTCAAGCATCGACACAAATATGTAAATCTCAAGTCTCATAGTCTCAATACCTCGGGCTCCGTCAGTCCGGATCGGCCCATATCATCAAATCTCACGACAACGGTCGGTATCCTCCGGATATCCGCCGCGCCAGACATCACCGGTAGGTAGCCTTCCCCTGCCAGGCTCATCGTCTACAACTCGATCTTCTTGCCCCGGGGTACCATACCGGGCCCACCATGTACCCGAGACGGTTCATCCACTCCTCGAATCGGGTCTCGAAATCCATCAGAAAACATGAAATCTCATGGTGGACGACACATACATCACGAGAAAACCGCATCTTATTTTGAAAAGAGAAGAGGAGAGAGAGAGAAGTTTTTATATATTTTTGCAGTTTTCCCCAAAAATCCAGAAATCTCATAGAAATCTAAATCTCAAAATCATGAGTAAGTATATGATAAGTGTCGGCATATGCCCATAATACTGCGCGATAACATGAAAATATGAATGTCTAAGTAATAAATATCATGTCTTATACTAACATAAGAGAGAAATCACAATATTTTATCGGTTTAGTGGTTAACTGATTCTATCAATAAAAGATAATATGATCTAAAGTGTACGTGACATAGCAATTACCGATGATGATGTGTGTGAGCCGGCAAATAAGTGTGCGTGGAATATGCGCATCATCGGTAATGGTGCTGGTGTCCTATCAGGTAAGGTTTATACTGATTATAGCAACATATGTAAGAACATGCACCATGATGATTACAATATGAATGTAATACAGGTGTGCATTATCCACTCCTCCGCGATATACGAGTACAACTACCACTATGTGAGTCGAACATAAACTAGTGTCCATCTAATATCCTAAGGAACTAATCTAAGAAACTAGTCAATAAGAAACAAGCATCTACCTAAGGTCTGAACCAATATCTCTAATAGTCGGCGATCCCACCTCAATAGCGTCACGTACGTAGTACGGCTTCCTCGAATCAAGAGTGCGGATCAATCATCATATCTAAGCCTCGTACGGTAAAATCCATCGTACGGCATCCCAATATCGGGGTACGGGTCAAGTATCTCCTAGGTGTCTCATTATTCGTAATGTGTCATCATCAACACATCTCATGATCAAGGTGCTAAACTATAATCGCATACATCAATCATATATCATTGCCATCATGGAATAATCATTAGTTTATCCTCAGAAATATCATGTCACATGTATCATATTGTGATTAAGTCATACCGATATCTTATCGTCATCAAGTCACAAGCTACAGCCCAGGTACTATTTTAGCGTCCCATGTACCTCAATATCACCACCTCCCTTCATAATTTATATATTCATGTTCATTATCTCATTCTCTAATGATCCGCTAACACTTTAATACGACTGTATAGTCAAGAATCACGGCATCAAGCCCAGTTATACTGTTTCATCATACCTCAGATATCATATCACATCAATGAATCCCATATACGTGTTGTATATATATACACACATATACGTATACTCCATGTCGAGTTTCAGTGTGTGCGTGTGTGTTTCTACCTGAAACCTAAGAACTTTTCCAAGGTACTCATCCCCTGATAAGGTTTTCCTAAATCAGTCTAGTTCAGCCTAGGGTTATTACTAGGGTCCTACGCGTTAAGTATCTAGGGTCACATCTGGTTTCCTACTGACAATAAATACTATTCCTATTCTACGTTGCGGGGGTGCTAAACGCCATCCACCCGACTTTCCCCCGTAGATATGCATCTACTCACCTGGTCCATGTCTGCCGACGACGGTGTCGCCATCCTCCTCTTCATCGCCCGCAGTCCACTTGAAGGGTACCTAAACGCAAACATATAAATAGCATCGTAAACCGAATCACATACAAAAGTCAAACGATACAAGGAACAAGCATAGGTTAAAACCTATGTCCCGTCCACGCAAAAGAACCAAATATCGCTCGATATCGGTGTACAAACTCCGATGGATCGAGATAAACATCAACAGATAACTCGTAGTTTTAAAACACATTACTTATATTGTAAAACATGATCAAATTCATCGAAACACTAAAATCGATCAAATCGTCCGTTTTCGAAAAACCCGAAAATGCCAATTTACCGTTTTTCATCAAAACTTGACATTTAAATGAAACCAAAGGTCATAAAACTCATTAAATAGCATAACTAGACTATACAAACTATTACTATATTTTTATTACACATATTTGTAGTAATTTGAAATTTCTAGTTTGCACCCTTTAACAATTTTCAACATTTTTCAAGAAAAATACCACAATTCCACCTCAAAACATGATTTTGCATAAATTAATGACTTAAACCACAATTTATGATGATAATGATATAATGAAACCATAATTATATTTTTAATCTCATTTATATAGGAATTTCTAAAATCTAGTTTACAAAATTAGCAATTTTTTTTATCACAATTTATCAATTATCCATTGAAACTAGCAATCAAACTAAGTTTTTCTTTCCATTAACATGCTAACATTTCCACTAAAACTATAATCCAATGATAACAACCCAAATTAGAATTTTATATTAATCACAAACACATTTTGCAAAAACCTAGTTAACTAAATTCCTAATTTAAAACAATTTTAAATGAAAATTTTACAATTCAACAACCATGCAATATTTTCCAATTCTAAAAGTGTTAAACTAACTATTATAACCCTAAATAATTAACAAAAATCATAACTTGAATTTACAAACCCTAACTTGAATTTTAAAAAAAAACATAGAATTAATTCATTAAATCTAATTAAGCTTAAATGAACATCTAAAACAATAAATCAAAAGAAAGAAATTATACCTCCCAAAATATGAAATCCAAACAAGAAATGAGCCTCCAAAATGCATGCCTTCCATCTCCAAATTTCATATAAAAATGAGCAAGGAATAAAGAGTATGAAATAAATAGGATTTTGTGGAATTTTAATGGAATTTTTGATGTACTTTTAATGAATTTTGAATAAAAATGAGGTGGTAAAAGGGGGGGCTGCCATGGGGGGTTTGTGGCCGGCCCTAGAGAGGTGAGGGAGAGAAAGAAGAGAGTGGGAAAAGTGTGTAGAAGTTTCAAGAGAAAGAACAACACTTAAGTCTTTTCATGGTTTATTTAATTATTTATTTATTTATTTACTATAGCAACTCAAGAAAGCTCTAGAAAATAGGAAAAATTTGCAAATAAATTTTGCATGATACACACTAATTTCTAATATGCCATGGTTCATTTTTAAAAATTAAAACCATTTAAATTTGTAATTTACACTAATTTAGTGTAAAAATAAAGCTTATGTTAATATTTAAATTAATTAATTTAGGAAAAATATTTTATTAAACTAAAAATTTATAAGTGGCTAAATAAACACCATTTACTAGTAATTTCATAATTAAAATAGATATTTTAAAAATTATAATGAAAACAATCACGGTTTGGTTTTACGAAAAATACATTTTACTTTACCGAATATCCTAAAATTCACTTAAACACTTTTATTCATTTAATTATTTATTTAATCATTTTTAACACGTTACAAGTGTTTATTCTTTCGACCTTAGAGTCGCGCGTTGTATTATTATGGGTTTTCTTGATGTTTTGAGTTTCCTTTTGAGTTTTGATCCTCGCCCTTCGGCGTTGTATATTATATTGCTTGCGTGGTTGTGGCCGTCGATTGACGAAGAGCTAGCTCCCGCTTGGAGATGCCTTTATTCATTATATATGTTTTATCAGGTTTTGTACCCGTTTGGGGTCAGCATTTTATAGAGGAAACTCTACCGAAATTTTCAGAAAAAACTAGAGATTTTAAAAATACATATTTCGGCTTATGTTGTTAAACTTCTTGCTTTAAAATTGGTTTTTTCTTCACTCTACTTCTTTACTTGGTTTTAATTTCTGGGTTTTGGCTTACTTAGATTACGTACGCCTTGAGACGTTTCGTAATTTAAGTGCCAGTCACGCTCGGTACTTTTCGGGTCGTGACAAAGTTGGTATCAAAGCGTTAGGTTTTACCTACGGAATGTAGCATGACCCTTGGTTGATGGAGTAGGTTACTCAAGTAGAGTGACGTACCGTGTGTATGTTCCGCAGCATACTTACGATACGATACTCCGCTTAAGGAGCCTTAGGATGTACATTTCCTTGTACCGTATTATATTCATTCCTATGATCTATCCTCATCAGTACCAGTGTATGGTTTTCTTATCACGGTTGTACGGGCGTGGAGAGCTACGGCTAGAGTTGCGGTCAGCACGAGCTCGTCACGGACGAGGACTGACCAAGACGTGATTCCAGAGACATACGATTGCATAGAGGCATCATTTTATTGTGTTTTCGCGCCATGAGCGTTTGATGGATCTCTTTTACGAGATTTTTCGGACATGCAGATCAACACCAGTAGATTGGGCTACCGCCAGAGGCCAGCCAGATTGTGATGACCGTCAAGGTACAGATTATTTTGATGATTGAGGCACTGTTCAGCGTGCGGACGAATGAGCCAGTGATTTCGGCGAATGAAAATATATCGCCCCAGATGTTTGAAGCTACTGCCGCACGAGTTATACTTCGAAATATGATAGAAGATCACTAGTCACCAAAGATGAAAGACTAGGACTAGTGATTTATTGCCTACTCCGATACGAGGTCATCAGATTGATTGATTCCAGCTAGAGACGACTTCACGCTGATACGTTGAGAGTTGATATAGACGATCGAATGTCAGGAACCCATTTTCCAAGTTTAAAGTATTCGGAAAATAATGCAAGAAATTCTACGGACTCTCTAGAAGAATGAAACCCTAACTCGACATAATGACCATGGAACGCCAATGAACCTTAGGGTTTGCGGCAGTTCAGCGGTGCCATTAGTGAGGCTTAGGTTTGCCCTTCTACGGTAGGTCCATAGGTGCTGTGGTATATATTCGATACTATTAAACTATACCCAAGATGTTGAGCTCTTGGGGGATTATGGAACCTTGATGAATCGATCGAAAAGATCGACATCATTCGGATATCATGTGATGGGATACATTGCTTGGGAAACTCCAGATACGAGTATAGCCGTTGTAGCGTAGTCCATGCAGCCACGAGGAGACAAGTCCGAATCAGTCGACATTGGAGAAAAGTGGAGTAAGAGGTTCGTACGAGATCGTGACGAGAGGACGTTCCACTCTGCTGGCATCACAGATGTGATACGCATGCAAAGGCGTTGTAAATGGATATATCTTTCAGGAGGAGTCGTGATGAGTATGCAGCCGTTCCGGAACAAGAAAGAGATATAGTAAAAGATGATAGCCTTCGTACAGTTCGGCATAGGCGAGATCGGAAGATACCCTGAGCAGGTTCTTTCCAGGACACTGCTGCAATGAGATTTGCACCAATGATCAGATGTGTGACATATATTCAGAGGACCAGATGCCGACGCCAGAGACGTGCTGCTTGATGAGTGGTCGTGCTAATTGGCCGTGAGAGGACCAGAGGAGTACTAGAGCGGATCATTTCCGTTAGTACACCGGACCGGGCCAACGAGCCGATAGATTGCGAGATTGGTAATCCACAGAGAAATGAGGACCCAGGGACAAAAGATGCCAGATCGTGGCAGGCAGCGGATGTTCTTGCTCTGCCAGTTTTGAACGTACCGACACTTTTCGACGTTGTAGGAGGCGTACCTTAGTGTCTTTCGTTGCGATTTGCGTTGTGATCCGAGTATCATGCTTTTATCGCTTGGATTTGAGTTTTGATGATTAGACTTTATGGTATTGTTTTCGTGCACCATGGCTGCACCTACTGGGTATTTACGTTTTTGTGCATAGTTATTGCACCTGAGATGTGTTTTTGTACACCGTTGTGTTGATTTATGATTTGTGCGTATTTATTGCACTTGATATCGGTTTGTGCCTTAGCTGCACATGTTTATGATTTCGTGGATTTCCTACGGTTGATTTGATTTTTGTGCATATTGTATGCACTCGATTTGGTTTTTGCACTCGGTATAGCTTACATGTGCTTGCAGTGCATTGATACGTGTTTTGTGCACGCAGTTGCACGCGTTTATGATTTATACACCTTAGCACACTCGGTGTTGCTTTTTATATGCATTTGAGTTATTGTTGCATCCTCGTGCACTTGTTGCACCCGATTGGTATTTTGTGCACTGGATGCACTGTATTTAGTATTTTGTGCACTGGATGCACGCACTGGATGGACTGTATTTAGTATTTCGTGCACTGGATGGACTAGATTTGGTACTTTGTGCACTGGATGCACTGTATTTGATATTTCGTGCACTGGATGCACCGGATTCGTATTTTGAGCATTTGTTGCACCAGCTAGGTATTTTGTGCATTGGTTGCACCGAACATATACTCCGTACCTTGGTTGCACCCGATATATGTCTTGAGCGTTTGTGTTACCAGATTTGTGTTTTGTGCGCGTCTGCACTTAATGTTCGTTTTCATGCATATTACTGCACTAGATATTTTTCATGGACTGACGTGCTTGGATTGGATTTTGAGCATGTTCGGCGCTTGATATTGGATTTCGTGATTTCGTGCATGTTGGATGCACATGATTTAGATTTTTATTCGTGCATGATGGATGCACCTGATTTGGATTTTCGCGCATGACGGGCGCATGATATGAGATGCGATTTGGTGCACACCAGATGCACTAAATTGGGCTTCTTTGTGCATATCAGATGCACCTGATATTGTTGTCGTGCACACCCGTTGCACTGGACAGATGCTTTCGTGCACACCCGTTGCACTTAGATGTTGTTTATGTGCACATGTATGGCACATTCATGGATTTTGATTTTCGTGCGCACCAGACGCACGTAGCATTCATATGCACATTTTGGGGTTGATTTCTTATGGAGCAGTACATTTTTATGATATTTACTATTTGTTTTCGTACTGAGCAGGACTAGTCAGAGAATAGTACCTGAATATATTTTGCATGCATTAATAGCTATCGAAAGGATTTCCAAAAAGTGAGCTATAGTCTCAGTATTTACCTACGTATCTGAGATGACGCGAAACATTTTATAGAGAAAACCCTTCTAAATCATTTCAAAACGGCAGGACGTACATATTAAATAAAGTATAAGTATATATATAGTTATTTTCTTACAATTGACATCCGCCACTGTGCCGCGATACACGCATCGCACAGCGACATGAAAGGTTTGGCATGCATTTCCTTCTGATGTTTACATGTATAGTTTTGATGTTTACATATATGGTTTTGATGTATATCATGATTGGTTTCGTTTTGGACTTTGACATTGATGTCTTCGCCATGACTCCGATGATTGCGGGATGCTTGACGAAGTTTTGATTTGGAGTTATCTGCTCATTATTCATGCGCATGCATTGCGCTATGATGCGTTTTATGTATTGATGATTTCGGAGCCCCGACGACTTGGACTTTTACTGAAATGTTTTAGTATTTGAGGGGTTTAAATTTAAATTCGGGGACCGAATTTCTTTAAGGGGGGAAGATTGTAACATTTCAGGAAAATAAAATATTATTTTTAGGAATTTTTATAATTAAATAATAATTATTATGAATATTTTAATAATGCGGTATAATTAAATACCGATAAAGTGGAAAATATTTTGAAAATTATAGAAATTACTAAAAAGAGGGTATTTTGTGTAATTTATGCAAATTATGAAGTTTTATGATTTATTATACACTATTTTAGTGCTAATCGCGATTAAATATCGCTAATCGGGCATTAAGCGTGTTTTGCGCACATGACATGCACCATATCATTTTTACACTTGTGTTACATTTTCCTACATGGCTTTCTTATTTTGGTTTGGTTTGTATTTAGTAAAAAGAGAAGAAAAAGAAAAGAAAGAAAAAAAAAAGGGTATCATGATGACTTAAGGAGAGAGAGAAGGGACACAATGATGTTGAGGCCATGCTTGGAGAGAGAGAGGATGAGGGGTCAAACCATAGTCATGGCTCATCTTATCACTTCATCATCTTCATCTTTTTTTCTTCTTCTTCCTCTCACATGGCAGCACCTCCCTCCCCTCCACTACAAACCCTCAAAACATCATCAAAACAACCCAAAAACTTCATCTCCATTTCATTAAAAACGTGCTCAAGCTCAAGGGAAGCACATTGGACCAAGAAAAATCAGTTTTTGGTGCTCTAGGAGATTCATGAGTGCCAAATGAGGTATATCTTTCACATTAAGTGTAGTATTCCCTTTGTTTTAGTCTCTATTCAAGTTTAAATTCAATTTCGTGTAGTTTTGTGCACATTGGAATTTCCAAAAAGTGGTTATGTGGAATATTGAGTTGTGTTAGTGTTAATAGGCCTTAGTGGTGACCCTAAACCCCCCTATGATGTTAGAAACCCAGACCATACTAAAACAAACCTGAAAACCCCAAAACAGAAACTTTCCATGTCGGTTTGTGAGGTAATTGAGGGTGCAGGGAAATCTGGAGTGAACTGGGATTTTTACGAGAGAAGCAAACAACTTCAGGGACTTAGATGGACCACTACGAGGCCACCCTACCAATATGAACTGAATCCCATCACCCCAAACCGAGCTGGCCAGAATTTCTAGGGGTATGGCCGGCCACTTGGTCAAGTTAGGCTCCCAAGTTGCTTCTGTAGGTCATATACCCTATATACATCATCCCAGTATTGTTTGTGCACATTGTTTTCACCTTAATCAAAATCTGGGACTGGTTTCATGAGTTGCTGTTTTATTTTGGGGTTTTGTTTTGCGTATTTTGAATTTTGGATTTTAGTAATTTGGTTTTAACTCGATGGTTTGACGTTTGTACATCGATATTGAGTGTTATTTCGTGGTTTTGAAAGCGTAGTCCATAGGTTCTAACCTATAGGCTTTTAGCGTGTCGTTTTGGTTTTGAATTGGGTTTTAATACGATACGATACGTTATGATGTGTAGGTACCCCCACGAGGACTTCGAGACGACAAGCAAACGCGTGGCGACGTCGGCATCGGTAAGCGAAAATCAGGTGAGTAGATTATATCTACGGGGGGAAGTCGGGTGGATGGCGTATAGCACCCCGCAAAGTTGTGAGAAATGATGGGATGTGATATATATATACTTTTATATGTTATTGTGTGATAGGAACCTTAGTAAGAAAAACTTTAGGAGATCATGGGTTTAGTGTTAGCGAGAATTGAAGAAAGGATTTAGTTGGTTTCTTAGTCGTGAACCATAGAATAGGTTTGCACACACGCACACACACCCCTGCATGCATTATTATCATTACTTGTGCGTATATGGGGATACGTATATATATACACACATAGGTATGGGACTATATTTATATATATACGTATACCTATACATGGATATGAGGATAGGGGATGATAGTTGGAGATGAGTCGATGAGATTGGGCTTGATGCCATGAGATCGGTGATGTGATTTGGATCGTATTATGAGATGCGACATGTGATGATAGCGGATCGGGAGGCGATGTGTTTCATATGTTAGTTATGTATATGCCCTAGAGGCCATTATTGTACATATGATGTATATTATAGTGGATGCTTGGATATATATAGAGAGGACTTTCTTGCTCGATATGATAGTATGCTATCTGGTTACACTTTGTCTTAACATGTTGACTTATATTGGTTTTCTGTCTTGCTCTCACATGTTGATAAAACTGTTAGGATATGTACTTGAATACTGGGACTATGATGAGATCATACTAGTGGGGCCAGGTTAGTCAACGAGTACATCCTATAACTGTTCCTAGTCGAGAGTGTATCGAGACAGGGCATCGATACACTAGAGTAGACTAGTGTATACGCATCTTGACCCATATGATGGGCGATGGATGATCCCATATCCATCGGTGTTTGACATCAAAGATGGTGTACGGGTGCTCAGTGGAGACTGGGTACACTGAACGGACTCGCCGAGAACTCCTAGATGGATTTATACCTATCGTCAGATAGCAGTTCTCCGGTGATATTTGTACAGGTTAGTCTGTAGACCCGAGATCGTCATAGAGTCTTGTGTGATTCCTACTGTGCTTTGATTTCCACCTTACCACGTCCAAAAGGGCGTTCAAAACGGTGGCTTTTGGGTACAGTCCTGAATCACATGGAGGCAATGAGCGATAGGAGGGGTTTCGTCTCTCCCGGTATAGGGAGTTGATGTTGTGCTGTGTTCGATTGGTTATAACTGGAAGTCCCTGCCCAGGGCTGATAAGGAGTGCTACTGGTAAGTGTTATCAGTAGTTTCTTGACCTGTTATGAGCCTCACATCGACACGACTTATCGGTTACTGGGGTTTGACATTTACCACCCCTAGACTGGATATGCGACATATCAGACGAAGAGACCGGACTGTACGGTAGTGTTACTGATTGGATTCACAGGAGAATGTACAGGCTTACTTGTTGATCTTCTGATCGCTCAATACCTGGGTGGCTGTTACGTTTAGTTGACCGCTTGCAGGTTGTGGGTGTTTGATATGATCATCACCTACTGCCGGCGTATTGACTATTCTTTAGAGTCGTACACAGAGGTTTCCTGGCTCAGGAAAAACGGAGTAGGAACACATATGTGATATGTGAGGGACCGAGAATATTACGATATGAGATACCGTATTCTATTCTCGCGATATATGACATCGGCCGGGTATATGTGATATAGCCGAGTCATCGGATCAAGTGTTGATTCGATGAATCGGTACATGTTATATTAGTCGGTTATATGCAATATAACCGGATTGTCGGATCAAGTGTTGATTCGATAATTTAATGTATAAATATATATATGATATATTACATTACGTTAACTAATATAAGCTTGCTTTATTGATTCATTTTCTCACCGGATAATACATTGATATATATACGATATATGTTAATTGTATTATTTTCTTTTATTACAAAAATATATTATATATGTGATATATAATATTGTAACATGTTAGGATTACAAATGCAATATGGTTGTTCAGTTTAAACCAAGTTAGGGTTTGGATTAGGGTTAGCTTTTTCATGAAGCTTCATGAAGCTTTCATTTTTGTCATCTAGCTTGATATTTTGTGTAGATATTTGTTAACCCAACCCAAACCCTTTACCTATGGTTTATTCTCTACAAGGGTTAAGCCTTTCATTCTTAACCTATGGTTGCAATTGTAACCACAACAATAATTCATTATTAATCACAAAAGCTTTTTTCTTCTTCTTCCTCCTTGAAAAAGCTTGCTAGCTTTTTGCGTGTGATAATTTAGTGTGAGAAATTGAAAACAAAAGAGAGCATAATTCCTACTTTATCATCCTCATCTATTCTAGCTAATTAGATTAGGGTGTTCACTTCTCTAATTACTTCATTAGTAAAGTGCAAGTTTGGGTTAGAGATTCTTCAAGGTAGATCATCTTAGATCAAGAAGAGTTCAAGCAAGATACATCATTCACCTCTTGGAGCCTCACGAGAGTCAGATTTCATGATGATCGCAGCGAAAGGACCTCAACACGGAGCTTATGAAGCGAAGGAATGGACTACAAAGGTTGTAATCTTTATCTCTTTACTTCTTTGTATGTGATACAAACTTTGTTACCCTAGATATTCTAGCATGATTCATGGTTTGCTTGCTTTGTACCTCTCTAATTTTTAAAGTGGCATGAGTGATGCTACCAAACCCTAGACCCGGTGCAAGGGAAGCCCAACAGTGGTATCGGAGCCAAAGTAGAATTCTAGATAAGGTTTATAACAATTACGAAAATGAAATCCACTCCGAAATACGATATTATGCTAACCCCATTTTGCTCTCTGTAAATTTTCCAAAAAGTCCTTTAAAAATTTTCCAAACAAGTGCAGAATGTAGTATGGACCAAAATAAGAACTTGGGTGAAATACGGAGGGAGGGGCTCGGATTTTGGCCGAGCCCCTAGCCAGGAATTCTGGCCTGGCCGTCCCCTTCACCCCCTCTGGCCTCCGTATTCCTCCAGTGCTGTTTTGTGTTCAATTTGGGTTCCCTAGTATTGTTTATTTAGCCCAATTTTCATGTGATGATTTGTTTGACTTGGGGATAATTCGTAGTGTTTCGTAGTCGTATAACTTAACACTGTATTGGTAACCTTGACTATTTTTAGCAGTTCGATCGAACTTCGCACACCACATTTGTACCCCGCTGAAATTTCCAAGTGTTGTAATTTTCCGAAGCTGATTGTACTCGTAAAATCGTGCAAGTACCCCTATGGACCCCCTAGAAGACTATAATAACCTTAACTCGATTCTATGCCCACGGAACCGCGAACGAACCTTCGGGTTTGCCATAGTCCCGTGGTATCATAGGTGAGACGTTGGTTAACTCCTTCTATGGCTGGTCCATGGACACTGTGGCACGGTTTTTGAGTATTTCGACTTTGCTCAAGTGTTGAGCTCACGGGGGTAATTTGTGAGTGTATGTTAATTCGATCGAAACGTTAAACACCGTCTTGATATTCTGTGATTGTGATACAATATGTGGAATTCATATAGTTAGTCATGAAATCCGTAATATGTGATATTTCGGGTTTACGATGTCTAAGGAGATTATGGATTCCAAATGTTGTTGTTTTTCACTTTCTTTTTTGCGACTGTAAGTGTAGTATGCGGGGTATTGCCGGCTTCGTTGCTATACATCAACGACAATCGGGATACGCATACTTGCTTATGTTGATGATATGAGATATTATGTGTTGCTGTGATATGTTATATTGGATAGTCGTGTTCTGAATAGCCGGGGGTTTTATGTGAGATGAGCGTTTTTATTTTCATTCATGTAAAATTCATTGTATGTAATATTCTTTTATTGGGGCACTTCCGGGTTGAGGATGATGTCACCATTGTATATTATTTACTTTTCCGCATTAGGATAGACCAAAGGAGGGGAGCACAAGTAACCGGGTTCTAGGGTCTAATGGGAGGCCATCTCGAGGAGTCGAGACTGGGTCTCTTAACCTTAGAATTGGCAGTGTTGCTTGCCGCTCTCGTAATGGTCTAGGGATATGGGTTTGGCTATTCATCGCGACCGTAGAATTCGTGTTTTATACAGGCTCAAAATAAAACACGGACGTCCTAGTATATCCAATATTTCATATGTTATCTTCTGCTGCAATGTTCTGTGATGAGATCATATTACTGTCTGAGACGAATGCTTATACTATATATATATATATATATATATATATAATGATATATAAATATTACTGCTTTCGTTTCTTCTGTGATGCTTAGGAAGCATAAATGATGGGATTTATTAATGAGATTAATAAAAGAAAAGAAACCTAAAAGATGTTATAGAATCAAATTTTCAAAAAGAGTAGCTACAGTTTTTGCTTTGCATAGTGGTATATATGATATACCCTGTACCCCATTCGATGAGGAAAGAGCCGAGATCTCTTCACCGGGAGTGACCTCTTTAGCAAAACTGGCAGATGCTACAAACTCACGGTTTAGTTTTTGATTGCTTCTATAGTTTTTGTTTTGTACAGCGGTATTTGTGAAATATCCTGCACCTTATTCGATAAGGAAAGAGCCGAGATCCCTTCACCGGGAGTGACCTCTTTAGCAAAACTAGAAAAGCCTCAAAAACACTCCTTTTCAAAATCACCTATTTCTATAACGATATCAAGTTCATTACGCAATAGGTTTTCTGAAAAACCTGCGTAGCCCTCCGTCATTTCAGATAAATCCTACTTAGTATTCGTGCTGCGTTTGTTGACCTTATCAAGGCGCAGTGTACAGTAGCTAATTAGTGTTTATCTGCTAAAACATGAGATGTGATTGGATTAGGGTATTCATACGACCTTGTTGACCTTGTCAAGGGTCATGCGGGTGGGTTTAATTCAATCGGGAAATGACGGATTGAACTTGACCTGCGATTTATGGTTTGTTGACCTTGTCAAGGTCATAGATCGCTAGGGGCAGAAAATTATCAGGAATTTCAAGTGTTGAAATTTGCAATAAGATTGCATACCTTCTATAAGATAGATGGATCCTGATACCCACTGCGAGTAAAAGTTACTCCTGGGAGAATTTTACACAGGACAATTAGCCGATCAAGTAGGTGTCTAGAAAGGTGTTAAAGGGGTTATACCTCTGGGAAAACGAGGTTTATTTTAATTAGGTCCGTGCGAAAGCACGGGGAACCTCCCTCAAAGTACCAACACTGGCCTGGCTGAAAGATTTGCGAACCTGTAAGGTGTAATTAATCCCGGCTAGTCTTACCTTTTAGGGTTTGAAGGAAGATTTGATGAAAACAGCGGGAGCCATCCTGATTAGATAAGATAATAACCAATCTAATCTTGCAAGAGCATACGCTAAAGTGTTTTCTTCTCTCTCTCTCTCCAGGTAGCGACCATGTCAGGTCTTAATCAAAATAATAATATGGATGTATTGACTGAACCCGCTTATAATACTGAGCAAGGGAACATTGGTCCCGTTCTTTCTTATAAGTGTTATAAGACCGAGCAGGGAATAAAAGAATATCTGGATTCTCACGCCGCCCAAACGAAGAACAAGCATGCTGATGCATCTTCTTCGGGTGTGTTAGTTATCGAGAACTGTTTCTCAGTTCACTCTACGTCCTGGGTATTAGATACCATATCGGGATCCCACATATGTAATATGTTACGTGGGCTACGTAAAGGTAGAGAACTGAGAATGGGTAATCATTCCGTAAGAGTAGAGAATGGTGCAGATATTTCAGCCAAAACAGTTGGCGAATATCACCTTGTGTTACCAAATGGTAATACATTGGCTCTGAACGAATGTTATTACATTCCGGCCCTTATATGCAATATTATATCAGTTTCTTTATTGAGCAAAGAAGGATATAATTTTGTAGTACAGGATAATGTTATGAACATATTCCTGGATCAAAAGTTGATTGGATCAGGATCGTTAAATAATGGCATATACGTTTTCAACCAAACTACAGTACTTAATGTACAGAACACACACAAGAGGAAGAGTTCAGAAATGAACGAATCCTTCTTGTGGTATTGTAGACTAAGTCATATCAATGCGACACGGCTAGCTAAATTGCATAAGGATGGATATTTGAATCCGTTCAAATTTTCATCTTATAACACTTACCAGTCATGTCTCAAAGGAAAAATGACCAAAACTCGGTTTAGTGAACACGGAGAAAGAGTTACAGAACTCTTAGGGCTGATACATAGTGATGTATGTTGTATCATGTCTACACATGCCAGGAACGGTTCTTCCTACTTCATTACATTCACTGACGATCTCTCAAGATACGAATATATGTTCCTGATGAAACACAAGTCTGAAGCTTTTGAGAAATTCAGGAAATATAAGCACGAAGTAGAGAACCAATCGGGCAAAAGTATTAAGATCCTTCGATCTAATCGAGGAGGAGAATACTTGAGCAATGAGTTTCTAGACTATCTAAAAGAGAATGGGATTCTCTCTCAGCTTACTCCTCCTTATACACCACAGCACAACGGTGTATCAGAGAGGAGGAATCGCACCCTATTAGATATGGTGCGCTCTATGATGAGCAATGCTGAGTTGCCTACTTCCTTTTGGGGTTATGCGCTTGAGATAGCAGCATACCTATTGAATCAAGTTCCATCTAAATCTGTACCTACCACACCATATAAGATATGGAGTGGGAAGAGACCTTATCTTAAACGAGTTAAGATATGGGGTTGTCCAGCCTATGTCAAAAGGCAAAATCCGGACAAACTCGAGCCACGATCAGTTTTCTGCAAGTTTGTGGGATATCCGAAGAATTCTTATGGAAATTTTTTCTACCACAGTGAGGGGCAAAAGGTGTTTGTTGCTCAACATACCACCTTTTTAGAAAAGGAATTTCTTGCAAAAGAAATTAGTGGCGAAGAGGTAGAGCTGGAAGAAGTTTCAGCACCACAAACTACAACTGAAGAATTAGTGGAACTAAATGATTCAGTAGTTCCCGACGAACCCCAGCCTGTCCGCCGATCTAGCAGGGTTCCTCATCCACCTGAGAGATACTACGGTTTTCTCATAGACGGTGGGAGCGAGGATTGCATCATGGAAGATGATGACCCGACTAGTTTCGAGCAGGCCATCACGAGTGGGGACTCTGTGAAGTGGCTGGATGCAATGCGATCTGAGATGGAATCCATGTACACCAACAAAGTATGGACTTTGGAAGTTGTTCCTGAAGGGGTAAAACCCATTGGGAGCAAATGGATCTTTAAGAAGAAACTTGGTGTAGATGGAAAAGTTGAGACTTTCAAAGCTAGACTTATTGCAAAGGGTTTTCGTCAACGACCAGGTGTGGATTATGACGAAACCTTTTCTCCAGTGGCTATGCTTAAGTCCATCCAGATCTTACTTGCCATTGCTGCATACCATGACTACGAAATCTGGCAAATGGATATTAAGATCGCCTTTCTAAATGGTGATTTAGAGGAGTGTGTGTACATGACTCAGCCAGAGGGCTTCGTAGACAGTGGGAGCAGCAGAAAGGTATGCAAGCTGCTTAAATCCATTTACGGGTTAAAGCAAGCATCGCGGAGTTGGAACGTCTGTTTTGATGTTGTAGTCAAAGAGTTTGACTTCATCAAAAACATAGATGAACCATATTTTACAAGAAGGTTGCAGAGAGTAAGGTTGTCTTCCTCGTATTGTACGTGGATGACATACTCTTGATAGGAAATAATGTTCCTATGCTGTACTCGGTCAAGCTCTTCTTATCACATAGATTCTCAATGAATGATCTAGGTGATGCCTCCTGCATTTTGGGAATTAAGATCTATAGAGATAGATCTAAAAGGATACTGGGAT
Source organism: Agapanthus africanus (assembly GCA_030015575.1). NCBI lineage: Eukaryota > Viridiplantae > Streptophyta > Magnoliopsida > Asparagales > Amaryllidaceae > Agapanthus > Agapanthus africanus. The sequence continues at coordinate 147,104,723 of JASDDO010000001.1, forward strand.
TGTCCCAATCCAGGTACATTGACACCATACTAAAGAGGTTTAGTATGAAAGAATCCAAGCGTGGGAACCAACCCACGATCTCTGAACTCACTCTCTTCAAAGAGATGTCTCCTAAGACTGATTTGGAGAGAGCTCGCATGCAAGGGATACCCTATGCTTCGGCAGTAGGCTCTATCATGTATGCGATGCAATGTACTAGACCCGATGTATTATACTCACTAAGTGTAGTGAGTAGGTATCAAGAAGATCCTGGAGAGAGTCACTGGACAGCTGTGAAGAACATTCTCAAGTACTTGAGAAGGACTAAGGAAATGTTCTTGGTGTATGATAACAGTGAACTCCAAGTGGAGTCCTTTACCGATTCGAGCTTCCAGAGTGATAAGGACGACTCTAAGTCGCACTCGGGATTTGTCTTTACCCTCAATGGAGGGGCGGTGTGTTGGAAGAGTTCCAAACAGGAAACTGTTGCAGACTCGACGATGGAGGTTGAATACATCGCTGCCAACGATAATACCAAAGAGGCTGTCTGGATGAAGAAGTTCATCACTGAACTTGGTGTGGTTCCGTCCATTGAGCATCCAATACCTTTGTATTGTGATAACAATGGAGTTGTGGGTTTGGACAAGGAACCTAGGTCCCATCAGAAGTACAGACATATTCTGAGGCGGTATCACCTGATCCGGGAGATAGTTGATCGCCGGGAGATCGAGGTCAGAAGAGTTGATACGAAGGACAACACTGCGGATCCACTCACGAAGGCCATACCCCAGATACAATTTGAGAGACTCTTCGGGATGTTGGGTATGGGATACTACAACAGCTGGCCTTAGTGCAAGTGGGAGATTGTTAGTTATGTATATGCCCTAGAGGCCATTATTGTACATATGATGTATATTATAGTGGATGCTTGGAATATATAGAGAGGACTTTCTTGCTCGATATGATAGTATGCTATCTGGTTACACTTTGTCTTAACATGTTGACTTGTATTGGTTTACTGTCTTACTATCACATGTTGATAAAGCCCTTAGGATATGTACTTGACTACTGGGACTATGATGAGATCATACTAGTGGGGCCAGGTTAGTCAATGAGTACGTCCTATAACTGTTCCTAGTCGAGGGTGTATCGAGACAGGGCATCGATACACCAGAGTAGACTAGCGTATACGCATCTTGACCCATATGATGGGCGATGGATGATCCCATATCCATCGGTGTTTGACATCAAAGATGGTGTACGGGTGCTCAGTGGAGACTGGGTACACTGAACGGACTCGCCGATAACTCCTAGATGGACTTATACCTATCGTCAGATAGCAGTTCTCCGGTGACACTTGTACAGGTTAGTCTGTAGACCCGAGATCGTCATAGATTCTTGTGTGATTCCCACTGTGCTTTGATTTCCACCTTACCACGTCCAAGAGGGCATGCAAAACGGTGGATTTTGGGTACAGCCCTGAATCATATAAGGGCAATGAACGATAGGAGGGGTTTCGTCTCTCCCGGTAGAGGGAGTTGATATTGTGCTGTGTTCGATTAGCTATAACTGGAAGTCCCTGGCCAGGGCTGATAAGGAGTGCTACTGGTTAGTGTTATCAGTAGTTTCTCGACCTGTTATGCGCCTCACATCGACACGACTTATCGGTTACTGGGGTCTGACGTTTACCACCCCTAAACTGGATATGCGACATATCAGACGAAGAGACCGGACTGTACGGTAGTGTTACTGATTGGATTCACAAGAGAATGTACAGGCTTGCTTGTTGATCTTCTGATCGCTCAATACCTGGGTGGCTGTTACGTTTAGCTGACCGCTTGCAGCTTGTGGGTGTTTGATATGATCATCACCTACTGCCGGCGTATTGACGATTCTTTAGAGTCCTACACAAAGGTTTCCTGGCTCAGGCAAAATGGAGTAGGAGCACATATGTGATATGTGAGGGACCGAGAATATTACGATATGAGATACCGTATTCTATTCTCGCGATATATGATATCGGCCGGGTATATGTGATATAGCCGGGTCATCGGATCAAGTGTTGATTCGATGAATCGGTACATGTTATATTAGTCGGTTATATGCAATATAGCCAGATTGTCGGTTCAAGTGTTGATTCGATAATTTAATATATAATTATATATGTGATATATGACATTACGTTAACTAATATAAGCTTGCTTTATTGATTCATTTTCTCACCGGATAATACATTGATATATATGCGATATATGTTAATTGTATTATTTTCTTTTGTTACAAAAATATATTATATATGTGATATATAATATTGTAACATGTTAGGGTTACAAATGCAACATGGTTGTTAAGTTTAAACCAAGTTAGGGTTTGGATTAGGGTTAGATTTTTCATGAAGCTTCATGAAGCTTTCACTTTTGTCATCTAGCTTGATATTTTGTGTAGATATTTGTTAACCCAACCCAAACCCTTTACCTATGGTTTATTCTCTACAAGGGTTAAGCCTTTCATTCTTAACCTATGGTTGTAATTGTAACCACAACAATAATTCATTATTCATCACAAAAGCTTTCTTCTTCTTCTTCCTCCTTGAAAAAGTTTGCTAGCTTTTTGTATGATGATTTAGTGTGAGAAATTGAAAACAAAAGAGAGCATAATTCCTACTTCATCATCCTCATCTATTCTAACCAATTAAATTAGGGTGCTCACTTCTCTAATTACTTCATTAGTGAAGTGTAAGCTTGGGTTGGAGATTCTTCAAGGTAGATCATCTTAGATTAAGAAGACTTCAAGCAAGATATATCATTCACCTCTTAGAGCCTCACGAGAGTCGGAATTCATGATGATCGCAGCGAAGGGACCTCAACACGGAGCTTATGAAGTGATGGAACGGACTACAAAGGTTGTAATCCTTATCTCTTTACTTCTTTGTATGTGATACAAACTTTGTTACCCTAGATATTCTAGCATGATTCATGGTTTGCTTGCTTTGCGCCTCTCTAATTTTTAAAATGGCATGAGTGATGCTACCAAACCCTAGACCCGGTGCAAAGGAAGCCCAACATCATACACACGCATATATATATGTAGATGGTGTCAGTATTGTACAAGACTTAGGTCAGTCCCCCAGTTCACGATTTGTGATGATAAGTATACCAGATAAATGATGAGATTGATGTGATAGTTGACCTGTATTCAGATTGGGATGCCGTACGATGGATTTACTGTACGAGCTATATATTGATGATAGATCCGCACTCTTGACTCGAGAATGTCATATGATATATTGTATCGTATGTGGTATTATTGAGGCGGGATCACCGACTATTATATATGTGTGTGTGTGTGTGTGTGTATCGACTTAGATTTAGGTGGGTTCCACACCCCTTCCGATTGGTTGTTAATTAGACCTGTAGTTAACCTCGTAGATGTTAGATTGGACCCGAGTCATACCTATTTCCAAAACTAACGAATCGTGAGAATTTTAAAGACATACCAAGGGATACTACGGATATTTCAAAGGACGTACCTTTTCTTAAAAACACCATAGCCCTTATTTTCAAAACACCACGATTCGTACTATTTCAAACGGCAAAACAGTATGACACATGTATAACAGTGTAGATTCCTTATTGTTACATTATCATTCATGTTCCGCATATTATTGCTGCATTTACTATTCATTGTCATTTATTATGTTGTTATCGTCTCATTGCATGTTTATTGTGTACTTAGTGATTATCAAACCATGTTGTCAGGACACCAGTACCATTACCGATGATGCGTATGCTCCACATACACTTGCTTGCCGGCTCACACACATCATCATCGGTAATTGCCATATCACGTACACTTTAGAACATATTATTTCATTGATATAATCAGCTAAATGCTAGTTACCACATAATATTTGCGTGATTGCTCTCATGTGTTATCTTAGAGATTGCATTCTTTACATAGATACTTCATGCATTCATATATTCATTGGTTATGCAGTATTATGGAGATTCATACCGGTTTTCATTGTTATTGACATGGTGACTTGATGATTTCGAATTCTTCTTGAAATTTTCTGAATTTGGAAACCGCATGTGAAAGTTTTATAAACTGATGTTTTATTTTAAAGAGAAAGATACGGTTTTCCTTGATATGATAAGTATTGTCCACCATGATGTTTTCTCGGTTCTGAGATGGTTTTCGAGACCCGATTCGAGGAGTTGGATGAACCATCTGCGGGTACATGATGGACCCGGTATGGTACCCCGAGGCAAGAAGCTCGAGTTGTAGGCGATGAGCCCGGCAGGGGCAGACTGCCTACCGGTGATTGTTCGGCGCGGCGGATATCCGGAGGATACCGTTTGTGGTCGTGTAATTGATGATATGGGCCGATCCGGACTGACGGAGCCCGAGGTATTGGGATATTGAGATATTGAGATTTGAGACACTGAGATATTGAGATTTGATGATACAGGCCAGTCCGGATAGCCGGAGCCTGAGATATTGAGATTCATGTTTTTTGTCGATACTTGACACTGATTTCTCTGTTGATTTTATTGATGATATTCGATTTATATACATACAGGAATCTCATTAAATAAAGAAAACAGTTGTCTCACTCATGATGTATTCATTTTCCATTCGTAATGCATTCATACATCATATATCTGATATGTTGCTATCTGAGGCACTGACACGAGCACGTAGTATTGCACTTATGTGTAGTTGGATCAGGATATTTATTTGAGGATATTACTTGATATGACCTAGGATAGCGTCATGCATGCGATTTCTACTCGTTCATGTTTTCTACTCACGAGTTGGCAACTCACCCCCGTTGTGCCACAGTTCCTTGCAGGTGTTGCCGTACAGGTTTCGTTGCGGCTTTGCTGGCATATTGTTCCTTCCGGGTGATTGCCTTGGTAGGTGGTTTCTTTTGCATCAGGACCACCATTGTGTATTTGTTATTTCAGTTGTATCAAGTAAAACTCTATCAACCCGACTTGTATATTTGATAGAGATAGATGACCTGTGTTTATTCTTTCGACCTTAGAGTTGCGCGTTGTATTATTATCGGTTTTCTTGATGTTTTGAGTATCCTTTTAAGTTTTGATCCTCGCCCTTCGGCGTTGTATATTATATTGCTTGCGTGGTTGTGGCCGTCGATTAACGAAAAGCTAGCTCCTGCTTGGGGACGCCTTTAGTCATTATATATGTTTTATCAGGTTTTGTACCCGTTTGGGGTCAGCATTTTACAGAGGAAACTCTGCAGAAATTTTCAGAAAAAACTAGAGGTTTTTAAAATACATATTTCGGCTTATGTTGTTAAACTTCTTGCTTTAAAATTGGTTTTTTCTTCACTCGACTGCTTTACTTGGTTTTGATTTCTGGGTTTTGGCTTACTTAGATTACGTACGTCTTAAGACGTTTCGTAATTTAAGTGTTAGTCACGCTTGGTACTTTTCGGGTCGTGACAAAGTTGGTATCAAAGCGTTAGGTTTTACCTTCGGAGTGTAGCATGGCCCTTGGTTGATGGAGTAGGTGACTCAAGTAAAGTGACGTACCGTGTGTATGTTCCGCGGCATACTTACGATACGATACTCCGCTTAAAGAGCCTTAGGATGTACATTTTCTTGCACCGTATTATATTCATTCCTATAATCTATCCTCATTGGTACCAGTTTATGGTTTTGTTATCACGATTGTACAGGCGTGGAGAGCTACGGCTAGAGTTGCGGTCAGCACGAGCTCGTCACGGACGAGGACTGACCAGGGCATGATTCCAGGGACATACGATTGCATAGATGCATCATTTTATTGTGTTTTTGCGCCATGAGCGTTTGATGGATTGTTTCTACGAGATTTTTCGGACGTGCAGATCAACACCAGCGGATTGGGCTACCGCCAGAAGCCAACTAGATTGTGATGACCGTCAAGGCATAGATTATTTTGATGATTGAGGCACTGTTCAGCGTGCGGACGAATGAGCCAGGGATTTCGGCGAATGAATAGATATCGCCCCAGCTGTTTGAAGCTAATTCCGCACGAGTTATACTTCGAGATATAATAGAAGATCACTAGTCACCAAAGATGAAAGACTAGGACAGGTGATTCATTGCCTACCCCGATGTGAGGTCATCAAATTGATTGATTTCAGCTAGAGACGACTTCACGCTGATACGTTGAGAGTTGATATAGATGATCGAATGTTAGAAACCCATTTTCCAAGTTTAAAGTATTTGGAAAACAATGCAAGCAATTCTAAAAAACCCTCTAGAAGAATGAAAACCTAACTCGACATAATGACAATGGAACGCCGATGAACCTTAGGGTTTGCGGCAGTTCAGCGGTGCTATTAGTGAGGCTTGGGTTTGCCCTTCTACGGTTGGTCCATAGGTGTTGTGGCATATATTCGATACTATTAAACCGTACCCAAGATATTGAGCTCTTGAGGGATTATGGAACCTTGACGAATCGATCGAAAAGATCGACATCATTCAGATATCATGTGATGGGATACATTGCTTGGGAGACTCCATATACGAGTATAGCCGTTGGAGCGCAGTCCATGCAGCCACGAGGAGACGAGTCCAAATCAGTTGACATTGGAGAAAAATGGAGTAAGAGATTCGTACGAGATCTTGACGAGAGGACATTCCACTCCGCTGACATCACAGATGTGATACACATGCAGAGGCGTTGTAAATGGATATATCTTCAAGGAGGAGTCGTGATGAGTATGCAGCCGTTCTGGAACAAGAAAGAGATATAGTAAAAGATGATAGCCTCCGTACAGTTCGGCATAGGCAAGATCGGAAGAGACCCTGAGCAGGTTCTTTCCAGGACACTGCTGCAATAAGATTTGCTCCGAGGATCAGATGTGTGATGTATATTCAGAGGACCAGAGGCCGACGTCAGAGACATGCTGCTTGATGAGTGGTCGTGCTTATTGGCCATGAGAGGACTAGTGGAGTACTAGAGCGGATCGTTTCCGTTAGTACATCGGACCGGGCTGACGAACCGATAGATTGCGAGATTGGTAATCCACAGAGAAATGAGGACCCAGGGACAGAAGACACCAGACCGTGAGAAGGAGGCAGCGGATGTTCTTACTCTACCAGTTTTGAACGTACCGACACTTTTCGACGTTGTAGGAGGCGTACCTTAGTATCTTGCGTTGCGATTTGTGTTTTGATCTGAGTATCATGCTTTTATCTCTTGGATTTGAGTTTTGATAATTGGACTTTATGGTATTGTTTTCGTGCACCATGGCTGCACCTACTGGGTATTTATGTTTTAGTGCATAGTTATTGCATTTGAGATATATTTTTGTACACTGTTGTGTTGATTTATGATTTGTGCATATTTATTGCACTTGATATCGGTTTGTGCCTTGGCTGCACATATTTATGATTTCGTGGATTTCCTACGGTTGATTTGATTTTTGTGCATATGGTATACACTCGATTTGGTTTTTGCACTCGGTATAGCTTACATGTGCTTGCAGTGCATTGATATGTGTTTTGTGCACGCAGTTACACGCGTTTATGATTTTATACACCTTGGCACACTCGGTGTTGCTTTTTATACGCATTTGAGTTATTGTTGTATCCTCGTGCATTTGTTGCACCCGATTGGTATTTTGTGCACTGGATGTACTGTATTTAGTATTTCGTGCACTGGATGCACTGGATTTGATACTTTGTGCACTGGATGCACTGTATTTGATATTTCGTGCACTGGATGCACCGGATTCGTATTTCGAGCATTTGTTGCACCAGCTAGGTATTTTGTGCATTGGTGGCACCGGACATATATTCCGTACCTTGGTTGCACCCGATATATGTCTTGAGCGTTTGTGTTACCAGATTTGTGTTTTGTGCGCGTCTGCACTTGATATTTGTTTTCATGCATGTTACTGCACTAGATACTCTTCACGGACTGGCGCGCTTGGATTGGATTTTGCGCATGTTCGGCGCTTGATATTGGATTTCGTGATTTCGTGCATGTTGGATGCACATGATTTAGATTTTTATTCGTGCATAATGGATGCACCTGATTTGGATTTTTGCGCATATTGGGCGCATGATATGAGATGCGATTTTGGTGCACACCAGATGCACTAAATCGGGCTTCTTTGTGCATATCAGATGCACCTGATATTGTTGTCGTGCACACCCGTTGCACTGGATAGATGCTTTCGTGCACACCCATTACACTTAGATGTTGTTTCTATGCACATGTATTGAACATTCATGGATTTTGATTTCCGTGCGCACCAGACGCACGCAGCATTCATATGCACATTTTGGGGTTGATTTCTTATGGAGCAGTACGTTTTTATGATATTTACTATTTGTTTTCGTACTGAGCAGGACTAGTCAGAGAACAGTACCTGGATATATTTTGCATGCATTGATAGCTATCGAAGGGATTTCCAAAAAGGGAGCTACAGTCTCAGTATTTACCTACGTGTCTGAGATGACACAAAACATTTTATAGAGGAAACCCTTCTAAATCATTTCAAAACGGCGGGACGTACATATTAAACAAAGGATAAGTATATATATAGTTATTTTCTTACAATAGACGTCCGCCACTGTGCCGCGATGCGCGCATCGCACAGCGACATGAAAGGTTTGGCATGCATTTCCTTCTGATGTTTACATGTATAGTTTTGATGTTTACATGTATGGTTTTGATGTATATCATGATTGGTTTCGTTTTGGACTTTGACATTGATGTCTTCGCCATGACTCCGATGATTGGGGGATGCTGGATGGAGTTTTGATTTGGAGTTATCTGCTTATTGTTCATGCGCATGTATTGCGCTATGATACGTTTTATGTATTGATGATTTCGGAGCCCCGACGACTTGGACTTTTACTGAAATGTTTTAGTATTTGAGGGGTTTAAATTTAAATTCGGGGACCGAATTTCTTTAAGGGGGGAAGATTGTAACATTTCAGGAAAATAAAATATTATTTTTGGGAATTTTTATAATTAAATAATAATTATTATGAATATTTTAATAATGCGGTATAATTAAATACCGATAAAGTGGAAAATATTTGGAAAATTATAGAAATTACTAAAAAGATGGTGCTTTGTGTAATTTATGCAAATTATGAAGTTTTATGATTTATTATATTCTATTTTAGTGCTAATCGCGATTAAATATCGCTAATCGGGTATTAAGCATGTTTTGCGCACATGACATGCACCATATCATTTTTACACTTGTGTTACATTTTCCTACATGGCTTTCTTGTTTTATTTTGGTTTTTATTTAGTAAAGAGAGAAGACAAAGAAAAGGAAAGAAAAAAAAAGGGTATCATGATGACTTAAGGAGAGAGAGAAGGGACACATTGATGTTGAGGCCATGCTTGGAGAGAGAGAGGGTGAGAGGTCAAACCATAGTCATGGCTCATCTTATCACTTCATCATCTTCATCTTTTTTTCTTCTTCTTCCTCTCACATGGCAGCACCTCCCTCCCCTCCACTACAAACCCTCAAAATATCATCAAAACAACCCAAAACCCCCATCTCCATTCATTAAAAACATGCTCAAGTTCAAGGGAAGCACATTAGACCAAGAAAAATCAGATTTTGGTGCTCTAGGGGATTCATGAGTGCCAAATGAGGTATATCTTTCACATTAAGTGTAGTATTCCCTTTGTTTTAGCCTCTATTCAAGTTTAAATTCAACTTCGTGTAGTTTTGTGCACATTGGAATTTCCTAAATGAGGTTATGTGGAATATTGAGTTGTGTTAGTGCTAATAGGCCTTAGTGGTGACCCTGACCCCCCTATGATGTTAGAAACCCAGCCCATACTGAAACAAACCTGAAAACCCCAAAACAGAAACTTTCCATATCGGTTTGTGAGGTAATTGAGGGTGCAGGGAAATCTGGAGTGAACTGGGATTTTTACGAGAGAAGCAAACAACTTCAGGGACCTAGATGGACCACTACGAGGCCACCCTACCAATACAAACTGAATCCTATCACCCCAAACCGAGCTGACCGAAATTTCTAGTGGTGTGGCCGGCCACTTGGTCAAGTTAGGCTCCCAAGTTGCTTCCCAGTATTGTTTGTGCACATTGTTTTCACCTTAATCAAAATCTGGGACTAGTTTCATGAGTTGCTATTTTATTTCGGGGTTTTGTTTTTGCGTATTTTGAATTCTGGATTTTAGGAATTTGGTTTTAACTCGATGGTTTGACGTTTGTACATCGATATCGAGTGTTATTTCGTGGTTTTGAAAGCGTAGTCCATAAGTTCTAACCTATAGGCTTTTAGCATGTCATTTTGGTTTTGAATTGGGTTTTAATGCGATACGATACATTATGATGTGTAGGTACTCCCACGAGGACTTCGAGACGACAAGCAAGCGCGTGGCGACGTCGGTATCGGCAAGCGAAGATCAGGTGAGTAGATTATATCTACGGGGGGAAGTCGGGTGGATGGCGTATAGCACCCCCGCAAAGTTGTGAGAAATGATGGGATGTGATATATATATACTTTTATATGTTATTGTGTGATAGGAACCTTAGTAAGAAAAGCTTTAGGAGATCATGGGTTTAGTGTTAGCGAGAATTGAAAAAAGGATTTAGTTGGTTTCTTAGTCGTGAACCATAGAATAGGTTTGCACACACGCACACACACCCTTGCATGCATTATTATCATTACTTGTGCGTATATAGGGATACGTATATATATATACACACACACATAGGTATGGGACTATATTTATATATATATACGTATACCTATACATGGATATGAGGATAGGGGATGATAGTTGGAGATGAGTCGATGAGATTGGGCTTGATGCCACGAGATCGGTGATGTGATATAGATCGTATTATGAGATGCGACATGTGATGATAGCGGATCGGGGGGCGATGTGTTTTATACACACGCATATATATATATGTAGATGGCGTCAGTATTATACTAGATTTAGGTCAGTACCCCCGGTTCACGATTTGTGATGATAAGGATACCAGATAAATGATGAGATTGATGTGATAGTTGACCTGTATTCAGATTGGGATGCCGTACGATGGATTTACCGTACGAGCTATATATTGATGATAGATCCGCACTCTTGACTCGAGAATGTCATATGATATATTGTATCGTATGTGGTATTATTGAGGCGGGATCACCGACAATTATATATATGTATATATATATATATATATCGACTCAGATTTAGGTGAGTTCCACACCCCTTCTGATTGGTTGTTAATTAGACCTGTAGTTTACCTCGTAGATGTTAGATTGGACCCGAGTCATACCTATTTCCAAAACTAACGAATCGTGAGAATTTTAAAGACATACCAAGGGATACTACGGATATTTCAAAGGACGTACCTTTTCTTAAAAACACCGTAGCCCTTATTTTCAAAACACCACGATTCGTACTATTTCAAACGGCAAAACAGTATGACACATGTATAACAGTGTAGATTCCTTATTGTTACATTATCATTCATGTTCCGCATATTATTGTTGCATTTACTATTCATTGTCATTTATTATGTTGTTATCGTCTCATTGCATGTTTATTGTGTACTTAGTAATTATGAAACCATGTTGTCAGGACACCAGCACAATTACCGATGATGCGTATGCTCCACATACACTTTCTTGCCAGCTCACACACATCATCATCGGTAATTGCCATGCCACGTACACTTTAGAACATATTATTTCATTGATATAATCAGCTAAATGCTAGTTACCACATAATATTTGCGTGATTGCTCTCATGTGTTATCTTAGAGATTGCATTCTTTACATAGATACTTCATGCATTCATATATTCATTGGTTATGCAGTATTATGGAGATTCATGCCGGTTTTCATTGTTATTGACATAGTGACTTGATGATTTCGGATTCTTCTTGAGATTTTCTGAATTTGGAAACCGCATGTGAAAGTTTTATAAACTGATGTTTTATTTTAAAGAGAAAGATGCGGTTTTCCTTGATATGATAAGTATTGTCCACCATGATGTTTTCTCGGTTCTGAGATGGTTTTCGAGACCCGATTCGAGGAGTTGGATGAACCGTCTGCGGGTATATGGTGGACCCGGTATGGTACCCCGGAGCAAGAAGCTCGAGTTGTAGACAATGAGCCCGGCAGGGGCAGACTGCCTACCGGTGATTGTTCGGCGCGGCGGATATCCGGAGGATACCGTTCGTGGTCGTGTGATTGATGATATGGGCCGATCCGGACTGACGGAGCCCGAGGTATTGGGATATTGAGATATTGAGATTTAAGAAACTGAGATATTGAGATTTGATGATACAGGCCAGTCCGGATAGCCGGAGCCTGAGATATTGAAATTCATGTTTTGTGTCGATACTTGGCACTGATTTCTCTATTGATTTCATTGATGATATTCGATTTATATACATACAGGAATCTCATTAAATAAAGAAAACAGTTGTCTCACTCATGATGTATTCATTTTCCATTCGTAATGCACTCATACATCATATATCTGATATGTTGCTATCTGAGGCACTGACACGAGCACGTAGTATTGCACTTATGTGTAGTTGGATCAGGATATTTATTTGAGGATATTACTTGATATGACTTAGGATAGCGTCATGCGTGCGATTTCTACTCGTTAATGTTTTCTACTCACGAGTTGGCAACTCACCCCCGTTGTGCCACAGTTCCTTGCAGGTGTTGCCGTACAGGTTTTGTTGCGGTTTTGCTGGCACATTTGTTCCTTCCGGGTGATTGCCTTGGTAGGTGGTTTCTTTTGCATCAGGACTACCATTGTGTATTTGTTATTTCAGCTGTATCTAGTAAAACTCCATCAACCCGACTTGTATATTTGATAGAGATAGATGACCAATGTTTATTCTTTCGACCTTAGAGTCGCGTGTTGTATTATTATGGGTTTTCTTGATGTTTTGAGTATCCTTTTGAGTTTTGATTCTCGCCCTGCGGCGTTGTATATTATATTGCTTGTGTGGTTGTGGCCGTCGATTGACGAAGAGCTAGCTCCCGCTTGGGGATGCCTTTATTCATTATATATGTTTTATCAGGTTTTGTACCCGTTTGGGGTCAGTATTTTATAGAGGAAACTCTGCCGAAATTTTCAGAAAAGACTAGAGATTTTAAAAATACATAATTCGGTTTATGTTGTTAAATTTCTTGCTTTAAAATTGGTTTTTCCTTCACTCTACTGCTTTACTTGGTTTTGATTTCTGGGTTTTGGCTTACTTAGATTACGTACGCCTTGAGACGTTTCGTAATTTAAGTGTCAGTCACGCTCGGTACTTTTCGGGTCGTGACACCTTTGAATGTTAAAAATGAGTGAATGGAGGAAGAGAGATCGGGATGGTTGCTTGGTTTATTTGTGGCAAGTGATATACTACCTAGTTTGTTTTTCTAATCCAACGACTCATAGACATATCGACTATCGGTGTCGCTTCTCCATGGTATGTCTATTTTGTATACCCAGGCGAAATCTTGTTCTTCAGTAGATGGTTGTACACTATGTCTCGACGGAAGTCATAGCCATTATGGCACTTTTTACATGGACACGAAATTAATTCTTCAAGGGATCAGTCTCTCAATGCAAATTCCATAAACTCTTCGATGACGGCCTTGTATTCATCAATAAATCTGGACACTTTAATCCAACTCCTATCCATTACTCTCCAATTTCTGATATCATGTATTACATAATTAGCATATCATTTAGGTATTTTTTTATGACTTGTAGTTAAGATTTAATGTTTCAGCTTGATCTATCAATACATCACATCGGTTGTCGGGGGTAAGGCTTCTATCCCATTAAGAATTTCGGCAGCACCTCCTCACTGCTCCCCGAATACACTGTAATAGAAGGGATAATAATCATTTCAATACTAAATGTCAATACTGAAATGATCATGCTCTCTATATTTGTACACGGAGAATCCGCGAAAAGGTGCCGATGAAACTAATCTCAAAACGAATGAAAGCACAAATGCATGGTGTGTTTGCGTTATAAATTCTTAACTTGTCCACACTGGAATAATCTATCGGTTATAGTACGACCCATTTTCTCGTCATATAAACTACATGACGGTTGCCAGAAACAAACGATTAAACACTTAGTTTTGACAACCATCACGTAGTTTTATATCGCGATGGAAACCATTGCGTATAGAACTGATAGACGGGATCTAAAACACGTTTCGTTTTTGAATGTGAGATCCTGGATGATAACACGTAAATTTCATGTTATTATCGAGTTTCGTAAACTTAGTATAAAATTTTCGTATTATTTTGAAGTTTAAGGTTTAATTCATATATTAACTAAAGTTTTTCATTGCAACTTAGGGTTTTGGTTTCAAATTATTATTTTGGTTTCACATCAAGCTTGGAATTTAAATTCACCTTTATATTTATAAACCTATCAAACGAGAAGGCGATATGCTACTTGTCATGGTACGGTAGGGTTGTTTTCTTCAGTACGCTTAAATGAATTGGAAAACATAGCTCTAGAAGTTAGAGTATTTGTTGGATTGTTTGTATATTTATGTGTATATGTATTTATTGTATAATTTAATTTCTTTATTTAGGTTCTTGTAAATAATTAAACGCTTTATCAGTGTAACTTAAGTGTTAACAAAGCTGACTTTATGCCCATTTAACTTAAGTTTTTAATGGGTTGGATTCGAATGATGAGTCTTTCATTCCGGATTGCTACTATTCCCTGATTAGGAATGACAGTTCCAAATCACAAATCTCTAAAGTTTTTTTTGGCGATTTATGGTAACACAAGTCTTGAACACCATAAGACAAATCCATAAGTAGATCTGGTGTTAATTATCTCGGTCGTTGTATATACATAATAGAGAATTAGGATTTGATCTTTCATCAACAATTCTAACCACAATCATCTCACCACAACATTAACCAACCAAATAACCACATCCATCATTAACCTTAACCAAGTAAATAACCAACGCAATTCTCTCACCACAACGTTAATCAAGCAAATTTAATTAAAGAAATTCTAATTTTTCATGATTTACTTGAGCTTCAGAAGAGACGGTGGCTGGATCGTCGGGGAGGAGGCGGTGGCGGCTGGCTGCTGCGAGAGAGGATACGGTGGCGGCTACGAGAGAGAGAGTGTGTGTGGGTGAGAGAGAAAAGGAGCTTACTGGTTGTCGGGAAGACCTGTGCTTGGAGGAGGTTGAGACGGCAGTGACAACTTGGAGAAGGAGGAAGAGAAGGGGGTCGGCGATAACCCCTAAGAGGAGAGTGGCTCAGGGTTGATCCCGGAGGAGGAGGGGAGCTCGGGGTTGATCTCGAAGGAGGGGGGTTGAGCTTGAGAAGAGGTGAGGAAGAGGAGGAAGAGGAGGGATTCTGGGAGGTGGAGGTCGGAGAATTTGGAGAGGAGGAGGAGGGTTGGGGAGAGAGATGGGATTTTTTTAGGAAAGGGGAATCCCGAGCCTTTATAATTAAATGTGTTATTTCTTCGGATACTATCCGACGGAATAACCCAAAACAATATTTTAATAATTTCAGTGGCAGATTTGTTTTATTGAAGATTTATTTCGCCGGATATAAGCTGACAAAATAACTCCCAAAGGCATAGTCCATATTTCTACGATATTTGTTGAAATTTGCTCCACTGTACTTCTAATAACCGCAATAAATTTTGATTGATATTACAAGCTGTTCAAGCATTGAATTTTGTTTTTATATGCACAACATTACATCAATTAAGAGTGTGGCCAGACATTGTAGTACTCCAATTATATCCTTTTATCTTTGGAATTTATAGCCAAATTGGACTTCAATTGCTCTTGGACATCCATTAAACATGATATAAAATCATAAAATTTTGCCACTCTAATATAAAATCTTGCTGGTTCAAATTTTCTTTTTTTCTCTCTTTCAAAACCACTAAGATAAACCCAAGATCAATTTTTTGGAGTAAAATAAACTACGCAAAAACTTATTATAATGCTAGTAAATTATTAACAGGATCACAAAATGATGAGATGTGATTTTATGTTTAAAGTTCATTTATACATATATGATTATCTTTTATTCTGGCTGTTTAACCCGCTTTATTCTGATTGGAGTATTTTTTATTTAACTTTTTGAGAAGCAAGTCGATACTTAATGCAAGCCTAGCCTAACGGGATTTAATACTTCAGTGATCACAACATTTTTTATTTTTTGTTGATGAAATTGTAATTGAAACATGATTCAAAACATATTTAAGAGTACCCAACCTTTTTTCATCCAATCTCCATCATTTGTACTATGATATGGCTCAGGTCTTACATACCTTTTTATTGCATCATATCTACATTTCTTAATCATGCCTTTAACCAAAATCGCATGGCCTTGCTTGCTTCAAAAACACTGTAACTTTCGAAAGCAAAAATGAGAAAACCATAGAGAGAGACCCTAGAGAACTGAGCAGACTTTTAAAGCCCCTCAAGCTTTAATATCGGAACAGTTACAAGAGAGAAGAGAGAGAGAGAGTTGAGAGGGGGGATCGAGAGTGGGAGTGGGAGGCAATAAATATGGGAAAATTTTCTGTCATAATAAAAAGGAGAGGAGATAATGGGTGAAATTGATTCCCAGTTTCTTAATTTGCATCACTCTGCTCCCTTTCATTCAGCCATCTGCCAACACACCAATCTCATCACAAGTTAGAGAGAGAAACCTTGAGTCTAGAGAGAGAGAGAGAGCAAGTTTTGATTCCAAGCCTCCCTTCCAAAATAAAAATAAAAAAATAAAAAAAAATAAAAAAAAATAAAAATGTACCCATGAATTACAACTGGCCAAAGAGCTCTCCCCTTGCCAACTTTATATATCCCATACCTTCATTGTACTTGTTTTATTAACAAGTTGTTGTAATAAATCTTTTGATTAATTTTTTCTTCTTCATTGAGAGAGAGAGAGAGAGAGAGAGAGATGAGTTCAGGAGATGAGCAAGTTGGTCAAGAGATGAGAAAGAAGAGATATCATAGACATACTCCTAAACAAATTCAAGAGCTTGAAGGGTATGCATTCTCTTTTTTTCCTCTCATTTTAAAATTTGTTTTGCCAATTTTAGCTAGCTGGGTTTTGTTTTGGGGGTTAAAATATTCTTGGATTTTTGTTTTTAGGAAGGTTTAAGCTCTCTTCTTCTATTTTTTTTTTGCCATTTTTGTTGGTGTGTGTAGTTTCAAGGGCCAAAAATTTTATGTTTTAAAAAAAAAATGGTTTGTTTAGGATGTTCAAGCTTTGCCTACATCCAGATGAGAAGCAGAGGATGCAGCTGAGTAGAGATTTAGGGTTGGAGCCAAAACAGATCAAGTTTTGGTTTCAAAACAGAAGAACCCAAATGAAGGTAACCCAGTTTTTTATTTAATGTGTGTTTTTGCTTTTATTGTTTGTTTTATTATGAACATATTTACTTAGTTTGATTTTTAAGTGTAAGGTATAGAAAAAGACTCCCCCTTTTTCTCCTCCTCTCTTCACTTTCCTATATTGTCTATTTTTAGGAAAATGATCAAACTATTTCATTTCAAATATGAAATAACATAACAAATTTCATGTCCAAAATTCCAACAAAAACACGGGTTTCTAAAGATTAATTAGTGAATATTTTTTTTAATAGGCTCAACATGAAAGGCAGGATAATTGCTCTCTTCAGGGCGAAAATGACAAAATCAGATGTGAAAACATAGCGATCCGAGAGGCTTTGAAGAATATTATTTGCCCAAATTGTGGAGGCCCTCCAGTCCCCGAAGATTCGTACTTCGAAGAGCAGAAGCTTCGAATGGAGAATGCTCATTTAAAAGAAGAGGTTTTGGATTATCTTATCTTTTATAATCACAAATATATATATTGGTTATTAGAGACTACATACATTCAAAGCATTTCATGTTTAAGATTATACTAGTAGTACCAATCTGTTTGCTATTTGTTATAACTTCCATGATTGAGATCTTTAATAATTCAAATCTATAATAGTTAAATTTTGTTCTTGTATCCTACCTGACAAAATAGATGTGCATATATAAATTAGCATGTTCAATTGTTATTTAGTTTGCACCGGTGTACTTATTACATTCGGTTGTTATTTAAATTTATTAATTGTAGCTGCTGTACAAGATGCATTGATGTTTATAATTGATCGATAATGACCGATTACTATTTCTTACTTGTATTCTTGTAAATGCACAGCCATTTTAGCTTATAATGATGAAGGCTAGAAAAATATATTGGCTCTATAGTTAATATTTGCGCTGTTTCAACCGTCATAACTTCGGAAGAAGTTGTTGAAGTTTGGGATAAGTAAACTTTGTGGTTTTATTCGGATAAATAGCCTCCAAGAAAGTCGGCATGATTTATAAATAGTTAAACTGTCTTTTCTTTTCTTTATTTTGTTTTGAGGCATTTATGCGTGCAAGCGATTGGTAATCAATACTCGCAGTTGCTATGTTTTGAAATGTTGAAGAAGTCATTATACTTTTTGAGTGATCGGCTAGGTTACGTTTGTAATTTATTATATAAGAAATTGCAGTTGTAGTCTAGCACTCCAAACTTGTTACGAGTCTTTATTGCATTTGATTAGTTTTCATTATTAAGATTGGAAGTTAATATTAAAGGCAAATACTCTATTTGCATTCTCATTGAATTTTAGCACAAGACTTGATTGACACATTAACAAAGATTAAAAGAAGTTTCGGCATCAATGTGACGAGTATGTGATCAGCTTGTCACAAAAAAATGATAGCACTATGAAGTAACTCTTAATTAAATTTGATGTGTATATTCACAAGGAATTGTATCTACATTTAACATTACTATTGTTGAGTTTACCTTGTATTCTCTGATCTCTGGAAGTTGAGCCGGCTCATGACAATCTTGAGTCGGCTTGACCCTATGATGAAATGGCTCAAGATAAGTTTGAGCTGGCTCACAACGTGTCTGGAATTACAGATTTCACTTTGTTTGTATGAGACGGCTCAAGGTAATTTTGAGCCAGCTCGAAGTCTGTTGGATCGAATTCTAGGTTGTTTTGGAAATCCTATTTCTACTCTATTTGCCTCATACTATAAATTGTATTTTGTAACTCTAATTGGAATGAACTCTTTGTTAATCTGAATTAAGAGAAGGGGTTAAGGTTTCGAGAGAGATCTTGTGAGAGTTCATCCACCATCGTAACCCTCCATATTCGTCGATCGGTAAAATGCTTCTCCTTCGTCCGTGGTTTTTCCTGCAAGGGGTTTCCACGTAAATCTTGTGTCTTTTGGTTTGTGCTATTTCTATTGCTCTTGTTTATTTGTTTACTTCTTTTTATCATTTGTTTATTGTTTCGTGATCGTATTTACCGCAACAAATTGGTATCGTATGTACGTTGTGGTTCTTTGGGAGATTAGGCGTTTAAGAATTTGTTTGCTTGAACCGTTAGGACTTCGATCTTACGATCTAAGTTGACGGTGGGTGGCGACGCTTGTGTTCTCTTCCCATATTCGTCGATTGTGATTTTGAAGTTTTTTAATTTGTACGTATTCAGGGTCTTCGTGGAAATTCCTAAATGAATTTCAACTGGTTCTTTTGATCCTGGATCATGTCTCCAACGATTATGAAGTTCGATATTGAGAAATTTGATGGGAATATGAGTTTTTGTCTATAGCAAGTTCATATGATTGCCGTATTGAAACAGAATTATTTGAAGAAGGCGATTCTTGGGAAGGATTCAAAGCCTTCCACTATGACGGAGGAAGCATGGGAGGAGTTGGATGAAAATGCTTTCATGGCTATCCAATTGTGTTTGACAAACGATGTTTTGCAAGAAGTTCTAGTGGAGAAGACGTAAGCTAGTTTGTGGTTGAAATTAGAGGAGTTATATTTGAAGAAGTCTTCCACAAATCGACTTCTTTTGAAGCAGCGTCTCTACACACTTCTTATGTTGGAAGGTTCTCTTATCAAATCTCACATCGGTGAGTTTAATTCGATCGTTACAGATTTGGGTAAGATAGATATTGAGATTGATGATGAGATCAATCACTTTTATTGTTATATTCTCTGCCATCCTCTTATAAGCACTTTCGTGACACCATGGTTTATGAACGAGATACTATCTCGATCAAGGATGCCAACGCTCAACAACAACCGAGTGACCGAAACCGGTTGCTCGCTAAAGCAACAAACCACGATCCCTCGAAGAGAAGTTGAGACGTCCTTACTCGTTTCCTCGGGATAAAACGAGAAGACTGTTCGAACTAGAGGCGCGCAACAGGCTTATCACTCTACTGGATTCGAGACGCCTACTGCAGCTTGGTGACGTCAACAGTCCCAACTACTGCCCCTACTACAGAGTAATGGGCTACCCAATCGAAGATTTCTTACGTCTTCAAAGACTGGGTCGAAGACCAGTATCAGCAAGGCATGTTCGCTCTGTCCGACAATTGGAGGGTAGTCCCACCACGAAAGCATGAGCCAAGAGCAACCTATACTGCGAGGGAAAGACCACATCAACATCGAGCTTGGAATCGAGCTCGTACCTGGCACATGATAATATTCTCAAAGGAAGGAGACCATGAGAATGTGGACGACCTTTTCCAGTGCTTCGCAAATGAAGATGAGGATGAGGCGATCTCAGAATTTCCACCGGCGCTAAAAGAGCTGGAGGATGGGATACATACCACGGCGGACAATCTTAGGACAATTGACTTGGGGGCGACAAATGATCCGAGGCCAACGTTCGTCAGTGAGCTGCTGTCTGAAGAGCAGGTGGCTACATTAAAAGACGTGCTTACGCAGTATAAAGACTGCTTCGCATGGAACTATTCTGAGATGCTGGGATTAGATTCGGAAATAGCTGTGCATAAACTGGCTATATCATCAGACGTTAAGCCAGTCAAGCAGGCGCTAAGAAGAATGCGGCTCGAACTTGAGATGAGTATCAATGCCGAAGTTAAGAAGCTAATTGACTCTAGCTTCATCCAAGAAATTCAATACCCCGACTGGATCACCAACATTGTCCCAGTGATAAAGAAAAATGGGACGGTACGCGTCTGCGTGGACTTTCGAGGTCTCAATAAAGCTTGCCCGAAGGACGACTTCCCAGTACCGGTTACCGAGCTGATAATAGATAACACGTCCACTCATCAAGTCTTCTCCATCATGGACGGGTCTTTCAGGGTAGGATCAAATAAAGATGCATCTCGAAGACCGAAAGCATACCGTCTTCCGGACTCCGCTGGGCATATTTTGCTATAAAGTGATGCCCTTCGGTCTGAAGAACGCTGGCGCTACCTACTAGAGGGCCATGATGAAGATCTTTGATGACCTCATCCATGATATCGTTGAATGCTATATCGACGACCTTATAAAAATCAAATCGTATGAGGAACACTGGGAACATCTGAAAATAGTGTTCCAGCGCTTTCGGAAGTACAACCAGAAAATGAACCCTCTGAAATACGCGTTTGGCGTTTCCTCAGGCAAATTCCTAGGATTCATCGTACGACATCGAGGTATCGAAATAGATCCATCAAAGATCAAGACGATTATGGAAATTCCCTCGCCAAGAACTCTTAAGCAATTGCGGTCTCTCTAAGGAAAGCTCGCGTATATCCGACGGTTCATAGCTAACCTCTCCGGAAAATGCCGCCCCTACAACCATCTAATGAAGAAAGGGCCCCCGTTCATTTGGGATCATAAATGCCAGAGTGTACTGGACGAAATCAAGCAATATCTGCAGAACCCGTCGGTACTGACCGCTCCGGTCAAGGGAAAGCCTCATATCCTGTACACATCCCTTGAAGGTTCTTTAGACGCGCTATGGGCACAAGAGAACGACCAGGGGAAGGAGAGAGCTTTTTACTATTTGAGTCGAGTCCTTCTGGGGGAAGAAAACAACTACTCCCCCATTGAAAAGCATTGCCTAGCACTGATCTTTGCGATAACGAAGTTTCGACATTATGCCCTGGCATATGAAGTCCATCTCATATCAAAGGTGGATCCTCTCAAGTATTTGATGTCAAAGCCATATTAACAGGAAGGCTTGCCAAATGGGCCCTCTTTTTGATGGAGTTCTCGATAATATATCGACCCCTCAAGGCAGTAAAAGGCCATGCCATCGCCGACTTTCTTGCTGAGCATCCGATACCAACTGATTCTCTCTTAAATTGCGAATTGCCAGATGTACACGCTGTTGGGGTAAAAATTTACACCCCGGCTGACCGAGTCAAAGTCAAGGTCAACCCCCAAGCTAGGTGGGCCCAAGCCCAGGTCAAGCGGGCCCATGCCCAAGTCGAGCCCGCGGCCAGCCTCTCTCATGCCAACAACAAAATCATGTCATAAATAATTTTTATGTAATTTTTTATGCATGAATGTAAACAAAATGGGCATAAAGCCAATATTTTGTAAGCTCATGGCTTATGTGCAAAAATGAAATGGCACATGAGCCATGGGATGGCTAAAATGCCATTTTTGTAAAGCCCAAGGGGCTATATGTAAATACGTAAGCCTATATAAGGCAACATGATGAATAAAAAAAGGAACACTTTTTCATTTCCCCCAAAAACTAGGGTTCTTTGTGCCTCCTGCTCCTTCTCCAAGGTTCTAAACCTTCTCAATTCTTTTGAATTAAATCAAGAGTTTTACTCTTTCTTTTCCAAAACTAAGTAGTTTTCCACCACAAAACCCACAAAGGGGAACTCAGATCTCCCATCAGATCTCAAAAAGGAGTGTTTTTTTTATCTCCTACTTCTTGATCTTCAAGATCCGGCCAAACAACAGAAGGAAGAAGAAGAACCCCCTTCATCAGCTTCAAAACATCCAAGGAGTTTAACTCCATACATATATACATAACAAATATTTCCTTTCTGAAGCATAGCTTCTGTTTCTTAGGCTAAAAGCCACTTTTTCTCGCTGGCGCTCAAGCGCAGAGCGCCCGCGTGCCGACACGTGGCGCGCTTGCGCTCAAGCGCAAGCGCCCGAGCGCAAGTCGCCTACGTGCCAACACGTGGCGCGCTTGCGCTCAAGAGCAAGTGCCCGAGCGCAAGTCGTCCCGGTGCCGACACGTGGCGCGCTTGCGTTCAAGCGCAAGCGCCCGAGCGCAAGTCTCCCCGGTGCCGACACGTGGCGCGCTTGCGCCCCAGCGCAAGCGCTCGAGCGCAAGTCTCCCCCGTGCCGACACGTGGCGCGCTTGCGCTCAAGCGCAGGCGCTCAAGCGCAGAGCGCCCACGTGTCGACACGTGGCGCGCTTGCGCTCAAGCGCAGAGCGCCCACGTGCCGACACGTGGCACTTTAGCGCCTGAGCGCACAACACCTAGGCGCACAACGCCCAAGGTGCTGCCCCCCACACATCCTTTGGATGCCTTTTCCCCCTTTCTTTCTTTTATATATATACATATATACATATATATATACATATGTATATATATTTGCACACACAAGTGCTCCACGACACTGTCCCTGTTAGAAAAAAATTTCTAACGGGGCGCTGCCCCGCACCCCGCAAGGGGCTGCTAGCCCCCTTGATCCCCAGCCGGCTATCCGGGTAGCTGGACCCCCGTAAAAACTCTGCGTGGCTCTCGATATATCCAAACCCCCCTTTCAAAACACAACACACGTACACTGCACATTGAGTTCGCATGACCAGTTTAATCCGTTAATCGGAGGTTCCCTCGCCCTAAAGGCGAGGGGTAATTAACGGCAGCTTAGTCCGCGGCTGCCGGAGATTCGGATCCCCACAATCAATAAACCCCGGCCTACCCTAGACAGGAGGAATCTGTAGTACGCCTGACAAGCGCGCGCGTATTCCCATCTCAATGGGGTGACGAAAAACACCCTACAGATTCTGGCACGCCCGGTGGGACCAATCTCTTCTCCCATATTTCGGGTTAAACGTTCATGCGAACTCAATCAATTTACATATCTATATTTATACTAAAATAACGCTCTTTCATGCAGGTTCTCAAGCAATCATTTTTCAACAATGTCTCCAAAGATGAACTCAGCTCTCAGCACGGCTCCCATTTCTTACACAATGAAGATAGACTCCAGGACGGTCCTCCCGGCCAGTCTTGGGCGACAGTGGGAGGAGCCGCTGCTACCATTCGGCTCTATCATGTTCATGCCAGTGGGCGCCATCCCAGCTCATCAAGCCCCGGTGGCAGAAAAACCGGTCTCGAAAGGCAGGAGACCAAATGTGGTGATCCCAAGGACGCCCCAACCCAAACGCAAGTTGGTGTCTGAACGATTTTCCTTGGCCCCAACTGGGGGCAAGGCCATCAACACCAACAAAGCTACAACGCGTCTTGAGCAATCTCCAGCGGCGCCTCTGACAACTGCTCGATTAGGTGTCTTCTCAAGCCTCCCCATCACTCAGCCTATGGCGGCTCCCCGAAGAGCAAAAGCCTGCCAAGCGCTTAAGGCAGAGAAGCTGAGGCAGAAGCGGCTCAGATATAGAGCCAACAAGAGGGCTAGGGCTCCGGCCATGTTAAAATTTATGAATTTCCAAAGCCCGGACCGCTCCGCGAGACCAGCTGCCAGTGATGAAAGAATGGTTGAATGTGTTATCCACACTGTCTACATGGCCGGACATGAAGAAACGAACCCTCCTCTTCTTCACAGCCATGGTGATGATATGGTTGACGCTACCCAGCATCGGCTCGATCTAAATGATGAAGAGCCCGCTCAGGCCGATAAGCCAGAGGAGCCCGTGGTTCCTACGGAATTAAGCTCAGGCAATAAAGATTACCCGGTTGTCACAGCCGGAACTACAGAACAAGCATTATTCCAATGGCTTAAAAGGCAATTTCAGGACAGGGATGAGAAGATTGCCGAGGTCTATTCCAAAGTCGACGAGCTGGCAAACGTCGTGGCAGATCTCGCGACCCAAGTCGCCCGATTGCAATTACAGCAGAATCAAATTTTGGCTCATGAGCCAGGGATTGATATCCGGGGGCAGCCAACTGATATCCCTTTCAACCTAAAAGCGGAGCGCCTTCGTGAAAAACAGCCGCAGTCAGCCTCCAATCCCTCCGATACATACGCCGGGGGAGAATCTCCACTAAAAGAGAAGCTGGATAAGGTCTATTCCTTCAGGAGGGACAAAATCCGCAAAATATTCAAAGACGCCCTGAGGAACGGTCTACAACTGCCAGAGTCAAAAAGACCACAGGAAGCGAATATGACCGATGACCCCAAATATTGCCCCTATCACAGAGTGATAGGTCATGCCATTGAGGACTGCTTCGTCTTCAAAAATTGGGTCGAAAGGCAATACAAGACGGGAGAGATAGAACTGTCTAAAGGCGTGTTAGCAAACAGTCAAGCTACGATCGCCGATTTCATGCAAATGGAGACCGAAACCTTTCGGGAACCTAATCCTCCCAGACATGTGCCTCGAGGACCAGCATCAGTAAAGGCACCTACTCCAATGGAGAGAAAGAAGAAGGTATACTCCTTCAGGAGGGATGAAGTCCGCAAAATATTCATGGACGTCTTGAACAACGGTCTGCAACTGCCTGTTCCAAAGAGGCCACAGGAAATGAACATGACCGGCAATCCCGTATACTGCCCATATCATAGAGTGGTGGGTCATACCATCGAAGACTGCTATATTTTCAAAGATTGGGCAGAGGATCAATATAAGCTTGGAAAAACCTCACAATCCTCGGATGTATCGGCAAGCTACGGAGCTAGGTCATCAACACAGCTCCGCCAAGATCAAAGTTCAAGGAGCTGGGATAAGCAAAGATGACCCCCACGTCGTTAAACTGGGAACAGTCGATCTCTAAGTCGTTAAACTGGGAATGTAAAAAAAATGTAAATAAACAAAAAAAAATGTAAATAAAAGAAAAATAAAGAAAAGCCGAAATGATGGGGCAACTCGCAATAAAAATCAGCGAGTAAAATAAAGATGAAAATAAAGCCGAAATGATTGGGCAACCGCGAATAAAAGCCGAAAGGATAGGGCAATCGCGACCTTCGCGATAAGAAAAGCTGAAATGATAGAGCGATCGTGGTAAGAAAAAGAAAAACAAAAACAAAGAAAAAAAAGGGCGGATGATGAGTTGCTCCTGGCATTATTCCAGTGCAGCAATGCAGACGCCAAACAAAAATCCAATTTCCCAAAATTCTTTCAGCCCTACGGCCAGTCCCCAAATTGACTGCCGTATACAATCCACGGGCTCAAATAATCCTCAGTATACCCATGTCCCACCGCAACCAATAGTTACGCGGCTGGCCTCCGCCTTTGGAATTATACTCCATTGGGAAGACCCACTCATGTGTCCTGGAACATGTGCTTCAGTGTTAACAACGCTGATGCCGGCCCCTATCCCAAAATTCCAAGTCAATCCAATAGACCTCTAAGTCTTTAAACTAGAAACAGATGACCACTATGTCGTTAAACTGGAAACAGATGACCTCTAAGTCGTTAAACTGGAAACAACAGACCTCTAAGTCTTTAAACTGGAAACAGATGACCTCTAAGTCGTTAAACTGGAAATAACAGACCTCTAAGTCGTTAAACTGGAAACAGATGACCTCCAAGTCGTTAAACTGGAAACAGATGACCTCCACGTCGTTAAACTGGAAACAGATGACCTCCACGTCTTTAAACTGGAGACAGACGACCACCAAGTTGTTAAACTGGAGACAGCAGACCTCTAAGTCGTTAAACTGGAAACGGCAGATCTCTAAGTCGTTAAACTGGAAACAGATGACCACCAAGTCTTTAAACTAGAAACAGATGACCGCTAAGTCGTTAAACTGGAAACAGATGACCGCTAAGTCGTTAAACTGGGCACCACAGACTTCTAAGTCTTTAAACTGGAAACAGATGACCTCTAAGTCGTTAAACTGGAAACAGTCGACCTCTAAGTCATTAAACTGGGAACGAGGGAAATCCACTCATGTGTCCTCATGATACATGAGGA
This sequence comes from Agapanthus africanus, assembly GCA_030015575.1. Taxonomy (NCBI): domain Eukaryota; kingdom Viridiplantae; phylum Streptophyta; class Magnoliopsida; order Asparagales; family Amaryllidaceae; genus Agapanthus; species Agapanthus africanus. The sequence continues at coordinate 147,131,637 of JASDDO010000001.1, forward strand.
GAACAAACCTTCGTGGGATCCTTACGACTCACGAAGGAAAAACACACTTGGGAGTCCTCACGACTCCTAAGGAGAACATACACCTGCGAGATCCTTACGACTCGTAGGGAGAAAATGCTTTTATGGGACCCTCACGGACCATAAAATTGAAAAGTCTTAGGTGATTGGGATCTAAACCTGTCTCCTAAGCCATCGCTCCCCAATCCCCAAGTGGCGAATGATGAGTCGCTCCTGGTACCACATTCCAGTGCAGCGATGCAGACGCCATCCAAATTCCAAATCCCGATGGCGAATGATGAGTCGCTCCTGGTACCACATTCCAGTGCAGCGATGCAGACGCCATCCAAATTCCAAATCCCGACGGCGAATGATGAGTCGCTCCTGGTACCACATTCCAGTGCAGCGATGCAGACGCCAACCAAATTCCAAACTCAAATCCCAAGTGGCGAATGATGAGTCGCTCCTGGTACCATATTCCAGTGCAGCGATGCAAACGCCAACAAAGTCCCGAAATTTTCTGGCCCTACGGTCTGGATCATACATCCTGTAAAACCGTATACAATCCACGGGCGTAAAACAATCCCGATCTCTCAAAAAAAAAAGGAAGAAGAACGGTATGTCCACAAGCAAAATGGGCACGGATGAAAACCCGAAAGGGCTCCGTGAGTAAAAACAGCAGGACTGCCGGCGAGTTTCTGAAAACCCGAAAGGGCGCAAATTCGTAAAAGGAAAAAAAGGAAATGAAATGCACTCGCAAAGTCCTCTCGACTTTGTGAGGAGAAAATTCCCGCATGAGATCCCTACGACTCACAAAGGAGCAACACACTTAGGAGTCCCCACGACTTCTAAGGAGAAAATACACCTACGGGATCATTACGACCTGTAGGGAGAAAATGCTTTGTGAGACCCTTACGGCTCACAAAATGGAAAAGCCTTAGGTGATAGGGATCTAAACCTGTCTCCTAAGCCACCAATTCTCAAATCCTCTCGGGGCACATGATGAGTTGCTCCTGGCATTATTCCAGTGCAGCAATGCAGATGCCAAACAAACCAAATCCAAATCCTCTCGGGGTACATGATGAGTTGCTCCTGGCATTATTCCAGTGCAGCAATGCAGATGCCAAAAAAAAAACCAAATCCAAATCCTCCCGGGGCACATGATGAGTTGCTCCTGGCATCATTCCAGTGCAGCAATGCAGATGCCGACAGAAAACCAATTCCTAAATCCTCTTAAAGACAGATGATGATTCGCTCCTGGTACCATATTCCAGTGTAGCGATGCTGATGTCAACCCAAATCAAATCAAACCAACAACCTCTATGGCAGAATCATACTCCGTCCCAGAATTTGCCCCGTGTCGAAATTATGCTTCGCTTCGGGATATCTACCTTCCCTGCCGGAATTATGCTCCGTCTCGGAATCAAATCAACCGACACTCCGCGCCGGGGAAAAGTCGATCAGCGACACTCCGTGCCGGGGAAAAGTCAACCCGACACTCCGCGCCGGGGAAAAGTCGATCAGCGACACTCCGTGCCGGGGAAAAGTCAACCCGCGACACTCCGCGCCGGGGAAAAGTCCATCAGCGACACTCCGCGCCGGGGAAAAGTTCATCAGCGACACTTCGTGCCGGGGAAAAGTCGATCAGCGACACTCCGTGCCGGGGAAAAGTCAACCCGCGACACTCCGCGCCGGGGAAAAGTCCATCAGCGACACTCCGTGCCGGGGAAAAGTCAACCCGACACTCCGCGTCGGGGAAAAGTCCATCAGCGACACTCCGTGCCGGGGAAAAGTCCATCAGCGACACTCCGCGCCGGGGAAAAGTCCATCAGCGACACTCCGTGCCGGGGAAAAGTCAACCCGACACTCCGCGCCGGGGAAAAGTCAACCCGACACTCCGCGCCGGGGAAAAGTCCATCAGCGACACTCCGTGCCGGGGAAAAGTCCATCAGCGACACTCCGTGCCGGGGAAAAGTCAACCCGACACTCCGCGTCGGGGAAAAGTCCATCAGCGACACTCCGTGCCGGGGAAAAGTCAACCCGACACTCCGCGCCGGGGAAAAGTTAACCAGCGACACTCCGTGCCGGGGAAAAGTCGATCAGCGACACTCCGTCCCGGGGAAAAGTCAACCCGTGACACTCCGCGCCGGGGAAAAGTCGATCAGCGACACTCCGTACCGGGGAAAAGTCAACCCGACACTCCGCGCCGGGGAAAAGTCGATCAGCGACACTCCGTGCAGGGGAAAAGTCAACCACCGACACTCCGCGCCGGGGAAAAGTCGATCAGCGACACTCCGCGCCGGGGAAAAGTCAACCCGTGACACTCCGCGCCGGGGAAAAGTCGATCAGCGACACTCCGCGCCGGGGAAAAGTCGATCAGCGACACTCCGTGCAGGGAAAAAGTCAACCACCGACACTTCGCGCCGGGGAAAAGCTGATCAGCGACACTCCGCGCCGGGGAAAAGTCAACCCGACACTCCGCGCCGGGGAAACGCCAAGCAGACACTCCGTGCCGGGGACACGTCAGCAAGCGACACTCCGCATCAGGGAAACGTCCAACACAGACACTCCGCATCAGGGAAACGTCCAACACAGACACTCCGTCTTGAGGACACGTCAACCAACAGGCACTCCGCCTCGGGGAAACGTCGGCCAGCGACACTCCGTGCCGGGGACATGTCTACTAGATCGCTCCGGATTAGAGCGTCGACCGTCCACGTTGTAAAAAGGGCAGTGCATCCCAAAAAGTGGGAACCAAAGCAAGTCGTCTCCATGCGAAAGAAGATCCATCAATTTCATGCACACCACCCACATGTGCGGTGTGCATTTATTGATGGGGGGCAATTTGTTGGGGTAAAAATTTACACCCCGGTTGACCGAGTCAAAGTCAAGGTCAACCCCCAAGCTAGGTGGGCCCAAGCCCAGGTCAAGCGGGCCCATGCCCAAGTCGAGCCCGCGGCCAGCCTCTCTCATGCCAACAACAAAATCATGTCATAAATAATTTTTATGTAATTTTTTATGCATGAATGTAAACAAAATGGACATAAAGCCAATATTTTGTAAGCCCATGGCTTATGTGCAAAAATGAAATGGCACATGAGCCATGGGATGGCTAAAATGCCATTTTTGTAAAGCCCAAGGGGCTATATGTAAATACGTAAGCCTATATAAGGCAACATGATGAATAAAAAAAGGAACACTTTTTCATTCCCTCCAAAAACTAGGGTTCTTTGTGCCTCCTGCTCCTTCTCCAAGGTTCTAAACCTTCTCAATTCTTTTGAATTAAATCAAGAGTTTTACTCTTTCTTTTCCAAAACTAAGTAGTTTTCCACCACAAAACCCACAAAGGGGAACTCAGATCTCCCATCAGATCTCAAAAAGGAGTGTTTTTTTTATCTCCTACTTTTTGATCTTCAAGATCCGGCCAAACAACAGAAGGAAGAAGAAGAACCCCCTTCATCAGCTTCAAAAAACATCCAAGGAGTTTAACTCCATACATATATACATAACAAATATTTCCTTTCTGAAGCATAGCTTCTGTTTTTTAGGCTAAAAGCCACTTTTTCTCGCCGGCGCTCAAGCACAGAGCGCCCGCGTGCCGACACGTGGCGCGCTTGCGCTCAAGCGCAAGCGCCCAAGCGCAAGTCGCCCACGTGCCAACACGTGGCGCGCTTGCGCTCAAGCGCAAGTCGCCCCGTGCCGACACGTGGCGCGCTTGCGTTCAAGCGCAAGCACTCGAGCGCAAGTCTCCCCGGTGCCGATACGTGGCGCGCTTGCGCCCCAGCGCAAGCGCTCGAGCGCAAGTCTCCCCCGTGCCGACACTTGGCGCGCTTGCGCTCAAGCGCCCAGCGCTCAAGCGCAGAGCGTCCACGTGCCGACACGTGGCACTTTAGCGTCCGAGCGCACAGCACCTAGGCGCACAGCGCCCAAGGTGCTGCCCCCCCCACATCCTTTGGATGCCTTTTCCCCCTTTCTTTCTTTTATATATATACATATATACATATATATATATACATATGTATACATATTTGCACACACACGTGCTCCACGACACTGTCCCTGTTAGAAAAAAATTTCTAACGGGACGCTGCCCCGCACCCCGCAAGGGGCTGCTAGCCCCCTTGACCCCCAGCCCGCTATCCGGGTAGCTGGACCCCCGTAAAAACTCTGCGTGGCTCCCGATATATCCAAACCCCCTTTCAAAACACAACACACGTACACTGCACATTGAGTTCGCATGACCAGTTTAACCCGTTAATCGGAGGTTCCCTCGCCCTAAAGGCGAGGGGTAATTAACGGCAGTTTAGTCCGCGGCTGCCGGAGATTCGGATCCCCACAATCAATAAACCCCGGCCTACCCTAGGCAGGGGGAATCTGTAGTACGCCTGACAAGCGCGCGCGTATTCCCATCTCATTGGGGTGACGAAAAACACCCTACACACGCGTTCGATGCAATCGACAGGGAGGAAGAAGGAAATAATGCCTGATGGGAACTCTACTTCGATGGAGTATCTTTCATGAAAAAGCGAAAGCAAAACACCCCTATAATTAAAGCTGGGGTGGGCCTTATCTTTGTGACTCCGTAAGGAGGGATAATGCGTTTCGCCCTTTCATTAACAGAGCCAAGAACAAATAATGAAGCGAAATATGAAGCTTTGATAGCGGGTCTTGAGATCGCTGTTGACATGGGAATCGAAAACCTCATCATATATGGAGACTCCCAGCTGGTCGTTAGCCAAGTAAATGGCGACTATCAAACGTGCAAGCCAGAGTTGAATATGGCGAAAGAGTGCAACAGTTACTGACTCAAATCCACTCCTACATCCTGAAAGCATACCGCGTGCAGAGAATAGCAAGACAGATGCATTAGCCAAGCTTGCTAAGGAACTGGCTGACGAAAATCTCGATGACGTAAGGATCATTGTGCAAAACCGCCGGATTTTTGCGCCAGCAGAAATATCTTCGGAGTTGTCTGAAAGAAAAGAAGCGACTAGACAAACGATCTTCCAAATAGAAGACGAAGAAAGGGTCAAGGACCGGAGAGAAGTCTTCATAGACTACTTCAAATCCCATCGAACACGCATCGTCAAGACATCAGCTTATGAAGCGAGCCCTGTCTTTCGCCTTCGTCAATGATACTCTTTATAAGAGATCATTCGACTGTCTGTGGCTGAGATGCCTGGGACCAGAAGAAGCAAAAAGGGTCGTCTAAGAAACTCACGACGGACTCTGCGGTTTTCATCAGGCCGGGCCGAAAATGAAGCTGAAGATCAAAGGAATGGGTTACTATTGGCCCACAATGATTCAGGACTGCCTCGAATATGCGAAGCAATGTCACTCGTGCCAAATTCACGGGGACTTCATCCACCAGCATCCAAATCCGCTACACCCAACATTGGCGAGCTGGCCGTTAGAAATGTGGGGAACCGATATAATCGGGCCCATCGAGCCAGTATCGTCCAAGGGACATCAGTTCATATTGGCAACAACCGATTACTTTTGTAGGTGGGCAGAGGCAATACTGCTAAGGGAGGTGAAGACGGAGAACATCCTCCATTTCTTCAGGACACATGTCATTTACTGGTTCGGCACTCCGCGACGAATCATCTTAGATAATGAACCGGCCTATAGGAGCTATAAGATCAGCCGCTTCGCACAGCAGCATAATATAGATTGGAGATACTTTTCAGTCTATAATTTCCGAGCTAATGGTCTAGCTGAGGGTTTCAACAAGACCTTGACGAAGATCATGAAGAAAACGGTGTCCGGAAATAAAAAGGGACCGCCATGAGAGACTGCATGAAGCTCTCTGGGCGTATCGAACCACGTTCAAAACGGCTACGAATACAATGCCATTCGCGTTAGTATTCGGCATGGAGGCGGTACTTCCCTTGGAGATAGAGCTACCCTCTTTACGAGTGACAGTTCGATATGAGCTGCCGGATGAAGAAAACGCCCATCTTCGGCTCGAGGAGCTCGATGCCCTTGATGAAACTCGCCTCATAGCGCAACAAAAACTGGAAGCTTACAAAGCAAGGATGACACGCTGATATGAAAGACTAACTAGGCCAAGAACGTTCCGCTAAGGCAAACTCGTGTTAGTTGTCAAAAGATTTATGATCCCCAATCGTGCAAAGCGGGGGAAATTCGAGCCAAATTATGAAGGTCCGTACATCATAGACAAGGTCTACCAGGACGGGGCCTACTTGCTCATGGATATGCATGGCGAAAGACCCTTCCGGTCGATAAATAGCCCGTTCCTTAAGAAATACTACGCTTGACAAGTCACAACTCAGGCTAGTGATAGATGATGATGTTCGTGTCCGCTCGCTGTCTTCCTGAGTCAAGACTCTATAAGTAATATCCGGCAAAACTTTGCCTCGAAACTGACAATGGACCGCAATGTCAACGGACCGAGATGTCTCTAAACTAACGATGGACCGTAATGTCCTTAAACTAATACATCGCCCCAAGCACGGCGATAATGGAATTCAAGTCCACAAGTCCCAAAGGCAAGAGCTGCCGCTCAGATCCCGCTGGCTACGTAGCTACCCCGTTGGCAAAGTCCCCTCTAAGTGCCATGGGCGAACAAAGGGGTAAAAAAAAGAACCGGTACGCCCACAAGCGAAATGGGCACGGATGAAAACCCGGAAAGGACTCCGTGAGTAAAAACAGCAGGGCTGCCGGCAAGTTTGTGAAAACCTGAAAGGGTGCAATCTCGTTGTAAAAAAAACGGCACGCCTACAAGCGAAATGGGCACGGATGAAAATCCGAAAGGGCTCCATGAGTAAAAACAGCAGGGCTACTGGCGAGCTTGTGATAACCCGAAGGGCATGATCTCGTTAAAATAAAAACACCTGCAAGGCCCTCTCGATCTTGTGAGGAGAAAACACCTGCGTGAGATCTTTACGATTCACAAGGGAGCAACACACTTAGGGATCTCCACGATTCCTAAGGAGAAATTACACTTACGAGATTCTCACGACTCGTAAGGAGAATTTCTCCCTATGAGACCCTCACGGCTCATAGGATTCAAAAGCCTTAAGATACATGGACCTGAACCTGTTCTTAACCCATCACACTCCCCAAGTTGCCCTACAAGCGATCTAATATTGACCTCTGTATACTATCCACGGGCACAAATAAACGTTTCATCACGAAGTCCTCATGTGGTAAACGACACTTATAAGTCCTCTCGACCTATAAGAAGAATTCTTTTATAAGATCATTACGACTTATAAGAGATCACATATTTGGGGATCCCACGATTCCTAAGGAGAATACACCTGCGAGATCCTCACGACCCGTAGGGAGAAACATCTTTATGAGACCTTTACGGCTCATAAAGTCAAAAAGGCTTAGTCAACAGGATCCTAATCCTGTTTGCTAAGCCGCCTTTGTTTAAATCGACAAAGGCAAATGATGATTCGTTCCTGACAATATCCCAGTTGTAGCGATACTGATGCCTAAATCGGTTTCAAATTCCAAGTCCTTTCAAGGCAAATGATGATTCGCTCCTGGTAATATTCCAGTCGCAGCGATGCTGATGCTAAGACTGGTATCAGATCTCGAGTTCCATACCCGCAATAAAAATCAGCGAGCAAAAATGCATATGAAATAGCCGAAATGATGGGGCAACTCACAACAAAAATCAGCGAGCAAAATATATGCATATAAAAACAGCCGAAATGTTTGGGCAACTCGCAATAAAAAGCAGCGAGTAAAAAGAAAAATACCCGAAATGATTGGACGCCGCGATAAAATAGCCGAAATGACTGGGCAATCGCGACTTTCACGATATAAAAAACTGAAATGATGGAGCATCGTGGAAAGAAATAAAAAAAATGATGAAACTTATGCCCTGCAGGTGAGTCCACATCCACCCCTGTATACAATCCATGGATACAAACGAAAAGGGAACCACATTTTCCCACTAGGCTCTGTCAAAAGGGAGAGTCAAATCTTGATGGTACATCTACAGCCTAGAGATCACCACAGCGTTCTTTCTCACTCCAGCAGGATGCATACGCAACGTCAACAACCGACCCCAGGGTCAAAACAATGGAGCCGTGGCAAAGTCCCTAGTTCCAAGCCTCGACGGTTCACAGACAACCTAGAGACTACATCGGAGCCATAGCAAAGTTCCAGTTCCAAGACTCGACGGTTCACAGACAGCCTAGAGATCAACAACGGCGTTCTTCCTCACTTCAACAGGATGCAGATGCAATGTCAACAACCGACCCCAGGGTCAAAACAATGGAGCCATGGCAAAATCCCTAGTTCTAAGACTCGACGGTTCACAGACAATCTAGAAACAACCTCGCAATATAGCAGACACAATATCAACAAACGAAGCGAAGGAAGATACCTAACTTCAGGGTCTCGATAGTGACATCTACAGCCTAGAGATCACCACAGCGTTCCTTCTCACACCAGCAGGATGCAGACGCAACGTCAACAACCGACCCAGGGTCAAAACAATGGAGCCATGGCAAAGTCCCTAGTTCCAAGACTCGACGGTTTACAGACAACCTAGAGACAATCTCGATATTCGTCGCAATATTGCAGACACAATGTCAACAAACGAAGCAAAGAATGATTCCTAGCTTTAGGGTCTTGACGGCAACTCAAATAAAACCGGAAAGACTATCGGAGATTATCCCATACCAGCGCGGAGTGGTCATGACTCATCGGGGCTCCCAGATTGTGCCTAACCTCAAGTAAAAAGCGGTATGGAAAATCCCTAACGCTTGCTCTTCCGACGATAATATGACCTGGGAGATTACTTGAAGACGTCTTGTCCAGCCTCCGAAGGGAACAGAGACACGGCAGTCGCAAAGCTACTCGAACATGCAAGATTGCATATCGGGGAATACATCGGTCAACGCGGCGGTACGACGGACAAAAAAACCTTAGTACCACAGACCCTAACGGACTTCTATCAGCAGAGGTTAACTGTGACGTTAGGACATTCTTACGAGAACTTCTCGATTCGTCTCGACTCGTAAGGAAAACAATGTTCCCGCGAGAGCTTCTCGACTCGTCTCGACTTGTAACGAAAAACATCTTTCACGAAATCTTCATGAAAGGTGAAAACCCTTAGTCAGCAGGGATCTAAACCTGTTTCCTAAGCACTGGGGCCTTGCAAGTAGGTCTAAGATGGACTATTGCATACTATCCACGGGCCACACTCTCCAAAGTCGAATATCGACAAGGAGGGAAAAAACCACTTACGAGTCCTCTCGACTTGTAAAAGGGGAAAGTTCTCTTGTGAGATCCTTACGACTCTCAAGAGAAAAAGCATTTAGGAGTCCTCATGATCCCTAAGGAGAAAATACAACTACGGGATCCTCTCGATTCGTAGGGAGAAAAGTCTTTATGAGACCCTCACGGCTCGTAAAGTTGAAAAGTCTTAGGCGGCAGATCCGGACCTGTTTCCTAAGCCATCGCTGCCCTACAAGGAAGTCAAGACGGATTATCTATGAGCCACACTCTCCAAAGTCGAATATCGATAAGGAGGAAAAAACCCACTTACGTGTCTTCTCGACTGGTAAGGGAAAAATTCTTTTGTGAGATCCTTACGACTCTCAAGAGGGAATACACTTAGGAGTCCTCACGACTCTTAAGGAGAAAATACACCTACGGGATCTTCTCGACTCGTAGGGAGAAATAACCTTCTTGAGACCTTTACGGCTCATGAAGACAAAAAAGTTTTAGGCTACAAGGACCCTAAGCTTGTCTCCTAAGCCCTCAGTTCCATGGCCATGCATAACTCTGCACCACTTCACCTACGTACATACTTACATGGGCAAAGTAGTGGGGGGCATCTGATCCCGCCAAAATCTTAGGCCAAGAGCTATTTGTTCCTGTTTATACCGGTTTAAGTTTCGTTTACAGATATGTGTGAAATCGGGCTCATTCATATACGCACATGCACACATCAAAGGAAGAACATGTGTTAGAAAGGGAGCACTTGGTGGTTAACGATAAAAAGAAAGTATTTAATTGAACATTCTATTCTATAGGAAATAGATTACCAAACATGGATCGAAAGTACAGGGGTTTACGAAACTATGGATAAAATTTTCTAACTCCTTCTCTGCCTTCTCCACCATGTCAAAGCGGCGATCTTCACGAGGAGTCTCTCCCCATCGGTCAGCGCCGTACCCATCCGCGAAGGCAGACATGATGGCCCGCTGAACCCGTATCTTGCTTAGCAGCTGAATAGAGCGATCCCTCAAAGCCGTGGTAATCAAAAGTGCCTCATGAAAGCACTCGATCTTGTCCTCCGCTGCGTCGAGTATTGCCGGGGTCATCTCCGTTGGATGAGGAGGAATATCATCGAGCACGGACAAGAAGACCATCCGGAGCCAAATGGACCCGATGGGAATAGGAGATCCTCTACGAGTCAAGAGCTCGTGCAACACCGTATCGCATTGGTTATCCGTAAGAGCACGGTTCACCAAGCGTGCAGCAAAACGAGTAACAATTTCCTCAATAGGCACCTCCGATGGCTGCCGGCGAGCATGTGGACGATTACAAGCCATATCTCTTCTCTGTTAAAATAATTCTCTGAAAATGAAAGAGAAGAGAAGCGTTGCTTCAGATTATGAAGGGAGACATTTAAGTCTAGGCACATAAAATGTTGTGTATGATGGAACTATTTCCAAGCATTGGAAAAGAAAAGTTTCACTCAGGAAAAACAAAGAAAGAAGGCGAAACGACACCTTCAGTAAAGAGGCAGCGCCTCACGTGCATTGCACGAGGGCGCCAGCACCAAAGAGTTAAAAACTCTAATTTGTTTCCCCAATAAAAGAGCAAAGTTCTGTTCAAAATTTGAAAGGCAGCGCCACATGTGCCTCGCACGAGGGCGCCGACGCCAGAACTAAAATCTCTCTGTTAAACAGAGACATTGGATCAAAAGATCCAACGGAGATGATAAATCATCAAAATACAGAATTAAATTTTGTTGAGAAAATATTTCTCAAATCTTTCCAAACAAGAAAGATTACGCTCTATAAAACAGAGCACCGTTGGATTAAAAATCCAATGGTGATTAAAAATCACCTATCTGCAGAATAAACTCTGTGTGGAAATATTTCTCTAATCTTGTTAAAAACAAGAAAAATATCTTCTGTAAAACAGAGGTCCTTAGATCAAAAGACCCAATGGTGGATAAAATTCTCAAATCAATCAGGATCTCTCAACGAGAGATTTCTTTAACTAAATCAACATATGTGCCTCTACTATAAAAAGGATCCAAGACTTCAAGTCTTGTAGAGAGAACCCCCCATAAAATTTAGAGCAAGCAAGAAGAAAATTTTAAGAAGGACGAAAGAAGAATACATTTCTTTGAGGTAAATAAAAATAATAATAGAGATCAGAGCATCTCATCTGCATATCCAAGTGTTTAGCCCTCATAAAGGAACATAGTTCTTTCTCTGAATTTGAGATTCATGAGACAAGTCTCCCACAAATGAGAATTTAATTCTCATGGGGATGAACTTGTTCTTGGGGATCAAAGATCCAGAAAAGAACAAAGAATTGAACTCTTCAGAACAGAATACACAAAAAACCTAGCGCCAAGCGTCCCACGAGCGCTCCGCACGAGGGCGCCATAAAGAGTGTTTAACACTCCATAAAAATAAAAGAACAAAAAATGAAAGGGGAAAGTAAAGCAAAGCATAAGTGTCAGAATCCATATGAATGCTCAGCATTATTTGCACAGAAAAAGGACTGAGCCCAAGCAAGTGTTTAACACTTTATTCAAAGACTGAGTGGTTGAGTCTTAGTTGACCAAATCCCCAATTCAGATCAACCGAGCTCATGTGCTCATCATTTTCCAAATTGGTCTTAGTCCCAAACACGACTACAGATCTCCCAACGGACATTGCTTTAAGGGTACATCTCCTCACACTTCTGATACATGTCGTAATTCTTCAGCGTCTTAAGAGAGGTGGTGGGTTCCGATAACCAATAATTTTTTGGTGCACTTCCAAATTGACGGGCACATCCCACTGCGGACCGCAACGTTCTTAAACTAGCAACAGACCGCAACGTTCTTAAACTAGCAACGGACCGCAACGTTCTTCAACTAACACAATAGAGCCCAAATACTCTTTTGCTGGGTCTGAATGATTCCGAAATCCCGTTGAGTAGATCTTAGTTAAAATTAGACTAACGTATTCTCAACAAACATTTAAGTTGATCGTAATCTCAAACGAGATTAACGATTCTTAAATCAACCCCAACCCAAACCCAAATCTAAGAACATACGGATTTGGACTAATCCACGTCCTACGGGCGACAACATAAATTAGTCTCCGTATACAATTCACGGGCTACCAAAAATAAAACAAACATACACGATACGAAATGATCTTCTGGAGCAGGAGATAGTGGTTACTGCGATGCGGTAACGTAATTAACTGCAAGGGCTTGCGCCTACAGGGAAGAGCGTCCCCACAATCAAAACCCCCTCACAACTAGGGGGAATCTGACGAAGTCTGCTACAACAGCTGAATCCGTCCAAACCTCCGATACACGGTGCCATAAATCAACTTGGTATCTTCGGAAAGATGGGCGGATAAATCCAAATAGCATCTGCCCTAAATTCAGGAAAGACGACTATCGCGGTTCCATCTCCCGTTTTTGGCGGTAAACAAGGATATGCCATTAGTTGGTGTGTTTCGTTACAGTCTACGGTTGTGTTATCTACGACGGAGGCAGAGTATATGGCCATTGTTAATGCTGTTAAGGAAGCAATTTGGTTGAAGGGACTATTTTTGAAGCTTGGTATCCAAAATGATATCATAATGGTCTATTGTGATAGTCAAAGTGTGATTCATTTGACAAAGGACCAGATGCATCATGACAGAATGAAACACATCGACGTTCTGTATTGGTTTGTTCAGGAAGTCGTTGAAAAAGAAGAGATAATTGTAAATAAGGTTGGCACAACAGATAATCCGTCCGATATGTTGACTAAGTCTCTTTCGTTTGTTAAGTTTGAGCATTACTTGAACTTAATTGAAGTGCGTCGTACTCATTAAGCCCTTTAGGGGTTTTGTGGAGAAGGTAGAGCTATTGCTAATGTTACGGAGGAGTTTTGTGGAGAATGCGAGGTAAGACGGAAATTGTTTGGGTTTACCTCGTATTTTCTGATCCCTGGAAGTTGAGCCGGCTCGATCCTATGATGAGCTGGTTTAAGGTAAGTTTGAGTTGGCTCACAACATGTCTGAAATTACAGATTTTTCTCTGTTTGTATAAGATGACTCAAGATAATTTTGAGCCGGCTCGAAGTTTGTTGGAACGAATTTTGGGCTATTTTGGAAATCCTATTTCTCCTCTATTTGCCTCGTACTATAAATTATATTTTGTAACCCTAATTGGAATGAACCCTTTGTTAATCTGAAGATCTTGTGAGAGTTCATCCACCATTGTAATCCTACATATTTGTCGATTAGTAAAGTGCTTCTCCTTCACCTAGAGTTTTTCCCGTAAGGGTTTTCCACGTAAATCTTGTGTTTTTTGGTTTGTGCTCTATTTCTATTGTTTTTGTTTATTTGTTTGCTTCTCTTTATCGTTTGTGTATTGCTTCGTGATCGTATTTGCCGCAACAAATACAGTATTAACTATGTTTTTTGAATGATGAAGTTAGTGTAGAATTCGATTTTAGTTCTCTATAGTAATATATTGCACCTGTTCTTAATTTGTATGCACTAATCTTTTTCCCTTATTCAATCATCTTAGTTTGATGCAGATATATAGCCCATTTTGTTTTGATAATCTGAAATTTTCCCATCATTTACTATTTCATATATACAACACATAATTAATATGGTTTGTGACAATTTGCTTTCATGTTCTTTGTTGTTTCCCTACCTTTGTACTATAACAAATTAAACCAGTATCGATCATTATATATATCTTAAACTTATCCCTTGCTAATTAGCATTATGACCATTTTGAACATACCGATTGTGTTTACTTAGATGTTGATAGTAGTTCTCTTCAGTATTTGGACTTCAATTTCTCGCATCGTGCAAGCTATTCATTTCATATTTTATCATCTCAGTTAGATTTTATTGATATTTATGATGCTAATCATACAGAAATAAGCATAAAGTGAACATTTTATAATTATAATCCGTATTCTTCGTATAATTTTACATTGCAGCTTGATCGGGTCTCGAACATCACGTCCAAATACCTCGGAAGGCCAATAACCCAACTCCAACCAAACCACCCTATATCCGTTTCCTCACTCGATTTATCTATTGGAGGAATTATAACCCCAAATTTTGGCCCTTCACTCGATCTTGATCTCCTCTCTCATAGTTCTTCATCAATGCCATTTCATTTTCTGGTCCCACTATCTGAGATCAAGAAATCCGTCATGGCCGAGCTAGCGACAAATGCAATGGATGAGCTTATAAGGCTAGTTCAAACCGATGAGCCGTTATGGATTAACCCCGGGAAGAGCGACGGAAGAGAAGTGCTACATATTGAGAGTTATGATAGAATTTTCCACAAGCATGGGAACGTGTTTAGGGGGCCAGATATTCGGGTTGAGGCGTCGAGAGATTCAGGGGTAGTGTTCATGAGTGCTATGGCTTTGGTTGAGATGTTCATGGACTCGGTGAGTTCTTTCCCTTGTAACTAAATTAGTGTAGTACATATTTCTTCTCATAATCTATTTATATTTTGTTTCGTATATAGATAATTAATATATAAAATTATATAGCCGTGTCCCCGTGTCCTCCTTTTTACTAATTTGTCATGTCTTGTGTCCGTGTCCGTACTTGCGTCTATGTCTGTGTTGGTGCTTCATAGGGGTTAAATTATATTAAACCTAATGAAGTTTTGTTGTCCATTGAAGTACAATTTTCTGTTAATTTTAATGCTGCTCTCTGTAACTTTAAGTGGAAGTTAAATGGAGTTATCTGAATAAAGTTCAATGGTTTTATCTAAAAGCAATCAAAGTTCATGGGGGTTTAGTATTATTAGAACCTTTTTTAAATGGAAGCATGGGATATGCAGAAATTTGCGAGTGTCTAATTAAAATTTAATGTTGGCGTATTGTTTATTGAAATGAATTGGAATTCTCTCAGGCTAAATGGATGGAACTATTTCCGACAATTGTTTCGAAGATAAGAACCATTGAAGTCCTTGCAATGGGATCATTACAGTTGGTAATTATCAATTATTTTATCCAGATTAATGCTAAAATACAACATTGTAAAAGAAAAAAAACTCTAATATTGAGTTGGTTGTAGATGTATGGAGAGTTTCAGATTCTTTCAGCTGTGGTCCCCACTCGCGAGTTCTTATTTCTCAGATATTGCCAACAAATCGAACAGGGATTATGGGCAATTGCCGATGTTTCACTTGATTTTCCAAGAGATCACAGTCATTTAGGGCCTCCGCCTTCGAGAAATCGAAGGCTTCCTTCTGGTTGCTTGATTCAGGATATGTCCAACGGTTATTCGAAGGTAATCCACATATTTAGAGGCTGTTTGGTTTATTGCAATATATATTTCAACTTTTGTCGAATGATTTACTAACCTAACTCATATTTTTGTGTTTGGTTGTATGAGAAAACAAGTAAAAAATGCAACATTTGCCACTAAATGAAATAATCAAAAATTTAAGTAGCAACAAGTTTGCTGTATTTTGCAGCTCATTTACGTTTGGTATTTTCCAACATTGAAAATGGATATCAACCTACAAAAGCTCATATTTCTTATTTCGTTGTCTTTTAACTTATGTCTTCTTTGATTAACTATAATGTAGGTTTCGTGGGTCGAGCACATGGAGATTGAAGATAAGAACCAAACACAACAGCCGTTTCGAGATTTGGTTGATAGTGGCATGGCTTTCGGAGCTCAACGATGGACAACAACTCTTCAGAGAATGTGTGAGAGGTTTCATTGCTTAATGGCAACCGAAACTAACACTAGAAATCTTGGTGGAGGTAATATTTTCATAGGCTGAGTTACACATCGTTGCATTTCATTAACCTGCCTTAGTTGAATAGAGTTTGTTGTCGTGAAATTACTTTGAGGTGGTTTGGTGGAAGAACTTTGATAGGTAAGGGTAATTTAGTGTAATTTAGCCAATTTTAAATACTATCAAATTTGTTGATAATCAGAACCTTTATTTATTTATTTTTCTTTGAATTAACGGGGTCTTTTTTCCCCCAGTGATTCTGACACTAGAGGGAAAAAGAAGCACGATGAAGCTATCACAAAGAATGCTAGACATTTTCTTGGATAGTTTGAGCCCTTCGAATGCTCATCAATGGAATACTCTCTCAGGGTTGAATGAAGTTCGAGTTAGAATCATTGGTCACAGGAGTACCGAGCCAGGACAATCCAATGGCAGTGTGCTCTGTGCTGCGATGTCTATTTGGTTACCAATTTCATGCCAGAGAATTTTCAGTTTCTTCAAGGATGAAAGAACTCGAGCTCAGGTTCGGGGTTTTTGATTGAATATTATTGATTTATAGAAAGAGAATAATGGAGGAAAGAGGCTCTTGGAGGCCTTTTCGTCTGGTGGCGTCTAAAATCTATATCCTCCGCAATTTTTTTCGACGATCGGCATCCATCATCATCATCTTTATCATGAAGATGTGAATACACCAAATTTCATGTGATTCCACCACCTTTTCACCGTTGAATTAGCAATGCAAAAAGTTTTATTGTCGGTAAACCGTTGATTTTGCACCCACTAAATCAACGGTGAAAAGTGTTGTAATCAAATGAAATTTGGTATATCAACATCTTAGATGATAAAGATGAAGATGATGGGTGCCGATCGTCGAAAAAAATCGTTTACGTGTATTTTCTCGACGCCACAAGAGGGAATCCCCTTCTATGGCACCTTTCTTTAATATGTATTTTATTTTAATATACTATTTGCAGTGGGATATTTTGACAAATGGCAATGTGGTGCAAGTGGTCATGAATATTGCAACCGGTGTAAATGCAGGGAACTCAATTTCTCTGCTTCGTGTAAGTTTTTCGACTACACAATATATTAGTAACTTTTCAGTAATCTTTTCCTTTTTCTGGTAATTTCTCTAGACATAGCTTCTCTGTTTTGATCGTAGCTTTGATGTTTATTAAGATCAATGACATGTGCATGTTAATATGTAAACTGTCTTGGCTAGTTCATTCGAACAAGCAGATATGTCTATAATGTTGCTCTAACATGGCGCGGTGAACCACGAAGGGATCACATAAGCCTATCGTGCGGACAAGCGGTATGGCGTAGCGGAAATAAGCAGAATCACGTGTAAACAAAGACAATGAAAAAGATACACCCGACGGGTATTGCAACACACCAAACAAATAGAAAATCACACCAACAACACAAATGACACAACGATCGATATACCCAGGTTTGGCGCAACTGCACCTAATCTTGGCTTCGCACTGAGAACTTCCACTAGAGTAAGAATTATACGAGATACGCCCCAAGCCTTATAAGCCCAATACAAGAAATCTCTTTAACGCCCGCTGTGTATTAATCCCACTGTGCATTAATTAATCATATAATATATATCTATATGAGATAGCTTTAGAGATAATATTAGAATTTAGATTAATATAAATTCTACTCCAACTATGACACCCACTGCGTGCACTGCACGTATTCACTCTTGGGATTTTGGGCTCTTGATCTCAGGCTTCGAATTTGCAATCAATTTCAACAATCTCCATCTTGATTTAAATTCATCACAATGTCGACACTTTCTCAATTCTTGGAACTCTGTTCTTATCGCGATTTGCCAACAATCAACTAGGCATAACTTGAACTTGGACCGGAACCATCTCAAAAATGTGTCCGCCGGATTCTCTAGAATACCTAGTAAGAGACATTATCTTCTTCTTGGTCTTCAAGAAGAACACTCTCGCCTCTTTTGGAACTCCGAAACCGAACATTCTCCGTAAATATATGGTTCCCATAACCGCCTCCAAGACGATTACTAAATTTGCTTTTGCTGTTGATTGCGCGATAACTGGCTGAAGCGTCGATCTACCTGGCACTGCATCTTTGCCTAACATGACACCCTTCGTCGACCACCATCTGCCCATATCACCATACCCTGTCACGATGCTCCCATCAACACTGCCTCCATTGAATGACGAGCCAAACCCTTCACTATCTCTTAAGTATCTCATGATGCAATCCACGGCATGTCAATGCTCTCCACTCTGAATAGTCAAGTACCTGCCGACTGCTCTAACTGCCCGTGCAATATGCGGCCGCGTGTATCCCACACCAACCTCTGCACCGCATATGACACTAAAGACGTGATCTGCATCTGACCTTGGTGATAATATCGCCATAACCCTGAAGTGCGCCTCTTAGCAAGACAAGAGACGAATCTCCTCCATCCCATACCAAGCTAGAACCTCCTCGATACACTGCTGCAACCGACACAATTCCCCATCCATGACACTCTATGCCACGAATCAAACGTCCAGACTTTCTGCCGAACTCCCGATTATCTTACCTTGGAAACTCGTCCTAGCCTCTCCCGTGCGCCGAACTGTTTCCGGCCTCTGCACCATTGTCAGTACTGAACTCTCCACCTGAATTGGAGTACCGACCACCTCATCTTGTATAACCTGGACTGGGACTTTGAACTTCACATCGCTTGGCGTCATACCTTTTCTCCGTTCATCATCTGACCTAGTCATTCTTCTACGAAGTATCGCAGACTCAACGAATATCACTTGGCTGATTATTCCACTCTGGGTCCCAGAACACCATGATCTGTCCCCTTTTGCTCCGCCTTCTAAGCTGACAAGAGAACGTCTCTTGATCCTCGGTTCGGTGCACCCAATAACACGAATCCTTAAGTAATCTCTAGCCCCTTCAGTCCATAACTCTTCGGGAATTATCATATCTACCACCGTTGATAGTGACCGATCGATGAGATACACGGTAGTATATTGGGCTCTAGCCCGAAATTTTCTCGAAAAACTAGCCGTAAGCTGTAAAGTCCCGTTCTTCCAAATTGTCCGAACCATCTGCACTGCAATGCCATCTGACTGAGGATCTCCTAATGCAGTGTACCGATGCATGATCCTCTCCAGTATGCACAATCCTGTGAATCCCCGTGAAGCGAACCTTTTGTCTAAATCGGACCGAAAAACCTCTACGCGCTTACCGAGCCGCAAATCCAACACGGCCATTCTGAACTTTTGAAAATTCTTGGCCTCGGGTTTGAGAACGTACACCCACAACTTTCTCAAAAAATTGTCCATGAAGGAAATATCATGTCCGACTCCACCTCGAGAACAATCCGGTATCGGAACCACCTGTATCTTCATCTCACAGCCCTCACAAAAATCTGTCATGTCGGATTCTCCACCTACAAGTAACTGCCTCTTTCGAGGTACCTCTAAACTTGTTTGATTGATATGACCCAAACGTGGACACCACATCCTGACTGAATTTGAAACACCTAAACTGGTAGAAATTTCGATAACATATCCTACAATTGTCTGTCCCTGAAGAAAATATAGATTCCCTACCTTTTTCGTCTTCATAACAATCAGAGCACCCTTGGAAATCCTTATGGAATTAGTGTCAGCCATGCACTTGTAGTCGATCCGCCCAAAGCTCCCAAAGAGATCAAGCTTCTCCTCAAACGTGTCTGACACCTATCAATGTCCGAGCAAATCCCATCACGCATGCGAATCCGAACGGTGCTCACCCTAACAACTTTGCTCGATGTATCGTTTCCTATGAAGACCGATCCTCCAACAACTGAACGATATCTAGCAAACTAACTTCGATGCGGAGTCACATGGATTGAGCTTCCCGAATCCACCATCCAAGAATCAAGTACGTCTGAAATCGCACATACCGATAGAACTGAATCATTACTGCCCTGATTTGAATCCTTCTCAGCGACTGTAGTGCTAGAAGAAATCTGCTTATCTTTCTCTTTTAATTTCCGACAATCCATCTTTCAATGCCTTTTTTCTTTGCAATGTCTACACTTGTCATTCACTGGCTTCTCGACTCCTTAGAACCATTTTCCGATCTTTTCACTAAGCGACCTCTGGCAAACTTCGCGTCGCCCGAACTTCTGCCACCGGCCATCTTATCTCTCAACGCCTTACTGTGCAAACCTGTCCTGACATCTTCTAAAGATAACTTGTCTCGGCCATACACCATAGATTTGACAAACTGGCCGAACTCGGTGGTCAAAGAGCACAATAAATCATCACCTGATCTTTATCGTCGATTTTCACCTCTATATTTTGTAAGTCCATCACAATCTGATTGAGTTCGTCGATGTGGTATTTGACGGAAGTCTCTTCATCTTCATGGTGTACAACCTTTGCTAGACTTAGAGAATGTTCGTGAGACTTCTTATTGTAGAGGGACTCTAGTCTATTCTAAATAACTGCTGTAGTGGGCTCTTGCGCGATCTCGCAAAGTACCTCGTCGGCTCAGTAAAGGTGTAATGAACTGTGCATCTAATCTTCCATTTCCTCCAACTCTATATCTTTGGTCCCTTTCGATATCTTTTCTCTTGCGAAAACTATCTTGTGAATCCCCCGTTGTTTCAAAACTGTGGCCATCTTCAACTTCCATAAACCGAACTTATTACGACCGTCGGACTTTTCTATCTTGGAGTTCGTAGTCATCTTCTCAAGATCTTCGAATCACCGAACCTGCTGTTCTGATACCACTTGTTGTATCCCGGTCTACTCGGACACGGCACGGTGAACCACGAAGGGATCACACAAGCTTGTCGTGTGGACAAGCGGTACAATGCAGCGGAAATAAAAAGAATCACGTGTAAACAAAGTCAATAAAAAAGATATATCAGGCGGCTATCGCAACAAACCAACACAAAGAACACGATGATATATCCAGATTCGGTGCAACTGCACCTAATCCTGCCTTTGCAATGAGAACTTCCACCAGAGGAAGAATTACACGAGATATGCCCCAAGCCCTATAAGCCCAATACAAGAAATCTCTCTCGATCTGTCTAAAGCCACAGCCTCCTTAACACTTTCTGTGTAGATGCAATTAATTGCCGTAACCCCTTCAACACCCTCTGTGTATTAATCCCACAAGGCATTAATTAATCATATAATATATATCAATATGAGAAAGTCTTAGAGATAAGATTAGAATTTAGATTAATCTAAATCCTACTCCAACTATGAAACCCACTACGTGCATTACACGTATTCACTCTTGGGCTTTTGGGCTCTTGATATTGGGTTTCGAATTTGCAATCAATTTTAACAGATAACAAAAATCGAAATTATAGTGCACTATGCACCATGTCGGTTAATTGGTCATGTAGTTCAACATAATGTAAAAAAAATTTTCAATTATAAGAATTTAGGAATATTTCACATATTACCTTGAAAACTAGCTTATTTTTATATTTCACCCCGAAACTTCCGTATTCCGTATTTCATCAACAAAACTTCTAAGTTTTCTATAAAGCTTCCTAATTACCTCCTATCATTAGTTTTGTAACCTAACATCAGTTAAATTAACTAGGGTGTGGGTTAGTTCGGTTTCACTTTCCTCTTTCACTGTCTTTTTTGCTCTTCTCAGTTCTCTCTTTTTCATCCTATTCATTCCGGAAACACTCAGGGACGGAACCAAGAATCGCAGTGGAGGGGGAGGGGGGGCGAAGTTCAAACCCTTCTTTCTAAAACCATCTTTAAAGCCTAGCAATAATTATATATTATTGTGTGCAAATCAACTTCTTGAAGTGTTGGTTCTTGCTGAATGACTTATTTTAGTGACCTTGAAATTTTCTATTTAGTATAAAGAAATCTAAATGAGCGAAACCAATAATTATTTATAAAAACGGAGCATATGACAATTAGGTACAAATCGGGATTATTTGTTTTCAATGAAATAGCCGTTAAAACAAAATAAATTTGCATTGCAATCAATAAGGAAAATGCAAATACATTTTGAATCAAATTTCTCAATCACACAAGTCGTCAAATAGGTAATGAATATGGAAACTTAAAAAATAAAATAGCTTCTAAAACTTACAAAGCATTTCTATTTCATCCGATCTTAATGTGTCCAGTTTTTATTTGTTATTAATCTTATCAGGACAAATAGAAAGGGGATTGTGTTATTTGCAATTTAGGTGAAATGACAGATGTGTGATTGGTGAGAAGGTAATAAAGAATTATTGTGATTTATGTTTTAGAGGGACGGTGGATGTTAATACTTCCTTGATTTAAGGGATGGTGGGATATCTAGAAAAGAATTATTTATGTATTTTAAATATAAAATAAGAGCTTAATTCAAGAGATTAAGGATTTATAGGTTTCTATTTTAGAAAAAGAGGGGGACATATATAGGCAGTTAAAAGATGTGCTTAAAATAGGAAGGGAAAGAATTAATAGCAACGAAACCTAAATTAGTGGGGTTTCAGCAAATTTGTTTTTTGGGGGGATTGCCCCTTACCTTGCTATTCGGTTCCGTCCCTGGAAACACTTGATATCTTTCTAATATCACGTCTAAGCTTAGGTTCACTGAACTCTCAAAAAATTTAGACGTTTTTAAAAAGAAACTAATAAAAAATTACAAAACTATAAGAAACTACCATTGCTCATCGTGACACGTCACCACGTTAGTGTCTCGTCACTGTCACGTCAGCCAATTGCTACATGAGCAAAAAATTACAAAATTTTCAAACTTACCCTCACCTTCATTCTTCCACCTTGACCTTAAAAAAACCTTAACCCTAATCCACCACCTTCGACCTCCACGACACCACCTCTCCATCACATCCCTATGTTCTCCTGCCTCATCCTCTAGTTGCCCCTTCTCTACCCCCGAATTCCCCCTCCACCATCACCATCTTTCTGTTAGGGGTTTTTCCGCTAGACATGCAAGGAAGACGAGCAAGAATAAGAACACACAAGACTAATAATCAACGTGGTTCGACCAACGGCCTATATCCACGGGGCAAATATGAGAATCTCTTCATTAATGATCAAGAATACTGGTACATTTTACATTCTCTCATATCTTTTCACATCTCAACGCTCATACAAATATAAAAACTACTTTTGGTAAATCTCTTCAGCTTCACATGTGGATGGCTACCTTTCGTCTCTGCTTTCGTCTCTTCATACAAACACAAAGACCACTCTTCTGGTGCTCCACATTCACCTGTGGATGGCCACCTTTCGCCTTCGTTTTCTCTTCTTCTTCATGTTTGACCACTTTTCTCAGATGAGACCCTTCTCTATTTATAACATAAAATAATAGAATTCCTACTTTAATTAGGATCTCATCAAATCTCCAAAATAATCTCTAACAAATTTTCAAACAAATTTTCAAGTAATTCTCCAAAACAATTTTCAAACAAATCTTCAAATATTTTTCCAACAAACTTTCCAAAAATATGCCAGGACTCGTTAACAGACGTCTGAAGCACAAGTGCTCAACGTCTGTCCACGCTATGGATTTCTGATAACTTTTCTTTAGACGTCTGAAGCACTATGGCTATGACGTCTAACTGCTTTCTGCTATTGAATACAAATCACTTTCATAACAATCTCCACGTTGACTTATATTCAACAAAGCCGTTTTCTATCTTCTTTCATCAACCCCTTACGGCTACTTCTTTCTTTCTTCTTCAAACCTCCATCTTGACTTGAGCTTCCTTCATGCCATCTTCTGTTTACCGCCACAGTAAACTTAACCTTCTCTCTCAGACCTTTAACCCAACACCTTCGAAATTATAATCTAAGAAGATGGGGAGCGGACACAAGTGTTGCCACCCACCGTAAACTTAGACCGTAGAATCGAAGATCCTTCGGTTCACTATGCTTTGATATCAATTGTTAGGAGTTTTTCCGCTAGACATGTAAGGAAGACGGACAAGAATGAGAACACGCAACACCAATATTTAACGTGGTTCGACCAACGACCTACATCCATGAGATAAACATGAGAATCTCTTCATTAATGATCAAGAATACCGGTATATTTTATATTCTCTCATTTCTCTTCATATTTCAACGCTCATACAAATATAAAGATTACTCTTGTTAAATCCTTCCATCTTCACCTGTGGATGACTACCTTCCGCCTCTGCCTTCGCCTCTTTATACAAACACAAAGACCACTCTTCTGATGCTCCACCTTCACCTGTGGATGACTATCCTTTGCCTTTGCCTTCGTCTTCTCTTCTTATTTTTCTTATTTTTCATGTTTGACCACTTTTCTCTGATGAGACCCTTCTCTATTTATAGCACAAAATAATAGAACTACTATAATTAGGATCTCATCAAATCTCCAAAATAATCTGTAACAAATTTTCAAACAAATTTTCAAATAATTCTCCAAAACAATCTCTAAACAAATCTTCAAATATTTCTCCAACAAACTTTCCTAAAATACACTAGAACTCGTCGACAAACGTCTGAAGCACAAGTGCTCAGACGTTTATCTACGCTCTGGATTTTTAAAAACTTTTTCTTCAGACGTCTGAAGCACTATGGTTAAGACGTCTGACTGCTCTCTGCTATTGAATACAAGTCACTTTCATAACAATCTCCACCTTAACTTGTATTCAACAAGCCGTCTTCTATCTTCTCTCTTCAACCCTTTACGGCCGCTTCTTTCCTTCTTCAAAGCTCCACCTTGACTTGAACTTCCTCCATGCCATCTTCTGTTTACCTCCGTAATAAAACTTAATCTTCTCCATCGGACCTTTAAACCAACACCTTCGAAATTACAATCTAAGAAGATGGGGAGCAGACATAAGCGTCGTCACCCACCGTAAACTTAGACCGTAGAATTGAAAATCCTTCGGTTCCCTATGGTCTGATACCCAATTGTCAGGGGTTTTTGTGCTAGGCATGCAAGGAAGACAGGCAAGAATAAGAACACGGAACACCAATATTTAACATTGTTCGACCAACGGTCTACATTCGTGGAGCAAACATGAGAATCTCTTCATTAATGATCAAGAATACCGGTACATTTTATGTTTTCTTTCATCTCTTTTCACATCTCAATGCTCATACAAACACAAAGACTACTTTTAGTAAATCCCTCCATCTTCATCTGTGGACGTCTCTGCTATCGTCTCCTCATACAAACACAAAAACTACTCTTCTGGTGCTCCACCTTTACCTATGGATGACTACCCTTTTCTTTCGTTTTCTCTTCTTCATGTTTGGCCACTTTTCTTTGATGAGAGCCTTCTCTCCTACTCTAATTAGGATCTTATCAAATCTCTGAAATAATCTCCAACAAATTTTCAAACAAAAATTTCAAATAATTCTCTAAAACAATCTTCAAATAAATCTTCAATAAACTTTCCTAAAAAAACGCCAGAACTCGTCAACAGACGTCTGAAGCACAAGTGCTCAGACGTCGGTCTACGCTCGGGATTTCTAAAAACTTCTTCTTCAGACGTCTGAAGCACTATGGTTCAGACGTCTGACCGCTCACTGCTGTTGAATACAAGTTACTTTCATAACAATCTCCATCTTGACTTGTATTCAACAAGCCGTCTTCTATCTTCTCTCTTCAACCCCTTACGACCGCTTCTTTCCTTCTTTAAAGCTCCACCTTGATTTGAACTTCTTCCATGTCGTCTTCTGTTTATCACCGCGGTAAACTTAACATTCTCCGTCGGATCTTTAAACCAACACCTTCAAAATTACAATCTAAGAAGATGGGGAGCGGACACAAACGTCGTCATCTACTGTAAATTTAGACCGTAGAATCGAAAATTCTTCGTTTCTCTACGCTTTGATACCAATTGTTAGAGGTTTTTCCGCTAAGCATGTAAGGAAGACGGGCAAGAATAAGAACGCGCAATATCAATATTTAACGTGGTTCGACCAACGGCCTACATCCGTTGGGCAAACATGCGAATCTCTTCATTAATGATCAAGAATACCGATACATTTTATATTCTATCTCATCTCTCTTCATATAACGCTCATACAAACACAAAGACCACTCTTGGTAAATCCTTTTACCTTCACCTGTGGATGACTATCCGTCTCTGCCTTCGTCTCTTCATAAAAACACAAAAACTATTTTTCTGGTGCTCCACCTTCATCTGTGGATGACCACCCTTTGCCTTCTTCTTCTTCATGTTTGGCCACTTTTCTCTGATGAGACCCTTCTCTATTTATAACACAAAAATAATAGAACTCCTACTTTAATTAGGATATTATCAAATCTCAAAAATAATCTCGACAAATCTTCAAACAAATTTTCAAATAATTCTCCAACAAATTTTCCTAAAATACGTCAGAACTCGTCTACAGACGTCTGAAGCACAAGTGTTCAGACGTCTATCCACGCTCTGAATTTCTGAAAACTTCTTCCTCAGACGTCTGAAGCACTATGGCTCAGACGTCAAGCCGCTCTCTTCTGTTGAATACAAGTCACTTTCATAGCACCTTCTTCACTAACAAACCGTAATCCTAACCTTCTTCCTCCTTCCCCCTAAGCCCCAGCCTCTTCCTCCTCCCAAGCCTCAGCGCCCTCCTTCTCCGCCTTAAGCCTCGGTCTCTTCCGTCCAAGCACCCGCCGCCTCCTCCATCGCCCCAAGCCCCGGTCGCCTCTTCTTCTTCCACCTCCGTCCAAGCACCCACATCCTTCTCTACCTCCAAGCACCCACCTCCTCTACATCCACCCCAAGCTTCCCCTTCTCTAACCCCCTCATTAACTTCATCATCATTATTTTAGCTATGATTAAAATTATTAATGATCAATAATTTAATTAATTATGCTTATTTAAAAAGGCAAAATGGTCATTTTACATACCTAGTGAACACGGTTAGCATTTGACCAGTAGGCATGATAGATTTTCGTAATTTTAAAAGTTATTGATATCTTGTTAGGAAACGCCCAAAATTTTGTGAGTTTAGTGAAGTTAAGTCTTAAATAAAATTGAAATAGAAAAGCTCCAATTTGTAAGTTCGAAACCAGTAACTTATTAATAACCTATTTAACGGTTGAAAATGACATTTTGTGCTCATTTTTATCATTAAATTAATACCTAACTGCTCATTTAACTGTACATTCCCAGTTTTTTTTGCAACAATCCTAGATTTAGGGGAGGCATGGGGCCATGAGAACTTTTACCACATAATTGGTTGGGAATCCCTTTTGCCATTGCAAGTGGGGGTTTCGAATCAAAGACCTCATACTAAGCAAGGAGTGTTATAGCCGCTCAAGCAAGGGCTCTTTGGTTGTATATTCCTAGCTAGAAACTCTCTAAAACTAACAAGGAAAAGTTTTTAACAACTTTAAAATATTGCAGGTGGAATATGGAATATTGTAATTTTAGGGGTGAAATATAGGAATGACCATTGGGGGTGATATACAAAATAGCCTTAATAATTTTAGATGAGAAATTCATGTTACTATTATCACAAGGAAATCCACTCTTTTTAAAACATAAGATATTACTTTAATTTGATATGTCCAAATTCCCATTCTTATTCATATGAGAATTAATACTCAATATTTTAACACTCTTCTTTATGTTTGGATATAAAAATATAAGGTTTTTTAATCGAGAGCTCTAGAGTTCATCGATGTCTACGGTCGATGTCGAGAGTAGGTTTAGGTTGATGAGAGGGATGAAAGATAGGAGATTTGGAAATTTCATGATAGGAGATAAGCTATCATTGTCATATGACGGGTTAAGATGACTAAGTTGGGTTCATGGATTTGAGTAAGAAGAAAGTGAGTGACGCGTAAATGTGTTGGATCTAACCCCAAGATATATTAACTCACCCTCTTAACTTATCCACATTAGCAACAATATAACGGGGTGGGTATTTTAATTAACTATAGAAATTGGTGTTTTTTTAAAATGCAAAGAAGTTTAGGGTTTTTTCGTTAGTCCCTTATACTATAATATTTTTCTGTGTTACCCTATATTTACTTGTAACCCTTTATACTTATAAGTTACTCATGTAGCCCTCCCTACTTCACTTTTGAAATGATTCCTCCTCCTCTTCGGCCATCCACCGCCGCTGCCTTCTTCCTGCTCTTCAACACCGCCACCATCACCGTCAACACCACTACCATCTTCCTCCTCTTCTTCAACCCATCAACACTTCCTTCCCCCTCTTCAACACCACCACCACCACCACTATCAACACCACCACCACCACCGCTTTCTTCCTCTTCTTTAACCCACAACCGCTGCCACCATTATCAACAACACGCCGCCGCTATCCTTCTTCCTCCTCTTCTTCAACCCACTGTCTCCTTCCTCCTTTCCGGGCATCGCCGCCATCCCCACCGCCACCTCCTTTCTCCTTCTTTTCATCACCGCCACCGCGCGCGGTGTTTAAGAGGAGAAAGGAGGTGGCGGTGAGGACGACGGCGATGTCCGGAGAGGAGGAAGGAGGCGGTGGCGGGTTGAAGAGGAGGAAGAAGGATGTCGGCGGCGGCGTATTGTTGATGATGGTGGCGGTGGCGGTTGTGGGTTGAAGAAAAGAAGGTGTTGACGACGGCGGCGGCGACGGTGTTGAAGAGGAGGAAGAAAAGATGATGGGTTGAAGAAGTGGAGAAGATGGTGGTGGTGGTGATGATGGCGGCGGCGGCGGCGGTGTTGAAGAAGAGAAAGAAGGCGGGGGGCGGCGGCTGGGGAGGACGAGGTGGAGGAAAAATCATTTCAAAAGTGAAGGGGGCTAACTTATAAGTATAGGGGGTTACATGTAAATACTAATTATGGAGGGGACCGAGAAAAATATTGAAATAGAGGGTCTAACAGAAAAAAAACCCTAAGAAGTTTGGTTTTTATGATTAAAGCGAAGGCTAAAACCCCCGCATTTCTTTAAACAACGATTTAACGAAACTACATCAAATGTCTTCCAAACTAAAAATAAAATAAATAAAAAGAAAAAATACAGAAAAGAGAAACCGGGGCACACATTCCCTACAAATTACTAAAACACGAATACTCCTCACACAAAAGAAAGAAAAAAATCCACTTCTTCATCAAGATACGTCCTGATAACCGTCAACGCCTACGGTTCTCCTTCTCTCTCCTGTCTTGCCTCGTCTGCCAAAACAGATGAAGCTGAATCCCCATGGCTTGTTTCCACCACATCAAAAGTTTGTGTTTTAAAAAAAATATCAAAGAAGTTGGTATAGAATAAAAAAAGGGTTTTTGATCTTGGACCCCCAAAACTTTAGTATTTTCAAAAAAGATACCAGAAACTTGATATTTCTAAAAGAGACATCCGATTCTTCAAATCAAACTAAATTAGCCTTCTTGTTAACTTCCATCCAATTAACATCTAGTTTTCATTCACTAGGCATTAATTAGCCATTAAAGTTAGAAAATGACTAATTACTCACGTAATTGCTAGTCATGCTTACGGTCGGCGTTTCTTGTAGCTATCGGAAAGGATAATGGATAAGGTGAAGGAAGAGGTCTAGGTGTGGAGAGATCAGGACGGGGATGGAAGAGTGAAGGAAGAGAATGGTGGTGATATTTGGATTTGGGTTTGAGAGAGCAGCAGTGGAGGAAGGAGGGTGAGATTTGGATTTGTATTTGGATTGAGAGAGGATTGGTTCAAGAGAGTAGTAGTGGAGGAAGAGGGGTGGGATTTGGATTTGAGTTTGAGAGAGGATTGTGTTTGAGGAAGAGTGTGATGGTGAGATTTGGGTTTGGGTTTGAGAGAATCAATGGAAATAGAGAAGGGCTTATGAAGAATGTGGAAATGTGGGAAAATGGAAAAAAAAACATAGAGAAGGAGAAAAGTCATGGAGATGAGGAATCATTTGGTTATGTCTATTTAGTGAGTAATGGTGAAAAGAAGAGTAAGAAGAAGATGGGTCAAGGGCGAGGAAGCATTTAAGCTACTAATCTAATCATAGTCTATTAAACGAACATCTTAGTAACGGATGGATTTTTTTAGTTATCGGATAAGAATTGAGTGTCCTTTTTAGAAATATGAAGTTTTGGGTATATTTTTTTGAAAATACAAAAGCTTTGGGGTTTCAAAATAATTTTTTTAAAAATCCATTAGAAAAACTAAGAATATATGGCTCATGCATGACCACAACTTTTGATGATAAGATGGGGTTAGAGAGCAGATTAATTTTTAAAGAAGCAGATGTGCTGGAGATATTTGGTTTTGTTTTGTGCTGGAGATGATAAGATAGGCTTAGATATACAAATACATCCCTCCCTTCAACTTTGGAATTTTGGTTTTGTGCTGGAGATATTTTAGAGAACTCCTGTTGGAATCATATACCGATAGTTTGGATCCAAAATACTTAATGAGGAAAAATGTTTGTGCTTTGGTGACGATATCTGACTTTCGCGAGCCACATAACAGTTGTGGGCCAAATGACAATCAATCACATTATGTTAATCTAATGTAAAACTGTTTTCCCGAAATATAACAGGCTCAAACCTCGGACCATAACAACATGCTCATCCTTCAAGAGAGTTGCACAGACGAATCGAGCTCGATGGTCGTCTACGCCCCAATCGACCTTCCATCCATCAACACCGCCATGAACGGCGAGGACACCTCGTACATCTCGCTCCTCCCATCAGGCTTCGCCATTTTGCCAGACGGTCGATCCAGTACTACCAATGGTTCCGGTCCGTCATCGAGCTCAAACCCAAACCTGATAAGCAACTCACCCGGCTCGATCCTAACCATCACATTCCAAATCCTAGTGAGCAATGTACCGTCAGCCAAGCTCAACACTGAGTCAGTTGAAACCATTAGCGGCTTGATCAGAAACACAGTGCATCACGTTAAGACAGCATTGAACTGTCCATGAGCAGCTCTCCAAGTGTTGTACTTAAATGTCTTTTTAATTTTTTTTGGCCGGAAGAACGAGTCAGAGACGCATTTAGGAGAGTTAAAAGAGGAAGTCAAGAACGCACCATGGCTGTCCCCTAGGCTTGGTTCGGGCATTGACTTCTATGTTTCCAAGGGCATGCATTGCATTGCATTCATTTATGGACATTAAATTTGAGACTTATGTACGTTTTGATGGTAACCAACCTCCCATTGTTTAATTTTTATGTTGAAGATGGTAAAAATGAGGAGGGTGGTCCCTTTGTTTATTGTGGGATCTATGATAAGAACTTAAGTCTCTGTTGTGTTGGATTTTATTGTGGGTGTTGACTGCTACTAATTATCATGTTCCTGCAAGAAATGAAAAAGGCTGGTGGCTTTAGTTGTGATTTGAGATTGCATTTATTCTTCACACTCGACAAGTAATTACTGCTTCCTTTTTCAAAATTGAATTTTATGCGGGTTGGATCATTTAGGGGGTTACTCCAAAGTTATTTCACATTTGAGAATTTAGTAATGAAATATCCTTTATTTTGAAAAAATTCTAATCATTTTATTTCTAAATCCATTAATAATTTGGGAGGGTAAATTTAATGTTGGACGGGTGTTGGTGCGGTTACTGATCAGCGGGTGTCGACCATCGGCCGGCGTGCATCAGCGATCGATAAGCGGCAGTGATGAGTGATCTGTGGGTGTCGGCGGCCATCCGGACGACTACTGTCACTGACAAAAGGGCAACTTTGACTGTTGGGGAGATATGGCGATCGTCTTCCAATTGTATTAAGACCAGTTGTTGTAGTATCACATACCCAACATCTCGAGCTCAAACTGTGCTTGAGGAATGGTCTTGGTGAATGAATCCGCTGTGTTGTCTTTCGTGTCAACTCTCCGAGTCTCGATTTCGCGGCGATCAATTATTCAGGTGATACCGTCTCAGAATATGTCTGGAATGTTGATGGGACCAAGGTTCCTTGGCTAGCGCCATAGCCCCATTGTGATCACAATACAAGGGTATTGGGTCAACAATGGTTGGAACAACTCCAAGCCCAGTGATGAACTTTTTCATCCAGACAGCTTTTTAGGCAGTATCGTTAGCAGCGATGTATTCAGGCTCTATCGTCGAGTTTGCTACGGCATCCTGTTTGGAACTCTTCCAACAGACCGTCTTTCCGTTGAGGATAAACACATAACCCGAGACAGAATTGCTGTCATCTATGACACTTTGGAAGCTCGAATCGGTAAAAGTCTCAATTTGGAAATCGTCATTACCATACACCAAGAACATTTTTCTACTTCTTCGCAGGTATTTAAGAATGTTTCTTCAGTCCAATCGAAGAAATGTTCTTAAGTACCTGCGAAGGACTAAAGAAATATTCTTGGTGTATGGTAATGGCGATCTCCAAATGGAGCCCTTTACCGATTCGAGCTTCTAAAGTGATATAGATGACAGCAAGTCCCTCTCGGGTTATGTGTTTACCTTCAACGGAGGGGTGGTCTGTTGAAAGAGTTCCAAACAGGATACTGTAGCAGACTCGATGATAGAAGCTGAATACATATGCTGCCAAAGAGTTTGTCTGGATGAGTAAGTGTTAGTGTATATGCCCTAGGGGCCATTATTGTATCATACTAGGTTGTATATTATTTAATGGAAGCTTGGGATATTCACAGTTGTATATACAGTTTTGCTAAAAATGGTAGTATGCTACTTGGTTTGTTTCTACTTTAATATGTGCATATGTTTCTTGTAACTTATCACTTATACATATTAGTAGAGCCCATAGGTTCTTTGCTTGATTACCAGCGTTGTGATGGCAGTCACACTAATGGGGGCTGGGTAGTCTATAAGCAACATTCTATACATATCTCTAGTCGTAGGATTATCGAGACAGGGCATCGATACTCCAGAGTAGACTAGTGTGTATGCTTCTCATCCCAGTTGGGGAGATGGTCTGTCCCACAGCCATCAGTACGTCATACTGGAGATAGTATACAGGTGCTTGTTAGGTTACGAGTACACCGGACAGGACTCGCAGGGGAACTGTTGGTTGGTATTATACCCGTCGTCAGTTAACAGTTCCCAGGTGACATGAGTGCAGCATAGTCCGCAGACTTGACATTGCTACTTCGCCTCAAGTGTGTCCCACTGTTCTTAGATTGCTACCCTACCACGGCTCAAAGGAGTCGTGCTTGGGTGCAGTCCCGAGCACTTGGAGGCAGTGGCGGTTAGATAGGATTCGTCTTTCCTGGTATTGGGAGTTGATATTGCGCTGTGTCAGAGAGCCATTACGCAAAGTCCCTGGGCAGGGCAAACGAGATTTACTGGTAGGTTCCAGTAGTTTCTCAGGGTGTAATGGGCTACGCTCCGACACGACTTATACAGCTATTAGGGGACTGACGCTTGCCGCCCCTAGGCTCGATATGCGATAGTCTTAGACGAACAGACCGGACTGTACGGAGATTGTCACATCAGGCTCAGTAGGAGTTCGGATGGGTTTCCTCATCGGCCTTCTTATCGACATCTACCTGGGGACCGTTATGTACAGCTAGTGCCGCTTGCGGTCTGTGGTTAAACCCACTGCCAGCGTAGTGTCGAGTCTTTAGAGTCCCACACAGAGAGTTTCCCTGCTCCAGGCGAAACGATATAGAGATCGTATGGTTTTACGACAAGGGTTCGGACGCATACGTGTTTAAACGCACGTGCGACGTTCGGACAGTTTTTACTAGCCGGCTTTGGTTTAAGCCAGATTCTAGTATCGGGTTATTGGATTTATACAGTCTAAAGTTTTTCCGTGTTTTCATGGATTGGATGGGCGTTCTCGTAATTTTCCGGGAAGCTTCTAGAAGCATGGTGACTTGGGGGTCAAGATGGCATAAGCATTTATTGCTTAATGACTCATTTGTGTGATTCATTCTTAGAGTTAATGCTTCATTTATTGAGCTTATGACTCATGTGATGAATCACACAAGGTGAATGCATCAACCATGATGATTAATCATTTATATTATTTATTTGATAAATTGTTATGGTTGATATATTCAAATGAGCTCATTATTCATATTCATTTTTAACATCACCTTCTCTCTCCTCAAGCTCTCTCATTCTTGAAACCCTAACCCTAACCTCTCATGTGTTGAGATCAAGAGTTAGCTAGACCAATACATCCATAACCTCACTCTATATCCCCTAGGTAGCTTAGATTAGCACTTTGAGCAACCTAGTTATCTCAAGTTAGAGATCAAGCTTGGCGTAGGAGCTCTCGGGTGGATCGTCTTTGACTCGAGGAGGCCGTTGAGGTGCCGATGTTCCAAGGAGCCTACGAGGAGTGGAGGACAGCGATGAAGACCCGAAGGACATGTAACGTGAGGTATAACTTCGAATCCGAGTAGTTAAACCTCTCGTAGTTTGATAGTAACGGTTTAGATACGATTCATGCGCTCAAGTCCGTGTTATGAAGCTTTGATAATCGTTTTTCATATATTCTGCCTTCCCGCAAGTTCGTGGGGCGCGTGACATAGACTTACAGTGGTATCAGAGCCAACTAAACCATTACTAGCTTGTTAGCAACTAATTAGAACTTCGATCGTCGGAATATAACGCGAAAACGAAAACCTAACCCTAACAGTTTCTGTAAATTTTAAACGTGTCGAAAAAAATATTTGATATACCTTAAAATTCACAGCAGGAAAATATAAGAATTCTTGGAAAATACGAAGTTCTAACTCGGCTTGATGGTCGCGGATCCACGGCAAGATTGTGCTTTTGGTCGCGGATCCGCGGCGGAGTCAACCCCGAGTTGACTCCGATTTGCTCTACAATTCATATATTTTGATTTTTTGTTTTCCAGTATATTCTGTTTCTGCCCAGGTTACTTCAGTGCTGGTTTGCTTTTGGGGTAGACACGGAATATGGTAATCGATCGATGTTCTAAGATATTTGCTAATTGGGTTTTTATCTGTAATGTTTAATGTGTTCGTAAACCTCCCCTGACTGCTAGTATGTCGGTTGGTAAGGGGTTGCACATTTCTGTAATATTTACTGTTTGTGTATATGGACTTGATTGGGATGTTGTGATGATTAGCCGGGGTTTGAGATGCGTTTTATATTCATTCATTCGATGTAAATGTAATATGATGTAATATTCTTTTGCGGGGCACATCCAGGTTGCGGTTGTAGCCACCGTTGTATTATTTCATTTTTACTGTTTTTGCTCCTAGGATAGACCCAAGGTGGGGTGCACAAACTACCGGGTACTTTGAAGTATTTAGTGGCCTACTCACGTTGTTGAGGGAGACCGCTTCACTTCGGGCACTTGGCGGATAGTTTGCCGTACCCGTAGGGGTCTTGGATGGGGTAATGGCTATTCATCACAACTGTGTAATCCGTCTTTTATTGGAGGCTCAAAGCAAATGCGGATTGCTAGTATATCCAATAAACTTCATCAGTGATCTGGAATGCTTATTATTGCGTCTGACGAATGTACAATATCTATATATGATAGCTATTAGACGTCACTTATGTTTTACACCCGCACTAGCCCAACCCCCGCTCTGTCGTTAGTTAAGTAACCTAACGGGTGATGACGGGATCCCGTGGCGAATGCGGATGGCATAAGAGGACGTAGTATTTTCGTTGTTTTCTGCAATGATAAGATAAATGATGGGACACATTATTATAATGCAAAGAAAATAAACCAAAGTTAAATCGTTGGAACAAATTTAAAAGAAACCACTCGGTTATTTTAAAAGAGCAGAATTTTTAATTGCGGAGCTTTAACCACTCCTTTTAAAAAGCTATCAGGTTCCTTCGATTATATCAAGTTCACTACGTTCACGGTTTTGCCAAAACCAGTCGTAGCCCTCCGTCATTTCATATGGATAGTCAATAGTATTCAAGCTGTGTTTGTTTGGCCAAAATCAAGGCACAGTGTTTGGTAGCTGTTGGATATTCATATGAAGCATAGATAGATGCGTTGGTTTGGGACAGTCGTACTGTCTTGTTTGGCCAAAGTCAAGGGTATGTACGGGTGGATTCAAATTAACCTGGAGAATGACAGGTAGAACTTGACATGTGACTTATGATTTGTTTGGCCAAAGTCAAGGTCATAAGAGCATGGGGCAAAAATCCACATCGGGAATTTTTAAAGAAACTGAAATTTGCAGAGAGAAGCATACCATTTTGGAGTTTGATGAATGTTGGTAGGATTCCTTCAACATTATCATACGATGATATTTTGGATCCCGATCCTACTGTGAGTACATGCTACTTATCAGGAGATTCGTCACTTAACGATCAATGCTATAAACCAAGTAGGTGCCTAGAAAGGTGTCAGCGGGGTTACGCCCCCAGAGAAAAGAGGTTCTTTAATTAAGGAACTTCGCGAAAGCGTTGGAAAACCTCCCTCGAAGTATCGACACTGGCCTGGCTGAATGGTTAAGCAAGTATTGTACAGTGAGAATAGTCCTGGCTAATTCTTCTTTTATGGTTTGAGGAAGGATTCGAGAAACAGTGGGAGCCATCCTGTTTAGATAAATTAAAAACCACTCTAAACTTGCAAGAGTATCATGCTAAAAGTATTTTCTTCTCTCTCTCTTAATTGCAGCGACCCTATGACCACGACTAGGTTATATCTAGATAACAAATTGACTGAATCTGACTTATATGACTGGCAAAGGTCTGTCCAGATGTCCATTGCCTATGACAAGCTGGACCACCCTATTACTATTCAAGATCCCGCCGTCCCAGGTCCAGTTTCCACCTTCACGGATATTGATATCCGTAAGACAAGGGAAAAGAAAAAAGCAAAAGCCAAGTGCCTCGTGTTAGCTTCAGTTGATGGTGTATACCAGAAGCAGCACGAGAAGATGGACTCAGTTTCCATCTTTCTCCATAACAAAGATTTATATGGAGAGCAATCTCATATCGCAAGATATGAAACCTCGAACGAATTAATTCAAGCGAGGATGGCTGTCGGGTCATCTGTAGGAGACAACGTCCTTACAATGACTAGCTATATTGATAAGCTCAAGGACCTGGAGACCACGTTAGGAAACGGGTCAGATACTGACTTGATTCTACAGTCTCTGCCTTCTACCCTGAAGGAAACCAGGGAAGTAGAAGGAAAGAGAAAGGCAAAAGTTTCAGGACTGAATGTAGTAAAAGATGGGCGTTCCTATTGTTATGGGATTGGGCATTGGCAGAATGATTGCAGGGCTTTGGAAGCCAGTAGCCAGGATACGAAGCATGTTGTGGTTTCGACCTCAAGTGTATTTGTAATTGAGAACTGTTTGTCGATTAACTCTACTTCCTGGGTATTAGATACCGGAGCAGGATCTCATATCTGTAATTCATTACATGCTTTGAGAAACCATAGAGTTATAAAGGTAGGTGATTGGTCTCTCAGAGTTGCAAACGGAATGAGCGTGGACGCTGAATCCGTGGGAGAATATCGCCTAGGTTTGATAAGTGGGCATATATTGATTCTACGTAACTGTTTGTATATACTTAGTATGACTTGTAATATCATATCAGTGTCCTTACTTTCGAGAGAGGGATATGATTTTACATTCGTAAGCGATGTAGTTAACATCCACCTAAATCAAGTTCTGATTGGGTCAGGTACATTAGACAACGGTATATACGTATTAAGTCAAGCTCAGGTTTTCAATATCCGAAACACACTTAAAAGAAAGTCTCTAGAAATAAATCAGGCTTTCTTATGGCATTGTAGACTAGGTCACATCAATGAAACACGATTAACTAAGTTACATAGAGAAGGATATTTGAATCCGTTCGAATATCAATTTTATGCTACTTGTGAATCTTGTCTCATGGGAAAGATGACAAAGACTCCATTTTCTGGACACGGAGTAAGAGCGAGCGAGCTCTTGGGACTCATACACAGTGATGTGTGCGGTCCAATGTCTACACATGCGAGAGGTGGTTATTCCTACTTCATTACTTTTACGGATGATTTCTCTAGGTATGGATATGTCTTCTTAATAAAACATAAATCCGAGGCCTTTGAGAAATTCCAAGAATACAATAATGAAGTGGAAAACCAAACAGGCAAAAGTATCAAGACACTGAGATCTGATCGAGGTGGTGAATACTTAAGTGACGAGTTCCAAGGTTACTTAAAAGAGAATGTTGTTCTCTCTCAGCTTACTCCTCCATACACACTACAACACAACGGTGTATCCGAAAGAAGGAATCAAACCCTATTAGATATGGTTCGTTCCATGATAAGTAAGGCTGAGTTACCACGATCATTCTGGGGATATGCACTAGAATCAGCTGCATACCTTTTGAACCGAGTTCCAACTAAGACTGTGCCTACTTCACCATATCAAATGTGGTGTGGGAAGAAACCCTATCTTAAGCACATTAAGATATGGGGATGTCCAGCTTTTATAAAGAAGCAGCATGCGGACAAGCTCGAGGCACGATCAGTACAGTGTAAGTTTTTGGGATATCCAAAGAACTCCAAGGGATATTATTTCTATTACGCAGAGGAACAAAAGATTTTTGTTTCTCATAATGCTCGCTTCTTGGAAACTGAGTTTTTAGAAAATCAGATAAGTGGGAGCGCAATAGAACTGGAAGAAATTCCAGAACCACAAACTATTACTGAAACCTCAGTAGAACAAGAAGGTTCAGGAGAACCGGACATCCCAGCGCCTATCCGCAGAAGTAGTAGGCAGTCTCATCAGCCTGAGAGATACTACGGTTTTCTCATAGACGGGGATCGAGAAGATTGCGTCATTGATAATGACGACCCTACTAGCTTCCAGCAAGCCATTCAGAGCGGCGACTCGGTAAAATGGCTGGATGCAATGCGGACCGAAATGGAGTCCATGTACACTAACAAAGTATGGACTTGGGACATTGCTCCAGATGGGGTAAAACCCGTAGGATGCAAATGGATCTTCAGAAAGAAGATTGGTGTAGATGGACAGGTTGAAACCTATAAGGCTAGACTTGTTGCAAAGGGTTTCCGTCAAAGATCTGGTTTGGACTATGACGAAACCTTTTCTCCAGTAGCTATGCTGAAATCCATTCGGGTCCTTCTTGCTATTTCTGCCTTCCACGATTATGAGATCTGGCAGATGGACGTAAAGACGGCTTTTCTAAATGGAAATTTGGAAGAGAGCGTCTATATGGATCAGCCAGAGGGATTCATTCAGAATGGGAGCAGCAGTAAAGTATGCAAGCTGCTTAAGTCCATTTATGGACTAAAGCAGGCATCGCGGAGTTGGAACATCTGTTTTGATGATGCTGTCAAAGAATTTGACTTTATCAAAAATCCAGATGAACCATGCATATACAGAAAGATTGTAGGGAGAGCTGTAGTATTTCTCGTCTTGTACGTGGATGACATTCTCCTAATAGGAAATGATATTCCTATGTTACAGTCAGTCAAAAGATTCTTGTCACAGAAATTATCCATGAAAGACCTGGGTGATGCCACCTACATTCTGGGGATCCAGATCTATCGTGATAGATCAAAAAGGATGTTGGGACTTTCACAGTCCAGGTACATAGACACCATATTGAAAAGATTCAGTATGGAAGATTCTAAGCGCGGTAATCTACCGGCTTGTCACGGAATCACCCTTTCCAAAGATATGTCTCCCAAGACTGATTTGGAAAGGGATCGCATGTCGATTATACCCTATGCTTCAGCGGTAGGCTCTATAATGTATGCGATGTTATGTACCGGACCAGATGTAGCATACGCATTGAGCGTAGTAAGCCGGTATCAAGCAAACCCAGGGGAGAATCACTGGATAGTAGTAAAGAACATTCTCAAGTACCTGAGGAGGACTAAGGAGATGTTCTTGGTGTATGGCGGAAAAGACCTCCAGATTGAGGCTTTTGCCGACTCCGGCTTCCAGAGTGACAAAGATGACTCCAAATCCATGTCGGGTTATGTCTTTACCCTTAATGGAGGGGCGGTCTGTTGGAAGAGTTCCAAGCAGGAGACCGTTGC
Source organism: Agapanthus africanus (assembly GCA_030015575.1). NCBI lineage: Eukaryota > Viridiplantae > Streptophyta > Magnoliopsida > Asparagales > Amaryllidaceae > Agapanthus > Agapanthus africanus. Next base: position 147,171,466 of record JASDDO010000001.1, read on the forward strand.
TGACTCAACAATGGAAGCGGAGTACATAGCTGCTTGCGATGCCGCAAAAGAAGCTGTCTGGATGAAGAAGTTCCTCACAGAACTTCAAGTGGTTCCTATCAGTGTTGATCCAATACCTCTGTATTGTGACAACAACGACGCTATAGCTTTAGCGAAGGAACCCAGGCCCCATCAGAAGTCCAGACACATCTTAAGGCGGTATCACCTGATCAGGGAGATCGTAGATCGCCGGGAGATCGAGGTGAAAAGAATAGAGACGGAGAATAACATTGCTGATCCATTCACAAAGGCCATTCCTCAGACGCAGTTCGAGAGGCTATTCGAGATGATAGGTTTACGATATGCCAGCTCATGGCCCTAGTGCAAGTGGGAGATTGTTAGTGTATATGCTCTAGGGGCCATTATTGTATCATACTAGGTTGTATATTACTTAATGGAAGCTTGGGATATTCACAGTTGTATATACAGTCTTGCTAAAAATGGTAGTATGCTACTTGGTTTGTTTCTACTTTAATATGTGTATATGTTTCTTGTAACTTATCACTTATACATATTAGTAGAGCCCATAGGTTCTTTACTTGATTACTAGCGTTGTGATGGCAGTCACACTAGTGGGGGTTGGGTAGTCTATAAGCAACATCCTATACATGTCCCTAGTCGTAGGATTATTGAGACAGGGCATCGATACTCCAGAGTAGACTAGTGTGTACGCTTCTCATCCCAGTTGGGGAGATGGTCTGTCCCACAGCCATCAGTACGTCGTACTGGAGATAGTATACAGGTGCCCATTAGGTTACGGGTACACCGGACATGACTCGCAGGGGAACTGTTGGTTGGTATTATACCCGTCGTCAGTAAACAGTTCCCAGGTGACATGAGTGCAGCATAGTCCGCAGACTTGACACTGCTACTTCGCCTCGAGTGTGTCCCACTGTTCTTATATTGCTATCCTACCACGGCTCAAAGGAGTCATGCTTCGGTGCAGTCCCGAGCACTTGGAGGCAGTGGCGGTTAGATAGGATTCGTCTCTCCCGGTATTGGGAGTTGATATCGCGATGTGTCAGAGAGCCATTACGCGAAGTCCCTGGCCAGGGCAAGCGAGATTTACTAGTAGGTTCCAGTAGTTTCTCAGGGTATAATGGGCTACGCTCCGACACGACTTATACAGCTATTAGGGGACTAACGCTTGCCGCCCCCTAGGCTCGATATGCGATAGTCTTAGACGAACAGACCGGACTGTACGGAGATTGTCACATCAGGCTCAGTAGGAGTTCAGATGGGTTTCCTCATCAGCCTTCTTATCGACATCTACCTGGGGACCGTTACGTACAGCTAGTGCCACTTGCGGTCTGTGGTTAAACCCACTGCCAGCGTAGTGTCGAGTCTTTAGAGTCCCACACAGAGAGTTTCCCTGCTCCAGGCGAAACGATATAGAGGTCGTATGGTTTTACGACAAGGGTTCGGACGCATACGTGTTTAAACGCACGTGCGACGTTCGGACAGTTTTTACTAGCCGTCTTTGGTTTAAGCCAGATTCTAGTATCGGGTTATTGGATCTATACAGTCTAAAGTTTTTCCGTGTTTTCACGGATTGGAGGGGCGTTCTCGTAATTTTCCGGGAAGCTTCTAGAAGTATGGTGACTTGGGGGGTTAAGGTGGCATAAGCATTTATTGCTTAATGACTCATTTGTGTGATTCATCTTTAGAGTTAATGCTTCATTTATTGAGCTTATGACTCATGTGATGAATCACACAAGGTGAATGCATCAACCATGATGATTAATCATTTATATTATTTATTTAATAAATTGTTATGGTTGATATATTCAAATGAGCTCATTATTCATATTCATTCTTATCATCACCTTCTCTCTCCTCAAGCTCTCTCATTCTTGAAACCCTAACTCTAACCTCTCATGTGTTGAGATCAAGGGTTAGCTAGACTAATACATCCATAACCTCACTCTATATCTCCTAGGTAGCTTAGATTAGCACTTTGAGCAACCTAGTTATCTCAAATTAGAGATCAAGCTTGGCGTAGGAGCTCTCGGGTGGATCGTCTTTGACTCGAGGAGGCCGTTGAGGTGCCGATATTCCAAGGAGCCTACGAGGAGTGGAGGACAGCGATGAAGACCCGAAGGACATGTAACGTGAGGTATAATTTCGAATCCGAGTAGTTAAACCTCTCGTAGTTTGTTAGTAACGGTTTAGATACGATTCATGCGCTCAAGTCCGTGTTACGAAGCTTTGATAATCGTTTTTCATATATTCCGCCTCCCCGCAAGTTCGTGGGGTGCGTGACATGGACTTACAGTAAGTTCATCACCGAGCTTGGAGTTGTTCCAACCATTATTCATTCAATACCCTTGTATTGTGATAACAATAGGGCTATGGTGTTAGTCAAGGAACTCCGGTCCCATCAGCGTTCCAGACATATTTTGAGGTGCTATCACCTGATCAGGGAGATAGTTGATCGCCGCGAGATCGAGTTTCGGAGAGTTGACCCGAAAGACAACACATCAGATCTATTCACCAAGGCTATTCCTCAGGTACAGTTTGAGCGCCTATTCGAGATGTTGGGTATGCGATATTACAACAACCAGCTTTAGTGCAAGTGGGAGATTGTTGGATGTGTATGTCATAGAGACCATTATTGTATATTATAGTGGATGCTTGGACATATGTATGTATAGGACAGTCTTGCTCGACATGATAGTATGCTATTTGGTTTGACTTTATCTTAACATGTGTATATATTTTACTGGCTATTACGTATCGCTAATACATGTGTATATGTTTTACTGGCTATTATGTATCGTTAATACATGTTGATAACTCCCGCAGGACTTTTGCTTGACTACCAGGATTATGATGTCGATCATACTAGTGGGGCCTGGGTAGTCCATAAGCACATCCTTAAATATTCCTAGTCGTGGGAGTATCGAGTGTATACGTTTCTTGACCTCGACCGGGGCGATGGTTGATCCCATAACCATTGTTGTTTGACACCAAAAATTGTATACATGTGCTCATTAGAGAATGTGAACACCGAACAAATTCACCGAGAACTCCTAGATGGTATTACACCTATCGTCAGATAGCAGTTATCTGGTGATATGAGTATAAGGTAGTCTGTAGATCTGAGATCGTCATAGTGTCTTGTATGGTTCCCATTGTGCTTTGATTACTACCCTACCATGATTTTAAAGATCCGTGCAAACAGGTTTTAGTTGGGTACAATCTCGAGCCACATGGAGGCAGTGAGCGATCGGAAGGGATTCGTCTCTCTCGGCATAGGGAGTCGATGTTGCGCTGTGTTCGATTGGTTATAAGCATAAGTTCCTGGCCAGGACAGATGAGATTTATTGATAAGTGTTATCAGTATTTTCTCGGTTGGTTATGAGCTAGACATCGGTATGACTTATTGGGTTGTTGGGGGTCTGATGGATTCCACCCCAAGAACCGGTATGCGACACTTTAAGACGAAAAGACCGGACTGTACGATGACTGTCGCTGATAGGCTCTGCAGGGTACGGATGAGCTTGCTTGTTGACCAGCCTTTCGTTCAATACCTGGGTAGCCGTTACGTGCAGCTAGTACTGCTGACGTGCTTATGGGTTAATCCATGAGGGGATTGATTTGAAAGTGTTTCAGATCAACCGGATATGATCCTAACCAACTTCCAGCGTGTTGTCGAGTCTTTAGAGTCCCACACAGAGGGTTTCCCGGCTCAGAAGAAACGATGTAGTGTGCATATGATGATACGTGCGGGAGTTCGATTAAATATGTGTATATGATACACATGCATTAATCGGACGTTTGTTAATACTAGCCGGTTTGATAAAGAGTCGGATTATTAAATCAAGGGTTGATTATATATATATAGTCAGTTTGCGGTTTTGGAATTTCTTCCAGTTCCACCATACTTCCACTGATTTCTTTTGCAAGAAATTGCCTTTCTAAAAAGGTGGCATTCCTAGAAACAACAATATTTTGTTCCTCTGCAAGGTAGAATAGATATCCTTGCGAATACTTGGAATATCCCATAAATTTACATAACACTAAACGTGCCTCGAGTTTGTCCGGATTCTGTTTTTTAACATAAGCCGGACAACCCCATATCCTAATAAATTTAAGACATGGTCTCTTCCAACTCCATATCTCATATAGAGTTGTAGGCATTGATTTGGACGGAACTTGATTTAATATATATGCTGCTGACTCTAGCACATATCCTCAGAATGAAAGAGGTAACTCGGCACTACTCATCATAGAGCGAACCATATCCAATAGGGTGCGATTCCTCCCCTTCGATACACCGTTGTGCTGTGGTATATATTGTAACGATTTGAAAATCGTTTCGGTGAAATTTCGAAAAAACGGTAAAATAAGGGGTTTTTCTGTAAAAAGTCAAAATACAAATATCTTTATTATAAAATTAAATATACATATTCTAGCTATATAATTGCTAGTATTTGGTGCTTATTGACCCACTGGTGAAATTTCAAATTTTCTGAAAATTTTTCCGAAATTAATTATTTTAATATTATTTTAAGCCGTCACTAATATATTTAATTAGGGAAAATTACAAATTGGAATGAGTTGAAAAAAATTTTGTGCATCATAAAACATTAAATAAAATTTTATCATGTGGTTTTTGAAACGAAATCGTTTGCCAAAACGGTTTAGAAATTATTGAAGAAAAAAGGCTTTTTTTTAGTGTAAATGGATGTTTGGGGTATTGTATTTATCATTTTCCATCACCCCACACCCATACCCATACTCACACACCCCCATTTATTTCTTCCCTTGGCTGAATTCAGCACCCCCCACCCATTTTCCCCACATGAATTTCAAAGAAAAGAAAAGAAAGAAAAGAAAAGAAAAGAAAAGAGAATGATAGAATTAAAGGTGGACTTTTTGACCACATTCTCTCTCCAATCACCCCACACTCTCTTCTCCTCCCCATTTGGCCGAGCCCACTTGTTTTTCCTGCACCACAACAGCCCTCTTTCTTCCTCTCTCATTTTGCATCAAAAAAATTCAACAAAATGCCCAAAAACCAACACAAAAATCCCACAAAATCAAAATCCACCTCCTACCCATTTTTCCTTGGCTACTTTAGCATGGATCTAGGGATTTAGATTTCAATTTGGGAGGCTAAGTGTGCTTGTTGGAGCTTCAAATTATTTGGGTATAAATTCTAACCTTTTGCTTAATGTGTTGTAATTGTTTCATGTTAGCTTAATTAGGTGTTTAATTAGGTTTAAATAGGTTTTCAATTGGTTTTAAGTGCATGATTTAAAATTTATGAGTTAGGGTTTGAATTCAAATATGGTCATTGTCACTTGTTTATGTTTACAAAGTGTATTTTGGCATGTGAGGGCATGGAAAAACCTAATCTAGTTGCTATTATGTAAATTGTTGCATTTAATTTGTCCAAATCAAGTTTTTAAGCAAACTAGGTTTTTGGAATTTGATTAAATAATGGAGATAAAAATCTAATTAGGGTATTCATGGCATTATTAACATTTTAAAGTGTAGTTTAATACTTTAGTTCATGAAAATCCAAGCTAGATTGTAGTTTGTGGATTTTTGCTATAAAATTGTTAAAATTTAGGTATTTTGTAAACTAGAATTTTGGGGTTTATGGAATTTAATGAGATTAAATTATGGGAATTGTTTTTATGACTTATTTAAGATATTTAGTGAATATTGTGGCCGCTAGATTCGTTTATACATCGAGTTTTGTACTAAAACGGTGATTTGTGCTTGCTAGATTTTCGGAAAAATGACTTTTTAAGTGAAATTGGGGTTTTTGTGAATTTTAAGCTATTTTATATTATAATTAGTGCTTGTAATTGTACAAATGAGTGTGTTGGGAGCTTTCTCGATGGTTTGGCGTTTGTACGCCGATATCGAGGGTTTTTGTGTCGATTTGTGAAAGCAACCATAGGCTTTGATCTATGTGGGATTCGCGTGTCGTTTTGGGTCATGAGTCGGATTTTAATACGACACGGTACGTTATGATATGTAGGTAACCCATGTGAACTTCGAGACGACAAGCAAGCGCGTGGCGACGTCGGCACCGACTAGCGAGGACCAGATGAGTAGATTTATATCTACGGGGAGAAGTCGGGTGGATGACGTATAGCACCCCCGCAGTCCGTAGTGTAGCTCATATATATATGTTTATATAGGTGTTTTATGATACGAGAATGTTTATTCATGTTATGATTATGTGTTCATGGATTAGCTTTGGGTTAATTGCGAAACGCTAGAGTAGTTGTTATACCCACATACGCACATACAGACTTGCATACATTACTTTCTTGTGCGCCGATTGGGATGTGTATATATGTATATATGCGTGGGTATGGGACTATGCATATGTACATTCATATACGCATGCATGGATAATGAGGATAGTACTTGCGATTTAAGATGAGTCGATGAGATTTGATTTGAGGCCGTGAGATCGGTGATATAACAGGGTTCGTATTTGAGATACGACATGACGTTGTAGCGGGTCCTTGACGTAGTGTTTCACACACGTCCATGCATACTTAGGCGGTATTAGTATTGTATTAGATATAGGTCAGTACCTTAGACTATGATCTTTGATAAAGAGGATACCAGATGAATAGTGTGATGAGTATGATTTTGACCCTACCCAGATTTGGGGATGCCGTACGACGGATTTACGTACGAGCTATATTTTGATGATTGATCCTCACTCTTGACTTGGGATGTCTGATTATAGATATGGTATCGGATATGATATTATTGAGGCGGGATCACCGACTATACATATACAGGTATGTATATGTATCGACTCAGATGATAGGCGGCTTCCTTACCTGTAGTTCAGCTTGTTAGCTTAGCCATTTAGTTTAGTGTAGTTGTTAGATTAGATTAGACTCCTACCTATTTCAAAACTAGCGGATCGTGGGTATTTTAAAAGACAGGTCAAGAGATCTACGGATATTTCAAAAGACGTATCCTTTCTTAAAGAAAAAAACCACCGTAGCCCCTATTTTCAAAACCCCACGATTCGTGTTATTTCAAATGGCACCATTGTTCAATATTTAGCTCCTGCTCATTTTGGTTGCTCGCTCCGCATCGCATATTTACATTGTTATTTCATATTGCATTGTTGACATTATGCTGTTTGGACACCAGCACCATTACCGATAATGCGTATGTACCACATACACTTACTTGCCGGATCACACACATCTTCATCGGTAATTGCCATGTCACGTACACCTTAGAAAATATTATTGCTTAACTCAGCTTGATAGCCAGTAGTTTGACATAATATTAGTGTACATACCTTATATGCCAGCTTAGATATTGTAGTTATTACTTGTCGCTTCATGCATACTGTTATTCATTCTCATGCTTATATTCATGGTTTTACATGCTATTGATGATTCGGATTTCCATTATATTTTCTGGATTCGGAGGAAAACCGCAAAACATATATAAACTGCTTTCTCTCTTTTTAAATAAGAATGCGGTTTTCCCATGATGTATGAGTCGTCCACCATGAGTTTGCTGATGGATTTCGAGACCCGATTCGAGGAGTTGAATGAACCGTTTCGGGTATATGGTGGGCCCGGTGCGGTACCCCGGGGCGAGAAGGCCGTGTTGTTGACGTTGAGCCTGGCAGGGGAGCACTACCGACCGGTGATATTACCCGACGCGTCGGATATCCGGAGGATACCGTCGTGGTCTTGAAATAGATGGTAGGGGCCGGTCTGGATTGACGGCGCCCTAGATATTGTGATTGAGATATTGAGATATTGAGATATTGAGGTACAGAGATTGTGATACAGAGATATCGAGATATTTGGACACTTGTTTTGTGTCGATGCTGGGCACTGTTTTATACTGATTTCATTTATGGTACCTCACTTTTAAAATACAGAAATCTCACTGATTTATGAAAGCAGTTTTCTTCAGTACATGCATTCTGTTCCATGCATTCATACATCATCCATATGATACATTGCTACCTGAGGCACTGACACAGGCATATGGAATTACACTTGGGTTAGATATTTGCCCTAACCATTGTTATGGGTTGCTGGTTATATATTTGAGGATATATTATGATCATTGACTTAGGATTGCGTTATTTATGCGATTTCTTTTCGTAGATGTTTTTCTATTCACGAGTTGGCAACTCACCCCCGTTGTGCCCCAGTTTCTTGCAGGTTTGCCGTGCAGGTTTCATTACGGCTTTGCGGGCATAGTTTCGTTCGGGTGATTTGCTAGTAGGTGGGTTTACTTGTATCGTACCCCCATTATATAACTTGTATATTATTACTCTGTTGTATCTAGAAGTTCCATCAACCAAACATGTATTTATCTTTGAGATAGAGACCAGTGATGTTATTCTTTCGACCTTAGAGTCGCGCGTTTTATTTCTGTGGTTTTCTTGTGGTTTGAGTTTTTGATCCTCGCCGTTGGCGCTGTATATTATATTGCTTGTGTGGTTGTGACCGTAGATTGACGAAGAGCTAGCTCCCGCTTGGGGATGCCTTTTATTGATTTCATATACTATTCATGTTGTATCCCGTTTGGGAGCCAGTATTTACAATGGAGACTCTGCCGAAATTTTCGGGAAATATTGATGTTTTTTTAAACCGCATAATTCGGCTTATGCTATTAAAACTTCTTGTTTTAAATTGATTTTCTTTCACTCTACTACTTTTCTTGGTTTGGATTTCTGGGTTTTCGGTTTACTTAGATTACGTACGCCTCGAGACGTTCGTAGTTTAAGTGCCGGTCTTGTTCCGTACTTTCGGGACGTGTCAAAGTTGGTATCAGAGCGTTAGGTTTTACCTTCGGAGCGTAGGATGACCCTTGGTTGATGGAATAGGTGACTAAAGTAGAGTGACGTACCGTGGGTATGTTCCGCGGCATACTTACGATACGCTACTCCACTTAAGAAGCCTTAGGATGTACATTTCTTTGCTCAGTATTATATTCATTCCGATCTAGCCTCATCATTACCAGTTATGGTTTTGCTGCCACGATTACGGGCAGGGAGAGCTACAGCTAGAGTTGTGGTCAGCACGAGCTCGTCACGAACGAGGACTGACCAGGGCGAAATTCCGGCGACACACGATTGCGGAGATGTGTCTTTTTACTGTGTTTCCGCGCCACGAGCGTTTGGCGGATCGCCTTTATGAGGTTACTCGGATGTGCTGATCGACACTAGAGGATTGAGCCAATGATAGAGGCCAGCCAGATTTTGATGACCGTTGGTGTATTGCTTATTCATGATGGTCGAGGCACTGTTCAGCGTGCAGACGAGCGAGCCAGCTATTGCTGCGAACGACGAGATATCGCCCCAGATGTTGGAGCTATTGCAGTACGAGTTGTACTAAGAGATGATAGAAGGTCGCTAGTCACCGAGGATGAATGACTAGGACATGTGGTTCATTCGCTACCCCGATGCGAGGTCATCAGATAGATTGATTCCAGCTAGAGACGACTTCTCGCGGAGACGTTGAGAGTCGACAGAGACGATCGAATGTCAGAAACCTATTATTCCAAGTTTAAAGTAGTCGGAAAGACATGCAGGCAATTCTATGGTCCCTCTAGAAGAATGAAACCCTAACTCGACATAATGACCGTGTGAAAGCCTTTGAACCTTCGGGTTTGCGGCAGTTCCACAGCGCCATTAGTGAGGCTTGGGTTTGCCCTTCTACGGCTGGACCACCGATGCTGTGGTATGTACTCGATACTATTAAACTGTGCCCAAGATGTTGAGCCTTTGGGGGATTATGAGGTTTTGACAATCGATTGGATGGTTTGACTTAATTCGGATGCTAGGTGGTGAGATGCATTTCTTGGGAGACTCCAGATACGAGGATAGTCGTTGGAGCTCAGTCCATGCAGCCACGATGAGACGGGTCCGAAGCAGTCGACATTAGAGAAAGTGGAGTAAGGGGTTCGTACGAGATCTTGATGAGACGACGTTCCACTCCGCCGACATCAGAGATGCGATACGCATGCTGAGGTATTGTGCATAGATATACCTTCGAGAAGGAGTCGCGATGAGTATGCAGCCGTTCCGGAACAAGAAACAGATATAGTAAAGGACGATAACTTCCGGACAGTTCGGCAGAGACGTGATTTGGGAGAGCCCCGACAGGACCTTTCTGGAATGAATTACGAGAAGACTAGGACCCAGGAGTGGTCATGTTACGCACGCCAGCAGACCAGAGTTCTTGATCATTAACGAGACATGCTATAAGTGACCACGACAGTTGGCCAGAGATTCTTAAGTATGTGCTTGAGCGGGACTATTCCGCCATACTAGATTTCGATGTTTTGGGTGAATTATTCGCATGATTTGGTTTTGATGATTGAGGATTTACGATTTTCGCACAGTCGTTGCACTTGATATCGTTTTCGTGCTTTGGTTTCACATGTTTATGATTTTACGGTTTTAGAAATTTGAGTTGATTTTGTGCATATGCACGGACACGATTTGGTTCCTGCACTCTGTATAGTTTATATATGCTTGCAGTGCAGTGATACGCCTTTTGTGCACTTAGATGCACAGGACTTCGATTTCGATTGTGATACTCGATATTTGTTTTGTGCACCTTGTGCACCTGATTTGATTTTGCGCATGTTCGGCGCTTGATATTGGATTTCATAATTTCGTGCATGATGGATGCCCCTGGTTTTGGGTTTTCGCGCATGTTGAGCGCATGTCTTGAGATGCGATTTTGGTGCACACCAGATGCACTAAATCGAGATTTTTTCGTGCATGTCAGATGCACCTGATTTTGCTGTCAGGCACACACGTTGCCTACGACAGATGCTTTGTGCACACCCGATGCACTTAGATCTTGTTTCTGTGCACTTGTATGGCACGTATATGGATTTTGATTGTCGTGCGCACCAGACGCACGTAGTATTCATACGCGTATTTTGGGATTGATTTCTTATAGAGCAGTACGTTTTTTTATGATAATTGCGATGTGTTTTCGTACTAAGCAGGACTAGTCAGAGGACAGTACCTGAATGTATTTTGCATGCATTGATAGCTATGGAAGGGAATTCCAAAAAGCGAGCTATAGTCTCAGTATTTACCTACGTGTCTGATATGACGCGAAACGTTTAAAACAAGGAAAACCCTTCTAAATTGTTTCCCAAAACGGCGGAACGTACATTTCAAACAAAGGTATATATGTATATAGTTATTTTCTTATGATAGACGTCCGCCACTGTGCAGTGTTATGTGCATTGCACAACAACTTAAAGGATTTGGCATGCATTTCCTCCTGATATTTACATGTATAGTTTCGATTTATAGCATATCGGTCTTGCTTGAGATTTGGCATTCGTGTCTTCACCTTGACTCCGATGATTGCGGGATGCTTGACGGAGTTTTGATTTCGAGTTATCTACTCATTACTCATGCGCATGCATTGCGCTATGATGCGTTTATGTATTTATGATTTCGGAGCCTCGGCGATTTGATGGTTTTGGCTGAAATATTTTAGTATTTGGGGGGAGTTTTAATTTAAATTCGGCGACCGAATTTCTTTAAGGGGGGAAGATTGTAACGTTTTGAAAATCGTTTCGGTGAAATTTCGAAAAAACGGTAAAATAAGGGGGTTTCTGTAAAAAGTCAAAATACAAATATCTTTATTATAAAATTAAATATACATATTCTAGATATGTAATTGCTAGTATTTGGTGTTTATTGACCCACTGGTGAAATTTCAAATTTTCTGAAAATTTTTCCGAAATTAATTATTTTAATATTATTTTAAGCCGTCACTAATATATTTAATTAGGGAAAATTACAAATTGGAATGAGTTGAAACAAATTTTGTGCATCATAAAACATTAAATAAAATTTTATCATGTGGTTTTTGAAACGAAATCGTTTGCCAAAACGGTTTAGAAATTATTGAAGAAAAAAGGTTTTTTTTTAGTGTAAATGGATGTTTGGGGTATTGTATTTATCATTTTCCATCACCCCACACCCATGCCCACACTCACACCCCCCCATTTATTTCTTTCCTTGGCTGAATTCAGCAGCCCCCACCCATTTTCCCCACATGAATTTCAAAGAAAAGAAAAGAAAGAAAAGAAAAGAAAAGAAAAGAAAAGAGAATGATAGAATTAAAGGTGGACTTTTTGACCACATTCTCTCTCCAATCACCCCACACTCTCTTCTCCTCCCCATTTGGCCGAGCCCACTTGTTTTTCCTGCACCACAACAGCTCTCTTTCTTCCTCTCTCATTTTGCATCAAAAAAAATTCAACAAAATGCTCCAAAACCAACACAAAAATCCCACAAAATCAAAATCCACCTCCTACCCATTTTTCCTTGGCTACTTTAGCATGGATATAGGGATTTAGATTTCAATTTGGGAGGCTAAGTGTGCTTGTTGGAGCTTCAAATTATTTGGGTATAAATTCTAACCTTTTGCTTAATGTGTTGTAATTGTTTCATGTTAGCTTAATTAGGTGTTTAATTAGGTTTAAATAGGTTTTCAATTGGTTTTAAGTGCATGATTTAAAATTTATGAGTTAGGCTTTGAATTCAAATATGGTCATTGTCACTTGTTTAAGTTTACAAAGTGTATTTTGGCATGTGAGGGCATGGAAAAACCTAATCTAGTTGCTATTATGTAAATTGTTGCATTTAATTTGTCCAAATCAAGTTTTTAAGCAAACTAGGTTTTTGGAATTTGATTAAATAATGGAGATAAAAATCTAATTAGGATATTCATGGCATTATTAACATTTTAAAGTGTAGTTTAATACTTTAGTTCATTAAAATCCAAGCTAGATTGTAGTTTGTGGATTTTTGCTATAAAATTGTTAAAATTTATGTATTTTGTAAACTAGAATTTTGGGGTTTATGAAATTTAATGAGATTAAATTATGGGAATTGTTTTTATGACTTATTTAAGATATTTAGTGAATATTGTGGCCGCTAGATTCGTTTATACATCGAGTTTTGTACTAAAACGGTGATTTGTGCTTTGCTAGATTTTCGGAAAAATGACTTTTTAAGTGAAATTGGGGTTTTTGTGAATTTTAAGCTATTTTATATTATAATTAGTGCTTGTAATTGTACAAATGAGTGTGTTGGGAGCTTTCTCGATGGTTTGGCGTTTGTACGCCGACATCGAGGGTTTTTGGGTCGATTTGTGAAAGCAACCATAGGCTTTGACCTATGTGGGATTCGCGTGTCGTTTTGGGTCATGAGTCGGATTTTAATACGATACGGTACGTTATGATATGTAGGTAACCCATGTGAACTTCGAGACGACAGCAAGCGCGTGGCGACGTCGGCACCGGCTAGCGAGGACCAGGTGAGTAGATTTATATCTACGGGGAGAAGTCGGGTAGATGGCGTATAGCACCCCCGCAGTCCGTAGTGTAGCTCATATATATATATGTTTATATAGGTGTTTTATGATACGAGAATGTTTATTCATGTTATGATTATGTGTTCATGGATTAGCTTTGGGTTAATTGCGAAACGCTAGAGTAGTTGTTATACCCACATACGCACACACAGACTTGTATACATTACTTTCTTGTGCGCCGATTGGGATGTGTATATATGTATATATGCGTGGGTATGGGACTATGCATATGTACATTCATATACGCATGCATGGATAATGAGGATAATACTTGCGATTTAAGATGAGTCGATGAGATTTGATTTGAGGCCGTGAGATCGGTGATATAGCAGGGTTCGTATTTGAGATACGACATGACGTTGTAGCGGGTCCTTGACGTAGTGTTTCACACACGTCCATGCATACTTAGGCGGTATTAGTATTGTATTAGACATAGGTCAGTACCTTAGACTATGATCTTTGATAAAGAGGATACCGGATGAATAGTGTGATGAATATGATTTTCACCCTACCCAGATTTGGGGATGCCGTACGACGGATTTACGTACGAGCTATATTTTGATGATTGATCCGCACTCTTGACTTGGGATGTCTTATTATAGATATGGTATCGGATATGATATTATTGAGGCGGGATCACCGACTATACATATACAGGTATGTATATGTATCGACTCAGATGATAGGCGGCTTCCTTACCTGTAGTTCAGCTTGTTAGCTTAGCCATTTAGTTTAGTGTAGTTGTTAGATTAGATTAGACTCCTACCTATTTCAAAACTAGCGGATCGTGGGTATTTTAAAAGACAGGTCAAGAGATCTACGGATATTTCAAAAGACGTATCCTTTCTTAAAGAAAAAACCCACCGTAGCCCCTATTTTCAAAACCCCGCGATTCGTGTTATTTCAAATGGCACCATTGTTTAATATTTAGCTCCTGCTCATTTTGGTTGCTCGCTCCGCATCGCATATTTACATTGTTATTTCATATTGCATTGTTGATATTATGCTGTTAGGACACCAGCACCATTACCGATAATGCGTATGTACCACATACACTTACTTGCCGGCTCACCCACATCTTCATCGGTAATTGCCATGTCACGTACACCTTAGAAAATATTATTGCTTAACTTAGCTTGATAGCCAGTAGTTTGACATAATATTAGTGTACATACCTTATATGCCAGCTTAGATATTGTAGTTATTACTTGTCGCTTCATGCATACTGTTATTCATTCTCATGCTTATATTCATGGTTTTACATACTATTGATGATTCGGATTTCCATGATATTTTCTGGATTCGGAGGAAAACCGCAAAACATATATAAACTGCTTTCTCTCTTTTTAAATAAGAATGCGGTTTTCCCATGATGTATGAGTCGTCCACCATGAGTTTGCTGATGGATTTCGAGACCCGATTCGAGGAGTTGGATGAACTGTTTCGGGTACATGGTGGGCCCGGTGCGGTACCCCGGGACGAGAAGGCCGTGTTGTTGACGTTGGGCCTGGCAGGAGAGCACTACCGACCGGTGATATTACCCGACGCGTCGGATATCCGGAGGATACCGTCGTGGTCTTGAGATAGATGGTAGGGGCCGGTCTGGATTGACGGCGCCCTACATATTGTGATTGAGATATTGAGATATTGAGGTACAGAGATTGTGATACAGAGATATCGAGATATTTGGACTCTTGTTTTGTGTCGATGCTGGGCACTGTTTTATGCTGATTTCATTTATGGTACCTCACTTTTAAAATACAGAAATCTCACTGATTTATGAAAGCAGTTTTCTTCAGTACATGCATTCTGTTCCATGCATTCATACATCATCCATATGATACATTGCTACCTGAGGCACTGACACAGGCACATGGAATTACACTTGGGTTAGATATTTGCCCTAACCATTGTTATGGGTTGCTGGTTATATATTTGAGGATATATTATGATCATTGACTTAGGATTGCGTTATTTATGCGATTTCTTTTCGTAGATGTTTTTCTATTCACGAGTTGGCAACTCACCCCCGTTGTGCCCCAGTTTCTTGCAGGTTTGCCGTGCAGGTTTCATTACGGCTTTGCGGGCATAGTTTCGTTCGGGTGATTTGCTAGTAGGTGGGTTTACTTGTATCGTACCCCCATTATATAACTTGTATATTATTACTCTGTTGTATCTAGAAGTTCCATCAACCAAACATGCATTTATCTTTGAGATAGAGACCAGTGATGTTATTCTTTCGACCTTAGAGTCGCGCGTTTTATTTCTGTGGTTTTCTTATGGTTTGAGTTTTTGATCCTCGCCGTTGGCGTTGTATATTATATTGCTTGTGTGGTTGTGACCGTCGATTGATGAAGAGCTAGCTCCCGCTTGGAGATGCCTTTTATTGATTTCGTATACTATTCATATTGTATCCCGTTTAGGAGCCAGTATTTACAAAGGAGACTCTGCCGAAATTTTCGGGAAATATTGATGTTTTTTTTAAACCGCATAATTCGGCTTATGCTATTAAAACTTCTTGTTTTAAATTAATTTTCCTTCACTCTACTACTTTTCTTGGTTTTGATTTCTGGGTTTTCGGTTTACTTAGATTACGTACGCCTCGAGACGTTCGTAGTTTAAGTGCCGGTCTTGTTCCGTACTTTCGGGACGTGACATATATAGAGGAGTAAGTTGAGAGAGAATACCATTTTCTTTTAAATAGTCAGGGAATTGCGTGCTTAAGTATTCTCCTCCTCGATCAGATCGAAGGATTTTGATACTTTTATCCTCTGGTTCTCTACTTCGCTCTTATATTCTTTGAATTTCTCAAAAGTTTCAGATTTGTGTTTTAACAGGAATATATATCCGAAGCTGGAGAGATCATCAGCGAACATAATGAAATATGAGAACTCACCGCTCACATTTGTAGACATTGGACCACATACATTACTATGTATGAGTCCCAAGAGCTTTGTAGCTTTCTCTCCGTGTCCCGTAAACGAAATTTTGGTCATTTTTTTCTTGAAACAAGACTGACAAGTTTCATAAGATGTAAATTTGAACGGATCCAAATATCCATCCTTATGTAATTTAGCTAGTCTGGTCTTATTGATATGATCAAGTCTACAACACCACAAGAAGGTTTCGTTCATTTTTTATCTCTTCTTCTTGCGTGTGTTATGTAAATTAAAAACTGTATTTTGATTGAGAATATATATATACCATTATATAATGTACCAAACCCAATCAACACTTGATTCAGGAAAATGTTCATAACATTTTTTTCTAAGGTAAAGTTATATCCATTTTTATCTAATAAAGAAACAGATATTATATTGCAAAGCATAAACGGTACACAATAACAGTTGTTCAAAATTAATGTATTGCCATTGGGCTACACAAGATGATATTCACTAACGGCGTCAGCAGCAACAATTGCTCCGTTCTCTACTCTGTAGGAAATTTTTTCTCAAACTATGTAATAAATTACATATATGAGATCCCGATCTGGTATCTAATACCCAGGAGGTTGGGTTGACAGAGAAACAGTTTTCAATAACCAACACACCCGAAAAAGATACATTGGAATGTTTCTTCTTCATCATGGTTTCGTGGAAATCCTTGCATTCCTTTATATCATGCCTATACTCATGATAGTTGTTACCAAGTTAGAACATAAACAACGTTCCCCCGCCCAGTATAATAAGCGGGTTCGGTCATGTCATATATATTATTATCTTGATTAAGGCGTGAAATGGTCTCTACCTAGAGAGAGAGAAGAAACACTTAGCGTGCGCTCTTGCAAGATTGGATTGATTTATTTAATTTATCTAATCAGGATGGCTCCCACTATTTCATCGAATTCTTCTTCAAATCCTAAAAGAAGAACTAGCCTGGATCATTTACACCTTATAATTTCGCTAACCGTTCAGCTAGACCAGTGTTGGTACTCCAAGGGAGGCTCCCCGTGCTCTCGTACGGACCTAATTAAATAACCCCATTTCCGCAGAGGCTTAACTCCGTTAACACCTTTTTAGACACCTAATGGATTAGCTAGTTGTGAAGTGAAAATCTCCCGGGAATAACTCTTACTTACAGTGAGAATCGGGACCCAAACTATCACATAGAATGGTATGCAATCACATTGCAAGTTTCAACACTTGAAATTCCCGATATGGTTTTTACCCCTAGGACCTTGACTAAAGATTAAAACGCCAAAGGTTCTTAGTCAAGTTCTACCCGTCATTTCGTGACTAGGTTAGACCCACCCGCACGACTCTTGACTAAACATCAAAACGATCATACGACTGTCCTAACTAATCGCATCACCATGCAGCAGAAAAGCATTACTTAGCTACCGTACACTACGCTTTGAATAAAGATCAACATAACGTAGCACGAATACCAAGTACTACTAATCTAAAATGACGGAGGGTTACAGCTGTTTTTTAAGAAAACCCTTAACGTAAAGAACTTGATACCGTTGATGGAACCAAGTGGTTTTTAGTAACAAAAACTTTTGCTTAGGAGCGAAATCCCCGTGAAGGGACCGAGACTCTTTTCTCATCGAATAAAGTGCAGGATATTCTTAACCAAATACCTCTATGCAAAGCAAAAGAATATGGCTTTAGTTTCTTTTGAAAAAGTTGGTTCCTACATCATTTTACGTTTATTTCTTTGCATTAATCCAAATTAATTTTGTCCCATCTTTTAAATCCCTATCACATCAGAAACAATGAAAATACAATACAAATATATGCCATCCGCATTCGCCACGGGGTCTCAGGTTTTCACCGTAAGGTTACTTAACTTACGGCATAGTGGAGGCATGGCCAGCGCGGATGCAAAACATATAAAAATATTTATTTATATATAGTCATTTCAGGCATGATATAAACATCACAAGCATGTGGTAAACTACAAGCAACATGGAATAGCGGATAAATTAGGAGCTCTGCGTTTTGTTTGAGCCGCAAACGAAACGCGACGTTCCTAGGCCGTGTGAATAGCCCGAACAGCATTGATCCAAGACCCCTACGAGCGCGGCAAGTGTAGGTTTCCTATACTCTCTGCTAGACGGTTTAAAGTGTAGCGAAAGCAATAATTTTAAATTTCGAGAAAGCTATAGCAAGCACACATAGAATCAAGACCAATGAATATTGTTGGATATAGGTGCCCTCAAGGCAATTATAGTAATTGTAGGAATGCAATTACTGAATTCAAGATGACCTATACAGAAAACAGTCTTATTCGAGATGATAGTATGCTATCTAGTTTTTCTTTATCTGTCATGCATATACGTTTTACTCGTTATCACGTATGGCTAATACATGAGATAAAGCCTATATGATCTTTGCTTAACTACCAGGCTTATGATAGAGATCATACTAGTGAGGTCTGGAGGTCTATAAGCATATTCTTAAAAGTCCCTAGTCGTAGGAGTATCGAGATTGAGCATCGAGATTGAGCATCAGTACTCCAGTTTAGACTAGTGTATACGTTTCATGACCCTGTACGGGGCGATGGCTGATCTTATAACCATTGGTGTTTGACACCGATGATTATATACAGGTGCTCATTGGATGGGTTATACTGGACAGACTCACCGAGAACTCTAAGTTGGTTTTATACCAATGTCAAATAGCAGTTCTCTGATGACATGAGTACATGGTAGTCCCTAGACCTGAGATCGCCATAGTATCTTATGCGTGTTCCTACTATAATTAGATTACTACCCTACCATGGTTTTAAAGAGTCGTGCAAAATGATTTTAGTTGGGTACAGTCCTGAAGCACATGTAGGCAGTGAGCGGTCAAGAGGATTCGTTACTCCCGGTATAGGGAGTCAATATCACGCTATGCAGAACATGTCTATAACCGGAAGCCTGTGGCCACAACAAGTGAGATGAACTGATAAGTGTTATCAGTTGTATCTCTGGTGGTTATGAGTCCTCTGTCAGCATGACTTATTGGGTTAATGGGGGTCTGAAAGTTTCCACCCTTCAGATCCGGTATGCGATACTCTTTGACGAAGAGACCGGACTTTACGGTGACCGTCACTTATAGACTTTGTTGGGTCCGAATGAGTTCACTCGTCGACCTACCTTTATCTTGCTCATACCCGGGTAGCCGTTACATATAGCTAGTGCCGTTGACGAGCTTGTGGGTTAACCCATGAGGGGATTGATCTGAAAGTGTTTCGAATTTAATCAGATATGATCCTATATAACCTACTGCCAGCGTATTGACAAGTTTTTAGAGTCCTACAACGAAAGTGCCTGCCCGGAAAAAATGTGAGGTGGCGTGCGTATTTGATAGGTGCGGGAGTTCGATTAAATGGTTGATTTAATCGAACGTCATACTATCCGGTTTAAAAGCCGGAATATCAAGTCAAGTGTTGACCTGATAACCTTATTTTTGAGGCGGTTTCTAGTTTAGTGTATATGATACATGCACTCTCTTCAGTATATGATACTGAGAAGAAATTGATGGCGTATCGTTTATGTGATACACGATGTGTATGTGTATAGGGTACATATACTTATACTCATTTAACATATATTTAATATATATTAAATCCCATTCTTTTAATGTTTTATAAATAAATGTATGTGTGTGTGTATATAGTGTAATACCCCAGGTGGAGTTGGGGCTGAATACCACCTACCCCGTGAGAAGTGTGATGTTATCCGGTATCGAGGTAACCGATACGGATGCACACGGGGACCCACCAGAACAATGGGGAGTATCGAATTCCATTCCGAAAGAGGGCACGATCTGAACTATAAATGGAATGATACCACTCTTATAACACATATGCGCCTTTTGGATGAATCGGAACTCCGGAGTTTGAAGAACACCGTAGTTAAGCGTGCTTGAGCTAGAGAAATTCTGGGATGGGTGACCTACTGATTGATAGGCTTAGTGCTTATGCGCTTTTAAAGGATGAATCAAAGAATATTTAACCGCAATCAAGAACGGCGTCGCTTGGTAGCTAGCCGGTGAGTATGGGTCGGTCCACAGGGATTTTGTGTATTTCCTAATTGTTCTAACGAGTTAATTCCGATTGTTGTCGGATTGATTATTCCTAAAAACTAAGGTTGATCTAGACTAGGATTAAAATCTTGCTAGGGTTAGGTTTATGTTAAGTTTGGAAAGTCAATATTCATCACCGCTTTCTATGCCCTATTTATGTTTTATGAGGTATTATGGTAATAATTAATAAAGTGGATTAGTACCATCGGGAAGAAACGATGTTTCTTCCTCTACGTTCTTGTCCTTCCTTTCTTAATTCTTATCCTAACCTCCATGGAAAACATACGCAACCGGTCTTTTAAACTACGGTATCACCGCTACCTCGTGGGATAGGGTGCCGTAGGGAGCGGTGTGTGTATGTATATATGGAGTCCTATAAAAATATGTGATGGGCAAGAAAGGGGTGAGAGATCTTCATCTCTCAAACTTTCCCTATTCCTAACTCTAACAAGCGAGGATCTACTCACTCATTAGGGAATTGATTAACATGTTCTGGACTAATTAACTAGGGCAGATAATAAAAGTAAAACTAGGGTAGATAATAAAAGTTCTATACTATGTCAGAAAAGAAACTACCTAGGGCATGGAAAAAAAAACTACTTACTTTATTTGATGCTCTCTTCATACATTACAGAAATTTACAAATCTGAATTTTGATAAAATGAAATGAGGCACAAGAAGAGGCATACCTCAAAAAGAGGTTTAGGATTTCTATTTATAGAGCAAAGAAACCCTAGGGTTACAATTGAGTCACATCTGCATTTACAATTTTACCCTGAGAAAACCTTATTTACTGCACCGACGCACCGACACCACCGCCACGCGCCACGCACGCGCAACGCACGGCTGCGGATCTGCGGCCATAAGCTTGGTTTGGCCGCGGTTCCGCGGCCGTCTTGAGGGCTTGATGGTTAATTTTTCTTCTGTTGCTTCAGATTGCTTTTAGCATCTGTTTTCTTCACTTTGTTCTTCAGAATGTCTTCTGGTCTTCTTCCAGATTTCCACAGTGAATAATGTAGTGGACTTTACCGTTCGCTTCGTGTCGAAGTCTTTAACCTTGCCCTGCCTTTGTGTAAGTCCACGTTGCCCACCCCGGTGCTTGCGGGGAGGCGGAAAACGGAATAAAAATCGGATTTTTATCATGCTAGGCAACATGGACTAACTAAGGAGGATCTTTGCTAAACAAAAACTAACTAAAAGCTAACTAGATTTAGCTATAGGGTAGAAAGGTTATACCTTGGGCTTTATGTCCTTCTCTCCTTGCTCCTTGGAGTGGTAGAAAGGGATCACCTTGTCGCCTTCTCTAGTCGAAGAAGGATCCACACGAGGGCCTCAACCTTTGGCTTCAACTTCAAGCTAGAAGTAACTAAGGTGCTAGAAGTGCTAATCCTAGAACCCTAGATGAGAGTAGAGATTATCTCAAGCTCAAGTGTTTCTCAACACATGAGAGGGGAGAGCTTGAGAGAGAGGAAGAGGAGGAGAGAGAATGAATATGATAGAATGATAGAATAATGAAGCATTCTCACATATATGTGTGAATTATTGTAAATTGATAATTAGTGAGATAATTGTCATGGCTTAATCAAGACATGACCATTATCATTTCATATTTAATGCTAATTGCAAGGATCAAAGAGCATCTTTTATATGGAATGATGATGGTCAAAGTGTCAACCTAGGTCAACAAGTCAAGAGTGGTCAAAAAGTCATCAACCTTAACCATGCACAATTATATATAACTAATATCAATTAACCATAATACACACATAAGCATTAGGATTAGCAAAATGACAATGGTCATTAACCCTAATCAAAGTCCTCTCCCTCTGTCTCAATCAACTGTGCATACGCACCCGTATTCGTGATCCGAGGAACACGAATACAAAGAGATAAAACCAATCCCAAATCATATACTAGGATCTGGCTTAAACCAAAGCCCGCTAGTATAAGCTGTCCGGACAGCAAACGTGCACAAGTGCGCGGATGTGAACGAACCCTGTCGCAAAACCATGCGACCTCTACTCATTTTGCCTAAAGGCGAATAGCTCTCTGTGTGGGACTCTAAAGACTCGACACTACGCTGGCAGTGGGTTTAACCACAGACCGCAAGCGGCACTAGCTGTACGTAATGGTCCCCAGGTAGATGCCGATAAGAAGACCGACGAGGTGAACCCATCTGAACTCCTACTGAGCCTGTATGTGACAGTCTCCATACAGTCCAGTCTGTTCGTCTGATACATCGCATGGCGGGTCTAGGGGGGCGTCAGTCCCCTACCAGTATATCTCGCTTGCCCTGGCCAGGGACTACTCGTGTAATGGCTTTCCTAGACACAGCGCGATGTCAACCCCCAATACCGGGAGAGACGAATCCTGTCTAACCGTCACTGCCTCCAAGTGCTTCGGGACTGCACCCAACTACTACCTGTTTGCACGACTCCTTTGAGCTGTGGTAGGGTAGTAATCAAAGTACAGTGGGAACACACTCGAGGCGAAGTGACAGTGTCAAGTCAGCGGACTAAGCTGTACTCATGTCACCTGGGAACTTATAACTGACGATAGGTATAATACCAACCAACAGTTCCCGACGAGTCCTATCCAGTGTACTCGTAACCTAACGAGCACCCGCATACTATCTCAAGTACGACGTACTGACGGCTGTGGGACAGACCGTCTCCCCCGCTGGGATGAGAAGCGCATACGCTAGTCTACTCCGGAGTATCGATGCCCTGTCTCGATAGTCCTACGACTAGGGACCTGTATAAGGATGTGCTTATGGATTACCCAGCCCCCACGAGTGTGAGCGCCATCACAACGCTGGTAATCAAGCAAGGATCCTAAGGGCTCTACTAATATGTATATATAAGCGATATGCTAAAAGAAACACATGCACATATTGAAGTAGAGACAAACGAAGTAGCATACTACCATTTTGAGCAAGATTGTCTATACAACTGTGAATATCCCCAAGCTTCCATCAAGTAATATACAAGCTAGTATGATACAGTAATGGCCTCGTGAGCATATACACTAACAATCTCCCACTTGCACTAAGGCCATGTACTGGCGTATCGAAGACCTATCATCTCGATCAGCCGCTCTAACTGAGTCTGGGGTAGGGCCTTCGTGAGTGGATCTGCAGTGTTATTATCCGTATTTACTCTCTTCACCTCGATCTCCCGGCGATCTACGATCTCCATGATCAGGTAGAACCGCCTCAAAATGTGCCTGGACTTCTGATGGGACCTGGGTTCCTTCGCTAAAGCTATAGCGCCGTTGTTGTCGCAATACAGCGGTATTGGATCAACAATGGTAGGAACCACTTGAAGCTCCGTGAGGAACTTCTTCATCCAGACAGCTTCCTTTGCAGCATCGCAAGCAGCTATGTACTCCACTTCCATAGTTGAGTCTGCAACGGTCTCCTGCTTGGAACTCTTCCAGCAAACCGCCCCTTCATTGAGGGTAAAGACATAACCCGACATGGACTTGGAGTCATCCTTGTCACTCTGGAAGCTGGAGTCAGCAAAGGCCTCGTGCTGGAGGTCTTTTCCGCCATACACCAAGAACATCTCCTTAGTCCTTCTCAGGTACTTGAGAATGTTCTTTACCGCTATCCAGTGTTTCTCCCCTGGGTTTGACTGATACCGGCTTACAATGCTCAATGCGTATGCTACATCTGGTCTGGTATATAACATCGCATACATTATAGAGCCTACCGCAGAAGCGTAGGGTATAATAGACATGCGATCCCTTTCCAAATCAGTCTTGGGAGACATCTCTTTGGAGAGGGTGCTCCCGTGACAAGCCGGTAAATTACCGCGCTTGGAATCTTCCATACTGAATCTTTTCAGTATGGTGTCGATATACCTTGACTGTGAAAGTCCCAACATCCTTTTAGATCTATCACGATAGATCTGGATCCCCAGAATGTAGTTGGCATCGCCCAGGTCCTTCATGGAGAACCTCTGCGACAAGAATCCTTTGACTGACTGTAGCATAGGAATATCATTTCCTATTAGGAGAATGTCATCCACGTACAAGACGAGGAATACTACAGTTCTCCCTACAATCTTACTGTAAATGCATGGTTCATCTGGGTTTTTGATAAAGTCGAATTCTTTGACAGTATCATCAAAGCAGATGTTCCAGTTCCGCGATGCCTGCTTAAGTCCATAGATGGACTTTAGCAACCTGCACACTTTACCGCTGCTCCCATTCTGAACGAATCCTTCTGGCTGATCCATATAGACGCACTCTTCCAAATTTTCATTTAGGAAAGCCGTCTTTACGTCCATCTGCCAGATTTCATAATCGTGGAAGGCAGCAATGGCAAGAAGGATCCGAATGGATTTCAGCATAGCCACTGGAGAAAAGGTCTCGTCATAGTCCAAACCAGGTCTTTGACGAAAAACCCTTTGCAACAAGTCTAGCTTTATAGGTTTCAACCTGCCCATCTACACCAATCTTCTTTCTGAAGATCCATTTGCAGCCTACAGGTTTTACCCCTTCTGGAGCAAAGTCCAAAGTCCAAACTTTGTTGGTGTACATGGACTCCATCTCGGCCCGCATTGCATCCAACCATTTTACCGAGTCGCCGCTCTGAATGGCTTGCTGGAAGCTAGTAGGCTTACTATAATCCATGGTGCAATCCTCTCTATCCCCGTCTATGAGAAAACCGTAGTATCTCTCGGGCAGATGAGATTGCCTACTACTCCTGCGGAGTGGCGCTGGAATGTCCGGTTCTCCCGAACCTTCTGGTTCTACCAAGGTTTCGGTAACAGCTTGTGGTTCTGGAATTTCTTCCAGTTTTATTGCGCTCCCACTTATCTGATTTTCTAAAAATTCAGTTTCCAAGAAGTGGGCATGCTGAGAGACAAAAATCTTTTGTTCCTCTGCGGAATAGAAAAGATACCCCCTGGAGTTCTTTGGGTATCCCACAGACTTACACAGTACTGAGCGTGCCTCGAGCTTGTCCGCATGCTGTTTTTTTACAAAAGCTGGACATCCCCACGTCTTAAGGTACTTAAGACAGGGTTTCTTCCCACTCCACATCTGATATGGGGTGGTAGGCACAGTCTTGATTGGAGCCTTGTTCAAGAGATATGCTGCTGTTTCTAGCGCATAACCC
The DNA here is from genome assembly GCA_030015575.1 of Agapanthus africanus. Lineage (NCBI taxonomy): Eukaryota > Viridiplantae > Streptophyta > Magnoliopsida > Asparagales > Amaryllidaceae > Agapanthus > Agapanthus africanus. The sequence goes on from JASDDO010000001.1 coordinate 147,197,028, forward strand.
CAGAAGGATCGCGGTAACTCAGCCTTACTCATCATGGAACGAACCATATCCAATAGGGTTCGATTGCGCCTTTCCGATACACCGTTGTGTTGTGGTGTGTATGGAGGAGTAAGCTGAGAGAGAATTCCATTCTCTTTTAAGTAGCCCAGAAACTCGGCATTCAAGTATTCACCACCTCGATCAGATCTTAGTGTCTTGATACTTTTGCCTGTTTCTTTTTCAACTTCATTCTTGTATTCCTGAAATTTCTCAAAGGCCTCGGATTTGTGCTTCATTAAGAAGACATGCCCATACCTAGAGAAATCATCTGTGAAAGTAATGAAGTATGAATAACCACTTCGCGCATGTGTAGACATTGGACCACACACATTACTGTGTATGAGTCCCAAGAGCTCGCTTGCTCTTTCTCCGTGTCCAGTGAACGGAGTTTTTGTCATCTTTCCCATGAGACAAGATTCACAAGTGGCATAAGACTGATACTCAAACGGATTCAAGTATCCCTCTTTATGTAACTTTGTTAACCGTGTCTCATTAATGTGACCCAGTCTGCAATGCCATAAGAAAGCCTGATTTCCGGAGACTTTCTTTTAAGTGTGTTCTGGACACTGAAGATCTGAGCTTGATTCAATACGTATATTCCGTTTTGTAATGTACCTGACCCAATCAGGACTTGATTTAGGTGGATGTTTACTACATCGCTTACAAAAGTAAAATCATATCCTTCCTTAGAAATTAAGGATACAGATATGATATTACAAGTCGCACCTGGTACATAAAAACAGTTACGCAGAATCAATATCTGCCCAGTTGTCAGTCTTAGATGATATTCCCCTACGGATTCAGCATACATGCTCATTCCGTTAGCAACCCTGAGAGTCATATCACCTTTCCTGATAATCCTACGGTTTCTCAGAGCCTGTAACGAATTACAGATATGAGATCCTGATCCGGTATCCAATACCCAGGAAGTAGGGTTAACTGACATACAGTTCTCTATTACAAACACACTCGAAGCCGAAGCCACAACATGCTTCGAATTCTGGCTACTGGCTTTACAAGTCCTGCAATCCTTCTGCCCATGTTCATTCCCGTAACAATAGGAACGTCCCTTTTTCACTATATCCATTCCTGAAACTTCTGCCTTTCCCTTTCGTTCTACTTTCCTGGTTTTCTTCAGGGTAGTATGTAGAGACTGTTGAACTAAGTCAGTATCTGACCCGTTCTTCAACATGGTCTTCAGGTCCGTGAGCTCAAAAGAGCTGGTCTCTATAAGGACGTTGCCCCTTACAGATAACCCGACAGCCAACCTCGCTGGAAGCAATTCGTTCGAGGTCTCATATCTTGCGATACGAGATTGCTCTCCATATAAATCTTTGTTATGGAGGAAGATAGAAACTGAGTCTATCTTCTCGTGCTGCCTCTGGTATGCACCATCAACTGAGGCTAACACGAGGCACTTGGCTTTCGCACAGTCTTTTTCCGATGTCCTATGGATATGAATATCCGTGACAGGGGAAGCTCGACCTGAGTTAAGGGCTGTCCCAGCTTGTCATGGGCAATGGACATCTGGATAGACCTTTGCCAGTCATAACAGTCAGATTCAGTCATTTTATTATCTAGATGTAACCTAGGTGCGGTCATTGGGTTGCTACAATTAAGAGAGAGAGAAGAAAACACTTAGCACGATGCTCTTGCAAGTTTAGATTGGTTTTTAATTTATCTAAACAGGATGGCTCCCACTGTCTCTCGAATCCCTCCTCAAACCATAAAGGAAGAACTAGTCAGGATCTATCTCACCGTACAATACTTGCTTAACCGTTCAGCCAGGCCAGTGTCGGTACTTCGAGTGAGGTTTTCCAACGCTTTCCCGAAGTTCCTTAATTAAGTAACCTCTTTTCCCTGTGGGCGTAGCCCCGCTAACACCTTTCTAGACACCTACTTGGTTTATAGCATTGATCGTTAAGTGAAAGAGTTCCTGAGGAGTAGCATATACTCATAGTAGGATCGGGATCCAAATATCATTGCGTGATAAAACCGAAGGAATCCTACCAGAATCATCACACTCCAAATGGTATGCAGCGCCAGCAAGTTTCAGTACTTATGAAACTCCCGATGTGGATTTTTGCCCCATGCTCTTATGACCTTGACGAAGGTCAACAAATCATAAGTCACATGTCAAGTTCTACCCGTCATTATCCAGGTTAATTTGAACCCACCCGTACATACCCTTGACGAAGGTCAACAAGGTAATATGACTGTCCCAAACCAACGCATCTATCTATGCTACATATGAACACCCAACAGCTACCAATCACTATGTCTTGACGAAGGTCAACAAACATAGCTTGAATACTATTGAATATCCATACGAAATGACGGAGGGCTACGAATGGTTTTGGCGAAACCGTGAACGTAGTGAACTTGATATAATCGATGGAACGAGATAGCCTTTAAAAGGAGTGGTTCAAGCTCCGTGTTTAAAAGTTTAGTTTTGAAAAGAACCGAGTGGTTTTCAAAGTGTTCCAATCGACTTTTACTTGGTTTATTTTCTTGCATTAGTTCTTTTAATGCGTCCCATCATTTAAGCCTACCATTGCAGAAAACAACCAAAATATGACGTATGCTTATGCCATTCGCATTCGCCACGGGGCCCCGTCATCACCCGTTAGGTTACTTAACTAACGACAGACCGGGGGCTGGGCTAGCGCGGCTGTAAAACATAAGCAACGCCTAAATAGTTATAGTGAATAGATATATAGTAATGATAGACATTACAGATCACAGATGAATACATTGGATATACTAGGAATCCGCAATCCGTTCGGGCCTGCAACGAAAAGCGGATTACACGGTCGCGGTGAATAGCCAATACCCCACCCAAGACCCCTACGGGTGCGGCAAACTACCCGCCAAGTATCCGAAGCGAAGCAACCTCCCTCAACACCGTGAGTAGGCCACTCGGCACTTCGAGATACCCGGTAGTTTGTGCACCCCTTCCATGGGTCTATCCTAGGAGCAAAAACAGTAAAAAGAATTATACAATGACGACTACAACCCCGACCCGGTTGCGCGGCCATACAAATAATAATACATCAATTTACATATTACATGAATGAAAGAAAAAGAAACACTCATCTCACATCCACCCCGGCTATTCACCCGCGACAATCCAACGCATTCATATACACATACCATCAACAAACACAGATCACAGATATGTATAACCCCCACTAATCGACTTATAGCGATTAGCAGACGTTCAATACATATAAACATCACAGATATAACTCATCAGTCAAAATGTAGTGAAGTTTGATAAAAAATACGGATTTATAGGCCCCCAAATACAAATTTCTTTTCTGGAAGACCTGGGCACAAATAAACCATCTTAAAAATCCCAAAACCTTACCATAGGAATACTGCACCAAACTCGGTCCAGAGAAGAGTCAAAACGGCGGCGGTTCCGCGGCAATAGGCATGCTTTTGCCACGGAACCGCCGTGCTTTGAACTGTTCACTTGGCCGTTTTTGGTGTACTTCTTCACAAAACCCTGAGCCGATTTTTGAAGTATGATTTTTTATTTTTAGAGCAGAAAAAATTTCAACAGAAACTTAGGGTTTTGCATGTTTTAGTTTTGCGATTTTTCCGATCGAACTTCCATACACTTTACTAACTAGCTAGTTTATGTTTAGTTAGGCTCTGATACCACTGTAAGTCCACGTTGCCCATCCCGGTGCTTGCAGGGAGGCGGAAAACGGAATAAAAATCGGATTTTTATCATGCTAGGCAACATGGACTAACTAAGGAGGATCTTTGCTAAACAAAAACTAACTAAAAGCTAACTAGATTTAGCTATAGGGTAGAAAGGTTATACCTTGTGCTTTATGTCCTTCTCTCCTTGCTCCTTAGAGTGGTAGAAAGGGATCACCTTGTCGCCTTCTCTAGTCGAAGAAGGATCCACCCGAGTGCCTCAACCTTTGGCTTCAATTTCAAGCTAGAAGTAACTAAGGTGCTAGAAGTGCTAATCCTAGAACCCTAGATGAGAGTAGAGATTATCTAGAAGAGGTTTTCTCAAGCTCAAGTGTTTCTCAACACATGAGAGGGGAGAGCTTGAGAGAGAGGAAGAGGAGGAGAGAGAATGAATATGATAGAATGAGAGAATAATGAAGCATTCTCACATATATGTGTGAATTATTGTAAATTGATAATTAGTGAGATAATTGTCATGGTTTAATCAAGACATGACCATTATCATTTCATATTTAATGCTAATTGCAAGGATCAAAGAGCATCTTTTATATGGAATGATGATGGTCAAAGTGTCAACCTAGGTCAACAAGTCAAGAGTGGTCAAAAAGTCATCAACCCTAACCATGCACAATTATATATAACTAATATCAATTAACCATAATACACACATAAGCATTAGGGTTAGCAAAATGACAATGGTCATTAACCCTAATCAAAGTCCTCTCCCTCTGTCTCAATCAACTGTGCATACGCACCCGTATTCGTGATCCGAGGAATACGAATACAAAGAGATAAAACCAATCCCAAATCATATACTAGGATCTGGCTTAAACCAAAGCCCGCTAGTATAAGCTGTCCGGACAGCAAACGTGCACAAGTGCGCGGATGTGAACGAACCCTGTCGCAAAACCATGCGACCTCTACTCATTTTGCCTAAAGGCGAATAGCTCTCTGTGCGGGACTCTAAAAACTCGACACTACGCTGGCAGTGGGTTTAACCACAGACCGCAAGCGGCACTAGCTGTACGTAACGGTCCCCAGGTAGATGCCGATAAGAGGTAGATGCCGATAAGAAGACTGATGAGGTGAACCCATCTGAACTCCTACTGAGCCTGTATGTGATAGTCTCCGTACAGTCCGGTCTGTTCGTCTGATACATCGCATGGCGGGCCTAGGGGAGCGGTGAACGTCAGTCCCCTAATAGCGGTACAAGTTATGTCGGAGTGTAGCCCAGAACACCCTGAGATAACACTGGAAACCTACCAGTATATCTCGCTTGCCCTGGCCAGGGACTACTCATGTAATGGCTCTCCTAGACACAGCGCGATGTCAACCCCCAATACCGGGAGAGACGAATCCTGTCTAACCGTCACTGCCTCCAAGTGCTTCGGGACTGCACCCAACTACTACCTGTTTGCACGACTCGTTTGAGCCGTGGTAGGGTAGTAATCAAAGTACAGTGGGAACACACTCGAGGCGAAGTGACAGTGTCAAGTCAGCGGACTAAGCTGTACTCATGTCACCTGGGAACTGATAACTGACGATAGGTATAATACCAACCAACTGTTCCCGACGAGTCCTGTCCAGTGTACTCGTAACCTAACGAGCACCCGCATACTATCTCAAGTACGACGTACTGACGGCTGTGGGACAGACCGTCTCCCCCGCTGGGATGAGAAGCGCATACGCTAGTCTACTCCGGAGTATCGATGTCCTGTCTCGATAGTCCTATGACTAGGGACCTGTATAAGGATGTGCTTATGGATTACCCAACCCCTACGAGTGTGAGCGCCATCACAACGCTGGTAATCAACCAAAGATCCTAAGGGCTCTACTAATATGTATATATAAGCGATATGCTAAAAGAAACACATGCACATATTGAAGTAGAGACAAACCAAGTAGTATACTACCATTTTGAGCAAGATTGTCTATACTACTGTGAATATCCCCAAGCTTCCATCAAGTAATATACAAGCTAGTATGATACAGTAATGGCCTCTAGGGCATATACACTAACACTTTGTACTTTGTGAACTTGTTCATTAATTCTTCATTTATTCTCCAAACTGTAGGCTTGATCAAGATTCTTCCATTTGTTGGTCGTAGTCTCACTTTTGTATCGTCTTTTCATCGTTTTCACTGTTTTTGTTCCGAGAACTTGTAACCTGCAACTATATAGCAGACATGGATCAAAAGCACCTGTTTATTTATAAAATGAATAAGAATGGGGAATATAATAATGCAAAATTATGATACGAACAAATACCCCCAAACTTATCTTTTGCTCGTCCTCGAGCAAATCTAGTTTTTATTCTCGAAAAAAGACCTACCCTCACTTTCGCAGGGAAACGTGATTGCACTGAGCTCGTGCAACAAGCCGTTAAATCTCTAGGTGTCCCTAGTAGGAGGAGTGTTGTCTCCTGAGGGTTTTCAGCGGATACTACCCACAAAATCCTATCAATTCGGCCTATTAACTTTTATTTTCCAATCAGGTTTTCCGACAAGGAATTCTATTATCTTCGACTCATAAATTATCCACCCGTATTTTTCATGCTTCCTTGTCATTTAACTTAAGATTATATATATTCTTGTGAATTTACTTAGCTTTTGGCATCTTTTAAGTTTTCCTTCTAGGGTTCCATCTCAACTTAAGAATTTCTATCATCTCTATTAAAGATATAAGTCCTATTCTTCATTCCTATCTCTCATCTAAATCCCAATCACATACCCCTACGTGTGTGTATATATCACCCCTACACTTGGAAATTCAAATCAAGCTATCATACTCTTGTCCATCGTCCAAAGTACTTTTCAATTGGTGAATTTTTTGATGAAATTGCTCACACATTATTCATGCGACCGTTAATACTTCTTGAGATACCAACGACCGATTACAAAATGTGTTTACGCATTAAGGCGTAATTCCTAGTCTTGTAACACCTAAGGTTTTAGCAGTGACTCCCAAACCAGTTGGTCTAAGGCACTAGGTGATAAAGCACCCTCGCTAAATATTTTTTTCTATTTATGCAGCCTTAAGTAATTACAAAAACCAGTGTTCATTTTTTTTATCTCTTTATTCACACTTGTATTTTTTTTTATTTCCCTTTATACTAAGGACTTTAGACAAGAGCATTTCAAGGTCTCTTCTACTATTCCAAGTTTCAAGGTTCGTGTTTGTGCAATTTATAGGGTATATATTTTCAGAATTTAGACTTAAGCTTAGGAATTATTTTTCAAACTTATACTTTAATAAAAATATCAATACTTTTCCCTTGTTTTAACTTAGCCCAAGAAGTCAACTCGAAATTTGCCTATTTCTAAATAAACTATAAAGACATATACTTTCTACCGTTAAATCTTAAGAAAGGTTATTTTTAGGGTTTTTAATTTACGAAATCTAAGATCTAGTTGTTCCTAGCTAGTTAACCTTTTTGTCAAACTCTAGTCAATTAAGGCCAAAATTGAATGTTTTAATTTTTATAATTTTCAAAATTTTCAATTTTTATGGGTTTAAAAATAAGTATGTAAATGCAAGAATATACACATGAATGCGAAGGAAGAAAGCTTACCGAGCACACCCCCAAACTTAAACTTGACAGTGTCCTCACTGTCAGGTTACACCAAGAGGGTTGAAAATGTCGGCACTCCCCTGTTTATTTATTTACAATTTTTTTTTATTGTTAAAAGAAAAACAAAATATATATACAACAAGGTCCCCCCCAAACTTAAGTGAAACAGTGTTTCCACTGTTTTAAGCGTTAAAGTTCAGAGTTAGGGAGGAGAAAAATCAAACTATACAAGGCCTTACACAGGCCAAAGGTTAGCACCAACTGATCAGTCGAAAATACTGCATTTTTAACACGGCAATTTCCCTATCATTTGCACTCATATAGAAGTGTTCGGCATTCATATTACACATATTAGCAAATCAGTCGTAAAATATCAGATTGCATGTGTTAGACTTTAAAACCGACATTTTTGAGGAAATTGTGTGTTTATCATGGCATCGCATCATCCCTGTATTGTGCAACACTTGTTTCGAGATTTGTGCAGGAAATTGCAAGATTAAAGCCAAAAGAAGCTGATCAAAAATACACCAACTCCAAGTCTTGAGTTCTGGTAGCAATCTAGAGGGAAAAATACAATTCAACATATCCAATAAAGGCCCATATTTTAGCCCAAATCAGCACCAGAGGTTGCAAGCTATAAAGCCCCCAAAGCGCCGCGGAACCGCGGCGTTAGCCGGCTTGAGCCGCGGTTCCGCGGCGGTTATGCCACATCAGCACTCCAATTTTGGTGCATAACTCTTCTCTCAGTGGGTACACCTCATTTTGACACGTCAAATTCCAGAATTCTCCAGAGTCTTCTGCCAGATCAGCAAGGAGGTTAATTAAGCTAATCTTGATTAAAGCTCCTAACTAATCACATCTAGAAGCTTCTCCTCAACAAACTTTTGGAGGGAAATTCAAATCTCTTCTAACTAACTTTTGGAGGGAAATTCAAATTCTAATCCTAGATCTAGGGTTTGGGGAAGTCTATAAATAGAAGCCTAGACCTAGGGTTAATGGCTAATCTTGAGTGGTTAAATCTTTGGGGTTCATTAGTTCAATCATCTTTAGTCTTCTTCAATCTTTAGTAGTTAAATTCTTCATCTTCTTCCACAAGTCTAGTGACAAGACTTGTGCGAAACCCTAACCCTAATTCCAATCAAATTCAAGATCCCGAGTACCAATCAAGCAAGAAGCCCTTCAACCTTTTAGGAGCGGAGCCGATTTTCAACTGAGCAAGCGATCCAAGCCGATCCGCGACTCACGGAGACGAGCGAAGCCAAATCGACGATCGAGTTCTTCCTCTTGTAGTTCTTGAGCGATTGTAATGAAATTGTTGATATAAATAAAAGGTGAAATTCTTTAATCTTGCTTTCTTTAAATTCTTGCATCATGATTAGATCTCAATTTGTGATTGTGGTTCTTGTTGTGATGTTTGAGTAAAACTCCGCTCGTAAAGGAGTCGAGACGATCAATAGAATGATGATGATTTAGATCTTTTTACAATTCTTAAATCCTATAACGTTTGTAAATTCTAGTGAATCAAATGATTAATGACCTAGTTTCGAGATGATCCTTTCTTGATCGTGTTCACTCGAAACTAGGGAACAACGATTGATCATTTGATTAACTAGAAGCTAGAATTTGAAAGAGATTCATCGAAAGGATAAAGGATAAGGCGAGGAAACCCTATATTCTTCGCAAGATCCTTAATTCTCGATGAATGATCATCGATCTAGTATCAATTCGTTAATGGATAAGAACATGAAATCATTAGATCTCATCACATCTATGGATCCGATCGATTCCTACGAGCCTCATTTCGATTCTTGATATTTGGTTGAAAAAATCATTAAACTCTCAATTCTTGATTCTATTTTTTTTCTTGTTATTAGATCTAGATTTTCTAATTCTTGAACTTCAACTATAAATCATGAATTGTTTGTTTTCTTTTCATTAAAGTTTCAATTCATCTAATTCAAAAGACGAACGATTACACTTTCCCTGTGGACGATCCGCACTTACTAACGCGCTACATTCGACACCGTTATTGATTGCGGTCAAAATATTTTTGGTTGTGATTTCTATACAATTTTCCAACATACACAATCGGAAATCGTTTCAATCACCAACCATTCAAAAATTCTATCGTGATAATGGTAATGTTGGTGAAAGAATGGAGTGTAGAGAAAAGAAATAAGAAACACACGAGACCGTATGGGAAGAAGGGTGGAATATGGTCTCGGTGGAGGAGAAGAATGGCGGAAAAGAGAAAGAAGTGTAGTACGAACTTGAGGGTGTAAATCGAGTGAATAAATTAGCGCAAATTGTGATGACCGATGTGTTAAAAGCGATTGTGCTAATTTATCAACCCGTCGAGAAATGGGGTCAAATCTCTCAAGATTCGCAAGAAAATATGGGTACGTTGAACTTGGTAAACCATCCATTGAAAATGGAAGCGCGGCGGATTATTGCGCGGTCGAAATGATGGAAAGGACGAAGGAGAGTGATTTAGGGATAGTCTTATTCTCACCTAAGTAAACTGTCTCGAACTCGAAGGATTCTATCAATGGTTCGAAATGACTGTAAGCAACCGAGTCTGATGGTTCAACTAACTCATCTGAAAATTCAAAGGACTCAAACTCGGGCGGTGAGTCTTCAAAATCGTCCGCAAAAGTGAAACACTCGTAATCGTTATCAGCTGTGAGAACTGTGTCAGATTCAAAGAGGAATGCACTAGCGGCGTCAAAACTTCTGTGATCGAATAGAAATTTTTCAAGCTCATAGTTCTCCTGCGTGATCTTTTGCGTGGTCGGAACGATTGGAAGGATGGGGGGGGGGTGATTTAGGAAGTATAACAGTTAAAGGTTTAGGAGAATGAATTGGAAATGGGTGATTTAGGAAGTATAACAGTTAAAGGTTTAGGAGAATGAATTGGAAAATCCGACTCATCAAACAAAAATGGTTCATCCTCAATACTATCCTCAATACTCTCTTCAATACTATCCTCATAATTCTCCTCAAAGGTTTTCCCATCCATGCAATTATCATCAAAATCAAGACGCATATGAAGTTCGGGAGAAACATTTAATGACTCAGGATGATGAATTGGAGAGAAAATTTCAGTCAAATCTACGGGTTCATCATCCAAAATATTTCCTGCGTCAATATTCTCAATCAAGTGAAAATCAATTTTTTCGGACACCACATCAAAAGCATGGATATTTGTCAATTCAGGTTCTAGATTGGAGGTGTAGAGGTCGAAATGATTGGTGATGGTTTCACTCGAAAGGGGCTCTTCACAATCTGGCAAATCAAGCACTACAAAGTCACACAACTCATTAAATGTTTTATCTTCAACCGGTGAATCATTTGGTACACTTGTTTGAAAACCGGAGTAGTGGGATTCAATTGAGGATGGGTAGGTTTGATTTGGAAGTGTGTAGAACTCACTCTCACTACTCAAATTCTCACTCTGTCCAACCGCCTCATCATACATTGGAATTTTTGGAGCTAGTTGGAAACTAGCTACCGGGTCACTAGGTTGGATAAGGGCGGCAATGGACGCATCCAAATTTCTCATCTGTTGGTTTGTTGCTGCAATGTAAGCTTCCAACGACTGCTCCAGAGTAGACATGGGTTGTGAAGGAGTTTCAGTAAAAGATTTAAAATTGTTTGGATTTTGGAAACTCCCAAATGGTTGTGTAGAAGCAATGTCTAGGGAAGGTGTGAAAGTCGGGTAGGATTGGTAGAAATTGAATGGTTGGACAGGAGTAGGATCAATATTTGGATAAAAAGGTGAATGGACTTGTTGATCCCAAGAACTGGAAGTGTTGAAAGGAGTGAAAGATCGGTTACGAGATTGTTCAATATGTTCAGCTATAGACATGGGTTTCGGAGTTACAACAGGACTCGAAAAAGTAGTATCAACGTAAGAAGGTGGTGAAGGTTGAAATGGTTGATACAAAGTGGATTGTGGAGTCGAACTGTTTCTCCTAGACGCTTCTATTCGATCTTTCAAAGAAATTTTGGGCATGGAGGGGTCGTCCGTAATTCGACCAAAACAATTCGCGTATGAAGCAATGTTTGGATGAGGGTACCAAAGTTCGGCAAAAGTTTTGGGAGGTGGGGTACCCATGATGTAAGAAGGAGAAGAAAAAGAATGTGGGGTGCACGGATTTCTTAGCGACAAGTTGCAAGTATTTGTGAATTTTTTTTTTCTTTTTGTGTTTTTTTATAAGGATCTTTTTGCAAAAAATATTTTCAATAAAAGGCTTAGACACACGTTCAATCAATTACAAATGCATAATCAAGCCTAGATGTAGGGTCACCTAGGTCAGCTAGACAGCTCCTAACTGTTCCAAAGGGCAAGAAGTAAGGACCTCAAACCGCCTCTTCACCGCCAATTGTGGCCAGGTAAGCACAAGTAGAGAAAAGAGGGATCCGCTCACGAATCACCGTGAGACGGGCCTTTTAAAGTTATCTCTCACTACCTGTCTAGCCTAGGCACCACAAAGTCAGGTTAGGATCAACGGTCGATGCCTACAACTATTCCTTTGTCCTATTGAGCATGAAGTCCTTAGGGCCGAGTCTAATCTTTTTTTTTAATTAATTGATGGTCAACGCAATATGCCTTATGTGATTTTTGGGGTCCTGGGAAGGGTAATAAAATCCCCACCTAATCTGGATTGGTGTTTAAGCCCTTTAAAGTCAATTTAGATATGCAAAGCAGTAAACACAATCACTTGCAAACAATTTTTTTTTAAGCGCGACGCAAAGAATCTTGCACAAGATCAATTATAGGAAAGGGAGAAATTTTTCGCGCAAAGAATCCTTCAGGCAAATTTTATAGAGGAGATATCAGAGGTTGCAGAGAAGGAGAAAGAAAGCTCGCAGAAGAAAATTGGACAGGTGACGTTACCACCAGGCCGCGGATGTGCGGCCAACATGCCCTTTCTGCGGCGGAAACGCGGTTTGGTGTGCAGTTCAAATCCCGAGATTTTTTCTACTCCTTCGTTGTTGTAATCCTCTGTTGTTCAGATCTTCAGTTTTCTGTTTTGATCTCTGGATTTTTCCAGATCTGAATTCGTTCGTTGGTCCTGCAAAATTCAAACGAAACACCCTTCAAAGAATAACAAGATGATATATTTTTATATATATTTTTTATATTTTTCAGTTTTTGATTGGTAGAGGTTTTGTTTGTTTCGCGTGCTTGCGCTTTCAAAAGATGAATCAAAAATATTTGTTAACCGCAATCAAGAACGGCGTCGCTTGGTAGCTAGCCGGTGAGTACGGGTCGGTCCACAGGGATTTTGTGTATTCTAAATTTGTTCTAACGAGTTAATTCCGATTGTTGTCGGATTGATTAAATCTAAAAACTAAAGTTTATCTAGACTAGGATTAAAATCTTGCTAGGGTTAGGTTTAGGTTAAATTTGGAAAGTCAATATTCCTCACCGCTTCCTATGCCCTGTTTAAGATCTATGAGGTGTTATGGTAATAATTAATAAAGTGGATTAGTACCATCGGGAAGAAACGATGTTTCTTCCTCTAGGTTCTTATCCTCTCTTTCTTAATTCTTACTCTAACCTCTATGGAAAACATACGCAATCGGTCTTTTATACTACGGTATCACCGCTACCTCATGGGATAGGGTGCCGTAGGGAGCGGTGTGTGTATGTATGCATGGAGTGCTATAAAAACGTGTGATGGGCAAGAAAGGGGTGAGAGATCTTCATCTCTCAAACCTTCCCTATTCCTAACCCTAACAAGTGAGGAACTACTCACTCATTAGCGAATTGAAAAACATGTTCTAAACTAATTAACTAGGGCAAATAATGAAATCTATACTAGGGCAGATAATAAAATTAACTAGGGCAATGAAAAGAAAACTTACTCTAATTTTTATTTGATGCTCTCTTCCAACATTTACAGGAATTGAATTCTGAATTTGGATAAATACAATGAGGCACAAGAAGAGGCATACCTCAAAAGAGGTTTTAGGGTTTCTATTTTTAGAGCATAGAAACTCTAGGATTACAATTGAGTCACATCTGCATTTACAATTTTACCCTAAGAAAACCCTATTTATTGCACCGACGCACCAACACCACCGCCACGCGCCACGCACACGCAACGCACGGCCGTGGATCCGCGGCCGTCTTGAGGGCTTGATGGCTAATTTTTCTTCTATTGCTTCAGATTGCTTTTAGCATCTGTTTTCTTCACTTTGTTCTTCAGAATGTCTTCTGGTCTTCTTCCAGATTTCCACAGTGAATAATGTAGTGGACTTTACCGTTCGCTTCGTATCGAAGTCTTTAACCTTGCGCAGCCTTTGTACTTTGTGAACTTGTTCATTGATTTTTCGTTTATTCTCCAAACTATTGGCTTGATCAAGATTCTTCCATTTGTTGGTCGTAGTCTCACTTTTGTATCGTCTTTTCATCATTTTCACTGTTTTTGTTCCGAGAACCTGTAAGCTGCAACTATGTAGCAGATATGGATCAAAGGCACCTGTTTATTTGTAAAATGAATAAGAATGGGGAATATAATAATGCAAAATTATGATATGAACACCTACTGGAAAGTAGCCCCGGGTTCATTCAAAGGGACAAAACCGTGCGGTTTCGGCCAGAGCGGACAATACCATCTGTGTTTGGGGGTGGGTCGTGACATATAGTTTATTTATTATGAGTTGGGGCTGAATACCACCTACCCCATGAGAAGTGTGATGTTATTCGGTATCGAGGTGGGGTTGTAACTAATACGGATGCATACGGGGACCCACCAGAACAATGGGGAATATCGAATTCCATTCCGAAAGAGGGCACGATCTGAACTATAAATGGAATGATACCACTCTTATAACACAGAGGCACTTTTTGGATGAATCGGAACTCCGGAGTTTGAAGAACTCCGTAGTTAAGCGTGCTTGAGCCAGAGAAATTCTGGGATGGGTGACCTACTGGGAAGTAGCGCCGAAATCATTCAAAGGGACAAAACCGTGCGGTTTCGGCCAGAGCGGACAATACCATCTGTGTTTGGGGGTGGGTCGTGACATATGGTTTATTTATTATGAGTTAGGGCTGAATACCACCTACCCCATGAGAAGTGTGATGTTATCCGGTATCTAGGTGGGGATGTAACCGATACGGATGCACACGGGGACCCACCAGAACAATAGGGAGTATCGAATTCCATTCCGAAAGAGGGCACGATCTCAACTATAAATGGAATGATACCACTCTTATAATACAGAGGCGCCTTTTGGATGAATCGGAACTCCGGAGTTTGAAGAACTCCGTAGTTAAGCGTGCTTGAGCCAGAGAAATTCTGGGATGGGTGACCTACTGGGAAGTAGCCCCTCCGGGTTCATTCAAAGGGACAAAACCGTGCGGTTTCGGCCAGAGCGGACAATACCATCTGTGTTTGGGGGTCGGTCGTGACATATGGTTTATTTATTATGTTAACATAAACGGTGGTGCCCTCCCTCTCTTAAATGCGTGACAACACATATGAGAGAGAGGGAGATTGAGTATGTTGTCATATTACATATGACATGGAAAAAGAAAAGGGTGTGAATTCTAAGCAATCTTTTTCTTCTTCTTCCTCCTCTCTAAACTCAAGCTGGGAAGTAGCCCCTCCGGGTTCATTCAAAGGGACAAAACCGTGCGGTTTCGGCCAGAGCGGACAATACCATCTGTGTTTGGGGGTCGGTCGTGACATATGGTTTATTTATTATGTTAACATAAACGGTGGTGCCCTCCCTCTCTTAAATGCGTGACAACACATATGAGAGAGAGGGAGATTGAGTATGTTGTCATATTACATATGACATGGAAAAAGAAAAGGGTGTGAATTCTTTTTTCTAAGCAATCTTTTTCTTCTTCTTCCTCCTCTCTAAACTCAAGCTTTCTCTCTACTCCAATGGCAACTTGAAATTGATTGAGGATGATGAAATTTGATAGAGTGCCCATTATCCACCTTAACTCCATTAGTACATAGCAAGTTCCCTAATGGAGCTTCTCTACTTGAGAATGGAGCTGGAGCTACGAGCACGTTGCTTTCACCGCGGATCATCTACGACGAGGCGGTTTGCTTGGGGATGCTTCCGGGAGCGAGCAAGTCCAGCTAGGGTCTTCCGATGGCGATCAGACATGCTACAAAGGTTGTAGCTCCCCGTACTTGCTCTATTTATATTTCTAGTTTGCTTATTGTTATTGTATTTGATGATCTTGGTATTGGATTGGGGTTATGCTTGATAATATTATTGTTTTCAATTTCCGCCAGGTCCGTTATTGTCACGACCCTAACCTCGGTCCACTTTTATGGTATCATAGCCAAATCAAATACATTGCAATATTTTTGTGGCCAATTTGATTTCCAAAACCTTATTACAAAATGAAAAGTTGCTGTTTTTAAAAAACTGCAAAAACAATGAGCATTTCGTGCTTTAACTCATGCCCCGAGGCTCTCGGTTCGGACTGAGAGCCCCACGAACCTCCCTGCCAAAGCCTACCGGAGTCCCGATGGGCTCGGGGCTGCTTCGCTGAACCAGAGTCAAAATCGGCTATGGTTTAGGCTGATTCCCGAGCCTAAGTTGGCCTCGGGGTGGATTCCGGGTCGCTTTCGGCTCAGTGTTTTTGGAGGTAGGATTCATCGGTGAGTTTTCGGGTCGTTCGCGATTCGTTTTGAGCAAGATATGTGAATGTTTTTGGTGCCGGAATGAAATAGAATTTCAACTTTTTGGAATTTCAATTTTACGAGTCTGTCGGTTTTGGAATTGGTTGGCTATGGCTTTCTTATTGACGCGGTTAAAGTGTTTAACCCGGTTAATGTGATGATACATACTTGTTGATATGTATATGTGAGTCTGAGATTCTATGTTTATGTTTGCATGGTTTGGTTTCGGATTGTCGCAAAGAGTAGCCCCTCATGTGTTTGCGTGTACAAGTTATCGTATTTTATTCATTCTTGTTAAATAGCCAATTTGTATATTCTTTTATTTGCGGCGAGCGACCGACTTGTGGCCGTCATTTCCGTGATGTATTATTTATTTGTCGGGACTCGATTTGGTTGCGATCGATGTTGCCGTTGTAATAATACAGATTTAGGGATACCCCGCGGTGAAGCGCCTGAACGGCCGGGTTCTAGAATGCAGCGGGTAGCCATCTCAAGGCGTTGAGATCGGGCTACCCCATCCTAGAATTGGTGGGTCGTTCGCCGTGCTTGTAGGGGGTTAGGATAGACCCATGGAGGAGTGCTCAAGTCATCGGATTCCAGAAAGTGCTGGGTGGCCCTCTCATGGCGATGATGCTGGGTTGTCTCGTTTCTGGGATTGGCGCATGACTTGCCTCACTCGTAGAGGTCTTGGACTGCTATTGTTCGAGCTATTCTTGCGACCGGGGAATCCCGAGTTCTTTTGTGGCTCAAACGAAATGCGGGATTCCTAGGAAATCCAACCATTCCACTTCTGAGTTGTTTATTACATGCTTGTGATGTGATTGCTTGCTTGTGATGTTGTTTTCCCGCATGCTGTAATGTGATTATTTGCGTGTGATGATAAATTGGTATATGTGATATATGGTATATATAAATAAATGCTATATACGTTTTGCACCCGTGCTAGCCCTGTCCCCCACCCCGCCGTAAGTTAAGTAACCTTACGGTGACGACCTGAGGCCCCGTGGCGAATGCGGATGACATATATGTGCATTCTATTTTCTTTTCATGCTAATCTGTAATTGTATGAAAAGATACTAGGTAATATAAATATTATATAAATGATGAGATTGCGTTAATAAGATTAATGCAAAGTAAAACAAACCTAACACGTTGTAAAAACCAATTTTTTCTTAAAACTTATAGTCGTATTCTTTTACTTTGCACAGAGCTATTCAGTTAGGACTATCCTGCACCTCATTCAATGAGGTAAGATCCCTGATCCCTTCACGGGGAATCCACACTTAAGAAAAAGTCTACGTAACTATAAATTTACAAAACCACTCGGTTCCTACGATGATATCAAGTTCATTATGTTATTAGTTTTCTTCAAACCCAGCCGTGGTCCTATACCATTTCAAGAAGTAGAGTACTTAGTATTCGTGTTGCGTTTATTGGCATCTATCAATGCGTAGTGAACAGTGTTGCATATAGTGCCCTCAAGATAATTATTGTAATTGCAGGCAAGCGATTATGATAATTGAGGGAGGACCTATACAGGTAAAACAATTTTACTCGAAATGATAGTATGCTATCTGGTTTTTCTTTATCATTGATGTGTACATGTTTTACTTGTTATTACGTGTCGCTGATACATAATGATGAAGCCCGTAGGATTCTTGCTTGACTACCAATATTATGATGGCGATCATATACGTGAGAGCTGGGTAGTCCATAAGCATATTCTTAAATGTCCATAGTCGTGGGAGTATCGAGACTGGACATCGATATTCTGGAGTAGACTAGTGCATACGGTTCGAGACATCGACGAGGGGCGGTGGCCAGTCTCACAAGCCATTGGTGTTATGTCACCTAAGATAATATATTGGTGCTCAATGGAGGTGAGTATACTGGATGGACTCGCCGATAACTTCTAGATGGTATTATATCTATCGTCAGATGGAAGTTCTTGAGTGACATTAGTACATGTTAGTCTTTTGACCTGAGATCGTTATTGTCTCGTGTGAGTTCCCACTGTACTTTGATGTTAGTGTTTATGCCCTAGAGGCCATTACTGTATCATACTAGATTGTATATTACTTAATGGAAGCTTAGGATATTCACAGTTGTATTGACAGTCTTGCTAAAAAAGGTAGTATGCTACTTGGTTTGTTTCTACTTTAATATGTGCATATGTTTCTTTTAACATATCGCTATACATATTAGTAGAGCCCTTAGGATCTTTGCTTGATTACCAGCGTTGTGATGGCAGTCATACTAGTGGGGGCTGGGTAGTCTATAAACAACATCCTATACAGGTCCCTGGTCGTAGGATTATCGAGATGGGGCATCGATACTCCGGAGTAGACTGGTGTATACGCTTCTCATCCCAGCTGGGGAGATGGTCTGTCCCACAGCCATCAGTACGTCGTACTGGAGATAGTATGCAGGTGCTCGTTAGGTTACGGGTACACCGGACAAGACTCGCCGGGAACTGCAGGTTGGTACTATATCCATCGTCAGATAGCAGTTCCCAGGTGACATGAGTACAGCTTAGTCCGTCGACTTGACACTGCTACTTCGCCTCGGGTGTGTTCCCACTGTACTTAGATTACTATTCTACCACGGCTCAAAGGAGTCGTGCAAGCAGGTAGTAGTTGGGTGCAGTCCCAAAGCACTTGGAGGTAGTGGCGGTTAGACATGATTCGTCTCTCCCAGTATTGGGGGTTGAAATCGCGCTGTGTATGGAGAGCCATTACGCAAGGTCCCTGGCTAGGGCAAGCGAGATTTACTAATAGGTGCTCCAGTAGTTTCTCAAGGTGTAATGGGCTTCACTCCGATACGACTTATACCGCTATTAGGGGTCTGACGTTTACCGCCCCTAGGCCCGATATGCGATAGTCCTAGACGAACAGACCGGACTGTACGGAGATTGTCACATACAGGCTCAATAGGAGTTCGGATGGGTTTCCTCATCGTCCTTTTTATCGACATCTACCTGGGGACCGTTACGTACAGCTAGTACCGCTTGCGGCCTGTGGTTAAACCCACTGCCAGTGTAGTGTCGAGTCTTTAGAGTCCCACACAGAGAGTTTCCCTGCACCGGGCAAAAGGTGTAGAGGCCGTATGGTTTTACGGCAGGGCCGCGATCACTTACGTACATTTGTGCACGTACTATGATCGGGCAGATAATACTAGCGGGCTTTGGTTTAAACCAGATTCTAGTATTATACAGATGGATTTATTCAGTCAAAAATTATCCGTGTTTTTCGGAAATACGGACGGGAGGGGCAGTCTCGTAATTTCTCGGGAAGCTTCTAGAAGAAGGTGACTCATTTGTGTTTATTTCCTTTTAGAATTTAAACTAAATGAGGTGGAGGATGAGATGTATGTTTACATTAAATGCTTAATGACTCATAAGGTGATTCATCCTTAGAATTAAATGAAGCATGCTAGATATTATCAAGAGAGATTATTATGCTTCATATTATTCTAACATGAGTATTATTCATTTCATTATCACAAAACACTTCTATCTCCTTAAGTTTTTATCTTCTTCCTCAAATCCTAATAGTTCTCATGAGTTGAGAATCCTAGGGTTTAAGTGACTAAGTAATCTATCTAAATACTCTACACCCTATAGGACTTCTAGATTAGCAAACTAGAAACCGTAGTTATCTCAGATTCGAGATAGGAGCTCGGACTATAGACTCTCGGGTGGATCGTCTTTGACTCGAGGAGGCCGTTGAGGTGCCCATATTCCATAGAGCCTACAAGGTGGGGAGGACAGCGATGAAGACCCGAAGGACAAGTAACGTGAGGTATAACTTCGAATCCGAGTAGTTAAACCTCTTGTAGTTTGTTAGTAATGGTTTAGACACGATCCGTGTGCTCAAGTCCGTGTTACGAAGCTTTGATTATTGTTTTTCATATATTCCTCCTCCTCGCGAACACGTGGGGTGCGTGACATGGACTTACAGCGGTATCAGAACCTACTAAACCATAGCTAACAGTTTAAACAACAAGTTAAAACTACGAAACCGAAACGACCCGAAAATATCGATGCCTAGGTTCAAGTTTCTGTCGATTTTAAAAGAGGCACTGAAAATTATTTAAACAAGTACTGAGTGCTATTTGAACAGTAAAAAGAACACTAGAAAAAAACGAGACATTGCCTCGAAAAACGGGCCGGTGACATCACCATTTTTTCTGGCGACCTCGGCCCATACATGGTGGAATTGCTTCGTTTTTGGTGTGTTGCTTTTTGACTTTAATCTAGGGCTTCAGGAGTTGTTGTTTTTGCCAATTTTGATTTTACTGTAAACTCTTTACTGTGGCAAATACTGGGTGTTTCGAAGTCGCAGTTTTATGTTGTTTGTTGTTTCAAGTTGTGTTTGATGTGTTTGTAAACCTCCGCTAATTGCTAGTATGTCGGTTAATTAGGGTTGCACATTTCTGTAATGGATATATTGGTTTGTGTATATGAACTTCATTGGATCGTCGTGGATGAATAGCCGGGGATGTGAGATGAGAGTTTTTATCTTTCATTCGATATAAATTGTAATATGTTGTAATATTCTTTTGCGGAGCACATCCGGGTTGAGGTTGTAGCCACCGTTGTATTATTTCATTTACTGTTTTCTGCTCCTAGGATAGACCCAAGGTAGGGTGCACAAACTACCGGGTACTTTGAAGTGCTTAGTGGCATACTCACGTCGTTGAGGGAGACCGCTTCACTTCGGGTACTTGGCGGGTAGTTTTCCGTACCCGTAGGGGTCTAGGGTGGGGTTTGGCTATTCATCACAATCATGTAAGCCGTCTTTTTGTTGCAGGCTCAAACGAAACGCGGATTCCTAGTATATCCAATATGTTCATCTGTGATCTGGAATGCCTATTATTGCGTCTGACGAATGTACAATATCTATATATGATATCTAGTAGGCGTTGCTTATGTTTTGCATCTGCGCTAGCCCAGCCCCCGCTCTGTCGTTAGTTAAGTAACCTAACGGGTGAATGACGGGACCCAGTGGCGAATGTGGATGGCATAAGCGGACGTTGTATTTTCGTTGTTTTATGCAATGATAGGATAAATGATGGGACACATTATATTAATGCAAAGAAAACAAACCAAAACTGAATCGTTGGAACAAATTTAAAAGAAACCACTCGGTTATTTTAAAAGAGCAGAATTTTTAATTGCGGAGCTTTAACCACTCCTTTTAAAAAGCTATCAGGTTCCTTCGGTTATATCAAGTTCACTACATTCACGGTTTCGTCAAAACCAGTCGTAGCCCTCCGTCATTTCATATGGATGGTCGGTAGTATCCAAGCTATGTTTGCTGGCCTTCGTCAAGGAATAATGTTTGGTAGCTGCTGGGGTATTCACATGTTGCATAGATAGATGCATTGGTTTGGGACAGTCGTATTACTTTGTTGGCCTTCGTCAAGGGTATGTACGGGTGGGTTCAAATTAACAAGGATAATGTGGGGAAGAACTTGACATGTGACTTATGATTTGTTGGCCTTCGCCAAGGTCATAAGAGCTGTAGGGTTGTATAGCACGACAACAAGGTTTAGCAAGGTATCACACATGCCATTTTATAAAAAATTGGGGTGCTATGTAACCCTAACCAAGATCTTAATTAGAGAATTAGGGTAAACTATACAAGTAAACAACTTTACTTCTAAGAGTTAGGGATTACAACCTTTGTAGTCCTTTCCTTCGCTTCATAAGCTCCGTGTTGAGGTTCCTTCGCTGCGATCATCAAGTACCCGGACTCTAGAGAGGATCCATGAAGAGAAAGATGCAAGTTTGCTTCCAATCTTCAACAACTAAGATGATCTACCTTGAAGAAACTCAAACCCAAGCTTTTGCTTCACTAATCAAGTATTAGTAAAGCAAACACCCTAATCTAAGTGGCTAGAATATATGAGGATGATGAAGTAGGAATTTAGCTCTCTTTTGTTTTCAATTTCTCACTCATTATCATCACTTGTCAAAAACCTATTGAAGGTTTTTTTCAAAGAAGAAGGAAGAAGAAGATGAAGCAAAAACTTTTGTAATGAATAATGAATCATTGTTATGGTTAAAATCAACCATGAGTTAAGCATGAAGGCTTAATCCTTGTATAGAATAAACCAGGGTAAAGGGTTTGGGTTGGGTTAAGAAAATATCTACTCAAAAATATCAAGCTAGATGACAAAAAAGCAAAGCTTCATGAAGCTTCATGAAAGCTTCATCCAAGCTTAACCCAAATCCAAACCCTAACCATGTTTAAACTCTACAAAGTATGTTGCATTTGTAACCCTAACATGTTACAATATTATATATCACATATACAATATTTATTGTAACAAAATAAAATAATGCATTTAACATATATCACGTAGGGTTACTAGGCACACTAACAAGGCTCTACAAGGCATCAACCATGCCGGATTAAAATTTTTAGGTGCCGAACAACCCTAAGCAAGATCGTTAACTAGAGATTAGGCGAAAACTATGGCAAGTAAAACACATTTACACTAAAGGAAAGGGACTACAACCTTTGTAGATCCGGTCCTCCACTTCCAAAGCTCCGTGACGACGTCCCTTCGCTGCGATCAACCAACTCCCGGACTCTCGGACGGCTCCATGAGGAAATTGCAACGGGATCGCTTGAAGTCTTCGGTGCCGAAGATGATCTACGTCGAGAGAATACGGACTCAAGCTTTTACCTCACTAACCATAGAATTAGTGAAGCAAACACCCTAAACTAAAGTGCTAGTCTAGTAGAGGATGGTGAGATAGGAAGTGGGTACTCTTTAGATTTTGATTTCTCACTTGGATTCATCACTTGATAATTTTCTAGCAAGCTTTTCTTTTTCTTCATGAAGAAGAAGAAGAAGAAGAAAGAAAAGAAATCAATCCACAAAATAGAAAATCAAGTGATGTTTATCATATTGCAACCATGGGTGAGTTAACACATGTAGAGAATAAACTAGGGTTTAGGTTGATGGTTAGGTTAAGGATAAAACAAAATGGCAAGACTTTTTTCAAAGATGCTAGCATGCTTCATGAAGCTTCTAGCAAAGAAACAAAAAAGCCACCATTTAGTTTTTCCAAAATAAATGAAATACATAAAACCCTAACCATTAACCTAATCAAGGGGTAAGTGATACACACACCCAAGTTTGCATGTATCATCAAATATGATACAAACTTGGGCACAAAAATATATCACATATACAACTTGTGCACATCAAGTGAGAAAATCAATCTAAAGTGAACCAATACTAGTTAATGTAAAGTAATATATCAAATATATATAATTATACATTAAATCATTAAATCAACACTTGATTTAACGATCCGGTCATATCGCATATAACCGACTAATATCCAATGTATCGACTTATCGAAATGTATCGACTTATCGAATCAACCCTTGATTCGATAACTAGGTTATATCGCATACAACCGATCGATACAATCATCGCGAGAATTGAATACGGTATCACATACTCGCATCATTCTCGGTCCCGCACATATCACATATGCGCTCCTATTTCGTTTTGCCTGAGCCAGTACAACCTTTATGTAGGACTTTAAAGACTCGTCAATACGCCGGCAGTAGATGATGATCATATCAAGCACCCACAAGTCGTCAGCGGTACTAGCTGGACGTAACGGCTACCCGGGTATTGAGCAATCAGAAGATCAGCAAGCAAGCCCGCTCCAACTCCTGCAAAAAGCCTGACAGTGACACTACCGTACAGTCCGGTCTCCTCGTCTGATATGTCGCATATCAAGTCTAGGGGTGGTAAACGTCAGACCCCAATAACCGATAAGTCGTGCCGATATGAGGCGTATAACGGGTCGAGAAACTACGGGTAACACTTACCAGTAAATCTCTAAACCAACCCTGGCCAGGGACTTCCCTGTTATGGCCAATCGAGCACAGCGCAACATCAACCCCCAATACCGGGAGAGACGAAACCCCTCCTATCGCTCATAGCCTCCATGTGACTCGGGACTGTACCCAAAAACCACCATTTTGCACGCCCTCTTGGACATGGTAAGGTGGAAATCAAAGCACAGTGGGAATCACACAAGACTCTATGACGATCTCGGGTCTACAGACTAACCTGTACCAGTGTCACCAGAGAACTGCCATCTGACGTAAGGTATAATACCATCTGGGAGTTCTCGGCGAGTCCTTCCAGTATACCCAGTCTCCACTGAGCACCCGTATATCATCTCTGATGTCAAACACCAATGGATATGAGATCATCCATCGCCCATCTGTATGGGTCGAGAAGGCATACGCTAGTTTACTCTGGTATATCGATGCCCTGTCTCAATACACCCACGACTAGGGACCTTGAAGGATGTACTTATGGACTACCTTGTCCCCACTAGTATGATCCGCATCATAGTTCAGGTAGTCAAGTACACATCCTAAGGGTTTTACCAACATGTGACAGAGAGACAATCAGTATACACGTTAAGGTAAAGGGTAACCAGATAGCATACTATCATGTCGAGCAAGAAAGTCTTCCCTATATATGTCCAAGTATCCACTACAATATACAACACATGTATAGTAATGGCCTCTAGGGCATACATATAACTAACATATCACATATATATCAATGTATTATCCAAGTGAGAAAAAGAATCTTTAAATGAGCTTATATTAGTTAATGCAATATAATATATCAAATATATAATTATACATCAAATTATCGAATCAACACTTGATCCGATAATCCGGCTATTTCACAAATAACCGACTAATATAATCTGTATGAATCAACACTTGATCTGATGACCCGGCTATATCACATATACCCGGCCGATATCACATATCGCGAGAATCTAATACGGTACCGCATACACGTATTATTTTCGGTCCCGCACATATCACATATGTGCTCCTACTCCGTTTTTCCTGAGCCAGGAAACCTCTGTGTAGGACACTAAAGAATCATCAATACGCCAGCAGTATGTGATGATCATATCAAACACCCACAAGCTGCAAGCAGTCAGCTAAACGTAACAGCTATCCAGGTATTGAGCGATCAGAAGATCAACAAGCAAGCCTGTACATTCTCCTGCGAATCCAATCAGTAACACTCCCGTACAGTCCGGTCTCTTCGTCTGATATGTCGCATATCCAGTCTAGGGGTGGTAAACGTCAGACCCCAGTAACCGATAAGTCGTGTCGATATGAGATCTATAACAGTTCGAGAAACTACTGATAACACTTACTAGTAAATCTCAGCAACCCTGGCCAGGGATTTCCAGTTATAGCCAATCGAACACAGCGCAACATCAACTCCCTATACCGGGAGAGACGAAACCCCTCCTATCGTTCATTGCCTCTATGTGATTCGGGACTGTACCCAAAAGCCGCCGTTTTGCATGCCCTCTTGGACGTGGTAAGGTGGAAATCAAGGCACAGTGGGAATCACACAAGACTCTATGACGATCTCGGGTCTACAGACTAACCTGTACCAGTGTCGCCAGAGAACTGCCATCTGACGTGAGGTATAAAATCATCTAGGAGTTCTTGGCGAGTCCGTCCAGTGTACCCAGTCTCCACTGAGCACCCGTATACCTTCTCTGATTTCAAACACCAATGGATATGGGATCATCCATCGCCCATCATATGGGTCAAGAAGCGCATACGCTAGTCTACTCTGGAGTATCGATGCCCTGTCTCGGTACTCCCATGACTAGGAACATTTGTAGGATGTACTTAACGACTACTCTGTCCCCCACTAGTATGATCTACATCATAATCCTGGTAGTCAAGTACTCATCCCAAGGGCTTTATCAACATGTACTTTTAGAGACAATCAGTGTACATGTTAAGATAAAGAGCAACCGGATAGCATACTATCATGTCGAGCAAGAAAGTCCTCCCTATATATGTCGAAGCATCCACTATAATATACATCGTATGTACAGTAATGGCCTCTAGGGCATACATATCACTAACAAGAGCATGGGGCAAAAATCCACATCGGGAGTTTCTAAAGAAACTGAAACTTGCTAGTGTTGCATATCATTTGGAGTTTGATATTGTTGGTAGGATTTCTTCAGCATTATCACATGATGATATCTAGATCCCGATCCTACTGTGAGTATATGCTACTCATCAGGAGATTCGTCACTTAACGATCAATGCTATAAACCAATTAGGTGTTTAGAACGGTGTCAGTGGGGCTATGCCTCCAGGGAAAAGAGATTATTTAATTAAGGAACTTCGCGAAAGCGTCGTAAAACCTCCCTCGAAGTACCGACACTAGCCTGGCTGAACGGTTAAGCAAGTATTGTACGGTTAGATCAGTCCTGACTAATTCTTCTTTTATGGTTTAAGGAAGGATTCGAGAAACAGTGGGAGCCATCCTGTTTAGATAAACTAAAAACCAATCTAAACTTGCAAGAGCATCATACTAAAGTGTTTTCTTCTCTCTCTCAACTGCAGCGACCCTGTGACCATGACCAGGTTACATCTAGATAACAAGTTGACTGAATCTGATTTTTATGACTGGCAAAGGTCTGTCCAGATGTCCATTGCCTATGACAAGCTAGACCACCCTATTACTACTCAAGTCCCCGCCGTCCCAGGTCCAGTTTTTACCGTCGTGGATATGGATATCCATCAGACAAGGGAAAATGATAGTGCGAATGACAAGTGCCTCGTGTTGGCTTCAGTTGATGATGTATACCAGAAGCAGCACGAGAAGATGGACTTAGTTTCCATCTTCCTCCATAACAAAAATTTATATGGAGAGCAATCTTGTATCGCAAGATATGAGGCCTCGAACGAATTGCTTCAAGCGAGGTTGGCTGTCGAGTCATCTGTAGGGGACGACGTCCTTACGATGACTAGCTATATTGATAAGCTCACGGACCTGGAGACCACGTTGGGAAACAGGTCATATGCTGACTTATTTCCACAGTCCCTACCCTCTACTTACACCCTGAAAGAAACCAGGGAGACACCCGCTCTGCTTAATGGAGGACCTTCTTTTTCTGCATCCAGGGCGAAAGCAAAGAGTGAAAAGAAGAAAACTTCCATAAAGCCGATATACAGTGTCAGTGAAGTAGAAGGAAAGGGAAGAGCAAAAGTTTCGGGGCTTGTGTAAGTCCATGCTACCTCTCCCGGTACTTACGGGCTTGCGGAATTTGATAAAAAATGATTTTCTAGAGGTGGTAACATGGACTCAAAACGGATCTTTGTTAAACTATCTACCTAACAACCTAACTAGGAGTTGTTAACTACTCGGTTAGGGGGTTATACCTTTCTTTTCTTGAACTCCTTTGTCTTCAAGCCTCGATGGTGTACGGATCGGCTTCACCCCGTCGTCTCCTTGCGCCGAAGATCGATCCACCCGAAAGCTTCTACCTTTGGCTTCTTCTTCGAACTTTGAAGAAACTAGTTCACTCGGTTTGCTAAACCTTGTGAACTAGAGTGAGTAGAGGAGAGTGTGTTGGGATTTTTCTCTATGGTTCTTGGTTCTCAACACATGAGACAAGTGAACCATAGACTAAAGAGAGGGAGAGCAAGAGGAAGAGAATGAGAGCTCAAGACAAGAGAGAGAATGAAAATGATAGAATGAGAAAGACTTTTCTCTCTTGGCTCTCATAATCCAAAGCCATCATAATAAATCATAGCAATCAAGTATTATGTGATGGTTTAAGCTACAATAGCCATATCATTTCATGCACTCATTTTTCATAAGAGAACAAGCAAGTAAAACGTCTTTGCCATGAAATGATAGCCATTGTCATCATGATGGTCAACTAGTCCAACCTAGTCAACCGGTCAACAAAGTCAACAAGTCAACAAAGTCAACCCCTCAACAACCATGTCACCATAATACTTAATTAATATTATTGTTAATCATATATCATATTCTCATTAGGGTTTAGCAAGAAGTCAATGGTCAACAGTAAACAGTCAACAACCCTAATGAGAATCCTCTGCCTCTGTCTCTCCGTCAACTGTGCATACACACCCGCATCCGCGTTCCGAGGAACACGAATACATACGAGATAAAATCAATCCCAAAACGTACACTAGGATCTGGCTTAAACCAAAGCCCGCTAGTGTTAACTGTCCGGACACTAAACGTGCACAAGTGCACGGATGTGACCGAACCCTGTCGCAAAACCATGCGACCTGTCGCAAAACCATGCGACCTCTACTCTTTTGCCTAAAGGCGAATAGCTTTCTGTGTGGGACTCTAAAGACTCGACACTACGCTGGCAGTGGGTTTAACCACAGACCGCAAGCGGCACTAGCTGTGCGTAACGGTCCCCAGGTAGATGCCGACAAGAAGACTGACGAGGTGAAACCCATCTGAACTCCTACTGAGCCTGAATGTGACAGTCTCCGTACAGTATGGTCTGTTCGTCTGATACATCGCATGGCGGGCCTAGGGGGGCGGTAAACGTCAGTCCCCTAATAGCGGTACAAGTCGTGTCGGAGTGAAGCCCAAAACACCCTGAGATAACACTGGAAGCCTACCAGTATATCTCGCTTGCCCTGGCCAGGGACTACTCGTGTAATGGCTCTCCTAGACACAGCACGATATCAACCCTCAATACCGGGAGAGACGAATCCTGTCTAACCGTCACTGCCTCCAAGTGCTTCGGGACTGCACCCAACTACTACCTGTTTGCACGACTCGTTTGAGCCGTGGTAGGGTAGTAATCAAAGTACAGTGGGAACACACTCGAGGCGAAGTGACAGTGTCAAGTCAGCGGACTAAGCTGTACTCATGTCACCTGGGAACTGATAACTGACGATAGGTATAATACCAACCGGTCAGTTCCCGACGAGTCCTGTCCAGTGTACTCGTAACCCAACGAGCACCCGCATACTATCTCAAGTACGACGTACTGACGGCTGTGGGACAGACCGTCTCCCACACTGGGATGAGAAGCGCATACGCTAGTCTACTCCGGAGTATCGATGCCCTATCATAAGGATGTGCTTATAGATTACCCAGCCCCCACTAGTGTGACTGCCATCACAACGCTGGTAATCAAGCAAAGATCCTAAGGGCTCCATTAATGTGTATAGGTGATATACTAAAATAAACAGATGTACACATTGAAGTAGAAACAAACCAAGTAGCGTACTATTATTTTGAGCAAGATTGTATATACAAGGTGAATATCCCAAGCTTCCATTAAGTAATATAGAAACTAGTATGATACAGTAATGGCCTCTAGGGCATATACACTAACAACTTGGTGTAGGGAAGGAGGGATGTTCCTATTGTTATGGGAAGGGGCATTGGCAGAAAGATTGCAGGGCTTTGGAAGCCAGTAGCCAGGATTCGAAGCATGTTGTGGTTTCGGCCTCGGATGTATTTGTAATTGAGAACCGTTTGTCAATTAACTTTACTTCCTGGGTACTAGATACCGGACCAGGATCTCATATCTGTAATTCGTTACATGCTTTGAGAAACCGTAGAGTTATCAGGGTAGGTGATATGTCTCTCAGAGTTGCGAACGGAATGAGCATGGACGCTGAATCCGTGGGGGAATATCGCCTAGGACTGACAAGTGGGCATATATTGATTCTACGTAACTGTTTGTATGTACCTAGTTTGACTTGTAATATCATATCAGTATCATCATTTTCTATAGAGGGATATGATTTTACATTCGTAAGCGATGTAGTAAACATCCACCTAAATCAAGTTCTGATTGGGTCCGGTACATTAGATAACGGTATATACGTATTAAATCAAGCTCAGGTTTTCAATGTCCAGAACACACTTAAAAGAAAGTCTCCAGAAATAAATCAAGCTTTCTTATGGCATTGTAGACCAGGTCACATCAATGAAACACAGTTGACTAAGTTACATAGAGAAGGATATTTGAATCCGTTCGAATATCAATCTTATGCTATTTGTGAATCTTGTCTCATGGGAAAGATGACAAAGACTCCGTTTACTGGACATGGAGTAAGAGCGAGCGAGCTCTTGGGACTCGTACACAGCGACGTGTGCGGTCCAATATCTACACATGCAAGAGGTGGTTATTCCTACTTCATTACTTTTAAGGATGATTTCTCTAGGTATGTACATATCTTCTTGATGAAGCATAAATCCGAGGCCTTTGAGAAATTCCGGGAATACAAGAATGAAGTGGAAAACCAAACAGGCAAAAGTATCAAGACACTGAGATCTGATCGAGGTGGTGAATACTTAAGTGCCGAGTTCCTGGGATACTCAAAAGAGAATGGAATTCTCTCTCAACTTACTCCTCCATACACACCATAACACAATGGTGTATCGGAAAGGAGGAATCGAACCCTATTGGATATGGTTCGTTCCATGATGAGTAAGGCTGAGTTACCGCGATCTTTCTGGGGTTATGCACTAGAATCAACTGCATATCTTTTGAACCAGGTTCCAACCAAGACTGTGCCTACCACACCATATCAGATGTGGAGTGGGAAGAAACCTTGTCTTAAACATTTAGGACATGGGGATGTCCATCTTTTGTTAAAAAGTAGCATACAGACAAGCTCGAGGCACGCTCAGTACAGTGTAAGTTTGTGGGATATCCAAAGAACTCCAAGGGGTATTATTTCTATTACGCAGAGGAACAAAAGGTTTTTGTTTCTCATCATGCCCACTTCTTGGAAGCTGAATTTTTAGAAAATCAGAAGAGTGGGAGCGCAATAGAACTGGAAGAAATTCCAGAACCACAAGCTGTTACAGAAAGTATGGTAGAACTAGAAGTTATAGAAGAAAGGGACATCCCAGCGCCTATCCGCAGAACTAGTAGGCAGTCTCATCCGCCCGAGAGATACTAAGGTTTTCTCATAGACGGGGATCGAGAGGATTGCATCATTGACAATGATGACCCTACTAGCTTCCAGCAAGCCATTCAGAGCGGCAACTCAGTAAAATGGCTGGATGCAATACGGACCGAAATGGAGTCCATGTACACTAACAAAGTATGGACTTTAGACATTGCTCCAGATGGGGTAAAACCCGTAGGATGCAAATGGATCTTCAGAAAGAAGATTGGTGTAGATGGACATGTTGAAACCTATAAGGCTAGACTTGTTGCAAAGGGTTTTCGTCAAAGACCTGGTTTGGACTATGACGAAACCTTTTCTCCAGTGGCTATGCTCAAATCCATTCGGGTCCTTCTTGCCATTGCTGCCTTCCACGATTATGAGATCTGCCAGACCAGTTGTAGCATACGCATTGAGCGTTGTAAGCCGGTATCAGGCAAATCCAGGGGAGAAGCACTGGATAGCAGTAAAGAACATTCTCAAGTACCTGAGGAGGACTAAGGAGATGTTCTTGGTGTATGGCGGAAAGGACCTCCAGATTGAGGCCTTTGCCGACTCTAGCTTCCAGAGTGACAAGGATGACTCCAAGTCCATGTCGTGTTATGTCTTTACCCTCAATGGAGGGGCGGTCAGTTGGAAGAGTTCCAAGCAGGAAAACATTGCTGACTCGACGATGGAAGCGGAGTACATAGCTGCTTGCGATGCCGCAAAAGACGCTGTCTGGATGAAGAAGTTCCTCACAGAACTTCAGGTGGTTCCTACCAGTGTTGATCTAATACCTCTGTATTGCGACAACAACGACGCTATAGCTTTAGCGAAGGAACCTAGGTCCCATCAGAAGTCCAGACACATCTTAAGGCGGTATCACCTGATCAGGGAGATCGTAGATCGCCTGGAGATCGAGGTGAAGAGAGTAGATACGGAGAATAACACTTCTGATCCATTCACAAAGGCTATTCCTCAGACGTAGTTCGAGAGGCTATTCGAGATGATAGGTCTGCGATATGCCAGTACATGGCCTTAGTGCAAGTGGGAGATTGTTAGTGTTTATGCCCTAGAGGCCATTACTGTATTATACTAGATTGTATATTATTTAATGGAAGCTTGGGATATTCACAGTTGTATTGACAGTCTTTTTAAAAATGGTAGTATGCTACTTGGTTTGTTTCTATTTTAATATGTGCATATGTTTATTTTAACATATCGCTTATACATATTAGTAGAGCCCTTAGCATCTTTGCTTTATTACCAGCATTGTGATGGCAGTCACACTAGTGGGGGCTGGGTAGTCTATAAGCAA
Source organism: Agapanthus africanus (assembly GCA_030015575.1). Classification (NCBI taxonomy): domain Eukaryota; kingdom Viridiplantae; phylum Streptophyta; class Magnoliopsida; order Asparagales; family Amaryllidaceae; genus Agapanthus; species Agapanthus africanus. Next base: position 147,229,108 of record JASDDO010000001.1, read on the forward strand.
CATCCTATACAGGTCCCTGGTCGTAAGATTATCGAGATAGGGTATCGATACTCTGGAGTAGACTGGTGTATACGCTTCTCATCCCAGCTGGGGAGATGGTCTGTCCCACAGCCATCAGTATGTCATACTAGAGATAGTATGCAGGTGCTCGTTAGGTTACGGGTACACCGGATAGGACTCGCCGGGAACCGCAGGTTGGTACTATACCCATCGTCAGATAGTAGTTCCCAGGTGACATGAGTACATCTTAGTCCATCGACTTGACACTGCTACTTCGCCTCGGGTGTGTTCCCACTGTACTTAGATTACTACCCTACCACGGCTCAAAGGAGTCATGCAACCAGGTAGTAGTTGAGTGCAGTCCCGAAGCACTTGGAGGCAGTGGCGGTTAGACAGGATTCGTCTCTCCCGGTATTGGGGGTTGATATCGCGCTGTGTATGGAGAGCCATTACGCAAGGTCCCTGGCCAAGGCAAGAGAGATTTACTACTAGGTGCTCCAGTAGTTTCTCAAGGTGTAATGGGCTTCACTCCGATACGACTTATACCGCTATTAGGGGTCTGACGTTTACCGCCCCCTAGGCCCGATATGCGATAGTCCTAGACGAACATACTGGACTGTACGGAGATTGTCACATAAAGGCTCAGTAGGAGTTCGGATGGGTTTCCTCATCGTCCTTCTTATCGACATCTACCTTGGGACCGTTACGTACAGCTAGTACTGCTTGCGGCCTGTGGTTAAACCCACTGCCAGCGTAGTGTCGAGTCTTTAGAGTCCCACACAGAGAGTTTCCCTGCACCGGGCAAAAGGTGTAGATGCCGTATGGTTTTACGGTAGGGCCGCGATCACTTACGTACATTTGTGCACGTACTATGTGTTAGTTATATGTATGCCCTAGAGGCCATTACTATACATAGGATGTATATTGTAGTGGATGCTTGGACATATATAAGGAGGACTTTCTTGCTCGACATGATAGTATGCTATCTGGTTGCTCTTTACCTTAACGTGTACACTGATTGTCCCTCTGTTACATGTTGGTAAAGCCCTTAGGATGTGTACTTGACTACCTGGACTATGATGCGGATCATACTAGTGGGGACATGGTAGTCCATAAGTACATCCTTCAAGGTCCCTAGTCGTGGGTGTATCGAGACAGGGCATCGATATACCAGAGTAGACTAGCGTATACCTTCTCGACCCATACAGATGGGCGATGGATGATCCCCTATCCATTGGTGTTTGACATCAGAGATGATATACGGGTGCTCAGTGGAGACTGGGTACACTGGACGGACTCGCCGAGAACTCCCAGATGGTATTATACCTTACGTCAGATGGCAGTTCTCTGGTGACACTGGTACAGAGTAGTCTGTTGACCCGAGATCGTCATAGAGTCTTGTGTGGTTCCCACTGTGCTTTGATTTCCACCTTACCACATCCAAGAGGGCGTGCAAAACGGTGGTTTTTGGGTACAGTCCCGAATCACATGGAGGCAATGAGCGATAGGAGGGGATTCGTCTCTCCCGGTATAGGGAGTTGATGTTGCGCTGTGTTCGATTGGCTATAACTGGAAATCCCTGGCCAGGGTTGCTGAGATTTACTGGTAAGTGTTACCTGTAGTTTCTCGAACTGTTATAGGCCTCATATCGACACGACTTATCGAGCTATTGGGGTCTGACGTTTACCACCCCTAGGCAAGATATGCGACATATCAGACGATCAGACCGGACTGTACGGTAGTGTTACTGGTTGGATTCACTGGAGTGTGAGCGGGCTTGCCCGTCGATCTTCTGATCGCTCAATACCCGGGTGGCCGTTACGTTTAGCAGACCGCTTGCGGCTTGTGGGTGTTTGATATGATCATCATCTGCTGCCGGCGTATTGACGAGTCTTTAGAGTCCTACACAGAGGTTTCCTGGCTCAAGCGAAACGAAATAGGAGCGCATATGAGATATGTGCAGGACCGAGAATAATGCGTGTATGTGATACCGTATTCCATTCTCGCGATGAATGTATCGAATGGTTGTATGCGATATAACCTAGTTATCGAATCAAGGATTGATTCGGTAAGCCGATACATAGGATACTAGTCGGTTATATGCGATATGACCGGGTCGTTAAATCAAGTGTTGATTTAATGATTTAATGTATAATTATATATTTGATATATTACTTTGCATTAACTAGTATTGGTTCATTTTAAAGGGATTTTCTCACTTGAAGTGCACAATGTATATGTGATATACTTTTGTACACAAGTTTGTGTCATGTTTGATGATACAAGCTAACTTGAGTTAGTGTAAAGTTTAAACCATGGTTGTGTAATGGTTAGGGTTTTCTTTTTCTTTATCATTTATTTATTTTGTTTATTTATTTTGCAAAATAAATGAATGGTGGCTTTCTTTGGATGCTAGTTGAAGCTTCATGAAGCTTTGACTAAGTGACCATATTTGTCTCATGCTTAACCCTAACCATTCCACTAAACCCTAGTTCATTCTCTACACTTGACCATGGTTGGATTATGATAAGTATTCATTTATTTTCTATTTTGAAAACAACTTATCATAACATATTCATCTTCTTCTTCTTCTTCTTCACAAGAAGAAGCTTGCCTCCATCAATGGCAACTTGAGAAAATGAGTGAGAAATCCAATTCTAAAGTGAACCCACTTCCTATTTCTTCATCCTCTACCTCTTGCCAAGTAGTATAGGGTGTTTCCTTCACAAGTTTTCTTGACTTGGTGAAGTTGGAGCTTGATCTAGTGATGCCTCGACGTAGATCATCTTCGGCACGAAGCCGACGACCTTGCCCGCCCATTTCTCCGATGAAGCCGACGCTAGAGTCCGGGATTGCATTTGGACTGCGAGGGGACTTCATCACGGAGCTATGGAGGTGGAGAACCGGATCTACAAAGGTTGTATTTCCGTTCTCTTAGTAAAGTAGTTTACTAGTTCTATGTTTCGCCTAGACATCTAGTTAACGATCCGTAGTCTAGGGTTTCTCGGCACCCCTAAAATTTGAAATTGGCATGGTTGATGCCTTGTGAGACCTCATTAGCGTGCCTAGGAACCCTACACTATGATCGGGCAGTTAATACTAGCGGGCTTTGGTTTAAGCCAGATTCTAGTATTATACAGATGGATTTATTCAGTAAAAAATTATCCGTGTTTTTCGGAAATACGGACGGGAGGGGCAGTCTTGTAATTTCTCGGGAAGCTTCTAGAAGAAGGTGACTCATTTGTGTTTATTTCCTTTTAGAATTTAAATTAAATGAGGTGGAGGATGAGGTGTATGTTTACAATAAATGTTTAATGACTCATGAGGTGATTCACCCTTAGAATTAAATGAAGCATGCTAGATATTATCTTGATATTATCAAGAGAGATATTATTATACTTCATATTATTCTAGCATGAGTATTATTCATTTCATCATCACAAAACACTTCTCTCTTCTCAAGTTTTCATCTTCTTCCTCAAACCCTAATAGCTCTCATGAGTTGAGAATCCTAGGGTTTAAGTGACTAAGTAATCCATCTAAATACTCTATACCCTCTAGGATTTCTAGATTAGAAAACTAAAAGCCGTAGTTATCTCAGATTCGAAATAGGAGCTCGGACTATAGACTCTCGGGTGGATCTTCTTTGACTCGAGGAGGCCGTTGAGGTGCCCATGTTCTATAGAGCCTACGAGGTGTGGAGGACAGCGATGAAGACCCGAAGGACAAGTAACATGAGGTATAACTTCGAATCCGAGTAGTTAAATCTCTAGTAGTTTGTTAGTAATGGTTTAGACACGATCCGTGTGCTCAAGTCCGTGTTACGAAGCTTTAATTATTGTTTTTTATATATTCCGCCTCCCTGCGAATACGTGGGGTGCGTGACATGGACTTACATTTGATTACTACTATACCACGGCTCAAAGGAGTCGTGCAAACAGGTTTTAATTGGGTACAGTCCCGAGCCACATGGAGGCTGTAAGCGATTTTCGAGGATTCGTCTATCCTAGTATTAAGAGTTGATGTCGCGCTGTATTCGGTTAGCTATCACCTTAAATCCGTGGCTACTGTAGATGAGATTTACTGATATGAGTTTAGTAGTTTCTCGGTTGGTGATGATCTTGACTCTGACACGACTTATCGGGTTATTAGGGGCCTGGCATTTCCATCCCCTAGACCCGGTATGTGATATTCTCAGACGAAGAGACCAGACTGTACGGAGATTGTCACATTCAGGCTCAGTAGGGTACAGACGGACTTGATTGCCGACCTCTCTTTCGACAGATACCTGCGTTGCCGTTACGTACAGCTAGTGCCGCTGAAATGCTTGTGGTTTTTGGATTTATCCAGTAAATCACTGCCAGTGTATTGTCGAGTCTTTCGAGTCCCACATAGAGGGTTTTCCCGGTTCAGGTGATATGATGTAAATGACGTATGTTGGTGCACATAAGGTGTCCGATTAAATACGTATACATGCTACACGGATTTTAATCGGACGGTTGATAATACTAGTGGTTTAGGATTAAGCCGGATTATTAAATCAGGTTTTGATTTAATAATTTATATATATATATTTTTAATAAGTATATTCTAGTATTATTGTTCACTATTCATTTTCTGTCTCTTGGCTATTTGTATTTTTTGTATGAATGCGTATATGTATTTCGATACGTATACCGGCTTGTATTCCGTATTTATATGGAATTTGTTATAGAAGATGGACACTTTATTTCTTGATTTTTCTTTTATAGAAAATAAAAATTGAGGTAGAGGATGAGGTGTTTTGTAGTATGGTAGAGAAGTATGGGTTGGTTATTATATAGTATTTTCATTTGTGAATACTATTCTTGGATGGTTGCTAAAAGACTTAGCCATTCCTTTTTGCTACCATTGCAACTTGCTCTTGAAAAACACTTGGTTTTTTCCATGGTTAAGTTTATTCACCTCCTCTTCCTTCTTCACATGCTCTCTTGAGCACTAGAATAGAGAGAAAAAAGATAGTGAAATATTCTTACATCCCCACTCTCCATTCGTAGCGAGCTTTGAGCGTTGGTTACTTCACTTGGTGAAGCCGGAGCTTGAATCGGTTTTCTCGGGTGGATCATCTTTGGAAAGGACGGTTGCCACTCAAGCTCGATCCAGACGGCATACACGGAGATTGGAGGGGCTTTCCACGATTGGGTGGACACGCGTCGAAGATAGTATTTCTAACCATTAGTTGCTAGTTGCTAGTTTCAGTGTATGATTTGATTCCTTGGGAATATGTGTTTTTGCTTCCGCCTTGGCCGTGGCTTCCGCGGCGCGAGCACAACACACTTACATTGGTATCAGATCCAACCATACACTAAAACTTGCTTGCATGACCGAAGAATTCGTCGCAAACTCCATTTTTCTAAACTGTTTTTTCTGGACAGCCAAAACCAGCAACTAAACTCATGTTTTCATGTGTTTATTTGATCCCCGGAGTTCTCGTTTTGGAATGGGGGCTCCGAAGGGGTTCGATGGTGATCCGGGGAGTCTCAGGGATCCGTTTTTTCAAAGTTACATCATGTTTTGTCGCTGTTTTTTGGAGGTAAAAACCGTTTTTGTTTTGCTGTCTACAACTGCGCTTATTGCAACTAAACTTGTGTTTTCGTGTGTGTACTGGATGCCCGGAGCTCTCGTTTTGGAATGGGGACTCCGTAGGGTATTGAGGGTGACCCGTGGGATCTTGGGAATACATTCGTTTCAAAAATATATCAAGTTTTGGGGCAATTTTTGCATGTTTAATTCTGCCGAATAGTGTGCACTTGATATTCGGTGTAGGAAAATTTTAAGTGTTTGCTTTGTGTGTTGAATTCTATGTTCATGGTTTTCGTATTTGTGTATATGTGTTGTTGAATGTCGTTTAATTGCTATATGCTCAATTAGACGGGATTGCACTCTTGTTTCAGTTGCTTGTTTATGCGGTGATATATATCTAGTTTTATGTTTTAGTCGGATTGTCGTGTCAGATAGCCCCTCGTGTGTTGCTTGTACAATTTTGATTTACTTTGTTGTATTCATTTGTTCGGTACGAGCTTCAACATGTGGCCGCCGTTTCTGTATTATGTATATTCTTTTATTAGGGCTCGACTAGGATGCGGTCGATCTCACCATTGTATATATTTCATTTCTAAACTAGGATTAACCCAGGAGATGTGCTCGAGTAGCTGGGTTCTAGAGTGCAGCAGGTGGCCATCTCATGGAGTTGAGACTGGGCCACCTCACTCTAGAATTGGCGGGTTGCTCACCGCACTTGTAGGGGTTATAGGATTCGACCCACGAAGGGGTGCACAAGTTACCAGATTCTAGAAAGCGGCAGGTGATTGACTCATTTCATTGAGGGCGTGTTACCTAGTTTCTAGAATTGGCAGGTGGCTTGCCGCACTCATAGGGGTCTAGGATCGACTATGTATGGGCTATCCCCTCGACCGGGGAACGTCGCGTTTCATTTACGGCTCGGATGATTCGTGGGGCTCCAAGGTTATCCGCTATTCCATATTGTTGTTCGCATGCTTGTGATGATTCTGATCTGCTGTGATGACCATTATCTGCCTGCGATGTTGATATATATATTATATTATATATTAGTAGATGCTTCTATATGTTTTGCATCCTCGCTAGCCCTGTCCCCGCCCTGCCGTAAGTTAAGTAATCTTACGGTGAAGACCCGGGACCCCGTGGCGAATGTGGATGGCATATAAAAGCATACTATTTTGGTTGTTTCTGCTGTGGCTTAGAAACTAACTTTGATGGGACTGCATTATATCTTTAATGCAAGGAAAACAAACCTATTTGATATTGTTAGAACCAATTTTTAAAACTGTAGGGTTACTAGGCACACCAACAAGGTTCTACAAGGTATCAACCATGCCAAAATCAAATTTTTATGTGCCGAATAACCCTAACCAAGATCGTATACTGGAGATTAGGTGAAACTAAATAGCAAGCAAACCACTTTACTTCTAAGAGTTAGGGATTACAACCTTTGTAGATCCGGTCCTTCACTTCTAAAGCTCCGTGTAGACATCCCTTCGCTGCGATCATCGAGACCCCGGACTCTTATGACGGTTTCCTCGGAGAAATGAACGGGCTAGCTCGTTGACTTCGAGGCCGAAGATGATCTACGTCGAGGAGATTCAAACTCAAGCTCCATCTTCACTAGGTCATGAACTTTATGAAGAGAACACCCTAAACTAAATGGCAAGTAGTAGAGGATGATGAAATAGGAAGTGGGTTCACTTTGGATTTGGATTTCTCACTCTATTTCTTCACTTGAAAATTTCTAGCAAGGTTTTTCTTCTTCTTGAAGAAGAAGAAGATGAAAGAATATGAATAATGAATTATCTAAAAAGAATAATCAAGTGAAGTCTATCATAATGCAACCATGGGTGAATGAACCTTTGTAGAGACTAAACTATAGTTTAAGTTAATGGTTTGGTTAATAAAAATCTTATGCAAAACAAAATGAGTGGACTTTGTCAAAGATACTTAAAAGCTTCATGAAGCTTCAATCCAAGACAAAGAAAGCCACCATTTTGTTTTACCAAAATAAATAAAAACCTAAACCATTATCTTAAATATGGTGTAAGTCATACACACACCCAAGTTTGCATGTATCATCAATCATGATACAAACTAGTGCACAAACATATATCACATATACAACTTGTGTACATCAAGTGAGAAAATCAATCTTAAGTGGACCAATACTAGTTAATGTAAAGTAATACATCAAATATATAATTATAAATTAAATCATTAAATCAACACTTGATTTAATGATCCGGTCATATTAAATATAACCGACTAATATCTAGTGTATCAATATATCGAATCAACACTTGATTCGGTAACCCGGCTATATTTCATATAACCGACCGATGATACAAATCACGAGAATAGAATACAGTATCACATACTGGTATTATTCTCGGTCCCGTACATATCTCATATGCGCTCCTATTTCGTTTCGCTTGAGCCAGGAAACCTCTGTGTAGGACTCTAAAGACTCGTCAATACGCCGACAGTAGGTGGTGATCATATCAATCACCCACAAGCTGCAAGTGGTCTGCTAAACGTAACGGCCACCCGGGTATTGAGCGATCAGAAGATCAACGAGCAAGCCTGCTTACACTCCTGCGAATCCAATTAGTAACACTTACCGCACAGTCCAGTCCGTTCGTCTGATATGTCGCATATCTCGCCTAGGGGTGGTAAACGTCAGGCCCAGTAGCTTGATAAGTCATGCCGATGTAAGGTCTATAACAAGTATGAAACTACTGATAACACTTACCAGTAAATCACTGCAACCCTGGCCACGTATTTTCAGTTATGGCCAGTCGAGCATATCGCAACATCAACCCCCAATACCGGGAGAGACGAATCCCCTCCTATCGCTCATTGCCTCCATGTGAATCGGGACTGTACCCAAAAACCACCTGTTTGCACGACTCAACAGAGCCGTAGTAGGGTGGAAATCAAAGCACAGTGGGAGACACACAAGACTCTATGACGATCTCGGGTCAACAGACTAAGCTGTACCAGTGTCACCAGAGAACTGCCATCTGACGTAAGGTATAATACCATCTGGGAGTTCTCGGCGAGTCCGTTCAGTGTACCCAGTCTCCACTGAGCACCCGCATACCATTTCTGATGTCAAACACCAATGGATATGGGATCATCCATCGCCCATCACATGGGTCGAGAAGATATACGCTAGTCTACTCTGGAATATCGATGCCCCGTCTCGATATTCCCACGACTAGGAACATTGAAGGATGTACTCATGGACTACCTAGGCCCCACTAGTATGATCTACATCATAGTCCTGCAAGTCGAGTACACATCCTAAGGGGTTTATCAACATTTAACAGAGAGACAGTAAGTATACATGTTAAGATAAAGAGCAACCAGATAGCGTACTATCATGTCGAGCAAGAAAGTCCTACCTATATATGTCCCAGCATCCACTACAATATACATCTCATGTACAGTAATGGCCTCTAGGGCATACATATAACTAACAAAAACTACTCGGTTTTCTTCAAAACAACTGTCGTATTCTTTTGCTTTGTATAGAGGTATTCCGTTAGGAATATCCTACACCTCATTCTATGAGGAAAGAGCCTTGATCCCTTCACGGGGAGTTCGCTCTTAAGAAAAAGTTTATGTTACTAGTTTTAAAATGCGGAGCCTAAACCACTCTATTTCAAAGCCACTCGAGTTCCTTCAACGATATCAAGTTCATTATGTTATAGGTTTTTCACCAAAACCAGCTGTAGCCCTCCGTCGTTTCAGATGAGTATCAACTAGTATTCATGCTATGTGTTTTGACCTTCGTCAAGGCATAGTGTTTGGTAGCTAGGGGATACTTGTCTGTAGCATAGGTTGATGCATTAATTTAGGACAGGCGTACAGCTGTTTTGGCTTTCGTCAAGGGCTTGTACGAATGGGTCAAGTGTTAGCGGGGCTACGCCTCCAGGGAAAAGAGGTTATGTCATTAAGGATCTTCGCGAAAGCGTTGGAAAATCTCTCTCGAAGTACCAACACTAGCCTGGCTGAAACGTTAAGCAAGAATTGTAAGAGTGTGATTAATCCTAACTAATTCTTCTTTTATGGTTTGAAAGAGGATTCGAGGAACAGTTGGAGCCATCCTATTTAGATAAATTAATAACCAATTTAAATTTGCAAGAGTATCATGCTGAGTGTTTCTTCTCTCTCTCCTGACAGCAGCGACCAATATGACCGGGCTTAAATTACTGCTAGATAATAATAAATTGACTGGGCCAAACTATAAAGGTTGGCTAAGGAATATCCAGATGGCCATTACCTATGACAAGCTGGGCTACCTCCTTACCACCAAAGCCCCCGCCGTCCCAGGTCTAGATTCCACCGTCGCGGATGTTGAAATCCGTAAGACATGGGAAAAAGACAGTGTGAGATCCAAGTGCCCCGTGTTAGCCTCAATGGATTATGAACACCAGAGATGGCACGAGAAGATGGACTTAGTTTCCATCTTCCTCCATACCAAGGATTTATATGGAGAGCAATCTCGTATCGCAAGATATGAGACCTCGAAAAAATTGTTTCAGGCGAGGTTGGCTGTCGGGTCATCTGTAGGGGATCACGTCCTTACGATGACTAGCTATATTGAAGAGCTCGCGGATCTTGGGACCACGTTGGAGAACGAGTTATATACTGACTTGATTCTATAGTCCCTCCCTTCCACCTACGCCCAGTTTATCTTGAATTTCAACATTCAAGGGAAGGAAGTTTCACTTCCAGAGCTTCTCAATATGTTGAGGAGCACTGAGGGTATCCTGTAGAAATCCAGGGAGACACCCGCTCTTCTTATTGGGAAACATTCCTCTTCTAGATCCAAGGCGAAAGCCAAGGGAGAGAAGAAGAAGGCCTCCACCAAGCCGATAGGCGGTGTCAGTAAGGTAGAGGGAAAGGGCCGGATAAAAGTTTCGGGTCTAACAGTAAGGAACTAGGAATGTTTCTATTGTCACGGAAAAGGGCATTGGCAGAAGTACTGCAGGGCTTGGAAAACCAGAAACCGGGATTCGAAGCATGTTGTGGCTTCGGCTTCATGTGTGTTTTTGATCGAAAACTGTCTGTCAATTAACTCTACTTCCTAGGTACTAGATACCAGATCAGGATCTCATATCTGTAATTCATTACAGGCTCTGAGAAACAGTAGAGTTATTAAGGTATGTGATATGTCTCTCAGTGTTGCTAACGGAATGAGTGTGGATACTGTATCCGTAGGGGAATATCACCTAGGATTGACAAGTGGGCAGATTTTGATTTTGCGTAACTGTTTGTGTGTACCTAGTCTGGCTTGTATTATCATTTCTGTATCTTTACTTTCTAAAGAAGGTTATGATTTTACATTTGTAAGCGATGTGGTCCACATCCACCTTAATTAAAATTTGATTGGGTCAGGTACACTAGATAACGGTATATACGTATTAAATCAAGCTCAGGTTTTCAATGTCCAGAACACAGTTAAAAGAAAGTCTCCAGAATTAAATCAGGCTTTCCTATGGCATTGTAGACTGGGTCACATCAATGAAACACGGTTGACGAAGTTATATAAAGAGAGATATTTGGATCCATTCGAATATCAGTCCTATGCAACTTGTCAATCATGTCTTAAAGGAAAGATGACAAAGACTCCGTTCACTGGACATGGAGTAAGAGCCACTGAGGTCTTGGGACTCATACACAGCGACGTGTGTGGTCCAATATCTACACATGCAAGAAATGGTTATTCTCATTTCATTTACTTTACGGATGATTTCTCAAGGTATGGACATGTATTCTTGATGAAACATAAATTCGCGGCTATTGAGAAATTCCGGGATTATAAGAATGAAGTGGAAAAACAAACCGGCAAAAGTATCAAGAAACTTAGATCTGATCGAGATGGTGAATACTTAAGTGCCGAGTTTCTGGATTACTTAAAAGAGAATGTAATTCTCTCCCAGCTTACTCCTCCATACACACCTCAACACAACGGTGTATCGGAAAGGCGGAACAAAACCTTATTGGATATGGTACGTTTCATGATGAGTAACGCTGAGTTTCCACAATCCTTCTGGGGTTATGCACTAGAATCGGCTGCATATCTTTTGAACAAGGTTCCTACAAAGTCTGTGCCTATCACACCATATCAGATGTGGAGTGGGAAGAAACCTTATCTTCAGTATCTAAAAATATGGGGATGTCCAGCGTTTGTAAAAAAGCAGCATGCGGACAATCTCGAGGCACGCTCCGTACTGTGTAAGTTTGTGGAATATCCAAAGAACTTTAGGGGGTATCTTTTCTATTACGCGGAGAAATAAAAGGTCTTTGTTTCTCGACATGCCCACTTTTTGGAGACTCAATTTCTTGAAACAGAAATAAGTGGGAGCGCAATAGAACTGGAAGAAATTCCAGAACCACAAACTATTACTGAAAGCATGGTGGATTCAGATGTTTCGAAAGAACTGGACTTCCCCATGCCACTCCGCAGGACTAGTAGGCAGTCTCATCCGCCCGAGAGATACTAAGATTTTCTCATAGACGGGGATAGAGAGGATTGCATCATCGACGATGATGAGCCAACTAGCTTCCAGCAAGTCATTCAGAGCAGAGACTCGGTAAAATGGCTAGATGCAATGCGGACCAAAATGGAGTCCATGTACACCAACAAAGTATGGACTTTGGACATTGCTCCAGAAGAGGAAAAACCTGAAGGCTGCAAATGGATCTTCAGAAAGAAGATTGGTGTAGATGGACAAGTTGAAACCTATAAAGCTAGACTTGTTGCAAAAGGTTTTCGTCAAAGACCTGGTTTGGACTATGATGAAACCTTTTCTCCAGTGGCCATGCTCAAATCCATTCGAATCCTTCTTTCCATTGCTGCGTTCCATGATTATGAAATTTGGCAGATGGACGTAAAGACCGCTTTTCTGAATGGAAATTTAGAAGTGTGTGTTTATATGGATTAGCCAGAGGGTTTCATAGAGAGTGGGGGAATCAGAAGAGTGTGCAAGTTGCTTAAGTCCATTTATGGATTACAGCAGGCATCGCGGAGTTAGAGCATCTGTTTTGATGAGACAGTCAAGGAATTCGATTTTATCAAAAATCCAGATGAACCATGCATCTATAGTAAAATTGTAGCGAGAACTGTGGTATTCCTTGTCTTGTACGTGGATGGCATTCTCCTGATAGGAAATGACATTTCTATGCTATAATCAGTCAAAGGATTCTTGTCACAAAGGTTCTCCATGATGGACCTGGGTGATACCTCCTACATTCTGGGGATCCAGATCTATCGTGATGGATCTAAACGAATGTTGGGATTTTCATAGTCAAGGTTCATCGACACTATACTGAAAAGATTCAAAGCGCGGTAATCTACCGGCTTGTCACGGAATCACCCTCTCTAAAGAGATGTCTCCCAAGACTGATTTGGAAAGGGATCGCATGACTATTATACCCTACGCTTCTGCAGTAGGCTCTATAATATATACGATGTTGTGTATCAGACCTGATATAACTTACCCACTGAGTGTTGTAAGAAGGTATCAATCAAACCCATGGGAGAAGCACTAGACAGCAGTGAAGATCATTCTCAAGTACTTCAGAAGGACCAAGGAGATGTTCTTGGTTTACGGCACTGAAGACCTCCAGATCGAGGCCTTCGCTGACTCCAGCTTCCAGAGTGACAAGGATGACTCTAAGTACATGTCGGGTTATGTCTTTACCCTCAATGGAGGGGCGGTCTATTGGAAGAGATCTAAGCAGGACACCGTTGCTGACTTGACGATGGAAGCGGAGTATATCGCTGCATGCGACGCCGTGAAAGAAGCAGTCTGGATGAGGAGGTTCGTGACAAAACTTCAAGTGGTTCCATCCATTGTTGATCCAATATCTCTGTATTATGAAAACAATGACGCTATAGCTTTAGCGAAGGAACCAAGGTCCTATCAGAAGTCCAGACACATCTTGAGGCGGTTCTACCTGATCAGGGAGATCGTTGATCGCCGGAAGATCGAGGTGTGGAGAGTGGAGACAGAGAACAACACTGCAGATCCACTCACAAAGGCCATCTCTCAGACACAGTTCGAGAGGCTAATCGAGTTGATAGGTCTTCGATATGCCAACACATGGACTTAGTGCAAGTGGGAGATTGTTAGTGATATATGCCCTAGAGGCCATTATTGTATAATACTGGATTGTATATTACATTTTGGAAGCTTGGGATATTCACAATTATAATAACTGTCCTGCTCAAAATGGTAGTATGCTACTTGGTTTATTTCTGTAGGGTTCCTAGGCACACACATGATGTTCCACAACAGATCAAACATGGCCAATTCAAAATTTTTCTATGTGCCGAGAAACCCTAAACAAGATCGTTAACTAGAGGTATAGGCGAAACAATAAGTTAACAACTTAACTAGATAGTGAAAGTGACTACAACCTTTGTAGATCCGGTCCTCCACTTCCTTAGCTCCGTGATGATGTCCCTCTGCTGCGATCATCGGGTCCCGGACTCTGGCGATGGTTTCGTCGGAGAAATGATCGGGCTAGATCGTCGACTTCGATGCCGAAGATGATCTACGTCGAGGCAACTCAAGATCAAGCTCCAACTTCACCAAGTCATGAAACTTGTGAAGAAAACACCCCATACTACATGGCAAGTGGTAGAGGATGAAGAAATAGGAAGTGGGTTCACTTTGGATTTTGATTTCTCACTTGGAATCATCACTTGATCATTTTCAAGCAAAGGTTTTCTTTTTCTCTCTTGAAGAAAAAGAAGAAGAAGAATGGAAAAAGAATATGAATTAAAATAAAATCAAGTGATGGTTATCATTTTGCAACCATGGTTAAGTATAGAGAATAAACTAGGGTTTAGTTAAAATGGTTAGGTTGAGAATAAAACCAAATGGCTTAGACTTTGTCAAAGGTGTTATGAAGCTTCATGAAGCTTCAAGTCAAAGTGAGAAAAGCCACCACCATTTTGTTTTAGTTTCTTGCCAAAAATAAATAAATGAAATAAATAAACAAGGCAAATGAAACCCTAACCATTAACTAAACATGGTTTAAAATAAACACAAACCCAAGTTTGCATGTATCATCAAACATGATACAAACTAGTGTACAAACATATATCATATATACAATGTGCACATTCAAGTGAGATAATCAATCTTAAGTGAACAAATACTAGTTAATGTAAAGTAATATATCTAATATATAATTATACATTAAATCATTAAATCAACACTTGATTTAATGATCCGGTCATACTGCATATAACCGACTAATATCAAGTGTATCAATGTATCGAATCAACACTTGATTCGGTAACCCGGCTATATCTTATATAACCGTCCAATGATACAAAAAGCGAGAATAGAATCCAGTATCTCATACTGGTATTATTCTCGGACCCGCACATATCTCATATGCGCTCCTATTTCGTTTCGCTTGAGCCAGGAAACCTCTGTGTAGGACTCTAAAGACTCGTCAATACGCCGGCAGTAGATGATGATCATATCAAACACCCACAAGCCGCAAGCGGTCTGCTAAACGTAACGGCCACCCGGGTATTGAGCGATCAGAAGATCAACGAGCAAGCCCGCTCACACTCCTGTGAATCCAACCAGTAACACTTACCGTACAGTCCGGTCTGTTCGTCTGATATGTCGCATATCTCGCCTAGGGGTGGTAAACGTCAGACCCCAGTAGCTTGATAAGTCATGCCGACGTAAGGTCCATAACAATCGTGAAACTACTGATAACTCTTACCAGTATATCACTGCAACCCTGGCCAGGGATTTCCATTTATGGCCAGTCGAGCATAGCACAACATCAACCCCCAATACCGGGAGAGACGAATCCCTTCCTATCGCTCATTGCCTCCATGTGAATCGGGACTGTACCCAAAAACCACCTGTTTGCACGACTCAGTAGATCCGTGGTAGGGTGGAAATCAAAGCACAGTGGGAGACACACAAGACTCTATGACGATCTCGGGTCAACAGACTAAGCTGTACCAGTGTCACCAGAGAACTGCCATATGACGTGAGGTATAATACCATCTGGGAGTTCTCGGCGAGTCCGTTCAGTGTACCCAGTCATCACTGAGCACCCGCATACCATCTCTGATGTTAAACACCAATGGATATGGGATCATCCATCGCCCATCACATGGGTCGAGAAGATATACGCTGGTCTACTCTGGAATATCGATGCCCCGTCTCGATATTCCCACGACTAGAAACATTGAAGGATGTACTCATGGACTACCCAGGCCCCACTAGTATGATCTATATCATAGTCCTGGAAGTCGAGTACACATCCTAAGGGCTTTATCAACATGTAACAGAGAGACAGAAAGTATACATGTTAAGATAAAGAGCAACCGGATAGCGTACTATCATGTCGAGCAAGAAAGTCCTACCTATATATGTCCCAGCATCTACTACAATATACATCCAATGTACAGTAATGGCCTCTAGGGCATACATATAACTAACAATCTCCCACTTGCACTAGGGCCATCTGTAACAGTGGTTGTAGTATCTAATACTTAACCATCCCATATAAGTCTCTCTCTGGGAAAAAGCCTTTGTGAGTGGATCCGCCGTGTTGTCCTCTGAGTCTACTCTCCTAACCTCGATCACCCTGGAGATCATCTATCTCCATGATCAGGTGATGCTGCCTCAGAATATGTCTGGGTCACTGATGGGACCAGGGTTCCTGGGCCAAAGCCACACTTCCATTGTCATACAATGGTAGGAACCTAGTTCATCTTATGAACCAATATACATCCAAACTGCCTCTTTGGCAGTATCTTTAATAGCGATGTTACCAGCCTTTATCGTCTAGTTTGCCACGGTATCTAGCTTGGAACTCTTCCAACATACCGTCCCTCGACTGAGGGTAAAGGCAATGCCTGCGACTGACATTCAGTCGTCCTTATCACCCTAGAACCTTTCCAGTGATTCACCTTTATCCTATTTGGAGAATCCTTGTGATAAGAGGAGATTGACCGTTCGTAGCATAAGAAACTCTTTTCCTATCAAGAGTATGTTGTCCACGTACAATACGAGGATGACCACCTTACTCTCTACTACCGTTTTGTATATACAAGGTTCATCTACTATTTTGATGAAGTCAAACACTTCGACTACCACATTAAAACAGACGTTCCAACTCCACGATGCCTGCTTTATTCTGTAAAGCAACTTGCACACGTTTCCGCTGCTCCCACTGTTTACGAAGCCCTCTGGCTATGTTCTTATAGACGTTCTCTTCTAAATCATTTAGAAAAGCAGTCATAGCACCCAACCACCAGATATCATAGTCATGGTATGTAGCAGTGGCAAGTAGGATCTGGATGGACTTAAGCATAGTCCCTGGAAAAGGTTTCATCATTATCCACGCCTGGTCGATGACGAAAACCTTAATGAGTCTAGCTATGAAAGTCTCAACTTTTCCATCTACACCAAGTAATCTTCTCAAGATATACTTGCTCCTGATGGAGATTTAACCCTTTAGATATAGCAACCAAAGTCCATACTTTGTTGGTGTATATGGATTCCATCTCAGATCACTAAGCATCCAGCCATTCTTACAGAGTTCCTACTCTCGATGGCCTGCTCGAAAATAGTTGGGTCATCATCTCATGATGCATTCCTCGCTCCCACTGTCATCGAGAAACCGAAGTATTTTTCAAGTGGATGAGGAACCCTGCTAGTTCGGCGGAGAGGCTGAGGTTCGTCGGGGACTATTGAATCCTTTGGTTCTTTCAAATCATCAGCTGCAGTTTTGTATAGCTGGAACCTTTCCAATTCTACAGAACTGACCTTGCCTCGATCTTTTCCGGATTTTGCTTTAGACATAGGCCGGACAATCCTAAATCTTAACTTACTTAAGACATAGGCTCTTCCCATACCATATCTTATATGGAGTGGTAGGCAGTGATCTGATTCGAACCTAATTCAATAGGTATGCAGCTTCTCAAGTGCACAACCCCAAAAGGAAATAGGTAACTCAGTAGTACTCATCATAGAGCACACCATATCTAATACGGTGCGATTGCTCCGCCCTGATACACCGTTGTGCTGTGGTGTATTCAGAGGAGTAATACTGAGAGAGAATCTCATTTTCTTTTAGAATAGTCCTGGAATTCTATGCACAAGTATTCTCCTCCTTGATCTCATCATAGGAAATAATACTTATACCCGTATTTTGGTTCTCTACTTCTAACTTATATTCTGTGAATATCTCAAAAGGTTCGGACTTATGTTTCAACAGGAACATATGACTGAATCTTGAGAGACTATCAGAGAATGTAATGAAGTACAAAGAACCGGTCCTGGCATATGTAGACATGAGACCTTACATACATCATCATGTATTAGTCCCAAGAGTTTACCAACTCTTTCTCTGTTTCCAATAGACAGAGCTACGGTCATCTAATCTTTGTGACATGACTGGCAAGTTTCACAAGATGTAAATTCAAACTGATTTAAATATGCATCTAAAATGTAACTTAAGCTAGTTGGGTCACATTGATATGACCTAGTCTACAATGCCTCAAGAAGGATTCGTTCATTTCTGAACTCTTCCTCTTGTGTGTGTTCTGTATACTAGGAACTGTAGTTTGATTTAGAACGTCAATGTTTTTAGATAACGTGCCTGAACCGATCAACTTTTGATATAGGAAATGTTCAAAACATTATCCATCAATACAAAATTTTATCATTTCTTTAATAAATAAAGAGATTGATATGATTTTGTATATCAGGTTCGGTATCTAATAGCATTTGTTTAGAATCAATGTATTGGTAATACAGGGTGACAGTGACCAACAGACTTGGCTGCAACACTTGCCCCGTTTTCTGTCTCATGAAACTTATCACCCGTTCTCAGTTTTCTACCTTTCTGTAGCCCTATGTAAAAGATTACATATCTGGGATCTTGATCCGGTATCAAATACCCAGGATGCAGAGGATACTGAGAAACAGTTCTTTGTAATGAACACACCCGAAGGAGATGCATCATATGCACTTTCTTCGTTTGGGCGGTATAGGAAATCTGGTATTCCCCTATTTCCTGCTCTGTCTTATAACAATTATAAGTTGGAGCGGGACCAACGTTCCCCAGCTCAGTATAACAAGCGGGTTTGGTCAATACATCCATATTATTATCTTGATTAAGGTGTGATATGGTCGCTACCTGGAGAGAGAGAGAAGAAAACACTCTGCGTGCGCTCTTGCAAGATTAGATTGGTTATATATTTTATCTAATCAGGATGGCTCCCACTGTTTTTATCAAATCTTCCTTCAAACCTTAAAAAGAAAGACTAGCCGGGATTAATTACACTCTACAAGTTCGCCAATCTTTCAGCCAGGCTAGTGTCGGTACTTTGAGGGAGGTTCCCCGTGCTTTTGCACGGACCTAATTACAGTAAACCTCGTTTTCCCAGAGGCGTAACCCCGTTGACACCTTTCTAGACACCTACTTGATTGGCTAATTGTAAAGTGCAAAACTCTCCCAGGAGTAACAATTACTCGCAGTGGGTATCGGGATCCAACTATCACATAGAAGGTATGCAATCTCATTGCAAATTTCAACACTTGAAACTCCCGATAAAGATTTTTACCCCTACCACTTATGACCTTAACTATGGTCAACAAATCATAAGTACTAGTCAAGTTCTACCCGTCATTTCGTGATTAATTAGACACACCCACATGACCCTTAACTAAGGTCACCAAAGTCACGTGACTGTCCTAACTAATCGCATCATATGTGGTGTAGGAAGACATCACTTAGCTACCGTACACTGTGCCTTGACTATGGTCAACAAACACAGCACGAATACTAAGTACTCTACTTCCTAAAATGACGGAGGGTTGTGAATGGTTTTTATGAAAACCTTTAACGCTTTGAACTTGATCTCGTTGCGGAATCAAATGGTTTTTAAATGGAGTGTTTTTGAGGCTTTTCTAGTTTTGCTAAAGGGGTCACTCCTGGTGAAAGGATCGTCGGCCCTTTCCTCGTCGAATGAGGTGCGGGATATATCATATATATCACTGTGCAAAGAAGAAACTATAGAAGCAATCAAAAGACAAACCGAGTGTATAGCATCTGCCAGTTATTGCTAAAGGAGTCACTCCCGGTGAAGGGTTCTCGGTCCTTTCCTCATCGAATAAGGTGCAGGATGTTCTATAAGGAACACCGTGATGCAAAGCAAGAACTGGAGCTACCTGTTTTATTTTTGAAATTCGATTCCACAACATCATTTAGGTTTATTTTCTTTCATTAATCTCATTAATGAATGTCCCATCATTTAAGTCCACCTAAACATCACAGATAAATATAACGTACGCTTATGCCATCCGCATTCGCCTCGATGTCTCGTCTGCACCGTTAGGTTAGGTAACTAACGGCAGAGCGGGGCAGGGCTAGCGTGGGTGTAAAACATAAGCAACGTCTATATAATATATCATATATACTATATATAATATCTATCTGAACATATCATATGATCACATCACAGATAACGCAGCAGAAAAACATATGAAATATTGGATACACTAGGACGTCCGTGTTTTTAATACGAGCCAGTATAAAACACGGATTCCACGGTCGTGATGAATAGCCAAACCCACACCCCTAGACCCCTACGAGAGCGGCAAACAACCCTACCAATTCTAGAGTTAGGAGACCCGGACTCGACTCCTCGAGTTGGTCTCCCACTGGACTCCAGAACCCGGTTACTTGTGCCCTCCTCCTTGGGTCTATCCTAGTGCGGAAAAGTAAATAATATACAAAAGGTGACATCTTCCGCAACCTGGAAGTGCCCCAATAAAAGAATATTACATACAAGTTTTTACATGAATGAAAATGAAAAACACTCATCTCACATAAAACCCCCCGGCTATTCAAACACGACGATCCAATATAACATATCCAGCAACACATAACATCACATGTCATCAACGTAAGTAAACATGCGTATCCCAATTGTCGTTGGCATATAGCAACGAAACCGGCGATATCACATATTACACTTACGGTCACAGAAAAGAAAGTGTAAAACTACAACAGTTGGAATCCGCAAACTCTTTAGACATCGCATGCCTAACCAAATGAATTCCTTAGACATCGCATGCCTAACAATTATAAACCCCGCATTTTAGTCTCATTATCGAAAACTCTTTTCAATATCAAGTCGGACAATTCAACAAGATTCCCGACATCCTGATCGAATGCTCGTTGCAAACTTTAGTAGGCGGCCGCACCCCCGACGCCGTCGACGAAGTGCACCAAGGCGGAACACCGCTGCCGCGAGCACCCGAACGGATGCTTTCGGCGACGAGGTTCTCCTACAGTCACTTGGTCGGGGCTATGTGGTGAGGCTGTCTATTAAGTTTACCCGGCGGGTATCCGCGTACGCTACGTGATTGCGACGGAATTTTGATCACATCAAAATTCCGTGCCAACCGATCAAGTGAGACTAAACTGCTATGTTTATAACATTCATTCAGTTATCTCATAACTACTTGTGGATTCCAAATATTGTATCACATTCCGGATAAATAGAAAATGTTAAACTTTCCGATCGAACAATCGAACACCTAAGTTTTCCCGAAACAGCTCAACACATGAAATAAGTTTAAAAACATTCACTTCGTGTCTCAGTACCAACGGTCCAGCCGTAGAAGGGTCAAGCCAACGCCTCACATATGGCACGCCGTACTGCCCCAAACCATAAGGTTCAAAGGGCAGTTCAAGACGGTCACATAATCGAGTTAAGGTTTGTTGTCTTCTAGAGAGACCATCGCGTTACTTGCACTACTCAGAACGTCCTTAAACCACGGAAAAATCCAACACTTGGAAATTTCCCGGCAGGGGAAAAAGTGGGTATTTATATCCGTTCGAACCTTTTAACATGTTCTAAAGATACCCGGAAAAACACAGTAAACAAAGTTAAATAATCCGATCGAATCATCGAGTCCCAATACAACCCAGGAACACTCAACTCTTGAGTCATAATAAAAATACCTATAAAATATAAATCTCAGAAATAGGAATTATGGTGGAAAAATTACGGCTTAACTCCTCTGTACGGCCGCGAAACCGCGGCCCAAGCAGGGTATTGCCGCGGTTCCGCGGTGGAATGTACGATTTAGGCCGTCGTTTTTCACCACAATTCTTATATTTCCCTGCTCAATTTTTCAGGTATTTTTAATTCAGAAAAATCCACAATTACAGAAAATGTACAGAGAGGGTTGAAAATTAGGGTTTCGGGTTCGATCGGACTTCTAACATCGTCTACGCATAGCCTAAGGCTGTAGCTAGGCTCTGATACCACTGTAGAGTTCCTAGGCACACACATGATGTTCCACAACAGATCAAACATGGCCAATTCAAAATTTTTCTATGTGCCGAGAAACCCTAAACAAGATCGTTAACTAGAGGTATAGGCGAAACAACAAGTTAACAACTTAACTAGATAGTGAAAGTGACTACAACCTTTGTAGATCCGGTCCTCCACTTCGTTAGCTCCGTGATGACATCCCTCCGCTGCGATCATCGGGTCCCGGACTCTGGTGATGGTTTCGTCGGAGAAATGATCGGGCTAGATCGTCGACTTCGATGCCGAAGATGATCTACGTCGAGGCAACTCAAGATCAAGCTCCAACTTCACCAAGTCATGAAACTTGTGAAGAAAACACCCCATACTACATGGCAAGTGGTAGAGGATGAAGAAATAGGAAGTGGGTTCACTTTGGATTTTGATTTCTCACTTGGAATCATCACTTGATCATTTTCAAGCAAAGGTTTTCTTTTTCTCTCTTGAAGAAGAAGAAGAAGAAGAATAGAAAAAGAATATGAATTAAAATAAAATCAAGTGATGGTTATCATTTTGCAACCATGGTTAAGTGTAGAGAATAAACTAGGGTTTAGTTAAAATGGTTAGGTTAAGAATAAAACCAAATGGCTTAGACTTTGTCAAAGGTGTTATGAAGCTTCAAGTCAAAGTAAGAAAAGCCACCACCATTTTGTTTTAGTTTCTTGCCAAAAATAAATAAATGAAATAAATAAACAAGGCAAATGAAACCCTAACCATTAACTAAACATGGTTTAAAATAAACACAAACCCAAGTTTGCATGTATCATCAAACATGATACAAACTAGAGCACAAACATATATCATATATACAATGTGCACATTCAAGTGAGATAATCAATCTTAAGTGAACAAATACTAGTTAATGTAAAGTAATATATCTAATATATAATTATACATTAAATCATTAAATCAACACTTGATTTAATGATCCGGTCATACTGCATATAACCGACTAATATCAAGTGTATCAATGTATCGAATCAACACTTGATTCGGTAACCCGGCTATATCTTATATAACCGTCCAATGATACAAAAAGCGAGAATAGAATCCAGTATCTCATACTGGTATTATTCTCGGTCCCGTACATATCTCATATGCGCTCCTATTTCGTTTCGCTTGAGCCAGGAAACCTCTGTGTAGGACTCTAAAGACTCGTCAATACGCCGGCAGTAGATGATGATCATATCAAACACCCATAAGCCGCAAGCGGTCTGCTAAACGTAACGGCCACCCGGGTATTGAGCGATCAGAAGATCAACGAGCAAGCCCGCTCACACTCCTGTGAATCCAACCAGTAACACTTATCGTACAGTCCAGTCTGTTCGTCTGATATGTCGCATATCTCGCCTAGGGGTGGTAAACGTCAGACCCCAGTAGCTTGATAAGTCATGCCGACGTAAGGTCCATAACAATCGTGAAACTACTGATAACTCTTACCAGTATATCACTGCAACCCTGGCCAGGGATTTCCAGTTATGGCCAGTCGAGCATAGCGCAACATCAACCCCCAATACTGGGAGAGACGAATCCCATCCTATCGCTCATTGCCTCCATGTGAATCGGGACTGTACCCAAAAACCACCTGTTTGCACGACTCAGTAGAGCCGTGGTAGGGTGGAAATCAAAGCACTGTGGGAGACACACAAGACTCTATGACGATCTCGGGTTAACAGACTACGATGTACCAGTGTCACCAGAGAACTGCCATCTGACGTGAGGTATAATACCATCTGGGAGTTCTCGGCGAGTCCGTTCAGTGTACCCAGTCATCACTGAGCACCCGCATACCATATCTGATGTCAAACACCAATGGATATGGGATCAGCCATCGCCCATCACATGGGTCGAGAAGATATACGCTAGTCTACTCTGGAATATCGATGCCCCGTCTCGATATTCCCACGACTAGGAACATTGAAGGATGTACTCATGGACTACCCAGGCCCCACTAGTATGATCTACATCATAGTCCTGGAAGTCGAGTACACATCCTAAGGGCTTTATCAACATGTAACAGAGGGACAGAAAGTATACATGTTAAGATAAAGAGCAACCGGATAGCGTACTATCATGTCGAGCAAGAAAGTCCTACCTATATATGTCCCAGCATCCACTACAATATACATCCAATGTACAGTAATGGCCTCTAGGGCATACATATAACTAACAGTTTCTACCTCAAAATGTGCATATGTTTTTTTAGCATATCGCTTATTCATATTGGTAGAGCCCTTAGGATCTTTGCTTGATTACCAGCGTTGTGATGGCAATCATGAATGTGTATCCTAGCACCACCACAAGGTTTTAACCGGCATCAAGCATGCAATTTTAAAATTTTCGGGGTGCTAAGCTATACTAACTGTAGGGTTCCTAGGCACACTAATGAGGTCTCACAAGGCATCAACCATGCCAATTTCAAATTTTACAAGTGCCGAGAAACCCTAATACGGATCGTTAACTAGAATTTTAGGTGAAACATGCAACTAGTTAACAACTTAACTAAGTGAACGGAAATACAACCTTTGTAGATCCGGTTCTCCACCTCCATAGCTCCATGATGAAGTCTCCTTGCTGTCCAAATCAAATCCCGGGCTCTAACGTCGGCTTCATCGGAGAAATGGGCGGGCTAGGTCATCGACTACGATGCCGAAGATGATCTACGTCGAGGCATCACAAGATCAAGCTCCCACTTCACCAAGTCATGAAACTTGTGAAGAAAACACCCTATACTACTTGGCAAGAGGTAGAGGGTGAAGAAATAGGAGGTGGGATCACTTTAGAATTGGATTTCTCACTCTTTTCATCAAATCACCATTGATGGAAGCAAGGTTTTCTTCTTTGAAGAAGAAGAAGAAGAAGATAATTATCATAAGAATAATTAGAAAATAGAAAATAGATTATTCTTATCATAACTTCAACCATGGTTAGATGTAGAGAATTAATTAAGGTTAGATGAATGGTTAGGGTTAAGCATGAAGACAAAATGGTCACTTTAGTCAAAGCTTCATGAAGCTTCAACAAACTTCAAGTTTGAAAGCAACCATTTTGTTTTCTTTTCCCATTTCTTTTTAATCCAAATTAAAAAGATAAATGAAAGAATAAATAAATAAAAACCCTAACCATTTACTTAACCAAGGTTTAATTCTTTACACAAACCCTAGCAATCATGTATCATCAAACATGATACAATCAAGTGCACAAAAATATATCACATATACAATGTGCACATTAAAGTGAGAAAATCCATTTAAAGTGAACCAATACTAGTTAATGCAAAGTAATATATCAAATATATAATTATACATTAAATCATTAAATCAACACTTGATTTAATAATCCGGTCATATCGCATATAACCGACTAATATCCAATGTATCGGCTTATCGAATCAATCCTTGATTCGATAACCAGGTTATATCGCATACAACCAATCGATTCATTCATCGCGAGAATAGAATACGGTATCACATACACGCATTATTCTCGGTCCCGCACATATCTCATATGCGCTCCTATTTCGTTTCGCTTGAGCCAGGAAACCTCTGTGTAGGACTCTAAAGACTCGTCAATACGCCGGCAGCAGGTGATGATCATATCAAACACCCATAAGCCGCAAGCGGTCTGCTAAACGTAACGGCCACCCGGGTATTGAGCGATCAGAAGATCGACGAGCAAGCCCGCTCATACTCCTGTGAATCCAACCAGTAACACTTACCGTACAGTCCGGTCTCGTCGTCTGATATGTCGCATATCTCGCCTAGGGGTGGTAAACGTCAGACCCCAACAGCTCGATAAGTCGTGTCGATATGAGGTCTATAACTGTTCGAGAAACTACTGGTAACACTTACCAGTAAATCTCAGCAACCCTGGCCAGGGATTTCCGGTTATAGCCAATCGAACACAGCGCAACATCAACTCCCTATACCGGGAGAGACGAATCCCCTCCTATCGCTCATTGCCTCCATGTGATTCGGGACTGTACCCAAAAACCACCGTTTTGCACGCCCTCTTGGACGTGGTAAGGTGGAAATCAAAGCACAGTGGGAATCACACAAGACTCTATAACGATCTCGGGTCAACAGACTACTCTGTACCAGTGTCACCAGAGAACTGCCATCTGACGTAAGGTATAATACCTTCTGGGAGTTCTCGGCGAGTCCGTCCAGTATACCCAGTCTCCACTGAGCACCCGTATATCATCTCTGATGTCAAACACCAATGGATATGTGATCATCCATCGCCCATCTGTATAGGTCGAGAAGGTATACGCTAGTCTACTCTGGTATATCGATGCCCCGTCTCGATATACCCATGACTAGGGACTTTGAAGGATGTACTTATGGACTACCATGTCCCCACTAGTATGATCCGCATCATAGTCTAGGTAGTCAAGTACACATCCTAAGGGCTTTACCAACATGTAACAGAGAGACAATCAGTGTACACGTTAAGGTAAAGAGCAACCAAATAGCATACTATCATGTCGAGCAAGAAAGTCCTCCCTATATATGTCCAAGCATCCACTACAATATACATCCTATGTATAGTAATGGCCCCTAGGGCATACATATAACTAACAATCTCCCACTTGCACTAGGGCCATCTGATAGCAGTGGTTGTAGTATCTCATACTCAACCATCCCATAAAAGTCTCTCTCTGGGAAAATGCCTTTGTGAGTGGATCCACCGTGTTGTCCTCTGAGTCTACTCTCCTAACCTCGATCACCTTGGAGATCAACTATCTCCATGATCAGGTGATACTGCCTTAGAATATGTCTGGATCACTGATGGGACGGACGTTCCTTGGCATAAGCCACAACTCCATTGTCACACAATGGGAGGAACTAAGTTCATCTCATGAACAAATATACATTCAGACTGCCTCTTGGTAGCATCTCAAGTAGCGATGTATCGAGCCTTTATCGTCTAGTATGCCACGGTATCTAGCTTGGAACTCTTCCAACATACCGTCCCTTTACTGAGGGTAAAGACAATGCCTGTGACCGACTTTCAGTCGTCCTTATCACCCTGGAACCCTTCCAGTGATTCTACCCAGGATCGGTTGATACCACCTCACTACAACTAGTGAGAATCCTAACATCCAATTAGATGTATCTCATAGATCCAAAACCCAGGATTTAGGAGGTATCACTTTGATCCTATATGGAGAATCATTGTGATAAGCGGAGATTGACCGAGCGTAGCATAGGAAACTCCTTCCCTATCAAGAGTATGTTATCCACGTACTCTACGAGGATCGACATAATACTCCCTACTACCTTTTTGTTTATACAAGGTTCATCTACCATTTTGATGATGTCAAACTCTTTGACTAACACATCAAAACAGATGTTCTAACTCCGCGATACCTGCTTTATCCTATAAAGCATCTTGTACACGTTTCCGCTGCTCCCACTGTCTACGAAGCCCTCTGGCTGTGTTCTTATAGACGTTCTCTTCTAAAACATCATTTAGAAAAGCAGTCATGGCACCCAACCGCCAGATATCGTAGTCATGGTATGTAGCCGTGGCAAGTAGGATCTGGATGGACTTAAGCATAGCCACTTGAAAAGGTTTCATCATAATCCACGCCTGGTCGATGACGAAAAGCTTTAACAAGTCTAGCTTTGAAAGTCTCAACTTTTCCATCTACACCAAGTAATCTTCTCAAGATTTACTTGCTCCTGATGGGGATTTAACCCTTCAGATACAGCAACCAAAGTCCATACTTTGTTGGTGTACATGGATTCCATCTCAGATCGCTAAGCATCCGGCCATTCTTATAGAGTCCCACTCCTGATGGCCAGCTCGAAACTAGTTGGGTTATCATCTCATGATGCAATCCTCGCTCCCACTGTCATAGAGAAACCGAAGTATCTCTCAGGTGGGTGAGGAACCCTACTAGATCGGCGGAGAGGCTGAGATTCGTTGGTAACTATTGAATCCTTTGGTTTTATCAAATCATCTGCTGTAGTTTGTATAGCTGGAACCTTTCCAGTTCTACATTACAGACCTTGCTTCGAGCTTGTCCGGATTTTGCTTTTCAGACATAGGCTGGACAACCCCAAATCTTAACTAACTTAAGAGATGGGCTCTTCCCTTATCATATCAAATATGAAGTGGTAGGCAACTGATTTGATTTGAACCCTATTCAATAGGTATGCAGCTTCTCAAGTGCATAACTCCCAAAAGGAAATGGGTAACTCAGTAGTACTCATCATAGAGCACACCTTATCATATAGGGTGTTATTGCTCTGCCCCGATATACCATCGTGCTATGGTGTATACGGAGGAGTAATGCTGAGAGAGAATCTCATTCTCCTTTAGAATAGTCCAGGAATTCCGTGCTCAAGTATTCTCCTCCTTGATCACATCAAAGGACATAATACTTATACCCGCGTTGGTTCTCTAGTTCTAACTTATATTCTGTGAATATCTCAAAAGGTTCGGACTTGTGTTTCAACAAGAACATATGTCTGAATCTAAAGAGATTATCAGAGAATGTAATGAAGTACAAGGAACCGGTCTTGGCATCTGTTGACAGGGGACCTTTATACATCAACATGTATCATCCCAAGAGTTCACTAACTCTTTCTCTGTTTCCAGTAAACGGAGCTATGGTCATCTTATCTCTGTGACATGACTGGCAAGTTTCATAAGATGTAAATTCAAACTGATTTAAATATGCATCTAAAATGTAACTTCAGCCAGTCGCATCGCATTGATATGACCTTGTCTACAATGTCTCAAGAAGAATTCGTTCATTTCTGAACTCTTCCTCTTGTGTGTGTTCCGTATACTAAAGAACTGTAGTTTGATTTAGAACATCAATGCTTTTAGATAACGTGCCTGAACCGATCAACTTTTGATATAGGAAATGTTCAAAACATTATCCAACTATACAAAATTTTATCATTTCTTTACTAATAAAGAGATTGATATGATTTTGTATATCAGGTTCGGTATCTAATAACATTCGTTCAGAATCAATGTATTTTGAATACAGGGTGACAGTGACCAACAGACTTGGCTGCAACACTTGCCCCGTTTTCTGCCTCATGAAACTTATCACCCGTTCTCAGTTCTCTACCTAGCTGTAGCCCTATGTAACAGATTACATATCTGGGATCCTGATCTGGTATCACATACCCAGGACGTAGAGGATACAGAGAAACAGTTCTTTGTAACGAACACACCCGAAGATGATGCATCAGCATGCACTTTCTTCGTTTGGGCGGCACGGGAAATCTGGTATTCCCCAATTTCCTACTCTGTCTTATAACAATTATAAGTTGGAGCGGGACCAACGTTCCCCAGCTCAGTATAACAAGTGCGTTCGGTCAATATTCTGTATTATTATCTTGATTAAGGCGTGATATGGTCGCTACCTGGAGAGAGAGAGAAGAAAACACTCAGCGTGCGCTCTTTCAAGAATAGATTGGTTATTATTTTATCTAATCAGGATGGCTCCCACTGTTTTTTATCAAATCTTCCTTCAAACCCTAAAACGAAAGACTAGCCGGGATTAATTACATACTACAAGTTCGCCAATCTTTCAGCTAGGCCAGTGTCGGTACTTTGAGGGAGGTCCCTCGTGCTTTCGCACAAACCTAATTAATGTAAACCTCGTTTTCCCAGAGGCGTAACCTCGTTGACACCTTTCTAGACACCTACTTGATCGGCTAGTTGCAATGTGTAAAACTCTCCCAGGAGTAACTCTTACTCGCAGCGGGTATCGGGATCCAACTATCTCATAGAAGGTATGCAATCTCATTGCAAATTTCAACACTTGAAATTCCCGATAATATTTTACCCCAAACGATCTATGACCTTGACAAGGTCAACAAACCATAGACCGTAAGTCAAGTTCAACCCGTCATTTCTTGATTGAATCAAACCCACCCGCACGACCCTTGACAAGGTCAACAAGGCCGTATGACTACCCTAACTCAATCTGTATCATATGCATAAGCAGATAAATACTGGTTAGCTACCGCACACTGCGCCTTGACAAGGTCAACAAACGCAGCATGAATACTAAACAGGACTTATCTGAAATGACGGAGGGCTACGACAGGTTTTTCTGAAAACCTATTGCGTAATGAATTTGATATCGTTGTAGAATCAAATGATTTTGAAATGGAGTGTCTTTGAAGCTTTTTCTAGTTTTGCTAAAGGAGTCACTCCCGGTGAAGGGATCGTCGGTCCTTTCCTCGTCGAATGAGGTGCGGGATATATCATATATATCGCTGTGCAAAGCAGAAACTATAGAATCTATCAAAAGACAAACCGAGTGTGTAGCATCTGCCAGTTATTGCTAAAGGAGTCACTCCCGGTGAAGGGATCTCGGTCCTTTCCTTATCGAATAAGGTGCAGGATATATCACATATACCGCTGTGCAAAGCAAGAACTGTAGCTACCTGTTTTATTTTTGAAATTCGATTCTACAGCATCTGAGGTTTCTTTTATTTTCATTAATCACATTAATGAAGTCCCATCATTTAAATTACCTAAACATCACAGATAAATACGACGTACACTTATGCCATCCGCATTCGCCTCGATGTCCCCTCGTGCACCGTTAGGTTAGGTGACTAACGGCAGAGCGGGGCAGGGATAGCGCGGGTGTAAAACATAAGTAACGCCTATATAATATATCATATATACTATATACAGTATCCATCACAGAACATATCACATGATCACATCACAGATATCGCAGCAGAAGAATCATATGAAACATTGGATATACTAGGACGTCCGTGTTTTCAATACGAGCCAGTATAAAACACGGATTCCACGGTCGTGATGAATAGCCAATCCCACACCCCTAGACCCCTACGAGAGCGGCAAGCAACCCTACCAATTCTAGGGTTAGGAGACCCGAACTCGACTCCTAGAGATGGTCTCCCACTGGACTCCAGAACCCGGTTACTTGTGCCCTCCTCCTTGGGTCTATCCTAGTGCGGAAAAGTAAATAATATACAAAAGGTGACATCTTCCGCTACCTGGAAGTGCCCCAATAAAAGAATATTACATACAAGTTTTTACATGAATGAAAATGAAAAACACTCATCTCACATAAAAACCCCCGGCTATTCAAACACGACGATCCAATATAACATATCCAGCAACACATAACATCACATGTCATCAACGTAAGTAAATATGAGCATCCCAATTGTCGTTGACATATAGCAACGAAACCGGCGATATCATATATTACACTTACGGTCACAGAAAAGAAAGTGTAAAACTACAACAGTTGGAATCCGCAACCTGCATAGACATCGCATGCCTAATCAAATGAATTCCTTAGACATCGCATGCCTAACAATTATAAACCCCGCATTTTAGTCTCATTATCGAAAACACTTTTCAATATCAAGTCGGGCAATTCAACAAGATTCCCGACAATTTTGATTGAATGCTCGTCGCTAACTTCAGTAGACAGCCGCACCCCCGACGCCGTCGACGAAGTGCACCAAGGCGGAACACCGCTACCGCGAGCACCCGAACGGATGCTTTCGCGACGGGGTTCTCCTACAGTCACTTGGTCGGGGCTATGGGGTGAGGCTGTCTATTAAGTTTACCCGGCGAGTATCCGCGTACGCTACGTGATTGCGACGGACTTTTGATCGCATCAAAATTCCGTGGCAACCGATCAAGTGAGACTAAAGTGTTATGTTTATAACATTCATTCAGTTATCTCATAACTACTTGTGAATTCCAATTATTGTATCCCATTCCAGATAAATAGAAAATGTTAAACTTTCCGATCGAACATTCAAACACCCAAGTTTTCCCGAAACAGATCAACACATGAAACAAGTTTAAAAACATCCAGTTCATGCCTCAGTACCAACGGTCCAGCCGTAGAAGGGTCAAGCCAACGCCTCACATGTGGCACGCCGTACTGCCCCAAACCCGAAGGTTCAAAGGGCAGTTCAAGACGGTCACATAATCGAGTTAAGGTTTGTTGTCTTCTAGAGGGTCCATCGAGTTACTTGCACTACTTAGAACGTCTTTAAACCATGGAAAAATCCAACACTTGGAAATTTCCCAACAGGAGAAAAATTGGGTATTTATATCCGGTCAAACTTTTTAACATATTCTAAATATTCGGAAAACACATAGACAAAGTTCGATAATCCGATCGAATCTACGAACCCCCAATACAACCCAGAAAACTCAACTCTTGAGTAAAAATTAAAAATTCCCAGAAAATACAGCACCCAAATATAGGAATTACTGTGCAAAGACCAACTGATGAAAAGACAAAATGGAATTTTAGGCGAAACATGCAACTAGTTAACAACTTAACTAAGTGAACGGAAATACAACCTTTGTAGATCCGGTTCTCCACCTCCATAGCTCCATGATGAAGTCTCCTTGCTGTCCAAATCAACTCCCGGGCTCTAACGTCGGCTTCATCGGAGAAATGGGCGGGCTAGGTCATCGACTACGATGCCGAAGATGATTTACGTCGAGGCATCACAAGATCAAGCTCCCACTTCACCAAGTCATGAAACTTGTGAAGAAAACACCCTATACTACTTGGCAAGAGGTAGAGGGTGAAGAAATAGGAGGTGGGTTCACTTTAGAATTGGATTTCTCACTCTTTTCATCAAATCACCATTGATGGAAGCAAGGTTTTCTTCTTTGAAGAAGAAGAAGAAGAAGAAGATAATTATCATAAGAATAATTAGAAAATAGAAAATAGATTATTCTTATCATAACTTCAACCATGGTTAGATGTAGAGAATTAGCTAAGGTTAGATGAATGGTTAGGGTTAAGCATGAAGACAAAATGGTCACTTTAGTCAAAGCTTCATGAAGCTTCAACAAGCTTCAAGTTTGAAAGCAACCATTTTGTTCTCTTTTCCCATTTCTTTTTAAACCAAATTAAAAAGATAAATGAAAGAATAAATAAATAAAAACCCTAACCATTTACTTAACCAAGGTTTAATTCTTTACACAAACCCTAGCAATCATGTATCATCAAACATGATACAATCAAGTGCACAAAAATATATCACATATACAATGTGCACATTAAAATGAGAAAATCCATTTAAAGTGAACCAATACAAGTTAATGCAAAGTAATATATTAAATATATAATTATACATCAAATCATTAAATCAACACTTGATTTAACGATCCGGTCATATCGCATATAACCGACTAATATCCAATGTATCGGCTTATCGAATCAATCCATGATTCGATAACCAGGTTATATCGCATACAACCAATCGATACATTCATCGCGAGAATAGAATACGGTATCACATACACGCATTATTCTCGGTCCCGCACATATCTCATATGCGCTCCTATTTCGTTTCGCTTGAGCCAGGAAACCTCTGTGTAGGACTCTAAAGACTCGTCAATACGCCGGCAGCAGGTGATGATCATATCAAACACCCACAAGCCGCAAGCGGTCTGCTAAACGTAACGGCCACCCGGGTATTGAGCGATCAGAAGATCGACGAGCAAGCCTGCTCATACTCCTGTGAATCCAACCAGTAACACTTACTGTACAGTCCGGTCTCGTCGTCTGATATGTCGCATATCTCGCCTAGGGGTGGTAAACGTCAGACCCCAACAGCTCGATAAGTCGTGTCGATATGAGGTCTACAACAGTTCGAGAAACTACTGGTAACGCTTACCAGTAAATCTCAGCAACCCTGGCCAGGGATTTCCGGTTATAGCCAATCGAACACAGCGCAACATCAACTCCCTATACCGGGAGAGACGAATCCCCTCCTATCGCTCATTGCCTCCATATGATTCGGGACTGTACCCAAAAACCACAGTTTTGCACGCCCTCTTGGACGTGGTAAGGTGGAAATCAAAGCACAGTGGGAATCACACAAGACTCTATGACGATCTCGGGTCAACAGACTACTCTGTACCAGTATCACCAGAGAACTGCCATCTGACGTAAGGTATAATACCATCTGGGAGTTCTCGGCGAGTCCGTCCAGTGTACCCAGTCTCCACTGAGCACCCGTATATCATCTCTGATGTCAAACACCAATGGATATGGGATCATCCATCGCCCATCTGTATGGGTCGAGAAGGTATACGCTAGTCTACTCTGGTATATCGATGCCCCGTCTCGATATACCCACGACTAGGGACTTTGAAGGATGTACTTATGGACTACTATGTCCCCACTAGTATGATCCGCATCATAGTCTAGGTAGTCAAGTACACATCCTAAGGGCTTTACCAACATGTAACAGAGAGACAATCAGTGTACACGTTAAGGTAAAGAGCAACCAGATAGCATACTATCATGTCGAGCAAGAAAGTCCTCCCTATATATGTCCAAGCATCCACTACAATATACATCCTATGTATAGTAATGGCCCCTAGGGCATATATATAACTAACACTAACCTAGAATCCAACTAGAGTATTAGGGTTTATATAATGATATAATAAGCTTTACACTAAGTGAAAGAAATAACAACCTTTGTATACCATCAAATTACAGTTTTCAACTTACAACATATGGAATTTGAGTTAGTATACTCTTGGGACTTATACATGAAAATGTATGTTGTCCAGTGTCCTTCTGGACAAGGGGTTGGTATTCTTACTTCATTCAGGTTTATCTATGAATTCTTTGGTTTTAGACACGCATTCGTTGTAATGCAAGGTCCAAAATTTTTGAGAAGATTATAGGTATAAGAATAAAGTAGAGAACCATAAGTTAGAAGTATCAGGATTCTTCGAAGTGATCGAAAATATAGATACTTATGCTAAGTATTCCATCATAATAATATTGAGAACTTGATTCTCTCTCAGGTTACTCATCCGCGGGTTCGCTCCTTGATGAGTAATGCTGTATTGGCCTTTTTCTATTTAGGTGATATGCACCGGAAACAACTGCATGATATTTGAATCCGGTTCCATCTAAATTAGTGTCTTTGATTCTATATGGACATAGTTTGGTTGCAAATCATGAGGTTATTAAGATATGGAGTTATCTGGTTCCTGTTTAAAAGTAGAATTCGGAAAAAGTCAAGGCAGGTTTCGGTAATTGATGTTTGTGGATTATCCCAAATATTTGCTAGGGTTTTGTTTCCACTATTTTCAAGATCAATAGTTACATTGTTCTTGACTCGCCATCTTTTTATAAAAGGAATCTTTTTGCAAAAGAAACTAGTGCGAGTATGGTAGAACTTGAAGTGATTCCAGAACCACAAACGGTTACCGAAAATTTAGTAGAACCTAAGAATTCAATTGGACTTGACAGTCCATTAACCACTCCGCAAATTTTAGCAGATGACCTCAGCCACCTGAGAGATACTTCTGCATTCTCGTAGACAGTGACAGTGAGGTCAACATCATAGTTATGATGGCCCTACTAGTTATCTGTAGGTCATAGGAAGTGGTAACTTCGAGGTGACCAGATGCTTTATATCCAAGTTGGACTCCACGCACTTCAGCAAATATTGGATTTTGGACTTTGCCGGTGTTAGTTATATGTATGCCCTAGAGGCCATTATTGTACATGATTGTATATTATAGTGGATGCTTGGACATATATAGAGAGGACTTTCTTGCTCGACATGATAGTATGCTATCTGGTTGATCTTTATCTTAACATGTACACTTGTATCATTATACAGTCTCTCCGTTACATGTTGATAAAGCCCTTAGGATATGCACTTGACTACCAGGACTATGATACCGATCATACTAGTGGGGCCAGGGTAGTCCAGAAGTACATCCTTTAATTGTTCCCAATCGAGAGAGTATCGAGACAGGGCATCGATATTCCAGAGTAGACTAGTGTGTACGTTTCTTGACCCTGTATGGGACGATGGTTGATCCCACAGCCATTAGTGTTTGACATCAAAGATTGTACACATGTGCTCATTGGAGAATGGGTACACCGAACTGGACTCGCCGATAACTCCTAGATGGTATTATACCTATCGTTAGATAGCAGTTCTCTGGTGACACTGGTACAGGTTAGTTTGTAGACCCGAGATCGTCATAAAGTCTTGTGTGATTCCCACTGTGCTTTGATTTCCTCCCTACCACGCTCAAGAGAGCGTGCAAACAGGTAGATTTTGGGTACATTCCCGAGTCACATGGAGGCAATGAGCGATATGAGGGGTTACGTCTCTCCCGGTATTAGGGGTTGATGTTGCGCTATGCTCGATTGGATATAACAGGAAGTCCCTGACCAGGGCTGATGATGAGATTTACTGGTAAGTGTTATCAGTAGTTTCAAGACCCGTTATGAGCCTCACATCGGTATGACTTATCAAGTTATTGGGGTCTGACGTTTACCACCCCAGACTCGATATGCGACATATCAGACGAAGAGACCGGACTGTACAGTAGTGTTACTTACTAGATTCACGGGAGTTTGGACAAGCTTGCTTGTTGATCTTCTGATCGCTCAATACCTGGATAGCCATTACGTCCAGCTAGTACCGCCGACGGCTTGTGCGTGACTGATGTGATCATCACCTACTGCTGGCATATTGACGAGTCTTTAGAGTCATATACAGAGGTTTCCTGGCTCAAACGAAACGAAGTAGGACACATATGTGATATGTGAGGGACCGAGATTAATACGTATATGTGATATAGTATTCTAATCTCGCGATATACGTTATATGTGATATAACCGGATTATTGAATCAAGTGTTGATTCAATAATTTGTTATATGTATATTTGATATACATATAAATGATATTAGTCGGTTGTATGTGATATAGCCGGATTTTTAAATCAAGTGTTGATTTAATAATTTAATATATAATTATATATTTGATATATTAATATATATTAACTAATATTAGCTCACTTAAGAATTTGTTTTCTACAAATACATATAAATATATATGAGATATATATTATTGCATTTATTTTTGTGTCATGCTAGATGATACATTGGACATGGGTGTATGAGATTCATACCAAACTAAAGATAATTTGGGTGATTAATAATTAGGAGATAAATCAAAATTAGGTGGAAAATGTCATGGCTTAAGATGCTTGTGGAAGCATGTAGAAGCCTTGACTTATTCTATTAATTTTGTTTTACTCTAGATATTTATTAACCCAACCATTATGTTTAGCCATGGTTAAGTCTCTAAAAATATCATTTGAGATATTTTTTCACCAAGGGTTTACATTAGTTCATCTTCTTCCCTTCTTTGCTCTCTAGTTTTGAGTGAGGTGAAGAAAGAAAGAGAGAAAAATAATTCTAAAGTGAGCAAAATTCATACTTCATCAATTTATACCAAACTAGCAATTTAGTATAGGTTGTTTACTTCACTAATTTCTCAATTAGTGAAGAGGTAGCTTGAGTTAGAGATTTGTCAAGGTAGATCATCTTCGGCCTCGAAGATCCTTAAGGAAGCTTGTTCCTTTTGCCTAGTGGAGCCTAAGAAGAGTTTGGGGACCACTACTTGGAGCTAAGGGACTACTACACAGAGCTTTAAAAGTGAAGGACCGGTCTACAAAGATTGTATTCCTTGTTCACTTAGTGTAAAGTTTTTTACATGCTTTTTACAACCCTAATTCTCCAGTTCGATTCTAGGTTAGTGTTACTTAGCACACCGGATTTTTTAAAATTGTTGGATATAGTGCCCTCAGAGTCAATTATTGGATCGCAGGCATGTGATTGCAATGATTGAGGGAGGACCTATGCCGGTAGGACAATCTTACTCAGGATGATTGTATACTATCTGGTTTGTCTCTATCATCGTGTACATGCTTTAGGTGACATTGTGGTTTACTATTACACGTTGATGGAGAATAGTATGCTACCATGGTTTATCTTTATCATCGTGTACTGCTTTAGGTGACCTTACAGGTCGCTATTACACGTTGATAGAGCCCTTAGGATTCTTGCTTGACTACCAGCAGTATGATGGCGAACATATACGTGAGAATTGGGTTTTCTATAAGCACATCCTTAAAGTGATCCCTAGTCGTGGGAGTTTCGAGACCGGGCATCGATACTCCATTAGTAGACTAGTGTATACAGTCGAGACCCTGACGAGGGGCGGTGGCCGGTCTCACAAACCATTGGTGTCAGTTGGATCACCTAAGATGTATACAGGTGCTCATTGGGTTATGAGTACACCGGACATGACTCGCCGGGAACATGCTAGTTGGTATTATACCTGACGTCAGATAGCAGTTCCCTGGTGACATGTGTACAGGTTAGTTCATCGACCTTAGATCGTCATTTGTCTCGTGTGAGTTCCTACTGTGCTTTGATTACTACCCTACCACGGCTTAAAGAAGTCGTGCAAACAACTTTTAGTTGGGTACAGTCCCGAGCCACATGGAGGCAGTGAGTGGATCGGCAGGGGTTCGTCTCTCCCGGTATTGGGGGTGAGGTCGCGCTGTGTCTAGGAGATCCCTTACACGAAGTCCTTGGTCAAGGCAAGAGATTTAATGGTAGGTATTCCAGTAGTATCTCAGGGTGTTCTGGGCTACACTCCGACACGACTTGTACCGCTTTTGGGGGTCTGGCTTTTACCAACCCCCTAGGCCCGACATGCGATGCTCATAGACGAACGGACCGGACTGTACGGATATTGTCACCGACAGCCTCAGTAGGGTATCATGATGAGTTCACTCATCGACCTCCCTTTTGGTCAATACTTGGTAGCCCGTTACGTACGGCTAATATCTCTGACGTGCTAGTGGTTAAATCCACAGCCAAAGTATTGACGAGTCTTTAGAGTCCCCCACAGACAGTTTCTCAAGTTTCGGGTGAAACGTTATAGAGGCCGTATGATATATGGCAGGGTCCGATCATATACGTGCAGTAGTGCACGGATCATGATCGGGCGGATCATACTAGTGGGCTTTGGTTTAAGCCGGATCCTACTATTAGATTTGTTGGATTACTTTAGTCTCGTCGCATTCGCATTCAGTCGGAATGCGGATGCAGGTATGTATATACAGGTGAGGGATATCCTTGTGATCCGTCACGAGTTTACTTTAGATGTTGCCGTATCTTTTTATTGTTGCAAACATTTGGATTAATGTTTGTTAATGGAAATTGTGAGCTAAATATCATCATTTGGAGCATTAATTGTGACACATGCACAAGTGGTGACTCATGGTATTTTTCTTTGTGCATGTGTCACATTATTTGATAGATTTGTGATGATATGATAAGAAGAGAGAGAGTGGGGCTGCCTTGAGGAGGTTGGTCTTGTATTATTTTCATAGAACACTCTCTTACTCTCATTATCATTCTATCACAACAACAAAAGAAAAAGAAACCTCTTCTTCTACTTCTTCCTCTAGCTCATTATCTCCATCAATGGCAACACCTCTAACCTCCATCCAAATCAATGGATGTAAGAGACAAAGTGATCACAAACATTCTCTACATCACCTTGGACACGTCGGCTAGCACACTTCATGCCCGAGTTGCTTCGGATGAAGCGGGAGACCGTAAAAAGAATCGATGATGTGGTGCCCTTTCCGACGAGGAGATCGAGACCGGAGATGCCGCAAGGAGCTTGGGATGGTGGCCAAAGACCGAAGGACACGGATCGATCGGTATAGCCTTTCTATCCCTTCTCTAGATAGCTAGTTGTAGGTTAATGGTTTGATCCGGGTTTTAAGTATACGATAGCGCTGGTTTTAAGTTTTGAAAAAGTTTTCGTTTCCGCATTTTGGCCTCGGAAAGACGGCCGAGGCGCTACCGTAGTCTTACATGGTATCAGAGCCATGCCATTAACCTTTACTAGCTTGCTCTAACGTGTTTAGAATTTCGATCGAACGAAATTTTCCAAAACTGCATTTCCAATCATGAAGTTTCTGTCGAATTTTTATTGTCGTCAAAAATTATTTTGAGT
Source organism: Agapanthus africanus (assembly GCA_030015575.1). Classification (NCBI taxonomy): domain Eukaryota; kingdom Viridiplantae; phylum Streptophyta; class Magnoliopsida; order Asparagales; family Amaryllidaceae; genus Agapanthus; species Agapanthus africanus. The sequence goes on from JASDDO010000001.1 coordinate 147,268,934, forward strand.
ATTGCAGAAAATCAGGCAGGCTTTTCTAAGAAAACAGCAGAAATTTTGTAGGCTGATTTCACTGTAGCGCGGTGGAACCGCGGCCGTACCCACGTTTTGGCCGCGGTTCCGCCACCGTACTGTAGCATCAGTCCACCAAAATTTCCACAGTGGTATCTGACATGGAAATGGGGTTTCTGGTATTTTTTGTTTGGGCCCAGATTTGTTTGAGTACTGGGAATTGTGCTTGGGGCCCACTTCGGGAAATTTTGTCGATCGAAAATTTTAAATATGTTAGTTCATAGTATTTACATTATATCTGCGACCGTGAATGTCATTCGATCGGTAAATCCTGTCTAATTACTATAGCTCTTTTAGACGGATTTGCGAACGTGACATTCATGTTGATGTTCTGTGTTGTGCTGTGATGTTGCGGATTTGTCGTGGTGGATAGCCTGGATGCAATGGTAGTACAGTTTGGTTGTATTTGTACATTTGATATTGCGGGGCGAGCGTCCGACATGTGGATTGCCGTCACTGCCTGTTTGTATATTATTCTTTTGGGGCACGACCGGGCTGAGGTCGATGTACCCGTTGTATATTTTACTTTCTGTACTAGGATTACCCCGCGGTGGGGTGCACGGATAGCCGGGTTCTAGAGGGCAACGGGCCCGCTGTAGGGTTCCTAGGCACACTAATGAAGTCTCACAAGTGATCAAACATGGCTAATTCAAATTTTACAAGTGCCTACAAACCCTAATACGGATCGTTAACTAGATAATGAGGCGATGCAAGCATGTAAACGAATTAAATGCTAAAGGAAAGGAGCTACAACCTTTGTAGATCCGGTCCACCACTTCCTAAGCTCCGCGACGATGTCCCTCCGCTGTCCAAATCGGATCCCGGACTCTAGCATCGGCTCCATCGAAGAAATGGGCGGGCTTGGTCGTCGGCTTCGATGCCGAAGATGATCTACGTCGAGGCATCGCAAGATCAAGCTCCAACTTCACCAAGCCATAAAAACTTGTGAAGGAAACATCCTATACTACTTGGCAAGAGGTAGAGGATGAAGAAATAGGAGGTGGGTTCACTTTAGAATTGGATTTCTCACTCATTTTCACTAGTTGCCATTGATGGTGGCTAGGTTTTCTTCTTGTTCAAGATGAAGAAGAAGATGAAGATGAATATGATAAGTTAATAATAATAGAATAGAAATATAATACTTATCATATACCAACCCTTGGTTAAGTGTAGAGAATGAACTAGGGTTAGTGTAAATGGTTAGGGTTAAGCATGAGACAAGAATGGTGACTAAGTCAATGCTTCATGAATCTTCAACTAAAAAACAAACATAGCCACCATTCATTTCTTATATTTTCCAAAAATAAATAAATAAATGAATAAGTAAGGAAAAAGAAAACCCTAATCATTAACTTAACCATGGTTTAATTCTTTACACTTAACCAAGTAAACATGTATCATCAAACATGATACAATCAAGTGCACAAAAGTATATCACATATACAACTTGTGATATTCAAGTGAGAAAATCCATTTAAAGTGAACCAATACTAGTTAATGCAAAGTAATATATCAAATATATAGTTATACATTAAATCATTAAATCAACACTTGATTTAACGATCCGGTCATATCGCATATAACCGACTAGTATCTTATGTATCGGCTTATCGAATCAATTCTTGATTCGACAACTAGGTTATATCGCATATAACCAATCGATACATTCATCGCGAGAATGGAATACGGTATCACATACACGAATTATTCTCGGTCCCGCACATATCTCATATGCGCTCCTATTTCGTTTCGCTTGAGCCAGGAAACCTCTGTGTAGGACTCTAAAGACTCGTCAATACGCCGGCAGCAGATGATGATCATATCAAACACCCACAAGCCGCAAGAGGTCTGCTAAACATAACGACCATCCGGGTATTGAGCGATCAGAAGATCGACGAGCAAGCCCGCTCACACTCCTATGAATCCAACCAGTAACACTTACCGTACAGTCCGGTCTGTTCGTCTGATATGTCGCATATCTCGCCTAGGGGTGGTAAACGTCAGACACCAGTAGCTCGATAAGTCATGCCGACGTGAAGTCCATGACATGTATGAAACCACTGATAACACTTACCAGTAGGTCACTGCAACCCTGGCCAGGGATTTCCTGTTATGGCCAGTCGAGCATAGCGCAACATCAACCCCCAATACCGGGAGAGACGAATCCCCTCCTATCGCTCATTGCCTCCATGTGAATCGGGACTGTACCCAAAAACCACCTGTTTGCACGACTCAGTAGAGCCGTGGTAGGGTGGAAATCAAAGCACAGTGGGAGACACACAAGACTCTATGACGATCTCGGGTCAACAGACTAAGCTGTACCAGTGTCACCAGAGAACTGCCATCTGACGTGAGGTATAATACCATCTGGGAGTTCTCGGCGAGTCCGTTCAGTGTACCCAGTCTCCACTGAGCACCCGTATACCATCTCTGATGTCAAACACCAATGGATATGGGATCATCCATCGCCCATCGCATGGGTCGAGAAGATATATGCTAGTTTACTCTGGAATATCGATGCCCCGTCTCGATATTCCCTCGACTAGGAACATTGAAGGATGTACTCATGGACTATCCAGGCCCCACTAGTATGATCTGCATCACAGCCCTGGAAGTCGAGTACACATCCTAAGGGCTTTATCAACATGTAACAGAGAGACAGAAAGTATACACGTTAAGATAAAGAGCAACCAGATAGCGTACTATCATGTCGAGCAAGAAAGTCCTACCCATATATGTCCCAGCATCCACTACAATATACATCCAATGTACAGTAATGGCCTCTAGGGCATACATATAACTAACACCCGCATCTCATGGCTTTGAGACGGAGGGGGCTTCACTCTAGAATTGGCGGGATATTCGCCGCACTCGTAGGGGGTACAAGTTGACCTAAGGTGGGGTGCTCAAGTTACCGGATTCCGTGAAGTGCTGGGTGGTCCATTCACTTTGTTGAAGGGGGCTGCCTCGTTTCAGGTTTTGGCGGGTAACTTGCCGCGCCCATAGGGGTCTAGGATTTCATTGCACAGGCTATCCACATGACCAGAGGAACGTCGGGTTTCAGTAGCGGCTCTATGAAACCCGGAGATCCCAGATTATCTGTATTGTTCTGTGATGCTTATTACTCTCTGTGATGTTGCATTTTATCACGCCTTGAGCGAATATTATTTATTGATATATATATACTAGTAGATGTTGTATATGTTTTACACCCGCGCTAGTCCAGTCCCCGCTCTGTCGTTAGTTAAGTAACCTAACGGGTGATGACGGGACCCAGTGGCGAATGCGGATGGCATATACGTACATCGTATTTTCGTTCTTTTGTGGTGTGATTAATTGATGGGACTGCATTGATTCGGATCAATGCAAGCTAAACAAACCTGTTTGATGTTGTTAGAACATTTTTCAAAAAGCTGTTATTGCAAGGACGTTCTCTTTTGTTTTGCACAGTGGTATTCGGTTATGAATATCCAGCACCTCAGTCGACGAGGCAAGGGCCGAGATCCCTTCACCGGGAGTGACCCCTTGGACAGAAGTTTGCGTCAGGGTAATAACTTCACTATAGCCGATTACTTATTGCTTTGCATCATGGTATTCAGTTGGAATATCCTGCACCTCATTCTATGGGGAAAGAGCCGAGATCCCTTCACCGGGAGTGACCTCTTTAGCAAAGGTTTTCGCCACTATATTTTTATAAAAAGCTATCCGGTTCCTTCAACGATATCAAGTTCATTACGTTAAAGGTTTTTCGCCAAAAACCATTTGTAGCCCTCCGTCATTTCAGACGGGTAGCACTTAGTGTTCATGCTATGTTTGTTGACCTTCGTCAAGGCATAGTGAATGGTAGCTGCTTGTTATCTTTCTGCTGCATAGATAGATGCGTTGGTTTGGGACAGTCGTATAGCCTTGTTGGCCTTCGTCAAGGGCTTGTACGGATGGGTTCAAATTAACCTGGACAATGACGGGTAGAACTTGACATGTGACTTATGATTTGTTGACCTTCGTCAAGGTCATAAGAACATGGGGTAAAAATCACATCGGGAGTTTCTAAAGACACTGAAACTTGCCAGATATGCGCATACCTTCTGGAGTGTGATAACGTGAGTGGATTCCATCACGTTATCATGCGATGATAGTTGGATCCCGATTCCCACTGATGAGTTGGTTAACTCCTCTGGTGATCCCGACTAATTCTTCTTTCAGATTTGGAAGAGAATTTGACGATACAGTGGGAGGTTTCCTGATTGGATAAAGTGATAACCATTCTGATCTAGGTTAAAGTGCACGCAGAGTGTTTCTTTTCTCTCTCTCTTTGGCAGCGACCATGGCCCGACCCTAGACCATGACTCAGTGACCAAGTTAACCGAACCTTCTTAAAACCCTGGCTTTTGGATTGTCTGAGTTGCATACCTCATTGCCACTCCTACTTTTACCCTTTTCTCCAGAACACCCCGTATTACTACGAACATCCACTTCCATTGGATAAAACCATCGTATGGTTACATACGAACTCGAAGGAACTTGTTCCAGATTCGAGATGGTTTCCGGTTCTGGAGAAAATGAATAGGACTATTCAGTTGTCTTTTCCTTTTACCTTCTCTCAGGTTGTGAGTGCTCCTTGGATTAGGACAGTACACCTATTATGCTTATTGGATAGTCTTCTTCCAAACCATAGGCAGGTGCTGAACGGTAGGGAATGAAGAAAACCAATTAGCCTAACGAAGGTGTACAGAAGGTATTAAGTAAAGACAAATAAAGGGATTAGTAAGAGGGCAAAGTAAACTGCGACTGCTATTCACGACCAAACCCAGTATTTCATCGCCGCTCCTACTTCACCTTTGTATTTCTCCAGGATACTCCGTATCACTACGAAGATCCACAGTTATTGGATACTCCATCGTATGGTTATATACGAACTCGAAGAAACTTGTTCCAGTTCGGGGATGGATTCTGGTTCAGGAGAAACAGGAATAAGGTTTTATTCAGTTGTCTTTTATCTTTACCTTCTCTCGGGTTGCGAGTGCTCCTAGGATTAAGACAGTACACCTATTACGCTTATTAGATATTCTTCTTCCAAACCATAGGTTGGTGCCGAACGGTAGGAAAGGAAGAAAACCATTTAGCCTAAAAGGGTGTACAGAAGGTAATGACTAAAGACATATAAAGGGATTTGGAGAGATGACAAAGAAATATACGGTTACAGTTGCGAATCTGATAATGGAAGAGGCATTACTAGGAATACCCGGATACCCCATCGAAACATTTACATGTTTCAGTTTCACTGTGTATTGTTAAAAGAAAACTGATTTCCCAATTAGTCCTTGCTCTAGGGTATGTATTTACCAGCTTTGATTCTCACATCTGTATGGTTTTACAGATGATGAGTGGGAGTAAGTTATTGGGAATTGGGTGATCATCCTCATTGTATCGGGATTCGTTGTAATTGGTGATATTTGAGGAAATCGCCTGAGTTGTTTGCCGGACGGCAAATATTTGGTTTTGAATATCCGTTGTTATGCACCAATTTCAAATTGATATATCTGTACGTTTATTTTTATAAAGTGAGATATAACTTTTTGAAATTATGTCTATGACATTTACCTATATCAGTGGATGGTTAGGTAAGGAGCATTAAACAGCGGTGTAATTCTTCATAACCATAAGTACAGTTTACAACCTACGATACACAGGGAATAAGTTATTAGTCTCAGGGGACTTATACAGAGTATTGTATGTTGTCCAGTTGGTACTCGTACTATATTCTGTTTACTTGTGACTTCTCTAGTTCTTAGACATGTGTTTCGTAGAAATGCAAGGTCTAAGTTTTGAGAAGTTATAGGTATAAGAATAAAGTAGAGAACCAGGTATTGCAAGTATCAGGATTCTTCAAGGTGATCGAAGATGTAGATACTTGTGTATGGTATTCAGTTAATAATAATGATTATGAGAACTTTCTTCTCTTTCAGGTTACTCATAATTGGAAGTACTCCTAAGTTGAGTAATGCTGATCAGCCTCTCTCCATTTAGTTGACATGCACTGGAAACTGATTTGAATCTGGTTCCAATTAAATCAGTGCCTCTGTTTCTATATTGGATATAGAATAGTTCATATCTTAACTATGTTAAGGTACGGGGAGTTGTCTGGCTTATACTTAAAACCAGACTCTGGATAACTCAAGGCACGTTTCTGTAATGGATATTTGTGGGTTAACCCCGGCTATGACGAGGGTTGACTTTCTACCATCTGGAAGATTAATAGTGATATTGTTTTTGACTCGCCACAGTTTTGAAAAAAATGGATTTTTTCAAAAAAACAATAGTGGGAGTATGATAGAACTGGAAGTGATTCCAGAACCGCAAACGATTACTGAAAATTTAATAGGACCTAAAGATTCAATCTGGTTTGACATTCCATTGGCCACTCCGTAGATCTGGTGGGTAACCTCAGGCACTCGAGAGGTACTTCGGTATGCTCAAAGACGGTGACAGTGAGGTTCTTGTTTACCCAGACTTGCCATTGCTGTTGTTCCAGATTGTGAGACCCGGCAGGAGGATGAGTATAGCGTCGTTCTAAACTAGCTTTAGAAGTGTACATGTATATGACTCTGCCAGAGGGTTGTCGTAGTCAGTAGGAGCAACGGAAGCATAGTGGATAAGTTGCTTATGTCTATTTATTGACTAAAGCAGATATAGCGGAGATAGATCATCTATTTCTGATGTGACAGTCATAGGTTTGACTTCATCAGAATAGGGGATGGATCTGTTAAGAAGGTAGTAGGGTGTGATGTCCTGGTATTTGGATGACATACACAGAGTGGGAAGTGAAATTCCTATACTACGATCGGTTATGCTTTGGTTGTCACACAGTGGTTTCTCCACAAAGGACATGGATTTTATATCAGACATTCTGGTTACTAGATCTATGGTTTTAGATCTAGATTTGGGAAGTGTTCCAATCAGGGTACTTAGACAGCATTCTAAAGGTATTTAGAATGGATGACTCCTGGCACGGTAGTGTACCTGCAGGTGATGGAGTCACCCTCTCTAAAGGTGTCTTACAGACTAAAGTGGAGAGGGATGTGCATGATTGGCAGATCACTTGCTTAGGCAATTGAGTCAATCATGAGATGTCAAGTACCACACCAGATATTGTTTTTGCACGAGATGCAGTAAGTTGATATTAATCCAATCCTGGAGAAACGATCGGAAGCAGTTTTAGAACATAAGTTGATGTTCTGGGGATATGATAACGACAGCCTCCTTCGGGAGAAGGTTATCCTTCCAGGCTTCCAAGCTGACCTGGATGACAGAGTGGCTGTCAGAGTTATAGTTTTCCCTCTTACGAAGGGCAGTATTTTGGACAGGTGGTCCAAGGGGATACTGAGGGAGGCATGGCGTAGGATACTGATTAAGTTCAGTTGCTGATACAGTCTAAGAAGTTGGGATTTGAAGTTTATTTATGAGCTAGTTCCCATCAGATATCCAGACATATTCTAAGACAGGTATTGCTCATTTCGGGAGATGGCTTTCTCCGCGAACTTGAGATAAAGAGAGACATAGAAAGAAACATCAGAGCGGATCCACTAACTGAGGCTATTCCTCGAACGCAATAGTTTCACAAACGGGCTTTGTGAGACTGATCAGTAGAGGAGTTGGGTGTTCGGTATCACACGGGCTGTGAGTATGCGACATCGCAATAGTTAGCCTTGAGTGCAAGTGGGAGATTGTTGGATATAGTGCCCTCAGAGTTAATTATTGGATCGCAGGCACATGATTGCAATGATTGAGGGAGGACCTATGCCGGTAGGACAATCTTACTCAAGATGATTGTATACTATCTGGTTTGTCTCTATCATCGTGTACATGCTTTAGGTGACATTGTGGTTCACTATTACACGTTGATGGAGAATAGTATGCTACCATGGTTTATCTTTATCATCGTGTACTGCTTTAGGTGACCTTACATGTCGCTATTACACGTTGATAGAGCCCTTAGGATTCTTGCTTGACTACCAGCAGTATGATGGCGATCATATACGTGAGAGTTGGGTTGTCTATAAGCACATCCTTAAAGTGGTCCCTAGTCGTGGGAGTTTCGAGACTGGGAATCGATACTCCATTAGTAGACTAGTGTATACAGTCGAGACCCCGACGAGGGGCGGTGGCCGGTCTCACAAGCCATTGGTATCAGTTGGATCACCTAAGATGTATACGCTCATTGGGTTATGAGTACACCGGACAGGACTCGTCGGGAACATGCTAGTTGGTATTATACCTGACGTCAGATAGCAGTTCCCTGGTGACATGTGTACATGTTAGTTCATCGACCTGAGATCGTCATTTGTCTCGTGTGAGTTCCCACTGTGCTTTGATTATTACCCTACCACGGCTCAAAGGAGTCGTGCAAACAGGTTTTAGTTGGGTACAGTCCCGAGCCACATGGAGGCAGTGAGCGGATCGGCAGGGGTTTGTCTCTCCCGGTATTGGGGGTGAGGTCGCGCTATGTCTAGGAGAGCCATTACACGAAGTCTTTGGCCAAGGCAGGAGATTTACTGGTAGGTATTCCAGTAGTATCTCAGGGTGTTCTGGGCTACACTCCGACACGACTTGTACCGCTTTTGGGGGTCTGACTTTTACCAACCCCCTAGGCCCGAAATGCGATGCTCACAGACGAACGGACCAGACTGTACGGATATTGTCACTGACAGGCTCAGTAGGGTGTCAGGATGAGTTCACTCATCGACCTCATTTTTGGTCAATACCTGGTAGCCCGTTACGTACGGCTAATACCTCTGACGTGCTAGTGGTTAAATCCACAGCCAAAGTATTGACAAGTCTTTAGAGTCCCCCACAGACAGTTTCTCAAGTTTCGGGCGAAACGTTGTAGAGGCCGTATGATATATGGCAGGGTCCGATCATATACGTGCAGTAGTGTATGGATCATGATCGGGCGGATCATACTAGTGGGCTTTGGTTTAAGCCGGATCCTAGTATTAGATTTGTTGGATTACTTTAGTCTCGTAGCATTCGCATTCAGTTGGAATGCGGATGCAGGTATGTATATACAGGTGAGGGGTATCCTTGTGATCCGTCACGAGTTTACTTTAGATGTTGCCGTATCTTTTTATTGTTGCAAACATTTGGATTAATGTTTGTTAATGGAAATTGTGAGCTAAATATCATCATTTGGAGCATTAATTGTGACACATGCACAAGTGGTGACTCATGGTCTCTTTCTTTGTGCACGTGTCACATTATTTGATAGATTTGTGATGATACGATAGGAAGAGAGAGAGTGGGGCTGCCTTGAGGAGGTTGGTCTTGTATTATTTTCATAGAACACTCTCTCACTCTCATTATCATTCTATCAGAACAACAAAAGAAAAAGAAACCTCTTCTTCTTCTTCTTCTTCTTCCTCTATCTCCATCAATGGCAACACCTCTAACCTCCATCCAAATCAATGGATGCAAGAGACAAAGTGATCACAAACATTCTCTACATCACCTTGGACACGTCGGCTAGCACACTTCATGCCCGAATTGCTTCGGATGAAGCGGGAGCCCGTAAAAAGAATCGATGATATGGTGCCCTTTCCGACGAGGAGATCGAGACCGGAGATTCCGCAAGGAGCTTGGGATGGTGGCCAAAGACCGAAGGACACGGATCGATCGGTATAGCCTTTCTATCCCTTCTCTAGATAGCTAGTTGTAGGTTAATGGTTCGATCCGGGTTTTAAGTAAACGATAGCGCCGGTTTCAAGTTTTAAAAAAGTTTTCGTTTCCGCATTTGATATACATATAAATGATATTAGTCGGTTGTATGTGATATAGCCGGATTTTAAAATCAAGTGTTGATTTAATAATTTAATATATAATTATATATTTGATATATTAATATATATTAATTAATATTAGCTCACTTAAGAATTTGTTTTCTACAAATACATATAAATATATATGAGATATATATTATTGCATTTATTTTTGTGTCATGCTAGATGATACATTGGACATGGGTGTTTGAGATTCATACCAAACTAAAGATAATTTGGGTGATTAATAATTAAGGGATAAATCAAAATTAGGTGGAAAATGTCATGGCTTAAGATGCTTGTGGAAGCATGTAGAAGTCTTGACTTAGTCTACTAATTTTGTTTTACTCTACATATTTATTAACCCAACCATTATGTTTAGCCATGGTTAAGTCTCTAAAAATATCATTTGAGATATTTTTTCACCAAGGATTTACATTAGTTCATCTTCTTCATCTTCTTCTTTGCTCTCTAGTTTTGAGTGAGGTGAAGAAAGAAAGAGAGAAAAATAATTCTAAAGTGAGCAAAATTCATACTTCATCAATTTATACCAAACTAGCCATTTAGTATAGGTTGTTTACTTCATTAATTTCTCAATTAGTGAAGAGCTAGCTTGAATTAGAGATTTGTCAAGGTAGATCATCTTCGGCCTCGAAGATCCTTAAGCAAGTTTGTTCCTTTCGCCTAGTGGAGCCTAAGAAGAGTTTGGGGACCACTACTTGGAGCTAAGGGACTACTACACGGAGCTTTAGAAGTGAAGGACCGGTCTACAAAGGTTGTATTCCTTGTTCACTTAGTGTAAAGTTTTTTACATGCTTTTTACAACCCTAATTCTCTTGTTCGATTCTAGGTTAGTGTTACTTAGCACACCAGATTTTTTAAAATTGCATACTCGATACTTGCTAAAACCTAGTGGTCGTGCTAAGAAACTCCAACAGTGGTATCAGAGCCAGGCTAGAGCATTAGGAGTGGTCTAGGCGAAATTAAAGTGTTCGATCGACTTTTCGAAACCCTAAAATCGGGTTTCTGAATTTTTTTTAAAAGTTGGAATTTTTGAAATTAAAATTATGCAGAAAATTGTGCAGGGTTTTCTATGGATCCCCAAGAAGAAAAAGCGCCCAACTCGACCAAACGGCCGCGCAACCCAAACGAGAAATGAGCATATTGATGCATCTTCTTCTGGTGTGTTAGTTACCGAGAACTGTTTCTCAGTACACTCTACGTCCTGGGTATTAGATACCGGATTGGGATCCCACATTTGTAATATGTTACATGGGCTAAAGAAAGATAGAGAACTGGGAAAAGGTGATCATTCTCTAAAAGTAAGGAATGGTGCAAATGTTGCAGCTAAAGAAGTTGGTGAATATCACCTAGTATTACCAAATGGGAATACATTGATCTTGAACGACTGTTATTACGTACCATCTATGATATGCAATTTAATATCGATTTCTTTATTAGATAAAGAAGGATATAACTTTGTAGTAGAGCAAAATGTTATGAACATTTTCCTAAATCAAGCGTTGATTAGGTTTGGTACGTTATGTAACGGTTTATACGTTCTAAATTTGAATACAGTTCTTAATATACAGAACACATATAAGAGGAAAAGTTCAGAAATGAATGAATCCTTCTTGTGGCATTGTAGACTAGGTCATATCAATGCAACACGACTAGCTAAGTTGCATAAAGATGGATATTTGAATCCGTTCAAATTTACATCTTATGAAATTTGCCGGTTATGTCTCAAAGGCAAAATGACCAAAACTCCGTTTACTGGACATGGAGAAAGAGATACCGAACTCTTGGGATTGATACATAGTGATGTATGCGGTCCTATGTCTACACATGCAAGGAATGGTTTCTCGTATTTTATCACATTCACCGATGATCTCTCACGATTCGGACATGTGTTCCTGTTGAAACAAAAGTCTGAAGCTTTTGAGAAATTCAAGGAATACAAGTACGAAGTAGAGAACCAAACAGGAAAAGTATTAAAATCCTACGATCTGATCTGGGAGGAGAATACTTGAGCATAGAATTCCGTGATTATTTAACAGAGAATGAGATTCTCTCTCAGCTTACTTTTCCATATACACCACAGCACAACGGTGTATCGGAGCGGAAGAATCGCACCCTATTAGATATGGTGCACTTTATGATGAGTTGTAGCGTCTTGAAAAGTCGTTTTGGTGTTTTCCTGAAATTCGGTGAAAATTCGGTATTTTTCCGAAAACCGTCTTTCTCGTTATTTTGCAGTTTAGGGCTAATTTTACCTAAAATGGATAGGTAATTGCTTGTTTTTAGTAGCTAATGAGTTAATTATGAAATTCTGGTCGTTTAAAAATTTTCCCTAATTTTTCAATTTTTTAATATTATTTTAAGCCGGTAAGAAAATACATTAAATAAGCGATAAATACAAATTTTTCCGGGCTAATTTTAATCTCTAAAATTATGATAATTAAAATCTAGTGATAACATAAATTTTTAGTAATTTATTTTGATTTTTTAACAAATTTTTATGATATGAAACGAATTTATTGAATTTTTGAGCTAAAACTTGCAATTTTTGACTTGTAGGGGGCCTTTTTGCATAAAATTTCTTTTGTAAAACCCCTCTCTCTTTTTCCTCAGCCCTAGGACAGCCCCACCTTGTGTGAGACCAGAAATTTCTGGCCTCATTTCTTGAGTTGCCTTCTTGAGTTGAATTTGATAGTTTATGGTTTTATTTTAATTAAAATGAATAAAGTATGATACATTGACTTTTGTGGACTTGACCATGACTTTCCCCACTTGCCCACACCCTCCCCCATTCCTCCTCTGGCCGAAAACCTGCACACCCTCTTCTTCCTCTCTTTTCTTTTCATTTTCCTTCAATTTCTTCAAGAAAACATATCAAAATCCACACTTTATTCAAAAATCCAAACAAAATCCTTATGCTATCCTTTCCTTAGCCATTCTTGCTTGGATCTTGGTGCTTGAGGCCATCAATTGGAGCAAAATTTTCTTGCTTGATCCATAGATCAAGAGGTATAATTCTCATCAAATTACTTTCTTTTGCTAAATTCCTTTAATTGTATGGTTTAGTGTTAAAAAGCTTAGCTAATTCCTAATCTAGTTTATAAAAGAATAGTTGTAATAAACTAGGGTTTTGAACCATGATGGTTAATTAAGTTGTTTTATAGTTAATCTAGTTGTTAATGAACTAATCTATATGGTTACCTTGTTATGTAGTCTTCTAATTGTGTTAATTTAGTTAACTTTAAAAGTTCGATTTTAGTTGTAATTGTCGTTTTAGGAATTTCAAGAGAGGGTTAGTGTATGTAATTGAGTTGTGAAGCTTGATTAGTGAGTTGATTAAGGTTTAGAAAACATTATTTAGTTGATTGAACCTAATTTGTTATCTAGTATTTTGCTAACCTAAATCTAAGAGGTGAACTTGCTAATTGGGTTTGAAATTAGTGTTAATTAAGTTTTTCAAGTATGGATTTTGATTTGCAATTGCTTTTGAGAAAATTCAAGAATTGGTGGTTATGGAAAATAGGATTGGAATCATTGCTATTGTGTTGTAATTAGTGTTTCTAGATTGCTTGTAGTGTGCTTGGGTAATTATGCTTTATTGTAGTCGTTTTGTCTCAAATCGGCGATTGTTGCACCGATTTTTGGAATGTATCTGCTTACTAGATTTTTATTATAATTAATTGGTGAATTATTTGTGTTACCTTGGGGATGTTTTTAGCATCTCCTATGACGTTTAGGATGCGTGAGTGTGGCTTTTCGAGTAGTCGGGTTTTAGTTTTGCCGGGCGACCAAATCGGCGTTTTTTGGCAGTTTTTGCGATTTTCGCGTGTGTTCCGCGCACTTTGTGCACGTTGTACCTAGCTAGCGAACCTTAGTAGTTTCGTTGGGGTTTTGCGTCATTCTTGATATGTAACCTTATATTTGGTATTGATGTAAATTCCAGGTTCGGTCGCGGAAACGTCAGACGCGGCGCGAAAGGGAAAGGCGGTGATTGGACACAGCTAGCCAGGGATCCCGGTGAGTAGATTTAACATCTACGGGGGACGATCGTTTGGATGGCGCAAGTCGCCCGATAGATTTAGTAAATTGAAAAATAGTAAACTGGATAACCACTTGTGACATTAGAATAATAATACTGGCATGATAATTGCTGCAATTAGATCAATATGTTATACCCATATACGCAAACTCAATTGTAGGACACATGCACCATTACCAGATTTTTATATGCAGCACGAGCACTATTCATGCTTACACACACACCCTGGTAATTGCCATGCCACCACACTAGATAACTTTTAAATTGAAACCTTTTACTAATTGATACTTAAACTGGTACTATTGCCTTTAATTCCTTAAAAATGAAACCGTAGTATTGCTATTCATGTGCATGTACTTCATCATACTAATTGTTCATGCTTAATACATTAATCACACATCGCAACTTGATTATTGATATCATACGCATTCATTATCATTGATATATGCACTTATGAGGATTTCTTGAGATTTTATGATATTGCTGGATTTCGGGGGAAAGCCGCAAAATTTCTAAACTTATTATATTTTTTAAAATATGTAAATTGTGGTTTTCTAGTGATGTAAGTGTCGTCCACCATGAGTTTGCTGTGGATTTGGAAATCCGTGTCGAGGAGTGGAGGAACCGGCACGGGTACATGGTGGGCCCGGTAAGGTACCCCGGGGCAAGAGGAATGTGGTGATGACGTTGAGCCTGGCAGGGGACGGATTACCTACCGGTGACTGTTTGGGACGGCGGATATCCAGAGGATACCGACCGTGGCCGCTAGATGATGAGATATTGATATTTGAGATGGGTCAGCCGGACGGCTGAGGCCAGAGATACATTTATGAGATTTGAGACAGCTTTTGGGTGTCGTTGCTGGACACCGATTTTCGTCGATTCATTGAAATTATGCTGGCATTCTAAAAGAGTTTCAAAAACAAAAAGAGATAAAATGTTTCTTATATATACCTATTGAGACCTCAGATATTCATGTTGCATACATATTAGTACACTGATGTTGTATACACACCTGCTAGTGCATCCAGTCATACCTGTATTGTAGATGCTAGGATGCTTGTGTGCATGCATACGATAACCTTTGTAGATGTTATTTATTACTCACGAGTTGGCAACTCACCCCCGTTGTGCCACAGTCTTTTACAGGTCCGCTCCGTCAGTTCAGTAGCGGCGGGCGCACTTGTTCTTTTGCCTCTTTTGCCTGAGCTCGAGATTTGCTCATAGGTGGGTTATGTTATCATTTTTGTACCACCTTGTATATTCTTTGTATCTAGTGTACTCCATTTACTGTTTCTACCAGATTTATTGTATATTGACCTAGAGATGAGACTGTGAGGTTTGTAGACTTTTATGCTGTATTTTGGGGTCGAGCTCACTTGAGCCGACATGCTACTTTTTTCATGCTTCCTTATGATTATTATGCTTGTTGTCATTTACATTGCGTGGGATTTGTGACCGCCTTATGGCGAAGAGCTAGCTCCCGCTTGGGGATGCCTTATTTGTTGGTTTTACATATATTCTTGTTGTACCCATTTTTGGGGGCCAGTATTTACAAAGGAGACTCTGCCGAAATTTTCGGAAAAATTAGTATTGTTTTTAAAAAAAAGGGTTTTACATGACTTATTTGATAAACTTGCTTTCAAATGTTTGGGTTTTCTTCACTCTTTTGCTTCATTGGTTTTGTTTTCTGGGCTTTGGCTTACTTATTTTACGGACGCCTTTAGACGTTTCGTAAACTTAAGTGCCAGTCACGTTCCGTACCCTGCGGGTCGTGACATGAGTACTGCTGAGTTACCTATTTCTTTTTAGGGTTATGCACTGGAGACAGCTTCAAACCTATTGTAAATGGTTCCTACCAAATCCGTGTCAACCACTCCATATGAGTTATGGAAAGGAAAGAGACCATATCTTAATTATGTTAAGATATGGGGTTGTTCGGCATATGTGAAAACACAAAATTCGGACAAGCTTGAGGCAAGGCCGGTTCTGTGTAAGTTTTTGGATATCCCAAACATTCGCGAAGGTATATCTTCTACCACGCCGAGGAACAAAAGGTGTTTGTTTCTCGGCATGCCACCTTTTTAGAAAAGGAATTCCTTGAAAAAGAAATTAGTGGTCATGAGGTAAACCGGAAGAAGTTCTGGCTATACAAACTACGACTGATGATTTGGTAGAACCAGAGAATTCAGTAGTTCCCGACGAACCTCAGCCTCTCCGTAGATCTAGTAGGGTTCCTCATCCACCTGAGAGATACTACGGTTGTCTCGTTGACGGTGGGAGCGAGGATTGCATCATGGAAGATGATGAACCAACTAGTTTCGAGCAGGCCATCACGAGTGGGGACTCTGTGAAATGGCTGGATGCAATGCGATCTGAGATGGAATCCATGTACACCAACAAAATATGGACTTTGGAAGTTGCTCCTGAAGGGATAAAACCCATTGGGAGCAAGTGGATCTTTATGAAGAAACTTGGTGTCGATGAAAAAGTTGAGACTTTCAAAACTGGACTTGTAGCAAAAGGTTTTCGTCAAAGACCAGGTGTGGATTATGATGAAAACTTTTCTCCAGTGGCTATGCTTAAGTCCATCCGGATCCTACTTGCCATCGCTGCATACCATGACTATGAAATCTGGCAGATGGATGTCAAGATCGCTTTTCTAAATGGTGATTTAGAAGAGAGTGTACATGACACAGCCAGAGGGCTTCGTAGATAGTGGGAGCAGTGGAAAGGTGTGCAACCTGCTTAAATCAATCTATGGATTAAAGTAGACATTGCGGAGTTGGAACATCTGTTTTGTTATGGCAGTCAAAGAGTTTGACTTCATCAAAAACGTAGACGAACCTTGTATATACAAGAAGGTAGTAGTGAGTATGGTTGTCTTCCTCGTATTCTACGTGGATGATATACTTTTGATAGAAAATGATGTTCCTATGCTACACTCGGTCATGCTCTTCTTATCACAAAGATTCTCCATGAAGGATCTGGGTGATGTCTCCTACATCCTGGGGATTAAGATCTATAGAGATAGATCTAAACGGATGTTGGGATTGTCCCAATCTAGGTACATTGACACCATACTAAAGAGGTTTAGTATGGAAGATTCCAAGCGTGGAAATTTACCCACGATCTCAGGAATCACTCTCTCCAAAGAGAAGTCCCCCAAGACTGATTTGGAGAGGGCTCGCATGCAAGGGATACCTTATGCTTCGGCAGTCGGGTCTATCATGTATGCGATGTTATGTACCAGACCGGATGTAGCTTACGCACTTAGTGTTGTAAGTAGGTATCAATCAGATCCTGGGGAGAATCAATGGACAGCTGTGAAGAACATCCTTAAGTACTTGAGAAGGGCTAAAGAAATGTTTATGGTGTATGGTAACGGTGAACTCCAGATGGAGTCCTTTATCGATTCGAGCTTTCAGAGTGATAAGGACGACAGTAAGTCGGTCTCAGGTTTTGTCTTCACTCTCAATGGAGGGACGGTATGTTGGAAGAGTTCCAAGCAAGATACCGTGGCAGACTCGACGATGGAGGTTGAATACATCGCTGCCAACGATTCCGCCAAAGAGGCCGTCTAGATGAAGAAGTTCATAACTGAACTTGGTGTGGTTCCATCCATTGAGCATCCTATACCTTTGTATTGTGATAACAATGGAGCTGTTGTTAGTTATATGTATGCCCTAGAGGCCATTACTGTACATAGGATGTACATTGTAGTGGATGCTGGGACACATATAGGGAGAACTTTCTTGCTCAACATGATAGTATGCTATCTGGTTGCTCTTTACCTTAACGTGTATACTGATTGTCTCTCTGTTACATGTTGGTAAAGCCCTTAGGATGTGTACTTGACTACCTGGACTATGATGCAGATCATACTAGTGGGGACAGATAGTCTATAAGTACATCCTT
This sequence comes from Agapanthus africanus, assembly GCA_030015575.1. NCBI lineage: Eukaryota > Viridiplantae > Streptophyta > Magnoliopsida > Asparagales > Amaryllidaceae > Agapanthus > Agapanthus africanus. The sequence continues at coordinate 147,286,784 of JASDDO010000001.1, forward strand.
CAAAGTCCCTAGTCGTGGGTGTATCGAGACGGGGCATCGATATACCAGAGTAGACTAGCGTATACCTTCTCGACCCATACAGATGGGCGATGGATGATCCCATATCCATTGGTGTTTGACATCAGAGATGATATACGGGTGCTCAGTGGAGACTGGGTACACTGGACGGACTCGCCGAGAACTCCCAGATGGTATTATACCTTACGTCAGATGGCAGTTCTCAGGTGACACTGGTACAGAGTAGTCTGTTGACCCGAGATCGTCATAGAGTCTTGTGTGGTTCCCACTGTGTTTTGATTTCCACCTTACCACCTCCAAGAAGGCGTGCAAAACGATGGTTTTTGGGTACAGTCCCGAGTCACATGGAGGCAATGAGCGATAGGAGGGGATTCGTCTCTCCCGGTATAGGGGGTTGATGTTGCGCTGTGTTCGATTGGCTATAACCGAAAATCCCTGGACAGGGTTGCTGAGATTTACTGGTAAGTGTTACCAGTAGTTTCTCGAATTGTTATAGACCTCATATCGACACGACTTATAGAGCTATTGGGGTCTGACGTTTACCACCCCTAGGCGAGATATGCGACATATCAGACGACGAGACCGGACTGTACGGTAAGTGTTACTGGTTGGATTCACAGGAGTATGAGCGGGCTTGCTCGTCGATCTTCTGATCGCTCAATACCCGGGTGGCCGTTACGTTTAGCAGACCGCTTGCGGCTTGTGGGTGTTTGATATGATCATCACCTGCTGCCGGCGTATTGACGAGTCTTTAGAGTCCTACACAGAGGTTTCCTGGCTCAAGCGAAACGAAATAGGAGCGCATATGAGATATGTGCGGGACCGAGAATAATGCGTGTATGTGATACCGTATTCCATTCTCGCGATGAATGTATCGAATGGTTGTATGCGATATAACCTAGTTATCGAATCAAGGATTGATTCGGTAAGCCGATACATAGGATACTAGTCGGTTATATGCGATATGACCGGATCGTTAAATCAAGTGTTGATTTAATGATTTGATGTATAATTATATATTTGATATATTACTTTGCATTAACTAGTATTGGTTCACTTTAAATGGATTTTCTCACTCGCTTGTGCACATTGTATATTCGATATAGTTTTGTGCACTTGATTGTATCATGTTTGATGATACATGCAAAATTGGTTAAGTGTAAAGATTGAACCATGGTTATATGAATGGTTAGGGTTATGATTACTTATTCATTTATTTATTTATTAGTTTTGGAAAATAAAAGCATAGAGAGAAAAAACAAAATGGTTTTCTTTCATTCTTTCTTTCATGAAGCTTGTTGAAGCTTCATGAAGCTTTTGACCAAGTGACCATTTTGTCTTCTTCTTTAACCCTAACCACTCACATAAACTCTAGTTAGCTCTCTACACTTAACTATGGTTTGATTATGATAAGAATGGTTATTCTTTTCTATTCTTATCATATCATTATCTTCATCTTCTTCATCTTCAACATGAAGAAAACCTAGCTACCTTCAATGGCAACTAGTGAAAATGAGTGAGAAATCCAATTCTAAAGTGAACCCACCTCCTATTTCTTCATCCTCTACCTCTTGCCAAGTAGTATAAGGTGTTCTCTTCACAAGTTTCATGACTTGGTGAAGTGGGAGCTTGATCTTGTGATGCCTCGACGTAGATCATCTTCGGCACGAAGCCGACGACCTTGCCCGCCCATTTCTCCGATGAAGCCGACGCTAGAGCCCGGGTTTCCATTTGGACAGCGAGGAGACTTCATTGCGGAGCTATGGAGGTGGAGGACCGAATCTACAAAGGTTGTATTTCCGTTCTTTTAGTTAATTTGTTAACTAGTTGCATTTGTCGCCTAAAATCTAGTTAACGATCCGTATTAGGGTTTCTCGGCACCCGTAAAATTTGAAATTGGCATGGTTGATGACTTGTGAGACCTCATTAGTGTGCCTAGGAACCCTACAGTGGTATCAGAGCCAAACTAGAGCCTTAGGCGATGCGTAGATGATGTTAGAAACCCGATCGAACCCCGAAACCCTAACTTTTAACCCTCTCTGGACTTTTTCTGAAAAAGTGGTTTTTTCAAAATTAAAAATGCTTAAAAAATTCAGCAGGAAATTATAAGAATTACGGTGCAAAAATTACCTAATGATCTGTCTAAAGCGCGGCGGAACCGCGGCATCAGCCGCCTATTGCGGCGGTTCCGCGCTCATTTAGTCTCTTCAGTCAACTATTTTTGCACAGTAACTTCTTTATTTAAATGCTGAGTTTTATGGGAATTTTTAATATTTATTCAAGAGTTGAATTTTCTGGGGTTGTTTTGGGGATTCGATGATTCGATCGGATTATCAGATTTTGTCTATGTGGATTCCGGATAATTTTTGAATATGTTAAAAAGTTCGACCGGATATAAATACCCAACTTTTCCCCTGTTGGGAAATTTCCAAATGTTGGATCTTTCCGTGGTTTAATAACGTTCTAAGTAGTGCAAGTAACGCGATGGACCCTCTAGAAGACAACAAACCTTAACTCGATTATGTGACCGTCTTGAACTGCCCTTTGAACCTTCGGGTTTAGGGCAGTACGGCGTGCCACATGTGAGGCGTTGGCTTGACCCTTCTACGGCTGGACCGTTGGTACTGAGGCATGAAGTGAATGTCTTTGAACTTATTTCATGAGTTGATTTGTATCGGGAAAACTTAGGTGTTTGATTGTTCGATCGGAAAGTTTAACATTTTCTATTTATCTGGAATGGGATACAATAATTGGAATTCACAAGTAGTTATGAGATAACTGAATGAATGTTATAAACATAGCACTTTAGTCTCACTTGATCGGTTGCTACGGAATTTTGATGTGATCAAAAGTCCGTCGCAATCACGTAGCGTACGCGGATACTCGCCGGGTAAACTTAATAGACAGCCTCACTCCATAGCCCCGACCAAGTGACTGTAGGAGAACCCCGTCGTCGAAAGCATCCGTTCGGGTGCTAGCGGTAGTGGTGTTCCGCCTTGGTGCATTTCGTCGACGGTATCAGGGGTGCGGCCGCCAACTAAAGTTTGCGACGAGCATTCGATCAGGATGTCGGGAATCTTGTTGAATTGCCCGACTTGATATTGAAAAGAGTTTTCGATAATGAGACTAAAATGCGGGGTTTATAATTATTAGGCATGCGATGTCTAAGGTATTCATTTGATTAGGCATGCGATGTCTATGCAGGTTGTGGATTCCAACTGTTGTAGTTTTACACTTTCTTTTCTGTGACCGTAAGTGTAATATGTGATATCGCCGGTTTCGTTACTATATGTCAACGACAATTGGGATGCGCATATTTACTTACGTTGATGACATGTGATGTTATGTGTTGCTGGATATGTTATATTGGATCGTCGTGTTTGAATAGCCGGGGGTTTTTATGTGAGATGAGAGTTTTTCATTTTTCATTCATATAAAAACTTGTATGTAATATTCTTTTATTAGGGCACTTCCAGATTGCGGAAGATGTCACCCTTTGTATATTATTTACTTTTCCGCACTAGGATAGACCCAAGGAGGGGAGCACAAGTAACCGGGTTCTGGAGTCCAGTGGGAGACCAACTCGAGGAGTCGAGTCCGGGTCTCCGAACTCTAGAATTGGTAGGGTTGCTTGCTGCTCTCGTAGGGGTCTAGGGGTGTGGGTTTGGCTATTCATCGCGACCGTGGAATCCGTGTTTTATACTGGCTCGTATTGAAAACACGGACGTCCTAGTATATCCAATGTTTCATATGATTCTTCTGCTGCGATATCTGTGATGTGATCATGTGATATGTTCTGTGATAGATACTGTATATAGTATATATGATATATTATATAGGCGTTACTTATGTTTTACACCCGCGCTAGCCCTGCCCCGCTCTGCCGTTAGTTACCTAACCTAACGGTGCACGAGGGGACATCGAGGCGAATGCGGATGGCATAAGTGTACGTCGTATTTATCTGTGATGTTTAGGTAACTTAAATGATGGGACTTCATTAATATGATTAATGAAATAAAAAGAAACCTAAGATGTTGTAGAATCGAATTTCAAAATAAAATAGGTAGCTACAGTTCTTGCTTTGCACAGCGGTATATGTGATATATCCTGCACCTTATTCGATGAGGAAAGGACCGAGATCCCTTCACCGGGAGTGACTCCTTTAGCAATAATTGGCAGATGCTACACACTCGGTTTGTCTTTTGATTGCTTTTAAGAGTTTTTTCTTTGCACAGTGGTATATGTGATATATCCTGCACCTTATTCGATGAGGAAAGGGCCGACGATCCCTTCACCGGGAGTGACCCCTTTAGCAAAACTAGAAAAGCCTCAAAAACACTCCATTTTAAAATCATTTGATTCTACAATGATATCAAGTTCATTACGCAATAGGTTTTCAGAAAAACCTGTCGTAGCCCTTCGTCATTTCAGATAAGTAGTAGTTAGTATTCGTGCTGCGTTTGTTGGCCTTTGTCAAGGCGTAGTGTGCGGTAGCTAACTGGTGCTTAACTGCTTATGCATATGATGCAGATTGGATTATGGTAGTCGTGCGACCTTGTTGGCCTTTGTCAAGGGCCGTGCGGGTGGGTTTAATTCAATCCGGAAATGACGGGTTGAACTTGACTAGCATCCTATGGTTTGTTGGCCTTTGTCAAGGTCATAGGAGGTTAGGGGCAAAATTATCGGGAATTTCAAGTGTTGAAATTTGCAATGAGATTGCATACCTTCTATGAGATAGTTGGATCCTGATACCCGCTGCGAGTAATTGTTACTCCTGGGAGAGTTTTACACATTACAATTAGCCGATCAAGTAGGTGTCTAGAAAGGTGTTAACGAGGTTACGCCTCTGGGAAAACGAGGTTTACATTAATTAGGTTCGTGCGAGAGTACGGGGGACCTCCCTCAAAGTACCGACACTGGCCTGGCTGAAAGATTGGCGAACTTATAGTGTGTAATTAATCCCGGCTAGTCTTTCCTTTTAAGGTTTGAAGGAAGATTTGATAAAAACAGTGGGAGCCATCCTGATTAGATAAAATAATAACCAATCTATTCTTGAAAGAGCGCATGCTGAGTGTTTTCTTCTCTCTCTCTCCAGGTAGTGACCATATCACGCCTTAATCAAGATAATAATACGGAATATTGACCGAACCCGCTTGTTATACTGAGCTGGGGAACGTTGGTCCCGCTCCAACTTATAATTGTTATAAGACAGAGCAGGAAATTGGGGATTACCAGAATTCCCGTGCCGCCCAAACGAAGAGAGTGCATGCTGATGCATCATCTTCGGGTGTGTTCGTTATAAAGAACTGTTTCTCTGTATCCTCTAAGTCCTGGGTATGTGATACCAGATCAGGATCCCAGATATGTAATCTGTTACATAGGGCTACAGCTAGGTAGAGAACTGAGAACGGGTGATAAGTTTCAAGAGACAGAAAACGGGGCAAGTGTTGCAGCCAAGTCTGTTGGTCACTGTCACCCTGTATTATCAGTACATTGATTCTGAACGAATGTTATTAGATACCGAACCTGATATACAAAATCATATCAGTCTCTTTAGAAGTAAAGAAATGATAAAATTTTGTATTGATGGATAATGTTTTGAACATTTCCTATATCAAAAGTTGATCGGTTCAGGCACGTTATCTAAAAAGCATTAATGTTCTAAATCAAACTACAGTTCTTTAGTATACGGAACACACACAAGAGGAAGAGTTCAGGAATGAACGAATCCTACTTGAGGCATTGTAGACTAGGTCATATCAATGCGACCCGACTAGCTGAAGTTACATGTAGATGCATATTTAAATCAGTTTGAATTTACATCTTGTGAAACTTGCCAGTCATGTCACAGAGATAATATGACCATAGCTCTGTTTACTGGAAACAGAGAAAGAGTTAGTGAACTCTTGGGATTGATACATGTTGATGTATGTAAAGTCCCCTGTCTACAAATGCCAAGACCGGTTCTTTGTACTTCATTAAATTCTTTGATGATCTCTTTTGATTCAGACGTATGTTCCTGTTGAAACACAAGTCCGAACCTTTTGAGATATTCACAGAATATAAGTTAGAAGTAGAGAACCAAAATACGGGTATAAGTATTATGTCCTTTGATGAGATCAAGGAGGAGAATACTTGAGCACGAAATTCTTGGACCTTTCTAAAGGAGAATGAGATTCTCTCTCAGCATTACTCCTCCGTATACACCATAGCACGATGGTATATCGGGGCGGAGCGATAACACCCTATGTGATTAGGTGTGCTCTATGATGAGTACTACTGAGTTACCTATTTTCTTTTTGGGAGTTATGCACTTGAGAAGCTGCATATCTATTGAATAGGGTTCAAATCAAATCCGTTGCCTACCACTTCATATTTGATATGATAAGGGAAGAGCCCATCTCTTAAGTTGGTTAAGATTTGGGGTTGTCCGGGCTATGTTTAAAAGCAAAATCCGGACAAGCTCGAGGCAAGGTCTGTGATGTAGAACTGGAAATGTTCCAGCTATACAAACTACGGCTGATGATTTGAAAGAACCAAAGGATTCAATAGTTACCAACGAACCTCAGCCTCTCCGCCGATCTAGTAGGGTTCCTCACCCACCTGAGAGATACTTCAGTTTCTCTATGACAGTGGGAGCGAGGATTGCATCATGAGATGATGACCCAACTAGTTTCGACCTGGCCATCAGGAGTGAGACTCTGTAAGAATGGCTGGATGCTTAGTGATCTGAGATGGAATCCTTATACACCAACAAAGTATGGACTTTGGTTGCTATATCTGAAGGGTTAAATTCCCATCAGGAGCAAGTATATCTTGAGAAGATTACTTGGTGTACTTGGAAAGGTTGAGACTTTCAAAGCTGGACTTGTTAAAGGATTTCGTCATCGACCAGGCGTGAATAATGATGAAACCTTTTCCAGTACCTATGCTTAAGTCCATCCAGATACTACTTGCCACGGCTACATACCATGACTACGATATCTGGCGGTTGGGTGTCATGACTGCTTTTCTAAATGATATTTTAGAAGAGTGCGTCTATAAGTACACAGCCAGAGGGCCTCGTAGACAGTGGGAGCAGCGGAAACGTGTGCAAGATGCTTTATAGGATAAAGCAGGCATCGCGGTGTTGGAACATCTGTTTTGATGGATTAGTCAAAGAAGTTGACATCATCAAAATGGTAGATGAACCTTGTATAAACAAAAAGGTAGTAGGGAGTATGGCGACGATCCTCGTAGAGTACGTGGATGACATACTCTTGATAGGGAAGGAGTTTCCTATGCTACGCTCGGTCAATCTCCGCTTATCACAATGATTCTCCAATATAGGATCAAAATGATACCTCCTAAATCCTGGATTTTGGATCTATGAAATAGATCTAATTGGATATTAGGATACTCACTAGTTGTAGTGAGATGGTATCAGTTGATCCTGGGGAGAATCACTGGAAGGGTTCCAGGGTGATAAAGACGACTGAATGTCAGTCACAGGCATTGTCTTTACCCTCAGTAAAGGGACGGTATGTTGGAAGAGTTCCAAGCTAGATACCGTGGCTAACTAGACGATAAAGGCAGGATACATCGCTACTTGAGATGCTACCAAAGAGGCAGTCTGGATGTATATTTGTTCATAAGATGAACTTAGTTCCTCCCATTGTGTGACAATGGAGTTGTGGCTTATGCCAAGGAACGTCCGTCCCATCAGTGATCCAGACATATTCTAAGGCAGTATCACCTGATCATGGAGATGGTTGATCTCCAGGGTGATCGAGGTTAGGAGAGTAGACTCAGAAGAGAACACGGCGGATCCACTCACGAAGGCCTATTCCCAGAGAGAGATTTTAATGGGATGGTTGAGTATGAGATACTGCAACCACTGCTACAGATGGCCCTAGTGCAAGTGGGAGATTGTTAGTTATATGTATGCCCTAGAGGCCATTACTGTACATAGGATGTACATTGTAGTGGATGCTGGGACATATATAGGGAGAACTTTCTTGCTCAACATGATAGTATGCTATCTGGTCGCTCTTTACCTTAACGTGTATACTGATTGTCTCTCTGTTACATGTTGGTAAAGCCCTTAGGATGTGTACTTGACTACCTGGACTATGATGCAGATCATACTAATGGGCACAGATAGTCTATAAGTACATCCTTCAAAGTCCCTAGTCGTGGGTGTATCGAGACGGGGCATCGATATACCAGAGTAGACTAGCGTATACCTTCTCGACCCATACAGATGGGCGATGGATGATCCCATATCCATTGGTGTTTGACATCAGAGATGATATACGGGTGCTCAGTGGAGACAGGGTACACTGGACGGACTCGCCGAGAACTCCCAGATGGTATTATACCTTACGTCAGATGGCAGTTCTCAGGTGACACTGGTACATAGTAGTCTGTTGGCCCGAGATCGTCATAGAGTCTTGTGTGGTTTCCACTGTGCTTTGATTTCCACCTTACCACCTCCAAGAGGGCGTGAAAAACGGTGGTTTTTAGGTACAGTCCCGAGTCATATGGAGGTAATGAGCGATAGGAGGGGATTCGTCTCTCCCGGTATAGGGGGTTGATGTTGCGCTGTGTTCGATTGGCTATAACCGGAAATCCCTGGCCAGGGTTTCTGAGATTTACTGGTAAGTGTTACCAGTAGTTTCTCGAACTGTTATAGACCTCATATCGACACGACTTATCGAGCTATTGGGGTCTGACGTTTACCACCCCTAGGCGAGATATGCGACATATCAGACGACGAGACCGGACTGTACGGTAAGTGTTACTGGTTGGATTCACAGGAGTATGAGCGGGCTTGCTCGTCGATCTTCTGATCGCTCAATACCCGGGTGGCCGTTACGTTTAGCAGACCGCTTGCGGCTTGTGGGTGTTTGATATGATCATCACCTGCTGCCGGCGTATTGACGAGTCTTTAGAGTCCTACACAGAGGTTTCCTGGCTCAAGCGAAACGAAATAGGAGCGCATATGAGATATGTGCGGGACCGAGAATAATGCGTGTATGTGATACCGTATTCTATTCTCGCGATGAATGTATCGAATGGTTGTATGCGATATAACCTAGTTATCGAATCAAGGATTGATTCGGTAAGCCGATACATAGGATACTAGTCGGTTATATACGATATGACCGGATCGTTAAATCAAGTGTTGATTTAATGATTTGATGTATAATTATATATTTGATATATTACTTTGCATTAACTAGTATTGGTTCACTTTAAATGGATTTTCTCACTCGCTTGTGCACATTGTATATTCGATATAGTTTTGTGCACTTGATTGTATCATGTTTGATGATACATGCAAAATTGGTTAAGTGTAAAGATTGAACCATGGTTATGTGAATGGTTAGGGTTATGATTACTTATTCATTTATTAGTTTTGGAAAATAAAAGCATAAATAGAAAAAACAAAATGGTTTTCTTTCATTCTTTCTTTCATGAAGCTTGTTGAAGCTTCATGAAGCTTTTGACCAAGTGACCATTTTGTCTTCTTCTTTAACCCTAACCACTCACATAAACTCTAGTTAGCTCTCTACACTTAACTATGGTTTGATTATGATAAGAATGATTATTCTTTTCTATTCTTATCATATCATTATCTTTATCTTCTTCATCTTCAACATGAAGAAAACCTAGCTACCTTCAATGGCAACTAGTGAAAATGAGTGAGAAATCCAATTCTAAAGTGAACCCACCTCCTATTTCTTCATCCTCTACCTCTTGCCAAGTAGTATAGGGTGTTCTCTTCATAAGTTTCATGACTTGGTGAAGTGGGAGCTTGATCTTGTGATGCCTCGACGTAGATCATCTTCGGCACGAAGCCGACGACCTTGCCCGCCCATTTCTCCGATGAAGCCGACGCTAGAGCCCGGGTTTCCATTTGGACAGCGAGGAGACTTCATTGCGGAGCTATGGAGGTGGAGGACCGGATCTACAAAGGTTGTATTTCCGTTCTTTTAGTTAATTTGTTAACTAGTTGCATTTGTCGCCTAAAATCTAGTTAACGATCCGTATTAGGGTTTTTCGGCACCCGTAAAAATTTGAAATTGGCATGGTTGATGCCTTGTGAGACCTCATTAGTGTGCCTAGGAACCCTACAGCTGTGCTTTAACCAAGGAACCCAGATCCCATTAGCGATCCAGACATATTTTTAGGCGGTATCACTTGATTCGGAAGATAGTTGATCGCCGAGAGATCGAGGTCAGGAGAGTTGTCACGAAGAATAATACGGCGGATCTACCCACGAAGGCCATTCCCCAGATACAATTTGAGAGACTTTTTGGATGTTGGCTATGAGATATTACAACAATTGGCCTTAGTGCAAGTGGAAGATTGTTAGTTATATGTAAGCCCTAGAAGCCATTATTGTACATGATTGTATGTTATAGCGGATGCTTGGACATATATAGAGAGGACTTTCTTGCTCGACATGATAGTATGCTATCTGGTTGATCTTTATCTTAACATGTACACTTGTATCATTATACAGTCTCTCCGTTAAATGTTGACAAAGCCCTTAGGATGTGCACTTCACTACCAGGACTATGATACAGATCATACTAATGGGGCCAGGGTAGTTTACAAGTACATCCTTTAATTGTTCCTAGTCGAGAGAGTATCGAGACAGGGCATCGATATTCCAGAGTAAACTAGTGTGTACGTTTCTTGACCCTGTATGGGGCGATGATTGATCCTACACCCATTGGTGTTTGATATCAAAGATTGTATACATGTGCTTATTGGAAAATGAGTACACCGAACCGGACTCGCCGAGAACTCTTAGATGTTATTATACCTATCGTCAGATAGCAGTTCTCTGGTGACACTGGTACATGTTAGTCTGTAGACCCGAGATCGTCATAGAGTCTTGTGTGATTTCCATTGTGCTTTGATTTCATCCCTACCACGCTCAAGAGAGCGTGCAAACAGGTGGATTTTGGGTACAGTCCCGAGTCACATGTGTAAGTCGATGCACAACACACCACGACTTGCGGGGAGGCGGAAAAATGAAAAACGATCTTGTTCTTTGCATAAACATCGACTAACCGAGAATCTTTGCTAAACTATAACTAACAAGAAACATAGAAGTTGTTAACTACTATGAGAAGTGATTTTACCTAATGAACCGTGTCCTTCGTCTTTTCGTTCTCCACCTCCTCTCCGGCCTTCTCTATGCAGTAGATGATCCACCCGAGAGCTTTACTCCAAGCTTCACTTCTAACTTGAGGTAACTAGGTTTCTTAAAGTGCTAATCTAAGCAACCTAGGTGATATAGAGAAGGGTTATGGATTAATTAGTCTATTCTAATCCTTGGTCTCAACACATGAGTGGTAGGATTAGGGTTTGAAGAGAGAGAGCTTGAGGAGAGAGAAGGTGAGCATGAGAATGAGAAGAGATAATGATCTCATTTGAATATATATGAAGCATTATGTTTTATCAAATAAATAAATAAATGATTTAACAACCATGCTTCATTTAATTCATATGAGTGATTCATCTATATGAGTCATTAACCATTTATGATGCATTAATGACAAGGATGAATCACACAAATGAGTCACTAATCTCATTTAATGCTTATGCCACCTAAACCCCCAAGTCACCATCCTTCTAGAAGCTTCTCGTTAAATTACGAGAACGCCCCTCCTATCCGTGAAAACACGGAAAAACTTTAGACTGTATAAATCCAATAACCTAATACTAGAATCTGGCTTAAATCAAAGCCGGCTAGTAAAAACTGTCCAATTGTCGTACGTGCGTAAACACACGTATGCGTCCGAACCCTTGTCGTAAAACCATACGACCTCTATATTGTTTCGCCTGGAGCAGGGAAACTCTCTGTGTGGGACTCTAAAGACTCGACTACTACGCTGGTAGTGGGTTTAACCACAGACTGCAAGCGGCACTAGCTGTACATAACGGTCCCCAGATAGATGTCGATAAGAAGGCCGATGAGAAAACCCATCCGAACTCCTACTGATCCTGATGTGACAATCTCCGTACAGTCCAGTCTGTTCGTCTAAGACTATCGCATATCGGGCCTAGGGGGGCGGCAAGCGTCAGTCCCCTAATAGCGGTATAAGTCGTGTCGGAGTGAAGCCCATTACACCCTGAGAAACTACTGGAACTTACCAGTAAATATCGCTTGCCCTGGCCAGGGACTTTGCGTAATGGCTCTCTGACACAGCGCGATATCAACTCCTAATACCGGGAGAGACGAATACTGTCTAACCGCCACTGCCTTCAAGTGCTCGGGACTGCACCCAACTGCTACCTGTTTGCACGATTCCTTTGAGCCGTAGTAGGGTAGTAATCTAAGAACAGTGGGACACACTTGAGGCGAAGTAGCAGTGTCAAGTCTGCGGACTATGCTGTACTCATGTCACCTGGGAACTGTTAACTGACGACTGGTATAAAACCAACCAACAGTTCCCTGCGAGTCCTGTCCGGTGTACCCGTAACCCAACGAGCACCTGTATACTATCTCCAGTACGACGTACTGACGGCTGTGGGACAGACCATCTTCCCAACTGGGATGAGAAGCATACATACTAGTCTACTCCGGAGTATCGATGCCCTGTCTCGATAATCCTACGACTAGGGACCTGAAAAAGGATGTGCTTGTAGACTACCCAGCCCCCACTAGTGTGACTGCCATCACAACGCTGGTAGTCAAGCAAGATCCTAAGAGCTCTATCAATACGTATACTCACATATTAAGATAGAAAAACCAAGTAGCATACTACCATGTTTAGCAAGACTGTTATATACATGTGAATATCCCAAGCTTCCATTAAGTAATATACAAACTAGTATGATACAATAATGGCCCCTAGGGCATATACACTAACAATCTCCCACTTGCACTAGGGCCATGTACTGGCATATTGAAGACCGATGATCTCGAGTAGCCTCTCGAACTTAATCTGAGGTAGGGCCTTTGTGAATGGATCAGCAATGTTCTCTTCAGTAGCAACTCTCCGAACCTCGATCTCCCGACGATCAATGATCTTCCTGATCAGGTGATACCGCCTTAAGATGTGTCTGGACATCTGATGGGACCTTGGTTCCTTCGCTAAAACTATAGCTTCGTTGTTGTCGCAATACAGAGGTATTGGATCAACAATGGTAGGAACCACCTGAAGTTCTGTTAGGAACTTCTTCATCCAGACCGCTTCTTTTGCGGCATCGCAAGCAGCAATATACTCCGCTTCCATCGTCGAGTCAGCAACGGTGTCCTGCTTGGAACTCTTCCAGCACACCGCCCCTCCATTGAGGGTAAAGACATAACCTGACATGTACTTGGAATCGTCCTTATCAGCAAAGGCCTCCATCTTGAGGTCTTTTCCGCCGTAAACCAAGAACATCTCCTTAGTCCTTCTCAGGTACTTGAGAATGTTCTTTACTGCTATCCAGTGCTTCTCCCCTGGGTCTGACTGATACCGGCTTACCACGCTCAATGCGTAAGCTACATCTGGTCTGGTGCACAACATCACATACATTACAGAGCCTACCGCAGAAGCGTAGGGTATAATAGACATGCGTTCTCTTTCCAAATCAGTCTTGGGAGATATCTCTTTGGAGAGGGTGATTCCGTGACAAGCCGGTAGATTACCGCGCTTAGAATCTTCCATACTGAATCTTTTCAGTATAGTGTCGATATACCTGGACTGCGAAAGTCCCAACATCCTCTTGGATCTATCACGATAGATCCATATCCCCAGAATGTAAGAGGCATCACCCAGGTCTTTCATGGAGAACCTGTGTGACAAGAATCCTTTGACAGATTGTAGCATAGGAATGTCATTTCCTATCAATAGAATGTCATCCACGTACAAGACGAGGAATGCGACAGTTCGTGCTACAACTTTACTATATATACATGGTTCATCTGGATTTTTGATAAAGTCATATTCTTTGACCGTTTCATCAAAACAGATGTTCCAACTCCGCGATGCCTGCTTTAGTCCATAAATGGACTTAAGCAACTTGCATACTTTCCCGCTGCTCCCACTCTGATTGAAACCTTCTGGCTGATCCATATAGACGCACTCTTCTAAATTACCATTCAGAAAAGTCGTCTTTACGTCCATCTGCCAGATTTCATAATCATGGAAGGCATCAATAGCAAGTAGGACCTGAATGGATTTGAGCATAGCCACTGGAGAAAAAGTTTCGTCATAGTCCAAACCAGGTCTTTGACGAAAACCCTTTGCAACAAGTCTAGCCTTATAGGTTTCCACCTGTCCATCTACACCAATCTTTTTCTTGAAGATCCATTTGCATCCTATAGGTTTTACCCCATCTGGAGCAAAGTCCAAAGTCCATACTTTGTTGGTGTACATGGACTCCATCTCGGTCCACATTGCATCTAGCCATCGTACCGAGTCGCCGCTCTGGATGGCCTGCTGGAAGCTAGTAGGTTCATCATCATCAATGATGCAATCCTCTCTATCCCCATCTATGAGAAAACCGTAGTATCTCTCAGGCGGATGAGATGGCCTACTACTCCTGCGGAGGGGTGCGGGAATGTCCTGTTCTTCTTGAACTACTGGTTCTACCAAACTTTCAGTAGTAGTTTGTGGTTCTGAAATTTCTTCCAGTTCTATTTCGCTCCCACTTGTTTCCTTTTCTAAAAACTGATTTTCTAGAAAATGGGCATTACGAGAAACATAAACCTTTTGTTCCTCTACGTAATAGAATAGATACCCCCTGGAGTTCTTTGGATATCCCACAAACTGACACTTTACTGATTGTGCCTCGAGCTTGTCCACATGCTGCTTTTAAACAAAAGCTGGACATCCCCATATCTTTAGATACTGAAGATAGGGTTTCTTCCCACTCCACATCTGATATGGCGTGGTAGGAACAGTCTTGGTAGGAACTATGTTCAAAAGATATGCCGCTGATTCTAGCGCATAACCCCAGAAAAATCGCGGTAACTCAGCATTACTCATCATGGAACGTACCATATCCAATAGGGTTCGATTCCGTCTCTCCGATACACCGTTATGCTGTGGAGTGTATGGAGGAGTAAGCTGAGAGAGAATTCCTTTCTCTTTTAGGTAACCTAGGAACTCGGCACTTAAGTATTCACCACCTCGATCAGATCTCAGTGTCTTGATACTTTTGCCGGTTTGGTTTTCTACTTCATTCTTATACTCCTGGAATTTCTCAAAAGCCTCGGATTTATGTTTCATCAGATAAATGAATCCGTACCTTGAGTAATCATCCGTAAAAGTAATGAAATAGGAAAAACCACCTCTTGCATGTGTAGACATTGGACCACATACATCGCTGTGTATGAGTCCTAAGAGCTCGCTCGTTCTTACTCCATGTCCAGTAAATGGAGTCTTTGTCATCTCTCCTTTGAGACATGATTCACAAGTGGCATAAGTTTGATATTCGAACGAATCCAAATATCCTTCTCTATGTAACTTAGTTAACCTTGTCTCATTGATGTGACCTAGTCTACAATGCCATAAGAAAGCCTTATTTAAATCTGGAGACTTTCTTTTCAGTGTGTTCTGGACATTGAATATCTGGAGTTGGTTTAAGACATATATACCGTTATCCAGTGTACCGGACCCAATCAAACTATGATTAAGGTGGATGTTAACAACATCGCTTACAAACGTGAAATCATAACCTTTATTTGATAACAAAGAAACTGATTTGATATTACACGTTAAACTAGGTACACAAAAACAGTTATGTAAAAAAAAAATGTCCACTCGTCAATCCCAGGTGATAATCCCCTACGGACACAGCTCCCACGCTAGCTCCGTTAGCAACCATCAGGGTCATATCACCATCCTTCGGCACTCTACGGTTTCTCAGTGCCTGCAATGAATTGCATATATGAGATCCTGAACCGGTATCCAATACCAGGAAGTAGAGTTGATTGACAGAAAATTCTCAATTACAAACACACCTGAAGTCGAAGCCACAGCTTGCTTCGGTTCCTGGTTCTTGGCGTTCCACGCCTTGCAATCTTTCTTCCAGTGCCCTTTCCTATGACAATGGAAGCACTCATCCTGGGCCACTACTGGTACCGTAAACTTTTTCTTTCCCTTCGCTCCCACCTTACTAACACCTCCTCTAGGTCTGGTGGCGGCCTTCTTCTTCCTTCCTTTGGCCCTAGCTTTGGACCCGGAAGAAGCACCGCTAACAAATATAGCGGGTGTTTCCCTTGCCTTCTGCAATGTGCCCTCTGCACTCCTCAACATGTTAAGGAGTTCTGGAAGTTCAACTTCTTTTCTTTGAATGTTGAAATTCAGAATAAACTGGGCGTAGGTGGAAGGAAGGGACCGGAGAATAAGGTCTGTATAGAGCTCATTATCCAAAGTCGTCCCAAGGTCTGCGAGCTCTTCTATATAGCCAATCATCTTTAGGAAATGTTCTCCTACCGATGATCCGACGGCCAACCTCGCTCGAAACAAGTTCTTTGAGGTCTCGTATCTTGCTATACGAGATTGCTCTCCATAAAGTTCCTTTGTATGGAGAAATATGGCATCAAGATCCATATCCTCGTGCCTCCTCTGATGTTCATTGTTCATCGAGGCAAGCACGATGCACTTGGCCTTCGAGCAATCATACTCCCAGGTTTTGCGGATTTCCTTATCCGCATTACTGGATTTGGGACCTGGGACTGCAGGTGCCTTAGCGGTGAGGACGTACCCTAATTTGTCATAGGTCAAAGCCATTTTGACATTCCGCAGCCAATCTTTATAGTTTGGCCCTGTCAGTATATTTTTCTCTAAAAGTAACTTAAGTCCAGTCATTTTCAGGGTCGCTGCAATTAGGAGAGAGAGAAGAAAACACTTTAGCATGATGCTCTTGCAAGTTTAGAGTGGTTTTTAGTTTATCTAAACTGGATGGTTCCCACTGTTTTTCGAATCCCTCCTCAAACCAAAAAGGAAGAACTAGCCAGGACTATTCTCACCGTACAATACTTGTTTAACCGTTCAGCCAGGCCAGTGTCGATACTTCGAGGGAGGTTTTCCAACGCTTTCGCAAAGTTTCTTAATTAAATAACCTCTTTTCTCTTGGGGCGTAGCCCTGCTGACACCTTTCTTGACACCTACTTGGTTTATAGCATTGATCGTTAAGTGACGAATATCCTGATAAGTAGCATATACTCACAGTAGGTTCGGGATCCAAATATCATCGTCTGATAATGCTGAAGGAATCCTACCAACATTCATCAAACTACAAATGGTATGCATCTCTTTGCAAATTTCAATTTCTTTAGAAATTCCCGATATAAATTTTTGCCCCATGCTCTTATGACCTTGGCGTTAGGTCAAAATGTCATAAGTCACATGTCAAGTTCTACCCATCATTATCTTGTTAATTTGAACCCATCCATATATATCCTTGACGTTCGGCCAAAATGATAATACGACTGTCCCAAACTAACTCATCTATCTATGCAACAAATGAATACCCAGCAGCTACCAAACACTATGCCTTGGCGTTAGGTCAAAATACATAGCTTGAATACTACTGAATACTCAAATGAAATGACGGAGGGCTACGAATGGTTTTGGCGAAACCGTGAACGTAGTGAACTTGATATAACCGAAGGAACCTGATAGCTTTTAAAAGGAGTGGTTAGAGCTCCGCAATTAAAAAATATCTTCTGTTTTAAAAATAACCGAGTGGTTTCTTTTAAATTGTTCCAACGATTAAACTTTGGTTTATTTTCTTTGCATTAATAATAATGCGTCCCATCATTAACCTATCATTGCAGAAAACAACGAAAATACAACGTCCTCTTATGCCATCCGCATTCGCCTCTGGGTCCCGTCATCACCCGTTAGGTTACTTAACTAACGGCAGAGCGGGGGCTGGGCTTGCGCGGGTGTAAAACATAAGTGACGTCTAAATAGCTATCATATATAGATATTGTACATTCGTCAGACGCAATAATAGGCATTCCAGATCTCAGATGAACATTATTGGATATACAAGCAATCCGCGTTTGCTTTGTGCCTGCAATAAAAGACGAATTACACAGTTGTGATGAATAGCCATTACCCCACCCTAGACCCCTACGGGTACGGCAAACTACCCGCCAAGTACCCGAAGTGAAGCGGTCTCTCTCAACAACGTGAGTAGGCCACTAAACACTTCAATGTACCCGGTAGTTTATGCACCCCACCTTGGGTCTGTCCTAGGAGCAAAAACAGTAAAATGAAATAATACAACGATGGCTACAACCGCAACCTGGATGCGCCCCGTAAAATAATATTACAACATATTACAATTACATTGAATGAATTAAAATAATAACCCATCACAAAACCCCGGCTAATCATCACAACAATCCAATACAGTTCATAACCACAAACAGTAATATTCATTACATAAATGTGCAACCCCCTGCCAACCGACATACTAGCAGTTAGGGGAGGTTTATGAACACATTATACAATCACAGATATAATCAAATTAGCAAACATCGTATGATTTCGATCGAGCAAACATATCAGATTCTACTCCCAAAACTTCTCTGTGCACCTGAGACATGAGCAGAAAATAAACATTCCAGAAAATATAAAAATATCACAGAAGAGTTACTGGAGGAAACTGGGTTGAATCGGCTTCAACTTGGCCGCGGATCCGCGGCGGATCGGTGGGATCGGCCGCGGTTCCACGGCTGTATGGCCGATTCAGGAACCCATTTTTCTCCAGTTACCGTATAATTCTCTGCTTGTTATTCTGCAGCTCCCTGAAAAATTTTTAGAGCCTGTTTTAAATTCGACAGAAACTTAGTGATATCGATGTCTTTTTCGGTTCGTTTTGCGTTCGAAATTCATACGACTTTGCTAATGAGTTAATTATTGTTTAGCGAGGCTCTGATACCACTGTAAGTCGATGTACAACACCCTACGACTTGCGGGGAGGCAGAAAAACGAAAAACGATCTTATTCTTTGCATAAACATCGACTAACCGAGAATCTTTGCTAAACTATAACTAACAAGAAACATAAAAGTTGTTAACTACTATGAGAAGTGATTATACCTAATGAACCGTGTTCTTCGTCTTTTCGTTCTCCACATCCTCTCCGGCCTTCTCTATGTAGTAGATGATCCACCCGAGAGCTTTACTCTAAGCTTCACCTCTAACTTGAGGTAACTAGGTTTCTTAAAGTGCTAATCTAAGCAACCTAGGTGATATAGAGAAGGGTTATGGATTAATTAGTCTATTCTAATCCTTGGTCTCAACACATGAGTGGTAGGATTAGGGTTTGAAGAGAGAGAGAGCTTGAGGAGTGAGAAGGTGAGCATGAGAATGAGAAGAGATAATGATCTCATTTGAATATATATGAAGCATAATATTTTATCAAATAAATAAATAAATGATTTAACAACCATGCTTCATTTAATTCATATGAGTGATTCATCTATATGAGTCATTAACCATTTATGATGCATTAATGAAAAGGATGAATCACACAAATGAGTCACTAATCTCATTTAATTTTTAAGCCACATAAACCCCCAAGTCACCATCCTTCTAGAAGCTTCTCGTGAAATTACGAGAACTCCCCTCCTATCCGTGAAAACACGGAAAAACTTTAGACTGTATAAATCCAATAACCTGATACTAGAATCTGGCTTAAACCAAAGCCGGCTAGTAAAAACTGTCCAATTGTCGTACGTGCGTAAACACACGTATGCGTCCGAATCCTTGTCGTAAAACCATACGACCTCTATATCGTTTCGCCTGGAGCAGGGAAACTCTCTGTGTGGGACTCTAAAGACTCGACTACTACGCCGGCAGTGGGTTTAACCACAGACCGCAAGCGGCACTAGTTGTACGTAACGGTCCCCAGGTAGATGTCGATAAGAAGGCCGATGAGAAAACCCATCCGAACTCCTACTGAGCCTGATGTGACAATCTCCGTACAGTCCGGTCTGTTCGTCTAAGACTATCGCATATCGGGCTTAGGGGGGCGGCAAGCGTCAGTCCCCTAATAGCGGTATAAGTCGTGTCGGAGTGAAGCCCATTACACCCTGAGAAACTACTGGAACCTACCAGTAAATCTCGCTTGCCCTGGGCAGGGACTTTGCGTAATGGCTCTCTGACACAGCGCGATATCAACTCCCAATACCGGGAGAGACGAATCCTGTCTAACCGCCACTGCCTCCAAGTGCTCGGGACTGCACCCAACTGCTACCTGTTTGCACGACTCCTTTGAGCCGTGGTAGGGGAGTAATCTAAGAACAGTGGGACACACTCGAGGCGAAGTAGCAGTGTCAAGTCTGCGGACTATGCTGTTCTCATGTCACCTGGGAACTGTTAACTGACGACTGGTATAAAACCAACCAACAGTTCCCTGCGAGTCCTGTCCGGTGTACCCGTAACCCAACGAGCACCTGTATACTATCTCCAGTACGACGTACTTACGGCTGTAGGACATACCATCTCCCCAACTGGGATGAGAAGCTTACACACTAGTCTACTCCGGAGTATCGATGCCCTGTCTCGATAATCCTACGACTAGGGACCTGAAAAAGGATGTGCTTGTAGACTACCTAGCCCCCACTAGTGTGATTGCCATCACAACGCGGGTAGTCAAGCAAGATCCTAAGAGCTCTATCAATACGTATACTCACATATTAAGATAGAAAAACCAAGTAGCATACTACCATGTTTAGCAAGACTGTTATATACATGTGAATATCCCAAGCTTCCATTAAGTAATATACAAACTAGTATGATACAATAATGGCCCCTAGGGCATATACACTAACAACATGGAGGCAATAAGCGATAGGAGGTGTTTCGTCTCTCCCGGTATTAGGAGTTGATGTTGCGTTATGCTCGATTGGTTATAACAGGAAGTCCCTGGCCAGGGCTGATGATGAGATTTACTGGTAATTGTTATCAGTAGTTTCTCGACCCGTTATGAGCCTCACATCGGCATGACTTATCAAGTTATTAGGATCTGACGTTTTCCACCCCCAGACTCGATATGCGAAATATCAGACGAAGAGAACGGATTGTACGGTAGTGTTACTTATGGGATTCACGGGAGTTTGGACAAGCTTACTTGTTGATCTTCTGATCGCTCAATACCCGGATAGCCTTTACGTCCAGCTAGTACCGCTGACGGCTTGTGGGTGACTGATGTAATCATCACCTACTGCTGGCGTATTGACGAGTCTTTAGAGTCCTACACAGAGGTTTCCTGGCTCAAACGAAACGATGTAGGGCACATATGTGATATGTGCGGGACCGAGATTAATACGCAAAAGTGATACAATATTCTAATCTCGCGATATACGTTATATGTGATATAACCGTATTATTGAATCAAGTGTTGATTCAATAATTTATTATATGTATATTTGATATACATATAAATGATATTAGTCGGTTGTATGTGATATAGCCAGATTATTAAATCAAGTGTTGATTTAATAATTTAATATATAATTATATATTTGATATATTAATATATATTAACTAATATTAGCTCACTTAAGAATTTGTTTTCTACAAATACACATAAATGTATATGAGATATATATTAATGTATTTATTTTTGTGTCATGCTAGATGATACATTGGACATGGGTGTATGAGACTTATACAAAACTAAAGATAATTTGGGTGATTAATAATTAAGGGATAAATCAAAATTAGGTGGAAAATGTCATGGCTTAAGATACTTGTGGAAGCATGTAGAAGCCTTGACTTAGTCTACTAATTTTGTTTTACTCTAGATATTTATTAACCCAACCATTATCTTTAGCCATGGTTAAGTCTCTACAAATATCATTTGAGATATTTTTTCACCAAGGGTTCACATTAGTTCATCATTTTCATCTCCTTCTTTGCTCTCTAGTTTTGAGTGAGGTGAAGAAAGAAAGAGAGAAAAATAATTCTAAACTGAGCAAAATTCTTACTTAATCAATCTATACCAAACTAGCCATTAAGTATAGGTTGTTGTAGGGTTACTAGGCACTCTAACAAGCTTCTACAATGCATCAACCATGCCCGTTTCAAATTTTAGCCGTGCCGAATAACCCTAAACAGGATCTTTGCTAGATAATTAGGGTTTCATATGCTAGTAAACTACGTTTACGACTAAGTGAATACGAAATACAACCTTTGTAGATCGGTCCTTCACTTCTTCAGCTCCTTGTTGAAGTCCCTTCGCTGCGATCGTGGTTCTCCCGGACTCTTGCATGGCTTCACGAGGCTAAAGGAGCGTCCTTGCTTGAAGTCTTCGAGGCCGAAGAAGATCTACGTCGAGGGAATATCAACTCAAGCTTCTACTTCACTAACTAGAGAATTAGTGAAACAAACACCCTAAACTAAAGTGCTAGTCTAGTAGAGGATGGAGAAATAGAAAGTGGGTTCTCTTTAGAATTTTATTTCTCACAATCTTTCTCACTTTGGATCAAACCCTAGCAAGCTTTTCTTTTGAACAAAGAAGAAGAAGATGAACAAAAGAAAAAGATGAGAATAATGATCAAGTGTGTGAGCTAACCATGGTGAGTGAGTATCATATACTAACTCATGTAGAGACATTACCATAGCTAAGTGTGATGGTTAGGTTAAAAATCCAAAGTAAAAACAAATTTAGTGGACTTTAGTCAATGCATCCACATGCTTCCACAAGCTTCATGCATTTTCTAATTTTCCACTAATTTTGTAATTACTTTAAATATATTAATCCCAACATAACAAATAGCATGGTGTAAGTCTCATACACCCATGAATGTTGTATCATCAACCATGATACAAAAAGAAAACACATTTTAATATATATCACATATATATTAAAGTTGTGTTCATGTGAGAAAAAACCTAAAGTGAACAAGTGTTAGTTAATGTAAACTAGTATATCAAATATACAATTATACAATAAATTATTAAATCAACACTTGACTTAATAATCCGGTCATATCACATATAACCGACTAACATCCAATTATCGACTTATCGAATCAACACTTGATTCGATAACCCGGCTATATCACATATAACCGACCGATACAAGAAGTCGCGAGAATAGAATACGGTATCACATACATGCATTATTCTCGGTCACGCACATATCATATATGTTAGTTATATGTATGCATTAGAGGCCATTGCTATACATAGGATGTATATTGTAGTAGATGCTTGGACATATATAGGGAGGACTTTCTTGCTCGACATGATAGTATGCTATCTGGTTGCTCTTTTCCTTAACGTGTACACTGATTGTCTCTCTGATACATGTTGGTAAAGACCTTAGGATGTGTACTTGACTACCTGGACTATGATGTGGATCATACTAGTGGGGACATGGTAGTCCATAAGTACATCCTTCAAGGTCCCTAGTCGTGGGTGTATCGAGACGGGGCATCGATATACCATAGTAGACTAGCGTATACCTTCTCGACCCATACAGATGGGCGATGGATGATCCCATATCCATTGGTGTTTGACATCAGAGATGATATACGGGTGCTCAGTGGAGACTGGATAAACTGGACGGACTCGCCGAGAACTCCCAGATGGTATTATACCTTACGTCAGATGGCAGTTCTCTGGTGACACTGGTACAGAGTAGTCTGTTGACCCGAGATCGTCATAGAGTCTTGTGTGGTTCCCACTGTGCTTTGATTTCCACCTTACCACGTCCAAGAGGGCGTGCAAAACGGTGGTTTTTGGGTACAGTCCCGAGTCACATGGAGGCAATGAGCGATAGGAGGGGATTCGTCTCTCCTGGTATAGGGGGTTGATGTTGCGCTGTGTTCGATTGGCTATAACCGGAAATCCCTGGCCAGGGTTGCTGAGATTTACTGGTAAGTGTTACCTGTAGTTTCTCGAACTGTTATAGATCTTATATCGACATGACTTATCGAGCTATTGGGGTCTGACGTTTACCACCCCTAGGCCAGATATGCGACATATCAGACGAACAGACCGGACTGTACGGTAAGTGTTACTGGTTGGATTCACAGGAGTATGAGCGGGCTTGCTTGTCGATCTTTAGATCGCTCAATACCCGGGTGGCCGTTACGTTTAGCAGACCGCTTGCGGCTTGTGGGTGTTTGATATGATCATCACCTGCTGCCGGCGTATTGACGAGTGTTTAGAGTCCTACACAGAGGTTTCCTGGCTCAAGCGAAACGAAATAGGAGCGCATATGAGATATGTGCGGGACCGAGAATAATGCGTGTATGTGATACCGTATTCTATTCTCGCGATGAATGTATCGATTGGTTGTATGCGATATAACCTAGTTATCGAATCAAGGATTGATTTGATAAGCCGATACATTGAATATTAGTCGGTCATATGCGATATGACCGGATCGTTAAATCAAGTGTTGATTTAATGATTTAATGCATAATTATATATTTGATATATTACTTTGCATTAACTAGTATTGGTTCACTTTAAATGGATTTTCTCACTTGATATTCACAAGTTGTATATGTGATATACTTTTGTGCACTCTTTTGTATCATGTTTGATGATACATGCTAACTTGGGTTTGTGTAAAGGATTAAACCATGATTATATAATGGTTAGGGTTTTCTTTTTCTTATCTATTTATTTATTTATTTATTTTGGCAAAAGGTAAAGAGAAAATGGTGGCTTTCTTTGTTTGTTGTTGAAGCTTCATGAAGCTTTGACTAAGTGACCATTTTGTCTTCATGCTTAACCCTAACCATTCTAATTAACCATAGTCTATTCTCTACACCTAACCATGGTTAGTATATGATAAGTATTCATATTATTTTCCTTTTTAAAAAAAGAACTTATCATATTATCTTCTTCTTCTTCTCCTTCTTCAACATGAAGAAAGCTTGCCTCCATCAATGGTAACTTGAGAAAAAGAGTGAGAAATCCAATTCTAAAGTGAACCCACTTCCTATTTTTTCATCCTCTACCACTTGCCAAGTAGTATAGGGTGTTTTCTTCACAAGTTTCATGGCTTGGTGAAGTTGGAGCTTGATCTAGTGTTGCCTCGACGTAGATCATCTTCGGCATCGAAGCCGACGACCAAGCCCGCCCATTTCTCCGATGAATCCGACGCTAGAGCCCGAGATTCGATTTGGACAGCAAGGAGACTTCATCGTGGAGCTATGGAGGTGGAGGACCGGATCTACAAAGGTTGTATTTCCGTTCACTTAGTTAAGTTGTTAACTAGTTGCTTGTTTCGCCTAAAATTCTAGTTAACGATCCGTATTAGGGTTTCTCGGCACATGAAAAATTTGAAATTGGCATGGTTGATGCCTTGTGAGACCTCATTAGCATGCCTAGGAACCCTACAGTGGTATCAGAGACTAGCTAGAGCCTTAGGCGATACGTAGACGATTCTAGAAGTCCGATCGAACCGAAACCCTAACCCAAAAAAATGCTCTCTGTACAATTTTTGAAAACTGGGATTTTTCCAAATTAAAAATATGCAGAAATATCAGCAGGGATTTATAAGAAATACTGTGCAAAACGAGCGGCTAACTCCATCAAACCGCCACGGAACCGCGGCATGATCATGGCTCGTGCGGCGGTTCCGCGGCCGTACGGAAGCATCTTTCATTGCAATTTGTACAGTAATTCGTATGTTCAAGTGCTGTATTTTCTGGGATATTTTAACTTCTACTCTAGAGTTGAGTTTTCTGGGTTGTATTGGGGACTCGGTGTTTCGATCGGGAAGTTTAACTTCGTCTGTGTTTTTCCGGATAATTTTTGAATATGTTAAAAAGTTCGACCGGATATAAATACCCACTTTTTCCCCTGTCGGGAAATTTTCAAGTGTTGGATCTTTCCGTGGTTTAATAACGTTCTAAGTAGTGCAAGTAACGCGATGGACCCTCTAGAAGACAACAAACCTTAACTCGATTATGTGACCGTCTTGAACTGCCCTTTGAACCTTCGGGTTTGGGGCAGTACGGCGTGCCACATGTGAGGCGTTGGCTTAACCCTTCTATGGCTGGACCGTTGGTACTGAGGCATGAACTGGATGTTTTTAAACTTGTTTCATGTGTTGAGCAGTTTCGGGAAAACTTGGGTGTTCGTTTGTTCGATCGGAAAGTTTAACATTTTCTATATATCCGGAATGTGATACAACAATTGGAATTCACAAGAATTTATGAGATAACTGTATGAATGTTATAAACATAGCACTTTAGTCTCACTTGATCGGTTGCCACGGAATTTTGATGTGATCAAAAGTCCGTCGCAATCACGTAGCGTACGCGGATACTCGCCGGGTAAACTTAATAGACAGCCTCGCTCCATAGCCCCGACCAAGTGACTGTAGGAGAACCCCGTCGTCGAAAGCATCCGTTCGGGTGCTTGCGGTAGCGGTGTTCCGCCTTGGTGCACTTCGTCGACGGTATCGGGGGTGCGGCCGCCTACTAAAGTTTGCGACGAGCATTCGATCAGGATGTCGGGAATCTTGTTGAATTGCCCGACTTGATATTGAAAAGAGTTTTCGATAATGAGACTAAAATGCGGGGTTTATAATTGTTAGGCATATGATGTCTAAGGAATTCATTGGTTTAGGCATGCGATGTCTAAGGAGGTTGCAGATTCCAACTGTTGTAGTTTTACTCTTTCTTTTATGTGACCGTAAGTGTAATATGTGATATCGCTGGTTTCGTTGCTATATGTCAACGATAATTGGGATGCGCATATTTACTTACGTTGATGACATGTGATGTTATGTGTTGCTGGATATGTTATATTGGATCGTCGTGTTTGAATAGCCGGGGTTTTTTATGTGAGATGAGTGTTTTTCATTTTCATTCATGTAAAAACTTGTATGTAATATTCTTTTATTGGGGCACTTCCAGGTTGCGGAAGATGTCACCTTTTGTATATTATTTACTTTTCTGCACTAGGATAGACCCAAGGAGGAGAGCACAAGTAACCGGGTTCTGGAGTCCAGTGGGAGACCAACTCGAGGAGTCGAGTCCGGGTCTCCTAACTCTGGAATTGGTAGGGTTGCTTGCCGCTCTCGTAGGGGTCTAGGGGTGTGGGTTTGGCTATTCATCGCGACCGTGGAATCCGTGTTTTATACTGGCTCATATTGAAAACACGGACGTCCTAGTATATCCAATATTTCATATGATTCTTCTGCTGCGATATCTATAATGTGATCATGTGATATGTTCTGTGATGGATACTGTATATAGTATATATGATATATTATATAGACGTTACTTATATTTTACACCCGCGCTAGCCCTGCCCCGTTCTGCCGTTAGTTACCTAACCTAACGATGCACGAGGGGACATCGAGGCGAATGCGGATGGCATAAGTGTACGTCGTATTTATCTGTGATGTTTAGGTGATTAAATGATGGGACTTCATTAATATGATGAATGAAATAAAAGAAATCTAAGATGTTGTAGAATCGAATTTCAAAAATAAAACAGGTAGTTACAGTTCTTGCTTTGCACAGCGGTATATATGTTATATCCTGCACCTTATTCGATGAGGAAAGGACCGAGATCTCTTCACCGGGAGTGACTCCTTTAGCAATAACTGGTAGATGCTACACACTCGGTTTGTCTTTTTGATTGCTTTTAAGAAGTTTTTGCTTTGCACAGTGATATATATGATATATCCCGCACCTCATTCAACGAGGAAAGGGCCGACGATCCCTTCACCGGGAGTGACCCCTTTAGCAAAACTGGAAAAGCCTAAAAAACACTCCATTTCAAAATTCATTCGATCCTACAACAATATCAAGTTCATTACGCAATAGGTTTTCATAAAAAACCTGTCGTAGCCCTCCGTCATTTCAGATAAGTACTAGTTAGTATTCGTGCTGCGGTAGTTTGGCATTCGTCAAGGCGTAGTGTACGGTAGCTAACTAGTATTTATCTGCTTATGCATATGATGCAGATTGGATTAGGGTATTCGTACGGCGTTGTTTGGCATTCGTCAAGGGTCGTGCGGGTGGGTTTAATTCAATCAAGAAATGTACGGGTTGAACTTGACTAGTGGACTATGGGTTGTTTGGCATTCGTCAAGGTCATAGAACACTAGGGGTAAAATATTATCGGGAATTTCAAGTGTTGAAATTTGCAATGAGATTGCATACCTTCTATGAGATAGTTGGATCCCGATACCCACTGCGAGTAAGAGTTACTCCTGGGAGAGTTTTACACATTACAATTAGCCAATCAAGTTGGTGTCTAGAAAGGTGTTAACGAGGTTACGCCTCTGGGAAAACGAGGTTTACATTAATTAGGTTCGTGCGAAAGCACGGGGGACCTCCCTCAAAGTACCGACACTGGCCTGGATGAAAGATTGGCGAACTTGTAGTGTGTAATTAATCCCGGCTAGCCTTTCCTTTTAGGGTTTGAAGGAAGATTTGATAAAAAAAAACAGTGGGAGCCATCCTGATTAGATAAAATTATAACCAATCTATTCTTGCAAGAGCGCACGCTGAGTGTTTTCTTCTCTCTCTCTCCAAGTAGTGACCATATCACGCCTTAATCAAGATAATAATACGGAATATTGACCGAACCCGCTTGTTATACTGAGCTGGGGAACGTTGGTCCCGCTCCAACTTATAATTGTTATAAGACAGAGCAGGAAATTGGGGATTACCTGAATTCCCGTGCCGCCCAAACGAAGAGAGTGCATGTTGATGCATCATCTTTGGGTATGTTCATTACAAAGAACTGTTTCTCAGTATCCTCCGCATCCTGGGTATATGATACCAGATCAGGATCCCAGATATGTAATATGTTACATAGGGCTACAGAAAGGTAGAGAACTGAGAACGGGTGATAAGTTTCATGAGGCAGAAAACGGGGCAAGTGTTGCAGCCAAGTCTGTTGGTCACTGTCACCCTGTATTCCAAATACATTGATTCTGAACGAATGTTATTAGATACCAAACCTGATATACAAAATCATATCAATCTCTTTATTAGTAAAGAAAGGATATAATTTTGTATTGTTGGATAATGTTTTGAACATTTCCTATATCAAAAGTTGATCGGTTCAGGCACGTTATCTAAAAGCATTGACGTTCTAAATCAAACTACAGTTCTTAGTATACAGAACACACACAAGAGGAAGAGTTCAGAAATGAACGAATCCTTCTTGAGGCATTGTAGACTAGGTCATATCAATGCGACCCAACTAGCTTAAGTTACATATAGATGCATATTTAAATTAGTTTGAATTTACATCTTGTGAAAATTGCCAGTCATGTCACAGAGATAAGATGACCACAGCTCTGTTTATTGGAAACAGAGAAAGAGTTAGTAAACTCTTGGGATGATACATGTTGATGTATGTAAGGTCCCCTATCTACACATGCCAGGACCGGTTCTTTGTACTTCATTAAATTCTCTGATGATCTCTTTTGATTCAGACATATGTTCCTGTTGAAACACAAGTCCGAACCTTTTGAGATATTCACAGAATATAAGTTAGAAGTAGAGAACCAAAACGGGTATAAGTATTATGTCCTTTGATGTGATCAAGGAGGAGAATACTTGAGCACGGAATTCCTGGACTTTTCTAAAGGAGAATGAGATTCTCTCTCAGCATTACTCCTCCGTATACACCATAGCACGATGGTATATTGGGGTGGAGCAATAACACCCTATGTGATAAGGTGTGCTCTATGATGAGTACTACTGAGTTACCTATATCCTTTTGAGAGTTATGCACTTGAGAAGCTGCATACCTATTGAATAGGGTTCAAATCAAATCAGTTGCCTACCACTTCATATGTGATATGGAAAGGGTAGAGCCCATGTCTTAAGCTAGTTAAGATTTGGGGTTGACCGGCCTATGTCTAAAAGCAAAATCCGGACAAGCTCGAGGAAAGGTCTATAATGTAGAACTAGAAATGTTCCATCTATACAAACTACAGCTGATGATTTGAAAGAACCAAAGGATTCAATAGTTACTGACAAACCTCAGCCTCTCCGCCGATCTAGTAAGGTTCCTCACCCGCCTGAGAGATACTTCGGTTTCTCTTTGACAGTGGGAGCGAGGATTGCATCATGAGATGATGACCCAACTAGTTTCGAGCTGGCCATCTGGAGTGGGACTCTGTAAGAATGGCTGGATGCTTAGCGATCTGAGATGGAATCCATGTATACCAACAAAGTATGGACTTTGGTTGCTATATCTGAAGGGTTAAATCCCCATCAGGAGCAAGTATATCTTGAGAAAATTACTTGGTGTAGATAGAAAAGTTGAGACTTTCAAAGCTAGACTTGTTAAAGCTTTTCGTCATCGACCAGGCGTGGATAATGATGAAACTTTTTTAAGTGACTATGCTTAAGTCCATCCAGATCCTACTTGTCACGGCTACATACCATGACTACGATATCTGGCGGTTGGGTGCCATGACTGCTTTTCTAAATGATGTTTTAGAAGAAAACGTCTATAAGTACACAGCCAGTGGGCTTCGTAGACAGTGGGAGCAGCGGAAACGTGTACAAGATACTTTATAGGATAAAGCAGGTATCGCGGAGTTGGAACATCTGTTTTGATGTGTTAGTCAGAGAGTTTGACATCATCAAATTGGTAGATGAACCTTGTATAAACAAAAAGGTAGTAGGGAGTATGGTGATGATCCTCGTAGAGTACGTGGATGACATACTCTTGATAGGGAAGGAGTTTCCTATGCTACGCTCGGTCAATCTCCGCTTATCACAATGATTCTCCATATAGGATCAAATTGATACCTCCTAAATCCTGAGTTTTGATCTATGAGATAGAAGTGAATGGATGTTAGGATTCTCACTAGTTGTAGTGAGATGGTATCAATCGATCCTGGAGAGAATCACTGGAAAGGTTCCAGGGAGATAAGGACGACTGAATGTCAGTCACAGGCATTGTCTTTACCCTTAATAAAGGGACGGTATGTTGGAAGAGTTCTAAGCTAGATACCATGGCATACTAGACGATAAAGGCTGGATACATCGCTACTCAAGATGCTACCAAAGAGGAAGTCTGGGTGTATATTAGTTCATGAGATGAATCTTGTTCCTCCCATTGTGTGACAATGGAGTTGTGGCTTATGCCAAGGAACGTCCGTCCCATCAGTGATCCAGACATATTCTAAGGCAGTATCACCTGATCATGGAGATGGTTGATCTCCAGGGTGATCGAGGTTAGGAGAGTAGACTCAGAGGACAACACGGCGGATCCACTCACAAAGGCCTTTTCCCAGAGAGAGACTTTTTTTGGGATGGTTGAGTATGAGATACTACAACAACTGCTATCAGATGGCCCTAGTGCAAGTGGGAGATTGTTAGTTATATGTATGCCCTAGAGGCCATTACTATACATAGGATGTATATTGTAGTAGATGCTTGGACATATATAGGGAGGACTTTCTTGCTCGACATGATAGTATGCTATCTGGTTGCTCTTTACCTTAACGTGTACACTGATTGTCTCTCTGATACATGTTGGTAAAGCCCTTAGGATGTGTACTTGACTACCTGGACTATGATGTGGATCATACTAGTGGGGACATGGTAGTCCATAAGTACATCCTTCAAGGTCCCTAGTCGTGGGTGTATCGAGACGGGGCATCGATATACCAGAGTAGACTAGCGTATACCTTCTCGACCCATACAGATGGGCGATGGATGATCCCATATCCATTGGTGTTTGACATCAGAGATGATATACGGGTGCTCAGTGGAGACTGGGTACACTTGACGGACTCGCCGAGAACTCCTAGATGGTATTATACCTTACGTCAGATGGCAGTTCTCTAGTGACACTGGTACAGAGTAGTCTGTTGACCCGAGATCGTCATAGAGTCTTGTGTGGTTCCCACTGTGCTTTGATTTCCACCTTACCACGTCCAAGAGGGCGTGCAAAACGGTGGTTTTTGGGTACAGTCCCGAGTCACATGGAGGCAATGAGCGATAGGAGGGGATTCGTCTCTCCCGGTATAGGGGGTTGATGTTGCGCTGTTTTCGATTGGCTATAACCGGAAATCCCTGGCCAGGGTTGCTGAGATTTACTGGAAAGTGTTACCTGTAGTTTCTCGAACTGTTATAGACCTCATATCGATACGACTTATCGAGCTATTGGGGTCTAACGTTTACCACCCCTAGGCAAGATATGCGACATATCAGACGAACAGACCGGACTGTACGGTAAGTGTTACTGGTTGGATTCACAGGAGTATGAGCGGGCTTGCTCGTCGATCTTCAGATCGCTCAATACCCGGGTGGCCGTTATGTTTTGCAGACCGCTTGCGGCTTGTGGGTGTTTGATATGATCATCACCTGCTGCCGGCGTATTGACGAGTCTTTAGAGTCCTACACAGAGGTTTCCTGGCTCAAGCGAAACAAAATAGGAGCGCATATGAGATATGTGCGGGACCGAGAATAATGCGTGTATGTGATACCGTATTCTATTCTCGCGATGAATGTATCGATTGGTTGTATGCGATATAACCTAGTTATCGAATCAAGGATTGATTTGATAAGCCGATACATTGAATATTAGTCGGTCATATGCGATATGACCGGATCGTTAAATCAAGTGTTGATTTAATGATTTAATTTATAATTATATATTTGATATATTACTTTGCATTAACTAGTATTGGTTCACTTTAAATGGATTTTCTCACTTGATGTTCACAAGTTGTATATGTGATATACTTTTGTGCACTCTTTTGTATCATGTTTGATGATACATGCTAACTTGGGTTTGTGTAAAGGATTAAACCATGGTTATATAATGGTTAGGGTTTTCTTTTTCTTATCTATTTATTTAGTTATTTATTTTGGCAAAAGGTAAAGAGAAAATGGTGGCTTTCTTTGTTTGTTGTTGAAGCTTCATGAAGCTTTGACTAAGTGACCATTTTGTCTTCATGCTTAACCCTAACCATTCTAATTAACCATAGTCTATTCTATACACCTAACCATGGTTAGTATATGATAAGTATTCATATTATTTTCCTTTTTAAAAAAAGAACTTATCATATTATCTTCTTCTTCTTCTCCTTCTTCAACATGAAGAAAGCTTGCCTCCATCAATGGCAACTTGAGAAAAAGAGTGAGAAATCCAATTCTAAAGTGAACCCACTTCCTATTTCTTCATACTCTACCACTTTCCAAGTATTATAGGGTGTTTTCTTCACAAGTTTCATGGCTTGGTGAAGTTGGAGCTTGATCTAGTGTTGCCTCGACGTAGATCAACTTCGGCATCGAAGCCGACGACCAAGCCCGCCCATTTCTCTGATGAATCCGACGCTAGAGCCCGGGATTCGATTTGGACAGCAAGGAGACTTCATCGTGGAGCTATGGAGGTGGAGGACCGGATCTACAAAGGTTGTATTTCCGTTCACTTAGTTAAGTTGTTAACTAGTTGCTTGTTTCGCCTAAAATTCTAGTTAACGATCCGTATTAGGGTTTCTCGGCACATGAAAAATTTGAAATTGGCATGGTTGATGCCTTGTGAGACCTCATTAGCGTGCCTAGGAACCCTAAAGTATATGCGCTCCTTTTTCGTTTTGCCTGAGCCAGTAAAACCTCTATGTAGGACTCTAAAGACTCGTCAATACGCCGGCAGTAGGTAATGATCACATCAACCACCTACAAGCCGTCAGCGGTACTAGCTGGACGTAACGGCTACCCGGGTATTGAGCGATCAGAAGATCAGCAAGCAAGCCCGCTCTAACTCCTGTAAAAGCCTGCCGGTAACACTTCCCGTACAGTCCGGTCTCCTCGTCTGATATGTCGCATATCAAGTCTAGGGGTGGTAATCGTCAGACCCCAATAACCGATAAGTCGTGCCGATGTGAGGCTTATAACGGGTCGAGAAAATACTGGTAACACTTACCAGTAAATCTCTAACTCAGCCCTGGCCAGGGACTTCCCATTTATGGCCAATCGAGCATAGCGCAACATCAACCCCCAATACCGGGAGAGACGAAACCCCTCCTATTGCTCATCGCCTCCATGTGACTCGGGACTGTACCCAAAAACCACCGTTTCTGCGGTAGGCACTATAATGTATGCGATGTTATGTACCAGACCAGATGTAGCATACGCACTGAGCGTTGTGAGCCGGTATCAGGAAAACCCAGGGAGAAGCACTGGATAGCAGTAAAGAACATTCTCAAGTACCTAAGAAGGACTAAGGAAATGTTCTTGGTGTATGGCGGAAAAGACCTCCAGATGGAGGCCTTTGCCGACTCCGGCTTCCAGAGTGACAAAGATGACTCCAAGTCCATGTCGGGTTATGTCTTTACCTTCAATGGAGGGGCGGTCTGTTGGAAGAGTTCCAAGCAGGAGACCGTTTCTGACTCAACAATGGAAGCGAAGTACATAGCTGCTTGCGATACCGCAAAAGAAGCTGTCTGGATGAAGAAGTTCCTCACAGAACTTCAGGTGGTTCCTTCCAGTGTTGGTCCAATACCTCTGTATTGTGACAACAACGGCGCTATAGATTTAGCGAAGAAACTCTGGTCCTATCAGAAATCCAGAAACATCTTAAGGCGGTATCACCTGATCAGGGAGATCGTAGATCGCCGGGAGATCGAGGTGAAAAGAGTAGAGACAGAGAATAACATTGCCAATCCATTCACAAAGGCCCTTCCTCAGACGCAGTTCGAGAGGCTATTCGAGCTGATAGGTCTATGATATGCCAGCTCATGGCCCTAGTGCAAGTGGGAGATTGTTAGTGCATATGCCCTAGGGGCCATTATTGTATCATACTAGATTGTATATTACTTAATGGAAGCTTGGGATATTCACAGTTATATATACAGTCTTGCTAAAAATGGTAGTATGCTACTTGGTTTGTGTCTACTTTAATATGTGCATATGTTTCTTGTAACGTATCAATTATACATATTAGTAGAGCCCATAGGTTCTTTGCTTGATTACCAGCGTTGTAATGGCAGTCACACTAGTGGGGCTGGGTAGTCTATAAGCAACATCTTATACATGTCCCTAGTCGTAGGATTATCGAGACAGGGCATCGATATTCCAGAGTAGACTGGTGTGTACGCTTCTCATCCCAGTTGGGGAGATGGTCTGTCCCATAGCCATCAGTACGTCGTACTGGAGATAGTATACAGGTGCTCGTTAGGTTACGGGTACACCGGACAGGACTCGCAGGGGAACTGATTGGTTGGTATTATACCCGTCGTCAGTTAACAGTTCCCAGATGACATGAGTACAGCATAGTCCACAGACTTGACACTGCTACTTCGCCTCGAGTGTGTCCCACTGTTCTTAGATTGCTACCCTACTACGGCTCAAAGGAGTCGTGCAAACAGGTAGCAGTTGGGTGCAGTCCCGAGCACTTGGAGGCAGTAGTGGTTAGATAGGATTCGTCTCTCCCGGTATTGGGAGATGATATCGCGCTGTGTCAGAGAGCCATTACGCAAAGTCCCTGGCCAGGGCAAGCGAGATATACTGGTAGGTTCCAGTAGCTTCTCAGGGTGTAATGGGCTTCGCTCCGACATGACTTATACAGCTATTAGGGGACTGACGCTTGCCGCCCCCTAGGATTGATATGCGATAGTTTTAGACGAACAGACCGGACTGTACGGAGATTGTCACATCAGGCTCAGTGGGAGTTCGGATGATTTACCTCATCGGCCTTCTTATCGACATC
The DNA here is from genome assembly GCA_030015575.1 of Agapanthus africanus. Classification (NCBI taxonomy): domain Eukaryota; kingdom Viridiplantae; phylum Streptophyta; class Magnoliopsida; order Asparagales; family Amaryllidaceae; genus Agapanthus; species Agapanthus africanus. The sequence continues at coordinate 147,322,431 of JASDDO010000001.1, forward strand.
TACCTGGGGACCGTTAAGTATAGCTAGTGCCGCTTGCGGTCTGTGGTTAAACCCACTGCCAGCGTAGTGTCGAGTCTTTAGAGTCCCACACAGAGTGTTTCCCTGCTCCAGGCGAAACGATATAGAGGTCGTATGGTATTACGACAAGGGTTCGGACGCGTACGTGTGTTTACGCATGTACGACTTTTCGGACAGTTTTTACTAGCCGGCTTTGGTTTAAGCCAGATTCTAGTATCGGGTTATTGGATTTATACAGTCTAAAGTTTTTCCGTGTTTTCACGGATTGGAGGGGCATTCTCGTAATTTGTCGGGAAGCTTCTAGAAGAGTAGTGACTAAGGGGTTAAGGTGGCATTGCATTAAATGAGATTAGTGACTCATTTGTGTGATTCATCCAAGTCATTAATGCATCATAAATGCTTAATGACTCATGGTGATGAATCACTCATAGATATTTATGAAGTATGGTTGTTAATTCTATTATTTGATTTTTGGATAAATAATAATGCTTCATATATATTATGATAAGTTCATTATCTCATTTCATTCTCATCTTCACCTTCTCTCTCCTCAAGCTCACTCTCTCTTCAAACCCTAACCCTAGCCTCTCATGTGTTGAGATCAAGGGTTAGCTAGACTAATACTTCTATAACCTCACTCTATATCCCCTAGGTAGCTTAGATTAGCACTTTAAGCAACCTAGTTATCTCAAGTTTGAGATTAAGCTTGGCGTAGGAGCTTTCGGGTGGATCGTCTTTAATTCGAGGAGGCCATTGAGGTGCCGATGTTCCAAGGAGCCTACGAGGAGTGGAGGACCGCGATGAAGACCCGAAGGACTAGTATCAAGAGGTATAACTTCGTATCCGAGTAGTTAAAGCTCTAGTTGTTTGTTAGCAATGGTTTAGAAACTATTCTTGCACTCAAGTCCGTGTTACGAAGTTTTGATAATCGTTTTTCATATATTCCGCCTCCCCGCAAGTTCGTGGGGTGCGTGACATGGACTTACAGTGGTATCAGAGCCAACTAAACCATTACTAGCTTGTTAGCAACTCATTAGAAGTTCGATCGACGGAAAACACGAAAACAAAACCCTGAATTTCTGAGTTTCTGTTAATTTTAAACCTGTCTGAAAAATTATTTAACATACTTTAAAATTCATAGCAGGGTATTTTAAGAATACTGAGAAAACACGAGCCAGTGAGTTGGCAAAACGGCCGCGGTTCCGCGGCAATAGAGAGCTTGTGTCGCGGAACCGCCGCCGAGTCAACGCCGAGTTGACTCGGATTTGCTCAGTAATTCCTATTTTGTTGTTTTCTGTTTTCTTGTATGTTCTGTTTCTGCCCAGGTTGCCTATCTGATGATTTGCTTTTGGGGTAGACACGGATATAGGTAATCGATCGATGTTCTAAACTATTTGCTAATTGGATCTTTATCTGTAATGTTTTATGTGTTCGTAAACCTCCCCTAACTGCTAGTATGTCGGTTGGCAGGGGGTTGCACATATCTGTGATGTTATTTTTAACTGTTTGTGTATATAAACTGTATTGGATTGTTGTGATGATTAGCCGGGTTTTGTGATGGGTTATTGTATTAATTCATTCGATGTAATTGTAATAAGTCGTAATATTATTTTGCGGGGCACATCCAGGTTGCGGTTGTAGCCACCGTTGTATTATTTCTTTTTACTGTTTTTGCTCCTAGGATAGACCCAAGGTGGGGTGCACAAACTACCGGGTATTTTGAAGTGTTGAGGCAGACCGCTTCACTTCTGGTACTTGGCGGGTAGTATGCCGTACCCGTAGGGGTCTAGGGTGGGGTAATGGCTATTCATCACAACTGTGTAATCCGTCTTTCCTTGTAGGCTCAAAAGAAACGCGGATTGCTTGCATATCCAATAAAGTTTATCTGTGATTTGGAATGCTTAATATTGCGTCTGACGAATGTACAATATCTATATATGATAGCTATTAGACGTCACTTATGTTTTACACCCGCGCTAGCCCAGCCCCCGCTCTGTCGTTAGTTAAGTAACCTAACGGGTGATGACGGGACCCAGTGGCAAATGCGGATGGCATAAGAGGACGTGGTATTTTCGTTGTTTTCTGCAATGATAGGATAAATGATGGGACGCATTATTATAATGCAAAGAAAATAAACCATAGTTTAATCGTTGGAACAAATTTAAAAGGAAACCACTTGGTTATTTTAAAAGATCAGAATTTTTAATTGCGGAGCTTTAACCACTCCTTTTAAAAAGTATCAGGTTTTTTTGACTATATCAAGTTCACTACGTTCACGGTTTTGCCAAAACCATTCGTAGCCCTCCGTCATTTCATATAGATAGTCAATAGTATTCAAGCTGTGTTTGTTGACTAAAGTCAAGGCACAGTGTTTGGTAGCTGTTGGATATTTATATGCAGCATAGATAGATGCGTTGGTTTGGGACAGTCGTATTACCTTGTTGACTAAAGTCAAGGGTATGTATGGGTAGGTTCAAATTAACCTGGACAATGACGGGTAGAACTTGACATGTGACTTATGATTTGTTGACTAAAGTCAAGGTCATAAGAGCATGGGGCAAAAATCCACATCGGGAATTTCTAAAGAAACTGAAATTTGCAGAGAAATGCATACCATTTTGGAGTTTGATGAATGTTGGTAGGATTCCTTCAACATTATCATACGATGATATTTTGTATCCCGATCCTACTGTGAGTATATACTACTTATCAGGAGATTCGTCACTTAACGATCAATGCTATAAACCAAGTAGGTGCCTAGAAAGGTGTCAGCGGGGTTACGCCCCCAGAGAAAAGAGATTATTTAATTAAGGAACTTCGTGAAAGCGTTGGAAAACCTCCTTCGAAGTATCGACACTGGCCTGGTTGAACGGTTAAGCAAGTATTGTATGGTGAGAATTGTCCTGGCTAATTCTTCTTTTATGGTTTGAAGAAGGATTCAAGAAACAGTGGGAGCCATCCTGTTTAGATAAATTAAAATCCAATCTAAACTTGCAACAGCATCATGCTAAAATGTTTTCTTCTCTCTCTCTTAAATTGCAGCGACCTTGTGACCACACATAGGTTACATCTAGATAACAATTTGACTGAATCTGACTTATATGACTGGCAAAGGTCTGTCCAGATGTCCATTGCCTATGACAAGCTGGACCACCCTATTACTACTCAAGATCCCGCTGTCCCAGGTCCAGTTTCCACTGTTGCTGATATGAATATCCGTCAGAAAAGGAAAAAAGATAAAGTGAAAGCTAAGTGCCCCGTGTTAGCTTCAGTTAATGGTGTATACCAGAAGCAGCACGAGAAGATGGACTTAGTTTCCATCTTTCTCCATAACAAAGATTTATATGGAGAGCAATCTCATATCATTAGATATGAAACCTCGAACGACTTAATTCAAGCGAGGTTGGCTGACGGGTCATCTGTAGGGGACAGCATCCTTACAATGACTAGCTGTATTGATGAGCTCCTGGACCTGGAGACCATGTTGGAGAACGAGTCAGGTACTGACTTGATTCTACAGTCTCTACCTTCTACCCTGAAGGAAACCAGGGAAGCAGAAGGAAAGAGAAGGGCAAAAGTTTCGGGACTAGATATAGTAAAAGAGGGACGTTCCTATTGTTACAAGAATGAACTTTGGCAGAATGATTGCAGGGATTTAGAAGCCAGTAACCAGAATGCGAAGCATATTATGGCTTCAGCCTCAAGTGTGTTTGTTATTGAGAACTGTATGTCAGTTAACCCTACTTCCTGGGTATTGGATACCGGGTCAGGAACTCACATCTGTAATTCATTACAGACTCTGAGAAACCGTAGGGTTATCGGGATAGGTGATATGACCCTCACGGTTGCTAACGGAATGAGCATGAACGCTGAATCCGTAGGGGAATATCATCTTGGACTGACAACTGGGCAGATATTGATTCTGCGTAACTGTTTTTATGTACCAGGTACGACTTGTAATATCATATCTGTACCCTTACTATCTAAGGAAGGATATGATTTTACTTTTACAAGAGATGTGGTTCACATCCACCTAAATCAAGTTATGATTGGGTCAGGTACATTAGAAAATGGAATATACGTATTAAATCAAGCTCAGATTTTCAGTATCCAGGACACACTTAAAAGAAAGTCTCCGGAAACAAATCAGGCTTTCTTATGGCATTGTAGACTAGGTCACATCAATGAGAGAAGGTTGACTAAGTTACATGGAGAAGGATATTTGAATCCGTTCGAATATCAATCTTATGCTACTTGTGAATCTTGTCTCATGGGAAAGATGACAAAGACTCCGTTTACTGGACACGGAGTAAGAGCGAGCGAGCTCTTGGGACTCGTATACAGTGACGTGTGCGGTCCAATGTCTACGCATGCGCGAGGTGGTTATTCCTACTTCATTACTTTTACGGATGATTTCTCTAGGTATGGATATATCTTCTTAATGAAGCATAAATCCGAGGCCTTTGAGAAATTCCAAGAATACAAGAATGAAGTGGAAAAACAAACCGGCAAAAGTATCAAGACACCGAGATCTGATCGAGGTGGTGAATACTTAAGTGCCGAGTTCCTAGGTTACTTAAAAGAGAATGGAATTCTCTCTCAGCTTACTCCTCCATACACACCACAACATAACGGTGTATCGGAGAGACGGAACCGAACCCTATTGGATATGGTACGTTCCATGATGAGTAACGCTGAGTTGCCGCGATCATTCTGGGGATATGCACTAGAATCAGTTGCATATCTTTTGAACCGAGTTCCAACCAAGACTGTGCCTACCTGTTGGAGATAGTGCCCTCAGAGTCAATTATTAGGTCACAGGTACGTGATTGTAATGATTGAGGGAGGACCTATCCCGGTAGGACAGTCTTACTCGAGATGATAGTATGCTATCTGGTTTACCTTTATCATCGTGTACTGCTTTAGGCGACATGACACGTCGCTATTACACGTTGATAGAGCCCCTAGGATTCTTGCTTGACCACCAGCAGTATGAGGGCGATCATATAAGTGGGAGCTGGGGGTCTACAAGCATATCCTTAAAAGGTCCCTAGTCGTGGGAGTTTCGAGACCGGGCATCGATACTCCATTAGTAGACTAGTGTATACAGTCGAGACCCCGACGAGGGGCGGTGGCCGGTCTCACAAGCCACTGGTGTCAGTTGGATCACCTAAGATGTATACAGGTGCTCATTGGGTTATGAGTACACCGGACAGGACTCGCCGGGAACATGCTAGTTGGTCATATACCAGACGTCAGATGGCAGTTCCCTGGTGACATGTGTGCAGGTTAGTTCATCGACCTGGGGATCGTCATTTGTCTCGTGTGAGTTCCCACTGTACTTTGATTACTACCCTACCACGGCTCAAAGGAGTCGTGCAAACAGGTTTTAGTTGGGTACAGTCCCGAGCCACATGGAGGCAGTGAGCGTATCTTCAGGGGTTCGTCTCTCCCGGTATTGGGGGTGAGGTCGTGCTGTGTCTAGGAGAGCCATTACACAAAGTCCTTGGCCAAGGCAAGGAGATTTACTGGTAGGTATTCCAGTAGTATCTCAGGGTGTTCTGGGCTACACTCCGACACGACTTGTACCGCTTTTGGGGGTCTGACTTTTACCAACCCCCTAGGCCCGCCATGCGATACTCATAGACGAACGGACCGGACTGCACGGATATTGTCACTGACAGGCTCAGTTGGGCGTCGGGGTGAGCTTCCTCATCGACGTCCCATTTGGTCAATAGCTGGTGGCCCGTTACGTATTGGCTTATACCTCTGACGGGCTAGTGGTTAAATCCACAGCCATAGTATTGACGAGTCTTTAGAGTCCCCCACATTCAGTTACTCAGCTTTCGGGCGAAACGCTGTAGAGGCCGTATGGAGATATGGCAGGGTTCGATCAGATACGTGCGGTATTGCACGGATCGTGATCGAACGGTTTTTACTAGCCGGCTTTGGCTTAAGCCGGATCTTAGTATTTGATAATGTATTTTTGTCTCTTTACATTTGTATTTCGGTCGAAATACAAATGCGGGTGTGTATGCACAGTATCGGGGTTTTCCTGTAATTTATTATGGGACCAGTTTTCTGGGGTTGCCAGTTTGCATTCCGTTCCGGCCGGTTTTCTCTTTTTTCTTCCCGGTCGGACTTTTCGTTGGAGGGTGTTAATTGCAAGTTTGCAATTAACATTTTGTTGAGGGGGTTTCTTGCAAAAGAATTATTTATGAAATCTTTTTGGCTTTTCATGCATTTAATTTGACATGATAGAGTATGGTTTGTGAATGTGATTTGGTGTTGGAAATTGGTCTTGGCCGGCCACTGTTGGAATGGAATTAAAATGAGTGTGCTGAATTGCAAGTGTGCTTGAATTGCTTGTGTGCTGGAATTGTTTTTCATGAGGATTAATTTATTAATATATACTTTTGATTGCTTTGAAAAGGAAGAAGCTGTGAATGGGCTTTTTTTTTTTCACAGCAAGTGTGAGAGTGCTTGCTTTCTTTTTGATTTCCAGTGAGCACATTTGGCTTGGCCGAGCTCATTTTTCCCATGGCAAGCTCCATTTTTCATCAAGTGTTCATGAAAAATCCTTGTACAAATTCCTCCATAAATGGCAACCTCTTAAACCCCAAAGAGACAACGGTTCTACATTATTCTACAGCAAATCTTGGGCGCGTCGGCTAGCCAACTTCGCGCCCGAGTTGCCTCGGCATTGAGGTGGGAGCCCGTAAACAAAGTAGGCGATGTGGTGCACTTCCGGCGACGAGGAGGAGACGGGACATTCCGCAGGAGATCGGGACGATGGCGAGAAGACCGGAGGACTTGGATCGTCGGTATATCTCTATTCCCTTTCTTCTTGTTAGCTTAGACTAGTTAATGGTCCGATCCGGTTAAAGTGCGCGGTGGTGCCGGTTTGCAAAGTCCGCAAAATTTAAGTTATTCACCGCTTCCGCATTCCGGCGTCGGATTGACGGCCGGGGCGCCGCCGTGCACTTACAGTGGTATCAGAGACTCGCCATTAACTTAGTCTAGCTTGGTGTAATGTGTTTGCATTTCCGATCGATCAAAAAGTCCAAAAACCCGTATTTTGTCGCATCAGTTTTCTGTTGGAAATTTTTAGTGTCGAAATTTTTTTTCAGGTTGTACAATATTTATGTACTGAAAAATCTAAGCACTCTGTAAAAATTTGATGAAGTGATACCATAGTCGGAGCGCGGAAGCGCCGCACTATCCCCCATTATGCCGCCCTTCCGCCGCGTCCTGTAGCAATCACTGCACCATTTTTTTCCAGAGGCTTTCTGGGCTTAAATTATGGGTTTTAGAATTTTAAAATTGGGCCAATTGTTTCTGTGAGTGCTACAGTTTTCTTTGGGGCCCACTTGTTAATTGTTTGATCAATCGGAAATTTTTTAAACACATTTTTCACAGTATTTACATTATATCTGCGACCGTGAATGTCACTCGATCGGTAAATCCGGTCTAACTGCTATAGCCCGGTTAGACGGATTTGCGAACGTGACTTTCACGTTGATGTTCTGTTTTTGCTGTGATGTTGCGGATCGGTCGTGGGGATAGCCTGGATGCAATGCTAGTACAGTTTTGTTGTATTATGTACATTTGATATTGCGGGGCGAGCGTCCGACATGTGGACTGCCGTCACTGCCTGTTTGTATTATTCTTTTGGGGCACGACCTGGTTGCGGTCGATGTACCCGTTGTATGTATATTTTACTTTCTGTACTAGGATTACCCCGCGGAGGGGTGCACGGATAGCCGGGTTCTAGAGGGCAGCAAGCCCGCATCTCATGGCATTGGGACGGAGGGGGCTTCACTCTAGGATTGGCGGGCTATTCGCCGCACTCGTAGGGGGTACAGGTTTGACCCAGGAGGGGTGCCCAAGTTACCGGATTCCGTGAAGTGCTGGGTGGTCCATTCACGGTGCTGAAGGGGGCTGCCTCGCTTCAGGTTTTGGCGGGTGACTTGCCGCGCCCGTAGGGGTCTAGGATTTCATTGCACAGGCTATCCACACGACCAGGGGAACGTCGGGTTTCAGTAGTGGCTCTGTGAAACCCGGGGATCCCAGATATCTGTATTGTTCTGTGATGCTGTACATTTCTATGATGTTGCATTTTATTCACGCCTTGAGCGAAATACTATATATTAGTAGATGTTGTATATGTTTTTCATCCGCGCTAGTCCAGTCCCCGCTCTGCCGTTAGTTAGCTAACCTAACGGGTGATGACGGGACCCAGTGGCGAATGCAGATGGCATATACGTACGTCAGTATATTTTCGTTCTTTGAGGTGTGATCAATTGATGGGACTGCGTTGATTCGGATCAATGCATGATAAACAAACCTAATCTGATGTTGTTGGAACAGTTTTCTAAAAGCTGTTATTGCAAGGACGTTCACTTTTGTTTTGCATCGTGGTATTCATTTGGAATATCCTGCTCCTCAGTCGACGAGGCAAGGGCCGAGATCCCTTCACCGGGAGTGACCCCTTGGACAGAAGTTTGCGTCAGGGCATTAACTTCACTATAGCCGATTACTTTTGCTTTGCACCGTGGTATTCAGTTGGAATATCCTGCACCCCATTCTACGGGGAAAGAGCCGAGATCCCTTCACCGGGAGTGACCTCTTTAGTAAAGGTTTTCGTCACTATATTTTCTAAAAAGCTATCCGTTCCTTCAACGATATCAAGTTCATTACGTTAAAGGTTTTCGCCAGAAACCATTCGTAGCCCTCCATCATTTCAGTTAAATATTCGGTAGTATTCAAGCTATGTATTTTGACCTCACGCCAAGGCATAGTGATTGGTAGCTGCTGGGTATTTATCTGTAGCATAGATAGATGCGTTGGTTTGGGACAGTCGTACTACTATTTTGGCCTACGTCAAGGGTATGTACGGGTGGGTTCAAACTAACCTGGATAATGATGGGTAGAACTTGACATGTGACTTATGATATTTTGACCTCACGCCAAGGTCATAAGAGCATGGGGTAAAAATCACATCGGGAGTTTCAAAAGAACTGAAACTTGCCAGATATGCGCATACCTTCTGGAGTGTGATACCGTGAGCGGATTCCGTCACGTTATCATGCGATGAGAGTTGGATCCCGATTCCCACTGATGAGTTGGTTTACTCCTCGGGTGACCCCGACTAATTCTTCTTTCAGGTTTGGAGGAGAATTTGAGGTACAGTGGGAGGTTTCCAGATTAGATAAATTGGTGACCATTCTGATCTAGGTTAGAGTGCACGCTGAGTGTTTCTTTTCTCTCTCTCTCTGGCAGCGACCATTGACCCGACCCTAAGACTATGACTCAGTGACCAAGTTGACCGAACCTACTTAACACTGGCTTTTGGATTGTCAGAGTTGCAGACCTCATTGCCACTCCTACTTTTACCCTTTTCTCCAGGACACCCCGTATTACTACGAACGTCCACTTCCATTGGACAAAACCATCGTATGATTATATACGAACTCGAAGGACTTCGAGGATGGTTTCTGGTTCTGGAGAAAACGGATAGGATTATTCAGTTGTCTTTTCTTTTCACCTTCTCTCAGGTTGCGAGTACTCCTTGGTTTTGGAGTAGTACACCTATTACGCAAATTGGATAGTCTTCTTCCAAACCATAGGCTGGTGTCGACCGGTAGGGAATGAAGAAAACCAGTTAGCCTAAACGGTGTACAGAAGGTATTAAGTTCAGACAAAGCAAGGGATTAGTAAGAGGGCAAAGTAAATTGCGACTGCTATTCACGACCAAACCAAGTATTTCTTCGCCAATCCTAAATCACCTGTGTATTTCTCCAGGACACTCCGTATCACTACGAAGATCCCATTTTATTGGATAATCCATCGTATGGTTATATACGAACTCGAAAGGAACTTGTTCCAGTTCGGGGATGGATCCTGGTTCAGGGGAAATAGGAATAAAGTACATTCAGGTGTCTTTTATCTTCACCTTCTCTCGCGATACGAGTGCTCCTAAGATTGGGACAGTACACCCATTATGCTTATTGGATAGTCTTCTTCCAAACCATAGGCTGGTGCCGAACGGTAGGGAAGGAAGAAAACCATTTGGCCTAAAAGGGTGTGCAGAAGGTAAAGACTAAAGACATATGAAGGGATTTGGAGAGGTGGCAAAGAACTATACGGTTGCAGTCGTGAATCTGGAAGAGGCATTACTAGGAATACCAGAATACCCTATCGGAACATTTCAATGTTTCAGTTTCACTGTGTAATGTTAAAGGAAAACTGATTTCCCGATTAGATACTTACTCCAGGGTATGTATTTACCAGGTACGATTCTCACATCTGTATGGTTTTACAGATGATGAGTAGGAGTAAGTTATTGGGAATTGGGTGATTATCCTCATTATATCGGGATTCGTTGTAATCAGTGATATTTGAGGAAATCACCTGGGCTGTTTGCCGGTCGGCAAATATTTGGTTTTGAATATCCGCTGTTATGCACCAATTTCAAATTGATATATCTGTACGTCTATTTTCGTAGAGTGGGATATACCTTTCTGAAATTATGTCTACGACATTTACCTATATCAGTGGATGGTTAGGTAAGGAGCATTAAACAGCGGTGTAATTCTTCTTAACCATAAGTACAGTTTTCAACCTACGACACACAGTGAATGAGTTGTTAGACTCAGGGACTTATACAGAGTATTGTATATTGTCCAGTGTCCATTAGGACAGAGGGGTTGGTCCTCATACTATATTCTGTTTACTTTTAACTACTCTAATTCTTAGACATGTGTTTCGTAGAAACACAGGGTCTGAGTTTTGAGGAGTTATTGGTATAAGAATAGAGTAGAGAACCAGGTATTGCAAGTATCGGGATTCTTCAAGGTGATCGAAGATGTAGATACTTGTGTATGGTATTCAGTTGATAGTAATGATAAAGAGAAATTGTTTCTCTTTCAGGTTACTCATAATTGGAAGCATTCCTAAGTTGAGTAACGCTGATCAGCCTCTCTCCATTTAGTTGACATGCACTGGAGACAGATGCATGATTTGAATCTGGTTAAATTAAATCAGTGCCTCTGGTTCTATATTGGATATAGTACAGTTCGTATCTTAACATTGTTAAGGTACGGGGAGTTGTCCGGCTTATGATTAAAACCAGACTCTGGATAACTCAAGGCACGTTTCTGTAATGGCTGTTTGTGGGTTGACCCAGGCTATGACGAGGGTTGACTTTCTACCATAAGAAAGATCAATAGTGATATTGTTCTTGGCTCGCCACAGTTTTATTAAAAATGGATTTTTTCAAAGACAGTAGTGGAAGTATGGTAGAACTGGAAGTGATTCCAGAACCGCAAACGATTACTGAAGATTTGATAAGGAACCTAAAGATTCAATCTGATTTGACATTCCATTGGCCACTCCGCAGATAAGGTGGGTAACTTCAGGCACCCGAGAGGTACTCCGGTAGCCTCAAGGACGGTGACAGGGAAGTTCTTGTTTACCCAAAATTACCATTGCTGTTGTTCCAGGTTGCGAGACCCGGCGGGAGGATGAGTATAGCGTCGTTCTAAACTAGCTTTAGAAGTACGTGTATATGACTCTGCCAGAGGGTTGTCGTAGTCAGTGGGAGCAGCGGAAGCATTGGTGGACAGGTAGCTTATGTCTATTTATAGACTGAAGCACCAGTAGCGGAGATAGATCATCTATTTCTGACGTGACAGTCATGGGTTTGACTTCATCAGAAAAGGGGATGGATCTGTTGAGAAGGTAGTAGGGTGTGATGTCCTGGTATCTGGATGACATACACAGAATAGGAAAAGAAACTCCTATACTACAATCGGTTGTACTTTGGTCGTCACACAGTTGTTTCTCCACATAGGAATTGGGTATTATATCAGACATACTGGTTACTGGATCTATGGTTTTAGATCTAGATTTGGGTGGTTTCCCAATCAGGGTACTTGACAGCATTCTAAGAGTATTTAGGATAGACGACTCCTGGCACGGTAGTGTACCTGCAGGTAATGGAGTCACCCTCTCCAAAGGTGTCTTACAGACTAAAGGGGAGAGGGACGTGCATGATTGGCAGATCACTTGCTTAGGCAATTGAGTCAATCATGAGATGTCAAGTACCACACCAGATGTTGTTCTTGCACTAGATGCAATAAGTTGACATTAATCCAATCCTGGAGAAACAGTCGGAAGCAGTTTTAGAACATAAGTGGATGTTCTAGGGATATGATAACGACAGCCTCATTCAGGAGACGGTTATCATTCCAGGCTTCCAAGGTGACATGGACGACAAGGAAGTTGTCAGAGTTATAGTTTTCCCTCTGACGAGGGGCAGTATTTTGGACAGGTGATCCAAGGCAATACTGAGGGAGGCATGGCGCGCAGGATACTGATTAAGTTCAGTTGACGATACAGTCTAAGAAGTTTGGATTTGGAGTTCAATTATGAGCTATGTCCCATTAGACATCCAGACATATTCTAAGACAGGTATTGCTCATTTCGGGAGATGGGTTTCTCCGCGAACATGAGATATAGAGAGACATGGAAAGAAACAACAAAGCGGATCCACTCACTGAGGCTATTCCTCGAACGCAATAGTTTCGCAAACGAGCTTTGTGAGACTGACTAGTAGAGGAGTTGGATGTTCGGTATCACACGGGCTGTGAGTATGCGACATCGCAATAATTAGCCTTGAGTGCAAGTGGGAGATTGTTGGAGATAGTGCCCTCAGAGTCAATTATTAGGTCACAGGTACGTGATTGTAATGATTGAGGGAGGACCTATCCCGGTAGGACAGTCTTACTCGAGATGATAGTATGCTATCTGGTTTACCTTTATCATCGTGTACTGCTTTAGGCGACATGACACGTCGCTATTACACGTTGATAGAGCCCCTAGGATTCTTGCTTGACCACCAGCAGTATGAGGGCGATCATATAAGTGGGAGCTGGGGGTCTACAAGCATATCCTTAAAAGGTCCCTAGTCGTGGGAGTTTCGAGACCGGGCATCGATACTCCATTAGTAGACTAGTGTATACAGTCGAGACCCCGACGAGGGGCGGTGGCCGGTCTCACAAGCCACTGGTGTCAGTTGGATCACCTAAGATGTATACAGGTGCTCATTGGGTTATGAGTACACCGGACAGGACTCGCCGGGAACATGCTAGTTGGTCATATACCAGACGTCAGATGGCAGTTCCCTGGTGACATGTGTGCAGGTTAGTTCATCGACCTGGGGATCGTCATTTGTCTCGTGTGAGTTCCCACTGTACTTTGATTACTACCCTACCACGGCTCAAAGGAGTCGTGCAAACAGGTTTTAGTTGGGTACAGTCCCGAGCCACATGGAGGCAGTGAGCGTATCTTCAGGGGTTCGTCTCTCCCGGTATTGGGGGTGAGGTCGTGCTGTGTCTAGGAGAGCCATTACACAAAGTCCTTGGCCAAGGCAAGGAGATTTACTGGTAGGTATTCCAGTAGTATCTCAGGGTGTTCTGGGCTACACTCCGACACGACTTGTACCGCTTTTGGGGGTCTGACTTTTACCAACCCCCTAGGCCCGCCATGCGATACTCATAGACGAACGGACCGGACTGCACGGATATTGTCACTGACAGGCTCAGTTGGGCGTCGGGGTGAGCTTCCTCATCGACGTCCCATTTGGTCAATAGCTGGTGGCCCGTTACGTATTGGCTTATACCTCTGACGGGCTAGTGGTTAAATCCACAGCCATAGTATTGACGAGTCTTTAGAGTCCCCCACATTCAGTTACTCAGCTTTCGGGCGAAACGCTGTAGAGGCCGTATGGAGATATGGCAGGGTTCGATCAGATACGTGCGGTATTGCACGGATCGTGATCGAACGGTTTTTACTAGCCGGCTTTGGCTTAAGCCGGATCTTAGTATTTGATAATGTATTTTTGTCTCTTTACATTTGTATTTCGGTCGAAATACAAATGCGGGTGTGTATGCACAGTATCGGGGTTTTCCTGTAATTTATTATGGGACCAGTTTTCTGGGGTTGCCAGTTTGCATTCCGTTCCGGCCGGTTTTCTCTTTTTTCTTCCCGGTCGGACTTTTCGTTGGAGGGTGTTAATTGCAAGTTTGCAATTAACATTTTGTTGAGGGGGTTTCTTGCAAAAGAATTATTTATGAAATCTTTTTGGCTTTTCATGCATTTAATTTGACATGATAGAGTATGGTTTGTGAATGTGATTTGGTGTTGGAAATTGGTCTTGGCCGGCCACTGTTGGAATGGAATTAAAATGAGTGTGCTGAATTGCAAGTGTGCTTGAATTGCTTGTGTGCTGGAATTGTTTTTCATGAGGATTAATTTATTAATATATACTTTTGATTGCTTTGAAAAGGAAGAAGCTGTGAATGGGCTTTTTTTTTTTCACAGCAAGTGTGAGAGTGCTTGCTTTCTTTTTGATTTCCAGTGAGCACATTTGGCTTGGCCGAGCTCATTTTTCCCATGGCAAGCTCCATTTTTCATCAAGTGTTCATGAAAAATCCTTGTACAAATTCCTCCATAAATGGCAACCTCTTAAACCCCAAAGAGACAACGGTTCTACATTATTCTACAGCAAATCTTGGGCGCGTCGGCTAGCCAACTTCGCGCCCGAGTTGCCTCGGCATTGAGGTGGGAGCCCGTAAACAAAGTAGGCGATGTGGTGCACTTCCGGCGACGAGGAGGAGACGGGACATTCCGCAGGAGATCGGGACGATGGCGAGAAGACCGGAGGACTTGGATCGTCGGTATATCTCTATTCCCTTTCTTCTTGTTAGCTTAGACTAGTTAATGGTCCGATCCGGTTAAAGTGCGCGGTGGTGCCGGTTTGCAAAGTCCGCAAAATTTAAGTTATTCACCGCTTCCGCATTCCGGCGTCGGATTGACGGCCGGGGCGCCGCCGTGCACTTACACTACCACACCATATCAGATGTGGAGTGGGAAGAAACCCTGTCTTAAGTATCTTAAGACATGGGGATGTCCAGCTTTTGTAAAGAAGAAGCATGCGGACAAGCTCGAGGCACGCTCAGTACAGTGTAAGTTTGTGGGATATCCAAAGAACTCCATGGGATATTGTTTCTATTACGCAGAGGAACAAAAGGTCTTTGTTTCTCAACATGCCCGCTTCTTGGAAACTGAGTTTTTAGAAAATTAGAAGAGTGGGAGCGCAATAGAACTGGAAGAAATTCCAGAACCACAAGCTATTACTGAAACCTTGGTAGAACAAGAAGGTTCAGGAGAACAGGACATCCCGACACCACTCCGCAGGAGTAGTAGGCAATCTCATCCGCCCGAGAGATACTATGGTTTTCTCATAGACGGGGATAGAGAGGATTGCACTATTGATTATGATGAGCCTACTAGCTTCCAGCAAGCCATTCAGAGCGGTGACTCAGTAAAATGGCTGGATGCAATGCAGACCGAAATGGAGTCCATATACACTAACAAAGTATGGACTTTGGACATTGCTCCAGATGGGGTAAAACCCGTAGGATGCAAATGGATCTTCAAAAAGAAGATTGGTGTAGATAGACAGGTTGAAACCTATAAGGCTAGACTTGTTGCAAAGGGTTTCCGTCAAAGACTTGGTTTGGACTATGACGAAATTTTTTCTCAAGTGGCTATGCTTAAATCCATTCGGGTCCTTCTTGCTATTGCTGCCTTCCACGATTATGAAATCTGGCAGATGGACGTAAAGACGGCCTTTCTAAATGGTAATTTGGAAGAAAGCGTCTATATGGATCAGCCAGAGGGATTCATTCAGAGTGGGAGCAGTGGTAAAGTATGCAAGCTGCTTAAGTCCATTTATGGATTAAAGCAAGCATCACGAAGTTGGAACATCTGTTTTGATGATGCTGTCAAAGAATTTGACTTTATCAAAAATCCAGATGAACCATGCATATACAGTAAGATTGTAGGGAGAGCTGTAGTACTCCTCGTCTTGTACGTGGATGACATTCTCCTAATAGGAAATGATATTCCTATGTTACAGTCAGTCAAAAGATTCTTGTCACATAAATTCTCCATGAAAGACCTGGGTGATGCCACCTACATTCTGGGGATCCGGATCTATCGTGATAGATCAAAGAGGATGTTGGGACTTTCGCAGTCCAGGTACATAGACACCATAGTGAAGAGATTCAGTATGGATGATTCTAAGTGCGTGTAGCGCCTTGAAAATTCGTTTTGGTGTTTTCCTGAAAATCGGTGAAAATTCGGTATTTTTCCGAAAACCGTCTTTCTCGTTATTTTGCATTTTAGGACTAATTATACCTAATTTGGATAGGTAATTGCTTATTTTTAGTAGAAAATGAGTTACTTATGAAATTTTGGTCATTTAAATTTTTTTCCCTATTTTTCAATTTTTTTATATTATTTTAAGCCGGTAAGAAAATACATTAAATTAGCGATAAATACAAATTTAATTGGGCTAAATTTAGGCTCTAAATTAATGTTAATTAAAATCTAGTTGTAACATAAATTTTTAGTATTTTATTTTGATTTTTAACTAATTTTTGTTATAGAAAACGAAATTTATTGAATTTAAGCTAAAACTTGCAATTTTGGACTTGTAGGGGGTCTTTTTGCATAAATTTTTTTTTGTAAAACCCCATTCATTCTCCCCTCACCCCTAGGCCGGACCCACCTCAGCAGCAAGCCCACAAAAAAATTTCCCCATCTCATTTGAACAAAATGATATGATAAGGGTTTTAATATATTAAATTGGGTATGGGTTTTGTTGGTTGACTTGGTCTTTTGACTTGGAAACTTTCTCTACACCTTTCCTCAACTCCCCCACACCTCTCCCCACTCCTCAACAGCTCAGAAATTCTGCAGCAACAGCCCATGAAAATTCCCCAATTCTCATTCCCTTTTTGCTTCATTTTTATCACAAAAATCCATCAAAATCCAAAATTTCTTTCACAAATTCAAAGCAAACCCTTTTTCCATCTCCTCTCAAACCTAAATTTGTTCAAATCTTGAAGAAAAGAGGTGTCTTGAGTGGTTAGAGCAACCAAGGGTTTAGGCTTGGGAGGTATAATTTCTAATCTATGGTTAATTGTTAGTTGTATTATGCTAAAATTGAACTTTGATATGTTAAATTAGTGTTAATCCTAATCTAGTTTTTTTTTCTAGTTAATGGTTTGAGTTTAACTAGGGTTTTAGAAACCATTATTTAGTTGATTAAATCTATTTTGTTATCTAGTTGTTTTGCTAACCTAATCTAAGAGGTTAACTTGCTAATTGGGCGATAAATTAGTGTTAATTTAAGGTTTTTCATGTGTAGTTTGGATTAAGATTGCTAGTTATAAAATTCTAGAAAGGGTTTGTTTATGGAAAATATGATTTGAAGTATTGTAATGTGTTATAATTAAAATGATTGTGATTAACTAGTTATGCGGTTGGATGTTTATGCTAGGTTGTAGTCTTTTGTCCCAAATCGGCGATTTTTGCACCGATTTTTTTTTGAAGGTAATGCTTACTAGTTTTATATAAAATTATGTGATGAACTATTTGCGATATCTTGATGATATTTTTTGAGATATCCTATGACATTTAGGATGTGTGAGTGCGGATTTTTGAGTAATCGGGTTTTAGTTTTGCCGGACGACCAAATCGGCGATTTTTGCAGTTTTTGCGATTTTCGCGTGTGGTCCGCGCACCTTGTGCACGTTGTACCTAGCTTGTGAACGTTAGTGTTTTCGTTTGGGTTTTGCGTCGTTCTTGATATGTAACCTTATGTTTGGTATTGATGTAAATTCCAGGTTCGGTCGCGGAGACGTCAGACGCGGCTCGAAAGGGGAAAGCGGTGATCGGACGTGACTAGCTAGGGATTTCGGTGAGTAGATGTAACATCTACGGGGGACTATCGTTGGATGGCGCAATTCGCCCGATAGTTTTAGTACCTTAAAAAGATTCTTAGTAATGTTAGTAATTAGGGGTGTAATACTTGTATGATTATTTGCTACATTCATGCCCTATATCGACATACATATACGAAACTATGTTATAGGACACCTGCACCATTGCCAGGGTTTTTATATGCAGCACGAGCACTATTCATGCTTACACACACGCCCTGGTAATTGCCATGCCACCACACTAGATAACCTATAATTTGAAACCTTTTATTAATTGATGCTTAAACATGTGCTATTGCCTTTAATTCCTTAAAATGAAATCGTAGGATTGCTATTCATGTGCATGTGCTTCATCATATTATTTGTTCATGCCTAATTTATTATTCACACATCGTAGCTTAATTATTGAGACCATATGCATTCATCACCATTTATATATGCACTTATGAGGATTTCTTGAGATTTTATGATATTTCTAGATTTCGGGGGAAAGCCGCAAAATTTCTAAACTTATTATGTTTTTAAAATATGTAATTGCGGTTTTCTAGTGATGTAAAGTGTCGTCCACCATGAGTTTGCTGTGGTTTTCGAGATCCGTGTCGAGGAGTGGAGGAACCGTCACGGGTACATGGTGGGCCCGGTATGGTACCCCGGGGCAAGATGAATGTGGTGTTGACGTTGAGCCTGGCAGGGGAAGGATTACCTACCGGTGACTGTTTGGCACGGCGGATATCCAGAGGATCCCGACCGTGGCCGCGAGATGATGAGATTTTGATATTGAGCTGGGTCAGCCGGATGGCTGAGGCCAGAGATACGATGACATGGATATATGAGATTTGTGATAGTTTTGAGGTGTCGTTGCTGGACACAGGTTCTTGTTGATTCTATTGGTATTGTGCTGGTATTTCAAAAGAGATTCTTAAAGGGAAAAAAACATGATTTCTTATACTTACACATTCAGATCACGAGTTGATTCGCATTGCATTCATACCTGCTAGTATATTCATATTGCATACCTACCTGCTATTATGTCCTGCCTTACCTGTATTTTAGATGCTAGGATACTTGTGTGCATACTTTCGATAGCCTGTGTAGATGTTATTTATTACTCACGAGTTGGCAACTCACCCCCGTTGTGCCACAGCCTTTTGCAGGTCCGCTCCGTCAGTACAGTAGCGGCGGGCGCACTTGTTTCTTTTGCCTCATTTGCCTGGACTCGAGGTTTTGCTCTTAGGTGGGTTATATCATTATTTTTGTACCACCTTGTATATTCTTTGTATCTAGTGCACTCCATCTACTGTATCTACCATCATTGTTGTATTTTGACCTAGAGATGAGACTGTGAGATTTGTGGACTTTTTATGCTGTATTTTGGGGTCGAGCTCACTTGAGTCGACATGCTGCTTTTCTCATGCTTCCTTATGATTATTTCGCATGTTGTTGCTTTATATTGCGTGGGATTTGTGACCGCCTTGTGGCGAAGAGCTAGCTCCCGCTTGGGGATGCCTTATTTGTTGGATCCATATATATTCTTGTTGTACCCATTTTGGGGGCCAGTATTTACAAAGGAGACTCTGCCGAAATTTTTGGAAAAATTGGTATTGTTTTTAAAAAGGGTTTTATATGGCTTATTTGATGAACTCGCTTTCAATTGATTGGGTTTCTTCACTCTTTTGCTTTTTGGTTTTGGTTTCTGGGCTTTGGCTTACTTATTTTACGGACGTCTTGAGACGTTTCGTAAACTTAAGTGCCAGTCACGTTCCGTACCCTGCGGGTCGTGACAAAGTTGGTATCAGAGCGATAGGTTTTACCTTTTTGAGTGTAGGATGACCCTTGGTAGATGGAGTAAGTGACTTAAGCAGGGTAACGTAGCGTGCGTATGTCCGCGGTATACTTGCGATACGGTACTCCGCCTAAGTGAGTTTAGGATACTTGCTTGAAATTCCTTCTTCAATTCCGTGTATCCTATTATTCTATTGCACTGTTCTTATTATCCGTTTTCCTGTAACAGCCACTATGCCGCCGAAGGCTACGAGGGCACAGAGGGCTGCCGCCAGAGACGAGATTCGAGCTGGCTCGTCCGAGACTAGGACTGAGCAGGGTGGTATGCCTACGCCGCAGGGACAGACCGATCCACCTTCCCCAGGTCGTATGGATAGGCTCGAGACTGGTATGGAGGAGTTGCGACAGATGATGGGGGGCATGCAGGAGCTACGTCAGATGGTAGGATCCCTAGTTGCAGCCAGTCGTACACCGAGGCCGGATGACGCACCTACTACATCACATACGACCATGATACCTGCTCCTACTACTACCACCGTGACCATCCCGGTTTCACTACAGGATTTCATGAGGCTGAGACCTACAGTATTCACCGGCACCGAGGCAGCGGAGGACCCACAGACGTTCCTTGACAGTTTAGCCAGGATCTGCCGTTCGCTGAGATGTTCGGATGATCGATGGGTGGAGCTTGCGAGTTTCCGACTAGAGGGTATCGCGCAGACATGGTGGGAGTCAGTCTTGAGAGGTCGAGCTGCAGGTCTACCGCCTATGACGTGGGCCGAGTTTACAGCGGTCTTTCTAGCTCGTTTCCTCCTAGAGAGCGCTCGTGACGCCAGAGCTCGTAGCTTCGAGGCCTTAGTCAAGACACCTGGGATGACGGTGTATGAGTATGACATCCAGTTTACACAGTTATCCCGATATGCTCAGTATTTGGTGGATACCGAGGAGAAGATGGTGAAGAGGTTCGTACAGGGACTTGATGCCCAGCTATATCTTGCCATTGGCGCCCAGCACTACGACACTTATTCAGCTGCTATGGATACGGCATTGCGGATGGAGGCACGCATATCACAGACTTCGGCCGTTTCTGGGCCGAAGAGGATTCGCACCGATATACCGTCTCAGAGGCAGCGCGCCAGATTCTTCCCGAGAGATAGGCCTGGAAGAGGATTTGGACGGGGACAGTTATATGGTTCTTATCCCCAGGGACAGCAGCCGTCGCCAGGGTGTTTTGGGTGCGGGAGTCCGCACCATCTTGTCAGAGACTGTCCGGTGAGACGACAGGGAGCAGCGACAGTTCCGCATGTGACCCTACCACCATCACCACCCCCTCCTCAGAGAGCCCTACTTCCTACCCCAGGCGATGCTCCACGCCAGCTAGGTGCACCCAGAGGCCGTGGACGTGGCGGTCCTGTTCAGAGAGGACGAGGAGGCAGAGGCCGAGGTCGAGGTCAGCCCGCTATCGGTGGAGGACAGGCCCGAATATTTGCTTTGACACCGCAGGATGCGCATGCATCCAATGCCGTTGTGACAGGTACCTTGCCAGTTTGCTCTTTCGACGCACGGGTATTATTTGACCCATGTTCCACACATTCGTACGTCTCTACACACTTTGCACCGATGTTGGGCCGTGAGTCGTCGTCGTTAGATCATCCGCTTGTTGTTAGTACTCCGGTAGGCGAGTCGTTTGTCGCTCTTTTTGTTTTTCGTTTGTGTTCCGTTCGTATCGGCGAGAGGGATTCATCGGTTGATTTGATTCTCCTCGACATGTTAGACTTTGATGTGCTTCTGGGCATGGATTGGCTAGCCACTTGTTATGCTTCGGTGGACTGCCGTGAGAAGGCAGTCAGATTTAGCTTTCCGGGAGAGCCAGTCCTTGTTATTCAGGGAGACCGCAGCGTCACCCTTCCCAGCTTGATTTCGTCTCTTCGCGCTGGTCAGCTCTTGCGGAAGGGATGTCAGGGATTCTTAGCATTTATTTGTGATACTCGAGCTGCAGAGGTTCCGTTGGACCGGGTCCCGGTTGTTTGTGAGTTCCCTGATGAGCTACCTGGGCTACTGCCTGAGCGCGATGCTGAGTTCTGCATTGATTTGATTCCCGGCTCGGGGCCTATTTCTATACCGCCTTATCGGATGGCCCCGGCAGAGCTTCGAGAGCTGAAGGATCAGTTGCAGGACTTGTTAGATAAGGGGCTTATTCGACCGAGTGTTTCTCCGTAGGGTGCTCCGGTCCTGTTTGTCAAGAAGAAGGATGGAAGTTTGCGCTTATATATCGACTACCGCCAGCTGAACAAAGTTACCGTTCGGAACAGATATCCGTTGCCACGGATTGATGATTTGTTCGACCGGCTTCAGGGTGCGGGGTATTTTTCGAGGATCGACTTGCGATCAGGATACCATCAGCTGCGAGTTCGACAGGAGGATATACCGAGGACAGCTTTCCGCACGCGCTACGGCCACTACGAGTTTTTGGTGATGTCGTTCGGACTCACCAACGCCCCAGCAGCATTCATGGATTTGATGAACCGTACATTCAGGCCGTATCTTGACTTGTTCATCATTGTGTTTATCGACGATATCTTGGTGTACTCCCGGAGCAGAGAGGAGCACGAGCAGCACTTGCGGATTACGTTACAGACTCTGAGGGAGCACCAGCTGTTCGCAAAGTTCTCCAAGTGTGCATTCTGGCTGGACAGCGTCGGATTCTTGGGTCACGTGGTTACGAGAGACGGCATATGTGTGGACCCGAAGAAGATTGAGGCTGTTCAGCAGTGGCCCCGACCTACATCGGTTACTGAGATCCGTAGTTTTCTAGGCCTGGCGGGCTACTACAGGCGTTTTGTTCAGGGCTTCTCCCGTATAGCTGCACCGTTGACCAGTTTGACCAGGAAGGGAGTTCTTTTCGTCTGGACGGAGGAGTGCGAGCGCAGTTTTCAGCAGCTGCGGACATGTTTGACTATGGCGCCGGTATTATCTTTGCCTTCGGGATCAGGCGGATTTGTGGTCTACTGTGATGCTTCGTGAGTGGGATTAGGATGCGTATTGATGCAGCATGGCCGGGTGATCGCTTATGCTTCTCGGCAGTTGAAGAGGCACGAACAGAACTACCCCACTCACGATTTGGAGATGGCTGCAGTGGTCTTTGCACTGAAGATTTGGCGACATTACCTATACGGCGAGTCGTGTCAGATATTCACAGACCACAAGAGCTTAAAGTACATATTTCAGCAGCGAGACCTGAATCTCAGACAGCGTCGTTGGATGGAGTTGGTGAAAGACTACGACTGCGAGATCTTATATCACCCAGGCAAGGCGAATGTAGTGGCAGATGCGTTGAGCAGGAGGCCCGGGGGTAGTATCGTGTTTGCGCATAGTGCAGAGGCAGTCGTCAGCGGATTGGCAGATTTTATGCGACAGCCGAGTGGAGTTCGAGTTCACTCAGACAGGGGGACAGCTCACGCATGTTCGTGCACGCCCACAGTTGCTTGACCGTATATATGAGGCACAGTGCAGTGACGACCGTTGCTCAGAGATCATAGCACAGATGGGACAGGGCAGATTTTCCGAGTTCGTGATTGACGATCAGGGGATTTTACGCTATGGATCTAGACTGTGCGTACCAGATGCTGATGGATTGCGGCGCGACATTCTTGAGGAGGCACACCGATCAGTGTATAGTGTCCACCCTGGTTCCACCAAGATGTACCATGATATGAGAGAGACCTACTGGTGGGACGGGATGAAGAGGGACATTGCGGAGTTTGTATCGAGATGCCTGACTTGTCAGCAAGTCAAGGCCGAGCACCAGAGGCCCGCAGGAGAGCTACAGCCGTTACCCATTCC
This sequence comes from Agapanthus africanus, assembly GCA_030015575.1. Classification (NCBI taxonomy): domain Eukaryota; kingdom Viridiplantae; phylum Streptophyta; class Magnoliopsida; order Asparagales; family Amaryllidaceae; genus Agapanthus; species Agapanthus africanus. The sequence continues at coordinate 147,345,929 of JASDDO010000001.1, forward strand.
AGAGTGGAAATGGGAGCAGATTTCGATGGATTTCGTTGTGGGTCTACCCAGGACCAGTCGAGGGTATGACTCCATCTGGGTGATCGTAGATCGATTGACGAAAGCGGCTCACTTCCTGCCAGTGAAGACCACTTTCAGCTTCGCTCAGTATGCTCAGCTCTACATTGACGAGATCGTGCGACTACATGGCGTACCGACTTGTATCGTGTCAGATCGAGGCACTCAGTTTACCAGCCGACTATGGCAGAGACTCCAGGAGGCTTTGGGCACTCGTTTGAGCTTCAGCACAGCGTTTCATCCGCAGACCGACGGACAGTCAGAGCGGACCATTCAGACTCTCGAGGACATGCTCAGAGCGTGCGTTTTAGACTTCGGTGGTAGCTGGGACCGTCATTTACCTCTAGTGGAGTTCTCCTACAACAACAGCTTCCAGGATACTATCCAGATGGCACCTTTCGAGGCGTTGTATGGGAGGAGATGTAGATCGCCCATTTGTTGGACCGAGTTGAGCGAGAGCAGTATCTTCGGACCGCAAATCGTACAGGAGACGACCGAAAAAGTACAGTTGATTCGAGACCGGATGAGAGCAGCTCAGAGAAGACAGAAATCCTATGCAGACAGGCGCCGTCGCAGGTTAGAGTTCGCAGTTGGCGACCATGTTTTTCTGAAAGTCTCTCCGATGAAGGGCATGATGCGTTTTGGGCGAAAGGGGAAGCTTAGCCCTAGATTCGTAGGTCCCTTCGAGATCCTCGAGCGTGTCGGCGCTGTTGCGTATCGTTTGGCTCTTCCACCCAGCTTTCCCGATGTTCACCCCGTCTTCCATGTTTCGATGCTCCGCAAGTACCTTCACGACCCTTCGCACGCGATTCAGCACCCGACAGTCCAGCTAGAGTGCGACCTTTCTTTTGCAGAGCGGCCGGTGGCCATCCTGGATCGGCAGGTGAAGAAGTTGAGATCGAAAGTTATACCGACCGTCAAGGTCCTTTGGCGTGGCCCGAGCAGCGAGGAGGTTACCTGGGAGACCGAGGGCGAGATGCGGAAGAAATTCCCTCATCTCTTTGAGGGTACGCGTAGTTATATTTTTTAATTCGAGGACCGAATTTCTTTAAGGGGGGAAGATTGTAGCGCCTTGAAAATTCATTTTGGTGTTTTCCTGAAAATCGGTGAAAATTCGGTATTTTTCCGAAAACCGTCTTTCTCGTTATTTTGCAGTTTAGGACTAATTATACCTAATTTGGATAGGTAATTGCTTGTTTTTAGTAGCAAATGAGTTACTTATGAAATTTTGGTCATTTAAAATTTTTTCCCTATTTTTCAATTTTTTAAAATTATTTTAAGCCGGTAAGAAAATACATTAAATTAGCGATAAATACAAATTTAATTGGGCTAAATTTAGGCTCTAAATTAATGTTAATTAAAATCTAGTTGTAAAATAAATTTTTAGTATTTTATTTTGATTTTTAACTAATTTTTGTTATAGAAAACGAAATTTATTGAATTTAAGCTAAAACTTGCAATTTTGGACTTGTAGGGGGTCTTTTTGCATAATTTTTTTTTGTAAAACCCCATTCACTCTCCCCTCACCCCTAGGCCAGACCCACCTCAGTAGCAAGCCCACAAAAAAATTTCCCCATCTCATTTGAACAAAATGATATGATAAGGGTTTTAATATATTAAATTGGGTATGGGTTTTGTTGGTTGACTTGGTCTTTTGACTTGGAAACTTTCTCTACACCTTTCCTCAACTCCCCCACACCTCTCCCCACTCCTCAACAGCTCAGAAATTCTGCAGCAACAGCCCATGAAAATTCCCCAATTCTCATTCCCTTTTTGCTTCATTTTTATCACAAAAATCCATCAAAATCCAAAATTTCTTTCACAAATTCAAAGCAAACCCTTTTTCCATCTCCTCTCAAACCTAAATTTGTTCAAATCTTGAAGAAAAGAGGTGTCTTGAGTGGTTAGACCTACCAAGGATTTAGGCTTGGGAGGTATAATTTCTAATCTATGGTTAATTGTTAGTTGTATTATGCTAAAATTGAACTTTGATATGTTAAATTAGTGTTAATCCTAATCTAGTTTTTTTTTCTAGTTAATGGTTTGAGTTTAACTAGGGTTTTAGAAACCATTATTTAGTTGATTAAATCTATTTTGTTATCTAGTTGTTTTGCTAACCTAATCTAAGAGATTAACTTGCTAATTGGGCTATAAATTAGTGTTAATTTAAGGTTTTTCATGTGTAGTTTGGATTAAGATTGCTAGTTATAAAATTCTAGAAATGGTTTGTTTATGGAAAATATGATTTGAAGTATTGTAATGTGTTATAATTAAAATGATTGTGATTAACTAGTTATGCGGTTGGATGTTTATGCTAGGTTGTAGTCTTTTGTCCCAAATCGGCGATTTTTGCACCGATTTTTTATGAAGGTAATGCTTACTAGTTTTATATAAAATTATGTGATGAACTATTTGCGATATCTTGATGATATTTTTTGAGATATCCTATGACATTTAGGATGTGTGAGTGCGGATTTTTGAGTAATCGGGTTTTAGTTTTGCCGGACGACCAAATCGGCGATTTTTGCAGTTTTTGCGATTTTCGCGTGTGTTCCGCGCACCTTGTGCACGTTGTACCTAGCTTGTGAACGTTAGTGTTTTCGTTTGGGTTTTGCGTCATTCTTGATATGTAACCTTATGTTTGGTATTGATGTAAATTCCAGGTTCGGTCGCGGAGACGTCAGACGCGGCTCGAAAGGGGAAAGCGGTGATCGGACGTGACTAGCTAGGGATTTCGGTGAGTAGATGTAACATCTACGGGGGACTATCGTTGGATGGCGCAATTCGCCCGATAGTTTTAGTACCTTAAAAAGATTCTTAGTAATGTTAGTAATTAGGGGTGTAATACTTGTATGATTATTTGCTACATTCATGCCCTATATCGACATACATATACGAAACCATGTTATAGGACACCTGCACCATTGCCAGGGTTTTTATATGCAGCACGAGCACTATTCATGCTTACACACACGCCCTGGTAATTGCCATGCCACCACACTAGATAACCTATAATTTGAAACCTTTTATTAATTGATGCTTAAACATGTGCTATTGCCTTTAATTCCTTAAAATGAAATCGTAGGATTGCTATTCATGTGCATGTGCTTCATCATATTATTTGTTCATGCCTAATCTATTATTCACACATCGTAGCTTAATTATTGAGACCATATGCATTCATCACCATTTATATATGCACTTATGAGGATTTCTTGAGATTTTATGATATTTCTGGATTTCGGGGGAAAGCCGCAAAATTTCTAAACTTATTATGTTTTTAAAATATGTAATTGCGGTTTTCTAGTGATGTAAAGTGTTGTCCACCATGAGTTTGCTGTGGTTTTCGAGATCCGTGTCGAGGAGTGGAGGAACCGTCACGGGTACATGGTGGGCCCGGTATGGTACCCCGGGGCAAGATGAATGTGGTGTTGACGTTGAGCCTGGCAGGGGACGGATTACCTACCGGTGACTGTTTGGCACGGCGGATATCCAGAGGATCCCGACCGTGGCCGCGAGATGATGAGATTTTGATATTGAGCTGGGTCAGCCGGATGGCTGAGGCCAGAGATACGATGACATGGATATATGAGATTTGTGATAGTTTTGAGGTGTCGTTGCTGGACACAGGTTCTTGTTGATTCTATTGGTATTGTGCTGGTATTTCAAAAGAGATTCTTAAAGGGAAAAAAACATGATTTCTTATACTTACATATTCAGATCACGAGTTGATTCGCATTGCATTCATACCTGCTAGTATATTCATATTGCATACCTACCTGCTATTATGTCCTGCCTTACCTGTATTTTAGATGCTAGGATACTTGTGTGCATACTTTCGATAGCCTGTGTAGATGTTATTTATTACTCACGAGTTGGCAACTCACCCCCGTTGTGCCACAGCCTTTTGCAGGTCCGCTCCGTCAGTACAGTAGCGGCGGGCGCACTTGTTTCTTTTGCCTCATTTGCCTGGACTCGAGGTTTTGCTCTTAGGTGGGTTATATCATTATTTTTGTACCACCTTGTATATTCTTTGTATCTAGTGCACTCCATTTACTGTATCTACCATCATTGTTGTATTTTGACCTAGAGATGAGACTGTGAGATTTGTGGACTTTTTATGCTGTATTTTGGGGTCGAGCTCACTTGAGTCGACATGCTGCTTTTCTCATGCTTCCTTATGATTATTTCGCATGTTGTTGCTTTATATTGCGTGGGATTTGTGACCGTCTTGTGGCGAAGAGCTAGCTCCCTCTTGGGGATGCCTTATTTTTTGGATCCATATATATTCTTGTTGTACCCATTTTGGTGGCCAGTATTTACAAAGGAGACTCTGCCGAAATTTTCGGAAAAATTGGTATTGTTTTTAAAAAGGGTTTTATATGGCTTATTTGATAAACTCGCTTTCAATTGATTGGGTTTCTTCACTCTTTTGCTTTTTGGTTTTGGTTTCTGGGCTTTGGCTTACTTATTTTACGGACGTCTTGAGACGTTTCGTAAACTTAAGTGCCAGTCACGTTCCGTACCCTGCGGGTCGTGACAGCGCGGTAACCTACCGGCTTGTCACGGAATCACCCTCTCCAAAGAGATGTCTCCCAAGACTGATTTGGAAATGGATCGCATTTCGATTATACCCTACGCTTCTGCGGTAGGCTCTATAATGTATGCGATGTTATGTACCAGACCAGATATAGCATACGCACTGAGCGTTGTGAGCCGATATCAGGCAAACCCAAGGAGAAGCACTGGATAGCAGTAAAGAACATTCTCAAGTACCTAAGAAGGACTAAGGAAATGTTCTTGGTGTATGGCGGAAAAGACCTCCAGATGGAGGCCTTTGCCGACTCCGGCTTCCAGAGTGACAAAGATGTCTCCAAGTCCATGTCGGGTTATGTCTTTACCTTCAATGGAGGGGCGGTCTGTTGGAAGAGTTCCAAGCAGGAGACCGTTGCTGACTCAACAATGGAAGCGAGGTACATAGCTGCTTGCGATGCCGCAAAAGAAGCTGTCTGGATGAAGAAGTTACTCACAGAACTTCAGGTGGTTCCTTCCAGTGTTGGTCCAATACCTCTGTATTGTGACAACAACGGCGCTATAGATTTAGCAAAGAAACTCAGGTCCCATCAGAAATCCAGACACATCTTAAGGCGGTATCACCTGATCAGGGAGATCGTAGATCGCCGGGAGATCGAGGTGAAAAGAGTAGAGACAGAGAATAACATTGCCGATCCATTCACAAAGGCCCTTCCTCAGACGCAGTTCGAGAGGCTATTCGAGCTGATAGGTCTACGATATGCCAGCTCATGGCCCTAGTGCAAGTGGGAGATTGTTAGTGCATATGCCCTAGGGGCCATTATTGTATCATACTATATTGTATATTACTTAATGGAAGCTTGGGATATTCACAGTTATATATACAGTCTTGCTAAAAATGGTAGTATGCTACTTGGTTTGTTTCTACTTTAATATGTGCATATGTTTCTTGTAACGTATCAATTATTCATATTAGTAGAGCCCATAGGTTCTTTGCTTGATTACCAGCGTTGTGATGGCAGTCACACTAGTGGGGCTGGGTTGTCTATAAGCAACATCCTATACATGTCCCTAGTCGTAGGATTATCGAGATAGGGCATCGATATTCCAGAGTAGACTGGTGTGTACGCTTCTCATCCCAGTTGGAGAGATAGTCTGTCCCATAGCCATCAGTACGTCGTACTGGAGATAGTATATAGGTGCTTGTTAGGTTATGGGTACACCGGACAGGACTCGCAGGGGAACTGATTGGTTGGTATTATACCCGTCGTTAGTTAACAGTTCCCAGATGACATGAGTACAGCATAGTCCGCAGACTTGACACTGCTACTTCGCCTCGAATGTGTCCCACTGTTCTTAGATTGCTACCCTACTACGGCTCAAAGGAGTCGTGCAAACAGGTAGCAGTTGGGTGCAGTCCCGAGCACTTGGAGGCAGTAATGGTTAGATAGGATTCGTCTCTCCCGGTATTGGGAGATGATATCGTGCTGTGTCAGAGAGCCATTACGCAAAGTCCCTGGCCAGGGCAAGCGAGATATACTGGTAGGTTCCAGTAGCTTCTCAGGGTTTAATGGGCTTCGCTCCGACATGACTTATACAGCTATTAGGGGACTGACGCTTGCCGCCCCCTAGGATTGATATGCGATAGTCTTAGACGAACAGACCGGACTGTATGGAGATTGTCACATCAGGCTCAGTGGGAGTTCGGATGATTTACCTCATCGGCCTTCTTATCGACATCTACCTGGTGACCGTTAAGTACAGCTAGTGCCGCTTGCGGTCTGTGGTTAAACCTCTGCCAGCGTAGTGTCGAGTCTTTAGAGTCCCACACAGAGAGTTTCCCTGCTCCAGGCGAAACGATATAGAGGTCGTATGGTATTACGACAAGGGTTCGGACGCGTACGTGTGTTTACGCACGTACGACTTTTTGGACAGTTTTTACTAGCCGGCTTTGGTTTAAGCCAGATTCTAGTATCGGGTTATTGGATTTATACAGTCTAAAGTTTTTCCGTGTTTTCACGGATTGGAGGGGCATTCTCGTAATTTATCGGGAAGCTTCTAGAAGAGTAGTGACTAAGGGGTTAAGGTGGCATTGCATTAAATGAGATTAGTGACTCATTTGTGTGATTCATCCAAGTCATTAATGCATCATAAATGCTTAATGACTCATGGTGATGAATCACTCATAGATATTTATGAAGCATGGTTGTTAATTCTATTATTTGATTTTTGGATAAATAATAATGCTTCATATATATTATGATAAGTTCATTATCTCATTTCATTCTCATCTTCACCTTCTCTCTCCTCATGCTCACTCTCTCTTCAAACCCTAACCCTAGCCTCTCATGTGTTGAGATCAAGGGTTAGCTAGACTAATACTTCCATAACCTCACTCTATATCCCCTAGGTAGCTTAGATTAGCACTTTAAGCAACCTAGTTATCTCAAGTTTGAGATTAAGCTTGGCGTATGAGCTTTCGGGTGGATCGTCTTTGATTCGAGGAGGCCGTTGAGGTGCCGATGTTCCAAGGAGCCTACGAGGAGTGGAGGACCACGATGAAGACCCGAAGGACTAGTATCAAGAGGTATAACTTCGTATCCGAGTAGTTAAACCTCTAGTTGTTTGTTAGCAATAGTTTAGAAACGATTCTTGCGCTCAAGTCCGTGTTACGAAGCTTTGATAATCGTTTTTCATATATTCCGCCTCCCCGCAAGTTCGTGGGGTGCATGACATGGACTTACAGTATCTGGGGAATGGCCTTCGTGAGTGCATCCGCAGTGTTGTTCTTCGTGTCAACCCTCCTGACCTCGATCTCCCGGCGATCAACTATCTCCCGGATCAGGTGATACCGCCTCAGAATATGCCTGGATCGCTGATGGGACCTGGGTTCCTTGGCCAAAGCCACTGCTCCATTGTTATCGCAATACAAAGGTACTGGATGCTCAATGGATGGAACCACTCCAAGTTCAGTAATGAACTTCTTGATCCAGACAGCCTCTTTGGCAGCATCGTTGGCAGCGATGTATTCCGCCTCCATCGTCGAGTCTGCCACGGTTTCCTGCTTGGAACTCTTCCAGCTAACCGCCCCTCCATAAAGGGTAAAGACAAATCCCGAGTGCGACTTAGAGTCGTCCTTATCACTCTGGATGCTCGAATCGGTAAAGGACTCCACTTGGAGTTCTCCATTACCATACACCAAGAGCATCTCCTTAGTCCTTCGTAAGTACTTGAGAATGCTCTTCACAGCTGTCCAGTAACTCTCTCCAGGATCAGCTTGATACCTACTCACTACACTTAGTGAGTATGCTACATCGGGTCTGGTACATAGCATCACGTACATGATAGAGCCTACATCCGAAGCATATGGTATTCCTTGCATGCGAGCTCTCTTCAAATCAGTCTTGGGAGACATCTCTTTGGAGAGAGTGAGTCCAGAGATCATGGGTAAGTTCCCATGCTTGGATTCTTCCATACTAAACCTCTTTAGTATGGTGTCAATGTACCTGGATTGGGACAATCCCAATATCCTTTTAGATCTATCTCTATAGATCATAATTCCTAATATGCAGGAGGCATCATCTAGATCTTTCATTGAGAATCTTTGTGATAAGAAGAGCTTGACCGCTTGCAGCATAGGAATGTCATTTCCTATCAAGAGTATGTCGTCCACGTACAATATGAGGAAGACAACCTTACTCTCTGCCACCTTCTCGTAGATACAAGGTTCATCTACGTTTTTGACGAAATCAAACTCTTTGATAACGACGTCTGAAGGGTTCCTAGGCACACTAATGAAGTCTCACAAGTGATCAAACATGGCTAATTCAAATTTTACATGTGCCTACAAACCCTAATATGGATCGTTAACTAGATTTATAGGCTATGCGATGCAAGTTAACGACTTAAATGCTAAAGGAAAGGAGCTACAACCTTTGTAGATCCGGTCCACCACTTCCTAAGCTCCGTGACGATGTCCCTCCGCTGTCCAAATCGGATCCCGGACTCTAGCATCGGCTCCATCGAAGAAATGGGCGAGCTTGGTCGTCGGCTTCGATGCCGAAGATGATCTACGTCGAGGCATCACAAGATCAAGCTCCCACTTCACCAAGTCATGAAACTTGTGAAGAAAACATCCTATACTACTTGGCAAGAGGTAGAGGATGAAGAAATAGGAGGTGGGTTCACTTTAGAATTGGATTTCTCACTCATTTTCACTAGTTGCCATTGATGGTAGCTAGGTTTTCTTTCTTGCTCAAGATGAAGAAGAAGAAGAAAAGATATGATAAGTGTTATTAAAAATAGAAAATAAAAACAACACTTATCATTTACTAACCTTGGTTGAGTGTAGAGAATAGACCATGGTTAGTTTTAATGGTTAGGGTTAAGCATGAGACAAGAATGGTGGATTTGGTCAAAGCTTCATGAAGCTTCAACAAGCAAACAAAAAGCCCACCATTCTTTCTTTATCTTTTCCAAAATAAGAATTATAAATAAATAGATAAACAAAACCCTAATCATTAGTTTAACCATGGTTTAATTCTTTACACTTAACCAAGTAAACATGTATCATCAAACATGATACAATCAAGTGCACAAAAGTATATCACATATACAACTTGCACAATTCAAGTGAGAAAATCCATTTAAAGTGAACCAATACTAGTTAATGCAAAGTAATATATCAAATATATAATTATACATTAAATCATTAAATCAACACTTGATTTAACGATCCGGTCATATCGCATATAACCGACTAGTATCCTATGTATCGGCTTATCGAATCAATCCTTGATTCGATAACTAGGTTATATCGCATATAACCAATCGATACATTCATCGCGAGAATGAAATACGATATCACATACACGCATTATTCTCGGTCCTGTATATATCTCATATGCGCTCCTATTTCGTTTCGCTTGAGCCAGGAAACCTCTGTGTAGGACTCTAAAGACTCGTCAATACGCCGGCAGCAGATGATGATCATATCAAGCACCCACAAGCCGCAAGCGGTCTGCTAAACGTAACGGCCACCCGGGTATTGAGCGATCAGAAGATCGACGAGCAAGCCCGCTCACACTCCTGTGAATCCAACCAGTAACACTTACCGTACAGTCCGGTCTGTTCGTCTGATATGTCGCATATCTCGCCTAGGGGTGGTAAACGTCAGACCCCAGTAGCTCGATAAGTCATGCCGACGTGAAGTCCATGACATGTGTGAAACTACTGATAACACTTACCAGTAGGTCACTGCAACCCTGGCCAGGGATTTCCTGTTATGGCCAGTCGAGCATAGCGCAACATCAACCCCCAATACCGGGAGAGACGAATCCCCTCCTATCGCTCATTGCCTCCATGTGAATCGGGACTGTACACAAAAACCACCTGTTTGCACGACTCAGTAGAGCCGTGGTAGGGTGGAAATCAAAGCACATGGGAGACACACAAGACTCTATGACGATTTCGGGTCAACAGACTAAGCTGTACCAGTGTCACCAGAGAACTGCCATCTGACGTGAGGTATAATACCATCTGGGAGTTCTCGGCGAGTCCGTTCAGTGTACCCAGTCTCCACTGAGCACCCGTATACCATCTCTGATGTCAAACACCAATGGATATGGGATCATCCATCGCCCATCACATGGGCCGAGAAGATATACGCTAGTCTACTCTGGAATATCGATGCCCCGTCTCGATATTCCCACGACTAGGAACATTGAAGGATGTACTCATGGACTACCCAGGCCCCACTAGTATGATCTGCATCATAGTCCTGGAAGTCGAGTACACATCCTAAGGGCTTTATCAACATGTAACAGAGAAACAGAAATTATACATGTTAAGATAAAGAGCAACCAGATAGCGTACTATCATGTCGAGCAAGAAAGTCCTCCCTATATATGTCCCAGCATCCACTACAATATACATCCAATGTACAGTAATGGCCTCTAGGGTATACATATAACTAACAATCTCCCACTTGCACTAGGGCCATCTGTAGCAGTGGTTGTAGTATCTAATACTCAACCATCCCCTAAAAGTCTCTCTTTGGGAAAATGCCTTCGTGAGTGGATCCGTCGTGTTGTCCTCCGAGTCTACTCTCCCAACCTCGATCACCCTGGAGATCAACTATCTCCATGATCAGGTGATGCTTCCTCAGAATATGTCTGGGTCACTGATGGGACCAGGGTTCCAGGGCCAAAACCACACTCCCATTGTCATACAATTGCAGGAACCTAGTTCATCTTATGAACCAATATACACCCAAACTGCCTCTTTGGTATTATCTTTAATAGCGATGTTACCAGCCTTTATCATCTAGTTTGCTACGGTATGCAGCTTGGAACTCTTCCAACATACCGTCCCTTTACTGAGGGTAAATAAAATGCCTGTGACTGACATTCAGTCGTCTTTATCACCCTGGAACCCTTTCCAGTGATTCTCCCCAAGATCGATTGATACAATCTTACTGTACCTAGTGAGAACCCTAACATCCCTTTAGATCTATCTCATAGATCCAAATCTCAGGATTTAGGAGGTATCATCTTTATCCTATTGGAGAATCAATGTGATAAGAGGAGATCGACCGATCGTAGAATAGGAAACTCTTTTCCTATCAAGAGTATGTTGTCCATGTACAATACGAGGACGGCCACCTTACTCTCTACTACCTTTTTGTATATACAAGGTTCGTCTACCATTTTGATGATGTCAAACTGTTTGACTAACTCATCAAAACAGATGTTCCAACTCCGCGATGCCTGCTTCATCACATAAAACATCTTGCACACGTTTCCGCTGCTCCCACTGTTTACGTAGCCCTCTGGCTATGTTCTTATAGACGTTTTCTTCTAAATCATTATTTAGAAAAGTAGTCATGGCACCCAACCACCAGATATCGTAGTCATGGTATGTAGCCGTGGCAAGTAGGATCTGGATGGACTTAAGCATAGTCCCTGGAAAAGGTTTCATCATTATTCGTGCCTGGTCGATGACGAAAACCTTTAACAAGTCTAGCTTTGAAAGTCTCAACTTGTCCATCTACACCAAGTAATCTTCTCAAGATATACTTGCTCCTGATGGGGATTTAACCCTTCAGATATCGCAACCAAAGTCCATACTTTGTTGGTGTATATGGATTCCATCTCAGATTGCTAAGCATCCAGCCATTCTTACAGAGTCCCTACTCTTGATGGCCTGCTCGAATCTAGTTGGGTCATCATTTCATGATGCAATCCTTGCTCCCACTGTTGTCGAGAAACCGAAGTATCTCTCAAGCAGGTGAGGAACCCTGCTAGATCGGCGGAGAGGCTGAGGTTCGTCGGGAACTATTGAATCCTTTGGTTCTGTCAAATCATCAGCTGCAGTTTTGTATAGCTGGAACCTTTCCAGTTCTACACAACTGACTTTACCTCGATCTTGTCCGGATTTTGCTTTCGACATAGGCCAGACAACCCCAAATCTTAACTAACTTAAGATATGGGCTCTTCCCTTTCCATATCACATATGAAGTGGTAGGCAACTGATTTGATTTGAACCCAATTCAATAGGTATGCAGCTTCTCAAGTGCACAACCCAAAAAGGAAATAGGTAACTCAGTAATACTCATCATAGAGCACACGATATCTAATATTGTGCGATTGCTCTGCCCCGATACACCGTTGTGCTGTGGTGTATTCAGAGGAGTAGTACGGAGAGAGAATCTCATTTTCCTTTAGAATAGTCCAGGAATTCCGTGCTCAAGTATTCTCCTCCCTGATCACATCAAAGGACATAATACTTATACCCGTTTTGGTTCTCTACTTCTAACTTATATTCTGTGAATATCTCAAAAGGTTCGGACTTGTGTTTCAATAGGAACATAGGTCTGAATCTTGAGAGATCATCAGAGAATGTAATGAAGTACAAGGAACCGGTCCTGGCATGTGTAGACAGGGGACCTTACATACATCATCATGTATCAGTCCCAAGAGTTTACTAACTCTTTCTCTGCTTCCAATAAACAGAGCTATGGTCATCTAATCTTTGTGACATGACTGGCATGTTTCACAAGATGTAAATTCAAACTGATTTAAATATGCATATAAAATGTAACTTCAGCTAGTCGGGTCGCATTGATATGACCTAGTCTATAATGCCTCAAGAAGGAATCGTTCATTTCTGAACTCTTCCTCTTGTGTGTGTTTTGTATACTAAGAACTGTAGTTTGATTTAGAACGTCAATGCTTTTAGATAACGTGCCTGAACCGATCAACTTTTGATATAGGAAATGTTCAGAGCATTATCCATCAATACAAAATTTTATCATTTCTTTACTAATAAAGAGACTGATATGATTTTGTATATCAGGTTCGGTATCTAATAGTATTTGTTCAGAATCAATGTATCGGTAATACAGGGTGACAGTGACCAACAGACTTGGCTGCAACACTTGCCCCGTTTTCTGTCTCATGAAACTTATCACCCGTTCTCAGTTTTTCTACCTTTTTGTAGCCCTATGTAACAGATTACATATCTGGGATCCTGATCCGGTATCAAATACCCAGGATTCAGAGGATACTGAGAAACAGTTCTGCGTAACGAACACACCCGAAGAAGATGCATCATATGCACTTTCTTCGTTTGGGCGGCATAGGAATTCTGGTATTCCCCTATTTCCTGCTCTGTCTTATAACAATTATAAGTTGGAGCGGGACCAGCGTTCCCCAGCTCAGTATAACAAGCGGATTCGGTCAATACATCCATATTATTATCTTGATTAAGGCGTGATATGGTCGCTATCTGGAGAGAGAGAGAAGAAACACTCTGCGTGCGCTCTTGCAAGATCAGATTGGTTATATATTTTATCTAATCAGGATGGCTCCCACTGTTTTTATCAAATCTTCCTTCAAACCCTAAAAGAAAAGACTAGCCGGGATTAATTACACTCTACAAGTTCGCCAATCTTTCAGCCAGGCCAGTGTCGGTACTTTGAGGGAGGTTGCCCGCGCTTTCGCACGGACCTAATTACAGTAAACCTCGTTTTCCCAGAGGCGTAACCCCGTTGACACCTTTCTAGACACCTACTTGATCGGCTAATTGCAAAGTGCAAAACTCTCCCAGGAGTAACAATTACTCACAATGGGTATCAGGAACCAACTATCACATAGAAGGTATGCAATCTCATTGCAAATTTCAACACTTGAAACTCCCGATAATGGTTTTTACCCCTAGCACCTATGACCTTGGCTAAGGTCAACAAATCATAGGTACTAGTCAAGTTCTACCCGTCATTTCGTGATTAATTAGACCCACCCATATGACCCTTGGCTAAGGTCAACAAAGCCATATGACTGTCCTAACTAATCGCATCATATGCTGTGTAGGAAGACATCAATTAGCTACCGCACACTACGCCTCGGCTATGGTCGACAAACGTAGCACGAATACTAAGTACTCTATTTCCTAAAATGATGGAGGGTTGCGAATGGTTTTTAAGAAAACCTTTAACGCTTTGAACTTGATCTCGTTGTGGAATCAAATGGTTTTTAAATGGAATGTTTTTGAGGCTTTTCTAGTTTTGCTAAAGGGGTCACTCCCGGTGAGGGGATCGTCGGCCCTTTCCTCGTCGAATGAGGTGCGGGATATATCATATATATCACTGTGCAAAGCAGAAACTATAGAAGCAATCAAAAACAAACCGAGTGTGTAGTATCTGCCAGTTATTGCTAAAGGAGTCACTCCCGGTGAAGGGATCTCGGTCCTTTCCTCATCGAATAAGGTGCAGGATGTTCTACAAGGAACACCGCGATGCAAAGCAAGAACTGTAGCTATCTGTTTTTATTTTGAAATTCGATTCCACAACATCAATTAGGTTTATTTTCTTTCATTAATCTCATTAATGAATATCCCATCATTTAAGTCCACCTAAACATCACAGATAAATGTAACGTACGCTTATGCCATCCGCATTCGCCTCGTTGTCCCGTCTGCACCGTTAGGTTAGGTGACTAACGCCAGAGCGAGGCAGGGCTAGTGCGGATGTAAAACATAAGCAACGTCTATATAATATATCATATATACTATATATAATATCTATCTGAATACATCACATGATCACATCACAGATAACGCAGCAGAAAATATCATATGAAATATTGGATATACTAGGACGTCCGTGTTTTCAATACGAGCCAGTATAAAATACGGATTCCACGGTCGCGATGAATAGCCAATCCCACACCCCTAGACCCCTACGAGAGCGGCAAGCAACCCTACCAATTCTAGGGTTAGGAGACCCGGACTCGACTCCTCGAGTTGGTCTCCCACTGGACCCCAGAACCCGGTTACTTGTGCTCCCCTCCTTGGGTCTATCCTAATGCGGAAAAGTAAATAATATACATCAATGTTGACATCTTCCGCAACCTGGAAGTGCCCCAATAAAAGAATATTACATACAAGTTTTTACATGAATGAAAATGAAAAACACTCTTCTCACATAAAAACCCCCCGGCTATTCAAACACGACGATCCAATATAACATATCCAGCAACACATAACATCACATGTCATCAACGTAAGTAAATATGCGCATCCCAATTGTCGTTGACATATAGCAACGAAACTGGCGATATCACATATCACACTTACGGTCACAGAAAAGAAAGTGTAAAATTATAACAGTTGGAATCCGCAACCATCTCAGACATCGCATGCCTGATCAAATGAATTCTTTAGACATCGCATGCCTAACAATTATAAACCCCGCATTTCAGTCTCATTATCGAAAACACTTTTCAATACCAAGTCGGGCAATTCAACAAGATTCCCGACATCCTGATCGAATGCTTGTCGCAAACTTTAGTAGGCGGCCGCACCCCCGATGCCGTCGACAAAGTGCACCAAGGCGGAACACCGCTGCCGCGAGCACCCGAACGGATGCTTTCGGCGACGGGGTTCTCCTACAGTCACTTGGTCGGGGCTATGGAATGAGGCTGTCTATTAAGTTTACCCGGCGAGTATCCGCGTACGCTACGTGATTGCGACGGACTTTTGATCACATCAAAATTCCGTGGCAACCGATCAAGTGAGACCAAACTGCTATGTTTATAATATTCATTCAGTTATCTCATAACTACTTGTATTCCAATTGTTGTATCACATTCCGGATAAGATAGAAAATGTTAAACTTTCCGATCGAACAATCGAACACCCAAGTTTTCCCGATACAGTCCAACACATGAAATAAGTCTAAAAACATTCAGTTCGTGCCTCAGTACCAACGGTCCAGCCGTAGAAGGGTCAAGCCAATGCCTCACATGTGGCACGCCGTACTGCCCCAAACCCTAAGGTTCAAAGGGCAGTTCAAGGCGGTCACATAATCGAGTTAAGGTTTGTTGTCTTCTAGAGGGACCATCGCGTTACTTGCATTACTCAGAACGTCCTTAAACCTCGGAAAAATCCAACACTTGGAAATTTTCCGGCAGGGGAAAAAGTGGGTATTTATATCCGGTCGAACTTTTTAACATATTCTAAAATTACCTGGAAAAACACACACTGACAAAATTAGACAATCCGGTCGAAACACCGAGACCCCAATACAACCCAGAAAATTCCACTCTTGAAAAAATATTAAAAATTCCCAGGAAAACCAGCACTGCAAACTAAGAATTACTGTGCAAAATTTAACACAAGAAGAGACCACATGGCCGCGGAACAGCCGCATTAGCCATGCTAATGCCGCGGTTCCGCCGCACTTTGGTGGATTCAGGGGTACGGGCTTCACAGTAATTCTTATAATCTTCTGCTGGTTTTTCTGCATATTTTTAATCTGGAAAAAACCCAGTTTTTCAAAATTGTCCAGAGAGCAAATTTGGGTTTGGGTTTTGATTCGATCGGACTTTTAATTCCGTCTACGCATCGCCTAAGGCTCTAGCTAGGCTCTGATACCACTGAAGGGTTCCTAGGTACACTAATGAAGTCTCACAAGTGATCAAACATGGCTAATTCAAATTTTACATGTGCCTACAAACCCTAATACGGATCGTTAACTAGATTTATAGGCTATGCGATGCAAGTTAACGACTTAAATGCTAAAGGAAAGGAGCTACAACCTTTGTAGATCCAGTCCACCACTTCCTAAGCTCCGCGACGATGTCCCTCCACTGTCCAAATCGGATCCCGGACTCTAGCATCGGCTCCATCGAAGAAATGGGCGGGCTTGGTCGTCGTCTTCGATGCCGAAGATGATCTACGTCGAGGCATCACAAGATCAAGCTCCCACTTCACCAAGTCATGAAACTTGTGAAGAAAACATCCTATACTACTTGGCAAGAGGTAGAGGATGAAGAAATAGGAGGTGGGTTCACTTTAGAATTGGATTTCTCACTCATTTTCACTAGTTGCCATTGATGGTAGCTAGGTTTTCTTTCTTGCTCAAGATGAAGAAGAAGAAGAAAAGATATGATAAGTGTTATTAAAAATAGAAAATAAAAACAACACTTATCATTTACTAACCTTGGTTGAGTGTAGAGAATAGACCATGGTTAGTTTTAATGGTTAGGGTTAAGCATGAGACAAGAATGGTGGATTTGGTCAAAGCTTCATGAAGCTTCAACAAGCAAACAAAAACCCCACCATTCATTCTTTATCTTTTCCAAAATAAGAATTATAAATAAATAGATAAACAAAACCCTAATCATTAGTTTAACCATGGTTTAATTCTTTACACTTAACCAAGTAAACATGTATCATCAAACATGATACAATCAAGTGCACAAAAGTATATCACATATACAACTTGCACAATTCAAGTGAGAAAATCCATTTAAAGTGAACCAATACTAGTTAATGCAAAGTAATATATCAAATATATAATTATACATTAAATCATTAAATCAACACTTGATTTAACGATCCGGTCATATCGCATATAACCGACTAGTATCCTATGTATCGGCTTATCGAATCAATCCTTGATTCGATAACTAGGTTATATCGCATATAACCAATCGATACATTCATCGCGAGAATGAAATACAATATCACATACACGCATTATTCTCGGTCCTGCACATATCTCATATGCGCTCCTATTTCGTTTCGCTTGAGCCAGGAAACCTCTGTGTAGGACTCTAAAGACTCGTCAATACGCCGGCAGCAGATGATGATCATATCAAGCACCCACAAGCCGCAAGCGGTCTGCTAAACGTAACGGCCACCCGGGTATTGAGCGATCAGAAGATCGAAGAGCAAGCCCGCTCACACTCCTGTGAATCCAACCAGTAACACTTACCGTACAGTCCGGTCTGTTCGTCTGATATGTCGCATATCTCGCTTAAGGGTGGTAAACGTCAGACCCCAGTAGCTCGATAAGTCATGCCGACGTGAAGTCCATGACATGTGTGAAACTACTGATAACACTTACCAGTAGGTCACTGCAACCCTGGCCAGGGATTTCCTGTTATGGCCAGTCGAGCATAGCGCAACATCAACCCCCAATACCGGGAGAGACGAATCCCCTCCTATCGCTCATTGCCTCCATGTAAATCGGGACTGTACCCAAAAACCACCTGTTTGCACGACTCAGTAGAGCCGTGGTAGGGTGGAAATCAAAGCACAGTGGGAGACACACAAGACTCTATGACGATCTCGGGTCAACAGACTAAGCTGTACCAGTGTCACCAGAGAACTGCCATCTGACGTGAGGTATAATACCATTTGGGAGTTCTCGGCGAGTCCGTTCAGTGTACCCAGTCTCCACTGAGCACCCGTATACCATCTCTGATGTCAAACACCAATGGATATGGGATCATCCATCGCCCATCACATGGGCCGAGAAGATATACGCTAGTCTACTCTGGAATATCGATGCCCCGTCTCGATATTCCCACGACTAGGAACATTGAAGGATGTACTCATGGACTACCCAGGCCCTACTAGTATGATCTGCATCATAGTCCTGGAAGTCGAGTACACATCCTAAGGGCTTTATCAACATGTAACAGGGAGCCAGAAATTATACATGTTAAGATAAAGAGCAACCAGATAGCGTACTATCATGTCGAGCAAGAAAGTCCTCCCTATATATGTCCCAGCATCCACTACAATATACATCCAATGTACAGTAATGGCCTCTAGGGCATACATATAACTAACAACGTCAAAGCAGATGTTCCAACTCCGCGATGCTTGCTTTAATCCATAAATGGATTTAAGCAGCTTGCACACCTTCCTGCTGCTCCTACTATCTACGAAGCCCTCTGGCTGAGTCATGTACACGCACTCTTCTAAATCACCATTTAGAAAGGCGGTCTTAACATCCATTTGCCAGATTTCGTAGTCATGATATGCAGCGATGGCAAGCATGATCCGGATGGATTTAAGCATAGCCACTGGAGAAAAGGTTTCGTCATAGTCCACACCTGGTCTTTGACGAAAACCCTTTGCAACAAATCTAGCTTTGAAACTCTCCACTTTCCCATCTACACCAAGTTTTTTCTTGAAGATCCACTTGCTCCCAATGGGTTTTACCCCTTCAGGAGCATTTTCCAAAGTCCATACTTTGTTGGTATACATGGATTCCATCTCGGACCGCATTGCATCCAGCCATTTCACTGAGTCCCCACTCGTGATGGCCTGCTCGAAGCTAGTTCGGTCATCATCCTCCATGATGCAATCCTCGCTCCTACCATCCATGAGCAAACCGTAGTATCTCTCAGGTAGGTGAGGAACCCTACTAGATCGGCCGAGTTGCTGGGGTTCATCGGAAACTACTGAATCCTCTGGTTCTACCAAATCTTCTGTTGTGGTTTGTACAGCTGGAACCTCTTCCAGTTCTACCTCAGAGCCACTAATCTCTTTTGCAAGAAATTCGTTTTCTAAAAAGGTGGCGTGTTGAGCAACAAACACCCTTTGTTCCTCACTGTTGTAGAAGATATACCCTCGTGAATGCTTGGGATATCCAACAAACTTACACAAAACAGACCTTGCCTCGAGTTTGTCCGGTTTATGTCTTTTGACATAGGCCGGGCAACCCCATATCTTAATAAAATTAAGATACGGTCTCTTCCCCTCCCATATCTCACATAGGGTGGTAGGCACAGATTTGGTAGGAACCCTATTCAGTAGGTATGCTGTTGTCTCCAGTGCATATCCCCAGAAGGAAATAGGTAACTCAGCTATACTCATCATAGAGCGCACCATATCTAATAGGGTGCGGTTCCTCCATTCCGATACACCGTTGTGCTGTGGTGTATATGGAGGAGTTAGCTGAGAGAGAATCCCATTCTCTTTTAGGAAGTCCAGAAATTCATTGCTCAAGTATTCACCTCCTCGATCAGATCGAAGGATTTTAATACTTTTCCCAGTTTGGTTCTCGACTTCTTGTTTATATTCTCTAAATTTCTCAAAAGCTTCTGATTTGTGTTTCATTAGGAACATATATCCGAATCTAGAGAGATCATCAGTAATGTAATGAAGTACGAAGAACCATCCCTGGCATGTGTAGACATGGGACCGCATACATCACTATGTATCAGTCCAAAGAGTCCGGTAACTCTTTCTCCGTGTCCCTTAAACGGAGCTTTGGTCATCTTTCCTTTGAGACATGATTGGCAAGTATCATAAGATGAAAATTCAAACGGATTTAAATATCTATCCTTATGCAACTTAGCTAGTCGTGTCGCATTGATGTGACCCAGTCTACAATGCCACAAGAATGATTCGTTCAGTTCTGAACTCTTCCTCTTGTGTGTGTTTGTTATGCTCAGAACTGTTGATTGATTTAGAACATAAATACCATTGCACAACGTGCCTGATCCAACCAAATTTTGGTTAAGGAAAATGTTCATAACATTATCCTGTAATACAAAATTATATCCCTCTTTACTCAACAAAGAAACCGATATAATGTTGCATATCAGGTTCGGCATGTAATAGCATCCGTTCAGAATCAATGTATTACCAGTTGGCAATACAAGGTGATATTCCCCGACGGTTTTAGCTGCAACAATTGCACCATTTCCAAACCTTATGTCTTTATCACCTTCTCCAAGTTCTCTACCTTTCCTAAGCCCATGTAACTGATTACATATATGGGATCCTGACCCGGTATCCAATACCCAGGACGTAGAGCAAATGGAGAAACAGTTCTCTGTAACGAACACACCCGAAGAAAATGCATCAACATGTACTTTCTTCATTCGAGTGGCATGGGAATCCTGGTATTCCCCTATATCCTGTTCATTCTTATAACTTTTATAAGAAAGAATGGAACCAACGTTCCCCAGCACAGTATAACATGCGGGTTCGTTCATTACATCCATATTATTATCTTTATTAAGGCATGATATGGTCGCTACCTGGAGAGAGAGAGAAGAAAACACTTTAGCGTATGCTCTTGCAAGATCAGATTGGTTATTATTTTATCTAATCAGGATGGCTCCCACTGTTTTTATCAAATCATCCTTCAAACCCTAAAAGGAAAGACTTGCCGGGATTAATTACACCCTACAACTTCGCCAATCTTTCAGCCAGGCCAGTGCCGGTACTTTGAGGGAGGTTCCCCGTGCTTTCGCACGGACCTAATTAAAGTAAACCTCATTTTTCCAGAGGCGTAACCCCGTTGACACCTTTCTAGACACCTACTTGATCGGCTAATTGTCCTGTGTAAAACTCTCCCAGGAGTAACAATTACTCGCAGTGGGTATCGGGATCCAACTATCTCATAGAAGGTATGCAATCTCATTGCAAATTTCAACACTTCAAATTCCCGATATTATTTTGCCCCAAGCATCCCATGACCTTGACGGAGGTCAACAAACCACAGGGTGCAAGTCAAGTTCAACCTGTCATTTCTTGATTGAATCAAACCCACCCGCACGACCCTTGACGGAGGTCAACAAGGTCGTACGACTACCCTAATCCAATCTGCATCATATGCATAAGCAGATAAATACTAGTTAGCTACCGCACACTACGCCTTGACGGAGGTCAACAAACGTAGCACGAATACTAAGTAGGACTTATCTGAAATGACGGAGGGCTACGACAGGTTTTTCTGAAAACCTATTGCGTAATGAACTTGATATCGTTGTAGAATCAAGTGAATTTTGAAATGGAGTGATTTTGAGGCTTTTATTAGTTTTGCTAAAGAGGTCACTCCCGGTGAAGGGATCTCGGCTCTTTCCTCATCGAATAAGGTGCAGGACATATCATATATATCACTATGCAAAGCAAAACTCTAAAAGCAATCAAAAGACAAACCGAGTTTTGTAGCATTTGCCAGTTTTGCTAAAGAGGTCACTCCCGGTGAAGGGATCTCGGCTCTTTCCTCATCGAATAAGGTGCAGGATATATCATATATATCGCTATGCAAAGCAAAACTGTAGCTACCATTTTTGAAAAATTTGATTCTACAACATCTTTTAGGTTTCTTTTCTTTCATTAATCACATTAATGAAGTCCCATCATTTAAGTCACCTAAACATCACAGATAAATACAATGTACACTTATGCCATCCGCATTCGCCTCGATGTCCCCTCGTGCACCGTTAGGTTAGGTAACTAACGGCAGAGCAGGGCAGGGCTAGCGCGGGTGTAAAACATAAGTAACGTCTATATAATATATCATATATACTATATACAGTATCCATCTCAACATATCAGATGATCACATCACAGATATCGCAGCAGAAGAAACATATGAAACATTGGATATACTAGGACGTCCGTGTTTTATTTTGAGCCTCTATAAACATGGATTCTACGGTCGCGATGAATAGCCAAACCCACACCCCTAGACCCCTACGAGAGAGGCAAGCAACCCTTCCAATTCTAGAGTTAGGAGACCCGGACTCGACTCCTCGAGTTGGTCTCCCACTGGACTCCAGAACCCGGTTACTTATGCTCTCCTCCTTGGGTCTATCCTAATGCGGAAAAGTAAATAATATACAAATGGTGACATCGACCTCATCCCGGAAGTGCCCCAATAAAAGAATATTACATACATTTAATTTTACATGAATAAAAATAAAAACTCTCATCTCACATAAAACCCCCCGGCTATTCAGAACGCGACGATCCAATATAACATATCCAGCAACACATAACATCACATGTCATCAACGTAAGTAAATATGCGCATCCCAATTGTCGTTGACATATAGCAACGAAACCGGCGATATCACATATTACACTTACGATCGCAGAAAAGAAAGTGTAAAACTGCAACATTTGGAATCCACAATCTCTTTAAACATCATAAATCTGAAATATCACATACTTCGCATTTCATGCCTAACTATATGAATTCTACATATTGTATCACATTCCAGATATATAGACAGTATTAAACTTTCCGATCGAATAATCAAATACCCAAGATTTCCTTAATAGCTCAACACTTAAGCGGAGTTCAAAAATTCCAGAATACGTCACAGTAGCAACGGTCCAGCCGTAAAAGGGTCAAACCAACGCCTCACATGTGGCACACCGTACTGCCCCAAACCCTAAGGTTCAAAAGGCAGTTCAAGATGGTCACATAATCGAGTTAAGGTTTGTTGTCTTCTAGAGGGTCTATCGCATCACATGCACGTTTTTCCGAAAGATTTAAACCCGAGAAAAATTCAACACTTGAATGTTTTTCGTGCCGGGGAAAATTGAGTTAATGATATCCGTTCGAACATTTTAATACTTTCTAAATTATCCGGAATAACAAAACAAAATTAAATTCTCCGATCGAATCGACGATTATAAAATAAACCCCAAAATACTCAACACTTGAGTCGGATTAAAAATACCCAGAAAGATGCAGGAATGGTATTGGATATTACTGCATAAAGAACCGTCCCCAATACTCCTTTTCTGCCGCGGAACCGCCGCGAAAAGTGGCTTAGTGCGGCGGTTCCGAGGCCACGTAGAGGATTTGAGGGCTCGTTTTTCATGGCAACCCTTAGAATTCTCTGCTGATTTTTTTAGGTATTTTTAATTCAGAAAAAACCCAGTTTTTAAAAAATGTACAGAGAGGGGGTTATCTTGACGTTTCCGGGTTTGATCGGGGTTTTAACTTCGTTAACACATCGCCTAAAGCTCTAGCTTGGCTCTGATACCACTGTAGGGTTACTAGGCACTCTAACAAGGTTCTATAATGCATCAACCATGCCCGTTTCAAATTTTAGCCGTGCCGAATAACCCTAAACAGGATCTTTGCTAGATAATTAGGGTTTCACATGCTAGTAAACTACGTTTACGACTAAGTGAATACGAAATACAACCTTTGTAGATCGGTCCTTCACTTCTTTAGCTCCTTGTTGAAGTCCCTTCGCTGCGATCGTGGTTCTCCCGGACTCTTGCATGGCTTCACGAGGCTAAAGGAGCGTCCTTGCTTGAAGTCTTCGAGGCCGAAGAAGATCTACGTCGAGGGAATATCAACTCAAGCTTCTACTTCACTAACTAGAGAATTAGTGAAGCAAACACCCTAAACTAAAGTGCTAGTCTAGTAGAGGATGGAGAAATAGGAAGTGGGTTCTCTTTAGAATTTTATTTCTCACAATCTTTCTCACTTTGGATCAAACCCTAGCAAGCTTTTCTTTTGAACAAAGAAGAAGAAGATGAACAAAAGAAAAAGATGAGGATAATGATCAAGTGTGTGAGCTAACCATAGTGAGTGAGTATCATATACTAACTTATGTAGAGACATTACCATAGCTAAGTGTGATGGTTAGGTTAAAAATCCAATGTAAAAACAAATTTAGTGGACCTTAGTCAATGCATCCACAAGCTTCCACAAGCTTCATGCATTTTCTAATTTTCCACTAATTTTGTAATTACTTTAAATATATTAATCCCAACATAACAAATAGCATGGTGTAAGTCTCATACACCCATGAATGTTGTATCATCAACCATGATACAAAAAGAAAACACATTTTAATATATATCACATATATATTAAAGTTGTGTACATGTGAGAAAAAACCTAAAGTGAACAAGTGTTAGTTAATGTAAACTAGTATATCAAATATACAATTATACAATAAATTATTAAATCAACACTTGACTTAATAATCCGGTCATATCACATATAACCGACTAACATCCAATGTATCGACTTATCGAATCAACACTTGATTCGATAACCCGGCTATATCACATATAACCGACTGATACAAGAAGTCGCGAGAATAGAATACGGTGTCACATACATGCATTATTCTCGATCCCGCACATATCATATATACGCTTCTATTTCGTTTTGCCTGAGCCAGTAAAACCTCTATGTAGGACTCTAAAGAC
Source organism: Agapanthus africanus (assembly GCA_030015575.1). Classification (NCBI taxonomy): domain Eukaryota; kingdom Viridiplantae; phylum Streptophyta; class Magnoliopsida; order Asparagales; family Amaryllidaceae; genus Agapanthus; species Agapanthus africanus. The sequence continues at coordinate 147,370,799 of JASDDO010000001.1, forward strand.
TCGTCAATACGCCATCAGTAGGTGATGATCACATCAAGCACCCACAAGCCGTCAGCGGTACTAGCTGGACGTAACGGCTACCCGGGTATTGAGCGATCAGAAGATCAGCAAGCAAGCCCTCTCCAACTCCTGTAAAAGCCTGCCGGTAACACTTCCCGTACAGTCCGGTCTCCTCGTCTGATATGTCGCATATCAAGTTTAGGGGTGGTAATCGTCAGACCCCAATAACCGATAAGTCGTGCCGATGTGAGGCTCATAACGAGTCGAGAAACTACTGGTAACACTTACCAGTAAATCTCTAACTCAGCCCTGGCCAGGGACTTCCCTGTTATGGCCAATCGAGCACAGCGCAACATCAACCCCCAATACCAGGAGAGACGAAACCCCTCCTATTGCTCATCGCCTCCATGTGACTCGGGACTGTACCCAAAAACCACCGTTTTGCACGCCCTCTTGGACGTGGTAAGGTGGAAATCAAAGAACGGTGGGAATCACACAAGACTCTATGACGATCTCGGATCTACAGACTATCCTGCACAAGTGTCACCAAAGAACTGCCATCTGACGTGAGGTATAATACCATCTGGGAGTTCTCGGCGAGTCCGTCCAGTGTACCCAGTCTCTACTGAGCACCCGTATACCATCTCTGATGTCAAACACCAATGGATATGGGATTATCCATCGCTTATCTCATGGGTCGAGAAGCGTATACGCTAGTCTACTCTGGTATATCGATGCCCTGTCTCGATACACCCACGACAAGGAACATTAAAGGATGTACTTATGGACTACCATGTCCCCACTAGTATGATCCGCATCATAGTCCAGGTAGTCAAGTGCACATCCTAAGGGCTATACCAACATGTAACTATAAGACAATATCAAGAGACATGCATACATGTTAAGATAAAGAGCAACCAGATAGCATACCATCATATTGAGAAAGAAAGTCCTCTCTATATATTTCCAAGCATCCAATATAATATACATCATCTGTACAATACTGGCCTCTAGGGCATATATACAACTAACAGTTGTTTACTTCACTAATTTCTCAATTAGTGAAGAGGTAGCTTGAGTTAGAGATTCGTCAAGGTAGATCATCTTCGGCCTCAAAGATCCTTAAGCAAGCTTGTTCCTTTCGCCTAGTGGAGCCTAAGAAGAGTTCGGGGACCACTACTTGGAGCTAAGGGACTACTACACGGAGCTTTAAAAGTAGAGGACCGGTCTACAAAGGTTGTATTCCTTGTTCACTTGGTGTAAAGTTTGTTTACATGCTTTATAAAACTCTAATTCTCTAGTTCGATTCTAGGTTAGTGTTACTTAGCACACCAGATTTTTTAAAATTGCATACTCGATACTTGCTAAAACCTAGTGGTCGTTCTAAGAAACTCCAACAGCTGGGTGCTCCTGAAGGGGTAAAACTTATTAGGAGCAAGTAGATCTTTCGAGATCTGTGCCGGTGGAAAGGTATTGACCTAATAAGGCTATACTTGTTGTAAATATTTTCATCAAATACCCATTGTGGATTGTGATGAGACTTTTACTTCAGTGTCTATGCTGAAGTCCATACGGATATGACTTGGCACTGCTGCTGCTCTAGACTATGATATTTGGCAAGAGGATGACTATAACATCTTTCCAAATGGGAATTTGGAAGTGCACGTGTATTTAACTCTACCAGAGGGTTATCGTAGTCAGTTGGAGCCGCCAAAAGGTGTGCAAGTTGCTTATGTCTATTCCTCGACTAAGGCATGGATATCAAAGACGGATCATCTATTTTTTGATGTGATAGTCAAGGTGATTGACTTCATCATAACAATAGATGAATCTAGTCAACGAAACAAGGTCATATCAATGAAACAAGGTTGATGTAGTTACATAGAGAGGGATATTTTTAATCCGTTCGAATATCAGTCTTATGCAACAAGTCAATCATGTCTCACAGGAAATATAACGAAGACTCCGTTCATTGAGCGCGGAGTAAGAGCGAGTGAGCTCTTGGGACTCATACACAGCGGCGTGTATGGTCCAATGTATACATATGCACGAAGTGGTTATTCCTATTTCATTAGTTTTTACGGATGTTTTCTCTTGGTATGGACATGTCTTCTTATTGAAATATAGATCCGAGGCCTTTGAGAAATTCCGAGAATATAAGAATGAAGTGGAAAAACAAATAGGCATAAGTATGAAGACACTGAGATCTGATCGACGTGATGAATAGTTAAATGCCGAGTTCCTGGATTACATAAAAGAGAATGGAATTATCTCTCAGCTTACTCCTCCATACACACCACAACACAGCGGTGTATCGGAAAGGAGGAACTGAACCCTATTGGTTATGGTTCGTTCCATGATGAGAAACGCTGAGTTGCCGCAATCCTTCTAAGGTTATGCACTAGAATCAGATGCATATCTTTTGAATAAGGTTCTTATCAAGACTTTGCCTACCACACCATATCAGATGTGGAGTGGGAAAAAACCCTATCTTCAGTCCTTGAAGATATAGGGATGTCCAGCTTTTGTGAAAAAGAAGTATAAGGACAAGCTCGAGGCACACTCAGTACTGTGTAGGTTTGTTAGATACCCAAAGAACTCCAAGGGGTATCTTTTCTATTACACAAAGGAACAAAAGGTTTTGTTTCTCGTCATGCCCACTTTTTAGAAAATCAATTTTTTGGAAAAAGGATAGTGGGAGCGCTATAGAATTGGAAGAAATTCCAGAACCACAAACTATTACTGAAAGTATGATGGAACCAGAGGTTTCAAAAGAACCGGACATCCCTTTACCACTCTTCAGGACTAGTAGGCAGTCTCGTCCGCCCGAGAGATACTACGGTTTTCTCATAGACGGGGATCAAAAGGATTGCATCATTAACAATGATGAGCCAACTAGCTTCCAGTAAGCCATTCAGAGCGGCGACTCGATAAATGGATGGATGCAATGCAGACCGAAATGGAGTCCATGTACACCAACAAAGTATGCACTTTGAACATTGCTCCAGAAGGGGTAAAACCTGTAGGCTGCAAATGGATTTTCAGAAAGAAGATTGGTGTAGATGGATAGGATGAAACCTATAAAGCTAAAGGTTTTCATCAATGACCTGGTTTGGAATATGATGAAACCTTTTTCTCCAGTGCTTATGCTCTAATCCATTCGGATCCTACTTGCCATTGTTACATTCCATGATTGTATGTTTTGGCAGATGGTCGTATAGACCGATTTCCTAAATGGATATTTGGAAGAGTGCGTCTATATGGATCAGCCAAAGGGTTTCAATCAGAGTAGGAGCAGCAGGATAGTGTGCAAGTTGCTTAAATCCATCTGTGGACTAAAGAAGGCATCGCGGAGTTGGAACATCTGTTTTTATGAGACAGTCAAAGAATTTGATTTTATCAAAGATCCAGATTAACAATACATCTATAGTAAGATTGTAGGGAGAACTGTGGGATTCCTCGACTAGTACGTGGATGAAATTCTCTTGATAGGAAATGACACTCCTATACTACAATCAGTCAAAGGATTCTTGTCACATAGGTTCTCCCACATAGGTTCTCCATGAAATACCCGGGTGATACAAACTACATTCTGGGGATCCAGATCTATCGTGATAGATCAAAGAGGATGGTGGGACTTTTAAAGTCAAGTTACATCAACACCATACTGAAAATATTTAGTATGGACGATTCAAAGCGCGGTAGGCTACCGGCTTGTCACAGAATCACCCTCTCCAAAGTGATGTCTCTCAAGACTGATTTGAAAGGGCTCGCATATCGATTATACCTTACGCTTATGCGGTAGGCTCTATAAATGTATGCGATGTTGTGTACCAGACCAGATATTGCTTACGCACTCTGCGTGGTAAGACGGTATCAGTCAAACCCAGGGGAGAAGCACTGGATAGCGGTAATGAACATTCTCAAGTACCTGAGTAGGACTAAGGAGGTGTTCTTGGTGTACGGCGGATAGGACCTCCAGATCGAGGCCTTGGCTGACTCTGGCTTCCAGAGTAACAAGGATGACTCCAAGTCCATGTTGGGTTATGTCTTCACCCTCAATAGAGGGGCGGTCTGTTAGAAGAGCTCCAAACAGGGTACCGTTGCTGACTCGACAGATGGAAACGGGGTATTTCGCTGTATAAGACACCGCAAAAGTGGCAGTCTGGATGAAGAAGTTCTTAACTGAACTTCAGGTGGTTCCTTCCATTGTTGGTCCTATACTTTAGTATTGACAACAAACGGCGCTATAGCTTTAGGGAAGGAACCCAGGTCTTATCAGAGATCCAGACAAATCTTGAGGCGGTACCACCAGATCAGGGAGATAGTTGATCTCTGGGAGATCGAGGTGAGGAGAGTAGATTCGAAGAACAACACTGCAGATCCACTCACAACAGGCCATCTCTCAGACACTGTTCGAAGGGCTATTAGAGATCATTGGTCCGCGATACGTCAATATATGGCCTTAGTGCAAGTAGGAGATTGTTAGTGATATATGCATATGCCCTAGAGTCCATTATTGTATCATACTGGATTGTATATTACTTAATGAGAGCTTGGGATATACACGAATATAGTAACAGTCTTGCTCAAAATGGTAGTATGCTACCTGGTTTGTTTCTACCTCAATATGTGCGTGTGTTTCTTTTAGCATATCGCTTATACATATTGGTAGAGCCCTTAGGATCTTTGCTTGATTACCAGCGTTGTGATGGAAGCCACACTAGTGGGGGCTGGGTAATCTATAAGCACATCCTTATACAGGTCCCTAGTCGTAGGATTATCGAGACGGGGCATCGATACTCCAGAGTAGACTAGTGTATACGCTTCTCATCCCAGCAGGGGAGATGGTCTGTACCACAGCCATTAGTATGTCGTACTGGAGATAGTATGCAGGTGCTCATTAGGTTATGAGTACACTGGACATGACTTATCGGGAATTGCAGGTGGGTATTATACCTATCGTCGGGTAGCAGTTCCCAGGTGACATGAGTACAGCATAGTGTAAGTCTACGGTAGCGCCCCGGCCGTCTAACAGACGCCAAATACGGAACAAAAACTTTTAACTGGCGCTATCGTATACTATAGCCCGGATCTTCCATTATTGCTAAACTAACAAACTGTAAAGATAGTAGAAAGGTTATACCGAATGATCCGAGTCCTTCGTTCTTTAACCATCATCCCACGCTCCGTTGCGGCTGCTCCGATCTCGTCGATCTCCGATCTGCTCGTCCAGGTGGCACCACGTCAACGATTCTTTAAACGGACTCCCGCCTCTGACTCGAGGCAACTTGGTCGTCAAGTTTGCTAAAAGAGACGACCAAGAATGATGTAGAGGGTGAGTAGAATACTTTGTCTCGTTACGTCCAAAGCTATGGACGAACGGTTAATGAAGTTACCTTTGGGTTGATATGAAAATGAGATATGAATATGTTAATTTCCATACATCCAAAACTCTATCTTTTTTTCAACAACCATGATCCTAAAGAGGTGGGGAGGGCCGGCCATCATATAGGAGGGGGGTGAGTGTAGGAGAGAGGGAGGTGACAACAAGAGAAAGCTTATCATAACAATGACTCACTAAGACAATAAATGCAAAACAATGATTCACTAACCTAGTCATCCTAGCATTAATGAATCATTAAATGCACCCAATGAAACATCAACACCACTCTAACCTAGTCACCTCTTCTAGAAACTTCTAGAACCTTCTACATTCATCTCAAGAAAAGATAAATCCGTCTTTAACCGAATGTTAAAAGACGGGCGATAGAAAACTGGAAACTGGAAACTTCCAAAATCGATCCCGAAACGAATTTCAGGATAACCCCGTAACTGTATAAATATAGCCGCATTTGTATTACGACCGAATACAAATGCAACTGAGACAAAGATATTATATCTACTCAGTATAATACTCGGATCCAGCTTAAACCAAACCCCACCAGTATCATCTGTCCGAAATATGACACATGCATAAACGCACGTGCATTTTCCGAATCCTGCCATAAAACCATACGGCCTCTACAACATTTCGCCTGAACTTGGGAAACTGTCTGTGAGGGACTCTAATGACTCGTCAGTACCCTGGCAGTGGGTTTAACCACAAACCGTCAGTGGTACTAGTTGTGCGTAACGGCTGCCCATGGACTGACCTCAAGGGATGCCGATGAGCGAACTCATCCGGAAACCCTACTGAGCCTAACAGTGACAATGTATATACAGTCCGGTCCGTTCGTCTATGAGTATCGCATATCTGCCTAGGGGGCTAGTAACATCAGACCCCCAATAGCAGTATAAGTCGTGTCGGAGTGTAGCCTAAAAACACCCTGAGATACTACTGGAGTACCTACCAGTAAATCTCCTACCACGGCCGTGGGCTTTGTGTAATGGCTCTCCTAGACACAACGCGATCTCACCCCCAATACCGGGAGAGACGAATCCCCTGCCGATCCGCTCACGTGCCTCCATGTGGCTCGGGACTGTACCCAAAAACTACCTGTTTGCATGACTCCTTTGAGCCGTGGTAGGATAGAAATCAAAGCACAGTGGGAACTCACACGAGACAAATGACGACCTCAGGTCGATGAACTAACCTGTACACATGTCACCAGGGAACTGCTATCTGACGATATGTATAATACCAACTAGCAGGTTCCCGGCGAGTCCTGTCCGGTGTACTCATAACCCAATGAGCACCTGTATACATCTTAGGTGATCCAACTGACACCAGTGGCTTGTGAGACCGGCCACCGCCCCTCGTCGGGGTCTCGACTGTATACACTAGTCTACTCCGGACTATCGATGCCCTGTCTCGAAACTCCCATGACTAGGGACCACAATTAAGGATATGCTTATAAACCACCCAACTCTCACATATATGATCGCCATCATACTGTTGGTAGTAAAACAAGATCCTAAGGGCTCTATCAAAGTGTAACAGTGATCAGTCACCTGAACCTGTACACGACTGATAAAGGCAAACCAGATAGCATACTATCATCTCGAGTAAGACTGTCCTACCGGTATAGGTCCTCCGCAATCATTGCAATCACGTACCTGCGATCCAATAATTGACTCTGAGGGCACTATATCCAACAATCTCCCACTTGCACTTAAGGCTAATTATTGCGATGTCGACTACTCACAGCCCGTGTGAAACCGAACATCCAACTCCTCTACTAATCAGTCTCACAAAGCCCGTTTGTAAAACTATTGTGTTTCAGAAATAGCCTCAGTGAGTGGATCCGCCCTGATGTTTCTTTCTGTATCTCTCTTAATCTCAAGTTCGCGGAGAAAGCCATCTCCCGAATTGAGTAATACCTGTCTTAGAATATGTCTGGATATCTGATGGGACCTAGTTCATAAATGAACTCCAAATCCAAACTTCTTAGACTGTATCGATCACTGAACCTAATCAGTATCCGGCACCATGCCTCCCACAGTATCCTTTTGGACCAACTGTCCATAATACTGTCCCTCGTCAGAGGGAAAACTATAACTCTGACAATCACTCTGTCAACCATGTCACCTTTGAAGCCTGGAATGATAACCGTCTCCCGAAGGAGGCTGCCGTCATCAAATCCGTAGAACATCCACTAATGTTCTAAAACTGCTTCCTTATATTTCTCCATGATTGGATTAATACAAACTTATTGCATCTAGTCTGAAAACAACATCTGGTGTGGTACTTGAGATCTCATGATTGACTCAATTGCCTAAGCAAGTGATCTGCCAATCATGCACATCCCTCTCCCTTTCAGTCTGTAAGACATCTTTAGAGAGGGTGACTCCATCATCTGCAGGTACACCACCATGCCTAGAGTCAACTATTCTGAAAACTATCAGAATACTGTCAAAGTACCCACATTGGGAAACTACCCAAATCTAGATCTAAAACCATAGATCAAGAAACCAGAATGTCGTATATTATATCCATATCCTGTCTGGAGAAACAACTGTGTGACGACCACAGTACAACCGATCGTGGTGTAGAAATTTTACTTCCTACTCTGTGTATGTCATCTAAATACCATGACATCACACCCTCCTACCTTCTTAACTGATCCATCCCCTGTTCTGATGAAGTCAAATCTATGACTATCACATCAAAACTAGATGATCTATCGCCGCTATATCTGCTCTAGTCTATAAATAGACATAAGCTACTTGCCCACTATGCTTCCGCTGCTCCCACTGACTACCACAACCCTCTGGCAGAATAATATATTCGTGCGCTTCTAAAGCTAGTTTAGAACGACGCTATACTTAACCTCCTGCCGGGTTTCATATTCTGGAACAACAGTAGTGTCAAGTCTGGGTAAACATGAACCTCTCTGTCACCGTCCTTGAGGCTACCGAAGTACCTCTCGGGTGTCTGAGGTTACCCACCATATCTGCGGAGTGGCTAATGGAATGTCAAACTTGATTGAATCTATAGGTCCAATTAAATTTTCCGTAATCGTTTGCGGTTCTGGAATCACTTCCAGTTCTACCATACTCCCACTACTGTTTTCTGAAAAAATCCATTTTACTAAAACTGTGGCGAGTCAAGAACAATATCACTATTGATCTTTCAGATGGTTGAAAGTCAACCCTCGACACAGCCCAGGTCAACCTACAAACTGCCATTACAGAAACATGCCTTGAGTTATTCAGAGTCTGGTTTTAAGCATAAGCTGGACAACTCACCGTACCTTAACATCGTTAAGATATGAACCATTCTATATCCAATATAGAAACTTTGGCACTTATTTAATTGGTGTTGGAGATAGTGCACTCAGAGTCAATTATTGGATCACAGGCACGTGATTGCAATGATTGATGGAGGACCTATCCCGATAGGACAGTCTTACTCAAGATGATAGTATGCTATCTGGTTTATCTTTATCATCGTGTACTGCTTTAGGTGACCTTACAGGTCACTATTGCACGTTGATAGAGCCCCTAGGATTCTTTCTTGACTACCAGTAGTATGAGGGCGATCATATACGCGGGAGCTGGGGTCTATAAGCACATCCTTAAAAGGTCCCTAGTCGAGGGAGTTTCGAGACAGGGCATCGATTCTCCAGAGTAGACTAGTGTATACATTCGAGACCCCGACGAGGGGCGGTGGCCGGTCTCACAAGCCACTGGTGTCAGTTGGTTCACCTAAGATGTATACAGGTGCTCATTGGGTTATGAGTACACCAGACAGGACTCGCCGGGAACCTGCTAGTTGGTATTATACCTAGCGTCAGATAGCAGTTCCCTGGTGACATGTATACAGGTTAGTTCATCGACCTGAGATCGTCATTTGTCTCATGTGAGTTCCCACTGTGCTTTGATTACTACCCTACCACGCTCAAAGGAGACGTGCAAACAGGTTTTAGTTGGGTACAGTCCCGAGCCATATGGAGGCAGTGAGCGGATCTGCAGGGGTTCGTCTCTCCCGGTATTAGGGGTGAGGTCGCGCTGTGTCTAGGAGAGCCAGTACATGAAAGTCCTTGGCCAAGGTAGGAGATTTACTGGTAGGTATTCCAGTAGTTTCTCAGGGTGTTCTGGGCTACACACCGACACGACTTGTACCGCTTTTGGGGGTCTGACTTTTACCAACCCCCTAGGCCCGCCATGCGATGCTCATAGACGAACGGACCGGACTGTACGGATATTGTCACTGACAGGCTCAGTAGGGTGTCAGGATGAGTTCGCTCATCGACGTCCCTTTTGGTCAATACCTGGTAGCCCGTCATGTATTGGCTAATACCTCTGACGTGCTAGTGGTTAAATCCACAGCCAAAGTATTGTCGAGTCTTTAGAGTCCCCTACAGACCAGTTTCTCAAGTTTCGGACGAAACGCTGTAGAGGCCGTATGGAGATATGGCAGGGTTCGATCAGATACGTGCGGTATTGTACGGATCATGATTGGACGGATTTTACTAGCGGGCTTTGGTTTAAGCCGGATCCTAGTATTGTACAGTGTAGATTTTGTCTCTTTGCATTTTTATTCAGTGGGAATACAAATGCGGGTATGTATATACAGTCGCAGGGTTTTCCTGTAATTTATTGCGGGGTTTTCCTGTAATTTATTACGGGATCAGTTTTCTGAAGTTGCCAGTTTGTATTCCGTTCCGGCCAGTTTTCCTTTGTTCCTTCACGGCCGGACTTTCCGATGGAGGGGGTTATTTGCAAGTGTGCAAATAAGTTTTGTGGAGGGGTTTTCTTGCATTTTGGGGCTTCATGATAGTTCTTTCATCATGAGATGCTTTTTGAGTCTCTTCCTTTGCATTAATGATGATTAGGATTTGATAAGTTTTTGATGTGAGATAATTTGATAATTATCTTCACATATTAGTATTTGCTTTTTTTCTCTCTCTCCTCATTCTATTATCTATGAGGGGCCGGCCACTTTTGAGAGAGAGGAGGAGAGTTCATTTTGTGGCATTTTCCTTGCTAAAAATGAGAGCACCATTATTCCTCCAAAGTTCTTTTATCTCTTTCTCCACTTCATCAAAGGCAACTTAAACCCCATGGGACAATATGTTCTACACTAGCCTACAACACTTCTTGGGCACGTCGACTCGCCAGCTTCGTGCCCGAGTTGCCTCGGTCCAGAGGTGGGAGCCCGTAAAAGAACCCGGTGATGTGGTGCCCGTTTCGACGAGGAGGCGACGACCGGAGATTCCGCGAGGAGATCGGAGTGGAGGCGAAGACCGAAGGACACGGATCGCTTGGTATAGCTTCTCTACTTCTTTTCTTGTTTTCTAGGGTTAGGTTAATGGCCCGATCCGGGTTTATAGTGCGCGGTGGTGCCAGTTTTCTTAGTTTTAGAAAAGTTTTTCGTTTCCGCATTTCCGGCGTTGGATTGACGGCCGGGGCGCCGCCATGCACTTACAATGGTATCAGAGCCACGCCATTAACCTAGTTTAGCTTGCTCTAGTATGTTTAGAACTCGATCGAAAAAAACCGTATTTTCAAATACACAAGTTTCTGTCGAAATTTTTTTGGCTCCAAAAATTTTTCAGGTTGTTGCAGAAACAAGTGCAGGGAATTTTAAGCATACTGCAAAAATTTTGTTAGGAGTTGCTACAGTATGACCGCGGAAACACGGCCAAAACCCTGTTTTGGCCGCGGTTCCGCGGTGGGAAATGGTCAACGCCGTACATAATTTTTCCAGTGGGCTTCTGGTTAGGAAATGGGGGTTTTGGGTTATTGTTTTTGGGCCCAAATTTTCTGTGAGAGCTACAGTAGTGCTTGGGGCCCACTTCGATAAATTTGATCGATCGAAAATTTTAAACATGTTAGTTCACAGTATTTACATTATATCTTCGACCGTGAATGTCATTTGATCGGTAAATCCTGTCTAACTGCTATAGCCCTTTTAGACGGATTTACGAATGTGACATTCACGTTGATGTTCTGTGTTGTGCTGTGATGTTGCGGATTGGTCGTGGGGAATAGCCTGGATGCAATAGTAGTACAGTTTTGTTTTATATGTACATTTGATATTGCGGGGCGAGCGTCCGATATGTGGACTGCCGTCATTGCCTGTTTGTATTATTCTTTTGGGGCACGACTGGGTCGAGGTCGATGTACCCGTTGTATGTATATTTTACTTTCTGTACTAGGATTACCCCACGGAGGGGTGCATGGGTAGCCGGGTTCTAGAGGGCAACGGGCCCGCATCTCATGGCATTGAGACGGAAGGGGACTTTACTCTAGAATTGGCGGGCTATTCGCCGCTCTCGTAGGGGGTACAGGTTGACCCAGGAGGGGTGCCCAAGTTACCGGATTCCGTGAAGTGCTGGGTGGTCCATTCACGTTGCTGAAGGGGGCTGCCTCGCTTCAGGTTTTGGCGGGTAACTTGCCGCGCCCGTAGGGGTCTAGGATTTCATTGCACAGGCTATCCACACGATTAGGGGAACGTTGGGTTTCAGTAGCGGCTCTGTGAAATCCGGGGATCCCAGATATCTGTATTGTCCTGTGATGCTGGTTACATTTCTGTGATGTTGCATTTTTATCACGCCATGAGCGATATTATATATTGATATATATACTATTAGATGTTGTATATGTTTTGCATCCGCGCTAGTCCAGTCCCTGCTCTGTCGTTAGTTAAGTAACCTAACGGGTGATGACGGGACCCAGTGGCGAATGCGGATGGCATATACGTACATCATTATTTTCGTTCTTTATTGGTGTGATCAATTGATGGGACTGCGTTGATTCGGATCAATGCAAGATAAACAAACTTATTCTGATGTTGTTGGAACATTTTTCAAAAAATGCTGTTATTGCAAGGACGTTCTCTTTTGTTTTGCACAGTGGTATTCAGTTGGAATATCCTGCTCCTCAGTCGACGAGGCAAGGGCCGAGATCCCTTCACCGGGAGTGACCCCTTGGACAGAAGTTTGCATCAGGGCAATAACTTCACTATAGCCGATTACTTTTGCTTTGCATCGTGGTATTCAGTTGGAATATCCTGCACCTCATTCTACGGGGAAAGAGCCGAGATCCCTTCACCGGGAGTGACCTCTTTAGCAAAGGTTTTCGTCACTATATTTTTATAAAGCTATCCGGTTCCTTCAACGATATCAAGTTCATTACGTTAAAGGTTTTCGCCAGAAACCATTCGTAGCCCTCCATCATTTCAATTAAATATTCGGTAGTATTCAAGCTATGTATTTTGACCTCACGCCAAGGCATAGTGATTGGTAGCTGCCGGATATTTATCTGTTGCATAGATAGATGCGTTGGTTTGGGACAGTCGTACTACTATTTTGGTCTACGTCAAGGGTATGTACGGGTGGGTTCAAATTAACCTGGATAATGATGGGTAGAACTTGACATGTGACTTATGACATTTTGACCTCATGCCAAGGTCATAAGAGCATGGGGCAAAAATCCACATCGGGAGTTTCTAAAGAAACTGAAACTTGCCAGATATGCGCATACCATCTGGAGTGTGATAACGTGAGCGAATTCCGTCACGTTATCATGCAATGATAGTTGGATCCCGATTCCCACTGATGAGTTGGTTTACTCCTCGGGTGATCCCGACTAGTTCTTCTTTCAGGTTTGGGAAAGAATTTGACGGTACAGTGGGAGGTTTCCAGATTAGATAAAGTGATAACCATTCTGATCTAGGTTAGAGTGCACGCTGAGTGTTTCTTTTCTCTCTCTCTTTGGCAGCGACCATTGACCCGACCCTAGACTATGACTCAGTGACCAAATTGACCGAACCTTCTTATAAGACAGGCTTTTGGATTGTCTGAGTTGTAAACCTCATTGCCACTCCTACTTTTACCCTTTTCTCCAGGACACCCCGTATTACTACGAACGTCCACTTCCATTGGACAAAACCATCGTATGGTTATATACGAACTCGAAGGAATTTATTCGAGGATGGTTTCCGGTTCTGGAGAAAACGAATAGGACTATTCAGTTGTCTTTTCCTTTTACCTTCTCTCAGGTTGCGAGTACTCCTTGGTTTAGGAGATAATACACCTATTACGCAAATTGGATAGTCTTCTTCCAAACCTTAGGCTGGTGCCGAACGGTGGGGAATGAAGAAAACCAATTAGCATAACGATGGTGTACAAAAGGTATTAAGTAAAGACATATCAAGGGATTAATAAGAGGGCAAAGTAAATTGCAACTGCTATTCACGACCAAACCAAGTATTTCTTCGCCAATCCTAAATCACCTTTGTATTTCTCCAGGACAATCCGTATCACTACGAATATCCACAGTATATTGGATATTCCATCGTATGGTTATATACGAATTCGAAAGGAACTTGTTCCAGTTCGGAGATGGATTCTGGTTCAGGAGAAATAGGAATAAGGTTTATTCGGCTGTCTTTTATCTTCACCTTCTCTCGCATTGCGAGTGCTCCTAGGATTAGGACAGTACACCCATTATGCTTATTGGATAGTCTTCTTCCAAACCATAGGCTGGTGCCGAATGGTAGGGAAGGAAGAAAACCATTTGGCCTAAAGGGGTGTACGGAAGGTAATGACTAAAGACATATAAAGGGATTTGGACAGGTGGCAAAGAAATATACGGTTACAGTTGTGAATCTGGATAATGGAAGAGGCATTACTAGAAATACCGGGATACCCCATCGAAACATTTCAATGTTTCAGTTTCACTGTGTACTGTTAAAAGAAAACTGATTTCCCAATTAGCCCTTACTCCAGGGTATGTATTTACCAGGTATGATTCTCACATCTGTATGGTTTTACAGATGATGAGTGGGAGTAAGTTATTGGGAATTAGGTGATCATCCTCATTATATCGGAATTCGTTGTAATTGGTGATATTAGAGGAAATCGCCTGGGTTGTTTGCCGGACGGCAAATATTTGGTTTTGAATATCCGTTGTTATGCACCAATTTCAAATTGATATATCTGTACGTCTATTTTTATAGAGTGAGATATACCTTTTTGAAATTATGTCTATGACATTTACCTGTAGCAGTGGATGGTTAGGTAAGGAGCATTGAACAGCGGTGTAATTCTTCTTAACGTTAAGTACAGTTTTCAATCTACGACACACAGTGAATGAGTCACTAGACTCAGGGGACTTATACAGAGTATTGTATGTTGTCCAGTGTCCATGAGGACAGAGGGGTTGGTCCTCGCACTATATTCTGTTTACTTGTGACTTCTCTAGTTTTTAGACAGGTGTTTCTTGTTGGAGATAGTGCCCTCAGAGTCAATTATTAGGTCACAGGTACGTGATTGCAATGATTGAGGGAGGACCTATCCCGGTAGGACAGTCTTACTCGAGATGATAGTGTGCTATCTGGTTTACCTTTATCATCGTGTACTGTTTTAAGTGACCTGACACGTCGCTATTACACGTTGATAGAGCCCCTAGGATTCTTGCTTGACCACCAGCAGTATGAGGGCGATCATATAAGTAGGAGCTGGGGGTCTATAAGCATATCCTTAAAAGGTCCCTAGTCGTGAGAGTTTCAAGACAGGGCATCGATTCTCCATAGTAGACTAGTGTATACAGTCGAGACCCCGACGAGGGGCGGTGGCCGGTCTCACAAGCCACTGGTGTCAGTTGGATCACCTAAGATGTATACAGGTGCTCATTGGGTTATGAGTACACCGGACAGGACTCGCCGGGAACATGCTAGTTGGTCATATACCAGACGTCAGATGGCAGTTCCCTGGTGACATGTGTGCAGGTTAGTTCATCGACCTGGGGATCGTCATTTGTCTCGTGTGAGTTCCCACTGTACTTTGATTACTACCCTACCACGGCTCAAAGGAGTCGTGCAAACAGGTTTTAGTTGGGTGCAGTCCCGAGCCACATGGAGGCAGTGAGCGTATCTTCAGGGGTTCGTCTCTCCCGGTATTGGGGGTGAGGTCGTGCTGTGTCTAGGAGAGCCATTACACGAAGCCCTCGGCCGAGGCAAGGAGATTTACTGGTAGGTATTCCAGTAGTATCTCAGGGTGTTCTGGGCTACACTCCGACACGACTTGTACCGCTTTTGGGGGTCTGACTTTTACCAACCCCTTAGGCCCGCCATGCGATGCTCATAGACGAACGGACCGGACTGTACGGATATTGTCACTGACAGGCTCAGTAGGGAGTCAGGCTGAGTTCGCTCACAGACGTCCCTTTTGGTCAATACCTGGTAGCCCGTTATGTATTGGCTTATACCTCTAACGTGCTAGTGGTTAAATCCACAACCAAGGTGTTGATGAGTCTTTAGAGTCCCCCACATTCAGTTACTCAGCTTTCGGGCGAAAGGTTGTAGAGGCCGTATGGAGATATGGCAAGGTCCGATCAGATACGTGCGGTATTGCACGGATCAGGATCGGACAGTCTGTACTATAGGCCGTATGGTTATATGGCAGGGTTCGATCAGATACGTGCGGTATTGCACGGATCAGGATCGAACGGATATTACTAGCCGGCTTTGGTATAAGCCGGATCCTAGTATAGTACAGTGTAGATTTTGTCTCATTGCATTTGTATTTCGGTAGAAATACAGATGCGGGTGTGTATGCACAGTATCGGGGTTTTCCTGTAATTTATTACGGGACCAGTTTTCTGGAGTTGCCAGTTTGCTTTCCGTTTCGGCCAATTTCCATTGTTCCGTTCATTGGCCGAAGATTGGTGGAGGAGGGTTTATTTGCATTGTTGCAAATAGGCATTAGTGGAGGGGGTTCTTTGCATCTTGTTGCATCATGATGGCTTTCATGATGTGCACCATCCTTTGACTTGATTTCTTCATGATGGCATGACTTTTTGAGTCATCATGGTTCATGATGGTTGGACTTTGTGAGGTGATGATGGTGGTGTTGAGTGTTGAGTTTACCTTGTGATCATTCCCTTTTTGCATGATAGACTTTCCTCTCTCTCTCTCTTGTTTTGATATGAGAATGACTCTCTCATTTTTGGCAACCATCTCATTCTTCCCCTCCCTCTCCTCTAGTGATGGCCGGCCACCATGAGGGTGGGTTGCCCATTTTTGTAGTGGGGATTTTTGCTCTCTTGATGCTAGAAAAATCCCCAAGTTCCTCCACAAAAGTTCATACCTCATTTCCTCCACCAAAATGGCACCTCCATAAACCCCAAATGAGACACTAGTTCTACTATTTTCTACAGCGAATCTTGGGCACGTCGAGTAGCCGGCTTCGTGCCCGAGTTGCCTCGGCATTGAGGTGGGAGCCCGTAAAAGAAGTAGGCGATGTGGTGCACTTCCGGCGACGAGGAGGAGACGGGACATTCCGCAGGAGATCGGGACGATGACGAGAAGACCGGAGGACTTGGATCGTCGGTATATCTCTATTCCCTTTCTTGTAGATAGCTAGGACTAGTTAATGGTTCGATCCGGGTATTAGTGCGCGGTGGTGCCGGTTCAAGAAAAATTAAAGTTTATCACCGCTTCCGCATTTGGCCGTCTGATTGACGGCCGGGGCGCCGCCGTGCACTTACAGTGGTATCAGAGCCTCGCCATTAACTTAGTCTAGCTTGGTGTAATGTGTTTTTCAGTTTCGATCGATCGAATGTTCCAAAACCCGTATTGCCTTCGCATCAGTTTCTGTTGAAAATTTTTGGTCTCAAAATTTTTTTCAGGTTGTAAAACATTGATGTACTGGAGGTAACAAGCCCACTGTAGAAATTCGACGCAGTAATTCGACGTCCAGAGCGCGGAACCGCGGCAATTACCCCCTTGGGCCGCGGTTCCGCCGCGCAATGGTGTCCTTACTGTATCGAACTTCTTCAGTTGCTTTGTGGGCTTAAAATAGGGGTTTTGGAATTTTAAAATTGGGCCAATTATTTCTGTTAGTGCTACAGTATTCCTTTGGGGCCCACTTGTTATTTTTTTGATCGATCGGATATTTTAAACACATTATTTCACAGTATTTACATTATATCTGCGACCATGAATGTCACTTGATCGGTAAATCCGGTCTAACTGCTATAGCCCGGTTAGACGGATTTGCGAACGTGACTTTCACGTTGATGTTCTGTTTTTGCTGTGATGTTGCGGATCGGTCGTGGGGGATAGCCTGGATGCAATGCTAGTACAGTTCTGTTGTATTATGTACATTTGATATTGCGGGGCGAGCGTCCGACATGTGGACTGCCGTCACTGCCTGTTTGTATTATTATTTTGGGACACGGCCAGGTTGCGGTCGATGTACCCGTTGTATGTATATTTTACTTTCTGTACTAGGATTGCCCCGCGGAGGGGTGCACGGATAGCCGGGTTCTAGAGGGCAACAAGCCCGCATCTCATGGCATTGGGACGGAGGGGGCTTCACTCTAGGGTTGGCGGGCTATTCGCTGCACTCGTAGGGGGTACAGGTTGACCCAGGAGGGGTGCCCAAGTTACCGGATTCCGTGAAGTGCTGGGTGGTCCATTCACGGCGCTGAAGGGGGCTGCCTCGCTTCAGGTTTTGGCGGGTAACTTGCCGCGCCCGTAGGGGTCTAGGATTTCATTGCACAGGCTATCCACACGACCAGGGGAACGTCGGGTTTCAGCGGCTCTGTGAAACCCGGGGATACCAGATATCTGTATTGTTTCTGTGATGCTGTTCATTCTCTGTGATGTTGCATTTTATTCACGCCTTGAGCGAATATAATATATTGGTATATATATTAGTAGATGTTGTATATGTTTTGCATCCGCGCTAGTCCAGTCCCCGCTCTGTCGTTAGTTAGCTAACCTAACGGGTAATGACGGGACCCAGTGGCGAATGCGGATGGCATATACGTACATCAGTATATTTTCGTTCTTTGTGGTGTGATCAATTGATGGGACTGCGTTGATTCGGATCAATGCAAGTTAAAAACAAACCTAATCTGATGTTGTTGGAACACTTTTTCAAAAAGCTGTTATTGCAAGGACGTTCTCTTTTGTTTTGCACAGTGATATTCGGTTATGAATATCCAGCACCTCAGTCGACGAGGCAAGGGCCGAGATCCTTTCACCGGGAGTGACCCCTTGGACAGAAGTTTGCGTCAGGGCATTAACTTCACTATAGCCGATTACTTTTGCTTTGCACCGTGGTATTCAGTTGGGATATCCTGCACCTCATTCTACGGGGAAAGAGCCGAGATCCCTTCACCGGGAGTGACCTCTTTAGCAACGGTTCTCGTCACTATATTTTTAAAAGCTATCCGTTCCTTCAACGATATCAAGTTCATTACGTTAAAGGTTTTCGCCAGAAACCATTCGTAGCCCTCCGTCATTTCAGTTAAATATTCGGTAGTATTCAAGCTATGTATTTTGACCTTACGCCAAGGCATAGTGATTGGTAGCTGCCGGGTATTTATCTGTTGCATAGATAGATGCGTTGGTTTGGGACAGTCGTACTACTATTTTGGCCTACGTCAAGGGTATGTACGGGTGGGTTCAGATTAACCTGGATAATGACGGGCAGAACTTGACATGTGACTTATGATATTTTGACCTCACGCCAAGGTCATAAGAGCATGGGGCAGAAATCACATCGGGAGTTTCAAAAGAACTGAAACTTGCCAGATATGTGCATACCTTCTGGAGTGTGATGACGTGAGCGGATTCCGTCACGTTATCATGCGGTGATAGTTGGATCCCGATTCCCACTGATGAGTTAGTTTACTCCTCGGGTGTTCCCGACTAATTCTTCTTTCAGGTTTGGAGGAGAATTTGAGGTACAGTGGGAGGTTTCCATATTAGATAAATTGGTAACCATTCTGATCTAGGTTAGAGTGCACGCTGAGTGTTTCTTTTCTCTCTCTCTTTGGTAGCGACCATTGACCCGACCCTAAGACTATGACTCAGAGACCAATTTAACCGAACCTTCTTAACACCGGCTTTTGGATTGTCAGAGTTGCAAACCTCATTGCCACTCCTACTTTTACCCTTTTCTCCAGGACACCCCGTATTACTACGAACGTCCACTTCCATTGGACAAAACCATCGTATGGTTAGATACGAACTCGAAGGAATTTATTCGAGGATGGTTTCAGGTTCTGGAGAAAACGGATAGGATTATTCAGTTGTCTTTTCCTTTTACCCTCTCTCAGGTTACGAGTACTCCTTGGTTTAGGGGTAGTACACCTATTATGCAAATTGGATTGTCTTCTTCCAAACCTTAGGCTGGTGCCGACCGGTAGGGAATGAAGAAAACCAATTAGCCTAACGATGGTGTACAGAAGGTATTAAGTTCAGACAAAGCAAGGGATTAGTAAGAGGGCAAAGTAAATTGCAACAGATATTCACGACCAAACCAGGTATTTCGTTACCACTCCCACATCACCTTTGTATTTCTCCAAGACACTCCGTATCACTACGAAGATCCACAGTTTATTTGGATACTCCATCGTATGGTTATATACGAACTCGAATGGAACTTGTTCCAGTTCGGGGATGGAATCTGGTCCAGGAGAAATAGGAATAAGGTTTATTCGGTTGTCTTTTATCTTCACCCTCTCTCATTGCGAGTGTTCCTAGGATTGGGACAGTCCACCCATTATGCTTATTGGATAGTCTTCTTCCAAACCATAGGCTGGTGCCGAACGGTAGGGAAGGAAGAAAACTATTTGGCCTAAAGGGGTGTGCAGAAGGTAAAGACTAAAGACATATGAAGGGATTTGGAGAGGTGGCAAAGGATTATACGGTTACAGTCGTGAATCTGGAAGAGGCATTACTAGGAATACCGGGATACCCCATCGAAACATTTCAATGTTTCAGTCTCACTGTGTACTGTTAAAGGAAAACTGATTTCCCAATTAGATACTTACTCCAGGGTATGTATTTACCAGGTACGATTCTCACATCTGTATGGTTTTACAGATGATGAGTGGGAGTAAGTTATTGGGAATTGGGTGATTATCCTCATTATATCGGGATTCGTTGTAATCGGTGATATTTGAGGAAATCACCTGGGCTGTTTGCCGGTCGGCAAATATTTGGTTTTGATTATCCGCAGTTATGCACCAATTTCAAATTGATATATCTGTACGTCTATTTTCATAGAGTGAGATATACCTTTCTGAAATTATGTCTACGACATTTACCTATATCAGTGGATGGTTAGGTAAGGAGCATTAAACAGCGGTGTAATTCTTCTTAACCATAAGTACAGTTTTCAACCTACGACACACGGTGAATGAGTTTTCAGACTCAAGGGACTTATACAGAGTATTGTGTGTTGTCCAGGGTCCATCAGGACAGAGGGGTTGGTCCTCGTACTATATTCGGTTTACTTATGACTTCTCTAGTTTTTAGACAGGTGTTTCGTGGAAACACAGGGTCCGAATTTTGAGAAGTTATAGGTATTTGAATAGAGTAGAGAACCAGGTGTAGCAAGTATCGGGATTCTTCAAAGAGATTGAAGATGTAGATACTTGTGTATGGTATTAAGTTGATAGTAATGACTAAGAGAACTTGCTTCTTTTTCAGGTTACTCATAATTGGAAGCATTCCTAAGTTGAGTAACGCTGATCGGCCTCCTTCCATTTAGTTGACATGCACTGGAGACAGCTGCATGATTTGGATCTGGTTCAATTAAATCAGTGCCTCTGTTTCTATATTGGATATAGAACAGTTCATATCTTAACGATGTTAAGGTACGGGGAGTTGTCCGGTTTATGATTAAAACCAGACACTAGACAACTCAAGGCACGTTTCTGTAATGGCTGTTTGTGGGTTGACCCAGGCTATGACGAGGGTTGATTTTCTACCATCTGGATGAACAAATAGCAATATTGTTCTAGACTCGCCACAGTTTTATTAAAAATGGATTTTTTCAGAAAACAGTAGTGGGAGTATGGTAGAACTGGAAGTGATTCCAGAACCACAAACGATTACTGAAGATTTGATAAGGAACCTAAAGATTCAATCTGGATTGACATTCCATTGGCCACTCCGCAGATATGGTGGGTAACTTCAGGCACCCGAGAGGTACTACGGTAGCCTCAAGGACGGTGACAGGGAAGTTCTTGTTTACCCACACTTACCATTGCTGTTGTTCCAGACTGTGAGACCCGGCAGGAGGATGAGTATAGCGTCGTTCTAAACTTGCTTTAGAAGTGTACGTCTATATGACTCTGCCAGAGGGTTGTCGTAGTCAGTGGGAGCAGCGGAAGCATTGGTGGACAGGTAGCTTATGTCTATTTATAGACTGAAGCACCAGTAGCGGAGATAGATCATCTATTTCTGACATGACAGTCATGGGTTTGACTTCATCAGAATAGGGGATGGATCTGTTGAGAAGGTAGTAGGGTGTGATATCCTAGCATTTGGATGACATACACAGAGTAGGAAAAGAGACTCCTATACTACAATCGGTTATATTTTGGTCGTCACACAGTGGTTTCTCCACAAAGGAAATGGATTTTATATCAGACATACCGGTTACTAGATCTATGGTTTTAGATCTAGATTTGGGTGGTTTCCCAATCAGGGTACTTGACAGCATTCTAAGAGTATTTAGGATGGACGACTCCTGGCACGGTTGCGTACCTGCAGGTGATGGAGTCACCCTCTCTAAAGGTGTCTTACAGACTAAAGGGGAGAGGGATGTGCATGATTGGCAGATCACTTGCTCAGGCAATTGAGTCAATCATGAGATGTCAAGTACCACACCAGATATTGTTCTTGCACTAGATGCAATAAGTTGATATTGATCCAATCCTGGAGAAACAGTCGGAAGCAGTTTTAGAAGATAAGTGGATGTTCTAGGGATATGATAACGACAGCCTCATTCGGGAGACAGTTATCATTCCAGGCTTCCAAGGTGACATGGACGACAAGGAGGTTGTCAGAGTTATAGTTCTCCTTCTGACGAGGGGCAGTATTTTGGACAGGTGGTCCAAGGCAATACTGAGGGAGGCATGGCGCAGGATACTGATTAAGTTCAGTTGACGATACAGTCTAAGGAGTTTGGATTTGGAGTTCATTTATGAGCTATGTCCCATCAGACATCCAGACACATTCTAAGACAAGTATTGCTCATTTCGGGAGATGGGTTTCTCCGCGAACTTGAGATATAGAGAGACATGGAAAGAGACAACAAAGCGGATCCACTCACTAAGGCTATTCCTCGAACGCAATAGTTTCGCAAACGAGCTTTGTGAGACTGACTAGTAGAGGAGTTGGGTGTTCGGTATCACACGGGCTGTGAGTATGCGACATCGCAATAATTAGCCTTGAGTGCAAGTGGGAGATTGTTGGAGATAGTGCCCTCAGAGTCAATTATTAGGTCACAGGTACGTGATTGCAATGATTGAGGGAGGACCTATCCCGGTAGGACAGTCTTACTCGAGATGATAGTGTGCTATCTGGTTTACCTTTATCATTGTGTACCGTTTTAAGTGACCTGACACGTCGCTATTACACGTTGATAGAGCCCCTAGGATTCTTGCTTGACCACCAGCAGTATGAGGGCGATCATATAAGTGGGAGCTGGGGGTCTATAAGCATATCCTTAAAAGGTCCCTAGTCGTGAGAGTTTCGAGACAGGGCATCGATTCTCCATAGTAGACTAGTGTATACAGTCGAGACCCCGACGAGGGGCGGTGGCCGGTCTCACAAGCCACTGGTGTCAGTTGGATCACCTAAGATGTATACAGGTGCTCATTGGGTTATGAGTACACCGGACAGGACTCGCCGGGAACATGCTAGTTGGTCATATACCAGACGTCAGATGGCAGTTCCCTGGTGACATGTGTGCAGGTTAGTTCATCGACCTGGGGATCGTCATTTGTCTCGTGTGAGTTCCCACTGTACTTTGATTACTACCCTACCACGGCTCAAAGGAGTCGTGCAAACAGGTTTTAGTTGGGTGCAGTCCCGAGCCACATGGAGGCAGTGAGCGTATCTTCAGGGGTTCGTCTCTCCCGGTATTAGGGGTGAGGTCGTGCTGTGTCTAGGAGAGCCATTACACGAAGCCCTCGGCCGAGGCAAGGAGATTTACTGGTAGGTATTCCAGTAGTATCTCAGGGTGTTCTGGGCTACACTCCGACACGACTTGTACCGCTTTTGGGGGTCTGACTTTTACCAACCCCCTAGGCCCGCCATGCGATGCTCATAGACGAACGGACCGGACTGTACGGATATTGTCACTGACAGGCTCAGTAGGGAGTCAGGCTGAGTTCGCTCACAGACGTCCCTTTTGGTCAATACCTGGTAGCCCGTTATGTATTGGCTTATACCTCTAACGTGCTAGTGGTTAAATCCACAACCAAGGTGTTGATGAGTCTTTAGAGTCCCCCACATTCAGTTACTCAGCTTTCGGGCGAAAGGTTGTAGAGGCCGTATGGAGATATGGCAAGGTCCGATCAGATACGTGCGGTATTGCACGGATCAGGATCGGACAGTCTGTACTATAGGCCGTATGGTTATATGGCAGGGTTCGATCAGATACGTGCGGTATTGCACGGATCAGGATCGAACGGATATTACTAGCCGGCTTTGGTATAAGCCGGATCCTAGTATAGTACAGTGTAGATTTTGTCTCATTGCATTTGTATTTCGGTAGAAATACAGATACGGGTGTGTATGTACAGTATCGGGGTTTTCCTGTAATTTATTACGGGACCAGTTTTCTGGAGTTGCCAGTTTGCTTTCCGTTTCGGCCAATTTCTATTGTTCCGTTCATTGGCCGAAGATTGGTGGAGGAGGGTTTATTTGCATTGTTGCAAATAGGCATTAGTGGAGGGGGTTCTTTGCATCTTGTTGCATCATGATGGCTTTTCATGATGTGCACCATCCTTTGACTTGATTTCTTCATGATGGCATGACTTTTTGAGTCATCATGGTTCATGATGGTTGGACTTTGTGAGGTGATGATGGTGGTGTTGAGTGTTGAGTTTACCTTGTGATCATTCCCTTTTTGCATGATAGACTTTCCTCTCTCTCTCTCTTGTTTTGATATGAGAATGACTCTCTCATTTTTGGCAACCATCTCGTTCTTCCCCTCCCTCTCCTCTAGTGATGGCCGGCCACCATGAGGGTGGGTTGCCCATTTTTGTAGTGGGGATTTTTGCTCTCTTGATGCTAGAAAAATCCCCAAGTTCCTCCACAAAAGTTCATACCTCATTTCCTCCACCAAAATGGCACCTCCATAAACCCCAAATGAGACACTAGTTCTACTATTTTCTACAGCGAATCTTGGGCACGTCGAGTAGCCGGCTTCGTGCCCGAGTTGCCTCGGCATTGAGGTGGGAGCCCGTAAAAGAAGTAGGCGATGTGGTGCACTTCCGGCGACGAGGAGGAGACGGGACATTCCGCAGGAGATCGGGACGATGACGAGAAGACCGGAGGACTTGGATCGTCGGTATATCTCTATTCCCTTTCTTGTAGATAGCTAGGACTAGTTAATGGTTCGATCCGGGTATTAGTGCGCGGTGGTGCCGGTTCAAGAAAAATTAAAGTTTATCACCGCTTCCGCATTTGGCCGTCTGATTGACGGCCGGGGTGCCGCCGTCCACTTACATTTCTTAGAAACACAAGGTCTGAATTTTGAGAAGTTATAGGTATATGAATAAAGTAGAGAACCAGGTATTGCAAGTATCGGGATTCTTCAAGGTGATCGAAGATGTAGATACTTGTGTATGGTATTCAGTTGATAGTAATGATTAAGAGAACTTGCTTCTCTTTCAGGTTACTCATAATTGGAAGTATTCCTAAGTTGAGTAACGCTGATCAGCCTCTCTCCATTTACTTGACATGCACTGGAGACAGTTGCATGATTTGAATCTGGTTCAATTAAATCAGTGCCTCTGTTTTTGTATTAGATATAGAACAGTTCATATCTTGACATTGTTAAGATACGAGGAGTCGTCCAGCTTATGCTTAAAACCAGACTCTGGATGACTCAAGACAACTTTCTGTAATGGCTGTTTGTGGGTTGACCCGGGCTATGACGAGGGTTGATTTTCTACCATCTGGAAGATCAATAGTGATATTGTTCTTGACTCGCCACAGTTTTAATAAAAATGGATTTTTTCAGAAAACAGTAGTGGGAGTATGGTAGAACTGGAAGTGATTCCAGAACCGCAAACGATTACTGAAGATTTGATAAAGAACCTAAACATTCAATCAGGATTGACATTCCATTGGCCACTCCGCAGATACGGTGGGTAACCTCAGGCACCCGAGAGGTACTCCAGTAGCCTTAAGGACGGTGACAGGGAGGTTCTTGTTTATCCAGACTTGCCATTGCTGTTGTTCCAGACTGTGAGACCCGGCAGGAGGATGACTATAGCGTCGTTCTAAACTAGCTTTAGAAGTGCACGTCTATATGACTCTGCCAGAGAGTTGTCATGGTCAGTGGGAGTAGCGGGAGCATAGTGGACAAGTGGCTCATGTCATTTATAGACGAAAGCAGATATAACGGAGATAGATCATCTATTTCTGATGTGACAGTCATAGGTTTGACTTCATCAGAATAAGGGATGGATCTGTTAAGAAGATAGTAGAGTGTGATGTCCTGGTATTTGGATGACATACACAGAGTAGGAAGTGATATTCCTATACTACGATCGGTTATACTTTGGTTGTCACACAGTAGTTTCTCCACATAGGACTTGGATATTATATCAGACATTCTGGTTACTAGATCTATGGTTTTAGATCTAGATTTGGGTAGTTTCCTAATCTGGGTACTTAGACAGCATTCTATGAGTATTTAGAATGGACGACTCCTGGCACGGTAGTGTACCTGCAGGTAATGGAGTCACCCTCTCTAAAGGTGTCTTACAGACTAAAGTAGAGAGGGATGTGCATGATTGGCAGATCACTTGCTTAGGCAATTGAGTCAATCATGAGATGTCAAGTACCACACCAGATGTTGTTCTTGCAGTAGATACAATAAGTTGATATTGATCCAATCCTGGAGAAACAATCGGAAGCAGTTTTAGAACATAAGTTGATGTTCTAGGGATTTGATAACGGCAGCCTCCTTTTGGAGACGATTATCATTCCAGGCTTCCAAGGTGACATGGATGACAGAGTGACTGTCAGAGTTATAGTTTTCCCTCTGACGAGGGGCAGTATATTGGACAGGTGGTCCAGGTGGATACTGAGGGAAGGATGGTGTAAGTCTACGGTAGCGCCCCGGCAGTCAATCTGAAGCCAAATGCGGAACAAAAAACTTTTATAACTGGCGCTATTACATACTATAACCCGGATCTGCCATTAACGCTAAACTAACAATCTACAAAGAGGGAAGAAAGGTTATACCGAACGATCCGAGTCCTTCGTTCTTCAACCATCATCCCATGCTCTGTTGCGGCTGCTCCGATCTCGTCGATGTCCGATCTGCTCATCCAAGTGGCACCACGTCATCGGATCTTTAAACGGGCTTCCACCTCTGACTTGAGGCAACTCGGTCATCAAGTTTGCTAGAAGAGATGACTAAGATTGATGTAGAGAATGAGTAGAAGACTTTGTCTCGCTTCGTCCAAAACTATGGACGAACGGTTAATGAAGTTGCCATTGGAATCGGGTGATGGAATGAAATGAGCTGGAAATTCCATACACCGAAACTATCATAATCTTTTAACCAAATGAAGTGAGAGAGTGTGAGAGTGAGGGGAGGGACCGACCATATAAGAGGAAGGGGGTGATGGTAGGAGAAAGTGGTGACCATAAAAAGCTTCTCACAAAAATATCAAGAAGAAATATCTTAAGCTTTACAAAATGCATTAATGAAAATGGTGACACATAATAACACCTCACCACTCATTCAATGCAAACCATGAATCACTAACTTAGTCACCTTCCAAGAAGCTTCCTCTCATCATCTAGAAACTTCTAGAACCATGACCCACCCAATAAAAGATAAATCCGTATTTAACCGAATGTTAAATACGGCTGATAGAAAACTGGAAACTGGCAACTTCCAAAAGTGATCCTGAAACGAATTTCAGGATAACCCCGTAACTGTATAAATATACCCGCATTTGTATTACGACCGAATACAAATGCAACTGAGACAAAGATATTATATCTACTCTGTATAATACATGGATCCGGCTTAAACCAAAGCCCACCAGTATTATCTGCCCGAAAAATAACACGTGCGTAAACGCACGTGCATTTTCCGAACCCTGCCATAAAACCATACGGCCTCTACAACTTTCGCCCAAACTTGGGAAACTATCTGTGGGGGACTCTAATGACTCGTCAGTACCCTGGCAGTGGGTTTAACCACAAGCCGTCAGCGGCACTAGCTGTGCGTAACGGCTGCCCATGGACTGACCTCAAGGGAGGCTGATGAGCGAACTCATCCAGAAACCCTACTGAGCCTAACAGTGACCATGTATATACAGTCCGGTCCGTTCGTCTATGAGTATCGCATATCCGGCCTAGGGGGCTAGTAACGTCAGACCCCCAATAGCTGTATAAGTCATGTCGGACAAGCCCTGAACACCCCGAGATACTACTGGAGTACCTACCAGAAAATCCCACCTGCCTTGGCCAAGGACTTGGTGTAATGGCTTTCCTAGACACAGCGCGACCTACACCCCCAATACCGGGAGAGACGAATCCCCTGCTGATCCGCTCACGTGCCTCCATGTGGATAGGGACTGTACCCAAAAACTACCTGTTTGCACGACTCCTTTGAGCCGTGGTAGGGTAGAAATCAAAGCACAGTGGGAACTCACACGAGACAAATGACGACCTCAGGTCGATGAACTAACCTGTATACATGTCACCAGGGAGCTGCTATCTGACGATATGTATAATACCAACTAGCAGGTTTCCGGCGAGTCCTGTCCGGTGTACTCATAACCCAATGAGCACCTGTATACATCTTAGGTGATCCAACTGACACCAGTGGCTTGTGAGACCGGCCACCGCCTCTCGTCGGGGTCTCGACTGTATACACTAGTCTACTCCGGAGTATCGATGCCCTGTCTCGAAACTCCCACGACTAGGGACCACGATTAAGGATGAGCTTATAGACTATCCAACTCTCACGTATATGATCGCCCTCATACTGTTGGTAGTCAAGCAAGATCCTGAGGGCTCTATCAACGTGTACCAGTGATCAGTCACCTGAACCTGTACACGACTAATAAAGGCAAACCAGATAGCATACTATCATCTCGAGTAAGACTGTCCTACCAGTATAGGTTCTCCTCAATCATTGCAATCACGTACCTGCGATCCAATAATTGACATTGAGGGCACTATATCCAACAATCTCCCACTTGCACTTAAGGCTAATTATTGCGATGTCGCGTACTCAGAGCCCGTGTGAAACCAACACCCAACTCCTCTACTAATCAGTTTCATAAAGCTCGTTTATAAAACTATTGTGTTCGAGAAATAGCCTCAGTGAGTGGATCCGCCCTGATGTTTCTTTCTATGTCTCTCTTAATCTCAAGTTCGCGGAGAAAGCCATCTCCCGAATTGAGTAATACCTCTCTTAGAATATGTCTGGATATCTGATGGGACCTAGTTCATAAATGAACTCCAAATCCAAACTTCTTAGACTGTATCGATCACTGAACCTAATCAGTATCCTGCACCATGCCTCCCACAGTATCCTCTTGGACCACCTGTCCATAATACAGTCCCTCTTCGTCAGAGGGAAAACTATAACTCTGACAATCACCCTGTCATCCATGTCACCTTTGAAGCCTGGAATGATAACCGTCTCCAATGGAGGCTGCCGTCATCAAATCCGTAGAACATCCACTTATGTTCTAAAACTGCTTCCTTATGTTTCTCCAGGATTGGATTAATACAAACTTATTGCATCTAGTGCAAAAACAATATTTGGTGTGGTACTTGACATCTCATGATTGACTCAATTGCCTAAGCAAGTGATCTGCCAATCATGTACATCCCTCTCCCCTTTAGTCTGTAAGACACCTTTAGAGAGGGTGACTCCATCACCTGCAGGTACACCACCATGCCAGGAGTCATTTATTCTAAAAACCATTAGAATACTGTCAAAGTACACACATTGGGAAACTACCCAAATCCAGATCTAGAAACCAGATTGTCAAATATTATATCCATATCCTGTCTGGAGAAACAACTGTGTGACGACCAAAGTACAACTGATCGTAGTATAGGAATTTTACTTCCTACTCTGTGTATGTCATCCAAATACCAGGACATCACACCCTACTACCTTCTTAACAGATCCATCCCCTATTCTGATGAAGTCAAACCCATGACTGTCACATCAAAATTAGATGATCAATCTCCGCTATAACTACTCTTGTCTATAAATAGACATAAGCTACTTGCCCACTATGCTTCCACTGCTCCCACTGACCACAACAACCCTCCTACTGGGTCTCATAGCCTGGAACAACAGTAGTGTCAAGTCTGGGTAGATAAGAACCTCCCTGTCACCGTCCTTGAGGCTACCGGAGTACCTCTCGGGTGTCTGAGGTTACCCACCAAATCTGCGGAGTGGCTAATGGAATGTCAAACCTGATTGAATCTTTAGGTCCTATTAAATTTTCCGTAATCGTTTGCGGTTCTGGAATCACTTCCAGTTCTACCATACTCCCAATACTGTTTTCTGAAAAAATTCATTTTACTAAAACTGTGGCGAGTCAAGAACAATATCACTATTGATCTTCCAGATGGTAGAAAGTCAACCCTCGTCATAGCCTGGGCCAACCCACAAACAGCCATTACAGAAACGTGCCCTGAGTTATCCAGAGTCTGGTTTTAAGCATAAGCCGGACAACTCCCCGTACCTTAACATCGTTAAGATACGAACCATTTTATATCCAATATAGAAACTTTGGCACTTATTTAATTGGAACCAGATTCAAATCATGCCGCTGTCTCCAGTGCATATCAACTTTAATGGAGAGAGGCTAATCAGCATTACTCAACTTAGGAATCCATCCAATTATGAGTAACCCGAAAGAGAAACAAGTTTCTCAAAACTCTTACTATCATCTGAATACCAATCACAAGAATCTACATCTTCGATCTCTTTGAAGAATCCCGATACTTGCGACATCTGGTTCTCTATTTTATTCTTATACCCACAACTTCTCAAAACTTAGACCTTTTATTTCTACGAAACACTTGTCTAAAAACTAGAGAAGTCATAAATAAACAGAACATAGTACGAGGACCTACCCCTTTGTCCTGAAGGACACTGGACAACATACAATACTCTGTATAAGTCCGCTGAGTTGAATAACTCAAAACCTGTGCGTCGTAGGTTGAAAACTGTACCCAGGCGATTTCCTCAAATATCACCAATTACAACGAATTTCGATATAATGAGGATGATCACCTAATTCCCAATAACTTCCTCCCACTCATCATCTGTAAAACCATACAGATATGAGAATGAAACCTGGTGAATACACACCCTGGAGTAAGTATTTAATCGGGAAAACAGTTTTCCATTAACAATGCACTGAAACATGAAAATGTTTCGTAGGGGTATCCTGGTATTCATAGTAATGCCTCTTCCAAAATCCAATTCATGACTTTAACCGTATATTTCTTTGCCATCTCTCCAAATCCCTTTATTTTTCTTTAGTCATTACCTTCTATACACCATCGTTAGGCTAAATGGTTTTCTTCCTTCCCTACCGTTCGGCACCAGCCTATGATTTGGAAGAAGACTATCCAGTAAGCATAATAGGTGTACCCTCCTAAACCAAGGAGTACTCACATCTTGAGAGAAGATGATGATAAAAGACAACTGAATAATACCTTATTTTTAAAAGTGAAATAGGAGTGGCGATGAAGTATGCGGTTTGGTCGTGAATGATAACAGTCGCAACTTACTTTGCCCTCTTTCTAATCCCTTTATTTTGTCTTTACATATTACCTTCTGTACACCTTACTTAGGCTAATTGGTTTTCTTCATTCCCTACCGTTCGGCACCTGCCTATGGTTTGGAACAAGACTATCCAATAAGCGTAATAGGTGTACTCTCCTAAACCAAGGAGCCCTCGCAACCTGAGAGAAGGTGATAATAAAAGACAACTGAATAAACCAATTCTATTTCTCCTGAACCTTGATCCATCCTTGAAGAAGTTTCTTCGAGTTCGTATATAACCATACGATGGATCTATCCAATGGAAGTGGATGTCAGTAGTAATACGGGGTGTTCTGAGAAATGCAAAGGGTAAAAGAAGGAGTGGCAATGACTTATGTAACTCAGACAATCCAAAAGCCAGTATTTTAAGAAGGTTCGGTCAACTTGGTCACTGAGTCATAGTCTAGGGTCGGTCAAAGGTCGCTGCCAAAAAGAGAGAGAGAAAAGAAACACTCTGCGTGCACTCTAACCTAGATCAGAATGGTTATCATTTTATCTAATCCGGAAACCTCCCACTGTACTGTCAAATTCTCCTCCAAACCTGAAAGAAGAATTAATCGGGGTTACCCGAAGAGTAAACCAACTCATCAGTGGGAATCGGGATCCAACTCTCATCGCATGATAACATGACGGAATCCACTCGCGTTATCACACTCCAGAAGGTATGCGCATGCCTGGCAAGTTTCAGTTTCTTTAGAAACTCCCGATATGATTTTTACCCCATGCTCTTATGATCATGACTAAGGGCTAACCCATCATAAGTCACATGTCAAGTTCTTCCCATCATTATCTTGTTAATTTGAACCCACCCGTACTCGCCCTTGACTAAGGGCCAACAAGGCTGTACGACTGTCCCAAACCAACGCATCTATCTATGCAATAAATGAATACCCCAGCAGCCACTAATCACTATGTCCTGGCTAAGGGCCAGACCAACATAGCTTGAATACTACTGACCATCCATATGAAATGACGGAGGGCTACGGCTGGTTTTTGGCAAAAAACCATTAACGTAATGAACTTGATCTCGTTGAAGGAACCTGATTGCTTTTTATAAAAATATAGTGGCGAAAACCTTTGCTAAAGAGGCCACTCCCGGTGAAGGGATCTCGGCTCTTTCCTCGTGGAATGAGGTGCAGGATATTCCACTGAATACCGCGATGCAAAGCAACATGTAATCGACTATAGTGAAGTTATTACCCTGACGCAAACTTCTGCCCAAGGGGTCAGTCTCGGTGAAGGGATATCGGCCCTTGCCCCGTCGAATGAGATGCAGGATATTCCAACCGAATATCACTGTGCAAAACAAAAGGAAACGTCTTTGTAATAACACTTTTTAAATTGTTCCAACAACATCCAAACAGGTTTGTTTTACTTTGCATTGATCAGAATCAACGCAGTCCCATCAATAATCACACCAGAAAAGAACGAAAATAAAATGTACGTATATGCCATCCGCATTCGTCACTGGGTCCCGTCATCACCCGTTAGGTTACTTAACTAACGACAGAGCGGGGACTGAACTAGCGCGGGTGTAAAACATATACAACATCTAATAGTATATAAACCAATATACAATAATCGCTCCAGGCGTGATAATATGCAACATTACAGAAAAGTAACAAGCATCACAGAACAATACAGATAATCTGGGATCCTCGGGTTTCACAGAGCCGCTGCTGAAACCCGACGTTCCCCTGTCGTGTGGATAGCCTGTGCAATGAAACCTAGACCCCTATGTTAGTTATATGTATGCCCTAGAGGCCATTACTGTACATAGGATGTATATTGTAGTGGATGCTGGGACGTATATAGGGAGGACTTTCTTGCTCGACATGATAGTATGCTATCTGGTTGAACTTTACCTTAACGTGTATACTGATTGTCTCTCTGTTACATGTTGGTAAAGCCCTTAGGATCTGTACTTGACTACCTGGACTATGATGCGGATCATACTAGTGGGGACATGGTAGTCCATAAGTACATCCTTCAAAGTCCCTAGTCGTGGGTGTATCGAGACGGGGCATCGATATACCAGAGTAGACTAGCGTATACCTTCTCGACCCATACAGATGGGCGATGGATGATCCCATATCCATTGGTGTTTGACATCAGAGATGATATACGGGTGCTCAGTAGAGACTGGGTACACTGGACGGACTCGCCGAGAACTCCCAGATGGTATTATACCTCACGTCAGATGGCAGTTCTCTGGTGACACTGGTACAGAGTAGTCTGTTGACCCGAGATCGTCATAGAGTCTTGTGTGGTTCCCACTGTGCTTTGATTTCCATCTTACCACGTCCAAGAGGGCGTGCAAAACGGTGGTTTTTGGGTACAGTCCCGAGTCACATGGAGGCAATGAGCGATAGGAGAGGATTCGTCTCTCCCGGTATAGGGAGTTGATGTTGCGCTGTGTTCGATTGGCTATAACAGGAAATCCCTGGCCAGGGTTGCTGAGATTTACTGGTAAGTGTTACCAGTAGTTTCTCGAATTGTTATAGACCTCATATCGACACGACTTATCGAGCTATTGGGGTCTGACGTTTACCACCCCTAGGCGAGATATGCGACATATCAGACGATCAGATCGGACTATACGGTAGTGTTACTGGTCGGATTCACTGGAGTGTGAGCGGGCTTGCTCGTCGATCTTCAGATCGCTCAATACCCGGGTGGCCGTTACGTTTAGCAGACCGCTTGCGGCTTGTGGATGTTTGATATGATCATCATCCGCTGCCGGCGTATTGACGAGTCTTTAGAGTCCTACACAGAGGTTTCCTGGCTCAAGCGAAACGAAATAGGAGCGCATATGAGATATGTGCGGGACCGAGAATGATACTAGTATGTGATACTGTATTCGATTCTCGCGATTTGTGACATTGATCGGTTATATGCGATATAGCCGGGTTATCGGATCAAGTGTTGATTCGATAAGTTGTTACTGTTGATATTAGTCGGTTATATGCGATATGACCGGATCATTAAATCAAGTGTTGATATAATGATTTAATGCATAATTATATATTTGATATATTACTTTGCATTAACTAGTATTGGTTCACTTTAAATGGATTTTCTCACTCGGATTGTACACATTGTATATGTGATATACTTTTGTGCACTTGATTGTATCATGTTTGATGATACATGTTATGCTAGGGTTTTTGTGTAAAGATCAAACCATGGTTACATGATTATGGTTAGGGTTTTGTTTTATTCACTTATTTATTTATCCATTTCATTTTGGAAAATAAATGAGAAGAGAAAAGAATGGTGGCTTTTTTTGTTGTTTAGTTGAAGCTTCATGAAGACTTTGACTTTTGTAACCATTTTGTCTCATGCTTAACCCTAACCATTTCACTTAACCTTGGTTCACTCTCTACACTTAACCATGGTAAAGATTATGATAAGAATGCTTTTATTATTCTTATTAAAAAATCTTATCATAACTTTCTTCTTCTTCTTCATCTTCTTCTTTGAAGAAGCTTGAGGTCATCAATGGTGGATTGATGATTTGAGTGAGAAATCCAATTCTAAAGTCTACCCACTTCCTATTTCTTCATCCTCTACCTCTTGCCAAGTAGTAGAGTGTGTTTCCTTCATAAGTTTTTAGGGCTTGGTGAAGGTGGAGCTTGATTTAGCGATGCCTCGACGTAGATCATCTTCGGCATGGACATCGACGACCTAGCTCGCTTTTTCTCCGACGAAGCCGACTCTAGAGCCCGGATTCCTTTTGGACAGCGGAGACGACTTCGTTGCGGAGCTATGGAGGTGGAGCACCGGATCTACAAAGGTTGTATTTCCGATATCCCATTAGTTAATTGTTAACTAGTTTACTTTTCGCCTAGACATCTAGCCAACGATCCGTAGTCGGGTCTCTCGGCACCTAGAATTTTTGAAAATGGCATGTTCGATGCCTTGTGAGACCTCCTTGGGGTGCCTAGGAACCCTACAGTGGTATCAGAGCCTAGCTAGAGCCTTAGGCGAAGTCCAGACGGAGTTTGAAGTCCGAACGAACCCGAAAACCCATTTCTAACATGCTCTCTGTCCTTTTTTGAAAACAGTGAGTTTTTCTATATTAAAAATATGCAGAAAAACATGCAGGAAAATCTAAGAGTTACTGTGAAATCGTGTGCCCTAATTCCATTAAAGCGCCGCGTTTCCGCGGCACGAGCATGGCTCGTGCGGCGGAAACGCGGCCTGTTTGTCGTATTATGAGGTGATGTTTGCACAGTAACTCCTATTTGACTGTGCTGGTTTTCCTTGGTATTTTTAATATTTTTTCAAGAGTTGAATTTTTCTGGGTTGTTTTGGGGATTCGAATGTTCGATCGGATTATCAAATTTTGTCTGTGTGGCTTTCCGGATAAATTTTAGAATATGTTAAAAAGTTCGACCGGATATAAATACCCAATTTTTCCCCTGTCCGGAAATTTCCAAGTGTTGGATTTTTCCGAAGTTTAACGACGTTCTAAGTAGTGCAAGTAACGCGATGGACCCTCTAGAAGACAACAAACCTTAACTCGATTATGTGACCGTCTTGAACTGCCCTTTGAACCTTCGGATTTGGGGCAGTACGGCGTGCCACATGTGAAGCGTTGGCTTGACCCTTCTACGGCTGGACCGTTGGTACTGAGGCACGAACGGAATGTTGTTAGACTTGTTTCATGTGTTGATCTGTATCGGGAAAACTTGGGTGTTCGATTGTTCGATCGGAAAGTTTGACATTTTCTATTTATCCGGAATGGGATACAATAATTGGAATTCACAAAAAGTTATGAGATAACGAAATGAATATTATAAACATAGCAGTTTAGTCTCACTTGATCGGTTGCCACGGAATTTTGATGTGATCAAAAGTCCGTCGCAATCACGTAGCGTACGCGGATACTCGCCGGGTAAACTTAATAGACAGCCTCACTCTATAGCCCCGACCAAGTGACTGTAGGAGAACCCCGTCGCCGAAAGCATCCGTTCGGGTGCTCGCGGTAGCGGTGTTCCGCCTTGGTGCACTTCGTCGACGGTATCGGGGGTGCGGCCGTCTACTGAAGTTTGCGACGAGCATTCGATCAAAATGTCGGGAATCCTGTTGAATTGCCCGACTTGGTATTGAAAAGTGTTTTCGATAAAGAGACTAAAATGCGGAGTTTATAATTGTTAGGCATGCGATGTCTAAGTAATTCATTTGATCAGGCATGCGATGTCTGAGATGGTTGCGGATTCCAACTGTTGTAGTTTTACACTTTCTTTTCTGTGACCGTAAGTGTAATATGTGATATCGCCGGTTTCGTTGCTATATGTCAACGACAATTGGGATGCGCATATTTACTTACGTAGATGACATGTGATGTTATGTGTTGCTGGATATGTTATATTGGATCGTCGTGTTTGAATAGCCGGGGTTTTTTTATGTGAGATGAGTGTTTTTCATTTTCATTCATGTAAAAACTTGTATGTAATATTCTTTTAATTTGGGGCACTTCCAGGTTGCGGAAGTTGTCACCCTTTGTATATTATTTACTTTTCCGCACTAGGATAGACCCAAGGAGGGGAGCACAAGTAACCGGGTTCTGGGGTCCAGTGGGAGACCAACTCGAGGAGTCGGGTCCGGGTCTCCTAACTCCAGAATTGGTAGGGTTGCTTGCCGCTCTCGTAGGGGTCTAGGGGTGTGGGTTTGGCTATTCATCACGACCGTGGAATCCGTGTTTTATACTGGCTCATATTGAAAACACGGACGTCCTAGTATATCCAATATTTCATATGTTTCTTCTGCTGCGATATCTGTGATGTGATCATGTGATGTTCTCTGATAGATACAGTATATAGTATATATGATATATTATATAGACGTTACTTATGTTTTACACCCGCGCTAGCCCTGCCCTGCTCTGTCGTTAGTTACCTAACCTAACGGTGCACGAGGGGACATCGAGGCGAATGCGGATGGCATAAGTGTATGTCGTATTTATCTGTGATGTTTAGGTATTTAATGATGGGACTTCATTAATGTGATTAATGAAAATAAAAGAAACCTAAGATGTTGTAGAATCGAATTTCAAAATAAAACAGGTAGCTACAGTTTTTGCTTTGCACAGCGGTATATGTGATATATCCTGCACCTTATTCGATAAGGAAAGGACCGAGATCCCTTCACCGGGAGTGACTCCTTTAGCAATAACTGGCAGATGCTACACCCCTCGGTTTGTCTTTTGATTGCTTTTAAGTGTTTTTGCTTTGCACAGTGATATATATGATATATCCCGCACCTCATTCGACGAGGAAAGGACCGACGATCCCTTCACCGGGAGTGACTCCTTTAGCAAAACTAGAAAAGCCTCAAAAGCACTCCATTTTAAAATCATTTGATTCTACAACGATATCAAGTTCATTACGCAATAGGTTTTCAGAAAAACCTGTCGTAGCCCTCTGTCATTTCAGATAAATCCTGTTTAGTATTCGTGCTGCGTTTGTTGACCTTGTCAAGGCGCAGTGTGCGGTAGCTAACCAGTATTTATCTGCTTATGCATATGATGCAGATTGGGTTAGGGTAGTCGTGCGGCCTTGTTGACCTTGTCAAGGGTCGTGCGGGTGGGTTTGATTCAATCAAGAAATGACGGGTTGAACTTGACTTGCGGTCTATAGTTTGTTGACCTTGTCAAGGTCATAGATCGTTCGGGGCAAAATATTATCGGGAATTTCAAGTGTTGAAATTTGCAATGAGATTGCATACCTTCTATGAGATAGTTGGATCCCGATACCCGCTGCGAGCAAGTGTTACTCCTGGGAGAGTTTTACACATTACAATTAGCCGGTCAAGTAGGTGTCTAGAAAGGTGTCAACGAGGTTACGCCTCTGGGAAAACGAGGTTTACATTAATTAGGTTCGTGCGAAAGCACGGGGGACCTCCCTCAAAGTACCGACACTGGCCTGGCTGAAAGATTGGCGAACTTGTAGTGTGTAATTAATCCCGGCTAGTCTTTCCTTTTAGGGTTTGAAGGAAGATTTGATAAAAAGCAGTGGGAGCCATCCTGATTAGATAAAATAAAAACCAATCTATTCTTGACAGAGCGCACGCTGAGTGTTTTCTTCTCTCTCTCCAGGTAGCGACCATATCACGCCTTAATCAAGATAATAATACGGAATATTGACTGAACCCGCTTGTTATACTGAGCTGGGGAACGTTGGTCCCGCTCCAACTTATAATTGTTATAAGACAGAGCAGGAAATAGGGGCTTACCAGAATTCCCATGCCGCCCAAACGAAGAGAGTGCATGCTGATGCATCATCTTCGGGTGTGTTCATTACAGAGAACTGTTTCTCAGTATCCTTTACGTCCTGGGTATGTGATACCAGATCAGGATCCCATATATGTAATTTGTTACATAGGGCTACAGACAGGTAGAGAACTGAGACCGGGTGATAAGTTTCATGAGACAGAAAACGGGGCAAGTGTTGCAGCCAAGTCTGTTGGTCACTGTCACCCTGTATTACCGATACATTGATTCTGAACGAATGTTATTAGATAACGAACCTGATATACAAAATCATATCAGTCTCTTTATTAGTAAAGAAATGATAAAATTTTGTATTGTTGGATAATGTTTTGAACATTTCCTATATCAAAAGTTGATCGGATCAGGCACGTTATCTAAAAGCATTGATGTTCTAAATCAAACTACAGTTCTTAGTGTACAGAACACACACAAGAGGAAGAGTTCAGAAATGAACGGATCCTTCTTGAGGCATTGTAGACTAGGTCATATCAATGCGACCTGACTAGCTGAAGTTACATTTAGATGCATATTTAAATCTGTTTGAATTTACATCTTATGAAACTCGCCAGTCATGTCACAAAGATAAGATGACCATAGTTCTGTTTATTGGAAACAGAAAAAGAGTTAGTGAACTCTTGGGATGATACATTGATGTATGTAGGTCCCCTGTCTACACATGCCAAGACTGGTTCTTTGTACTTCGTTACATTCTCTGATAATCTCTCAAGATTCAGACCTATGTTCCTGTTGAAACACAAGTCCGAACCTTTTGAGATATTCACAGAATATAAGTTAGAAGTAAAGAACCAATACGAGTAAAAGTGTTATGTCCTTTGATGAGATCAAGGAGGAGAATACTTGAGCACGGAATTCCTGGATTATTCTAAAGGAGAATGAGATTCTCTCTCAGCATTACTCCTCCGTATACACCATAGCACGATGGTATATCGGGGCGGAGCAATAGCACCCTATGTGATAAGGTGTGCTCTATGATGAGTAATACTGAGTAACCTGTTTCCTTTTTGGGAGTTATGCACTTATGAAGTTGCATACCTATTGAATAGGGTTCCAATCAAATCAGTCGCCTACCGTTTCATATGTGATATGGAAAGGGAAGAACCCATGTCTTAAGTTAGTTAAGATTTGGGGTTGACCGGCCTATGTCTAAAAGCAAAATCCGGACAAGCTCGAGGCAAGATCTGTTATGTACAACTGGAAAGGTTCCAGCTATACAAACAACAGCAGATGATTTGGTAGAACCAAAGGATTCAGTAGATTACCAACGAACCTCAGCCTCTCCGCCGATCTAGTAGGGTTCCTCACCCATCTGAGAGATATTTCTGTTTCTCTATGACAGTGGGAGCGAGGATTGCATCATGAGATGATGACCCAACTAGTTTCGAGCTGACCATCAGGAGTAAGACTCTATAAGAATGGCTGGATGCTTAGAGATCTGAGATGGAATCCTTATACACCGACAAAGTATGGACTTTAGTTGCTATATCTGAAGGGTTAAATCCCCATCAGGAGCAAGTATATCTTGAGAAGATTACTTGGTGTACATGGAAAGGTTGAGACTTTCAAAGCTAGACTTGTTAAAGGTTTTCGTCATCGACCAGGTGTGGATAATGATGAAACCTTTTCAAGTAGCTATGCTTAAGTCCATCCAGATCCTACTTACCACGGCTGCATACCATGACTACGATCTCTGGTGGTTGGGTGTCTTGACTGCTTTTCTAAATAATGGTTTAGAAGAGAGTGTCTATAAGTACACAGCCAGAGGGCTTCGTAGACAGTGGGAGCAGCGGAAACGTGTGCAAGATGCTTTATAGGATAAAGCAGGCATCGCGGAGTTGGAACATCTGTTTTGATGAAGCGGTCAAAGAGTTTGACATCATCAAAATGGTAGATGAACCTTGTATATATAAAAAGGTAGTAGGGAGTATGGTGATGATCCTCGTAGAGTACGTGGATAACATACTCTTGATGGGGAAGGAGTTTCGTATGCTACGCTCGGTCAATCTCCGCTTATCACAATGATTCTCCATATAGGATCAAAATGATACCTCCTAAATCCTGGTGTTTGGATCTATGAGATAGATCTAATTGGATGTTAGGACTCTCACTAGTTGTAGTGAGACGGTATCAACCGATCCTGGGGAGAATCACTGGAAGGGTTCCAGGGTGATAATGACGACTGAGTGTCAGTCGCAGGCATTGTCTTTACCCTCAGTAAAGGGACGGTATGTTGGAAGAGTTCCAAGCTAGATACCGTGACATACTAGACGATAAAGGCACAATACATCGCTACTTAAGATGCTACCAAAGAGGCTGTTTGGGTGTTTGTTGGTTCATAAGATGAACTACGTTCCTACCATTGTGTGACAATGGAGTTGTGGCTTATGCCAAGGAACGCCCGTCCCATCAGTGATCCAGACATATTCTAAGGCAGTATCACTTGATCATGGAGATGATTGATCTCCAGGGTGATCGA
Organism: Agapanthus africanus; assembly: GCA_030015575.1. Taxonomy (NCBI): domain Eukaryota; kingdom Viridiplantae; phylum Streptophyta; class Magnoliopsida; order Asparagales; family Amaryllidaceae; genus Agapanthus; species Agapanthus africanus. The sequence continues at coordinate 147,411,834 of JASDDO010000001.1, forward strand.
GGTTTGGAGAGTAGACTCAGAGGACAACACAGCGGATCCACTCACAAAGGCCTGTTCCCAGAGAGAGACTTTTATGGGATGGTTGAGTATGAGATACTACAACCACTGCTATCAGATGGCCCTAGTGCAAGTGGGAGATTGTTAGTTATATGTATGCCCTAGAGGCCATTACTGTACATAGGATGTATATTGTAGTGGATGCTGGGACGTATATAGGGAGGACTTTCTTGCTCGACATGATAGTATGCTATCTGGTTGAACTTTACCTTAACGTGTATACTGATTGTCTCTCTGTTACATGTTGGTAAAGCCCTTAGGATCTGTACTTGACTACCTGGACTATGATGCGGATCATACTAGTGGGGACATGGTAGTCCATAAGTACATCCTTCAAAGTCCCTAGTCGTGGGTGTATCGAGACGGGGCATCGATATACCAGAGTAGACTAGCGTATACCTTCTCGACCCATACAGATGGGCGATGGATGATCCCATATCCATTGGTGTTTGACATCAGAGATGATATACGGGTGCTCAGTAGAGACTGGGTACACTGGACGGACTCGCCGAGAACTCCCAGATGGTATTATACCTCACGTCAGATGGCAGTTCTCTGGTGACACTGGTACAGAGTAGTCTGTTGACCCGAGATCGTCATAGAGTCTTGTGTGGTTCCCACTGTGCTTTGATTTCCATCTTACCACGTCCAAGAGGGCGTGCAAAACGGTGGTTTTTGGGTACAGTCCCGAGTCACATGGAGGCAATGAGCGATAGGAGGGGATTCGTCTTTCCCGGTATAGGGAGTTGATGTTGCGCTGTTTTCGATTGGCTATAACAGGAAATCCCTGGCCAGGGTTGCTGAGATTTACTGGTAAGTGTTACCAGCAGTTTCTCGAATTGTTATAGACCTCATATCGACAAGACTTATCGAGCTATTGGGGTCTGACGTTTACCACCCCTAGGCGAGATATGCGACATATCAGACGATCAGACCGGACTATACGGTAGTGTTACTGGTCGGATTCACTGGAGTGTGAGCGGGCTTGCTCGTCGATCTTCAGATCGCTCAATACCCGGGTGGCCGTTACGTTTAGCAGACCGCTTGCGGCTTGTGGATGTTTGATATGATCATCATCCGCTGCCGGCGTATTGACTAGTCTTTAGAGTCCTACACAGAGGTTTCCTGGCTCAAGCGAAACGAAATAGGAGCGCATATGAGATATGTGCGGGACCGAGAATGATACTAGTATGTGATACTGTATTCGATTCTCGCGATTTGTGATATTGATCGGTTATATGCGATATAGCCGGGTTATCGGATCAAGTGTTGATTCGATAAGTTGTTACTGTTGATATTAGTCGGTTATATGCGATATGACCGGATCATTAAATCAAGTGTTGATTTAATGATTTAATGCATAATTATATATTTGATATATTACTTTGCATTAACTAGTATTGGTTCACTTTAAATGGATTTTCTCACTCGGATTGTAGACATTGTATATGTGATATATTTTTGTGCACTTGATTGTATCATGTTTGATGATACATGTTATGCTAGGGTTTTTGTGTAAAGATCAAACCATGGTTACATGATTATGGTTAGGGTTTTGTTTTATTCACTTATTTATTTATCCATTTCATTTTGGAAAATAAATGAGAAGAGAAAAGAATGGTGGCTTTTTTTGTTGTTTAGTTGAAGCTTCATGAAGACTTTGACTTTTGTAACCATTTTGTCTCATGCTTAACCCTAACCATTTCACTTAACCTTGGTTCACTCTCTACACTTAACCATGGTAAATATTATGATAAGAATGCTTTTATTATTCTTATTAAAAAATCTTATCATAACTTTCTTCTTCTTCTTCATCTTCTTCTTTGAAGAAGCTTGAGGTCATCAATGGTGGATTGATGATTTGAGTGAGAAATCCAATTCTAAAGTCTACCCACTTCCTATTTCTTCATCCTCTACCTCTTGCCAAGTAGTAGAGTGTGTTTCCTTCACAAGTTTTTAGGGCTTGGTGAAGGTGGAGCTTGATTTAGTGATGCCTCGACGTAGATCATCTTCGGCATGGACATCGACGACCTAGCTCGCTTTTTCTCCGACGAAGCCGACTCTAGAGCCCGGATTCCTTTTGGACAGCGGAGACGACTTCGTTGCGGAGCTATGGAGGTGGAGCACCGGATCTACAAAGGTTGTATTTCCGATATCCCATTAGTTAATTGTTAACTAGTTTACTTTTCGCCTAGACATCTAGCCAACGATCCGTAGTCGGGTCTCTCGGCACCTAGAATTTTTGAAAATGGCATGTTCGATGCCTTGTGAGACCTCCTTGGGGTGCCTAGGAACCCTACACCCTACGGGTGCGACAAGTTACCCGCAAAAACCTGAAGCGAGGCATCCCCCTACAGCATAGTGAATGGACCACCCGGCACTTCACGGAATCCGGTAGCTTGAGCACCCCTCCTTGGGTCAACCTGTACCCCCTACGAGTGCGGCGAATAGTCTGCCAATTCTAGAGTGGGGCCCCTCTGCCTCTCAAAGCCATGAGATGCAGACCCGTTGCCCTCTAGAACCCGGCTATCCGTGCACTCCATCGCGGGGCAAAACCTAGTACAGTAATGAAAAATAGTACAACAGGTACATCGACCGCAACCTGGTCGTGCCCTAAAAGAATATTATACAACAGGCAGTGACGGTAGTCCACATGTTGGATGCTCGCCCCGCAATATCAAATGTACAAATAAACTCAAACTGCACTACCATTGCACACTGCTATCCATCATGACAAATCCGCAACATCAGAGCACAACACAGAACATCAACGCGAATGTCACGTTCGCAAACCCGTCGAAAAGAACTATAGCAATCAGACGCGGTTTACCGATCAAATGACATTCACGGTCGGAGATATAATGTAAGCACTGTAAACTAACACGTTTAAATTTCGATCGACTAAATTTCCCGAAGTGGGCCCCACGCAAATCTGCTGTACAGTAAAAAACACTGGGCCTAAATGAACAGTTCCAGAAACCACAATTTCCCAAGTAGAATCCACAGAAGAAAGATGGCCCACTGATTCACCTAGACGGCCGCGGTTCCGCGGCCAAAGCATGGCTTTGGCGGTTGTTCCGCGGCCGTACGGCCGGATCAGTAGGTCGAATTTCTTCTGTGTCCTTTAAAAAGCCTGCTTGATTTCTGAAATGCTCAAAAAATTTACTAGATTTAAATTCAACAGAAACTTTAGACTTGAAAATTGTAGTTTTTGAAAATCCGTTCGATCGATCTTTTAAACGCGTTAGCACAAGTTAGTAAAGCTTAATGGCGTGGCTCTGATACCATGTAAGTCTACGGTAGCGCTCCGGCCGTCAATCTGACGCCAAATGCGGAACAAAAAACTTTTATAACCGGCGCTATCGCATACTATAACCCGGATCTGCCATTAACGCTAAACTAACAATCTACAAAGAGGGAAGAAAGGTTATACCGAACGATCCGAATCCTTCGTTCTTCAACCATCATCCCACGCTCCGTTGCGGCTGCTCCGATCTCGTCGATGTTCGATCTGCTCGTCCAGGTGGCACCACGTCATCGGATCTTTAAACGGGCTCCCGCCTCTGAATCGAGGAAACTCGGTCATCAAGTTTGCTAGAAGAGATGACCAAGATTGATGTAGAGAATGAGTAGAAGACTTTGTCTCGCTTCGTCCAAAACCATGGACGAACGGTTAATGAAGTTGCCATTGGAATCGGGTGATGGAATGAAATGAGCTGTGAATTCCATACACCGAAACTATCATAATCTTTTAACCAAATGAAGTGAGAGAGTGTGAGAGTGAGGGGAGGGGCCGGCCATATAAGAGGAAGGGGGTGATGGTAGGAGCAAGTGGTGACCATAAAAAGCTTCTCACAAAAATATCAAGAAGAAATATCTTAAGCTTTACAAAATGCATTAATGAAAATGGTGACACATAATAACACCTCACCACTTATTCAATGCAAACCATGAATCACTAACTTAGTCACCTTCCAAGAAGCTTCCTCTCATCATCTAGAAACTTCTAGAACCATGACCCACCCAAGAAAAGATAAATCCGTATTTAACCGAATGTTAAATACGGCTGATAGAAAACTGGAAACTGGCAATTTCCAAAAGTGATCCTGAAACGAATTTCAGGATAACCCCGTAACTGTATAAATATACCCGCATTTGTGTTACGACCGAATACAAATGCAACTGAGACAAAGATATTATATCTACTCTGTATAATACATGGATCCGGCTTAAACCAAAGCCCACCAGTATTATCTGCCCGAAAAATAACACGTGCGTAAACGCACGTGCATTTTCCGAACCCTGCCATAAAACCATACGGCCTCTACAACGTTTCGCCCGAACTTGGGAAACTATATGTGGGGGACTCTAATGACTCGTCAGTACCCTGGCAGTGGGTTTAACCACAAGCCGTCAGCGGCACTAGCTGTGCGTAACGGCTGCCCATGGACTGACCTCAAGGGAGGCTAATGAGCGAACTCATCCAGAAACCCTACTGAGCCTATAAGTGACCATGTATATACAGTCCGGTCCGTTCGTCTATGAGTATCGCATATCCGGCCTAGGGGGCTAGTAACGTTAGACCCCCAATAGCTGTATAAGTCGTGTCGGACAATCCCTGAACACCCTGAGATTCTACTGGAGTACCTACCAGTAAATCCCACCTGCCTTGGCCAAGGACTTGGTGTAATGGCTTTCCTAGAACAGCGCGACCTCCACCCCCAATACCGGGAGAGACGAATCCCCTGCCGATCCGCTCACGTGCCTCCATATGGATCGGGACTGTACCCAAAAACTACCTGTTTGCACGACTCCTTTGAGCCGTGGTAGGGTAGAAATCAAAGCACAGTGGGAACTCACATGAGACAAATGACGAACTCAGGTCGATGAACTAACCTGTACACATGTCATCAGGGAACTGCTATCTGACGATATGTATAATACCAACTAGCAGGTTCCCGACGAGTCCTGTCCGGTGTACTCATAACCCAATGAGCACCTGTATAGATCTTAGGTGATCCAACTGACACCAGTGGCTTGTGAGACCGGCCACCGCCCCTCGTCGGGGTCTCGACTGTATACACTAGTCTACTCCAGAGTATCAATGCCCTGTCTCGAAACTCCCACGACTAGGGACCACGATTAAGGATGAGCTTATAGACTACCCAACTCTCACGTATATGATCGCCCTCATACTGTTGGTAGTCAAGCAAGTTTCTAAGGGCTCTATCAACGTGTACCAGTGATCAGTCACCTGAACCTGTACACGACTGATAAAGGCAAACCAGATAGCATACTATCATCTCGAGTAAGACTGTCCTACCGGTATAGGTCCTCCTCAATCATTGCAATCATGTACCTGCGATCCAATAATTGACTTTGAGGGCACTATATCCAACAGATGGCGCAGGATACTGATTAAGTTCAGTTGACGATACAGTGTAAGAAGTTTGGATTTGGAGTTCATTTATGAACTAGGTCCCATCAGATATCCAGACATACTCTAAGACAGGTATTGCTCATTTCGGGAGATGGCTTTCTCCGCGAACTTGAGATATAGAGAGACATAGAAAGAAACATCGGAGCGGATCCACTCACTGAGGCTATTCCTCGAACGCAATAGTTTCGCAAACGAGCTTTGTGAGACTGACTAGTAGAGGAGTTGGGTGTTCGGTATCACACGGGCTGTGAGTATGCGACATCGCAATAATTAGCCTTGAGTGCAAGTGGGAGATTGTTGGAGATAGTGCACTCAGAGTCAATTATTAGATCACAGGCACGTGATTGCAATGATTGATGGACGACCTATCCCGATAGGACAGTCTTACTCAAGATGATAGTATGCTATCTGGTTTATCTTTATCATCGTGTACTGCTTTAGGTGACCTTACAGGTCACTATTGCACGTTGATAGAGCCCCTAGGATTCTTTCTTGACTACCAGCAGTATGAGGGCGATCATATACGTGGGAGCTGGGGTCTATAAGCACATCCGTAAAAGGTCCCTAGTCGAGGGAGTTTCGAGACAGGGCATCGATTCTCCAGAGTAGACTAGTGTATACAGTCGAGACCCCGACGAGGGGCGGTGGTCGGTCTCACAAGCCAATGGTGTCAGTTAGTTCACCTAAGATGTATACAGGTGCTCATTGGGTTATGAGTACACCGGACAGGACTCGCCGGGAACCTGCTAGTTGGTATTATACCTAGCGTCAGACAGCAGTTCCCTGGTGACATGTGTACAGGTTAGTTCATCGACCTGAGATCGTCATTTGTCTCGTGTGAGTTCCCACCATGCTTTGATTACTACTCTACCACGCTCAAAGGAGACGTGCAAACAGGTTTTAGTTGGGTACAGTCCCGAGCCACATGGAGGCAGTGAGCAGATCTGCAGGGGTTCGTCTCTCCCGGTATTGGGGATGAGGTCGTGCTGTGTCTAGGTGAGCCAGTATATGAAAGTCCTTGGCCAAGGCAGGAGATTTACTGGTAGGTATTCTAGTAGTATCTCAGGGTGTTCTGGGCTACACTCCGACACGACTTGTACCGCTTTTAGGGGTCTGAATTTTACCAACCCCCTAGGCCCGCCATGCGATGCTCATAGACGAACGGACCGGACTGTACGGATATTGTCACTGACAGGCTCAGTAGGGTGTCAGGATGAGTTCGCTCATCGACGTCCCTTTTGGTCAATACCTGGTAGCCCGTCACGTATTGGCTAATACCTCTGACGTGCTAGTGTTTAAATCCACAGCCAAAGTATTGACGAGTCTTTAGAGTCCCCCACAGACCAGTTTCTTAAGTTTCGGGCGAAACGCTGTAGAGGCCGTATGGAGATATGGCAGGGTTCGATCAGATACGTGCGGTATTGCACGGATCATGATCGGACAGATTTTACTAGCGGGCTTTGGTTTAAGCCGGATCCTAGTATTGTACAGTGTAGATTTTGTCTCTTTGCATTTGTATTCAGTGGGAATACAAATGAGGGTATGTATATACAGCCGCGGGGTTTTCCTGTAATTTATTACGGGATCAGTTTTCTGAATTTGCCAGTTTTTATTCCGTTCCGGCCAGTTTTCCTTTGTTCCTTCACGGCCGGACTTTCCGATGGAGGGGGTTATTTGCAAGTGTGCAAATAATTTTTGTGGAGGGGTTTTCTTGCATTTTGGGGCTTCATGATAGTTCTTTCATCATGAGATGCTTTTTGAGTCTCTTCCTTTGCATTAATGTTGATTAGGATTTGATAAGTTTTTGATGTGAGATAATTTGATAATTATCTTTACATATTAGTATTTGCTTTTTCTCTCTCTCTCCTCATTCTATTATCTATGAGGGGCCGGCCACTTTTGAGGGAGACGAGGAGAGTTCATTTTTGTGGCATTTTCCTCATCTCATTTTCCTTGCTAAAAATGAGAGCACCATTATTCCTCCAAAGTTCTTTTATCTCTTTCTCCACTTCATCAAAGGCAACTTAAACCCCATGAGACAATATGTTCTATACTAGCCTACAACACTTCTTGGGCACGTTGACTCACCAGCTTCGTGCTCGAGTTGCCTCGGTCCAGAGGTGGGAGCCGGTAAAAGAACCCGGCGATGTGGTGCCCGTTTCGACGAGGAGGCGACGACCGGAGATTCCGCGAGGAGATCGGAGTGGAGGCGAAGACCAAAGGACACGGATCGCTTGGTATAGCTTCTCTACCCCTTTTCTTGTTTGCTAGGGTTAGGTTAATGGCCCGATCCGGGTTTATAGTGCGCGGTGGTGCCGGTTTTCTTAGTTTTAGAAAAGTTTTTCGTTTCAGCATTTCCGGCGTCGGATTGAAGGCCGGGGCGCCGCCGTGCACTTACAATTGGAACCAGATTTAATCATGCTGCTGTCTCCAGTGCATATCAACTTAATGGAGAGAGCCTAATTAGCATTACTCAACTTAGGAATCCATCCAATTATGAGTAACCTGAAAGAGAAATAAGTTTCTCAAAACCATTACTATCATCTGAATACCAATCACAAGATCTACATCTTCGATCTTTTTGAAGAATCCCGATACTTGTGACACCTGGTTCTCTACTTTATTCTTATACCCACAACTTCTCAAAACTTAGACCTTGTATTTCTATGTAACACTTGTCTAATAACTAGAGAAGTCATAAGTAAACAGAACATAGTACGAGGACCTACCCCTTTGTCCTGATGGACACTGGACAACATACAATACTCTGTATAAGTCCGCTGAGTTTGAATAACTCAAAACCTGTGCGTCGTAGGTTGAAAACTGTACCCAGGCGATTTCCTCAAATATCACCAATTACAACGAATTCCGATATAATGAGGATAATTATCTCATTCCCAATAACTTACTCCCACTCATCATCTGTAAAATCATACAGATATGAGAATGAAACCTGGTAAATACATACCCTTGGAGTAAGTATCTAATCGGGAAAACAATTTTCCTTTAACAATGCACTGAAACATGAAAATGTTTCGTAGGGGTATCTTGGTATTCCTAGTAATGCCTCTTTCATAATCCAATTCATGACTTCAACCGTATATTTCCTTGCCATCTCTCCAAATCCCTTTATTTGTCTTTAGTCGTTACCTTCTGTACACCATCGTTAGGCTAAATGATTTTCTTCCTTCCCTACTGTTCGGCACCAGCCTATGGTTTGGAAGAAGACTATCCAGTAAGCATAATAGGTGTACCCTCCTAATCCTAGGAGTACTCGCAACTTGAGAGAAGGTGATGATAAAAGACAACTGAATAATACCTTATTCTATTTCTCCCGAACTGGGGAAAAAAGCAAAGGTGAAATAGGAGTAGCGATGAAGTACGCGGTTTGGTCGTGAATGATAACAGTCGCAATTTACTTTGCCCTCTTTTTAATCCCTTTATTTTGTCTTTAGTTATTACCTTCTGCACACCCTACTTAGGCTAATTGGTTTTCTTCATTCCCTACCTTTCGGCACCTGCCTATGGTTTGGAATAAGAATATCCAATAAGCGTAATAGGTGTACTCTCCTAAACCAAGGAGCCCTCGCAACCTGAGAGAAGGTGATAATAAAAGACTACTGAATAAACCAATTCTATTTCTCCTGAACCTTGATCCATCCTCAAAGAAATCCCTTCGAGTTCGTATATAACCATACGATGGATCTATCCAATGGAAGTGGATGTCCGTAGTAATACGGGGTGTTCTGAGAAATGCAAAGGGTAAAAGAAAGAGTGGCAATGACTTATGCAACTCGGACAATCCAAAAGCCAGTATTTTAAGAAGGTTCGGTCAACTTGGTCACTGAGTCATAGTCTAGGGTCGGTCAATGGTCGCTGCCAAAGAGAGAGAGAAAAGAAACACTCTGCGTGCACTCTAACCTAGATCAGAATGGTTATCACTTTATCTAATCAGGAAACCTCCCACTGTCCTGTCAAATTCTCCTCCAAACCTGAAAGAAGAATCAATCGGGATCACCCGAAGAGTAAACCAACTCATCAGTGGGAATCGGGATCCAACTTTCATCGCATGATAACGTGACGGAATCCACTCATGTTATCATACTCCAGAAGGTATGCGCATACTTGGCAAGTTTCAGTTTCTTTAGAAACTCCCGATATGATTTTTGCCCCATACTCTTATGACCTTGGCTTTGGTCAAAATGCCATAAGTCACATGCCAAGTTCTACCCGTCACTATCTTTTCAATTTGAACCCACCCGCACATGCCCCTGACTTTGGCCAATCGGCAGAACGACTGTCCCAAACCAACTCATCTATCTATGCAAGAAATGAATACCCAGCAGCTACCAAACACTATGCCTTAACTTTGGCTAAAATGCATAGCTTGAATACTACTGAATACCCAAAAGAAATGACGGAGGGCTACGGCTGGTTTTTGGCGAAAAAACCTTTAACGTAACGACTTGATATCGTTGAAGGAACCAGATAGCTTTTTATAAAAATATAGTGCCGAAAACCTTTTGCTAAAGAGGTCATTCCCGGTGAAGGGATCTCGGCTGTTTCTTCGTGGAATGAGGTGCAGGATATCCCAACTGAATACCGTGATGCAAAGCAACTTGTAATCGACTATAGTGAAGTTATTACCCTGACGCAAACTTCTGCCCAAGGGGTCATTCCCGGTGAAGGGATATCGGCCCTTGCCAAGTCGAATGAGGTGCAGGATATTCACACCGAATACCGCTATGCATGACAAAAGGAAACGTCTTTGTAATAATACTTTTTAAAACTTTTCCAACAACATCCAAATAGGTTTGTTTTCCTTTGCATTGATCAAAATCAACGCAGTCCCATCAATCAATCACACCAGAAAAGAACGAAAATAAAATGTACGTATATGCCATCCGCATTTGTCACTGGGTCCCGTCATCACTCGTTAGGTTACTTAACTAACGACAGAGCGGGGACTGGACTAGTGCGGGTGCAAAACATATACAACATCTAATAGTATATATACCAATATACAATAATCGCTCCAGGCGTGATAATATGCAACATTACAGAAAAGTAATAAGCATCACAGAATAAAACAGATGATCTAGGATCCCCGGGTTTCACAGAGCCGCTGCTGAAACTCGACGTTGCCGTGGTCGTGTGGATAGCCTGTGCAATGAAACCTAGACCCTTACGGGTGCGGCAAGTTACCCGCCAAAACCTGAAGCGAGGCAGCCCCCTACAGCAAAGTGAATGGACCACCCAGCACTTCACGGAATCCGGTAACTTGAGCACCCCTCCTTGGGTCAACCTATACCCCCTACGAGTGCAGCGAATAGTTTGCCAATTCTAGAGTGAGGCCCCTTTGCCTCTCAAAGCCATGAGATGCGGACCCGTTGCCCTCCAGAACCCGGCTATCCATGCACCCCGTCGTGGGGTAAACCTAGTACAGAAATAAATAATATGTACAACGGGTACATCGACCTCAACCCGGTCGTGCCCCAAAAGAATATTATACAACAGGCAGTGACGGCAGTCCACATGTTGGACGCTCGCCCCGCAATATCAAATGTACAAATAAAACCAAACTGCACTACCATTGCACACTGCTATCCACCACGACAAATCCGCAACATCACAGCACAACACAGAACATCAACGCGAATGTCACGTTCGCAAACCCGTCTAAAAGAACTATAGCAATCAGACACGGTTTGCCGATCAAATGACATTCACGGTCGGAGATATAATGTAAGTATTGTAAACTAACATGTTTAAATTTCGATCGACTAAATATCACGAAGTGGGCCCCACGAACATCTGTTGTACAGTAACAAAATCTGGGCCCAAATGATATATACCAAAACCCACAATTTCCACAGAAGAAGCCACCATGCAAATTTGGGCCAATGATCAAACAGACTGGCCGCGGATGCGCGGTCAAACCCTAGGTTTGACCGCGATTCCGCGGCGGTCTTGTAAGGTCACGTGACCAAATTTGTACGATATGCTTAGAAAACCCTGCACAACTTTCTGTGATATGCAAAATAATTTTTGGACTTGATTTAAAATCGACAGAAACTGTGAATGGAAAAATTATAGATTTTGATATTCGGTCCGATCGATATTTTAAACGCGTTAGCACAAGTTAGTAAAGCATAATGGTGAGGCTTTGATACCACTGTAAGTCTACGGTAGCGCTCCGGCCGTCTAACAGACGCCAAATGCGGAACAAAAACTTTTAACTAGCGCTATCGTATACTATAGCCCGGATCTGCCATTATTGCTAAACTAACAAACTGTAAAGAGAGTAGAAAGGTTATACCGAACGATCCGAGTCCTTCGTTCTTTAACCATCATGCCACGCTCCGTTGCGGCTGCTCCGATCTCGTCGATCTCCGATCTGCTCGTCCAGGTGGCACTACGTAAACGATTCTTTAAACGGGCTCCCACCTCTGACTCGAGGAAACTTGGTCGTCAAGTTTGCTAAAAGAGACGACCAAGAATGATGTAGAGAGTGAGTAGAATATTTTGTCTCGTTACATCCAAAGCTATGGACGAACGGTTAATGAAGTAGCCTTTTGGATCGATATGAAAATGAGATATGAATATGTTAATTTCCATACATCCAAAACTCTATCTTTTTTTCAACAACCATGATCCTAAAGAGGAGGGGAGGGCCGGCCATCATATAGGAGGGGGGTGAGTGTAGGAGAGGGGGAGGTGACAACAAGAGAAAGCTTATCATAACAATGACTCACTAAGACAATAAATGCAAAACAATGATTCACTAACCTAGTCATCCTAGTATTAATGAATCATTAAATGCACCCAATGAAACATCAACACCACTCTAACCTAGCCACCTCTTCTAGAAACTTCTAGAACCTTCCACACTCATCTCAAGAAAAGATAAATCTGTTTTTAACCGAATGTTAAAAGACGGGCGATAGAAAACTGGAAACTGAAAACTTCCAAAAGCGATCCCGAAACGAATTTCAGGATAACCCCGTAACTGTATAAATATACCCGCATTTGTATTACGACCGAATACAAATGCAACTGAGACAAAGATATTATATCTACTCAATATAATACTCGGATCCGGCTTAAACCAGAGCCCACCAGTATCATCTGTCCGAAATATGACACGTGCGTAAACGCACGTGCATTTTCCGAACCCTGCCATAAAACCATACGGCCTCTACAACGTTTCGCCCGAACTTGGGAAACTGTCTGTAGGGGACTCTAATGACTCGTCGGTACCCTAGCAGTGGGTTTAACCACAAGCCGTCAGCGGCACTAGCTGTGCGTAACGGCTGCCCATAGACTGACCTCAAGGGATGCCGATGAGCGAACTCATCCGGAAACCCTACTGAGCCTAACAGTGACAATGTATATACAGTCCGGTCCGTTCGTCTATGAGTATCGCATATCTGCCTAGGGGGCTATTAACGTCAGACCCCCAATAGTAGTATAAGTCGTGTCGGAGTGTAGCCTAAAAACACCATGAGATACTACTGGAGTACCTACCAGTAAATCTCCTGCTACGGCCGTGGGCTTTGTGTAATGGCTCTCCTAGACACAGCGCGATCTCACCCCTAATACCGGGAGAGACGAATCCCCTGTCGATCCGCTCACGTGCCTCCATATGGCTCGGGACTGTACCCAAAAACTACTTGTTTGCACGACTCCTTTGAGCCGTGGTAGGGTATAAATCAAAGCACAGTGGGAACTCACACGAGACAAATGACGACCTTAGGTCGATGAACTAACCTGTACACATGTCACCAGGGAACTGCTATCTGATGATATGTATAATACCAACTAGCAGGTTCCCGGCGAGTCCTGTCCGGTGTACTCATAACCCAGTGAGCACCTGTATACATCTTAGGTGATCCAACTGACACCAGTGGCTTGTGAGACCGGCCACCGTCCCTCGTCGGGGTCTCGACTGTATACACTAGTCGACTCCGGAGTATCGATGCCCTGTCTCGAAACTCCCACAACTAGGGACCACAATTAAGGATATGCTTATAAACCACCCAACTCTCACGTATATGATCGCCATCATACTGTTGGTAGTAAAGCAAGATCCTAAGGGCTCTATCAAAGTGTAACAGTGATCAGTCACCTGAACCTGTACACGACTGATAAAGGCAAACCAGATAGCATACTATCATCTCGAGTAAGACTGTCCTACCGGTATAGGTCCTCCGCAATCATTGCAATCACGTACCTGCGATCCAATAATTGACTCTGAGGGCACTATATCTAACACATAGTCTGTTGACTTGACACTGCTGCTTCGCCTCGAGTGTGTTCCCACTGTACTTTGATTACTACCCTACCACTGTTAGTTATATGTATGCCCTAGAGGCCATTACTGTACATATGATGTATATTGTAATGGATGCTTGGACATATATAGAGAGGACTTTCTTGCTCGACATGATATTATGCTATCTGGTTGCACTTTATCTTAACATGTACTCTGATAGTCTCTATGTTACATGTTGATAAAGCCCTTAGGATATGTACTCGACTACTGGGACTATGATGAGATCATACTAGTGGGGCCACGGTAGTCGACGAGTACATCCTATAACTGTTCCTAGTCGAGGGTGTATCGAGACAGGGCATCGATACACCTGAGTAGACTAGCGTATACGCATCTTGACCCATATGATGGGCGATGGATGATCCCATATCCATCGGTGTTTGACATCAAGGATAGTGTACGGGTGCTCAGTGGAGACTGGGTACACTGGACGGACTCGCCGAGAACTCTCAGATGGTATTATACCTCACGTCAGATGGCGGTTCTCTGGTGACACTGGTACAGGTTAGTCTGTAGACCCGAGATCGTCATAGTGTCTTGTGTGATTCCCACTGTTCTTTGATTACCATCATACCACGTCCAAGAGGGCGTGCAAAAAGGTGGCTTTTGGGTACAGTCCCGATCATATGGAGGCAATGAGCGATAGGAGGGGATTCGTCTCTCCCGGTATAAGGAGTTAATGTTGCGCTGTGTTCGATTGGCTATAACTGGAAATCCCTGGCCAGGGTTGCTGAGATTTACTGGTAATTGTTATCAGTAGTTTCTCGAACTGTTATAGACCTCATATCGACATGACTTATCAAGCTACTGGGGTCTGACATTTACCACCCCTAGGCTATACATGTGACATATTAGACGAAGAGACCGGACTGTACGGGAGTGTTACTGATTGGATTCGCAGGAGAATGTGCATGCTTGCTTGTTGATTTTCTGATCGCTCAATACCTGGGTGGCTGTTACGTTTAGCTGACCGCTTGCAGCTTGTGGGTGTTTAATTTGATCATCACCTACTGCTGGCGTATTGACGATTCTTTAGAGTCCTACACAGAGGTTTCCTGGCTCAGGCAAAACGGAGTAGGAGCACATATATGATATGTGCGGGACAGAGAACAATACTTTTATGTGTTACCATATTAGATTCTCACGATATGAGATATCGGCCGGGTATATGTGATATAGCCGGGTCATCGGATCAAGTGTTGATTCGGTGAGCTGATACAGATTATATTGGTCTTTTATTTGTGAAATAGCCGGATTATCGGATCAAGTGTTGATTCGATAATTTAATGTATAATTGTCTATTTGATATATTAAATTACATTAACTAATATAAGCTCACTAAAAGATTCTTTTTCTCACTCGGGTAATACATTGATATATATGCGATATATGCTAATTGTATTATTTTATTTTGTTACAATAAATATTGTATATGCGATATATAATATTGTAACATGTTAGGGTTATTAATGCAACATGTTTAGTGGAGATTAAACATGGTTAGGGTTTGATTTGGGTTAAGCTTTTCTAGAAGTTTCTAGAAGCTTTGCTTTTTTGTTTTTGCAAAGATATTTTGTAAAGATGTTTGTTATGATATTTGTTAACCCAACCCAACCCATGACCATGGTTAAGTCTCTACATGGGTTAAGTTATCATACTTAACCCATTGTTGCAATTCTAACCATACACACAATTCATTATTCATCACAAAGAGAATGGTTCTTCTTCTTCCTTCTTCTTTCATGGAAAAGCTTACTAGCTTTTTCATTAGTGATGATTTTGAGTGAGATTAAGAAAACAAATGAGAGCTAAATTCCTACTTCATCATCCTAATCTATCCTAGTTATTTAGATTAGGGTGTTCACTTGATTAGTTAGTGAGAGCTTGTGTTAATGAAACTTCAAGGTAGATCATCTTTGTTATCGAAGATCGGAAGCAAGCATGCATCTTTCTCTTCGTGGAACCTCTCTAGAGTCCGGGTACATGATGATCACAGCGAAGGGACCTCAATACGAAGCTTATGAAGTGAAGGACCGGACTACAAAGGTTATAATCCCAAACTCTTAGATGTTAAAGTGTTTAACATGCTTTGTTTCGCCTAATATCTAGTTTAAAGATCTTGGTTAGGATTGCTCGGCACATCTAAATTTTAAATCGGGCATGGTTGATGCCTTGTAGACTCTTGTGAGAGTGCTTAGTAACCCTACAGTGGTATCAGAGCCAAGCTAGAGTTTTAGGCGAAGTCTAGGAGAAGTTTAAAGTCCGATCGAACTCCGAATACCCGTTAAAACCTAGTTTCTGGAAATTTTTTTAAAATGTTGTTTTTTTCATATTAAAAATGCTCAGAAAAATCAGCAGGTGATTTGATGGATTACTGTGCAAAACGACCCTATAATACCTTTAATGTGCCGCGGAACCGCGGCAATGACCTTGCTTGCGCGGCGATTACGCGGCCAAACAGTAGTATTAGGTTTTGATTTTTACACAGTAACGTCCGTACTTATTTCCTGATTGTTCTGGGAATTTTTTAATTCTACTCAAGTGTTGAGTTTTCTGGGATATATTGGGAGCTCGTTGATTCGATCGGAAAGTATAACTTCGTTTAGTTTGTCCGGGTAATTTTTTAGAACGTGTTAAAAATTTCGAATGGATATCAATAACTCACTTTTTCCCCTGCCGGAAAATTTCCAAGTGTCGGATTTTTTCGTAGTTTAAGAACGTTCTAAGTCGTGCAAGTAACGCGATGGACCCTCTAGAAGACAACAAACCTTAACTCGATTATGTGACCGTCTTAACCGCCTCTAAATTTTAGGGTTTGTGGCAGTACGGCGTTTCCACATGTGAGGCGTTGGCTTGACCCTTCTACGGCTGGACCATTGGTACTGTGGCATGTGATGGATACTTTTTGAACTCCGCTCAAGTGTTGAGCTATTTGGGAAATCTTGGGTGTTTGATTATTTGATCGGAAAGTTTAACATTGTTTATTTATCTGGAATGTGATACAATATTTGGAATCCACAAATAGTTATGAGATAACTAATTTGAATGTTATAAATCTACCAGTTCAGTCTCAGATGATCGGTTGCCATGGGATTTTGATGCAATCAAAAGTCCGTCGCAATCACGTAGCGTACGCGGATACTCGCCGGGTAAACTTAATAGACAGCCACGCCCCATAGCCCTGACCAAGTGACTGTAGGAGAACCCCGTCGCCAAAAGCATCCTTTCGGGTGCTCGCGGCAGCGGTGTTCCGCCTTAGTGCACTTCGTCGACGGCATCCGGGGGTGCGGCCGTCTACTAAAGTTTGCGATGAGCATTCGATCAGGATGTCGGGAATCTTATTGAATTGCCTGACTTGATATTAAAAAGAGTTTTCTATAATGAGACTAAAATGCGGGGTTTATAATTGTTAGGCATGCGATGTCTAAGGAATTCATTTGGTTAGGCATGCGATGTCTAAGGAGGTTGCGGATTTCAACTGTTGTAATTTTACACTTTCTTTTCTGTGACCGTAAGCGTAGTATGTGGTGTATCGCCGGCTTCGTTGCTATACATCAACGACAATCGAGTTACGCATACTTTCTTACGTTGATGATATGAGATATTATGTGTTGCTGTGATATATTATATTGGATCGTCGTGTTATGAATAACCGGGTGTTTTATGTGAGATGAGAGTTTTTCATTTTCATTCATGTAAAATTCATTTGTATGTAATATTCTTTTATTGGGGCACTTCCGGGCTGAGGATGCTGTCACCATTGTATATTATTTACTTTTCCGCATTAGGTAGACCCAAGGCGGGGAGTACAAGTATCCGGGTTTTAGGGTCCAGTTGGAGACCATCTCGAGGAGTCGAGACCGGGTCTCCTAACCCTAGAATTGGCAGTGTTGCTTGCCGCTCTCGTAGGGGTCTAAGGATGTGGGTTTGGCTATTCATCGCGACCGTGGAATCCGTATTTTATACAGGCTCGTATTAAAAACACGGACCTCCTAGTATATCCAATATTTCATATATGTTCTTCTGGTGCAATGTTCTGTGATGAGATCATATTACTGCCTGAGACGAATGTTTATATTATATATATGAGATATATGTTATATTGCAGATTTCGTTTCAAATGAGATGCTTATGAAGCATAATAAAATGGGACTTCATTAACGAGATTAATGAAACTAAAAGAAACCTAAAGATGTTGTAGAAACTTGTCTCAAAAACTGGTAGCTCTAGTTCTTGCTTTGCATAGCGGTGTTCCTTGAAGAACATCCAGCACCTTATTCGATAAGGAAAGAGCCGAGATCCTTTCACCGGGAGTGACCTTTTTAGCGAAACTAGCAGATGTTACAAACTCGGTTTGTTTTTTGATTGTTTTTATAGTTTTTGCTTTGCAAAGTGATATTTGTGAAATATCCTGCACCTTATTCGATGAGGAAAGAGCCGACGATCCCTTCACCGGGAGTGACTTCTTTAGCAAAACTATAAAAGGCCTCAAAAACATTCCATTTAAAATCACTCGATTCTACAACGACATCAAGTTCATTACGCAAAGGGTTTTCTTAAAAACCTGTCGTAGCCTTCCGTCATTTCAGATAAGTACTTCATAGTATTCGTACTGCATTTGTTGGCCTGCGTCAAGGCGTAGTGTTCAGTAGCTATTTATGCTTATCTGCAAAAGCATATGATGCGATTGAGTTAGGGTAGTCGTGCGACTTTGTTGGCCTGCGTCAAAGGTCGTGCGGGTAGGTTTAATTCAATCGGGAAATGACGGGTTGAACTTGACTAGCGGACTATGGTTTGTTGGCCTGCGTCAAGGTCATAGGACGCTAGGGGTAAAATATTATCGGGAATTTTAAGTGTTGAAATTTGCAATGAGATTGCATACCTTCTATGAGATAGTTGGATCCCGATACCCGCTGCGAGTAAGAGTTACTCCTGGGAGAGTTTTACACATTACAATTAGCCGATCAAGTAGGTGTCTAGAAAGGTGTCAATGGGGTTAAGCCCCTGGGAAAACGAGGTTTACTTTAATTAGGTCCGTGCGAAAGCACGGGGAACCTCCCTCAAAGTACCGGCACTATCCTGGCTGAAAGATTGGCGAACTTGTAGCGTATAATTAATCCCGGCTAGCCTTTCCTTTTAGGGTTTGAAGGAAGATTTGACTAAAATAGTGGGAGACATCCTAATTAGATATATTAGATAACCAATCTAATCTTGCAAGAGCATACGTTAAGTGTTTTCTTCTCTCTCTCTCCTGGTTACGACTATGTCACTCCTTAATTAAGGTAATAATACGGATGTATTGACCGAACCCACTTGTTATACTGCGCTAGGGAACGTTTGTCCCGCTCAAACTTATAATTGTTATAAGACAGAGCAGGAAATATGGGATTACCAGAATTCCCGTGCCGCCCAAACGAAGAAAGTACATGCTGATGTATCTTCTTCGGGTGTGTTCATTAAATGAGAACTGTTTCTCAGTATCCTTTACGTCCTGGGTATGAGATACCGGATCAGGATCCCGCAAATATAATTTGTTACATGGGCTACAGATAGGTAGAGAACTGAGAACGGGTGATAAATTTCATGAGATAGAAACGGTGCAAGTGTTGCAGCCAAGTCTGTTGGTAGTTATCACCCTGTATTACCAGAATACATTGATTCTGAACGAATATTATTAGATACCGAACCTGATATACAACATCATATCAGTCTCTTTATTAGTAAAGAAGGATATAATTTTGTATTGTTGGATAATGTTTTGAACATTTCCTATATCAAGAGTTGATCGGTTCAGGCACGTTATCTAAAAGCATAGACGTTCTAAATCAAACCACAGTTCTTAACGTACAGAACACACACAAGAGGAAGAGTTTAGAAATGAACGAATCCTTCTTAAGGCATTGTAGACTAGGTCATATCAATGCGACCCGACTAGCTGAAGTTACATATAGATGCATATTTAAATTAGTTTGAATTTACATCTTGTGAAACTTGCCGGTCATGTCACAGAGATGAGATGACCACAGCTCCGTTTATTGGAAACAGAGAAAGAGTTAGTGAACTCTTGGGATTGATACATGCTGATGTATGAAGGTCCCCTGTCTACACATGCCAAGACCGGTTCTTTATACTTTATTACATTCACTGTTTATCTCTCAAGATTCGGACATATGTTCCTGTTGAAACACAAGTCTGAACCTTTTGAGAAATTCAATGAATATGAGTTAGAAGTAGAGAACCAGAAACGGGTATAAGTATTATGTCCTTTGATGAGATCAAGGAGGAGAATACTTGAGCACGGGATTCCTGGTCTATTCTAAAGGAGAATGAGATTCTCTCTCAGCATTACTCCTCCGCATACACCATAGCATGTCGGTGTATCGGGGCGGAGCAATCACACTCTATGTGATATGGTGTGCTCTATGATGAGTACTACTGAGTTGCCTATTTCCTTTTGGGAGTTATGCACTTGTGAAGCTGCATACCTATTGAATAGGGTTCCAATCAAATCAGTTGCCTACCACTTCATATGTGATATAGAATGTTAAGAGCCCATATCTTAAGTAAGTTAAGATTTGGGGCTGTTCGGCCTCTGTCTAAAAGCAAAATCCGGACAAGCTCGAGGCAAAGTCAGTTCTGTGGATATTTGTTGGATATCCCAAGCATTCACAAGGGAATATCTTCTACCAAACCGAGGAACAAAAGATGTATTGTTTCTCAGCATGCCACCTTTGTAAAAGGGAATTTCTTGTGAAGAAATTATTGGTCATGAGGTAGAATAGGAAAGAGTTCCAGCTATACAAACTGCAGCTGATGATTTGGAAGAACCAAAGGATTCAATAGTTTCCAACGAACCTCAGCCTCTCCGCCGATCTAGTAGGGTTCCTCACCCACCTGAGAGTTACTTCAGTTTTCTCTATGACAGTGGGAGCGAGGATTGCATCATGAGATGATGACCCTACTTGTTTCGAGCTGGCCATCAGGAGTGGGACTCTGTAAGAATGGCAGGATGCTTAGCGATATGAGATAGAATCCTTATACACCAACAAAGTATGGACTTTGGTTGACTTTTCTGAAGGGTTAAATCCACATCAGGAGCAAGTATATCTTGAGAAGATTGCTTGGTGTACATAGAAAAGTCGAGACTTTCAAAGCTATGCTTAAGTCCATCCAGATCCTACTTGCCACGGCTACATCCCATGACTACGATATCTGGCGGTTGGGTGTCATGACTGCTTTTCTAAATACTGATTTGGAAGAGAGCGTATATAAGTACACATCCAGAGGGCTTCGTAGACAGTGGGAGCAGCGAAAATGTGAGCAAGATGTTTTATGTGATAAAGCAGGCATCACGGAATTGGAACGTCTGTTTTGATGTGGTAGTCAAAGAGTTTGACTTCATTAAAATGGTAGATGAACCTTGTATATACAAAAAGATAGTAGGGAGTATGGTGGTGATCTTCGTAGAGTACGTGGATGACATACTCTTGATAGGGAAGGAGTTTCCTATGCTACGCTCGGTCAATCTCCTCTTATCACAAGGATTCTCCGTATAGGATCAAAGTGATACCTCCTAAATCCTGGGTTTTGGATTTATGAGATAGATCTAATTGGATTTTAGGATTCTCACTAGTTGTAGTGAGATGGTATCAATCGATCCTGGGGAGAATCACTGGAAAGGTTCCAGGGTGATAAGGACGACTGAATGTCAGTCGCAGGCATTGTCTTTACCCTCAGTGGAGGGACGGTATGTTGGAAGAGTTCCAAGCTAGATACCGTGACTTACTAGACGATTAATGGCAAGATACATCGTTACCAAGGATGCTACCATAGAGGCAGTCTGGATATATATATAAGTACATGAGATGAACTTCGTTCTTAACATTGTGTGACAATGGAGTTGTGGCTTATCCCAAGGAACCCCCGTCCCATCAGAAATCCAGATATAATTCTTAGGCAGTATCACCTGATCATGGAGATAGTTGATCTCCAGGGAGATCGAGATTAGGAGAGTAGACACATAGGACAACAGCGCGGATCTACTCACAAAGGCCTTTTCCCAGTAGAGACTTTTATGAGATGGTTGAGTATGAGATACTTCAACCACAGCTAATTGTTGGGTATGTAATACCACAACAGATGGCCCTAGTGCAAGTGGGATATTGTTAGTTATATGTATGCCCTAGAGGCCATTACTGTACATATGATGTATATTGTAATGGATGCTTGAACATATATAGGGAGGCCTTTCTTGCTCGACATGATAGTATGCTATCTGGTTGCACTTTATCTTAAATGTACTCTGATAGTCTCTATGTTACATGTTGATAAAGCCCTTAGGATATGTACTCGACTACTGGGACTATGACTATGATGAGATCATACTAGTGGGGCCACGGTAGTCGACGAGTACATCCTATAACTGTTCCTAGTCGAGGGTGTATCGAGACAGGGCATCGATACACCAGAGTAGACTAGCGTATACGCATCTTGATCCATATGATAGGCGATGGATGATCCCATATCCATCGGTGTTTGACATCAAGGATGGTGTACGGGTGCTCAGTGGAGACTGGGTACACTGGACGGACTCGCCGAGAACTCCCAGATGGTATTATACCTCACGTCAGATGGCAGTTCTCTGGTGACACTGGTACAGGTTAGTATGTAGACCCGAGATCGTTATAGAGTCTTGTGTGATTCCCACTGTGCTTTGATTTCCATCATACCATATCCAAGAGGGCGTGCAAAAAGGTATCTTTTGGGTACAGTCCCGAATCACATGGAGGCAATGAGCGATAGGAGGGGATTCGTCTCTCTCGGTATAGGGAGTTGATGTTGCGCTGTGTTCGATTGGCTATAATTGGAAATTCCTGGCCACGGTTGCTGAGATTTACTGGTAAGTGTTATCAGTAGTTTCTCGAACTGTTATAGATCTCATATCGACATGACTTATCAAGCTACTGGGGTCTGACGTTTACCACCCCTAGGCTATATATCCGACATATCAGACGAAGAGACCGGACTGTACGGGAGTGTTACTGATTGGATTTGCAAGAGAATGTACATGCTTTCTTTTTGATCTTCTGATCGCTCAATACCTGGGTGGCTGTTACGTTTAGCTGACCACTTGCTGCTTGTGGGTGTTTGATATGATCATCACCTACTGCCAGCTTATTGACGATTCTTTAGAGTCCTACACAGAGGTTTCCTGGCTCCGGCAAAATGGAGTAGGAGCACATATATGATATGTGCGGGACAGAGAACAATACTTGTATGTGATACCATATTAGATTCTCACGATATGAGATATGGGCCGGGTATATGTGATATAGCCGGGTCATCGGATCAAGTGTTGATTCGATGAACTGATACAGATTATATTGGTCGGTTATTTATGAAATAACCGGATTATCGGATCAAATGTTGAATCGATAATTTAATGTATAATTATATATTTGATATATTAAATTACATTAACTAATATAAGCTCACTAAAAGATTCTTTTTCTCACTCGGGTAATACATTGATATATATGCGATATATGTTAATTGTATTATTTTATTTTGTTACAATAAATATTGTATATGTGATATATAATATTGTAACATGTTAGGGTTATTAATGCAACATGTTTAGTGGAGATTAAACATGGTTAGGGTTTGATTTGGGTTAAGCTTTTCTAGAAGTTTCTAGAAACTTTGCTTTTTTGTTTTTGCAAAGATATTTTGTAAAGATATTTGTTATGATATTTATTAACCCAACCCAACCCATGACCATGGTTAAGTCTCTACATGGGTTAAGTTATCATACTTAACCCATTGTTGCAATTCTAACCATACACACAATTCATTATTCATCACAAAGAGAATGGTTCTTCTTCTTCTTCCTTCTTCTTTCATGGTAAAGCTTACTAGCTTTTTCATTAGTGATGATTTTGAGTGAGATTAAGAAAACAAATGAGAGCTAAATTCCTACTTCATCATCCTAATCTATCCTAACCATTTAGATTAGGGTGTTCACTTGATTAGTAAGTGAGAGCTTGTGTTAATGAAATTTCAAGGTAGATCATCTTTGTTATCGAAGATCGAAAGCAAGCATGCATCTTTCTCTTCGTGGAACCTCTCTAGAGTCCGGGTACATGATGATCGCAGTGAAAGGACCTCAATACGGAGCTTATGAAGTGAAGGACCGTACTACAAAGGTTGTAATCCCAAACTCTTAGATGTTAAAGTGTTTAACATGCTTTGTTTCGCCTAATCTCTAGTTTAAAAATCTTGGTTAGGGTTGTTCGGCACGTCTAAATTTCAAATCAGGCATGGTTGATGCCTTGTAGACCCTTGTGAGAGTTCCTAGTAACCCTACAACCACGGCTCAAAGGAGTCGTGCAAATAGGTAGTAGTTGGGTGTAGTCCCGAAGCACTTAGAGGCAGTGGCGGTTTGTAACACCTTAGGTTGTGTTTAGGGGTTAATTATATTTTAATATATAGTTTTAATAAAAAGTTTACCAAGTTAAGTTTCAAATATTTTATCCTAATTAATGAATATTTTATTAGAATTTTTCTAGGCACACACACACTTGTGCATGTAAACTAGGGTTTAGAGATGGGGTTTGACCATGATTAGCAAGCATGAAGGATTAACCCATTCTCTTTAAGTCAATTGATTCTTATTAGGTGTATTTGGGTTTTTATTTATGTGTATTCTTTTTTTTTATGAGAAATGGTGTGGACCTTGTTGACTTGGTGAGAGAGAGAGAGTATGGGCTTCATGGTTGAGCCATGCTCATTGAATGAAGAGAGAGAGAGAGAGAGAGAGAGAGAAAGAGAGAGGGGGGGTCTTTGACTTAGGCTCTCATTTCTCTCCTCATTCTCATTCTCACAACTCTCTCTCTCACACACACACACTCAGCTGAGAAGCAGCAGCAGAAGAAGCCCCAGCAGCAGCAACTAGCAGCAGCAACAGCATCATCATTAGCAGCATCAGCAGCAGCAAGCAGTGGCAACAGCAACATCTGCAGCAGCCCCCAGCAGCTGCAGCAGCACTTCCCATCTTCTCCACCTCCCTCTTCCTGCTTCATAGGATCTAGTAAGGTATAATCTTTGAGCCTAACCCTCTAGTTTGCTTAACTTTGTTGGGGTAAAAATTTACACCCCGGTTGACCAAGTCAAAATCAAAGTCAACCCCAAGCCAAGTGGGCCCAAGCCTAGATCCAGTGGGCCCATGCCCGGGTCGAGCCAGAACATGAAGCGGCCGGCCTCTCCCCATGCCAAGATAAAAATTTTGTAATAAATAATTTTGTTGCATTTATTTTATTTTATTTTATGGATAAATGTAAGAAAAATAGGCATAAAGCCAAATTTTTGTAAAGCCCATGGCTTATGTGCAAAAAGAAATGGCACATGAGCCATGGGATAGCCAAAATGCCATTTTGTGAAGCCCAAGGGGCTATGTGTAAAGTGTATGGCCTATAAAGGCAAAGATAATGAAAAAATCTAACAACTTTTTCTCTCTCTCAAAATTTTCTTCAGATCTGAGATCTTTTCTCCTTCTTCAAGGTTCCAAAACCTTCCTTTTTCTCTTGAATTAAATCAATAGTTTTACTCTTCTTTTTATAAAACAAATTAGTTTTTTACCACAAAACCCATAAAGGGGAACTCTGATCTTCCATTAGATCTCAAAAGGAAGAGATTTTTAGAAATCCCATATCTCTTGTTCTTCAAGATCCAGCTAACAGAGGAGGAGGAAGAAGAACATCGTTCACTAAACCAAAAAAAAAAAAACACACTCAGGAGTCCAACTCCTCTCTGATTTCTCTTCTGAGAAATTTTTTTAGGCTAAAAGCCTCTTTTTCTCGCCGGCGCTCAAGCGCAGAGCGCCCGCGTGCCGACACGTGGCGCGCTTGCGCTCCAGCGCAAGCGCTCGAGCGCAAGTCGCCCCCGTGCCGACACGTGGCGCGCTTGCGCTCCAGCGCAAGCGCTCGAGCGCAAGTCGCCCCCGTGCCGACACGTGGCGCGCTTGCACTCAAGCGCAAGCGCAAGTCGCCCCCGTGCCGACACGTGGAGCGCTTGCGCTCCAGCGCAAGTCGCCCCCGTGGCGACACATGGCGCGCTTGCGCTCCAGCGCAAGCGCTCGAGCGCAAGTCGCCCCCGTGCCGACACGTGGAGCGCTTGCGCTCCAGCGCCCAACGCTCAAGCGCAGAGCGCCCACGTACCGACACGTAGCACTCTAGCGCCTGAGCGCCCAGCACCTAGGCGCACAGTGCCCAAGGTGCTGTCCCCACGCATCCTTTGGATGTCTTTTCCCCTTTTTATATATATACATGTATATCTGTACATATGTATACATATTTACATACACACATGCTCCACGACACTGTCCCTGTTAGAAATTTTTTTTTCTAACGGGGCGCTGCCCCGCACCCCGCAAGGGGGCTGTTAGCCCCCTTGACCCCCAGCTCGCTATCCGGGTAGCGGGACCCCCGTAAAAACTCTGCATGGCTCCCGATATATTTAAACCCCCCCTCCAAAACAAAACACATGTACACTGCACATCGAGTTCGCATGACCAGTTTAACCCGTCAATCGGAGGTTCCCTCGCCCCAAAGGCGGGGGGTAATTAACGGCAGCTTAGTCCGGAACGGCCGGAGATTCGGATCCCCACAATCAATAAACCCCGGCCTACCCTAGACAGGGGGAATATGTAGTACGCCTGACAAGCGCGCGCGTATTCCCATCTCAATGGGGTGACGAAAAACACCCTACAGATTCTGGCACGCCCGGTGAGACCAATCTCTCCTCCCATATTTCGGGTTAAACGTTCATGCGAACTCAATCAATATACATATCGATTGCCTATACTGAAATGATGTTCTTTTTTCCATGCAGCAATCAACCTTCGACGACAATGTCTCCCCAGACGAATTCAGCTTCCAACGTGACACCGATTCCGTACGTGGTCAAGATCAACGCTCATGTGGTTCTCCCCGCAAGCCTCAGTCGACAGTGGGAGGAACCGCCCCGCCAGTTTGGCTCCGTCATCATCTACCCTGCCGGTAGCGCTCATCTGGCGGAGATCCCGGCGGAACAGGTGGCCAAGCCGGTCTCAAGGGGTAAGAGGCCGAATGTCATGATCGCCAAGGCACCACAACCGAAACTTAAGACGGTGTTTGAACGATTCTCTGGTGCTCCAGCAGGGGGCAAGAACTCCGGTACAAAGGGCAACATCAAATATCGCGGACGAGCTCAGGCGATGACTCCAACAAATGTGCAATCGAGCGTATCTCCAAGGCCCTCCATCGCCCGGTCTGCGACGTCTTCCCAAAGAGCCGAAGTCTGCCAGGTGCTTAAAACAGAAAAGTTAAGGTAGAAGCGGCTCAGGTATCGAGCCATTAAGAGGGCTAGGACTTCGGCCAAATGGAATTTTGTGAAGTTCCAAGTGCAGGGTCACCCCGCGACGACGGTTGAGTCGGACGTGAGAATCAACAATTCCTTCGAGCCTCTGAAGTGGGTTTAGAAAAATGCCATGACCGCCAGAATCAAGAAGACAGCGGTCCGAACAGTGCCACCAAGAGACGTGTTCTGGCCCCAACATAAAAAGTATGATGCTGTCTCTTCAAGAGTCTATCGGGCGCTCTGTGCCGCACGAAAGCAGCGTGGAAAATCCAGAAAAGAAGCGCCAGCACCATTCAAGAATCCGGCCAGGCCAGCCGCCTTCAATCGACTACCAGCTACCGAAACAAGGGGGTCAAGACAGCGATCCGTGAAATCAGCTGCCAATGATAGAAAGACGGCCGGATATATCATCCATACGGTCTATATGGCGGGCGGGCGCCCCAGCGACAACCTTCGCAGCAAAAGCAAGGATGGGGCCACCACATCCCAAGCCCAATCTAGCCTGAATGTGGTTGCCGCTGCCCAAGAACAGCCGCCCCCGCTGGATGAAGAAAACCTTCTCGATGAGGATGATAGGCAGAAAGACCCTTCGGTCCATGCAGAGTCAAGCTCGGACAGCGAAGAAGAGCCGACTTTCTGCCCCAGGACTGCGGAGCAAGAACTGCTTTAAGAGCTTCGAAAACAGCTCAGGAGCAAAGATAAAGAGATGGCCAAGCTCTATTCGAAGATTGACGACTTAACGAACGTGGTGATGCAGCTTACGGCTCAAATTGCTCGAGCGCCTCCCAATCAAGCACAAGCCGCTACTAATCAGCCGGGTGATGACAATCCCAGGCAGCCAATGCCTGTTCCTTCGGGCCCAAGACTGGTCGAGCCGCACGAAAGCCAGCCACATTCCGCTTCTGGGGACGCCTTGGCCCCAGATAGCACTATCCCGCTAACACAAGATCGGATAATGGATTTGGTCACCAGCAAGGTTAAAGCATTGGTGGCCGAAGCTGAAGCTCAGAAAGAAATCGGCAGTAGTGGGTGGCCATATCCCGCACAGTACGATCTGATCGAGTTCCCGAGCGGCTACGTCATTCCTAAGTTCGGAAGATTTGATGGAACGGGGAATGCAAATCAGCATGTCACCCACTTTAAAGCATCGTGCGGAAATACAGGGGGCAATGATGCACTCCTTCTTCGTTAGTTTGTCAACAGCCTGACCGGTGTCGCCTTCGACTGGTACGCGTGTATACCAGACGGATCTGTCATTACCTTTGCCCAAATGGAGTCTCTGTTTCGGCAAAGGTTCATGAGTGTCAGTGATAAAATCTCCATTGCCGACCTTGTGAGGACCAAGCCGGGGAAAAATGAAAGCAACACCGACTTTATTGCCCGATGGCGTAATCTCACGGTCAAGTACGAACCGCCGCTGGAGCAGGACCAGTTCGTCAGCCTTCTCATTGGGAACCTCAGCAATTGGATGGTCCCATTCTTGTATACAGCGGGCCTCAAGACATTTCAGGAGCTAACCAAGAAAGTCCAAATGCTGGAACGCTCGAAGCAAGAGTCCCCGCCGGACTCTCAGAGAGATAAAACATGGAAAAGTAAGCGGGACGACAACCGTAGAAGCGGGAGTTCCAGCAGCACCAATGTTTTCAATGCGTCCGACAATGAAGAAAAGCGAAGGGCGGGCGAATCCAAAACCAACCGGTCTCGAAAGCCATTGCTGGGAGGGGATGGGCCTTCCCTAGAGGAGAAGAAGAACAAGGTTTACTCTTTCAGAAGGGACAAGGTCCGCAAGATATTTAAAGATGCCTTGAACAACGGCCTACAATTGCCAGAGTCGAAAAGACCCCAAGCAGCGAAAATGACCGACAATCCCTTGTATTGCCCGTACCACCGAGTAGTGAGCCATGCGATCGAGGATTGCTATATCTTCAAGGACTGGGTCGAGAAGCAGTATAAGGCCGGAGAGATCGAGCTATCCAAAAGCGTGTTGGTGAACAATCAAGTTGCAACCGCCAACTTTATACAGACAGAAGTTGAAGCCTTCTGGGAGCAGACATCTGAACTCGCTGCCCTGACAAACGAAACTGACTCACCGCAGCCTCCGTGGAGTACGCACATATCTAATAAGACGAAGAAGATGCTAAAGCTGCTTCAAAAGGAGCCCAGGACGGAATGGGAAGGACAGAACAAGCCTACCAGCCCAGCTGCCAATGCGGCTCCATCGGGCTCAAACTCCAAGAAGCTCAAGAAGAAGAAAAGTGCAGCTCGGCGCGAAAAAGAGTCTGCAGGGAGATCGACCATTCAAAAATATATCGATTCCCTCGAAGAATATGAACAAAGGGAAAGAACATTGATTCAATTGAAGGAGTTCTTCCCTGTACAAGCGGCTGAAATTTTGGAGGAGTTAGAAGAAGACTCCAATGAAGAGATCCCAGTAGTGACCTGCTACGCCATCCATCTTGGCAGCGACTCCGAGGATGAGCTCTGTTTTCCCGAAGAGGACGAGGAGCTCACCACAAAGGCCAATCAAATCCAGCTCAGAAGCGGTAGGGCTCTACCGCCAAATCAGGGCAACGCCCCAAAAGGAAAGGAAAAACAAGTCGCTAATGAAGAAGATGGCAGAGAACCGGCTGATGAAAACATAAGTCCTTCCTCGGTGGACTATAATGTCTTGGCACATCTCCGGAAGCTTCCGTCTCTCCTGAGCATCTACGACGCCTTGGTCCTATCTAAGGAGCTTAGAGATGTTCTCATTCACGCTCTACAAAACCACGAGCGGTATCAGGCTCACTTTGTGGAAATTAATATGAAAGAATCCCAGCACGCTTTGCATGCCGCCGTAGTCACATTTAAGGACGAAGACTTGCTACTGGGAACGGCTGAGCATAATCGGCCGCTTTACGTGACCGGGTACAGCGACGGAGATCGAATTAATCGCATATTGATTGATCCGGGGTCCTCAGTGAACATCATGAACTTGCGGACACTGAAGAGTTTGTCAATGGACGTCCGACACCTGTCAAGGGAAAGGATGTCATTCAAGGCTTCAACCAAAATTGCCAGCAATTTCTGGGGTCCATAGCTCTGCCAATCAAATTCGGGGATCTGCAAACTGAAGCTAAGATATACGTGATCGATGCCGACACGTCTTATAAGATTCTCTTGGGGCGGCCGTGGCTCCACGATTACGGCATCATTCCGTCAACTCTCCATCAATGCATGAAGTATACTAAAAATGGCGAAGAAAGACGCATTGACGGAGACATCCAGCCGTTCGGTGTGCATGAAGTCCGCTATGAAGATTCTCGGTACTTTATGAACCACCAAAATGCTAAGCCACAACTGACTGAGGATAGACTGGCCCCAAGACCCAAAAGCAAATCTGCGCCGGTTGTCACTTTCAAAAGTAAAAACGCCCAAGTGCGTCCACATTTCGGTAGCGACACTGATGAGTCCGACGCTGGAAGCCCGTCCTTCCGTAAAACCCGCCCTCGTTTCGGCAGCGATACGGACGAATCTGTTACTGAAGGTCCATCTAGCAGCAAAGTCCGCCCTCATCTTGGCAGTGACACTGAAGAGTCAGAAGAAGAGGACCTGCCGTGCAACAGCTGTGCAGACTGGACCCCTACGCAGCAAGCGAAACTAAGAGAGACCTTCGAAGTTGCAGAAGGGTCCCTAGCCGTCACAAGGGTGCCGGAGCAGATGTGCAAAGAGCTCGATGCGTTGTCAGTCTCCACCGTGGACCAGCTGAAAACTTTCTATGTCCCCGGGAAGAAAAATGGACAGAAAGGCATCCTGTTTTACGGGTCAAACCCCGTTGTGCATCCGGACGATCTTTCTGTCGCATGCCTTCCCTATGAGAGAGGCATAAGAGCCGTCCTCAATCCCAGATACTATGCGCCCGAGATGCGGGAGTACTTTAAGAAGTGCGGATGCCGGTTATATCAAACGGAGTCCGAAGCAAAGTTTTACGAAGGGCTATGGTATCCGCCCCAGGTCCGAGCACTCATCGATGGACGAATTCCAGATAGACGGGGTATAGGCTACATTCAACCTGATTCCAAAGCATGCTACATGGTCCGTGTTGGCGAGGCCAGCGAAAGATCAAATGATGATGACGAAATAGCCGAGCCAGAAGAAGCTCCTCAAGAGCTTGAAGATGGCGGACAAGCAACCTTTGACGAGCTAACCGAGATTGACTTAGGAACGCCCGATAATCCAAGGCCGACCTACATCAGCTCGCTCTTATCAGAGGAAATGAAAGCGCAGATAATTTCCCTGCTGCATGAGTTCGTCGACTGCTTCGCGTGGACATACAAAGAAATGCCTGGCCTTTCCCCTGAGGTAGACGTGCATAAGCTGGCTATATCTCCTGATGCTAAGCTGGTCAAACAAGCTCCTCGAAGAATGAGAAAGGAGTTGGAAGAAAAGGTCATCGAGGAAACCAAGAAACTCATCGATGCCGGCTTCATCAGGGAAGAGAAATATGCGGACTGGATCGCATGCATAGTCCCAGTGAAGAAGAAAAATGGGTAGATCCGAGTTTGTGTCGATTTCAGGGACCTCAACAAGGCATGCCCTAAAGATGACTTCCCGCTACCGGTCATGGAAATGATGGTCGATGACACCTCAAATTACGAACTGTTCACCTTTATGGATGGCTCGTCTGGATATAATCAGATCAAGATGTCGCCTGAGGATGAGAAGCACACAACATTTCGAACCCCGATCGGAATATATTGCTACAAGGTAATGCCATTCGGACTGAAGAACGCAGGTGCTACATATCAAAGGGCAATGACCAATATCTTCGATGACTTAATTCATAAAGTCGTCGAATGTTATGTTGATGATCTGGTCCTTAAGACTAAAGCCAAGGCCGATCATATCTATGATCTTAGGACCGTTCTCACCAGACTGAGGGAATATGACCTAAAGATGAATCCTCTAAAATGCGCTTTTGGCGTGTCGTCGGGAAAATTCCCGGGCTTCATAGTCCGACATCGAGGGATCGAAGTTGACCCATCAAAGATAAAGGCCATCATGGAGATGCCCCCTCTGAAGAGTCTGACGCAGCTAAGATCTTTTCAAGGCAAGCTCGCGTATATACGGAGGTTTATCTCAAATTTATCGGGAAGATGTAGGCCCTTCTCAAAGCTCATGAAGAAAGGAACTCCTTTTATCTGGGATGCCGAATGTCAAGCAGCGTTCGAAAGCATCAAACAATACTTGTTGCACCCTCCAGTGCTGGCCGCTCCCATTCCAAATAAACCGCTGATTCTCTACACTGCCGCGCTAGATGAGTCACTCGATGCACTCCTTGCCCAGAATAACGAGGAGGGAAAGGAACATGCCCTCTACTACCTTAGTTGAACTCTAGTCGGGGCGGAACACAACTATTCCCCAATCGAAAAGCAATGCCTGGCTCTGATATTTGCTGTGAAGAAGCTGA
Source organism: Agapanthus africanus (assembly GCA_030015575.1). Taxonomy (NCBI): domain Eukaryota; kingdom Viridiplantae; phylum Streptophyta; class Magnoliopsida; order Asparagales; family Amaryllidaceae; genus Agapanthus; species Agapanthus africanus. The sequence goes on from JASDDO010000001.1 coordinate 147,444,510, forward strand.
GACACTATCTGCTGGCTCACCGGGTTATGCTAATCTCTAAGGTCGACCCGCTCAAACACTTGATTACCAGAGCGAGCCTAGCCGGCAGAATGGCAAGATGGGCTGTTATGCTACTCGAGTTTGACATAGTTTATACTCCTCAGAAAGCAGTAAAAAGGCAAGCTCTTGCAGACGTTCTCGCTGCTCATCCCATTCCAGAAGGGTCACCGCTAAATTGTGAGTTACCCGACGAACAAGTGCTGCACCTCGAGGAAGATGGGCCATGTTGGGAGCTCTACTTCGATGGAGCCTCATCAATAAGGACCTCCAGTAAATCAAGCGTCCCAGAGATAAAGGCAGGGATAGGATTGGTGTTCATCACGCCATCAATGGGAACCCTACGGCGCTCTTTTGCTCTCACCGAGCCTCGCACAAACAATGAGGCCGAGTATGAAGCTCTGATAGCTGGTTTGGAGCTCGCCATAGAAATGGAAATCCTTCGGCTACGGGTTTACGATGACTCCCAGCTTGTCGTCAACCAAGTAAGCGGCAACTATAAGATATACAAACCCGAGTTAGCTCGGTACAGAGGCCGAGTAGTGGAACTCATGAAACGGTTCACTCACATTGAACTAATGAGAGTCCCTAGAGCGTTGAATGGAAAGGCTGACGTACTCGCTCGCTTAGCCAAGGAGCTGGCCAATCCTGACATGGACGAAATTCTGATCACAGTCAGGAGCCGACAAATTCTACACCCAGTCTCTCTACGAGAAGAGGAAAGCACAGAACAGAAGAGCAGTCCTGCCGAAGAAGCTTCGATCATCCGAGACGAGCCCGATTGGAGAGAACCCTTCATAGAGTACTTCCGATACGACAAGCTGCCCGAAGAAAAATCTGCGAGGATTCAGCTGAAGAAAAGAGCTCTCCGATACGTGTTTGTAAATGACACGTTATACCGCAGGTCATATGACCAACTCTGGCTCAGGTGTCTGTCATTGGCCGAAGCCCAAAAGGTCATGAAAGATGTTCACTCGGGCATTTGTGGTGCTCACCAATATGGCCCCAAGATGCGACTTCAAATCAAACGGCTTGGGTATTACTGGCCCACCATGATACGGGATTGCGGAGAACATGCAAAGAAATGTCAGATCTGCCAAATCCATGGTGATTTCATTCACAAGCATCCCAATCCATTGCATCCTACGGTGGCGTCGTGGCCCTTCGAAGTCTGGGGCACCGACATTGTTGGCCCAATTGATCCTCCGTCATCCAAAGGCCATCGGTTCATACTGGCCGCGACAGACTACTTCTCCAGATGGGCTGAAGCTGTCCCGCTAAAAGAAGTCAAGACAAAAGATATTCTGACATTCTTCCAGCATAATATTCTATACCGCTTCGGTACACCAAGAAGAATCATTTCTGACAACGGGCCTTCTTTCAAGAGCTTCAATGTCTCAAGGTTCGCTACTCAGCACAAGATAGACTGGAGATATTCCTCCATCTATAATCCAAGAGCCAACGGGCTAGCCGAAGCCTTCAATAAGACTCTATGCAAGCTCCTGAGGAAAAATGCTTCAGCTAACAAGAGAGACTGGAATCTCAAACTTCACGAGGCGTTGTGGGCATATCGTACCATGCACCGTACTCCAACTCAGTCCACTCCATACTCATTGCTCTTCGGAGTGGAGGCGGTCCTTCCCCTCGAAGTCGAAGTTCCAAGCTTAAGAATGGCCGTTCAGCACGAGTTGACGGAGGAGGAAAACATGCTCCTTCGACTTGAAGAGCTCGATGCCCTCGAAGAAAAGAGACTCATGGTGCAGCAAAATCTGGAGCTATACCGAGCCCAAATGTCACGGGCCTATGACAAGATAACCCGTCTCTGCGCTTTCAAGAAAGGTGAATTGGTGTTGGTCCTCAAAAGACCGATCATCCCCAATCGACATGCCAAGGGAAAATTCGAGCCAAACTGGGAAGGACCATACGTCATTGAGAAAGTGTTCGACGGAGGATCCTACCAACTGATAAGTGCCGAGGGAGAAAGGCCCATGCCACCCATCAATGGCCGATATCTCAAGAAATACTACACGTGAATGCTCCAAGTCGCAGGAGAATTGAGCACATTAGCCCTACGGTCTGGATCATACATCCTGCAAAACCGTATACAATCCACGGGCGTAAATGGCCCCTATCTCTTCCAAATCCTGCCGGTGATACTACTTTTAAAGTCCCACCAGCGGCAAAAAAAAAAGAAAAAAAAGGAGGGAAAAAAATAATAATAAAAGAAATAAAAAAAATAAACGGTATGTCCACAAGCAAAACGGGCGCGGATGAAAACCCGAAAGGGCTCCGTGAGTAAAAACAGCAGGACTACCGGCGAGTCTGTGAAAACCCGAAAGGGCGCAAACTCGTGAAAGGAGATAAAATACACTCGCAAAGTCCTCTCGACCTTGTGAGGAGAAAACCCTGCGTGAGATCCTTACGACTCACAAAGGAGTAACACACTTAGGAATCCTCACGATTCCTAAGGAGAAAATACACCTGCGGGATCCTTACGACTCGTAGGGAGAAAATGCTTTTATGGGACCCTCACGGCCCATAAAATTGAAAAGCCTTAGGTGATAGGGACCCAAACCTGTCTCCTAAGCCATCGTTCCCCAACGGGCAACGGCAAATGATGAGTCGCTCCTGGCATTTCGCTTCAGTGTTAGCGGTGCTGATGCCGACCAAAAACCCAAATCCCAAGTCCTCCCAAGGCAAATGATGAGTTGCTCCTGGCATTATTCCAGTGCAGCAATGCTGATGCCAAACAAGATCTAAATTCCAAGTCCCCAAACGGCGAATGATGAGTCACTCCTGGTACCACATTCCAGTGCAGCGATGCAGACGCCAACCAAAATCCAATTTCTCAAAATTCTCCCGGCCCTACGGTGGGTCCCCAAGTTGACCATCGTATACAATCCACGGGCTCAAATAATTCTCATCATACCCATGCCCCACTGTAATCACCAGTTACGCGGCTGGTCTCCGCTTTGGGAATGATTCTCCATTGATAAGACCCGCTCATGTGTCCTCACGATATATGAGGAGAACAAACCTTTGTAGGATCCTTACGACTCATAAAGGAAAAACACAGTTAGGAGTCCTCACGACTCCTAAGAAGAAAATACACCTGCGGGATCCTTACGACTCGTAGGGAGAAAATGCTTTTATGGGACCCTCACGGCCCATGAAATTGAAAAGCCTTAGGTGATAGGGATCTAAACCTGTCTCCTAAGCCATCGCTCCCCAATCCCCAAATAGAGAATGATGAGTCGCTCCTGGTACCATGTTCCAGTGCAGCGATGCAGACGCTAACCAAATTCCAAATCCCATACCACAACGGCGAATGATGAGTCGCTCCTGGTACCATATTCCAGTGCAGCGATGCAGACGCCGACAAAGTCCCGAAATTTTTCCGGCCCTACGGTCCGGATCATACATCCTGCAAAACCGTATACAATCAACGGGCATAAAACAATCCCAACCTCTCCCAAGTCCTACCGGTGAGACCACATTCAAAGTCCCAAAAAAAAGGGGTTGGGATAATGCCGATGCAAAAACCAAAATCCCAAAATCCTCTCAAAGAAATATAATGATTCGCTCCTGGTACCATATTCCAGTATAGCGATGCTGATGTCAACCCAAATCAAAATCAACAAGTCTACATCCACTCCGACACCGCAGAAAGCGGAGCAAGTCAGAATCCAATCTCGACACCGCAAGAAGCGGAGCAAGTCAAGTTTACCCCTGACACTGCAAGAATCAGAGCAAGTCAAATCAAGAACCGACCGTCCAAGTCGCAAAAAGGGCAGAACCGACCGTCCAAGTCGCAAAAAGGGCAGAACCGACCGTCCACGTCGCTAAAAGGGCAGCACCGACCGTCCAAGTCGCAAAAAGGGCAGAACCGACCGTCCACGTCGCTAAAAGGGCAGCACCGACCGTCCAAGTCGCAAAAAGGGCAGAACCGACCGTCCAAGTCGTTAAAATGGCAGCACCGACCGTCTACGTCGCTAAAATGGCAGCACCGACCGTCCAAGTCGCAAAAAGGGCAGAACCGACCGTCCACGTCGCTAAAAGGGCAGCACCGACCGTCCAAGTCGCAAAAAGGGAAGAACCGACCGTCCACGTCGCTAAAAGGGCAGCACCGACCGTCCAAGTCGCAAAAAGGGCAGAACCGACCGTCCACGTCGCTAAAAGGGCAGCACCGACCGTCCAAGTCGCAAAAATGGCAGAACCGACCGTCCAAGTCGTTAAAATGACAGCACCGACCGTCCACGTCGCTAAAATGGCAGCACCGACCGTCCAAGTCGCAAAAAGGGCAGAACCGACCGTCCAAGTCGTAAAAAGGGCAGCATCGACCGTCCGCGTCGCAAAAAGGGCAGCACCGACCGTCCAAGTCGCAAAAAGGGCAGCACCGACCGTCCACGTTGCTAAAATGGCAGCACCGACCATCCAGGTCGCGAAAAGGGCAGAACCGACCGTCCAAGTCGTAAAAAGGGCAGCACCGACCGTCCACGTCGCAAAAAGGGCAGCACCGACTGTCCAAGTCGCAAAAAGGGCAGCATCGACCGTCCGCGTCGCTAAAAGGGCAGCATCGACCTTCCACGTCGCTAAAAGGGCAGCGCAGGATTCCTACAAAGCGGGAACCAGATCACTCCGGGCCAGGGAAACGTCTATCACGGACACTCCGTCTCGGAGACATGTCAAGAAACGACCGTCCATGTCGTAAAAAGGGCAGTGCCAGCTTTCTAAAAAGCGGGAACCAGATCACTCCGGGTCAGGGAAACGTCTATCACGGACGCTCCGTCTCGGAGACATAAGCAACGACCGTCCATGTCGTGAAAAGGGCAGTGCCAGCTTTCCAAAAAGCGGGAACCAAATCAGGTCACCTCCAAGCAAAAGAAGATCCATCAATCTCATGCACACGACCCACATATGTGGTGTGCATTTATTGATGGGGGGCAATTTGTTGGGGTAAAAATTTACACCCTGGTTGACCAAGTCAAAATCAAAGTCAACCCCAAGCCAAGTGGGCCTATGCCCGGGTCAAGCCAGAACATGAAGCGGCCGGCTTCCCCCCATGGCAAGATAAAAATTTTGTAATAAATAATTTTGTTGCATTTCTTTTATTTTATTTTATGGATAAATGTAAGAAAAATAGGCATAAAGCCAAATTTTTGTAAAGCCCATGGCTTATGTGCAAAAAGAAATGGCACATGAGCCATGGGATAGGCAAAATGCCATTTTGTGAAGCCCAAGGGGCTATGTGTAAAGTGTATGGCCTATAAAGGCAAAGATAATGAAAAAATCTAACAACTTTTTCTCTCTCTCAAAATTTTCTTCAGATCTGAGATCTTTTCTCCTTCTTCAAGGTTCCAAAACCTTCCTTTTTCTCTTGAATTAAATCAAGAGTTTTACTCTTCTTTTTATAAAACAAATTAGTTTTTTACCACAAAACCCATAAAGGGGAACTCAGATCATCCATTAGATCTCAAAAAGAAGAGATTTTTAGAAATCGCATATCTCTTGATCTTCAAGATCCAGCTAACAGAGGAGGAGGAAGAAGAACATCGTACACTAAACTAAAAAAAAAAACACACACTCAGGAGTCCAACTCCTCTCTGATTTCTCTTCTGAGAAATATTTTTAGGCTAAAAGCCTCTTTTTCTCGCCGGCGCTCAAGTGCAGAGCGCCCGCGTGCCGACACGTGGCGCGCTTGCGCTCCAGCGCAAGCGCTCGAGCGCAAGTCGCCCCCATGCCGACACGTGGAGCGCTTGCGCTCCAGCGCCCAGTGCTCAAGTGCAGAGCGCCCACGTACCGACACGTGGCATTCTAGCGCCTGAGCGCCCAGCACCTAGGTGCACAGCGCCCAAGGTGCTGTCCCCACGCATCCTTTGGATGTCTTTTCCCCTTTATATATATATACATGTATATCTGTACATATGTATACATATTTACATACACACATGCTCCACGACACTGTCCCTGTTAGAAATTTTTTTTTCTAACGGAGCGCTGCCCTGCACCCCGCAGGGGGCTGCTAGCCCCCTTGACCCCCAGCCCGCTATCCGGGTAGCGGGACCCCCGTAAAAACTCTGCGTGGCTCCCGATATATTTAAACCCCTCCTCCAAAACAAAACACACGTACACTGCACATCGAGTTCGCATGACCATTTTAACCCGTCAATCGGAGGTTCCCTCGCCCCAAAGGCGGGGGGTAATTAACGGCAGCTTAGTCCGCGGCTGCCGGAGATTCGGATCCCCACAATCAATAAACCCCGGCCTACCCTAGGCAGGGGGAATCTGTAGTACGCCTGACAAGCGCGCGCGTATTCCCATCTCAATGGGGTGACGAAAAACACCCTACAAACTTATGTAGGATTTGCTTCGTTTTGTGTAAAAAGTGAGATTTTGGGCTTGAAATGGTGATTTGTGTAGACTTATGGTTAAGTGCTGTTAGTTTTGGTTAACCTAGCCTAATTAGGTGTTATTAAGGCCATGTAAACCTAGTTAAACCCCAGATTACACCAAAATACCATAGGGTTTCAATTTGTACCGAATTTAGTGTTTTTAAGTGAAATTTTGGCTCTCTGTGATCTGCTATAGGCCCGGGTAGTTCAGGTTAAAATTGAGGAAACTGGAGCATACTAGATATACCCTGACCACACCACCAGAGCCCGAGACCCCCACCCCTTAGCGAGGCCGCCGGTTTATTCTTTCTGGCCGCAATTTGCGGCCAGATGAGGGAGTTTTTGGGTGTAATTTGCATGGGTAGGAGTCTGCTACATTTTTAGGGCCAGTGGTATGTATAGTTTTGTGATTTTCTCACCTGGGTAGAATCTGGGACGTTATATCGTATTTCTAGTGCGTTTGGTTCGCGCGATACGCGCGATACGCGTGTGGGTTCTTTGATCCAGCGCGTCGTGACATGTCGGGTTAGTTTTAGACGCGTACTCACGTTTTAGCGTATCGTACACACGCGCGTTTAGTTCGCGACGTGAGCGTATCGTTTAGCTTAGATGTCGCGTCTTGCGAGGTGGTTGCTTATATACGGATTCTTGTGTAAATTCCAGGTTCGCAGGCGGGTACGTCAGACGAAGCTAAGAAAGGGAAGCGAGTGGTCGGCTACGAGTAGTGCACGATCAGGTGAGTAGATTTAACATCTAAGGGGAAATCGCCCGTATGGCGTTAAGCGTCAGGGCATGTTAGGATATTTAGTATGGATGTTCATATGGACTGTAGTAGCATGTTAGTTATATGTATGCCCTAGAGGCCATTACTATACATAGGATGTATATTGTAGTGGATGCTTGGACGTATATAGGGAGGACTTTCTTGCTCGACATGATAGTATGCTATCTGGTTACTCTTTACCTTAACGTGTACACTGTTTGTCTCTCTGTTACATGTTGGTAAACCCCTTAGGATGTGTACTTGACTACCTGGACTATGATGCGGATCATACTAGTGGGGACATGGTAGTCCATAAGTACATCCTTCATGGTCCCTAGTCGTGGGTGTATCGAGACGGGGCATCGATATACCAGAGTAGACTAGCGTATACCTTCTCGACCCATACAGATGGGCGATGGATGATCCCATATCCATTGGTGTTTGACATCAGAGATGATATACGGGTGCTCAGTGGAGACTGGGTACACTGGACGGACTCGCCGAGAACTCCCAGATGGTATTATACCTTACGTCAGATGGCAGTTCTCTGGTAACACTGGTACAGAGTAGTCTGTTGACCCGAGATCGTCATAGAGTCTTGTGTGGTTCCCACTGTGTTTTGATTTCCACCTTACCACGTCCAAGAGGGCATGCAAAACGGTGGTTTTTGGGTACAGTCCCGAGTCACATGGAGGCAATGAGCGATAGGAGGGGATTCGTCTCTCCCGGTATAGGTAGTTGATGTTGCGCTGTGTTCGATTGGCTATAACCGGAAATCCCTGGCCAGGGTTGCTGAGATTTACTGGTAAGTGTTACCAGCAGTTTCTCGAACTGTTATAGACCTGATATCGACACGACTTATCGAGCTATTGGGGTCTGACGTTTACCACCCCTAGGCGAGATATGCGACATATCAGACGACGAGACCGGACTGTATGGTAAGTGTTACTGGTTGGATTCACAGGAGTGTGAGCGGGCTTGCTCGTCGATCTTCTGATCGCTCAATACCCGGGTGGCCGTTACGTTTACCAGACCGCTTGCGGCTTGTGGGTGGTTGATATGATCATCACCTGCTGCCGGCGTATTGACGAGTCTTTAGAGTCCTACACAGAGGTTTCCTGGCTCTAGCAAAACGAAATAGGAGCGCATATGAGATATGTGCGGGACCGAGAATAATACCAGTATGTGATACTGTATTTGATTCTCGCGATATGTAACATTGATCGGTTATATGCGATATAGCCGGGTTATCGGATCAAGTGTTAATTCGATAAGTTGTTACTATTGATATTAGTCGGTTATATGCGATATGACCGGATCATTAAATCAAGTGTTGATTTAATGATTTAATGCATAATTATATATTTGATATATTACTTTGTATTAACTAGTATCGGTTCACTTAAGATGGATTTTCTCACTCGCATGTACACATCGTATATGTGATATATTTTTGTGCACTTGATTGTATCATGTTTGATGATACATGATAGCTAGGGTTTGTGTTAAGACTTATAGCATTGTTATGTTAATGGTTAGGGTTTTGGTTTTATTCATTTATTTATTTATCTATTCATTTTTGAGGAATAGATAAAAGAAAAACAAAAATGGTTTCTTTCATTCTTTCATGAAGCTTGTTGAAGCTTCATGAAGCTTTGACCAAAGCAACCATTCTTGTCTTCTTCTCTAACCCTAACCATTCAACCTAACTCAAGTTAACTCTCTACACTTGACCTTGGTTAAGATATGATAAGTGTGGTTTTTATTTTGTTTTTTAAAACTAACTCATCATAATATTCTTTCTTCTTCTTCATCATCTTCTTCAATGAAGAAAGCTTGACTTCATCAATGGTGACTTGATGAAATGAGTGAGAAATCCAATTCTAAAGTGAATCCACTTCCTATTTCTTCATCCTCTACCTCTTGCCAAGTAGTATAGGGTGTTTTCTTCACAAGTTCAATGGCTTAGTGAAGTTGGAGCTTGATCTTGTGATGCCTCGACGTAGATTATCTTCGGCATCGAAGCCGACGACCAAGCCCGCCCATTTCTCCGATGAAGCCGATGCTAGAGTCCGGGATGCGATTTGTACAGCGAGGGGACTTCATCATGAAGCTATGGAGGTGGAGAACCGGATCTACAAAGGTTGTATTTCCGTTCACTTAGTTAAGTTGTTAACTTGTTGCTTGTTTCGCCTATATATCTAGTTAACGATCCGTATTAGGGTTTCTCGGCACCCGTAAAATTTGAAATTGGTATGATTGATGCCTTGTGAGACCTCATTAGTGTGCCTAGGAACCCTACAGTGGTATTAGAGCCTAGCTAGAGCCTTAGGCGAAGTCTAGACGACGTTTGAAATCCGAACGAGCATCGAAACCCTAACTCAAATTGCTCTGTGGAAATTTTCTAAAAATTTTGATTTTTGTGAATTAAAAATTGCTAAAAAATTCAGCAGGGTGTTATTTGAATTACTGTGAAATTCGAGGGGCTAAATCGTCTAAAGTGCGGCGGAACCGCGGCACGAGCATGGCTCGTGCGGCGGAACCGCGGCACGAGCATGGCTCGTGCGGCGGTTCCGCGGCCAATATGTCACATCACCTCTTAAAAACTGCACAGTAATTCCTATATTTTAGTGCTGAATTTTCTGGGAATTTTTAATATTTTCTAAAGAGTTGAGTATTTTGGGTTGTTTTGGGAGTTCGTAGATTCGATCGGATTGTCAAACTTTGTCTATGTGTTTTCCGGATAATTTTTGAATATGTTAAAAAGTTCGACCGGATATAAATACCCACTTTTTCCCCTGTCGGGAAATTTCCAAGTGTTGGATCTTTCCGTAGTTTAACGACGTTCTATGTAGTGCAAGTAACGCGATGGTCCCTCTAGAAGACAACAAACCTTAACTCGATTATGTGACCGTCTTGAACTGCCCTTTGAACCTTAGGGTTTGGGGGAGTACGGCGTGCCACATGTGAGGCGTTGGCTTGACCCTTCTACGGCTGGACCGTTGGTACTGAGGCACGAACTGAATGTTTTTAAACTTGTTTCATGTGTTGATCTGTTTCGGGAAAACTTGGGTGTTCGAATGTTTGATCGGAAAGTTTAACATTTTCTATTCATCTGGAATGGGATACAATAATTAGAATTCACAAGTAGTTATGAGATAACTGAATGAATGTTATAAACATAGCAGTTTAGTCTCACTTGATCGGTTGCCACGGAATTTTGATGTGATCAAAAGTCCATCGCAATCACGTAGCGTACGCGGATACTCGCCGGGTAAACTTAATAGACATCCTCGTCCCATAGCCCCGACCAAGTGACTGTAGGAGAACCCCGTCGTCGAAAGCATCCGTTCGGGTGCTCGCGGCAGCGGTGTTCCGCCTTGGTGCACTTCGTCGACGGCGTTGGGGGTACGGCCGTCTACTAAAGTTTGCGACGAGCATTCGATCAGGATGTCGGGAATCTTGTTGAATTGCCCGACTTGATATTGAAAAGAGTTTTCGATAATGAGACTAAAATGCGGGGTTTATAATTGTTAGGCATGCGATGTCTAAGGAATTCATTTGATTAGGCATGCGATGTCTATGTAGGTTGCGGATTACAACTGTTGTAGTTTTACACTTTCTTTTTTGTGACCGTAAGTGTAATATGTGATATCGCCGGTTTCGTTACTATATGTCAACGACAATTGGGATGGGCGTATTTACTTACGTTGATGACATGTGATGTTATGTGTTGCTGGATATGTTATATTGGATCGTCGTGTTTGAATAGCCGGGGGTTTTTATGTGAGATGAGTGTTTTTTATTTTCATTCATGTAAAAACTTGTATGTAATATTCTTTTAATGGGAAACTTCCAGGTTGCGGAAGATGTCACCCTTTGTATATTATTTACTTTTCCGCACTAGGATAGACCCAAGGTGGGGAGCACAAGTAACCGGGTTCTGGAGTCCAGTGGGAGACCAACTCGAGGAGTCGAGTCCGGGTCTCCTAACTCTAGAATTGGTAGGGTTGCTTGCCGCTCTCGTAGGGGTCTAGGGGTGTGGGTTTGGCTATTCATCACGACCGTGGAATCCGTGTTTTATACTGGCTCGTATTGAAAACATGGACGTCCTAATATATCCAATATTTCATATGATTCTTCTGCTGCGATATCTGTGATGTGATTATGAGATATGTTCTGTGATCGATACTGTATATAGTATATATGATATATTATATAGATGTTACTTATGTTTTACACCCGCGCTAGCCCTGCCCTATTCTGCCGTTAGTTACCTAACCTAACGGTGCACGAGGGGACATCGAGGCGAATGCGGATGGCATAAGTGTACGTCGTATTTATCTGTGATGTTTAGGTACTTAAATGATGGGACTTCATTAATGTGATTAATGAAATAAAAGAAACCTAAAGATATTGTAGAATCGAATTTCAAAAATAAAACAGGTAGCTACAGTTCTTGCTTTGCACAGAGGTATATGTGATATATCCTGCACCTTATTCGATAAGGAAAGGACCGAGATCCCTTCACCGGGAGTGACTCCTTTAGCAATAACTGGCAGATGCTACACACTCGGTTTGTCTTTTGATTTCTTTTAAGAGTTCTGCTTTGCACAGTGATATATATGATATATCCCACACCTCATTCGAAGAGGAAAGGACCGACGATCCCTTCACCGGGAGTGACTCCTTTAGCAAAACTAGAAAAGCTTCAAAAACACTCCATTTTAAAATCATTTGATTCTACAACGATATCAAGTTCATTACGCAATAGGTTTTCAGAAAAACCTGTCGTAGCCCTCCGTCATTTCAGATAAGTACTAGTTAGTATTCGTGCTGCGGTAGTTTGGCCTCCGTCAAGGCGTAGTGTACGGTAGCTAACTAGTGGTTATCTGCTAGCATATGATGCGATTGGATTAGGGTATTCGCACGGCGTTGTTTGGCCTCCGTCAAGGGTCGTGCGGGTGGGTTTAATTCAATCAGGAAATGACGGGTTGAACTTGACTAGCGGACTATGGGTAGTTTGGCCTCCGTCAAGGTCATAGGACGCTAGGGGCAAAATTATCGGGAATTTCAAGTGTTGAAATTTGCAATGAGATTGCATACCTTCTATGAGATAGTTGGATCTCGATACCCACTGCGAGTAAGAGTTACTCCTGAGAGAGTTTTACACATTACAATTAGCCGATCAAGTAGGTGTCTAGAAAGGTGTTAACGAGGTTACGCCTCTGGGAAAACGAGATTTACATTAATTAGGTTCGTGCGAAAGCACGGGGGACCTCCCTCAAAGTACCGACACTGACTTGGCTGAAAGATTGGCGAACTTGTAGTTTGTAATTAATCCCGGCTAGTCTTTCCTTTTAGGGTTTGAAGGAAGATTTGATAAAAACAGTGGGAGCCATCCTGATTAGATCAAATTATAACCAATCTATTCTTGCAAGAGCGCACGCTGAGTGTTTTCTTCTCTCTCTCTCCAGGTAGCGACCATATCACGCCTTAATCAAGATAATAATATGGAATATTGACCGAACCCGCTTGTTATACTGAGCTGGGGAACGTTGGTCCCGCTCCAACTTATAATTGTTATAAGACAAAGTAGGAAATTGGGGATTACCAGAATTCCCGTGCCGCCCAAACGAAGAGAGTGCATGCTGATGCATCATCTTCGGGTGTGTTCATTACAAAGAACTGTTTCTCAGTATCCTCCGCATCCTGGGTATATGATACCGGATCAGGATCCCAGATATGTAATCTGTTACATTGGGCTGCAAAAAGGTAGAAAAACTGAGAACGGGTGATAAGTTTCATAAGACAGAAAACGGGGCAAGTGTTGCAGCCAAGTCTGTTGGTCACTGTCACCCTGTATTACAAATACATTGATTCTGAACGAATATTATTAGATACCGAACCTGATATACAAAATCATATCAGTCTCTTTATTAGTAAAGAAATGATAAAATTTTGTATTGTTAGATAATATTTTGAACATTTCCTACATCAAAAGTTGATAGGTTCAGGCACGTTATCTAAAAGCATTGATGTTCTAAATCAAACTACAGTTCTTAGTATATGGAACACACACAAGAGGAAGAGTTCAGAAATGAACAAATCCTTCTTGAGGTATTGTAGACTAGGTCATATCAATGCGACCCGACTAGCTTAAGTTACATTTTAGATGCATATTTAAATCAGTTTGAATTTACATCTTGTGAAACTTGCCAGTCATGTCACAGAGATAAGATGACCATAGCTCCGTTTACTGGAAACAGAGAAAGAGTTAGTGAACTCTTGGGATGATACATGTTGATGTATGTAAGGTCCCCTGTCTACACATGCCAAGACCGGTTCTTTGTACTTCATTACATTCTCTGATAATCTCTTTAGATTCAGACATATGTTCTTGTTGAAACACAAGTCCGAACCTTTTGAGATATTCACAGAATATAAGTTAGAAGTAGAGAACCAAAATGGGTATAAGTATTATGTCCTTTGATGTGATCAAGGAGGAGAATACTTGAGCACGGAATTCCTGAACTATTCTAAAGGAGAATGAGATTCTCTCTCAGCATTACTCCTCCGTATACACCATAGCACGATGGTATATCAGGGCGGAGCAATCACACCCTATGTGATAAGGTGTGCTCTATGATGAGTACTACTGAGTTTCCAATTTCCATTTGAAGGTTATGCACTTGAGAAGTTGCATACCTATTGAATTAGGTTCGAATCAGATCACAGCCTACCATTCCATATGAGATATGGTATGGGAAGAGCACATGTCTTAAGCTAGTTAAGATTTGGGGTTGTCCGGGCTATGTCTAAAAGAAAAATCCGGACAAGCTCGAGGCAAGGTCAGTTATGTAGAACTGGAAATGTTCCAGCTATACAAACTGCGGCTGATGATTTAATAGAACCAAAGGATTCAATAGTTACCAACGAACCTCAGCCTCTCTGCCGATCTAGTGAGGTTCCTCACCCGCCTGAGAGATACTTCGGTTACTCTATGACAGTGGGAGCGAGGATTGCATCATGAGATGATGACCCAACTAGTTTCGAGCTGGCCATCAGGAGTAAGACTCTGTAAGAATGGCTGGATGCTTAGTGATCTGAGATGGAATCCATGTACACCAACAAAGTATGGACTTTGGTTGCTATATCTGAAGGGTTAAATCCCCATCAGGAGCAAGTATATCTTGAGAAGATTACTTGGTGTAGATGGAAAAGTTGAGACTTTCAAAACTAGACTTGTTAAAGCTTTTCGTCATCGACCAGGCGTGGATAATGATGAAACCTTTTCAAGTGGCTATGCTTAAGTCCATCCAAATTCTACTTGCCACGGCTACATACCATGACTACGATATCTGGCGGTTGGGTGTCATGACTGCTTTTCTAAATGATGTTTTAGAAGAGAACGTCTATAAGTACACAGCCAGAGGGCTTCGTAGACAGTAGGAGCAGCGGAAACGTGTACAAGATGCTTTATAGGATAAAGCAGGTATCGCAGAGTTGGAACATCTGTTTTGATATAGTAGTCAAACAGTTTGACATCATCAAAATGGTAGATGAACCTTGTATATACAAAAAGGTAGTAGGGAATATGGTGATGATCCTCGTAGAGTACGTGGATGTCATGCTCTTGATAGGGAAGGAGTTTCCTATGCTATGCTCGGTCAATCTCCGCTTATCACAATGATTCTCCATAGAGGATCAAAGTGATACCTCCTAAATCCTGGGTTTTGGATCTATGAGATAGATCTAATTGGATGTTAGGATTCTCACTAGTTGTAGTGAGATGGTATCAATCGATCCTGGGGAGAATCACTGGAAGGGTTCCAGAATGATAAGGACGACTGAAAGTCAGTCACAGGCATTGTCTTTACCCTCAGTAAAGGGATGGTATGTTGGAAGAGTTCCAAGCTAGATACCGTGGCATACTAGACGATAAAGGCTCGATACATCGCTACTTGAGATGCTACCAAGAGGCAGTCTGGATGTATATTTGTTCATGAGATGAACTTAGTTCCTCCCATTGTGTGACAATGGAGTTGTGGCTTATGCCAAGGAACGTCCGTCCCATCAGTGATCCAGACATATTCTAAGGCAGTATCACCTGATCATGGAGATGGTTGATCTCCAGGATGATCGAGGTTAGGAGAGTAGACTCAGAGGATAACACGGCGGATCCACTCACAAAGGCCTTTTCCCAGAGAGACTTTTATGGGATGGTTGAGTATGAGATACTACAACCACTGCTATCAGATGGCCCTAATGCAAGTGGGAGATTGTTAGTTATATGTATGCCCTAGAGGCCATTACTATACATAGGATGTATATTGTAGTGGATGCTTGGACGTATATAGGGAGGACTTTCTTGCTCGACATGATAGTATGCTATCTGGTTACTCTTTACCTTAACGTGTACACTGATTGTCTCTCTGTTACATGTTGGTAAAGCCCTTAGGATGTGTACTTTACTACCTGGACTATGATGCGGATCATACTAGTGGGGACATGGTAGTCCATAAGTACATCCTTCAAGGTCCCTAGTCGTGGGTGTATCGAGACGGGGCATCGATATACCAGAGTAGACTAGCGTATACCTTCTCGACCCATACAGATGGGCGATGGATGATCCCATATCCATTGGTGTTTGACATCAGAGATGATATACGGGTGCTCAGTAGAGACTGGGTACACTGGACGGACTCGCCGAGAACTCCCAGATGGTATTATACCTTACGTCAGATGGCAGTTCTCTGGTAACACTGGTACAGAGTAGTCTGTTGACCCGAGATCGTCATAGAGTCTTGTGTGGTTCCCACTGTGCTTTGATTTCCACCTTACCACGTCCAAGAGGGCATGCAAAACGGTGGTTTTTGGGTACAGTCCCGAGTCACATGGAGGCAATGAGCGATAGGAGGGGATTCGTCTCTCCCGGTATAGGGAGTTGATGTTGCGCTGTGTTCGATTGGCTATAACCGGAAATCCCTGGCCAGGGTTGCTGAGATTTTCTGGTAAGTGTTACCAGCAGTTTCTCGAACTGTTATAGACCTCATATCGACACGACTTATCGAGCTATTGGGGTCTGACGTTTACCACCCCTAGGCGAGATATACGACATATCAGACGACGAGACCGGACTGTACGGTAAGTGTTACTGGTTGGATTCACAGGAGTGTGAGCGGGCTTGCTCGTCGATCTTCTGATCGCTCAATACCCGGGTGGCCGTTACGTTTAGCAGACCGCTTGCGGCTTGTGGGTGGTTGATATGATCATCACCTGCTGCCGGCGTATTGACGAGTCTTTAGAGTCCTACACAGAGGTTTCCTAGCTCAAGCAAAACGAAATAGGAGCGCATATGAGATATGTGCGGGACCGAGAATAATACCAGTATGTGATACTGTATTTGATTCTCGCGATATGTAACATTGATCGGTTATATGCGATATAGCCGGGTTATCGGATCAAGTGTTGATTCGATAAGTTGTTACTATTGATATTAGTCGGTTATATGCGATATGACCGGATCATTAAATCAAGTGTTGATTTAATGATTTAATGCATAATTATATATTTGATATATTACTTTGCATTAACTAGTATCGGTTCACTTAAGATGGATTTTCTCACTCGCATGTGCACATCGTATATGTGATATATTTTTGTGCACTTGATTGTATCATGTTTGATGATACATGATAGCTAGGGTTTGTGTAAAGACTTATACCATTGTTATGTTAATGGTTAGGGTTTTGGTTTTAATTCATTTATTTATTTATCTATTCATTTTTGAGGAATAGATAAAAGAAAAACAAAAATGGTTTCTTTCATTCTTTCATGAAGCTTGTTGAAGCTTCATGAAGCTTTGACCAAAACAACCATTCTTGTCTTCTTCTCTAACCCTAACCATTCAACCTAACTCAAGTTAACTCTCTACACTTGACCTTGGTTAAGATATGATAAGTGTGGTTTTTATTTTGTTTTTTAAAACTAACTCATCATAATATTCTTTCTTCTTCTTCATCATCTTCTTCAATGAAGAAAGCTTGACTTCATCAATGGTGACTTGATGAAATGAGTGAGAAATCCAATTCTAAAGTGAATCCACTTCCTATTTCTTCATCCTCTACCTCTTGCCAAGTAGTATAGGGTGTTTTCTTCACAAGTTCAATGGCTTAGTGAAGTTGGAGCTTGATCTTGTGATGCCTCGACGTAGATCATCTTCGGCATCGAAGCCGACGACCAAGCCCGCCCATTTCTCCGATGAAGCCGATGCTAGAGTCCGGGATGCGATTTGTACAGCGTGGGGACTTCATCACGGAGCTATGGAGGTGGAGAACCGGATCTACAAAGGTTGTATTTCCGTTCACTTAGTTAAGTTGTTAACTTGTTGCTTGTTTCGCCTATATATCTAGTTAACGATCCGTATTAGGGTTTCTCGGCACCCATAAAATTTGAAATTGGCATGGTTGATTCCTTGTGAGACCTCATTAGTGTGCCTAGGAACCCTACAATGGTATTAGAGCCTAGCTAGAGCCTTAGGCGAAGTCTAGACGACGTTTGAAATCCGAACGAGCATCGAAACCCTAACTTAAATTGCTCTCTGGAAATTTTCTAAAAATTTTGATTTTTGTGAATTAAAAATTGCTAAAAAATTCAGCAGGGTGTTATTTGAATTACTGTGAAATTCGAGGGGCTAAATCGTCTAAAGTGCGGCGGAACCGCGGCACGAGCATGGCTCGTGCGGTGGTTCCGCGGCCAATATGTCACATCACCTCTTAAAAACTGCACAGTAATTCCTATATTTTAGTGCTGAATTTTCTGGGAATTTTTAATATTTTCTAAAGAGTTGAGTATTTTGGGTTGTTTTGGGAGTTCGTAAATTCGATCGGATTGTCAAACTTTGTCTATGTGTTTTCCGGATAATTTTTGAATATGTTAAAAAGTTCGACCGGATAGCATACTATCATGTCGAGCAAGAAAGTCCTCCCTATATACGTCCAAGCATCCACTACAATATACATCCTATGTATAGTAATGACCTCTAGGGCATACATATAACTAACACTACCGGTGATTGGTTGGACCTGGCGGTTATCCGGAGGATACCGACCATAGTCGATAGATGGATAAGGGACGACTCGTACTGCCGGGGCCGAGGGCCGATACCGCAGACAGAGCCCGTGGGTTGATCCGGACTGACGGATGCCCTATATAGGAGGATTTGCGTGTCGATGCTTGACACGAGTATTCCTTGATATTTTGGGTGCCGATGTTGGGCACTTACGATTATATGAGATTCACAGGATTTGAGGACCGAGGAGGATGACGACGCCTGAGTGGTATTGGGATTTGGGTGCATTGATGGGTATTGATTATACTTTCCACGATGACATTCCATGTAGATATTATGTTTCCCATGCTCAGTAATTAGTATTTGATACCTCTTCCTGTATCTATTGTACCTGATATAGTACACATGCTTGCACGATCATTGCATACCTTGCTCATTCTATATAGGGTTGTTAGATTGCATTGCTATACCTGATTATCACATATCTTGCTCATCACATGGAGATGTTATTAGATCGCACTTGTTGCTTGATTTGAGCATCCAGTTCATCATATAGATGTTATCTGTTGGCATAGGTTAGAGTATCGCAACACGTGCATACTCGCGATTATCTTTATATGTTATCTTCTATTCACGAGTTGGCAACTCACCCCCGTTGTGCCACAGGGGTTGCAGGTTGCCCTTCGGAGTAGTCGCGGCAGGCTGCGTTCTTACATCTTTTGACACAGATACCCCTACAGTTGGTGTACTAGCTCTTTTGCTGATAGGTGGGTTTTGTGCGTTATCTGGTTATCTTTCAGTTATGTACATTGTTGTAACTAGTACTCTCCATCTACCACTTATGTATTGACTTAGAGACCAGTTGTGAGGACGATGTATATTATTTTGTATTCTGGTGTCGAGCTCGTTGTGAGCCGACTTTACTTATGCAGTTTATTCTATCTGTGATGTTTCCCACTTGTTGCTCATTTTCTTCGCTGCGGCGTCGTATATTAGTATCTTTGTAATTGTCTGCATAAGATTTCTTAACCTTTTAGTAAATGATTCTATTCAATACTTAAAACACTCTATACTTTTACTGGTTTGATTTCTGAGTTTTCGGCTTACTTAGTCGCGTTACGCCTGTAGACGTTACGTGGTTAAGTCCCGGTCACGGGCCAAACTTTTGGGTCGTGACAAAGTTGGTATCAGAGCGTAGGTTTTACTTTCGGAGTGTAGGATGACCCTGGTATGATGGAGTAGGTAGCTGCAGCAGAGTGGCGTAGCGTGTGTATGTTCCGCGGCATACTCACGACACGGTACTCCGCCTAAGCGACCTTAGGACTTATTGATTGAAATTCCCTCATGATTGTATACATCCTTGTGATTCTATTTTCGTATCCTTATCGAATCTTACCTTCTTTTCAGCCATTATGCCGCCAAGGACTACGAGGGTGCAGAGAGCGACCGTGAGAGCCGAGGTTCGAGTTGATTCATCTGAGTCGAGGACTGATCCGAGTAGTACCCCTGTTGTACCAGGATAGATTGTTCCCCCTACGACAGATCAGATCGCTAGACTAGTGGCAGAGATGCAGGGCTTGCGCCAGACGATGAGCTCATTGGTGGAGGTCGTTCGAGCGCAGCGACAGGTGGTTGTCACCCCTGTTACCCAGTTGTTCCTTGCGATCATCATGCAGTATTCCGTCCCCTACATAGCACCGGTGGAGGAAGCCCCAGTTTACGAGACACGTCTTCCAGAAACCGTGAGAGTTCCAGAACAGTTGATGAATCGTACTGGTGTACCAGTCCAGAGCAGAGGCTTAGGACGAGGACAGTCGTTTGGCTCTCATCCCCAGGCAGGACAGCAGCCAGCGCGTAGATGTTTACGATGCGGAAGCCTTCAACACCTCATCAGGCAGTATTCCTTCACACAACGTCAGGGTTGTATTCTGAGACGTCGTGGACGCGGAGGGTTTGCGCAGAGGGGTCAGGTTAGTAGAGGAGGAGCTCGGTCAGTCGCAGATGAAGGACAGACATAAGTTTTCGCTTCGACTGATCGGGACACGAGGGCGTCCAACGCGGAGCTTTCAGGTACTCCTTCAGTATGTCCTTTGTTGCACACGTATTGTCTGATCCGGATCCTTGTGCTCGTATGTTTCCACGCACTTCGTGCCGAGTTTAGGACGGGAGTCGTGCTAGGTAGATCAGCCATTTGTTGTGTTAACTTCTGTCAGCGATTCTTTTGTTGCGCGACACGTGATTCGGTCTTGTGCCAATTGGATAGGAGATAGAGATTCGTCTGTTATTTTGATCCTCCTAGAGATGTGGGACTTGGCAATCTCCTGGGCACGGACTGGTTAGCTACGTACTAGGCGTTGTGGGCTACCGTGAGGAAACAATTAGGTTTTGTTTTCCCGGGCGAGTTAGTCTTGTGGTGCTGGTGGATAGTGGTGCCGCCTCTTACAACTTGAATTCTGCCTCTTTCGCTAGTCGTCTTTTGAGGAGATGTCATGGATTCTTGGCGTTATTCGTGATACCGTAGCCACAGTTGGTGTGTTGGGCCGGTTTTCTTTAGTATGAGAGTTTTCCGACGTTGTTCCAAATGAGCCGTCGAGGCTTATAGAGCTTAAGGATCTGCTGCAGAGTTGTTGTTGAGGGAGTTTGTGCGTCTGAGAATTTCGCATTAGGAAGCTCCTATTTCTGTTCGTCAAGGAGAAAGACGACAGATTGAGGTTGGGAATTGATGGATCGTCACCTGAATCGGCTTACGGTGCGGATAGGTATCCTGTACCTCGCATTGACGATTTCTTCGATCAGCGTCAGAGTGCGAGACTTTGTCTAAGTTTGTTTGGGATCAGGTCATCATTGTTGCGGGTTCGGAGTGATGACATTCCGAAGACTGCCTTGTGCGTGCTACGGGCTTTGTTTGTTTTGGGTGTGTCACTGGACTCACCAATGCTCTAGCAGCCTTCGTAGGTGTGATGAACTGGTTTTCTTCAGGCCGTTCCTCGACCAGTTATTGTGTGTCTTGAGGGACAGGAGTGTAGGGTTCCTAGGCACACTAAGGAGGTCTCACAAGGCATCAACCATGCCAATTTCAAATTTTACGGGTGCCGAGAAACCCTAATACGGATCGTTAACTAGAATATTAGGCGAAACATGCAACTAGTTAACAACTTAACTACAAGAACGGAAATACAACCTTTGTAGATCCGGTCCTCCACCTCCATAGCTCCGCAATGAAGTCTCCTCGCTGTCCAAATCGAATCCCGGGCTCTAGCGTCGGCTTCATCGGAGAAATGGGCGGGCTAGGTCATCGACTACGATGCCGAAGATGATCTACGTCGAGGCATCACAAGATCAAGCTCCCACTTCACCAAGTCATGAAACTTGTGAAGAGAACACCCTATACTACTTGGCAAGAGGTAGAGGATGAAGAAATAGGAGGTGGGTTCACTTTAGAATTGGATTTCTCACTCATTTACTCAAGTTGCCATTGATGGAGGCAAGCTTCTTCTTCATTGTAAAGATGAATATGATAAGTATATCTTCAAAAGAAAATAAAATGTATACTTATCATAATCCAACCATGGTCAAGTGTAGAGGATAAACTAGGGTTAGGTCAATGGTTAGGGTTAAGCATGAAGACAAAATGGTGACTTAGTCAAAGATGCCTTGAAGCTTCAAGAAGCTTCAAGCAAAGAACAAAGAAAGCCACCATTTTCTCTTTATCATTTCCAAAATAAAATAAATAAAATAAATGAATAAGAAAATGAAAACCCTAACCAATATACAACCATGGTTTAATCTTTACACAAACCCTAGTGAGAATGTATCATCAAACATGATACAATCAAGTGCACAAAAGTATATCACATATACAACTTGTGAACTTCAAGTGAGAAAATCCATTTAAAGTGAACCAATACTAGTTAATGCAAAGTAATATATCAAATATATAATTATGCATTAAATCATTAAATCAACACTTGATTCAATGATCCGGTCATGTCGCGCACAACCGACTAGTATACAATGTATCGTTTTATCGAATCAATCCTTGATTCGATAACTAGGTTATATCGCATACAACCATTCGACACATTCATCGCGAGAATGAAATACGGTATCACATACACGCATTATTCTCGGTCCCGCACATATCTCATATGCACTCCTATTTCGTTTCGCTTGAGCCAGGAAACCTCTGTGTAGGACTCTAAAGACTCGTCAATACGCCGGCAGCAGGTGATGATCATATCAACCACCCACAAGCCGCAAGCGGTCTGCTAAACGTAACGGCCACCCGGGTATTGAGCGATCAGAAGATCGACGAGCAAGCCCGCTCACACTCCTGTGAATCCAACCAGTAACACTTACCGTACAGTCCGGTCTGATCGTCTGATATGTCGCATATCTCGCCTAGGGGTGGTAAACGTCAGACCCCAATAGCTTGATAAGTCGTGTTGATATGAGGTCTATAACAATTCGAGATACTACTGGTAACACTTACCAGTAAATCTCAACAACCCTGGCCAGGGATTTCCGGTTATAGCCAATCGAACACAGCACAACATCAACCCCCTATACCGGGAGAGACGAATCCCCTCCTATCGCTCATTGCCTCCATGTGATTCGGGACTGTACCCAAAAACCACCGTTTTGCATGCCCTCTTGGACGTGGTAAGGTGGAAATCAAAGCACAGTGGGAACCACAAAAGACTCTATGACGATCTCGGGTCAACAGACTACTCTGTACCAGTGTCACCAGAGAATTGCCATCTGACGTAAGGTATAATACCATCTGGGAGTTCTCGGCGAGTCCGTCCAGTGTACCCAGTCTCCACTGAGCACCCGTATATCATCTCTGATGTCAAACACCAATGGATATGGGATCATCCATCGCCCATCTGTATGGGTCTAGAAGGTATACGCTAGTCTACACTGGTATATCGATGCCCCGTCTCGATACACCCACGACTAGGGACTTTGAAGGATGTACTTATGGACTACCATGTCCCCACTAGTATGATCTGCATCGTAGTCCAGGTAGTCAAGTACACATCCTAAGGGCTTTACCAACATGTAACAGAGAGACAATCAGTGAACACGTTAAGGTAAAGATCAACCAGATAGCATACTATCATGTCGAGTAAGAAAGTCCTCCCTATATATGTCCCAGCATCCACTACAATATACATCCTATGTATAGCAATGGCCTCTAGGGCATACATATAACTAACAATCTCCCACTTGCACTAGGGCCATCTGATAGCAGTGGTTGCAGTATCTCATACTCAACCATCCCATAAAAGTCTCTCTCTGGGAAAAGGCCTTTGTGAGTGGATCCACCGTGTTGTCCTCTGAGTCTACTCTCCTAACCTCGATCACCCTGGAGATCAACTATCTCCATGATCAGGTGATACTGCTTTAGAATATGTATGGATCACTGATGGGACGAACATTCCTTGGCATAAGCCAGAACTCCATTGTCACACAATGGGAGGAACTAAGTTCATCTCATGAACATATATACACCCAGACAGCCTCTTTGGGTAGTATCTTAAGTAGCGATGTATTCAGCCTTAATCGTCTAGTATGTCACGGTATCTATCTTGGAACTCTTCCAACATACCGTCCCTCCACTGAGGGTAAAGACAATGCCTGTGACTGACATTCAGTCGTCCTTATCACTTTGGAACACTTCCAGTGATTCTCCTCAGGACCAATTGATACCATCTCACTACAACTAGTAAGAATCCTAACATCCAATTAGATCTATCTCATAGATCCAAAATCCAGGATTTAGGAGGTATCACTTTTGATCCTATGTGGAGAATCCTTGTGATAAGCGGAGATTGACTGAGCGTAGCATAGGAAACTCCTTCCCTATCAAGAGTATGTCATCCACGTACTCTACGAGGATCTTCACCATACTCCCTACTACCTTTTTGTTTATACAAGGTTCATCTACCATTTAGATGATGTCAAACCCTTTGACTAAATCATCAAAACAGATGTTCCAGCTCCGCGATGCCTGCTTTATCCTATAAAGCATCTTGCACACATTTCCGCTGCTCCCACTGTCTACGAAGCCCTCTGGCTGTGTACTTATAGACGCTCTCTTCCAAAATATTATTTAGAAAAGCGGTCATGACACCCAACCGCCAGATATCGTAGTCATGGTATGTAGCCGTGGCAAGTAGGATCTGGATGGACTTAAGCATAGCCACTGAAAAAGGATTCATCATAATCCACGCCAGGTCGATGATGAAAACCTTTAACATGTCTAGCTTTGAAAGTCATAACTTTTCCAAGTACACCAAGTAATCTTCTCAAGATTTACTTGCTTCTGATGGGGATTTAACCCTTCAGATATAGCAACCAAAGTCCATACTTTGTTGGTGTACATGAATTCCATCTCAGATCACTAAGCATCCAGCCATTCTTACAGAGTCCCACTCCTGATGGCCAGCTCGAAACTAGTTGGGTCATCACCTCATGATGCAATCCTCGCTCCCACTGTCATGGAGTAACCGAAGTATCTCTCAGGTGGGTGAGGAACCCTACTAGATCGGCGGAGAGGCTGAGGTTTTTTGGTAACTATTGAATCCTTTGGTCTGATCAAATCATCTGCTGTAGTTTGTATAGCTGGAACCTTTCCAGTTCTACATAACAGATCTTGCCTCGAGCTTGTCCGGATTTTGCTTTTAGACATAGGCCGGACAACCCCAAATCTTAACCAACTTAAGATATGGGCTCTTCCCTTATCATATCTCATATGGAGTGGTAGACTGTGATCTGATTTGATTTGAACCCTATTCAATAGGTATGCAGCTTCTCAAGTGCATAACTCCCAAAAGGAAATAGGTAACTCAGTAGTACTCATCATAGAGCACACCTTATCATATAGGGTGTGATTGCTCCGCCCCGATATACCATCGTGCTATGGTGTATACGGAGGAGTAATGCTGAGAGAGAATCTCATTCTCCTTTAGAATAGTCCAGGAATTCCGTGCTCAAGTATTCTCCTCCTTGATCTCATCAAAGGACATAATACTTATACCCGTATTGGTTCTCTACTTCTAACTTATATTCTGTGAATATCTCAAAAGGTTCGGACTTATGTTTCAACAGGAACGCAGGTCTGAATCTCGAAAGATCATCAGAGAATGTAATGAAGTACAAGGAACCAGTCTTGGCATATGTAGACAGGGGACCTTCATACATCAACAAGTATCATCCCAAGAGTTCACTAACTCTTTCTCTGCTTCCAGTAAACAGAGCTATGGTCATATTATCTCTGTGACATGACTGGCAAGTTTCACAAGATGTAAATTCAAACTGATTTAAATATGCATCTACATGTAACTTCAGCTAGTCGGGTCGCATTGATATGACCTAGTCTACAATGCCTCAAGTAGGATTCGTTCATTCCTGAACTCTTCCTCTTGTGTGTGTTCCGTATACTAAAGAACTGTAATTTGATTTAGAACATTAATGCTTTTAGATAACGTGCCTGAGCCGATCAACTTTTGATATAGGAAATGTTCAAAACATTATCCATCAATACAAAATTTTATCATTTCTTTACTTCTAAAGAGACTGATATGATTTTGTATATCAGGTTCGGTATCTAATAACATTCGTTCAGAATCAATGTACTGATAATATAGGGTGACAGTGACCAACAGACTTGGCTGCAACACTTGCCTCGTTTTCTGTCTCATGAAACTTATCACCCTTTCTCAGTTCTCTACCTAGCTGTAGCCCTATGTAACAGATTACATATCTGGGATCCTGATCTGGTATTACATACCCAGGACGTAGAGGATACAGAGAAACAGTTCTTTGTAACGAACACACCCGAAGATGATGCATCAGCATGCACTCTCTTCGTTTGGGCGGCACGGGAAATCTGGTATTCCCCAATTTCCTGCTCTGTCTTATAACAAATATAAGATGGAGCGGGACCAACGTTCCCCAGCTCAGTATAACAAGCGGGTTCAGTCAATATTCCGTATTATTATCTTGATTAAGGCGTGAAATGGTCGCTACCTGGAGAGAGATAGAAGAAAACACTCAGCGTGCGCTCTTGCAAGAATAGATTGGTTATTATTTTATCTAATCAGGATGGCTCCCACTGCTTTTTATCAAATCTTCCTTCAAACCCTAAAAGGAAAGACTAGCCGGGATTAATTACACACTACAAGTTCGCCAATCTTTCAGCCAGGCCAGTGTCGGTACTTTGAGGGAGGTCCCCCGTGCTTTCGTACGAACCTAATTAATGTAAACCTCGTTTTCCCAGAGGCGTAACCCCGTTGACACCTTTCTAGACACCTACTTGATCGGCTAATTGTAATGTATAAAACTCTCCCAGGAGTAACTCTTACTCGCAGCGGGTATCGGGATCCAACTATCTCATAGAAGGTATGCAATCTCATTGCAAATTTCAACACTTGAAATTCCCGATAATATTTTGCCCCTAGCGTCCTATGACCTTGACGCAGGCCAACAAACCATAGTGCGCTAGTCAAGTTCAACCCGTCATTTCCTAATTGAATTAAACCCACCCGCACGACCCTTGACGCAGGCCAACAAAGTCGCACGACTACCCTAATCCAATCTGCATCATATGCATAAACAGATAAATACTAGTTAGCTACCGCACACTACTCCTTGACGCAGGCCAACAAACGTACCACGAATACTAACTAGCACTTATCTGAAATGACGGAGGGCTACGAAAGGTTTTTCTGAAAACCTATTGCGTAATGAACTTGATATCGTTATAGAATCAAATGATTTTAAAATGGAGTGCTTTTGAGGCTTTTCTAGTTTTGCTAAAGGAGTCGCTCCCGGTGAAGGGATCGTCGGTTCTTTCCTCATCGAATGAGGTGCGGGATATATCATATATATCACTGTGCAAAGCAGAAACTCTTAAAAGCAATCAAAAGACAAACCGGGTGTGTAGCATCTGCCAGTTATTGCTAAAGGAGTCACTCCCGGTGAAGGGATCTCGGTCTTTTCCTCATCGAATAAGGTGCAGGATATATCACATATACCGCTGTGCAAAGCAAGAACTGTAGCTACCTGTTTTATTTTTGAAATTCGATTCTACAACATCTTAGGTTTCTTTTATTTCATTAATCACATTAATGAAGTCCCATCATTTAAGTACCTAAACATCACAGATAAATACGACGTACACTTATGCCATCCGCATTCGCCTCGATGTCCCCTCGTGCACCGTTAGGTTAGGTAACTAACGGCAGAGCAGGGTAGGGCTAGCGCGGGTGTAAAACATAAGTAACGCCTATATAATATATCATATATACTATATACAGTATTTATCACAGAACATCACATGGTCACATCACAGATATCGCAGCAGAAGAATCATATGAAATATTGGATATACTAGGACGTCCGTGTTTTCAATACGAGCCAGTATAAAACACGGATTCCACGGTCGCGATGAATAGCCAAACCCACACCCCTAGACCCCTACGAGAGCGGCAAGCAACCCTACCAATTCTAGAGTTAGGAGACCCGGACTCGACTCCTCGAGTTGGTCTCCCACTGGACTCCAGAACCCGGTTACTTGTGCTCCCCTCCTTGGGTCTATCCTAGTGCGGAAAAGTAAATAATATACAAAAGGTGACATCTTCCGCAATCTGGAAGTGCCCCAATAAAAAAAATATTACATACAAGTTTTTACATGAATGAAAATGAAAAACACTCATCTCACATAAAAACCCCCGGCTATTCAAACACGACGATCCAATATAACATATCCAGCAACACATAACATCACATGTCATCAACGTAAGTAAATTTGCGCATCCCAATTTTCGTTGGCATATAGCAACGAAACTGGCGATATCACATATTACACTTACGGTCACAGAAAAGAAAGTGTAAAACTACAACAGTTGGAATCCGCAATCCGCATAGACATCGCATGCCTAATCAAATGAATACCTTAGAAATCACATGCCTAACAATTATAAACCCCGCACTTTAGTCTCAAAATTGAAAACACTTTTCAATATCATGTCGGGAATTCTAAAGTGTTTTGTTTATAACATTCATTCAGTTATCTCATAACTTCTTATGAATTCCAATTATTGTAACCCATTCCGGATAAATAGAAAATGTTAAACTTTCCGATCGAACATTCGAACACCCAAGTTTTTCCGAAACAGATCACACATGAAACAAGTTCAAAGACATTCACTTCATGCCTCAGTACCAACGGTCCAGCCGTAGAAGGGTCAAGCCAACGCCTCACATGTGGCACGCCGTACTGCCCCAAACCCTAAGGTTCAAAGGGCAGTTCAAGACGGTCACATAATCGAGTTAAGGTTTGTTGTCTTCTAGAGGGTCCATCGCGTTACTTGCACTACTTAGAACGTCTTTAAACCACGGAAAAATCCAACACTTGGAAATTTTTCCGGCAGGGGAAAAATTGGGTATTTACATCCGGTCGAACTTTTTAACATATTCCAAAATATCCGGAAAAACACATAGACGAAATTTGACAATCCGATCGAATCATCGAATCCCCAAAACAACCCCGAAAATTCAACTCTTGAATAAATTTTTAAAAATACCCAGGAAAACCAGCACTGCAACATATGAATTACTGTGCCAAAACCAATGCAAGATACGACAAAATGGCCGCGGAACCGCCGCACAAGCCATGCTTGTGCCGCGGTTCCGCCGCGTTATAGTGGAATCATGGACACATGTTGCACAGTAATTCTTAGGATTCCCTGCTGATTTTTCTGCATATTTTTAATCTGGAAAAAACCCAGTTTTTGAAAAAAGTCCAGAGAGCATGTTTTGAATTAGGGTTTCGGTTCGATCGGGTTTCAAACGTCGTCTAGGCATCGCCTAAGGCTCTAGCTAGGCTCTGATACCACTGTAGGGTTCCTAGACACACTAAGGAGGTCTCACAAGGCATCAACCATGCCAATTTCAAATTTTACGGGTGCCGAGAAACCCTAATACAGATCGTTAACTAGAATATTAGGCGAAACATGCAACTAGTTAACAACTTAACTACAAGAACGAAAATACAACCTTTGTAGATCCGGTCCTCCACCTCCATAGCTCCGCAATGAAGTCTGCTCGCTGTCCAAATCAAATCCCGGGCTCTAGCGTCGGCTTCATCGGAGAAATGGGCGGGCTAGATCATCGACTACGATGCCGAAGATGATCTACGTCGAGGCATCACAAGATCAAGCTCCCACTTCACCAAGTCATGAAACTTGTGAAGAGAACACCCTATACTACTTGGCAAGAGGTAGAGGATGAAGAAATAGGAGGTGGGTTCACTTTAGAATTGGATTTCTCACTCATTTGCTCAAGTTGCCATTGATGGAGGCAAGCTTCTTCTTCATTGTAAAGATGAAGAAGAAGAAGAAGATGAATATGATAAGTATATCTTCAAAAGAAAATAAAATGTATACTTATCATAATCCAACCATGGTCAAGTGTAGAGGATAAACTAGGGTTAGGTCAATGGTTAGGGTTAAGCATGAAGACAAAATAGTGACTTAGTCAAAGATGCCTTGAAGCTTCAAGAAGCTTCAAGCAAAGAACAAAGAAAGCCACCATTTTCTCTTTATCATTTCCAAAATAAAATAAATAAAATAAATGAATAAGAAAATGAAAACCCTAACCAATATACAACCATGGTTTAATCTTTACACAAACCCTAGTGAGAATGTATCATCAAACAAGATACAATCAAGTGCACAAAAGTATATCACATATACAACTTGTGAACTTCAAGTGAGAAAATCCATTTAAAGTGAACCAATACTAGTTAATGCAAAGTAATATATCAAATATATAATTATGCATTAAATCATTAAATCAACACTTGATTCAATGATCCGGTCATGTCGTGCACAACCGACTAGTATACAATGTATCGTTTTATCGAATCAATCCTTGATTCGATAACTAGGTTATATCGCATACAACCATTCGACACATTCATCGCGAGAATGAAATACGGTATCACATACACGCATTATTCTCGGTCCCGCACATATCTCATATGCGCTCCTATTTCGTTTCGCTTGAGCCAGGAAACCTCTGTGTAGGACTCTAAAGACTCGTCAATACGCCGGCAGCAGGTGATGATCATATCAACCACCCACAAGCCGCAAGCGGTCTGCTAAACGTAACGGCCACCCGGGTATTGAGCGATCAGAAGATCGACGAGCAAGCCCGCTCACACTCCTGTGAATCCAACCAGTAACACTTACCGTACAGTCAGGTCTGATCGTCTGATATGTCGCATATCTCGCCTAGGGGTGGTAAACGTCAGACCCCAATAGCTTGATAAGTCGTGTCGATATGAGGTCTATAACAATTCGAGATACTACTGGTAACACTTACCAGTAAATCTCAACAACCCTGGCCAGGGTTTTCCGGTTATAGCCAATCGAACACAGCGCAACATCAACCTCCTATACCGGGAGAGACGAATCCCCTCCTATCGCTCATTGCCTCCATATGATTCGGGACTGTACCCAAAAACCACCGTTTTGCACGCCCTCTTGGACGTGGTTAGGTGGAAATCAAAGCACAGTGGGAACCACACAAGACTCTATGACGATCTCGGGTCAACAGACTACTCTGTACCAGTGTCACCAGAGAACTGCCATCTGACGTAAGGTATAATACCATCTGGGAGTTCTCGGCGAGTCCGTCCAGTGTACCCAGTCTCCACTGAGCACCCGTATATCATCTCTGATATCAAACACCAATGGATATGGGATCATCCATCGCCCATCTGTATGGGTCGAGAAGGTATACGCTAGTCTACACTGGTATATCGATGCCCCGTCTCGATACACCCACGACTAGAGACTTTGAAGGATATACTTATGGACTGCCATGTCCCCACTAGTATGATCCGCATCATAGTCCAGGTAGTCAAGTACACATCCTAAGGGCTTTACCAACATGTAACAGAGAGACAATCAGTGAACACGTTAAGGTAAAGATCAACCAGATAGCATACTATCATGTCGAGCAAGAAAGTCCTCCCTATATATGTCCCAGCATCCACTACAATATACATCCTATGTATAGCAATGGCCTCTAGGGCATACATATAACTAACAAGGAGTAGCACTTGAGGATCTATTTTACAGATACTGGGAGAGCCCCAGCGGTTTACTAGATTCTCGGAGTGTCCCTTCAGGCTTGTTTGTGTTGACTCATAGGTCTTGTAGTTACGGAGACGGTTTTGTATGGTTCCGAGGATGAACGTGGCCGTACAGCCTAGGCCCAGACTGGTGAGCAGGACAGAGGTCCGCAGATTTTTGGCTTAGTAAGTTTTTGCTGCCGTTTTATGCAGGATTGCTAGTATGGTGCTGCCCCGTTGACTAATTGACTGGAATGGAGGGTTCTTTTCTTGGACTGAGGCTTGTGTATAGAGTTTCCGCAGTTGAAGACTCGGTTAACAACTGCATCAGCTCCTTCCTTGCTTTTTGGTTCGGGCGACTTTATGGTTTAACTGTGATGTTTCGTGAGTAGGGCTCGAATGTGTACTGAGGTGACACAATGGAGTTATCGCTTTTGCTTCCCTACATTTGGAGGAAGTACGAGAAGGATATCCCACTCATGATCTGGAGATAGCCGAGGTGGTTTTGCGTTAGAGATTGGAGACACTACTTGTTAGAGAGTCGTGTCGAGTTTTTCACGGACCACTAGAGCTTAATGTACATCTTCCTGCAGCGGGTTTTGATTGTTGCAATAGTCCTCCGCAGATTTACAATTCTTGTGCGATCGTTGAGTACAGCTTAAGTTCCTCTTTACTGAGGAGACAGCGTGCTCATGTCCTCACCCGACCACTTTTCTTAAATCGCTTTCGCGAGGCACTGCCCGCCAACGCTCATTCGTCAAAGATACTGGAGCCTACACGGCTGGGTAGTGATTTAGAATCCTTGACTTGTGACAAGGGTGTGCTAGGTTAGGGAGACGCTTGTGTACCCGATATTATAGGGTAGAGACGTGGAATCCTAGGGCAGGCACATCGGTCAACTCTCTGTACTCATTCAAGCCCCACCAACTGTTAACGTGACTAGTGAGGTAGTTACGGGTAGGCAGGGACAGAAAGAGAAGTCTCGGGACTCGTTTCAAGGTGTTTGTCTTGTTGTTGTGCTAGGGTTGAGCAACTGAGACCGGCTAGAGAGTTGCAACCTTTAACCGTTCCGAAGAGGGAACGAAAGCAGATCTCCCCGAAATTCGTTATGGTGTCCACCCAGGATTTGTCAGGATGTGACTCCATTCGGATGCTTGACATCCGGTGATACTTAGTTTGCTCAGTTGTTCTTGTTAAGTTGTGCATATGTAGAATTTGTTGTTGGCAGTTGAGGATCGTCGTTTGCCATCGATAGGGTTCTCCTATGATAGCAGTTATCAGAAGACACTCCAATTGGTAACCTTTAGGCTTAGAGGTTAGGTCGTGTCGATCACCAGTCTGTTTTCCTAACTCCATGTTGTAGGATTATTGGACCTCAGCTAGTCTAGAAACTTCGGAAATGATCCAGTTGTTTTAGGTCAGGATGAGAATTGTCCATTTCGGACAGAGGTCATATGCTGGCCAAGATGGTCGCAGATTCGAGTTCGAAATGGAAGATCATGTATTCCTATGGAAGTTTCCGATAAATGACATGTTGAGTTTTGGGAAGCTTTCCAGGATAGCAAGTCTTTTTAGGATCCTTAAGGCGAGATGGTTCGTTGCCTTTAATTTGGCACTTCCACCCAGATTATTGATTATTCACCCCGTGTTCCCTATGTCGATACTTTGCAATTACCTTCATGACCTTTCTCATTGGATTCAGCGCCAGACCATTTAGTTCGTGCGTGATCCTTCGTTCACCAAACAGCCAGTCGTAATATTGGACCGGCAGGTGAAGAAAACTACGGTCGAGGGTCTTGCCATCAGTGAAGGTATTTCGGCGCATCCCTAAACGGTGAAGAGATCACTTGGGAGGCCGAGGGCGAGATGCGGAAGAAGTTCCCTCATCTCTCAGAAGGTATGCGTAGCTTTGTATTTTAAAATTCGGGGACGAATTTTCTTTAAGAAGGGAAGATTGTAACACCTTAGGTTGTGTTTAGGGGTTAATTATATTTTAATATATAGTTTTAATAAAAAGTTTACCAAGTTAAGTTTCAAATATTTTATCCTAATTAATGAATATTTTAATAGAATTTTTCTAGGCACACACACACTTGTGCATGTAAACTAGGGTTTAGAGATGGGGTTAGATGATGATTAGCAAGCATGAAGGATTAACCCATTCTCTTTAAGTTAATTGATTCTTATTAGGTGTATTTGGGTTTTTATTTATGTGTATTCTTTTTTTTATGAGAAATGGTATGGACCTTGTTGACTTGGTGAGAGAGAGAGAGAGTATGGGCTTCATGGTTGAGCCATGCTCATTGAATGAAGAGAGAGAGGGGGGGTCTTTGACTTAGGCTCTCATTTCTCTCCTCATTCTCATTATCACAACTCTCTCTCACACACACACACACACACTCAGCTGAGAAGCAGCAACAGAAGAAGCCCCAGCAGCAGCAACTAGCAGCAGCAACAGCATCATCAGCAGCAGCATCAGCAGCAGCAAGCAGTGGCAACAACAACATCTGCAGCAACCCCCAGCAGCTGCAGCAGCACTTCCCATCTTCTCCACCTCCCTCTTCCTGCTTCATAGGATCTAGTAAGGTATAATCTTTGAGCCTAACCCTCTAGTTTGCTTAACTTATGTAGGATTTGCTTCGGTTTGTGTAAAAAGTGAGATTTTGGGCTTGAAATGGTGATTTGTGTAGACTTATGGTTAAGTGCTGTTAGTGTTGGTTAACCTAGCATAATTAGGTGTTATTAAGGCCATGTAAACCTAGTTAAACCCCAGATTACACCAAAATACCATAGGGTTTCAATTTGTGCTGAATTTAGTGTTTTTAAGTGAAATTTTGGCTCTCTGTGATCTGCTATAGGCCCGGGTAGTTCAGGTTAAAATTAGGAAACTGGAGCAAACTAGATATACCCTGACCACACCACCAGAGCCCGAGACCCCCACCCCATAGCGAGGCCACCGGTTTATTCTTTCTGGCCGCAATTTGCGGCCAGATGAGGGAGTTTTTGGGTGTAATTTGCATGGGTAGGAGTCTGCTACATTTTTAGGGCCAGTGGTATGTATAGTTTTGTGATTTTCTCACCTGGGTATAATCTGGGATGTTATATCGTATTTCTAGTGTGTTTGGTTCACGCGATACACGTGATACGCGTGTGGGTTCTTTGATCCAGCGCGTCGCGACATGTCGGGTTAGTTTTAGACGCGTAATCACATTTTAGCGTATCGTACACACGCGCGTTTAGTTCACGATGCGAGCGTATCGTTTAGCTTAGATGTCGCGTCTTGTGAGGTGGTTGCTTATATACGGATTCTTGTGTAAATTCCAGGTTCGCAGGCGGGTACGTCGGACGAAGCTAAGAAAGGGAAGCGAGTAGTCGGCTATGAGTAGCGCACGATCAGGTGAGTAGATTTAACATCTATGGGGAAATCGCCCGTATGGCGTTAAGCGTCAGGGCGTGTTAGGATATTTAGTATGGATGTTCATATGGACTGTAGTAGCATACCTTATTGTTGCATATAAAAATGATAGCATATGACACTGCACTGTCACTAACGGTTCAAGTTGCACGAGCACGACTGATATGCTACACTCACACCGTTAGTGATTGCCATGACACTCACATTATAGGATTGCTATAAATCATATATCATAATGATTCCGCTTTATTGATGTTGTCATGATTTGCCGCATATCAGCATATGTTATATTCATACTTGGGCACATATACATCATATACTCATACCAGTACACACATATATTGATATCTTCATACCTGCGCACATGCACACTGTATACTCATACCAGTGCACACATATATTGATATCTTCATACCTGCGCACATGCACACTGCATACCCATACCAGTGCACACTTATATTGATATCTTCATACCTGCGCACATGCACACTGTATACTCATACCAGTGCACACATATATTGATATCTTCATACCTGCGCACATGCACACTGTATACTCATACCAGTGCACACATATATTGATATCTTCATACCTGTGCACATGCACACTGTATACTCATACCA
Organism: Agapanthus africanus; assembly: GCA_030015575.1. Classification (NCBI taxonomy): domain Eukaryota; kingdom Viridiplantae; phylum Streptophyta; class Magnoliopsida; order Asparagales; family Amaryllidaceae; genus Agapanthus; species Agapanthus africanus. The sequence continues at coordinate 147,479,963 of JASDDO010000001.1, forward strand.
GTGCACACATACATTTATACCTTCATACTTAGATTTACGCATTGAGATATGTTGTTTCCATGTAATTCTGAATTTGGGAACCGTGGATATTTCAAAAGAGAATAGTTAATTATTTAAAAACCCGGTTTTCCTTGATATGATATTTCGGTGCGTCCACCTTGTGTTTTCTCGGTGCTAGAGTGATATATGTGAACCCGAATCGAGGAGTTGGATGAGGCCGATTACGGGTACATGGTGGACCCGGTATGGTACCCCGGGGCGAGAACGGTTTCGCCGTGTAGTAAACGGTGAGCCTGGCAGAGGGAATACTACCTACCGGTGATTGGTTTGACCTGGTGGTTAACTGGAGGATACCGTCCAGAGTCGATAGATGGATACGGGACGACTCGTACTGCCGGGGCCGAGGGCCGATACCGCAGACAGAGCCCATGGGCTAATCCGGACTGACAGATGCCCTATATAGGAGGATTTGCGTGTCGATGCTTGACACGAGTATTTCTTGATATTTTGGGTGCCGATGTTGAGCACTTACGATTATATGAGATTCACAGGATTTGAGGACCGAGGAGGATGACGACGCCTGAGTGGTATTGGGATTTGGGTGTATTGATGGGTACCGATTATACTTTCCACGATGACATTCCGTGTAGATGTTATGTTTCCTATGCTCAGTAATTAGTATTTGATACCTCATCCTGTATCTATTATACCTGATATAGTACACATGCTTGCACGATCATTGCATACCCTGCTCATTCTATATAGGGTTGTTAGATTGCATTGCTATACCTGATTATCACATATCTTGCTCATCACATAGAGATGTTATTAGATCGCACTTGTTGCTTGATTTGACCATCCAGTTTATCATATAGATGTTATCTGTTGGCATAGGTTAGAGTATCGCAACACGTGCATACTCGCGATTACCTTTATATGTTATCTTCTATTCACGAGTTGGCAACTCACCCCCGTTGTGCCACAGGGTTTGCAGGTTGCCCTTCGGAGTAGTCGCGGCAGGCTGCGTTCTTACATCTTTTGACACAGATACCCCTACAATTGGTGTACTAGCTCTTTTGCTGATAGGTGGGTTTTGTGCGGTATCTGGTTATCTTTCAGTTATGTACATTGTTGTATCTAGTACTCTCCATCTACCACTTATATATTGACTTAGAGACCAGTTGTGAGGACGATGTATATTATTTTGTATTCTGGTGTCGAGCTCGTTGTGAGCCGACTTTACTTATGCAGTTTATTCTATCTGTGATGTTTCCCACTTGTTGCTCATTTTCAACGCTGCGGCGTCGTATATTGTTATCTTTGTAATTGTCTGCATAAGGTTTCTTAACCTTTTAGTAAATGCTTCTATTCAATGCTTAAAACACTCTATACTTTTACTGGTTTGATTTCTAGGTTTTCAGCTTACTTAGTCGCGTTACGCCTGTAGACGTTGCGTGGTTAAGTGCCGGTCACGGGCCAAACTTTTGGGTCGTGACACGGTTAGATAGTACTCGTCTCTCCCGGTATTGGGGGTTAATGTCGCGCTGTATTCGGAAGGCCATTACACAAATTCCTTGGCCAAGGCAAGTGAGATTTACTGGTAGGTACTCCAGTAATTTCTCAGGGTGTTTTGGGCTACTCTTCGACATGACTTATTGCGCTATTAAGGGTCTGACGATTACCGCCCCCATAGGCCCAATATGCGATACCCTTAGACGAACAGACCGGACTGTACGGAGATTGTTACATATAGGCTCGGTTAGAGTTTGGATGAGTTATTCTCATCGGCCTTTTCATCAACACATACCCGGGGCCGTTACGTACAGCTAGTGCCGCTTGCGGCCTGTGGTTAAACCCACTTCCGGCGTAGTGTCGAGTCTTTAGAGTCCCACACAGAAGGTTTCCCTACATTGAACGAAAGATGTAGATGTCGTATGGTTTTACGACAGGGTTCGGTCACATACGTGTACTTGTACACGGATGATTAGTCGGACAGATAATACTAGTGGGTTTTGGTTTAAGCCAGATCCTAGTATTATACTGATGGACAGTTTTTTGTCTCTTTTGTATTCGTATTTTTCGGAATACGGATACAGGTATGTATATACGGACGAGGGGCATTTTTGTAAATTGTTCAAAGATGCTTCTTGAAGATGACACATCATAATTTGTATTAAATATTTTGGATTAAATGTTTATTGAATTATGCATGAAGGAAATGAGGTGGATTTTTGCATAGAATTAGACATGGCATAAAGTGCCACTTGTGGGATTTTCATCCCATGAGTCACTTGATTGAATTTGAACCTAAATTCATTTTTTCTAAATGATTTATTCATAAGGAAAAAGGTTTTTGTTCAGTTTACATCACGACAAGAAAGTTCATTCTCATTCTTATGCAAAAACTACACTAGCCTTTCTTCCATGAATCATCTTCTTCCTCACACCCTTAACAACTTATGTGATGAGTTACCTAGTGATAAAAAGAGACATCTATTCCATCTTCATACTCTACATCGCCTATGACATCATGTGTAGCGAACTTGATACCCTGGTTTCCTCCGTTGAGGTGGGAGCTCGATGCACATACTCTCGGGTAGATCATCTTCGGCAAGAGAGGTCCGACAAGGAAGCCCGATCCGGACGATCTGATGAGGCTTTGACGAGGTGTACGACAGCAAGGAATGAAGACCCGAAGGACATGAACGTGAGGTATAAACTTTTGGACTTGTAGTTTACATCTCTCTAAGTTATCTTATTAAGGTTTAGCACCGATCCTGGAGTCCGAGTCCGTGCCGTGATCTTTTGAAAAATCTTTTTTTACCTATTCCGCCTCCCCGCGGACTCGCGGGGTGCGCGACATGGACTTACAGTTCCGTTGCCAACCGTGAGGGTCATATCACATTTCCTCAAAACTCTACGGCTTCTCAGTGCCTACAAAGAATTACAGATGTGAGATCTTGATCTAGTATCCAATACCAGGAAGTAGAGTTAATAGAGTAACAGTTTTCAATCACAAACACACCTGAAGCCGAAGCCATAACTTGCTTCATGTCCTGATTCTTGGCATTTAAAGCCCGACAATCCTTCTTCCAATATCCTTTCTTATGACAGTAGAAGCACTCTTCCTTTATTGTTGATCCCCTGATCTATTCCTTTCCCTTACCCTGCACCATCTGCACATCTCCTCTCGGTTTGGTAGGGGCTTTCTTCTTCTTCATCCCCATGGTCTTAGCCTTGGATTTAGCAGAAGAAGATTCCCCAATAAACAGAGCAGGTGTTTCCTTGGATTTCTTCAAGGTGCCCTCTGCTACCCTCAACATGATGAAGAGCTCAGGAAGTGAAACTTCCAATTTTTGCATATTGAAATTCAATATGAATTGGGCATAGGTGGAGGGTAGGGATTGTAGAATTAAGTCTGTATACAACTCATTCTCCAACATAGTTCCCAGGTCCACGATCTCTTCAATGAGAGTAATCATCTTCATGATGTGGTCCCCAACAGATGATCCGATAGCCAACCTCGCTTGAAACAATTTCTTCGAGGTCTCGTATCTTGCGATACGAGATTGCTCTTCATATAAATATTTGGTATGGAGGAAGATGGAAGAAAGGTCCATCTTCTCGTGCCGCTTCTGATGTTCGTTATCCATAGAGGCCAGCATGAGGCATTTGGATTTCGCGTAATCTAGATCCCAAGTCTTATGAACCTCAATGTTCGCGACCGAGGATATCGGACCTAGAACAGGGGGCTTTAGCCGTGAGGACGTATGCAACCTTATCATAAGTAAGGGCCATTTGGACGTTCCTCAGCCAGTATTTATAGTTTGGCCCAGTTAGTTTGTTTTTATCTAGTATAAACATAAGTCTTGTCATAATCGTTGCAATTAGGAGAGAGAAAGAGAAAAGAAACACTCAACATATGCCCTTGCAAGTTTAGATTGGTTATTAGTTTATCTAAACAGGATGGCTCCCACTATTTCCTCGAATTCTCCTTCAAACCCAAAAAGAAAAATTAATCAGGATTAATCGCACCCTATAAGTTCGCTTATTTTTTGGCCAGGACATTGCTGATACTTCGAAGGGAGGCCCCCGTACTCTCGCACGGAACCAATTAAATAACCTCGTTTTCCCAGAGGCGTAGCCCCGTTAACACCTTTCTAGACACCTACTTGATTAGATAATTGCAAAGTGAAAAATTCTCCTGAAGAGTAGCGGATACTCACAATAGGATCAGGACCCAATTATCATTGTGTGATAATTTTAATGAAAGCCTGGAAAAATTACCACACTCCAGAAGGTATGCAACACTATCAAGTTTCCTGTATGTTTGAAACTCCCGATTTGGTTTTTGCCCCGAGCGCTTATAACCTTGACGAAGGTCAAACATTATAAGTCGCGAGTCAAGTTCAACTCGTCATTATCCAGATTAATCTAGACCCATTCGTACAAGCCCTTGACGAAGGCCAAAATAGCTGTACGCCTGTTCTAGATTAATGCATCTATCTATACTATAGATAAGCACCCACTAGCTACCAAACATTATGCCTAAGCGAAGGTCAAAACATATAGCATGAATACTAGTAGATATCTATCTGAAATGACGGAGGGCTACGGTTGGTTTTGGTGAAAACCATTAACGTAATGAACTTGATATAGTCGAAGGAACCAGATAGTTTTTGAAAAGGAGTGGTTTAAGCTTCGCTTTTAAAAGTTATTTTTGAAGAAAACCGCGTGGATTTGCAATTGTTCCAACAACGTCAGATATTAGGTTTATTACTATGCATTAAGTGAGATTAATGCGGTCCCATCAATGAACCTTATCACACCACAAAAAGAACGAAAATAGAATGTACATATATGCCACCCGCATTCACCACGGGCCCCTTCATGCACCGTTAGGTTACTTAACTAACGGCAGAGCGGGGGCAGGACTAGCACGGATACAAAATATATACAACATTTATTTACACACACACACACAAACACACACACACACACACATTTATATATATATATATATATATATATATATATATATATATCCATCACAAGCATGGTAAGCAACACAGGCAGATATAAGCATCACAGAGAATGGAAAAATGGATCAACTAGGAACATTTACATTTCAATGAGCCACCTATAAAACACAGTCCTCCACGGTCGTGTGAATAGCCGAGTGTGAATCATCCTAGACCTCTACGAGTGCACCAAGCTACCCGCCAATCCTAGAATTGGGTGACCCGGGTCTTGACTCCTCGAGATGGCCACCCACTGAATTCTAGAACCCGGAAGCTTGTGCACTCTTCCTTGGGTCAAACCTAGATGCGGAAATGAAAAGTAATATAAAGCCGGTGAATACATCATCAACCCGAATGTGACCCAATAAAAGAATATACAAGAATTATTACATGAATTACAAAGAATCCACTCACATCTACATTCACACTGGGCTATTCACACGACAATCCATGAAACCATTCGCATTCGAACATCACAAGATATATGCAACCCCTTATGATCGACGTATAGCGATTAGAAGACGTTTATGAACATATAGAAACATCAATAAAGCAAGTAAAGAAAACCACGATGTTAGAATTCCATGCACAATTAGCGAACGAAACTAATTTTTCAAGACTTGAAAAACAGTCAAATAAAGCCACTAAAAATTTAATTTTAAGCCAATCCGGAAGTCGAAACGAACTCGAAACCCGTCCGAATCTTCGTGGAGGCGAAGGGGATACAATTAACTCTTGATCCGGAGGACTCGGGGGGATACCCACCCCCGAGGGCCACATCGAGGTGGCCCCAAAAGGTAGGCAGACCCGAGAGCACCTTATTGGGGTGCTCTCGAGTCACCACCCCAAGGCATCCTTTTGGTGGTCTTGGGGGCTGGGCCCGGACTTTGGTCCCCCCAGGGTATCCCCGAGGTGCCCATGCTTCACCCCACGGCTTCTCGGTTCAAACCGTGAACCCGCGGGATGTGCAAACATCTCAAAATTTTATTTTTAGAGACTGTTTTTGTCGGCAGTTCGTGCGTGACAAAAACGACGGATTTAAAACGTTGCTACGAGCTATCTAAGGCTTATAGATGTAGGGTTTGGTTAGCACCTGTACTAGATTTTGGCAAGAATCTAACATGCTACTTTAAAATTTTGAGGTGCTAATCAAAACCAACCTAGGAATCGAACTAGAAATTTGGGGTAAAAAGTGTAAGTATCACATAATAACACGTGTCTAACACTAAGAGGGGAGAAATACAACCTTTGTAGACCTCCTCTTTGTGACTCCTTGAAACGGCTTGGTGTTTGAACGGGTTCGCTTGAAACCTTCGAAGTCCACGACGATCCACCACGGAGTCCCTTTGCACAAGCTCCTAGCTTCACTTGATCAAGATAGGAGTGAAGCAAACAATCTACACTAGTGGGCTAAACTAACATAGATTGGTGATGTGGGTTGTGATCTCACTTTAAAACCTTTTCTTTTATTTTTCTTCACTCACTTTTGAAAAGGTAGAGGGTTTGGAGGAAGAAGAAGAAGGAGATGGCTAAGCTTGAGCTCATATGATAATAAACTCAATAATAATTGTGATAAGAGAGAGTCACCTCACTTTTAACCATGGCTAATAAATATCTAGATATTTTGATGTTGAGTTAAAGAACAATTAGAAACTAAACCATGGTTGTATTATGTCAACTCAAGAAGAGAAAGATTCCAACCATGATTAAATTTCATTTTCTTTTTCTCAATAATCAAAATATATAAATACTTATTCTATGTGAGTCTTGCATACCCATCTCCAATGTATCATCAACCATGACACATGTATGCATGCATGTGTGCACTCATATCAATATATACATACATACACATAAAAGAAAAGGGTTTAATTAATGAGCTAATGGTCATTAATATTAAATCAACACTTGATTTAATAATCCGGTCATATCTATTCGACCCGACCAATAGTAAATGCCCGATTAAAATACGGTATCAAATACACGCATTTAATCAAGTTCCCGCGCATATCCCTATATGCACCACCACATCGTTTCGCCTGAGCTAGGAAACCCCTTTGTGGGACTCTAAGACTCGTCAATACTCTAGCAGTAGGCAGTGATCATATCACATACCCACAAACCGTCAGCGACACTAGCTGTACGTAACGGCTCCCATGTATTGAGCGATCAGAAGAAAAACAAGCGAACCTGTCAAAACTCTCGTCGAGTCAACTGACAACACTTACTGTATAGTCCAGTCTCTTCGTCAGATATGCTGCATATCGAGTCTAGGGATGGCATTGTCGACCCCAATAACTCAATAAGTCATGCTGATGTATGGCCTATGACAGATCGAGAAACTATTGATAACACTTATCAGTAAATCTCATCAGCCCTGGTCAGGGACTTCCTGTTATAGACAATCGAGCACAGCGCAACATCAACCCCCAATACCGGGAGAGACGAAACCTTTCATATCGCTCATTGCCTCCATGTGTCTCGGGACTGTACCCAAAAGCCACCTGTTTGCACGACTCAATAGTGTCGTGGTAGGGTGGAAATCAAAGTACAGTGGGAGCACACACAAGACTCTATGACGATCTCGGGTCTATTGACTAACCTTTACCAGTGTCATCTGAGAACTGCTATCCGACGTTAGATATAATACCATATAGGAGTTCTCGTCAAGTCTGTTTAGTGTACCCAGACTCCACTGAGCACCCGTATACAATCTTGATGTCAAACACCAATGGATATAGGATCATCCATCGCCCATCACATGTGTCAAGAAATGTATACGCTAGTCTACTCTAGAATATCGATGCCCCGTCTCGATACACCCACGACTAGGAACATTTCAAGGATATGCTTATAAACTACACATGTTCCACTAGTATGATCTGCATCATAATTCCAGTAGTGAAGCAAATATTCTAAGGGCTTTATCAACATGTATCAAATGAATAAAATGCATGATCAATTGAACATGTCAAGATAAAGAGTAACCAGATAGCATACTATCATGTCGAGCAAGAATGTCCTCTGAATATATATACATGTCAATACATCCACTATCAAATAATGGCCTCTAGGGCTTACATATATCCAACAATTTCCCACTTGCACTAAGGCCAGTTATTGGCATATCTCATACCCAACATCTCAAAAATTTGCTCATGCTACGGCTGTGGGAAGGCCTTGGTGAGTGGATTCGTGATTTTATTCTTTGTATTTACTCTCCGAATCTCGATCTCGCGGCGATCAACTATCTCCCGGATCAGATGATATCGCCTCAGGATGTGTCTGGATCGCTGATGGGACCTGGGCTCTTTTGTCAATGCCATAGCCCCATTATTATCACAATACAATGGTATTGGATCAATAATGGTTGGAACTACTCCTAGCTCCGAGATGAACTTCCTTATCCTGACGGCTTCCTTGGCAGCATCATTTGCTGCAGTACACTCAATTTCCATCGTGGAGTCTGCAACGGTATCCTGTTTGGAACTCTTTCAACATACCGTCCCTCCATTGAGGGTAAATACAAACCCTGAGATAGATTTGTTGTCATTCTTATCACTCTGGAAGCTCGAATCGGTAAATTCCTCCATTTGGAGATCCCCGTTACCATACACCAAGAACATTTCTTTAGTCCTTCCCAAGTACTTAAGAATGTCTTTCACAGCTGTCCAGTAATTCTCGCCTGGGTTGGATTGATACCTGCTTGCTACACCTAGTGCATAAGCTAAATCAGGGCGAGTATATAACATCGCATACATTATAGATCCTACGGCTGAAGCGTATGGTATAATGCTCATGCGAGCTCTCTCTTCATCAGTCTTTGGGCAAAAGTCCTTGGAGAGAGTGACTCCATGACAAGAGAGTAAGGCACCCCGCTTGGAGTCTTCCATAGTAAACCTCTTTAGGATGGTATTAATATACTTGGTTTGGGACAATCCCAACAACCTCTTAGATCTATCTCTATAGATCTTAATGCCCAATATGTATGAGGCATCACCCAGATCCTTCATGGAGAACCTTTACGATAAGAACAATTTGACCGATTGTAGCATAGGAACATCGTTTCCTATCAGGAGAATGTCATCCACGTACAATACGAGGAATGTGACAGTATTCCCTACAATCTTCTTATAAATACAAGGTTCATCTGGATTTTTGACAAAATCAAACTCTTTGATCGTATCATCAAAGCAGATGTTCCAACTCCGTGATGCCTGCTTTAATCCATAAATTGATTTAAGCAACCTACATGCTTTCCCGCTGCTCCCACTATCAACGAAACCTTCTGGCTGATCCATATAAACGCATTCTTCTAAATCACCATTTAGAAATATAGTTTTAACGTCCATCTGCCAGATTTCATAGTCGTAGTGAGTAGCAATAGCAAGTAGGATCCGAATAGACTTAAGCATGGCTACAGGAGAAAATGTTTCATCATAGTCCAGTCCTGGTCTTTGACGAAATCCTTTCGCCACAAGTCTTTCCTTATAGGTCTCCACCTGTCCATCTACACCAATCTTTCTTTTAAAGATCCATTTGCACCCTACGGGTTTTACCCCAGAGGGTACAACTTCCAAAGTCCATACTTTGTTGGTGTATATAGACTCCATTTTGGATCTTATGGCATCCAGCCACTTCACAGAGTCACCACTCTTGATAGCTTGCTGACAACTAATAGGATCATCATCATCCATGATGCAATCTTCTCTATCACCATCAATGAGGAAACCGCTGTATCTCTCCGGTGGGTGAGAAGTCCTACTAGATCTACGGAGTGACTGAGGTTCATAAGTTTCCGTTGCAACATCAGGTTCAACCATGTCGTCCGTTTAAACATTTTTTTCTTACACTGACTAATGGGAATAAACTACAGGTAGGTAAGAAATGATGGAATGAAAGTTTAGGGGATTGTGTAACGAAGTTCATTTAGATACAATTTTGGGTAACTATCCAAATGCAGGGGTGTTTATAGTAAATGCCTCGGTAAAATCACCAAAATACTACTTTGAGTATAGCATTTTCTTTTTTAAAGAAAATGTTGGAAAACACCAACCTCGGTTACTAATGGCAATGTTGTAAAACACGTATTCGTTCACTATTCATTTGGGAGGTGTTAAGCACTTAATCGGATTATTCGGTGATTAAATGTTTTATACAGATTATACGACCACATATATTTTATATTATTTTAGTATAATTATTATATATAAAATTATGACAAATATATAGGATTATATATATTGAAAGTTTGAAATATACCTGTGGCCTAAATGGCAGGGTGTCCGAACAAAATCGGAAGATTGGGAGTTCGAATCCCATCGGGTATGCATTCTTGTCAATGGAATTTTTTGAAACAATATATAATGTTCGTTATGCAACAAAAAATAGCGCATACCAAAAGAAAAATTACACCGCAATGCAACATGAAACCCCATAAACATAAGCAAACGCTAGAGCATACATGCGAAAACCCAAAAGCATAACACCAAAATAACATATAAATGTCTTATGTCGCTACACACTGTCACATAAACATAAACGAACACAAAAAGCCTACAGGCTATAAATAACTTCAAAATTAACAAAATATCAAACCGTATAATCACTGTTTAAACTTAGATAAACACCGTTTAAACACTGTTAAAATTGGATAAACACCGTTTAAACCGTATAATTACCGTGTAAACGTTTTGACTGCATAATTGACCATTTAATGACTTTATTGTTCGTTTTGTCACCGATGATTTCATGTTGCACTTACACATACCAGCATGCTACACCTACATCTCATCGGTAATTGACATGCCACGTACACATGTAGAATTTTCCATAGCACTCGTATCACACTATACCCTGTTAGTATTGTAGATTACTACTTATCACCCAGCATCGCGTACTGTTCCGTATATTATACTTCCTTTCCATTGCTTATATGAACATACTTGTAGAACACTGTATAATTACCAATTACTTGCATGTTACATGTACACAGACTCATGTGTTTCATGCACACATCATTGGTAATTTCCATGCTACGCATACATATATAACTTGCCATGTTATTCTCATCATACTATATTCCTGCCGGTACCTTAGATAACTGCTCATTACATATCTACATGCATTACACCACTGTTCTGTACTTTTAATTTGTTCCATTGTAGTTATGTTCTTATGCGATAGTGTTTTCATGGAATTCCTATTTTTATGAGATATGAGAAACCGCGGATATGAATTTATAAAACTTGTGAATGTTCTAAAATGCGGTTTTCTCTTGATATGATGATTTGCCGTCCACCATGAGTTTTCTTGTTTTGATGACATGAGTATTATCCAAAATCGAGGAAGGGGTCGAGAGAACAATTACGGATACATAGTGGACCCGGTACGACACCGAGTGGTCGGAAGTTCATAGGGAGGTATAAGGAGCCTAGCGAGGTGGATCGATACCGGAGATAGATTAGAGCATGGCGGATATCCGGGAGATACCGACCGGGGCTACTGATATCGAGAGGATCGGTCTGACGAGATGGTACCTACGATATCTAGGTTTTACGTGTCAATGCAGGACAATGGATTTATGGTGATTTAGAGTGTCGATGCTGGACACTCAGCAGATACGATGATTTCGAGTGTCGGTGATGGACACTCACTTGATGATATATTTTTATGTTATGGATGACATATTTCCACATTTTGATTGATCATGGGGATCATGTTGTGCGCGATCCGTTATGACGCGCTTATAGATTCTGATGTGATACTTATGCATTTACATATTTATATTTGTCACTGCATAGTATGATGGTAATATACTATATGACCTAGGTAGATCATTATGCATTTCGATCTCTACCTTATGATATCTTCTACTCACGAGTTGGCACCCCCGTTATGCCGTAGTTTCTTGTAGGACCGACCACTTAGATCAGTAGCGGCATGCCGGTATGCTTTTTTTTCTTCGGGTGATTGCTTTGGTAGGTGGGTTACATAGATCGTAACTGCCTCTTGTTTATATATATATATTGTAACGCTTTGAAATTCGTTTAGGTTAATTTCGCGTTAGTTAGTAATGATGCGTGTTTTTCATAAAAACCCGTAAATCTTATTTCTTTTTTTAAACTAGTTCTAATTGTGTTGAGAGGTGTTTTTATATATATATGGGGTTTATTAATTATAAATTAGCTTGTGTTCACCTTACTTGGGAATTTTCCTTAATTATTTTTTTTCCAAAGCTAGGTTTACTGTACAACATGCACACTTATCTTTTTTCTTTTAACCTAAGATAAGTGTTGGCTTGTAACCATTTTCATTTTCTTGCATGGTTCTAATATCCTCAACATTAACCAAGTCAACCTTTACTTTTTTTAAATAAAATTCAAGAAATGGGGGGTATGGGTTGGATTAGGTGAGATGGGGGCTTGACTTTTGACCATTTTCCCTCTCTCATTTCTCTCTTTTCCTCTCATTTCTGCTTTTCCAGCAGAAGCAGCAGCAACATCATCCTCATTCTCTTCTTCTTTTGCTTCTCTTTGATACATATACAACCCTACACAAAAATCCCACTTCCCTTCAAAAAAACTTGGAAAAAATAGCTCTTTTGGGGATTTTGGTGATAAGTCAGTGGCCTTGAGGGCGAGGGGCTGGAAGTGAGGTTTCCCTAGGATCTTTTGGGGTATTAAACTCACCCTTAGCACCTTAGTTCATAACTTGTAGTTTTGTTTGCTAAAAATCGTATTTTATGCATTTTAGTGCTATTGAAGGGAAATTAGTGAAGCTTGTGATAAGTTAACATTTTTATGGCTTGTTTAGCTTAGTTATGTGTTATTAGTGTTGTTTTAACCAAAGATTTGCTTCAGGTTTCACCAAAATACCCTACTGTATTAATTTAGTGTTAAAATAGCTTTTTAACTAGGTTTTGGGCTCTGCTGTAATCTGCTTGTACCCCGTTTGCTTCAGAAAAAAATTGTATTTACTGGAGCATGTACACTAGGTTTAGAGAACACACACAAAGCACGGGAGCACAATTCCCTAGGTGGGCCGCCGGAATATTCTTTCTGGCCGCAAATTGCGGCCAGATGGGGGACCTGGGTTTTGGGGTTTGTTCTGTTGGTGTCTGCTACATTTCTAAGACCTCTGGTATATGCAATTTTATAAAATTATATCTGTAGAAAAATTTGGAATCAAATACCCTATTTCCTACAATTTTAACTTTCGCGACACGTGTGACACGTGTGTGGGTTTGGGGTTTTCTGCGTATCGCGATGTGTCAGGGTAGCTTCAGGAGCGTAATCACACGTTTTAGCGTATCGTACACACACGCGTTTGGTTCACGACGCAGGTTTCTCGTTTGGCTTTAGTGTCGTGTTTTTGTAGATTTTAGCTTATGTGTATTATTTTATGAAATTCTAGGTTCGCAGGCGAGTACGACGGACGCCGCGAAGAAGGGGAAACAAGTCGTCGCCTACACTTAGCACGAGACTACGGTGAGTAGATTTAACATCTACGGGGAAATCGCCCGTATGGCGTTATGCGTCAGGGATGATAAGACATTGTAGCAACATATTGCATTTGCATACATTGACTGTTCATGGATACTAATTGTTGCATACCGCATTCCCTGCTATATCTATATGAGCTTAGAATTGATAACACACCGCACTGTTACTAACGGTTCATGTTGCACGTGTTAGTTGTATGTATGCCCTAGAGGCCAGTATTGTACAGATGATGTATATTATATTGGATGCTTGGACATGTATAGAGATGACTTTCTTGCTCGATATGATAGTATGCTATCTGGTTACTCTTTATCTTAACATGTACACTTGTCTCTTTAAACTGTCTTATAGTTACATGTTGGTAAAGCCCTTAGGATGTGTACTTGACTACCTGGATTATGATGCAGATCATACTAGTGGGGACATGGTAGTCCATAAGTACATCCTTTAAGGTCCCTAGTCGTGGGTGTATCGAGACAGGGCATCGATATACCAGTGTAGACGAGCATATACGCTTCTCGACCCATGAGATGGGCGATGGATGATCCCATATCCATTGGTGTTTGACATCAGAGATGGTATACGGGTGCTCAGTGGAGACTGGGTACACTGGACGGACTCGCCGAGAACTCCCAGATGGTATTATACCTCACGTCAGATGGCAGTTCTCAGGTGACACTTGTACAGGTTAGTCTGTAGACCCGAGATCGTCATAGAGTCTTGTGTGATTCCCACTGTGCTTTGATCTCCACCTTACCACGTCCATGAGGGCGTGCAAAACGGTGGTCTTTGGGTACAGTCCCGAGTCACATGGAGGCAATGAGCGATAGGAGGGGTTTCGTCTCTCCCGGTATTGGGGGTTGATGTTGCGCTGTGCTCGATTGGCCGTAACAGGGAAGTCCCTGGCCAGGGCTGATCAGAGATTTGCTGGTAAGTGTTACCAGTAGTTTCTCGACCCGTTATGAGCCTCACATCGGCACGACTTATCGGTTATTGGGGTCTGACGTATACCACCCCTAGACTTGATATGCGACATATCAGATGAACAGACCGGACTGTACGGTAAGTGTTACTGGTTGGATTCACAGGAGTGTGAGCGGGCTAGCTCGTCGATCTTCTGATCGCTCAATACCCGGATGGCCGTTACGTTTAGCAGACCGCTTGCGGCTTGTGGGTGCTTGATATGATCATCATCTGCTACCGGCGTATTGACGAGTCTTTAGAGTCCTACACAGAGGTTTCCTGGCTCAAGCAAAACGAAATAGGAGTGCATATGAGATATGTGCAGGACCGAGAATAATGCGTGTATGTGATACCGTATTCTATTCTCGCGATGGATGTATCGATTGGTTATATTCGATATAACCTAGATATCGAATCAAGGATTGATTCGATAAGCCGATACATACGATACTAGTCGGTTATATGCGATATGACCGGATCGTTAAATCAAGTGTTGATTTAATGATTTAATGTATAATTATATATTTGATATATTACTTTGGATTAACTAGTATTGGTTCACTTTAAATGGATTTTCTCACTTGATGTGCAAGAAGTATATGTGATATACTTTTGTGCACATATTTTTGTATCATGTTTGATGATACTTGATCATTTGGTTAAGTGTATAGAATTAAACCATGGTTAATTTGATGATTAGGGTTTTGCTTATTCATTTATTTATTTATTTGTTCATTTATTTTTTTGGAAATGATTTAGATGAGAATGGTGGCTTTATTTGTTTCTAGTTGAAGCTTCATGAAGCTTTGACTTCTTATCCATTCTTGTCTTCATGCTTAACCCTAACCCATCCAAGTAACCATGGTCTATTCTCTACACTCTACCCTAGTTAGTATATGATAAGTATTCATTTTCTTTTTCATTTTAGAACGCTTATCATATTCTTTCTTCTTCATCATCATCTTCTTCTTCAAGAAAAGCTTAAGTCCATCAATGGCAACTTGAGCAAAAGTGAGAGAAATCCAATTCTAAAGTGAACCCACCTTCTATTTCTTCACCCTCTACCTCTTGCCAAGTAGTATAGGATGTTTTCTTCACAAGTTTCACAACTTGGTGAAGTTGGAGCTTGAACTTGTGATGCCTCGACGTAGATCATCTTCGGCACGAAGCCGACGACCTTGTCCGCCCATTTCTCCGATGAAGCCGACGATTGAGTTCGGGATTCGAGATGGACAGCGAGAGGACTCCTACGTGGAGCTAAGGAAGTGGAGAACCGGATCTACAAAGATTGTAGTCTCTCTCCTTTAGTTAAGATGTTAACTAGTTTCGTTTTTCACCTAAATTTCTAGTCAACGATCTAGTCTAGGGTTTCTCGGCACCGTAAAATTTGAAATTGGCATGGTTGATGCCATGTGAGACCTCTTGAGAGCGCCTAGGAACCCTATAGTATATATGATATATTATATAGACGTTACTTATGTTTTGCACCCGCACTAGCCCTGCCCTGCTCTGTCGTTAGTTACCTAACCTAACGGTGCACGAGGGGACATCCAGGCGAATGCGGATGGCATAAGTGTACGTCGTATTTATCTGTGATGCTTAGGTGAATTAAATGATGGGACTTCATTAATGTGATTAATGAAATAAAAGAAACCAAATGATGTTGTAGAATCAAATTTTAAATAAAACAGGAAGCTACAGTTCTTGCTTTGCATAGCGGTATATATGATATACCCTGCACCTTATTCGATGAGGAAAGGACCGAGATCCCTTCACCGGGAGTGACTCCTTTAGCAATAACTGGCAGATGCTACATACTCGGTCTGCTTTTGATTGCTTCTATAGTTTATGCTTTGCACAGTGATATATATGATATATTCCGCACCTCATTCGACGAGGAAAGGGCCGACGATCCCTTCACCGGGAGTGACCCCTTTAGCAAAACTAGAAAAGCCTCAAAATCACTCCATTTTAAAACTTCATTTGATCCTACAACGATATCAAGTTCATTACGCAATAGGTTTTCTGAAACCTGCGTAGCCCTCCGTCATTTCAGATAAGTACTACTTAGTATTCGTGCTACGGTAGTTTGGCATTCGTCAAGGCGTAGTGTACGGTAGCTAACTAGTATTTATCTGCTTATGCATATGATGCAGATTGGATTAGGGTATTCGTACAGCGTTGTTTGGCATTCGTCAAGGGTCGTGCGGGTGGGTTTAATTCAATCAAGAAATGTACGGGTTGAACTTGACTAGTGGACTATGGGTTGTTTGGCATTCGTCAAGGTCATAGAACACTAGGGGTAAAATATTATTGGGAATTTCAAGTGTTGAAATTTGCAATTAGATTGCATACCTTCTATGAGATAGTTGGATCCCGATACCCACTGCGAGCAAGAGTTACTCCTGGGAGAGTTTTACACATTGCAATTAGCTGATCAAGTAGGTGTCTAGAAAGGTGTCAACGGGGTTACGCCTCTGGAAAAACGAGGTTTACATTAATTAGGTTCGTGCGAAAGCACGGGGGACCTCCCTCAAAGTACCGACACTGGCCTGGCTGAAAGATTGGCGAACTTGTAGTGTGTAATTAATCCCGGTTAGTCTTTCCTTTTAGGGTTTGAAGGAAGATTTGATAAAAACCAGTGGGAGCCATCCTGATTAGATAAGATAATAACCAATCTGATCTTGCACGAGCATACGCTAAAGTGTTTTCTTCTCTCTCTCTCCAGGTAGCGACCAGTTCATGCCTTAATCAAGATAATAATATGGATGTATTGACCGAACCCGCATGTTTTACTGTGCAGGGGAACGTTGTACCCGTTCTATCTTATAAGTGTTATAAGAATGAACAGGAAACATGAGAATATCTGGATTCTCACACCGCCCAAAAGGAGAACATGCATGTTGATGCATCATCTTCGGGTGTGTTTGTCATTGAGAACTGTTTCTCAGTTCACCCTACGTCCTGGGTATTAGATACCGGATCAGGATCCCACATATGTAAGATGTTACATGGGCTACGGAAAGGTAGAGAACTGGGAAAAGGTGATCATTCTGTTCAAGTAGGGAATGAGGCAAATGTTGCAGCCAAAGCAGTTGGCGAATATCACCTAGTATTACCAAGTGGTGATACACTGATTCTAAATGAATGCTATTTTATACCGAACATGATGTGCAACATTATATCAGTTTCTTTATTGAATAAAGAAGGATATAATTTTGTAGTACAGGATGATGTTATGAACATATTCCTAGATCAAAAGTTGATTGCATCAGGCTCGTTACATAATGGCATATTCATTCTAAATCAAAATACAGTCCTTAATATACAAAACACACACAAGAGGAAAAGTTCAGAAATGAACGAATCCTTCTTGTGGCATTGTAGACTGGGTCACATCAATGCGACACGACTAGCTAAGTTACATAAGGATGGATATTTAAATCTGTTTGAATTTTCATCTTATGACACATGCCAGTCATGTCTCAAAGGCAAGATGACCAAAACTCCGTTTACGGGACACGGAGAAAGAGTCACCGAACTCTTGGGACCGATACATAGTGATGTATGCGGTCCCATGTCTACACATGCCAGGGATGGTTCTTTGTACTTCATTACATTCACTGACGATCTCTCTAGATACGGGCATGTGTTCCTATTGAAACACAAGTCTGAAGCTTTTGAGAAATTCAGAGAATATAAGCAAGAAGTAGAGAACCAAACGGGCAAAAGTATTAAGATCCTTCGATCTGATCGAGGAGGAGAATACTTGAGCAATGAGTTCCAAGATTATCTAAAAGAGAATGGGATTCTCTCTCAGCTTACTCCACCTTATACACCACAGCACAACGGTGTATCGGAACGAAGGAATCGCACCCTATTAGATATGGTGCGTTCAATGATGAGTACAGCTGAGTTACCTATTTCCTTCTGGGGGTATGCGCTTGAGACAGCCATACACCTATTGAATATGGTTCCTACCAAATCAGTGCCTACCACTCCATATGAGATATGGAAAGGGAAGAGACCATCTCTTAAGTATGTTAAGATATGGGGTTGTCCAGCTTATGTCAAAAGACAAAATCCGGACAAACTCGAGGCAAGATCAGTCTTATGTAAGTTTGTAGGATATCCCAAGAATTCACAAGGGTATATCTTCTACCACCCGAGGAACAAAATGTGTTTGTTTCTCGACATGCCACTTTCTTAGAAAAAGGTTTTCTTATGAAACAGATTAGTGGCATTGATGTAGAACTGGAAGAGGTTCCAGCAACACAAACTATAACTGAAGATTTAGTAGAACCAGAGGATTCAGTAGTACCCGACGAACCCCAGCCTCTCCGTCGATCTAGCAGGGTTTCTCGTCCACCTGAGAGATACTACGGTTTTCTCATTGACGGTGGAAGCGAAGATTGCATCATGGAGGATGATGACCCAACTAGTTTCGAGCAGGCCATCACGAGTAGGGACTCAGTGAAATGGCTGGATGCTATGCGGTCCGAGATGGAATCCATGTACAACAACAAAGTATGGACTTTGGATGTTGCTCCTGAAGGGGTAAAACCCATCGGGGGCAAGTGGATCTTCAAGAAAAAACTTGGTGTAGATGGGAAAGTGGAGACTTTCAAAGCCAGACTTGTAGCAAAGGGTTTTCGTCAAAGACCAGGTGTGGACTATGACGAAACCTTTTCTCCAGTGGCTATGCTTAAATCCATCCGGATCATGCTTGCCATCGCTGCATATCATGATTACGAAATCTGGCAAATGGATGTTAAGACCGCCTTTCTAAATGGTGATTTAGAAGAGTGCGTGTACATGACTCAGCCAGAGGGCTTCATAGACAGTGGGAGCAGCGGGAAGGTGTGCAAGCTGCTTAAATCCATTTATGGATTAAAGCAAGCATCGCGGAGTTGGAACATCTGCTTTGACGTCGTTATCAAAGAGTTTGATTTCGTCAAAAACCCAGATGAACCTTGTATTTACAAGAAGGTGGCAGAGAGTAAGGTTGTCTTCCTCGTATTGTACGTGGACGACATACTCTTGATAGGAAATGATATTCCTATGCTGCAATCGGTCAAGCTCTTCTTATCACAAAGATTCTCAATGAAAGATCTTGGTGATGCCTCCTGCATATTGGGAATTAGGATCTATAGAGATAGATCCAAACGGATATTCGGATTGTCCCAATCCAGGTACATTGACACCATACTAAAGAGGTTTAGTATGGAAGAATCCAAGCGTGGGAACTTGCCCACGATCTCTGGAGTCACTCTCTCCAAAGAGATGTCTCCCAAGACTGATTTGGAGAGAGTTCGCATGCAAGGGATACCCTATGCTTCGGCTGTAGGCTCTATCATGTATGTGATGCTATGTACCAGACCCGATGTAGCATACTCACTAAGTGTAGTGAGCAGGTATCAAGCTGATCCTGGAGAGAGTCACTGGACAGCTGTGAAGAGCATTCTCAAGTACTTACGAAGGACTAAAGAGATACTCTTGGTGTATGGTAACGGAGAACTCCAAGTGGAGTCCTTTACCGATTCGAGCTTCCAGAGTGATAAGGACGACTCTAAGTCGCAGTCGGGATTTGTCTTTACCCTTTACGGAGGGGCGGTTAGCTGGAAGAGTTCCAAGCAGGAAACCGTGGCAGACTCGACGATAGAGGCTGAATACATCGCTGCCAACGATGCTGCTAAAGAGGCTGTCTGGATCAAGAAGTTCATTATTGAACTTGGAGTGGTTCCATCCGTTGAGCATCCAATACCTTTGTATTGTGATAACAATGGAGCAGTGGCTTTGGCCAAGGAACCTAGGTCCCATCAGCGATCCAGGCACATTCTGAGGCGGTATCACCTGATCCGGGAGATAGTTGATCGCCGGGAGATCGAGGTCAGGAGGGTGGACACGAAGAACAACACGGCGGATCCACTCATGAAGGCCATTCCCCAGATACAGTTTGAGAGACTCTTCGGGATGCTCGGTATGCGATACTACAGCAGCTGGCCCTAGTGCAAGTGGGAGATTGTTAGTTGTATGTATGCCCTAGAGGCCAGTATTGTACAGATGATGTATATTATATTGGATGCTTGGACATGTATAGAGATGACTTTCTTGCTCGATATGATAGTATGCTATCTGGTTACTCTTTATCTTAACATGTACACTTGTCTCTTTAAACTGTCTTATAGTTACATGTTGGTAAAGCCCTTAGGATGTGTACTTGAGTACCTGGACTATGATGCAGATCATACTAGTGGGGACATGGTAGTCCATAAGTACATCCTTCAAGGTCCCTAGTCGTGGGTGTATCGAGACAGGGCATCGATATACTAGTGTAGACTAGCGTATACGCTTCTCGACCCATGAGATGGGCGATGGATGATCCTATATCCATTGGTGTTTGACATCAGAGATGGTATACGGGTGCTCAGTAGAGACTGGGTACACTGGACGGACTCGCCGAGAACTCCCAGATGGTATTATACCTCACGTCAGATGGCAGTTCTCAGGTGACACTTGTACAGGTTAGTCTGTAGACCCGAGATCGTCATAGAGTCTTGTGTGATTCCCACTGTGCTTTGATCTCCACCTTACCACGTCCATGAGGGCGTGCAAAACGGTGGTCTTTGGGTACAGTCCCGAGTCACATGGAGGCAATGAGCGATAGGAGGGGTTTCGTCTCTCCCGGTATTGGGGGTTGATGTTGCGCTGTGCTCGATTGGCCGTAACAGGGAAGTCCCTGGCCAGGGCTGATCAGAGATTTGCTGGTAAGTGTTACCAGTAGTTTCTCGACCCGTTATGAGCCTCACATCGGCACGACTTATCGGTTATTGGGGTTTGACGTATATCACCCCTAGACTTGATATGCGACATATCAGACGAACAAACCGGACTGTACGGTAAGTGTTACTGGTTGGATTCACAGGAGTGTGAGCGGGCTAGCTCGTCGATCTTCTGATCGCTCAATACCCGGATGGCCGTTACGTTTAGCAGACCGCTTGCGGCTTGTGGGTGCTTGATATGATCATCATCTGCTACCGGCGTATTGACGAGTCTTTAGAGTCCTACACAGAGGTTTCCTGGCTCAAGCGAAACGAAATAGGAGTGCATATGAGATATGTTCAGGACCGAGAATAATGCGTGTATGTGATACCGTATTCCATTCTCGCGATGGATGTATCGATTGGTTATATTCGATATAACCTAGATATCGAATCAAGGATTGATTCGATAAGCCGATACATACGATACTAGTCGGTTATATGCGATATGACCGGATCGTTAAATCAAGTGTTGATTTAATGATTTAATGTATAATTATATATTTGATATATTACTTTGCATTAACTAGTATTGGTTCACTTTAAATAGATTTTCTCACTTGATGTGCAAGAAGTATATGTGATATACTTTTGTGCACATATTTTTGTATCATGTTTGATGATACTTGATCATTTGGTTAAGTGTATAGAATTAAACCATGGTTAATTTGATGATTAGGGTTTTGCTTATTCATTTATTTATTTATTTGTTCATTTATTTATTTGGAAATGATTTAGATGAGAATGGTGGCTTTATTTGTTTCTAGTTGAAGCTTCATGAAGCTTTAACTTCTTAACCATTCTTGTCTTCATGCTTAACCCTAACCCATCCAAGTAACCATGGTCTATTCTCTACACTCTACCCTAGTTAGTATATGATAAGTATTTATTTTCTTTTTCATTTTAGAACACTTATCATATTCTTTCTTCTTCATCATCATCTTCTTCTTCAAGAAAAGCTTAAGTCCATCAATGGCAACTTGAGCAAAAGTGAGAGAAATCCAATTCTAAAGTGAACCCACCTCCTATTTCTTCACCCTCTACCTCTTGCCATGTAGTATAGGGTGTTTTCTTCACAAGTTTCACAACTTGGTGAAGTTGGAGCTTGAACTTGTGATGCCTCGACGTAGATCATCTTCGGCACGAAGCCGACGACCTAGTCCGCCCATTTCTCCGATGAAGCCGATGATTGAGTTCGGGATTCGAGATGGACAGCGAGAAGACGCCTACATGGAGCTAAGGAAGTGGAGAACCGGATCTACAAAGGTTGTAGCCTCTCTCCTTTAGTTAAGATATTAACTAGTTTCGTTTTTCGCCTAAATTTCTAGTCAACGATCTAGTCTAGGGTTTCTCGGCACCGTAAAATTTGAAATTGGCATGGTTGATGCCATGTGAGACCTTTTGAGAGTGCCTAGGAACCCTACAGCACGAGCACTAATCTGCATGTTACACACACACCGTTAGAAATTGCCATGACACTCACACTATAGAATTGTCATGATCAATATATTGTAGCTTACCTCATATATGATTTGACATGATTATGTTACTTGTGCACATATTCATTTGCATATCCATACTTACGCATACACAAATTGTACCTACCTAGATAAGTTGATTTTTGTTAAAAACTGGGGACCGCATGATACCCTTTGAAAAACTGAATCTATTTTAAAGAGCGGTTTCTCCCTTTCATTCATAGTACGACATATGATGCATATATCACATCACATGGATTTACGCATTTGCTTTGGATTTCATGTGATTTCTGGATTTGAGAACCGTGGTATTTTTCAAGAAAGCATGCATTGTTTTAAAAACCCGGTTCCTCTTGATAAGATATTTTGGTGCGTCCACCACGCGTTTTCTCGATTCTGAGACGTGTGCTTGAAACCCGATTCGAGGAGTTGGATGATCCGTTTGCGGGTTCGTGGTGGACCTGGTATGGTACTCCGGGGCGAGAACGGATCGCTGTGCAGCAGACGGTGAGCCTGGCAGAGGGACTACTACCTACCGGTGATTGGTTGGACCTGGCGGTTATCCGGAGGATACTGACCAGAGTCGATAGATGGATACGGGACGACCCGTACTGCCGGGCCCGAGGGCCGATTCCGCAGACGGAGCCCGTGGGCCGATCCGTACTGACGAAGCCCGATATATGAGGATTTGCGTGTCGATACTGGACACGATTATTTCATGATATTTTGAGTGCCGATGTTGGGCATTCGCGATTCTCAGCGATTTACAAGATTTGAGGGCTGATGAGGATGACGGCGCCTGAGTTTTATTGGGTTTTGGGTGCATTGATGGACACCGATTATATTTTCCACATTGACATTCCGTGTAGATGTTGTTTTATCCCATGCTCAGCATTCATTGTTTTGCATCTCATCCTGTAGTCATATTACCTGATAGAGTACATATGCATGATCATTGCCCGTCTTGCTCATCGCATATAGATATTATCTGCTGGCATATGTTAGAGTAGCGCAGTACGTAGATACTCGTGATTACGTTTATATGTTATCTCCTATTCACGAGTTGGCAACTCACCCCCGTTGTGCCACAATATTTGTAGGTTGCCCCTTAGAGTAGTCGCGATAGGCTGCTTTCTTGTATCTTTTTGGCTACGGATACCACTTCCATTGGTGCATGAGCTGTTTTGCTGCTAGGTGGGTTGCGGTATCCAGTTATTTCTATTGTATCTAGTATTCTCCATCTACCTTTATATGTATTTGACTTAGAGATAGCGTGAGGACGATGATGTATATTATTTGTACTCTGGTGTCGAGCTCGTGTGAGCCGATTTTACTTATGCAGTTTTTATCATTTGTGATGTTTTTCAGTTATTGCTCATTTCTTCGCTACGGCGTCGTATATTACTTGCGTGGTTGTTTCTGCCGTTTGGCGTGATTGCTCCCGTTTGGGACGCTTTATCATATTGTTTATCATTTTACTCATATCATGTCTTGTACCCGATTTCGGGGTTAGTTTTTACAAAGGAAATGCTGCCAAAATTTTTAAGATAATAACTTGAACTTTAAAGAAAGTTACTAAACTACTTAAGGTTTTCCAAAAGTTTTAAAACAAACGTTTTCAACACTCACTACTTTTAATGGTTTTGATTTCTGGGTTTCGGCTTACTTAGTCGCGTTACGCCTGTAGACGTTATGTGGTTAAGTGCCGGTCACGGGTCGAACTTCGGGTCATGACAAAGTTGGTATCAGAGCGTAGGTTTTACCTTTCGGAGTGTAGGATGACCCTGGTATGATGGAGTAGGTAGCTGAAGCAGAGTGGCGTAGCGTGTGTATGTTCCGCGGCATACTCACGACACGGTATTCCGCTTAAGTGACCTTAGGACTTATTGATTTAAATTCCTTCATGAGTATATACATTCTTGCGATTCGATTTCCGTATCCTCATCGAATCCTATTTTCTTTTCAGCCATTATGCCGCCAAAGACTACGAGGGCGCAGAGAGCGGCCGCGAGAGCCGAGATTAGAGTTGATTTGTCAGAGACGAGGACAGACCCGGGTAGTACACCCGTTGCACCAGAGCAGACTGTTCCTCCTTCGACAGACCAGATCACTATGCTAGGGGCCGGTATGCAGGAGATGCGCCAGATGATGGGATCCGGTATGCAGGAGATGCGCCAGATGATGGGATCACTAGTTGAGACACTTCGAGCGCAGCGACCAGAGGTAGTTCTGTAGGGATGCTAGGAACACGCACAAGGGTCTACGAGGCATCAACCATACCCGATTTAAAATTTAGCCGTGCCGAACAACCCTAAACTAGATCTTTAAACTAGAGATTAGGCGAAACAAAGCATGTTAAACACTTTAACACTAAGAGTTTGGGATTACAACCTTTGTAGTCCGGTCCTTCGCTTTATAAGCTCCGTGTTATGGTCCCTTCGCTGCGATCATCATGTTCCGGACTTTCGCGAGGCTCCACGAAGAGAAAGATGCAAGCTTGCTTCCGATCTTCGATAACAAAGATGATCTACCTTGAAGTTTCATTAACACAAGCTCTCATTCACTAAATGAAGTGAACACCCTCATCTAAATGGCAAGGATAGATGAGGATGATGAAGTAGGATTTTTGCTCTCATTTTTTTTCTATTTCTCACTCATTTTCATCACTTAGGAAAAACCTAGAAAGCTTTTCTATGAAAAAAGAAGGAAGAAGAAGATGAATAATCATTTGTGATGAATAATGAAATGTTGTCATAATCCATTATGCAACCATGGTTCAAGTAACCTTTGTAGAGATTTAACTAGGACTAGGGTTTGGGTTGGTTTAAAGCATGAGTCACTAAAAAATATCAACACAAATATCTTTGCTCATGACAAAAAGAAAAGCTTCTAGAAGCTACAAGAATGAGCTAACCCAAATCAAACCCTAATCTTGTTTAATCTCCACTAATCATGTTGCATTAGTAATTATAACATGTTACAATATTGTATATCACATATATAATATTTATTGTAACATAATAAAATAATACAATTAACATATATCGCATATATATCAATGTATTACCCGTGTGAGAAAAAGAATCTTTTAGTGAGCTTAAATTAGTTAATGCAATTTAATATATCAAATATATTTTTATACATTAAATTATCAAATCAACACTTGATCCGATAATCCGGCTATTTCACAAATAACCGACTAATACGATGACCCGGCTATATCACATATACCCGGCCGATATCTCATATCGCGAGAATCCAATACGGTATCACATACCGCATTATCCTCGGTCCCGCACATATCACATATGTGCTTCTACTCTGTTTTTCCTGAGTCAAGAAACCTCTGTGTAGGACTCTAAAGAATCGGCAATACGCCGGCAGTAGGTGATGATCATATCAAACACCCGCAAGCTGCAAGCGGTCAGCTAAACGTAACAGCCACCCAGGTATTGAGCGATCAGAAGATCAACAAGCAAGCCTGTACATTCTCCTGTGAATCCAATCAGTAACACTCCCGTACAGTCCGGTCTCGTCGTCTGATATGTCGCATTTCTCGCCTAGGGGTGGTAAACGTCATACCCCAGTAGCTCGATAAGTCGTGTCGATATGAGGTCTATAACAGTTCGAGAAACTACTGATAACACTTAACAGTAAATCTCAGCAACCCTGGCCAGGGATTTCCAGTTATAGCCAATCGAACACAGCACAGCATCAACTCCCTATACCGGGAGAGACGAATCCCCTCCTATCGCTCATTGCCTCCATGTGATTCGGGACTGTACCCAAAAGACACCTTTTTGCATGCCCTCTTGGACGTGGTATGATGGAAATCAAAGCACAGTGGGAATAACACAAGACTCTGTGACGATCTCGGGTTAACAAACTACTCTGTACTAGTGTCACCGGAGAACTGCCATCTGACGTGATGTATAATACTATCTGGGAGTTCTCTGCGAGTCCTTCTAGTGTACCCAGTCTCTACTGAGCACCCGTACACCATCCTTGATGTCAAACACCGATGGATATGGGATCATCCATCACCCATCATATGGGTCAAGATGCGTATACGCTAGTCTACTCTGGTGTATCGATGCCCTGTCTCGATACACCCTCGACTAGGAACAGTTATAGGATGTACTCGTCGACTACCGTGGCCCCACTAGTATGATCTCATCATAGTCCCAGTAGTCGAGTACATATCCTAAGGGCTTTATCAACATGTAACATAGAGACAATCAGAGTATATGTTAAAATAAAGTACAACCAGATAGCGTACTATCATGTTAAGCAAGAAAGTTCTCCCTATATATATCCAAGCATCCATTACAATATACATCATATGTACAGTAATGGCCTCTAGGGCATACATATAACTAACAATCTCCCACTTGCACTAGGCCATCTGTTGTGGTATCACATACCCAACAATTAGCTGCGGTTGAAGTATCTCATACTCAACCTTCCCATAAAAGTCTCTACTGGGAAAAAGGCCTTTGTGAGTGGATCCGCGTTGTTGTCCTCTGTGTTTACTCTCCTAACCTCAATCTCCCTGAAGATTAACCATCTCCATGATCAGGTGATACTGCCAAAGAATTATATCTGGATTTCTGATTGGACGGGCGTTCCTTGGCATAAGCCACAACTCCATTGTCACACAATGGTAGGAACGAAGTTCATCTCATGAACCTATATGTATCCAGACTGCTTCTTTGGTAGCATCCTTGGTAACGATGTATCTTGCCTTTAATCGTCTAGTAAGTCACAGTATCTAGCTTGGAACTCTTCCAACAAACCGTCCCTTCACTGAGGGTAAAGACAATGCCTGCGACTGACATTCAGTCATCCTTATCACTCTGGAACTTTTCCAGTGATTCTCCCCAGGATCGATTGATACCATCTCACTACAACTAGTGAGTATCCTAACATCCAATTAGATCTATCTCATAGGTCCAAAACTCAGAATTTAGGAGGTATCACCTTGATCATATATGGAGAATCCTTGTGATAAGCGGAGATTGACCGAGCGTAGTATAGGAAACTCCTTCCCTATCAAGAGTATGTCATCCACGTACTCTACGAGGATCACCACCATACTCCCTACTACCTTTTTGTATATACAAGGTTCATCTACCATTTTGATGAAGTCAAACTCTTTGACTACCACATCAAAACAGATGTTCCAACTTCTCGATGCCTGATTTATCACATAAAACATCTTGCTCATGTTTCCGCTGCTCCCACTGTCTACGAAGCCCTCTGGCTGTGTACTTATAGACGCTCTCTTCTAAAACATCATTTAGAAAAGCAGTCATGACACCCAACCGCCAGATATCGTAGTCATGGTATGTAGCCGTGGCAAGTAGGATCTGGATGGACTTAAGCATAGCTTTGAAAGTCTCAACTTTTCCATGTACACCAAGTAATCTTCTCAAGATATACTTGCTCCTGATGGGGATTTAACCCTTCAGATAAAGCAACCAAAGTCCATACTTTATTGGTGTATAAGGATTCCATCTCAGATCGATAAGCATCCAGCCATTCTTACAGAGTCCCACTCCTGATGGCCAGCTCGAAACTAGTTGGGTTATCATCTCATGATTCAATTCTCGCTCCCACTGTCATAGAGAATACCGAAGTATCTCTCTGGTGGGTGAGGAACCCTACTAGATCGGCGGAGAGGCTGAGGTTCATTGGAAACTATTGAATCCTTTTGTTCTACCAAATCATCAGCTGCAGTTTGTATAGATGGAACTCTTTCCAGTTCTACCTCATGACCAATAGTTTCTTCACAAGAAATTCCCTTTCACAAAGGTGGCATGCTGAGAAACAAAACATCTTTTGTTCCTCGGTTTGGTAGAAGATATTCCCTTGCGAATGCTTGGGATATCCAACAAACTTCCACAGATCTGACTTTGCCTCGAGCTTGACTGGTCTCTGCTTTTAGACATAGGCTGGACAACCCCAAATCTTAACAAACTTAAGATATGGTCTCTTCCCATTCCATATCACATATTAAGTGGTAGGCAACTGATTTGATTGGAACCATATTCAATAGGTATGCAGCTTCTCAAGTGCATAACTCCCAAAAGGAAATAGGCAACTCAGTAGTACTCATCATAGAGCACACCATATCACATAGGGTGTTATTGCTCCGCCCTGATATACCATCGTGCTATGGTGTATACGGAGGAGTAATGCTGAGAGAGAATCTCATTCTCCTTTAGAATAGTCCAGGAATCCCGTGCTCAAGTATTCTCCTCCCTGATCACATCAAAGGACATAATACTTTTACTCGTATTTTGGTTCTCTACTTCTAACTTATATTCTGTGAATATCTCAAAAGTTTCGGACTTGTGTTTCAACAGGAACATATGTCTGAATCTTGAGAGATTATCAGAGAATGTAATGAAGTACAAAGAACCGGTCTTGGCATGTGTAGACAGGGGACCTTACATACATCATCATGTATCAATCCCAAGAGTTCACTAACTCTTTCTCTGTTTTTAATAAATAGAGCTATGGTCATCTTATCTCTGTGACATGACCGGCAAGTTTCACAAGATGTAAATTCAAACAAATTTAAATATGCATCTATATGTAACTTCAGCTAGTCGGGTCGCATTGATATGACCTAGTCTACAACGCCTCAAGAAGGATCCGTTCATTTCTGAACTCTTCCTCTTGTGTGTGTTCTGTACACTAAGAACTGTGGTTTGATTTAGAACGTCTATGCTTTTAGATAACGTGCCTGATCCGATCAACACTTGATATAGGAAATGTTCAAAACATTATCCAACAATACAAAATTATATCCTTTCTTTACTTATAAAGAGACTGATATGATGTTGTATATCAGGTTCGATATCTAATAACATTCGTTCAGAATCAATGTATTCTGGTAATAGAGGGTGATAACTACCAACATACTTGGTTACAACACTTGCAACGTTTCTATCTCATGAAATTTATCACCCATTCTCAGTTCTCTACCTATCTGTAGCCCATGTAACAAATTACATATATGGGATTCTGATCCAGTATCAAATACCCAGGACGTAAAGGATATTGAGAAACAGTTCTATGTAATGAGCACACCCGAAGAAGATGCATCAACATGTACTTTCTTCGTTTGGGCGGCACGGGAAATTTGGTATTCCCCAATTTCCTGCTCTGTCTTATAACAATTATAAGTTGGAGCGGGACCAACGTTTCCTAGCGCAGTATAACAAGCGGGTTCGGTCAATACATCCATATTATTATCTTGATTAAGACGTGACATAGTCGTAACCAGGAGAGAGAGAGAAGAAAACACTCAGCGTGCGCTTTTACAAGATTAGATTGGTTATTAATTTATCTAATCAGGATGTCTCCCACTGTTTTAATCAAATCTTCCTTCAAACTCTAAAAGGAAAGACTAGCCGGGATTAATTACACGCTATAAGTTCGCCAATCTTTCAGCCAGGCCAGTGCCGGTATTTTGAGGGAGGTTCCCCGTGCTTTCGCACGGACCTAATTAAAGTAAATCTCGTTTTTCCAGGGGCGTAACCCCGTTAACACCTTTCTGTTGGAGATAGTGCCCTCAGAGTCAATTATTAGGTCACAGGTACGTGATTGTAATGATTGAGGGATGACCTATCCCGGTAGGACAGTCTTACTCGAGATGATAGTATGCTATCTGGTTTACCTTTATCATCTTGTACTGCTTTAGGTGACCTGACAAGTTGCTATTACACGTTGATAGAGCCCCTAGGATTCTTGCTTGACCACCAGCAGTATGAGGGCGATCATATAAGTGGGAGCTGGGGGTCTACAAGCATATCCTTAAAAGGTCCCTAGTCGTTGGAGTTTCGAGACCGGGCATCGATACTCCATTAGTAGACTAGTGTATACAGTCGAGACCCCGACGAGGGGCGGTGGCCGGTCTCACAAGCCACTGGTGTCAGTTGGATCACCTAAGATGTATACAGGTGCTCATTGGGTTATGAGTACACCGGACAGGACTCGCCGGGAACATGCTAGTTGGTCATATACCAGACGTCAGATGGCAGTTCCCTGGTGACATGTGTGCAGGTTAGTTCATCGACCTGGGGATCGTCATTTGTCTCGTGTGAGTTCCCACTGTACTTTGATTACTACCCTACCACGGCTCAAAGGAGTCGTGCAAACAGGTTTTAGTTGGGTACAGTCCCGAGCCACATGGAGGCAGTGAGCGTATCTTCAGGGGTTCGTCTCTCCCGATATTGGGGGTGAGGTCGTGCTGTGTCTAGGAGAGCCATTACACAAAGTCCTTGGCCAAGGCAAGGAGATTTACTGGTAGGTATTCCAGTAGTATCTCAGGGTGTTCTGGGCTACACTCCGACACGACTTGTACCGCTTTTGGGGGTCTGACTTTTACCAACCCCCTAGGCCCGCCATGCGATACTCATAGACGAACGGACCGGACTGTACGGTTACTGTCACTGACAGGCTCAGTAGGGTGTCAGGCTGAGTTCGCTCACGGACGTCCCTTTTAGTCAATACCTGGTAGCCCGTTATGTATTGGCTTATACCTCTAACGTGCTAGTGGTTAAATCCACAACCAAGGTGTTGATGAGTCTTTAGAGTCCCCCACATTTCAGTTACTCAGCTTTCGGGCGAAAGGTTGTAGAGGCCGTATGGAGATATGGCAAGGTCCGATCAGATACGTGCGGTATTGCACGGATCAGGATCGGACAGTTTGTACTATAGGCCGTATGGTTATATGGCAGGGTTCGATCAGATACGTGCGGTATTGCACGGATCAGGATCGAACAGATATTACTAGCCGGTTTTGGTATAAGCCGGATTCTAGTATAGTACAGTGGAGATTTTGTCTCATTGCATTTGTATTTCGGTCGAAATACAGATGCGGGTGTGTATGCACAGTATCGGGGTTTTTCCTGTAATTTATTACGGGACCAGTTTTCTGGAGTTGCCAGTTTGCTTTTCGTTTCGGCCGATTTCCATTGTTCCGTTCATTGGCCGAAGTTTGGTGGAGGAGGGCTTATTTGCATTGTTGCAAATAAGTATTTGTGGAGGGGGCTTTTGCTTTTTGTTGCATCATGATAGCCATTCTTTGACCTTGACTTCTTGTCTTCATCATGACTTGACTTTTGTTTTCATGATGGATGTTGATGATGGTAGGTTTGAGTGTTGGATTTGTTGTGATGATGTTTCTTTTGTATGATAGCTTTCTCTCTCTCTCTCTCCATTGGATAATTAGATGGCTCTCTCATTATCCATGAGAACACACTCTCATTTCTCTCCTCTCAATTTGCTTGGCCGGCCACTCCCATTTGGGGGCTGTCCAAAATTTATGGTGTGGGTTTTTAGCTCATTTCATGTTGCAAAAATCTCACTTGATCAATCCATAAAGCTCCAAGTTCAATCCCTCCACCAATGGCATCTCCATGAACCCCAAAGTGAGACTTGAGGACTACATATTCTACAGCGAACCTTGGGCACGTCGAGTAGCCGGCTTCGTGCCCGAGTTGCCTCGGCATTGAGGTGGGAGCCCGTAAACGATGTAGGCGATGTGGTGCACTTCCGGCGACGAGGAGGAGACAGGACTTTCCGCAGGAGATCGGGACCATGACGAGAAGACCGGAGGACTTGGATCGTCGGTATATCTCTAGCCCATCTTCTAGTTAGCTTAGACTTGTTAATGGTTACGATCCGGGTGTTTAGTGCGCGGTGGTGCCGGTTTGCTAAGTCCGCAAAATTAAAGTTTATAACCGCTTCCGCATTCCGGCGTCGGATTGACGGCCGGGGCGCCGCCGTGCACTTACAGTGGTATCAGAGCCTCCCCATTAACTTAGTTTAGCTTTGTGTAATGTGTTTTTCTGTTCCGATCGATCGAAATGTTCAAAAACCCGTATTTGCCCACATCAGTTTTCTGTTGAAATTTTTTGGTGTCGAAAAATTTTTCAGGTTGTAAAATATTGATGTACTAGAAAATCTAAGAACTCTGTAAAATTTCGATGAAGTGATTCCACAGTCAAAGCGCGGAAGCGCCGCACTAACCCCCATTCTGCCGCCCTTCCGCCGCGCACTGTAGACATCACTGCACCAATTTTTTACAGAGGCTTTCTGGGGTGAAAAGTAGGGTTTTGGAATAATAACATTGGGCCCAGAATTTCTTTAACTGCTACAGTATTGTTTTGGGGCCCACTTGTTAATATTCGATCGGTCGGATATTTTAAACACATTTTTCACAGTATTTACATTATATCTGCGACCGTGAATGTCACTTGATCGGTAAATCCGGTTTAACTGCTATAGCCCGGTTAGACGGATTTGCGAACGTGACTTTCACGTTGATGTTTTCTTTTTGCTGTGATGTTGCGGATCGGTCGTGAGGGATAGCCTGGATGCAATGCTAGTTCAGTTTTGTTGTATTATGTACATTTGATATTGCGGGGCGAGCGTCCGACATGTGGACTGCCGTCACTGCCTGATTGTATTATTCTTTTGGGGCACGACCTGGTTGCGGTCGATGTGCCCGTTGTATGTATATTTTACTTTCTGTACTAGGATTACCCCAAGGTGGGTTGCACGGATAGCCGGGTTCTAGAGGGCAACAAGCCCGCATCTCATGGCATTGGGACGGAGGGGGCTTCACTCTAGGATTGGCGGGCTATTCGCCGCACTCGTAGGGGGTACAGGTTGACCCAGGAGGGGTGCCCAAGTTACCGGATTCCGTGAAGTGCTGGGTGGTCCATTCACGGTGCTGAAGGGGGCTGCCTCGCTTCAGGTTTTGGCGGGTGACTTGCCGCTCCCGTAGGGGTCTAGGATTTCATTGCACAGGCTATCCACACGACCAGGGGAACGTCGGGTTTCAGTAGTGGCTCTGTGAAACCCGGGGATCCCAGATATCTGTATTGTTTCTGTGATGCTGTACATTTCTGTGATGTTGCATTTTATTCACGCCTTGAGCGAATATAATATATTGGTATATATATTAGTAGATGTTGTATATGTTTTACATCCGCGCTAGTCCAGTCCCCACTCTGTCGTTAGTTAGCTAACCTAACGGGTAATGACGGGACCCAGTGGCGAATGCGGATGGCATATACGTACATCAGTATATTTTCGTTCTTTTTGGTGTGATCAATTGATGGGACTGCATTGATTCGGATCAATGCAAGTTAAAACAAACCTAATCTGATGTTGTTGGAACACTTTTCAAAAAGCTGTTATTGCAAGGACGTTTACTTTTGTTTTGCATCGTGGTATTCATTGGAATATCCTGCTCCTCAGTCGACGAGGCAAGGGCCGAGATCCCTTCACCGGGAGTGACCCCTTGGACAGAATTTTGCGTCAGGGCATTAACTTCACTATAGCCGATTACTTTTGCTTTGCATCGCGGTATTCATTTGGAATATCCTGCACCCCATTCTACGGGGAAAGAGCCGAGATCCCTTCACCGGGAGTGACCTCTTTAGCGAAGGTTTTCGTCACTATATTTTCAAAAAGCTATCCGTTCCTTCAACGATATCAAGTTCATTACGTTAAAGGTTTTCGCCAGAAACCATTCGTAGCCCTCCGTCGTTTCATATGGGTAGTCAATAGTATTCAAGCTGTGTTTGTTGGCCAAAGTCAAGGCACAGTGTTTGGTAGCTGTTGGTTATTCATATGCAGCATAGATAGATGCGTTGGTTTGGAACAGTCGTACTGCCTTGTTGGCCAAAGTCAAGGGTATGTACGGGTGGATTCAAAACAACCTGGAGAATGACGGGTGGAACTTGACATGTGACTTATGATTTTTTGGCCAAAGTCAAGGTCATAAGAGCATGGGGCAAAAAAATTACATCGGGAGTTTCAAAAGAACTGAAACTTGCCAGATATGCGCATACCTTCTGGAGTGTGATAGCGTGAGCGGATTCCGTCACGTTATCATGCGATGATAGTTGGATCCCGATTCCCACTGATGAGTTAGTTTACTCCTCGGGTAACCCCGACTAATTCTTCTTTCAGGTTTGGAGGAGAATTTGAGGTACAGTGGGAGGTTTCCAGATTAGATAAATTGGTGACCATTCTGATCTAGGTTAGAGTGCACGCTGAGTGTTTCTTTTCTCTCTCTCTTTGGCAGCGACCATTGACCCGACCCTAAGACTTTGACTCAGTGACCAAGTTGACCGAACCTTCTTAAACACCGGCTTTTGGATTGTCAGAGTTGCAAACCTCATTGCCACTCCTACTTTTACCCTTTTCTCCAGGACACCCCGTATTACTACGAACGTCCACTTCCATTGGACAAAACCATCGTATGGTTAGATACGAACTCGAAAGAATTTATTCGAGGATGGTTTCCGGTTCTGGAGAAAACGGATAGGATTATTCAGTTGTCTTTTCCTTTTACCCTCTCTCAGGTTACGAGTACTCCTTGGTTTAGGGGTAGTACACCTATTACGCAAATTGGATTGTCTTCTTCCAAACCTTAGGCTGGTGCCGACCGGTAGGGAATGAAGAAAACCAATTAGCATAACGATGGTGTGCAGAAGGTATTAAGTTCAGACAAAGCAAGGGATTAGTAAGAGGGCAAAGTAAATTGCAACAGATATTCACGACCAAACCAAATATTTCGTTACCACTCCCACATCACCTTTGTATTTCTCCAGGACACTCCGTATCACTACGAAGATCCACAGTTTATTTGGATACTCCATCGTATGGTTATATACGAACTCGAATGGAACTGGTTCCAGTTCGGGGATGGATTCTGGTTCAGGAGAAATAGGAATAAGGTTTATTCGGGTGTCTTTTATCTTCACCTTCTCTCGCATTGCGAGTGTTCCTAGGATTGGGACAGTACACCCATTATGCTTATTGGACAGTCTTCTTCCAAACCATAGGCTGGTGCCGAACGGTAGGGAAGGAAGAAAACCATTTGGCCTAAAGGGTGTGCAGAAGGTAAAGACTAAAGACATATGAAGGGATTTGGAGAGGTGGCAAAGAACTATACGGTTACAGTCGTGAATCTGGAAGAGGCATTACTAGGAATACCAGAATACCCCATCGGAACATTTCAATGTTTCAGTTTCACTGTGTAATGTTAAAGGAAAACTGATTTCCCGATTAGACACTTACTCCAGGGTATGTATTTACCAGGTACGATTCTCACATCTGTATGGTTTTACAGATGATGAGTGGGAGTAGGTTATTGGGAATTGGGTGATCATCCTCATTGTATCGGGATTCGTTGTAATCGGTGATATTTGAGGAAATCACCTGGGCTGTTTGCCGGTCGGCAAATATTTGGTTTTGAATATCCGCAGTTATGCACCAATTTCAAATTGATATATCTGTACGTCTATTTTCATAGAGTGAGATGTACCTTTTTGAAATTATGTCTATGACATTTACCTATATCAGTGGATGGTTAGGTAAGGAGCATTGAACAGCGGTGTAATTCTTCTTAACCATAAGTACAGTTTTCAACCTACGACACACAGTGAATGAGTTATCAGACTCAAGGGACTTATACAAAGGATTGTATGTTGTCCAGGGTCCATCAGGACAGAGGGCTTGGTCCTCGTACTATATTCGGTTTACTTATGACTTCTCTAGTTTTTAGACAGATGTTTCGCGGAAACACAGGGTCCAAATTTTGAGAAGTTATAGGTATTTGAATAGAGTAGAGAACCAGGTATCGCAAGTATCGGGATTCTTCAAAGAGATCGAAGATGTAGATACTTGTGTATGGTATTCAGTTGATAGTAATGATAAAGAGATCTTGCTTCTCTTTCAGGTTACTCATAATTGGAAGTATTCCTAAGTTGAGTAACGCTGATCGGCCTCCTTCCATTTAGTTGACATGCGCTGGGGACAGCTGCATGATGTGAATCTGGTTCAATTAAATCAGTGCCTCTGTTTCTATATTGGATATAGAACAGTTCATATCTTAACGATGTTAAGGTACGGGGAGTTGTCCGGTTTATGATTAAAACCAGACACTGGACAACTCAAGGCACGTTTCTGTAATGGCTGTTTGTGGGTTGACCCAGGCTATGACGAGGGTTGATTTTCTACCATCTGGATGAACAATAGCGATATTGTTCTTGACTTGCCACAGTTTTATTAAAAATGGATTTTTTCAGAAAAACAGTAGTGGGAGTATGGTAGAACTGGAAGTGATTCCAGAACCACAAACGATTACTGAAGATTTGATAAGAAACCTAAAGATTCAATCTGGATTGACATTTCATTGGCCACTCCGCAGATAAGGTGGGTAACTTCAGGCACCCGAGAGGCACTACGGTAGCCTCAAGGACGGTGACAGGGAAGTTCTTGTTTACCCACAATTGCCATTGCTGTTGTTCCAGGTTACGAGACCCGGCGGGAGGATGAGTATAGCGTCGTTCTAAACCAGTTTTAGAAGTGTACGTCTATATGACTCTGCCAGAGGGTTGTCGTAGTCAGTGGGAGCAGCGGAAGCATTGGTGGACAGGTTGCTTATGTCTATTTATAGACTAGAGCAGATGTAGCGGAGATAGATCATCTAATTCTGACGTGACAGTCATGGGTTTGACTTCATCAGAATAGGGGATGGATCTGTTGAGAAGGTAGTAGGGTGTGATATCCTGGTATTTGGATGATATACACAGAGTAGGAAAAGAAACTCCTACACTACGATCGGTTATACTTTGGTCGTCACACAGTTGTTTCTCCACAAAGGAAATGGATTTTATATCAGACATACTGGTTACTAGATCTATGGTTTTAGATCTAGATTTGGGTGGTTTCCCAATCAGGATACTTGACAGCATTCTAAGAGTATTTAGGATGGACGACTCCTGGCACGGTAGTGTACCTGCAGGTAATGGAGTCACCCTCTCCAAAGGTGTCTTACAGACTAAAGGGGAGAGGGACGGGCATGATTGGCAGATCACTTGCTCAGGCAATTGAGTCAATCGTGAGATGTCAAGTACCACACCAGATGTTGTTCTTGCACTAGATGCAATAAGTTGACATTAATCCAATCCTGGAGAAACAGTCGGAAGCAGTTTTAGAACATAAGTGGATGTTCTAGGGAGATGATAACGACAGCCTCATTCAGGAGATAGTTATCATTCCAGGCTTCCAGGATGACATGGACGACAAGGAGGTTGTCAGAGTTATAGTTTTCCTTCTGATGAGGGGCAGTATTTTGGACAGGTGGTCCAAGGCAATACTGAGGGAGGCATGGCGCGCAGGATACTGATTAAGTTCAGTTGACGATACAGTTTAAGAAGTTTGGATTTGGAGTTCATTTCTGAGCTAGGTCCCATCAGACATCCAGATATATTCTGAGACAGGTATTGCTCTTTTCGGGAGATGGCTTTCTCCGCGAACTTGAGATATAGAGAGACATAGAAAGAAACATCTAAGCGGATCCACTCACTGAGGCTATTCCTCGAACGCAATAGTTCCGCAAACGAGCTTTGTGAGACTGACTAGTAGAGGAGTTGGATGTTCGGTATCACACGGGCTGTGAGTATGCGACATCGCAATAATTAGCCTTGAGTGCAAGTGGGAGATTGTTGGAGATAGTGCCCTCAGAGTCAATTATTAGGTCACAGGTACGTGATTGTAATGATTGAGGGAGGACCTATCCCGGTAGGACAGTCTTACTCGAGATGATAGTATGCTATCTGGTTTACCTTTATCATCGTGTACTGCTTTAGGTGACCTGACAAGTTGCTATTACACGTTGATAGAGCCCCTAGGATTCTTGCTTGACCACCAGCAGTATGAGGGCGATCATATAAGTGGGAGCTGGGGGTCTACAAGCATATCCTTAAAAGGTCCCTAGTCGTTGGAGTTTCGAGACCGGGCATCGATACTCCATTAGTAGACTAGTGTATACAGTCGAGACCCCGATGAGGGGCGGTGGCCGGTCTCACAAGCCACTGGTGTCAGTTGGATCACCTAAGATGTATACAGGTGCTCATTGGGTTATGAGTACACCGGACAGGACTCGCCGGGAACATGCTAGTTGGTCATATACCAGACGTCAGATGGCAGTTCCCTGGTGACATGTGTGCAGGTTAGTTCATCGACCTGGGGATCGTCATTTGTCTCGTGTGAGTTCCCACTGTACTTTGATTACTACCCTACCACGGCTCAAAGGAGTCGTGCAAACAGGTTTTAGTTGGGTACAGTCCCGAGCCACATGGAGGCAGTGAGCGTATCTTCAGGGGTTCGTCTCTCCCGGTATTGGGGGTGAGGTCGTGCTGTGTTTAGGAGAGCCATTACACAAAATCCTTGGCCAAGGCAAGGAGATTTACTGGTAGGTATTCCAGTAGTATCTCAGGGTGTTCTGGGCTACACTCCGACACGACTTGTACCGCTTTTGGGGGTCTGACTTTTACCAACCCCCTAGGCCCGCCATGCGATACTCATAGACGAACGGACCGGACTGTACGGTTACTGTCACTGACAGGCTCAGTAGGGTGTCAGGCTGAGTTCGCTCACGGACGTCCCTTTTAGTCAATACCTGGTAGCCCGTTATGTATTGGCTTATACCTCTAACGTGCTAGTGGTTAAATCCACAACCAAGGTGTTGATGAGTCTTTAGAGTCCCCCACATTTCAGTTACTCAGCTTTCGGGCGAAAGGTTGTAGAGGCCGTATGGAGATATGACAAGGTCCGATCAGATACGTGCGGTATTGCACGGATCAGGATCGGACAGTTTGTACTATAGGCCGTATGGTTATATGGCAGGGTTCGATCAGATACGTGCGGTATTGCACGGATCAGGATCGAACAGATATTACTAGCCGGTTTTGGTATAAGCCGGATTCTAGTATAGTACAGTGGAGATTTTGTCTCATTGCATTTGTATTTCGGTCGAAATACAGATGCGGGTGTGTATGCACAGTATCGGGGTTTTTCCTGTAATTTATTACGGGACCAGTTTTCTGGAGTTGCCAGTTTGCTTTTCGTTTCGGCCGATTTCCATTGTTCCATTCATTGGCCGAAGTTTGGTGGAGGAGGGCTTATTTGCATTGTTGCAAATAAGTATTTGTGGAGGGGGCTTTTGCTTTTTGTTGCATCATGATAGCCATTCTTTGACCTTGACTTCTTGTCTTCATCATGACTTGACTTTTGTTTTCATGATGGATGTTGATGATGGTAGGTTTGAGTGTTGGATTTGTTGTGATGATGTTTCTTTTGTATGATAGCTTTCTCTCTCTCTCTCTCCATTGGATAATTAGATGGCTCTCTCATTATCCATGAGAACACACTCTCATTTCTCTCCTCTCAATTTGCTTGGCCGGCCACTCCCATTTGGGGGCTGTCCAAAATTTGTGGTGTGGGTTTTTAGCTCATTTCATGTTGCAAAAATCTCACTTGATCAATCCATAAAGCTCCAAGTTCAATCCCTCCACCAATGGCATCTCCATGAACCCCAAAGTGAGACTTGAGGACTACATATTCTACAGCGAACCTTGGGCACGTCGAGTAGCCGGCTTCGTGCCCGAGTTGCCTCGGCATTGAGGTGGGAGCCCGTAAACGATGTAGGCGATGTGGTGCACTTCCGGCGACGAGGAGGAGACAGGACTTTCCGCAGGAGATCGGGACCATGACGAGAAGACCGGAGGACTTGGATCGTCGGTATATCTCTAACCCATCTTCTAGTTAGCTTAGACTTGTTAATGGTTACGATCCGGGTGTTTAGTGCGCGGTGGTGCCGGTTTGCTAAGTCCGCAAAATTAAAGTTTATAACCGCTTCCGCATTCCGGCGTCGGATTGACGGCCGGGGCGCCGCCGTGCACTTACACTTTCTAGACACCTACTTGATCGGCTAATTGTAATGTGTAATACTCTCCCAGGAGTAACTCTTACTCGCAGCGGGTATCGGGATCCAACTATCTCATAGAAGGTATGCAATCTCATTGCAAATTTCAACACTTGAAATTCCCAA
Organism: Agapanthus africanus; assembly: GCA_030015575.1. NCBI lineage: Eukaryota > Viridiplantae > Streptophyta > Magnoliopsida > Asparagales > Amaryllidaceae > Agapanthus > Agapanthus africanus. Next base: position 147,520,679 of record JASDDO010000001.1, read on the forward strand.
TAATATTTTGCTCCAAACGATCTATGACCTTGACTAAATCAACAAACTATAGACCGCAAGTAAAGTTCAACCCGTCATTTCCCGATTGAATTAAACCCACCCGCACGACCCTTGACTGAGTCAATAAGGCCGCACGACTACCCTAATCCAATCGCATCATATGCTTTGCAGATAAGCACTAATCAGCTTCCGCACACTACGCCTTGACTAAGTCAAAAAACGCAACACGAATACTAAAAAACTACTTATCTGAAATGAAGGAGGGCTACGACCGGTTTTTAAGAAAACCCTTTGCGTAATGAACTTTATATCGTTGTAGAATCGAGTGATTTTAAATGGATTGTTTTTGAGGCATTTCTAGTTTTGCTAAAGAGGTCACTCCCGGTGAAGGGATCGTCGGCTCTTTCCTCATCGAATAAGGTACAGGATATTTCACAAATACCACTGTGCAAAGCAAAATACTATAAAAACAATCAAAAGACAAATCGTGTTTCTAGCATCTGCTAGTTTCACTAAAGAGGTCACTCCCGGTGAAGGGATCTCGGCTCTTTCCTTATCGAATAAGGTGCTGGATGTTCTACAAGGAACACCGCTATGCAAAGCAAGAACTAGAGCTACCAGGTTTTAAACAAGTTTCTACAACATCTTTAGGTTTCTTTTAGTTTCATTAATCTCATTAATGAAGTCCTATTTTGTTATGCTTCCCAAGCATCACATTTGAAACGAAATCTGCAATATAACATATATCTCATATATATAATATAAACATTCGTCTCAGGCAGTAATATGATCTCATTACAGAACATTACAGCAGAAGAACATATATGAAATATTGGATATACTAGGACGTCCGTGTTTTAATACGAGCCTGTATAAAACACGGATTCCACGGTCGCGATGAATAGCCAAACCCACATCCCTAGACCCCTAAGAGAGCGGCAAGAAACACTGCCAATTCTGGAGTTAGGAGACCCGGTCTCGACTCCTCGAGATGGTCTCCCATTGGACCCTAGAACCCGGTTACTTGTGCTCCCCACCTTGGGTCTACCTAATGCGGAAAAGTAAATAATATACAATGGTGATATCATCCTCAGCCCGGAAGTGCCCCAATAAAAGAATATTACATACAAATGAATTTTACATGAATGAAAAAGAAAAACTCTCTTCTCACATAAAACCCCCGGCTATTCAGAACGTGACGATCCAATATAACATATCACAGCAACACATAATATCTCATATCATCAACGTAAGCAAGTATGCGTATCCCGATTGTCGTTGATGTATAGCAACGAAGCCGGCGATACACCACATACTATGCTTACGGTCACAGAAAAGAAGGTGTAAAACTACAACAGTTGGAATCCGCAACCTTCTTAGACATCACATGCCTAACCAAATGAATTCCTTAGACATCTCATGCCTAACAATTATAAACCCCGCATTTTAGTCTCATTATCGAAAACTCTTTTCAATATCAAGTCGGGCAATTCAACAAGATTCCCGACATCCTGATCGAATACTCGTCGCAAACTTTAGTAGACGGCCGCACCCCCGGATGCCGTCGACGAAGTGCACTAAGGCGGAACACCGCTGCCACGAGCACCCGAACGGATGCTTTTGGCGATGGTGTTCTCCTACAGTCACTTAGTCGGGGCTATGGGGCGTGGCTGTCTATTAAGTTTACCCGGCGAGTATCCGCGTACGCTATGTGATTGCGACGGACTTTTGATCGCATCAAAATCCCGTTGCAACCGATCATCTGAGACTAAACTGCTAGATTTATAACATTCAAATTAGTTATCTCATAACTACCTGTGGATTCCAAATATTGTATCGTATTCCAGATAAAAAGACAGTGTTAAACTTTCCGATCGAATAATCAAACACCCAAGATTTCCCAAATAGCTCAACACTTGAGCGGAGTTCAAAAAATATCCATCACATGCCACAGTACCAATGGTCTAGCTGTATAAGGGTCAAGCCAACGCCTCACATGTGGCAACGCCGTACCGCCCCAAACCCTAAGGTTTAGAGGCAGTTCAAGATGGTCACATAATCGAGTTAAGGTTTGTTGTCTTCTAGAGGGTCCACCGCGTTACTTGCACGACTTAGAACGTTCTTAAACTACGGAAAAATCCAACACTTGGAAATTTTCCGGCAGGGGAAAACGTGAGTTATTGATATCCGTTCGAACTTTTTAACACGTTCTAAAAATTACCCGGACAAACTAAACGAAGTTAAATTATCCGATCGAATCAACGAGTCCCCAATACAACCTAGAAAACTTAACACTTGAGTAAGAATTAAAAATTCCCAGAAAAATCAGGAAACAGCTACGGTTATTACTGTGCAACCAGTGAACCAAAACACTACTGTTCGGCCGCGGAACCGCCACCAAAGCCATGGTACGGCCGCGGTTCCGCTGCGCTTTAGTGGTATTTGGGGCACGTGTTTCACAGTAACTCTTTTATTTCCCTGCTGATTTTTTTGAGCAATTTTAATACTGAAAAAATCACAATTTTAGAAAATTTCCAGAAAGGGGTAAAAACTAGGGTTTTGGGGTTCGATCGGACTTTAAACTTCGTCTAGACATCGCCTAAAGCTCTAGCTTGGCAATGATACCACTGTAGGGATGCTAGGCACACGCACAAGGGTCTACGAAGCATCAACCATGCCCGATTTAAAATTTAGCCGTGCCGAACAACCCTAAACTAGATCTTTAAACTAGAGATTAGGCGAAACAAAGCATGTTAAACACTTTAACACTAAGAGTTTGGGATTATAACCTTTGTAGTCCGGTCCTTCGCTTCATAAGCTCCGTGTTGTGGTCCATTCGCTGCGATCATCATGTTCCGGACTCTCGAGAGGATCCACGAAGAGAAAGATGCAAGCTTGCTCCGATCTTCGATAACAAAGATGATCTACCTTGAAGTTTCATTAACACAAGCTCTCACTCACTAAATGAAGTGAACACCCTCATCTAAATGGCAAGGATAGATGAGGATGATGAAGTAGGATTTTTGCTCTCATTTGTTTTCTATTTCTCACTCATTTTCATCACTTAGGAAAAACCTAGAAAGCTTTTCTATGAAGCAAGAAGGAAGAAGAAGATGAATAATCATTTGTGATGAATAATGAAATGTTGTCATAATCCTTTATGCAACAATGGTTCAAGTAACCTTTGTAGAGATTTAACTAGGGCTAGGGTTTGGGTTGGGTTAAAGCATGAGTCACTAAAAAATATCAACACAAATATCTTTGCTCATGACAAAAAGAAAAGCTTCTAGAAGCTACAAGAATGAGCTAACCCAAATCAAACCCTAACCTTGTTTAATCTCCACTAATCATGTTGCATTAGTAATTATAACATGTTACAATATTATATGTCACATATATAATATTTATTGTAACATAATAAAATTATACAATTAACATATATCGCATATATATCAATATATTACCCGAGTGAGAAAAAGAATCTTTTAGTGAGCTTATATTAGTTAATGCAATTTAATATATCAAATATATTATTATACATTGAATTATCGAATCAACACATGATCCGATTATCCGGCTATTTCACAAATAACCGACTAATATGATGACCCGGCTATATCACATATACCCGGCCGATATCTCATATCGCGAGAATCCAATACGGTATCACATACCGCATTATCCTCGGTCCCGTACATATCACATATGTGCTCTTACTCCGTTTTGCCTGAGTTAAGAAACCTCTGTGTAGGACTCTAAAGAATCGTCAATACGCCGGCAGTAGGTGATGATCATATCAAACACCCATAAGCTGCAAGCGGTCAGCTAAACGTAACAGCCACCCAGGTATTGAGCGATCAGAAGATCAGCAAGCAAGCCTGTACATTCTCCTGCGAATCCAATCAGTAACACTCCCGTACAGTCCGGTCTCGTCGTCTGATATGTTGCATATCTCGCTTAGAGGTGGTAAACGTCAGACCCCAATAGCTCGATAAGTCGTGTCGATATGAGGTCTATATGTCACGACCCGAATATTTCGACTTGTGACCGGCACTTAACCACGCAACGTCTACAGGCGTAACGCGACTAAGTAAGCCGAACCCAGAAATCAAAACCATTTAAAAGTACTGAGTGTTGAAAACATTCAATTAAGACATTTAGAAAACCTTAAATAGTTCAATAAAGTTCTTTTTAAAGTTAAGTTATCCTTATAATAATTTTGGCAGCATTTCCTTTGTAAAAATAACCCCGAAATCGGGTAAAAAAAAGCAGGGCATAAGTGAAATTTGCTTTGGGCTACTCAACGCCTTAGACACTACCTATTGTCTTATCCGGTACTGCTTCTCGCGCGCATGGAAATGATATATATAATGAAATAAAGCATTCCCAAACGGGAGCAATCACGCCCAACGGCAGAAACCATCACCACAAGAGTAATATACGACGCCGTAGCGAAGAATGAGCAATAAGTAAACATCACAGAATAATAAACTGCATAAATAAACAGTCGGTTCCTACGAGCTCGACACCAGAATACAAATAATATACATCATCGTCCTCACACTGTCTCTAAGTCAAGTACATATATGGTAGATGGAGATACTAGATACAAAAGAGTGTACAATAAAAGTAACCAGATACCACAACCCACCTAATAGCAAAATAGCTCTCGCACCAACTGTAGTGATATCTGTAGCCAAAAGATGCAAAAAGACAGCCTGCCGCGACTACACCAATGGGCAACCTGCAAATACTGTGGCATAATGGGGGTGAGTTGCCAACTCGTAAATAGAGATAACATATAAAGGTAATCGCGAGCATGCACGTACTGCATTACTCTATCATATGCCAGCAGGTAAATCTATATGCGACAAGCAGTAGGTGCAATAATCATGCAAGTGCTATGTCAGGTAAAGTAACTATAGGATGAGATACATGATAATCAATGCTGGGCATGGGATAAACAACATCTACACGGAATATCAATCGTGGAAAAATAATCGGTGCCCAAAACTGCACCCAAATCCCAAATAAAACTTAGGCGCCGGCACTCTCCTCGGCCCTCAAATCCTGTAAATCTCTGAGAATCACGAGTGCCCAACATCGGCACTCAAAATATCATAAAATACTCGTGTCCAACATCGACACGCAAATCCTTATATATCGGGCTCCGTAAGTCCGGGTCAGCCCACGGGCTCCGTCTGCGGTTTCGGCTCTCGGCCCCGGCAGTACGGATCATCCCGCATCCATCTCTCGACTCTGGTTAGTATCCTCCGGATAACCGCCAGGTCCAACCAATCACCGGTAGGTAGTTGCCCACCTCCAGGCTCAATCGGCAAAGTCCATCAATCATCTTGCCGAGGGGAATCATACCGGGTCCACCACGAACCCGCAACGGATCATACAACACCTCGAATCGGGTTTCAAGCACACGTCTCAGCACTGAGAAAATGCGTGGTGGACGCACCAAAATATCATGTCACGAGGAACCGGGTTTTTCAATAGTGCATCTTTTCTTAAATAATCCCATGGTCCTAAAAACCAGAAATCACATGAAAATCCAACACCAATAAGTAAATCAAATGCGATGTGCTATGTACATCAAGCCATAATATAGGTACAAGGGGAAACCGCTTTTTAAATTAGTTTCAGTTTTTAAAGACATCATGCGGCTCCCAAGTTCTATGAAAATCATATCGAATCATATGTGAAATGAACTACAGCAATATAATCATGGCAATTCTACAGTGAGTGTGTCATGGCAATTACTAACGGTGTGTGTAACATGCAAATTAGTGCTCTTGCAACATGAACCGTTAGTAATAGTGCGGTGTTCTATCAATTCTAAGTTTACATACATATAGTAAGGAATGAAGTATGCAACAACAGTATCTATGATAGTTAATGGGGTAAATGCAACATATAGCTATAAAGTCCTATCAGCCGTGACGCATAACGCCATGCGGACGATATCCCCGTAGATGTTAAATCTACTCACCGAAGTCTCGCGCTAAGTGTAGCCGACGACTTGCTTCTCCTTATTCGCAGCGTCCGTCTCACTCGCCTGCGAACCTAGAATTACACAATATATCACACATAAGCTCAAATTCACAAAAACGTGATATTAAGGTCAAACTAGAAACCCGCGTCGCAAACCAAGCGCGCGTGTGCGTGAAACGCTAAAACGTGTGATTAAGCGTCTGAAACTACCTCGACGCGTCGCGATACGCAGAACACCCCAAACCCACACACGTATCACGTGTGTCGCGAAGATTTAAAATACGAGAAACAGGTAATTAGCCCCAGGTTTTGATACAGAAAGAGTTTTGCAAAACTAAACATACCATAAAACCCCACATAGCAGCAGACACCTATCACCAAAACCTCAACCCCCAGGTCACCAATCTGGCCGCAATTTGCAGCCAGAAGTAATATTTCGGCGGCCCAGGTTGGGAGCCTGCCTCCCGTGCTTCGTGTGTGTTTTCTACTCCTAGTGTATGTGCTCCAATAATTACAATTTTATTTTACAGCAACTCGGTTTGCAGCAGATTCCTCAGAGCCCAAAAATCTAGTTAAAATGACACTTTTGCACTAAAATGATACTTTATGGTATTTTTCTGAAATCTGAAACAAATCCAAGTCTAAAACCACACTAATATCACATTACCAAGCTAATCAAGCCATAAAAAGTTAATTTTTAACAAAACTTCACTAAAACCCCTTATATAGCACAAAACATGCATAACAAGGTGATATTTTGCTAAAATACAACAAGTTATGAAATGGGATGTTAAATATAAGTGTAATACCTTCAAAAGACTTTAGAAAAACCCAAAAGTTCCAGCTCTAGCCTCAGGTGCACTGATTTGCTCCAAACACCTCAAAAGAGCCACTAAATCAAGGTTTATGTGAAGGAAAAAATGAGGTTTTTGTGTAGGTTGTTGCTGCTGGAGCTGCAGTTTCTGCTGCTGAAATTTCAGCAAGAAAAGAAAAGAGAAAAGAGAGGGAGAAAGAAAAGAAAGAGAGAGAGAAAGCCACATTTATTGCCTCCATGCCTCATTAATGCTCACCATACCTCTCTCTTTTCTCTCAAAATCAATTTCTTTTAGTTTTAAAAGGGAAAAGAAAAATGAAAATTTGAAAAGGGTGAGAAGGAAATAAGTAGGTGCCACCAAAATGCTAAGTGTGCAAGCAAGCACACTAATCCTCATTAGGAAAGTAATTAAGGAAAATAATTCTAATTAAAAGAACACATTGCTAATTTAAATTAATTAAAGATAATAAACCCCGTTTAAAATATATGAAACCCCATTCATCTCAATTGGACTAGATAAAAAGGAAATTAAGATTTTACGGGTTTCATGAAAACACGCATCAATATTATCTAACGCGAAATAACCCTAAACGAGTTTTCAAAGTGTTACAATCTACCCCCCTTAAAGAAATTCGGTCCTCGAATTTAAAAATATAACAACACGCACCTTCAAAGAGATGGGGATATCTCTTCCTCATCTCGCTCTCGGTCTCCCAAGTGACCTCCTCGCTGCTCGGGCCACGCCAAAGTACCTTGACTGACGGTATGTCCTTCGATCTCAATTTCTTCACTTGTCGATCCAAAATGATCACCGGCTGCTCCGCATAGGAATGGTCACGCTCAAGCTGGATCGTCGGGTGCTGAATCGCATGCGAAGGATCATGAAGATATGTGCGGAGCATCGAAACGTGAAATACGGGGTGCACATCTGGGAAACTTGGCGGAAGGGCCAACCGATACGCAACTGCACCAACGCGCTCGAGGATCTCGAAGGGGCCCACATATCCAGACTAAGCTTCCCCTTCTTCCCAAATCTCATCACACCTTTCATTGGAGAGACCCTAAAGAAAACATGATCACCAACAGAAAACTCAAGTCTGCGCCGACGACGGTCCGCATAAGATCTCTGCCTACTCTGGGCTGCCCTCATCCTATCGCTGATCAACTGGATCTTCGCGGTCGTCTCCTCAACAATCTGTGGCCCTAAGATACTGCCCTCACTGAGCTCTGTCCAACAGGCGGGCGATCTGCATCTCCTCCCATAAAGAGCATCAAACGGTGCCATCTGAATGGTCTCCTGGTAGCTGTTATTGTAGGAGAACTCTACTAAGGGCAAATGATGATCCCAGCTACCTCCGAAGTCTAATACGCACGCTCTGAGCATGTCCTCGAGAGTCTGAATAGTCCGCTCTGACTGTCCGTCGGTCTGCAGATGAAATGCTGTGCTGAAACTCAAGCGGGTGCCCAAAGCCTCCTGAAGCCTCTGCCATAGTCGACTGGTAAACTGGGTGCCTCTGTCGGACACGATACATGTCGGAACTCCGTGCAGTCGTACAATCTCGTCGATGTATATCTGGGCATACTGAGCAAATCCGAAATTCGTCTTCACCGGTAGAAAGTGAGCCGCTTTCATCAAACGATCCACGATCACCCAGATGGAGTCATACCCTCGACTAGTCCTGGGTAGACCCACAATGAAGTCCATAGAAATCTGTTCGCATTTCCACTCCGGAATGGGCAACGGCTGTAGCTCTCCCGTGGGCCTCTGATGCTCGGCCTTGACTTGCTGACAAGTCAGGCATCTCGACACGAAATCTGCGATGTCCCTTTTCATACCGTCCCACCAGTAAACATCTCTCATATCATGGTACATCTTGGTGGAACCTGGATGAACACTGTACACCGAGTGATGTGCCTCCTCAAGAATCTCACGCCGCAGTCCCTCTGCATCTGGTACGCACAGTCTAGTCCCAAATCGTAGTATCCCCCGATCATCGATCACGAACTCGGAAAATCTTCCCTGTCCCATCTGTGTCATGATCTCTGAACACTGGTCATCAGTGTGCTGTGCCTCATGTATACGGTCGAGCAACTGTGGGCGTGCATGAACATGCGCAATCTGTCCTCCTACCGGCGTAAACTAGAACTGTACCCGGCTATCGCATAGGATCTGCCAATCTGCCGACGACTGCCTCTGCACTGCGCTCAAACAAGATAGACTACCCCCGGTCCTCCTGCTCAAAGCATCCGCCACCGCATTAGCCTTGCCCGGGTGGTACAAGATCTCGCAATCATAATACTTCACTAACTCCATCCATCGGCGTTGTCTAAGGTTCAGGTCTCGCTGCTGAAATATATACTTTAAGCTCTTGTGATCAGTGAATATCTGGCATGACTCGCCGTATAAGCAATGTCGCCAGATCTTAAGTGCAAAGACCACCGCAGCCATCTCCAAATCATGAGTGGGGTAGTTCTGTTCATGTTTCTTCAATTGCAGCGAAGCATACGCAATCACCCTGTCATGCTGCATCAATACGCATCCTAGCCCTACTAGAGAAGCATCACAATATACCACAAATCCGCCCGACCCTGAAGGCAATGATAATACCGGCGCCGTAGTCAGTAGTGCCCGTAACTGCTGAAAACTGTGCTCACCCTCCTCCGTCCAAACGAAAGGAACTCCCTTCCGGGTCAACCCGGTCAAAGGTGTAGCAATACGGGAGAAGTCCTGCACGAATCGCCTGTAGTAGCCGGCCAGCCCTAGGAAGCTGCGAATCTCCGTAACTGATGTGGGTCTGGGCCAACTCTGAACGGCCTCGATCTTCCTCGGGTCTACACATATACCGTCTCGTGAAATCACATGCCCCAAGAAGTCTACGCTGTCCAGCCAAAAAGAATACTTGGAGAATTTGGCGAAAAGCTGATGCTCCCTCAAGGTCTGCAGCGTAATCCGCAAGTGCTGCTCGTGCTCCTTTCTACTCCGAGAATATACCAGAATATCGTCAATGATGAACAAATCAAGATATGGCCGGAAAATACGGTTCATCAAGTCCATAAATGCTGCTGGCGCATTGGTGAGTCCGAACGACATCACCAAAAACTCGTAATGGCCGTAGCGCGTGCGGAAAGCTGTCCTAGGAATGTCCTCCTGTCGAACCCGCAGCTGATGGTAGCTTGAACGAAAATCGATTCTCGAAAAGTATCCTGCCCCCTGAAGCTGGTCGAACAAATCGTCGATGCGTGGCAAAGGATACCTGTTCCGCACTGTAACCTTGTTCAGCTGGCGGTAATCGATACACAAACGCAAACTACCGTCCTTCTTCTTAACAAACAGGACCGGAGCACCCCAAGGAGAAACACTGGGTCGAATAAGTCCCTTATCCAGCAAATCTTGCAACTGGCCCTTCAATTCTCTAAGTTCCGCCGGGGCCATCCGATAAGGCGGTATAGAAATAGGCCCCGCGCCAGGAACCAAATCAATACAGAAAGAAATGTCGTGCTCGGGCGGTAGCCCAGGAGGCTCGTCAGGGAACACATCAGGGAACTCGCTAACAACTAGAACCTGATCCAACGGAACCTCTGTAGCTCTAGTATCGCAAACATAGGCGAGAAATCCCTGACATCCCCTCCTCAAAAGCTGTCCAGCGTGAAAAGAAGAAATCAAACTGTGAGGGGTGGCACCACGGTCCCCCAACACAACAAAAACCGACTCGCCGGGAAAACAAAATCTAACTGTCTTCTCACGGCAGTCCACAGAAGCATAACACGTGATTAACCAATCCATGCCCAAAAGAACGTCGAAGTCCAACATCTCAAGAAGGATCAAGTCGACAGGAAACTCTCTCTCGCCAATACAGACGGTACATGATCAGAACACGTGCTTAGCAACAAACGACTCTCCCACAGGAGTGGTCACAATAAGCGGCTGATCAAGCAAACCGGACTCTCTACTCAAACTCGGCACAAAGTGTGTGGATACGTACGAGTGCGTGGATCCGGGATCGAATAACACGTGTGCATCAACCGAACATACTGGAAGGATACCTGAGACCACCGCATTGGACGCCTGCGCGTCCTGATGCGTCAAAGCAAAAACTCGCGCCTGTCCTCCACCTGTGACTGACTGTCCTCTACCTCGGTCGCCCTGTCCTCTCTGAGCAAATCCTCCACACCCACGACCTCTCTGTGTATGAGTCTGACGCGGAGTAACCGTAGGTACAATAGGCAACGCCCTCTGGGGTGGTGAAGGTGGTAAGGTGACGTGCGGTGCTGCTGTCTCCCTCCGGTGTATCTCAGGACATTCTCTGACGAGGTGAAGTAGATTGCCGCATCTATAGCAACCCTGCGACGACTGCTGACTCTCCCGTGGATACGAACTAAACATCTGGCCTCGTCCCGAATCTCTGCCACTCCCCGTACCGGAACGATACCTGTCGCGGCGTCTGAATGTCTGTCTCCGTGCTGATATACCAGTACGAACTCTCTTCGGGTCTGGAACTACCGAAGTCTCAGCAAGGCGCACCTTGACTAATAGGGCTGTGTCTACCGCTGCTGCATATGTCTCGTAATGCTGCGCGCTGATCGCAAGGAACAGTGGTGTAAGCAAGCCTCGGACAAATCTCTTGACTCGCAACTCCTCAGTAGCCACTAGATACGGGGCATAGATAGATAGCTCTGTGAACAGCACATCATACTCTGCCACTGACATCTCCGGAGTCTGGCGTAAGGACTCGAACCTGCGTGCTCTAGCATCTCTGACGCTCAGTGGAAGGAAGCGGGTAAGGAATAGTGCCACGAACTCTGTCCAGGTCATAGGAGGAAGACCTGCTACTCTGCCCTTCTCGACTGATTCGCACCATTTCTGCGCAAGACCTTCCAGGCGAAAGCTCGCGAACTCGACCCATCTCGCATCTGCGCATCTGAGGGAACTGCATATCCGAGCCATCCTATCAATGAAAGACTGTGGGTCCTCGCCTGCATCGGTGCCTGTGAAGACCGGAGGCTTTAGCCTCATAAACTCTGATAGCGATATGGAGATGACCTCTGTAGCTGTAGGGACAACTGCCTGTGCTGTGGGTATCACCACGATCTCTGCAACGGGTGGAACTACCTCTGGTCGCTGCGCTCGAAGTGTCTCAACTAGAGATCCCATCATCTGGCGCATCTCCTGCATACTGGATCCCATTGTCTGGCGCATCTCCTGCATGCCGGCCCCTATCATGGCGATCTGATCGGTCACGGGAGGAATAGCCTGCTCGGGCACAACCGGTGTACTGGCCGGATCAGTCCTTATCTCAGAAGAATCAACTCTAATCTCGGCCCTCGCGGCCGCTCTCTGCGCCCTCGTAGTCTTTGGCGGCATAATGGCTGGAAGGAAATTAGGATTTGATAAGAATACGGAAATCGAATCACAAGAATATATATACTCAAGAAGGAATTTAAATCAATAAGTCCTAAGGTCGCCTTGGCAGAGTACCGTGTCGTGAGTATGCCGCGGAACATACACACGCTACGCCACTCTGCTTCAGCTACCTACACCATTATACCAAGGTCATCCTACACTCCGAAAGGTAAAACCTACGCTCTGATACCAACTTTGTCACGACCCGAATATTTCGACTCGTGACCGGCACTTAACCACGCAACGTCTACAGGCGTAACGCGACTAAGTAAGCCGAACCCAGAAATCAAAACCATTTAAAAGTAGTGAGTGTTGAAAACATTCAATTAAGACATTTAGAAAACCTTAAATAGTTCAATAAAGTTCTTTTTAAAGTTAAGTTATCCTTATAATAATTTTGGCAGCATTTCCTTTGTAAAAATAACCCCGAAATCGAGTAAAAAAAAACAGGGCATAAGTGAAATGATATATATAATGAAATAAAGCATTCCCAAACGGGAGCAATCACGCCCAACGGTAGAAACCATCACCACAAGAGTAATATACGACGCCGTAGCGAAGAATGAGCAATAAGTAAACATCACAGAATAATAAACTGCATAAATAAACAGTCGGCTCCCACGAGCTCGACACCAGAATACAAATAATATACATCATCGTCCTCACACTGTCTCTAAGTCAAGTAGATATATGGTAGATGGAGATACTAGATATAAAAGAGTATACAATAAAAGTAACCAGATACCACAACCCACCTAATAGCAAAATAGCTCTCGCACTAACTGTAGTGATATCTGTAGCCAAAAGATGCAAAAAGAAAACCTGCCGCGACTACACCAATGGGCAACCTGCAAATACTGTGGCATAATGGAGGTGAGTTGCCAACTCGTAAATAGAGATAACATATAAATGTAATCGCGAGCATGCACGTACTGCATTACTCTATCATATGCCAGCAGGTAAATCTATATGCGACAAGCAGTAGGTGCAATAATCATGCAAGTGCTATGTCAGGTAAAGTAACTATAGGATGAGATACATGATAATCAATGCTGAGCATGGGATAAACAACATCTACACGGAATATCAATCGTGGAAAAATAATCGGTGCCCAAAACTGCACCCAAATCCCAAATAAAACTTAGGCGCCGGCACTCTCCTCGGCCCTCAAATCCTGTAAATCTCTGAGAATCACGAGTGCCCAACATCGGCACTCAAAATATCATAAAATACTCGTGTCCAACATCGACACGCAAATCCTCATATATCGGGCTCCGTAAGTCCGGGTCAGCCCACGGGCTCCGTCTGCGGTATCGGCTCTCGGCCCCGGCAGTACGGATCATCCCGCATCCATCTCTCGAATCTGGTCAGTATCCTCCGGATAACCGCCAGGTCCAACCAATCACCAGTAGATACTCACCCACCTCCAGGCTCAATCGGCAAAGTCCATCGATCATCTTGCCGAGGGAAACCATACCGGGTCCACCATGAACCCGCAACGGATCATACAACACCTCGAATCGGGTTTCAAGCACACGTCTCAGCACCGAGAAAATGCGTGGTGGACGCCCCAAAATATCATATCATGAGGAACCGGGTTTTTCAATAGTGCATCTTTTCTTAAATAATCCCACGGTCCTCAAAACCAGAAATCATATGAAAATCCAACACCAATAAGTAAATCAAATGCGATGTGCTATGTACATCAAGCCATAATATAGGTACAAGGGGAAACCGCTTTTTAAATTAGTTTCAGTTTTTAAAGACATCATGCGGCTCCTAAGTTCTATGAAAATCATATCGAATCATATGTGAAATGAACTACAGCAATATAATCATGGCAATTCTACAGTGAGTGTATCATGGCAATTACTAACGGTGTGTGTGTAACATGCAGATTAGTGCTCGTGCAACATGAACCGTTAGTAATAGTGCGGTGTTCTATCAATTCTAAGTTTACATACATATAGTAGGGAATGAAGTATGCAACAACAGTATCCATGATAGTTAATGGGGTAAATGCAACATATAGCTATAAGGTCCTATCAGCCCTGACGCATAACGCCATGCGCACGATATCCCCGTAGATGTTAAATCTACACACCGAAGTCTCACGCTAAGTGTAGCAGACGACTTGCTTCCCCTTCTTCGCAGCGTCTGTCTCACTCGCCTGCGAACTTAGAATTACACAATATATCACACATAAGCTCAAATCCACAAAAACGTGATATTAAGGTCAAACTAGAAACCCGCGTCGCAAACCAAGCGCGCGTGTGCGTGAAACGCTAAAACGTGTGATTAAGCGTCTGAAACTACCTCGACGCGTCGCGATACGCAGAACACCCCAAACCCATACACGTATCACGTGTGTCGCGAAGATTTAAAATACGAGAAACAGGTAATTAGCCCCAGGTTTTGATACAGAAAGAGTTTTGCAAAACTAAACATACCATAAAACCCCACATAGCAGCAGACACCTATCACCAAAACCTCAACCCCCAGGTCACCAATCTGGCCGCAATTTGCGGCCAGAAGTAATATTTCGGCGGCCCAGGTTGGGAGCCTGCCTCCCGTGCTTCGTGTGTGTTTTCTACTCCTTGTGTACGTGCTCCAGTAATTACAATTTTATTTTACAGCAACTCGGTTTGCAGCAGATTCCTCAGAGCCCAAAAATCTAGTTAAAATCACACTTTTGCACTAAAATGATACTTTAGGGTATTTTTCTGAAATCTGAAACAAACCCAAGTCTAAAACCACACTAATATCACATTACCAAGCTAATCAAGCCATAAAAAGTTAATTTTTAACATAACCACACTAAAACCCCTTATATAGCACAAAACATGCTTAACAAGGTGATATTTTGCTAAAATACAACAAGTTATGAAATGGGATGTTAAATATGAGTGTAATACCTTCAAAAGACTTTAGAAAAACCCAAAAGTTCTAGCTCTAGCCTCAGGTGCACTGATTTGATCCAAACACCTCAAAAGAGCCACTAAATCAAGGTTTATGTGAAGGAAAAAATGAGGTTTTTGTGTAGGGTGTGAGCATGAATCAAAGGGGAAATGAAAAGAGGGTGAAAAGGTGAGGTTGTTGCTGCTGGAGCTGCTGCTGAAATTTCAGCAAGAAAAGAAAAGAGAAAAGAGAGGGAGAAAGAAAAGAAAAAGAGAGAGAAAGCCACATTTATTGCCTCCATGCCTCATTAATGCTCACCATACCTCTCTCTCTTCTCTCAAAATCAATTTCTTTTAGTTTTAAAAGGGAAAAGAAAAATGAAAATTTGAAAAGGGTGAGAAGGAAATAAGTAGGTGCCACCACAATGCTAAGTGTGCAAGAAAGCACACTAATCCTCATTAGGAAAGTAATTAAGGAAAATAATTCTAATTAAAAGAACACATTGCTAATTTAAAATTAATTAAAGATAATAAACCCCGTTTAAATCATATGAAACCCCCATTCATCTCAATTGGACTAGATAAAAAGGAAATTAAGATTTTACGGGTTTCATGAAAACACGCATCAATATTATCTAACGCGAAGTAACCCTAAACGAGTTTTCAAAGTGTTACACTATAACAGTTCGAGAAACTACTGATAACACTTACCAGTAAATCTCAGCAATCTTGGCCAGGGATTTCCAGTTATAGCCAATCGAACACAGCGCAACATCAACTCCTTATACCGGGAGAGACGAATCCCCTCCTATCGCTCATTGCCTCCATGTGATTCGGGACTGTACCCAAAACACACCTTTTTGCATGCTCTCTTGGACGTGGTATGATGGAAATCAAAGCACAGTGGGAATCACACAAGACTCTATGACGATCTCGGGTCAACAGACAACTCTGTACTAGTGTCACCAGAGAACTGCCATCTGACGTGAGGTATAATACCATCTGGGAGTTCTCGGCGAGTCCGTCCAGTGTACCCAGTCTCTACTGAGCACCCGTACACTATCCTTGATGTCAAACACCGATGGATATGGGATCATCCATCGTCCATCATATGGGTCAAGATGCATATACGCTAGTCTACTCTGGTTTATCGATGCCCTGTCTCGATACACCCTCGACTAGGAACGGTTATATGATGTACACGTCGACTACCGTGGCCCTACTAGTATGATCTCATCATAGTCCCATGTAACACCTTAGGATGTGTTTAGTGACTAATTATATTTAAATAATGGGTTTTTAATAAAAAGTTTACCAAATTAGGTTTTAAATATTTTTCCTAATTTAATTGATATTTTTCTAAAATTTTCCTAGGCTTGCACACACATGTGCATGTAAACTAGGGTTTTAAAATGAGTTAATACCATGATTAGTAACCATGGTGGGTTAATCGTGGGGATTAAGTCTTTTGGGTTTTAATTAAGTTTAATTAGTTAATTAATAGTTGCTTTAATTTGAATTTCCTTGGGGTGTTGACTTGGTGAGAGAGAGAGAGAGTGCATCATGGCTTAAGCCATGCTTGCAATTAATGAGGAGAGAGAGAGTGAGGGGTTGACATTGGTGGTTATGATTTCCTCTCATTTGTTTTGTTCTTTCTCACAACTTCACTCACACACACACCCACTTACCTCACAGCAGCAGCAGCAGCAAGCATCCACAGCAGCAGCAGTAGGCTTCACAGCAGCAGCAGCAAGCATTCCAGCAGCAGCAGCCAGCACCAGTAGCAGCAGTTAGCAGCAGCTACAGCCTCAACTCCAGCTGCAGCTCCTTCCCTTCACTTCTTCTTCTTCCTCCAGCTCCCTAGGGTCGAGTGTGGGGTATATTTCCTAAACCTACTCCCTAGTTTACTTGTTTAGTGTAGTTTTGCTTCGGTTAGTGGTTATTGGTGCGATTTAGTGCGATATGTGGTGTTTAGTGGGAACCTTGAGCAAGTGATGTGTGATTTAGTTTCAGTAGGTTGATAGAGTGTTGTTAAGGCCACATTAACCCAGTTTAAACCCCAATTGTACTAAAATACCACCAGATCCCTATTTGATGCAAATTCATCGTTTTTAAGCAAAATTTGAGTTTCTGGAAACTGCTATCGACCCGATGAGTTCAGATTAATTTTGAGAAGACTGCAGTATAGTGGTTAGGTACTGATACCCCAGGTAGAACCCGACCTCCATATCCTTTGTTTTGGCCGCCGAAATATTCGATCTGGCCGCAATTTGCGGCCAGATGGGTAGGGTTTGGGTTGGGGTTTGGTCCTATAGGTGTCTGTTGCAACCCTTAGACTCATGGCATGTGCAATTTTGTTTGGTTCTTACTGCAGGAAAATCTGGGACTAAATACCTATTTCTCGTATTTTAAACCTTCACGACACGCGTGATACGCGTGTGGGTTTAGGGTTTCTGCGTATTGCGACGTGTCAGGGTAGTTTCAGGCGCGTGATCACACATTTTAGCGTATCGCGCACACGCGCGCTTGGTTTGCGACACGGGTCTCTAGGTTGACCCTAATATCATGTTTTTGTGAAATTGAGCTTATGTGTGATATATGTTATGTGATTCTAGGTTCGCAGGCGAGTGAGACGGACGCTGCGAAGAAGGGCAAGCAAGTCGTCGGCTACACTTAGCGCGAGACTTCGGTGAGTAGATTTAACATCTACGGGGATATCGCCCGCATGGCGTTATGCGTCAGGGCTGATAGGACCTTATTGTTATATGTTGCATTACCTCATGGACTGTCATTGCATATTGCATTCCCTGCTGTATGTATGCTTAGAATTGATAGAACACCGCACTATTACTAACGGTTCATGTTACACGAGCACTAATCTGCATGCTACACACACACCGTTAGTAATTGCCATGACACACTCACTGTAGAACTGCCATGATTATATTGCTGTAGTTCATTTCATATATGATTCGATATGACTTTCATGGAAATTGGGAGCCGCATGATATCTTTAAAAACGGAAACTAATTTTAAAAGCGGTTTTCCCTTATACCTATATCATGGATTGATGTACATGGCACATCGCATTGGATTTACTTCTTGGTGTTGGATTTTCATGTGATTTCTGGTTTTGAGGACCGTGGGATTTTTAAGAAAAGATGCACTATTTGAAAACCCGGTTCCTCGTGATATGATATTTTGGTGCGTCCACCATGCGTTTTCTCGGTGCTGAGACGTGTGCTTGAAACCCGATTCGAGGAGATGGATGATCCGTTTGCGGGTTCGTGGTGGACCCGGTATGGTTCCCCGGGGCGAGAAATGTTTTTCATGGAGTAGACGATGAGCCTGGCAGGGTGGCGAGTACCTACCGGTGATTGGTTGGACCTGGCGGTTATCCAGAGGATACTGACCAAAGTCGAGAGATGGATGCGGGATGATCCGTACTGCCGGGGCCGAGGGCCGATACCGCAGACGAAGCCCGTGGGCTGATCCGGACTGACGGAGCCCGATATATGAGGATTTGCGTGTCGATGCTGGACATGAGTATTTTATGATATTTTGGGTGCCGATGTTGGGCACTCGTGATTTCTCAGAGATTTACAGGATTTGAGGGCCGATGAGTGTGCCGGCACCTGAGTTATTTGGGATTTGGGTGCAGTTGTGGGCACCGATTGTTTTCCACGTTGATATTCCGTGTAGATGTCGTTTATCCCATTCTCAGCATTGATTACCATATATCTCATCCTGTAGTTATTTTACATGACAGAGCATCTGCATGATTATTGCACATAATGCTTATCACGCATTGATATCATCTGCTGGCATTTGTTTGAGTAGCGCAATACGTGCATGCTCGTGATTACATTTATATGTTATCTCTATTCACGAATTGGCAACTCACCCCCGTTGTGCCACAGTATTTGCAGGTTGCCCTCAGCATAGTCGCGACAGGCTGTCTTTTGCATCTTTTGGCTACAGATACCACTACAGTTGGTGTGAGAGCTGTTTTGCATTTTAGATGGGTTGTGGTATCTGATTACTGTTATTGTACTCCCTTTTGTATCTAGTATTCTCCATCTACCATTTATGTACTGGAGTTAGATACTGTGTGAGGACGATGATGTATATTTTGTATTCTGGTGTCGAGCTCGTGGGAGCCGACTGTTTTTATATGCAGTTTATATTCTGTGATGTTTACTTATTGCTCATTCTTCGCTACGGCGTCGTATATTACTCTTGTGATGATGGTTTCCGCCGTTAGGCGTGATTGCTCCCGTTTGGGAATGTTTTGTTTCATTATATCTCATTTTTGCTCATATCCTCCTTTATACCCGGTTTCGGGGCTACTTTTACAAAGAAACTTATTGAACTAATTAAGGTTTTCTAAATGTTTTAACTAAATGTTTTCAACACTCACTATTTTTAAATGGTTTTGATTTCTGGGTTCGGCTTACTTAGTCGCGTTACGCCTGTAGACGTAGCGTGGTTAAGTGCCGGTCACGAGTCGAAATATTCGGGTCGTGACATCCCAGTAGTCGAGTACATATCCTAAGGGCTTTATCAACATGTAACATAGAGACAATCAGAGTACATGTTAAGATAAAGTACAACCAGATAGCGTACTATCATGTCAAGCAAGAAAGTCCTCCCTATATATATCCAAGCATCTATTACAATATACATCATATGTACAGTAATGGCCTCTAGGGCATACATATAACTAACAAGTTCCACCCGTTGCAGGGACCGCGATGGTACCTATGGTGCAGGCAGTTGCTCCTACCGCTACAGAGGTCATTACAGTATCGCTATCCGAGTTTATGAGGTTGAAGCCTCTGGTCTTCACAGGCACCGATGCAGCCGAGGCCCTACAGTTTTTCATTGATAGGATAGCTCGGATTTTTCGTTCACTCAGATTCTCAGATGCGAGATGGGTAGAGTTCGCGAGCTTTCGCCTGGAAGGTCTTGCGCAGAAATGGTGCGAATCGGTCGAGAAAGATAGAGCAGCAGGTCTTCCTCCTATGACCTGGACAGAGTTCGTGACGGTGTTCCTTGCCCGCTTCCTTCCACTGAGTGTCAGAGATTCTAGAGCGCGCTGGTTCGAGTCCTTACGTCAGACTCCGGAGATGACAGTGGCAGAGTACGACGTGCTGTTCACCGAGCTATCGGTCTATGCCCCATATTTAGTGGCTACTGAAGAGATGCGAGTCAAGAGGTTTGTTCGAGGCTTGCTTACCCCGTTATTTCTTGCGATCAGCGCACAGTATTGCGAGACCTATGCAGCAGCTGTAGATGCATCCTTATTAGTCGAGGAGCGTCTTGCGGAGACTTCGGTAGTCCCAGAGCCGAAGAGAGTTCATACTGGTATATCAGCACGTAGACAGACATTTAGACGCCGCGACAGGTTTCGTTCAGGAATGAGGAGTAGCAGAGATTCGGGACGAGGCCAGATGTTTAGCTCGTATCCACAGGAGGGTCAGCAGTCGTCGCAGGGGTGATTTAGGTGCGGTAGTCTACTTCACCTCGTTAGAGATTGTCCTGAGATACACCGAAGGGAGGCAGCAGTACCGCATGTCACATTACCACCTTCACCACCTCAGAGGGCGTTGCCTATTGTACCTACTGTTTCTCCATGTTAGTTATATGTATGCCCTAGAGGCCATTACTATACATAGGATGTATATTGTAGTGGATGCTGGGACATATATAGGGAGGACTTTCTTGATCGACGTGATAGTATGCTATCTGGTTGCTCTTTACCTTAACGTGTACACTGATTGTCTCTCTGTTATATGTTGGTAAAGCCCTTAGGATGAGTACTTGACTACCTGGACTATGATGCGGATCATACTAGTGGGGACATGGTAGTCCATAAGTACATCCTTCAAGGTCCCTAGTCGTGGGTGTATCGAGACGGGGCATCGATATACCAGAGTAGACTAACGTATACCTTCTCGACCCATACAGATGGGCGATGGATGATCCCATATCCATTGGTGTTTGACATCAGAGATGATATACGGGTGCTCAGTGGAGACTGGGTACACTGGACGGACTCGCCGAGAACTCCCAGATGGTATTATACCTTACGTCAGATGGCAGTTCTCTGGTGACACTGGTACAGAGTAGTCTGTTGACCCGAGATCGTCATAGAGTCTTGTGTGGTTCCCACTGTGCTTTGATTTCCACCTTACCACGTCCAAGAGGGCGTGCAAAACGGTGGTTTTTGGGTACAGTCCCGAATCACATAGAGGCAATAAGCGATAGGAGGGGATTCGTCTCTCCCGGTATAGGGGGTTGATGTTGCGCTGTATTCAATTGGCTATGACCGGAAATCCCTGGCCAGGGTTGCTGAGATTTACTGGTAAGTGTTACATGTAGTTTCTCGAATTGTTATAGACCTCATATCGACACGACTTATCGAGCTATTGGGGTCTGACGTTTACCACCCCTAGACGAGATATGCGACATATCAGACGACGAGACCGGACTGTACGGTAAGTTTACTGGTTGGATTCACAGGAGTATGAGCAGGCTTGCTCGTCGATCTTCTGATCGTTCAATACCCGGGTGGCCGTTACGTTTAGCAGACCGCTTGCGGCTTGTGGGTGTTTGTTATGATCATCACCTGCTGCCGGCGTATTGACGAGTCTTTAGAGTCCTACACAGAGGTTTCCTGGCTCAAGCGAAACGAAATAGGAGCGCATATGAGATATGTGCGGGACCGAGAATAATTCGTGTATGTGATACCGTATTCTATTCTCGCGATGAATGTATCGAATGGTTGTATGCGATATAACCTAGTGATCGAATCAAGGATTGATTCGATAAGCCGATATATTGGATATTAGTCGGTTATATGCGATATGACCGGATCGTTAAATCAAGTGTTGATTTAATGATTTAATGCATAATTATATATTTGATATGTTACTTTGCATTAACTAATATTGGTTCACTTTAAATGGATTTTCTCACTTGTAGTTCACAAGTTGTATATGTGATATACTTTTGTGCACTTGGATGTATCATGCTTGATGATACATGTTTGCTAGGGTTTGTGTAAAGAATTTAACCTTGGTTAAGTAAATGGTTAGGGTTTTTATTTATTCATTCATTTATCTTTTTTATTGGATTAAAAAAAGAAATGGGATAAGAAAACAAAATGGTTGCTTTCATTCTTGAAGCTTGTTGAAGCTTCATGAAGCTTTGACCAAAGTGACCATTTTGTCTTCATCCTTAACCCTAACCATTCATCTAACCTTAGTAAATTCTCTACACATAACCATGGTTCATATTATAATAAGTATTCATTTTCTTTTGGATTTAATTAACTTATCATAATAATCATCATCTTCTTCTTCTTCTTCTTCAAGAAGAAAAAGTTAGCAACCATCAATGGTGATTTGATGAATAGAGTGAGAAATCCAATTCTAAAGTGAACCCACCTCCTATTTTTTCATCCTCTACCTCTTGCCAAGTAGTATAGGGTGTTTTCTTCACAAGTTTCATGACTTGGTGAAGTGGGAGCTTGATCTTGTGATGCCTCGACGTAGATCATCTTCGGCATCGTAGTCAATGACCTAGCCCGCCCATTTCTCCGATGAAGCCGACGCTAGAGCCCGGAATTTGATTTGGACAGCAAGGAGACTTCATCATGGAGCTATGGAGGTGGAGAACCGGATCTACAAAGGTTGTATATCCGATCACTTAGTTAAGTTGTTAACTAGTTGCATCTTTCGCCTAAAATTCTAGTTAACGATCCGTATTAGGGTTTCTCGGCACTTGTAAAATTTGAAATTGGCATGGTTGATTCCTTGTGAGACCTCATTAGTGTGCCTAGGAACCCTACAGTGGTATCAGAGCCTAGCTAGAGCCTTAGGCGATGCGTAGACGAAGTTTGAAACCCGATCGACCCGAAACCCTAACCCGATAATGCTCTCTGGACATTTTTCAAAAACTGGGTTTTTTCCAGATTAAAAATGCTTAAAAAATTCAGCAGGGAATTCTAAGAATTACGGTGCAAATTTTTCCGAAAGATGAGTCCAATGCGCGGCGGAACCGCGGCAGAAGCCTGGCTTCTGCGGCGGTTCCGCGGCCAGATGATGATGTCATCCTTCCCTTTTTGCACAGTAATTCCTATTTTATGATGCTGAGTTTTCTGGGAATTTTTAATTTGACTCAAGAGTTGAGTGTTCTGGGGTTGCTTTGGGAATCGAAGATTCGATCGGATTATCAAGCTTTGTCTATGTGCTTTTCCGGATAATTTTTTGAATATGTTAAAAAAGTTCGACCGGATATAAATACCCACCTTTTCCCTTGTTGGGAAATTTCCAAGTGTTGGATTTTTCCGTGGTTTAAAGACGTTCTAAGTAGTGCAAGTAACGCGATGGACCCTCTAGAAGACAACAAACCTTAACTCGATTATGTGACCGTCTTGAACTGCCCTTTGAACCCTCGGGTTTGGGGCAGTACGGCGTGCCACATGTGAGGCGTTGGCTTGACCCTTCTACGGCTGGACCGTTGGTACTGAGGCATGAAGTGAATGTCTTTGAACTTATTTCATGAGTTGATCTGTATCAGGAAAACTTGGGTGTTTGAATGTTCGATCGGAAAGTTTAACATTTTCTATTTATCTGGAATGGGATACAATAATTGGAATTCACAAGTAGTTATGAGATAACTGAATGAATGTTATAAACATAGCACTTTAGTCTCACTTGATCGGTTGCTACGGAATTTTGATGCGATCAAAAGTCCGTCGCAATCACGTAGCGTACGCGGATACTCGCCGGGTAAACTTAATAGACAACCTCGCTCCATAGCCCCGACCAAGTGACTGTAGGAGAACCCCGTCGTCGAAAGCATCCGTTCGGGTGCTCGCGGCAGCGGTGTTCCGCCTTGGTGCACTTCGTCGACGGCGTCGGGGGTGCGGCCGCCTACTAAAGTTTGCGACGAGCATTCGATCAGGATGTCGGGAATCTTGTTAAATTACCCGACTTGATATTGAAAAGTGTTTTCGATAATGAGACTAAAATGCGGGGTTTATAATTGTTAGGCATGTGATGTGTAAGGAATTCATTTAGTCAGGCATGCGATGTCTGAGGATGTTGCGGATTCCAACTGTTGTAGTTTTACACTTTCTTTTCTGTGACCGTAAGTGTAATATGTGATATCGCCGGTTTCGTTGATATATGTCAACGACAATTGGGATGCGCATATTTACTTACGTTGATGACATGTGATGTTATGTGTTGCTGGATATGTTATATTGGATCGTCATGTTTGAATAGCCGGGGGTTTTTATGTGAGATGAGTATTTTTCATTTTCATTCATGTAAAAACTTGTATGTAATATTCTTTTATTGGGGCACTTCCAGGTTGCGGAAGATGTCACCCTTTGTATATTATTTACTTTTCCGCAGTAGGATAGACCCAAGGAGGGGAGCACAAGTAACCGGGTTCTGGAGTCCAGTGGGAGACCAACTCGAGGAGTCGAGTCCGGGTCTCCTAACTCCAGAATTGGTAGGGTTGCTTGCCGCTCTCGTAGGGGTATAGGGGTGTGGGATTGGCTATTCATCATGACCGTGGAATCCGTGTTTTATACTGGCTCGTATTGAAAACACGGACGTCCTAGTACATCCAATATTTCATATGTTTCTTCTGCTGCGATATCTGTTATGTGATCATGTGATGTTCTGTGATGGATACTTTATATAGTATATATGATATATTATATAGACGTTACTTATTTTTTACACCCATGCTAGCCCTGCCCCGCTCTGCCGTTAGTTACCTAACCTAACGGTGCACGAGGGGACATCGAGGCGAATGCGGATGGCATAAGTGTACGTCGTATTTATCTATTATGTTCAGGTACTTAAATGATGGGACTTCATTAATGTGATTAATGAAATAAAAGAAACCTAAGATGTTGTAGAATCGAATTTCAAAATAAAAAAGGGTAGCTACAGTTCTTCCTTTGCACAGCGGTATATGTGATATATCCTGCACCTTATTCGATAGGGAAAGGACCGAGATCCCTTCACCGGGAGTGACTCCTTTAGCAATAACTGGCAGATGCTACACACTCGGTTTGTTTTCTGATTGCTTTTAAGAGTTTTTGCTTTGCACAGTGATATATATGATATATCCCGCACCTCATTCGAAGAGGAAAGGACCGACGATCCCTTCACTGGGAGTGACTCCTTTAGCAAAACTAGAAAAGCCTCAAAAGCACTCCATTTTTAAAATAATTTAATTCTACAACGATATAAAGTTCATTACGCAAAAGGTTTTCTTAAAAACCTGACGTAGCCCTCCGTCATTTCAGATAAGTCCTAGTTAGTATTCGTGCTGCGTTTATTGACTCAGTCAAGGCGTAGTGTGCGGTAGCTGATTAGTGCTTATCTGCAAAGCATATGATGCGATTGGATTAGGGTAGTCGTGCGGCCTTGTTGACTCAGTCAAGGGTCGTGCGGGTGGGTTTAATTCAATCGAGAAATGACGGGTTGAACTTTACTTGTGGTCTATGATTTGTTGACTCAGTCAAGGTCATAGATCGCTTGGGGCAAAATTATCGGGAATTTCAAGTGTTGAAATTTGCAATGAGATTGCATACCTTCTATGAGATAGTTGGATCCCGATACCCACTGCGAGTAAGAGTTACTCCTGGGAGAGTTTTACACATTACAATTATCCGATCAAGTAGGTGTCTAGAAAGGTGTTAACGAGGTTACGCCTCTGGGAAAACGAGGTTTACATTAATTAGGTTCGTGCGAAAGCACGGGGGGCCTCCCTCAAAGTACCGACACTGGCCTGGCTGAAAGATTGGCGAACTTGTAGTGTGTAATTAATCCCGGCCAGTCTTTCCTTTTAGGGTTTGAAGGAAGATTTGATAAAAACAGTGGGAGCCATCCTGATTAGATAAAATCATAACCAATCTATTCTTGCAAGAGCGCACGCTGAGTGTTTTCTTCTCTCTCTCTCCAGGTAGCGACCATATCACGCCTTAATCAAGATAATAATACGGAATATTGACCGAACCCGCTTGTTATACTGAGCTAGGGAACGTTGGTCCCGCTCCAACTTATAATTGTTATAAGACAGAGCAGGAAATTGGGGATTACCAGAATTCCCGTGCCGCCCAAACGAAGAAAGTGCATATGATGCATCTCCTTCGGGTGTGTTCATTACAAAGAACTGTTTCTCAGTATCCTCCGCATCCTGGGTATATGATACCGGATCTGGATCCCAAATATGTAATCTGTTACATAGGGCTGCAAAAAGGTAGAAAAACTGAGAACGGGTGATAAGTTTCATGAGGCAGAAAACGGGGCAAGTGTTGCAGCCAAGTCTGTTGGTCACTGTCACCCTGTATTCCAAATACATTGATTCTGAACGAATGTTATTAGATACCGAACCTGATATACAAAATCATATCAATCTCTTTATTAGTAAAGAAATGATAAAATTTTGTATAGTTGGATAATGTTTTGAACATTTCTTATATCAAAAGTTGATCGGTTCAGGCACGTTATCTAAAAGCATTGATGTTCTAAATCAATCTACAGTTCTTTAGTATACAGAACACACACAAGAGGAAGAGTTCAGAAATGAACGAATCCTTCTTGAGGCATTGTAGACTAGGTCATATCAATGCGATTCGACTGGCTGAAGTTACATTTTAGATGCATATTTAAATCAGTTTGAATTTACATCTTGTGAAACTTGCCAGTCATGTCACAGAGATAAGATGACCATAGCTCCGTTTACTGGAAACAGAGAAAGAGTTAGTGAACTCTTGGGAAGGTACATGTTGATGTATGTAGGTCCCCTGTCTACACTTGCCAAGACCGGTTTTTTATACTTCATTACATTCTCTGATGATCTTCCGAGATTCAGACCTATGTTCCTGTTGAAACACAAGTCCGAACTTTTTGAGATATTCAAAGAATATAAGTTAGAAGTAGAGAACCAAAATACAGGTAGAAGTATTATATCCTATGATGAGATCAATGAGGAGAATACTTGAGCATGAAATTCTTGGACTTTTCTAAAGGAGAATGAGATTCTCTCTCAGCATTACTCCTCCGTATACACCATAGTACGATGGTATATCGGGGTGGAGCAATCACACCCTATATGATAAGGTGTGCTCTATGATGAGTACTACTGAGTTACCTGTTTCCTTTTGGGAGTTATGCACTTGAGAAGCTGAATACCTATTGAATAGGGTTCAAATCAAATCAGTTGCCTACCACTTCATATTTGATATGATAAGGGAAGAGCCCATCTCTTAAGTTAGTTAAGATTTGGGGTTGTCCGGCCTATGTCTAAAAGCAAAATCGGGACAAGCTCGAGGCAAGATCTGTTATGTAGAACTGGAAATGTTCCAGCTATACAAACTACAGCAGATGATTTGATAAAACCAAAGGATTCAATAGTTACCAACGAATCTCAGCCTCTCCGCCGATCTAGTAGGGTTGCTCACCCACCTGAGAGATACTTCGGTTACTCTATGACAGTGGGAGCGAGGATTGCATCATGAGATGATGAACCAACTAGTTTCGAGCTGGCCATCAGGAGTGGGACTCTGTAAGAATGGCTGGATGCTTAGCGATCTGAGATGGAATCCATGTACACCAACAAAGTATGGACTTTGGTTGCTATATCTGAAGGGTTAAATCCCCATCAGGAGCAAGTATATCTTGAGAAGATTACTTGGTGTAGATGGAAAAGTTGAGACTTTCAAAGCTAGACTTGTTAAATCTTTTCGTCATCGACCAGGCGTGGATAATGATGAAACCTTTTCAAGTGGCTATGCTTAAGTCCATCCAGATCTTACTTGCCACGGCTACATACCATGACTACGATATCTGGCGGTTGGGTGCCATGACTGCTTTTCTAAATGATGTTTTAGAAGAGAACGTCTATAAGTACACAGCCAGAGGGCTTCGTAGACAGTAGGAGCAGCGGAAACGTGTACAAGATGCTTTATAGGATAAAGCAGGTATCGCGGAGTTGGAACATCTGTTTTGATGTGTTAGTCAAAGAGTTTGACATCATCAAAATGGTAGATGAACCTTGAATAAACAAAAAGGTAGTAGGGAGTATGGTGGCGATCCTCGTAGAGTACGTGGATGACATGCTCTTGATAGGGAAGGAGTTTCCTATGCTACGCTCGGTCAATCTCCGCTTATCACAATGATTCTCCAAATAGGATCAAAGTGATACCTCCTAAATCCTGGGTTTTGGATCTATGAGATAGATCTAATTGGATGTTAGGATTCTCACTAATTGTAGTGAGATGGTATCAATCGATCTTGGGAAGAATCACTGGAAGGGTTCCAGGGTGATAAGGACGACTGAAAGTCAGTCACAGGCATTGTCTTTACCCTCAGTAAAGGGACGGTATATTGGAAGAGTTCCAAGCTAGATACCGTGGCATACTAGACGATTAAAGGCTGAATATGTCGCTACTTAAGATGCTACCAAAGAAGCTGTCTGGGTGTATATTTGTTCATGAGATAAACTTAGTTCCTCCCATTGTGTGACAATGGAGTTGTGGCTTATGCCAAGGAACGTCCGTCCCATCAGTGATCCAGACATATTCTAAGGCGGTATCACCTGATCATGGAGATGGTTGATCTCCAGGATGATCGAGGTTAGGAGGGTAGACTCAGAGGACAACACGGCGGATCCACTCACAAAGGCCTTTTTCCAGAGAGAGACTTTTATGGGATGGTTGAGTATGAGATACTACAACCACTGCTATCAGATGGCCCTAGTGCAAGTGGGAGATTGTTAGTTATATGTATGCCCTAGAGGCCATTACTATACATAGGATGTATATTGTAGTCGATGCTGGGACATATATAGGGAGGACTTTCTTGCTCGACATGATAGTATGCTATCTGGTTGCTCTTTACCTTAATGTGTACACTGATTGTCTCTCTGTTACATGTTGGTAAAGCCCTTAGGATGAGTACTTGACTACCTGGACTATGATGCGGATCATACTAGTGGGGACATGGTAGTCCATAAGTACATCCTTCAAGGTCCCTAGTTGTGGGTGTATCGAGACGGGGCATCGATATACCATAGTAGACTAGCGTATACCTTCTCGACCCATACAGATGGGCGATGGATGATTCCATATCCATTGGTGTTTGACATCAGAGATGATATACGGGTGCTCAGTGGAGACTGGGTACACTGGACGGACTCGCCGAGAACTCCCAGATGGTATTATACCTTACGTCAGATGGCAGTTCTCTGGTGACACTGGTACAGAGTAGTCTGTTGACCCGAGATTGTCATAGAGTCTTGTGTGGTTCCCACTGTGCTTTGATTTCCACCTTACCACGTCCAAGAGGGCGTGCAAAACGGTGGTTTTTGGGTACAGTCCCGAATCACATGGAGGCAATGAGCGATAGGAGGGGATTCGTCTCTCCCGGTATAGGGGGTTGATGTTGCGCTGTGTTCGATTGGCTATGACCGGAAATCCCTGGCCACGGTTGCTGAGATTTACTGGTAAGTGCTACCTGTAGTTTCTCGAATTGTTATAGACCTCATATCGACACGACTTATCGAGCTATTGGGGTCTGACGTTTACCACCTCTAGGCGAGATATGCGACATATCAGATGACGAGACCGGACTGTATGGTAAGTGTTACTGGTTGGATTCACAGGAGTATGAGCGGGCTTGCTTGTCGATCTTCTGATCGTTCAATACCCGGGTGGCCGTTACGTTTAGCAGACCGCTTGCGGCTTGTGGGTGTTTGATATGATCATCACCTGCTGCCGGCGTATTGACGAGTCTTTAGAGTCCTACACAGAGGTTTCCTGGCTCAAGCGAAACGAAATAGGAGCGCATATGAGATATGTGCGGGACCGAGAATAATTCGTGTATGTGATACCGTATTCTATTCTCGCGATGAATGTATCGAATGGTTGTATGCGATATAACCTAGTTATCGAATCAAGGATTGATTCGATAAGCCGATACATTGGATATTAGTCGGTTATATGCGATATAACCGGATCGTTAAATCAAGTGTTGATTTAATGATTTAATGCATAATTATATATTTGATATGTTACTTTGCATTAACTAATATTAGTTCACTTTAAATGGATTTTCTCACTTGTAGTTCACAAGTTGTATATGTGATATACTTTTGTGCACTTGGATGTATCCTGCTTGATGATACATGTTTGCTAGGGTTTGTGTAAAGAATTTAACCTTGGTTAAGTAAATGGTTAGGGTTTTTATTTATTCATTCATTTATCTTTTTAATTGGATTAAAAAAAGAAATGGGATAAGAAAACAAAATGGTTGCTTTCATTCTTGAAGCTTGTTGAAGCTTCATGAAGCTTTGACCAAAGTGACCATTTTGTCTTCATCCTTAACCCTAACCATTCATCTAACCTTAGTAAATTCTATACACATAACCATGGTTCATATTATGATAAGTATTCATTTTCTTTTGGATTTAATTAACTTATCATAATAATCTTCTTCTTCTTCTTCTTCTTCTTCTTCAAGAAGAAAAAGTTAGCAACCATCAATGGTGATTTGATGAATAGAGTGAGAAATCCAATTCTAAAGTGAACCCACCTCCTATTTCTTCATCCTCCACCTCTTGCCAAGTAGTATAGGGTGTTTTCTTCACAAGTTTCATGACTTGGTGAAGTGGGAGCTTGATCTTGTGATGCCTCGACGTA
This sequence comes from Agapanthus africanus, assembly GCA_030015575.1. Lineage (NCBI taxonomy): Eukaryota > Viridiplantae > Streptophyta > Magnoliopsida > Asparagales > Amaryllidaceae > Agapanthus > Agapanthus africanus. Next base: position 147,551,524 of record JASDDO010000001.1, read on the forward strand.
GATCATCTTCGGCATCGTAGTCGATGACCTAGCCCGCCCATTTCTCCGATGAAACCGACGCTAGATCCCGGGATTTGATTTGGACAGCAAGGAGACTTCATCATGGAGCTATGGAGGTGGAGAACCGGATCTATAAAGGTTGTATATCCGATCACTTAGTTAAGTTGTTAACTAGTTGCATCTTTCGCCTAAAATTCTAGTTAACGATCCGTATTAGGGTTTCTCGGCACTTGTAAAATTTGAAATTGGCATGGTTGATGCCTTGTGAGACCTCATTAGTGTGCCTAGGATCCTACACTCCATGCCAGTTTCATGCACAGAGAGGTCGTGGTCACGGAGGATTTGCTCATAGAGGACGAGGTGACCGAGGCAGAGGACAGCCAGCTGCCGGCAGGGGACTGTCAGTCGCAGGTGGAGGACAGGCACGGGTTTTTGCTTTGACGCATCAGGACGTGCAGGCGTCCAATGCAGTGGTCTCAGGTATCCTTTCCGTATGTTCCGTTGATGCACACGTGTTGTTTGATTCGGGATCCACGCACTCGTATGTTTCCACACACTTCGTGCCGAGTTTGGGTAGAGAGTCCGGTTTGCTTGATCAGCCGCTTGTTGTGACCACTCCTGTGGGAGAGTCGTTTGTTACTAGACACGTGTTCCGATCCTGTATAGTCCGTATTGGCGAGAGAGAGTTTCCTGTCGACTTGATCCTGCTTGAGATGTTGGACTTCGACGTTCTTTTGGGCATGGATTGGTTAGCCACGTGCTATGCGTCTGTGGACTGCCGCGAGAAGACAGTTAGGTTTTGTTTTCCCGGCGAGTCGGCTTTTGTTGTGCAGGGGGACCTTGGTGCCGCCCCTCACAGTTTGATTTCTTCTTTTCGCGCTGGACAGCTTTTGAGGAAGGGATGTTAGGAATTTCTCGCCTATGTTTGCGATACTGGAGCTACGGAGGTTCCGTTGGATCAGGTTCCAATTGTTAGCGAGTTCCCTAATGTGTTCCCTGACGAGCTTCCTAGGATACCGCCTGAGCGTGACATCGCCTTCTGTATTGAATTGATTCCCGGCATGGGGCCTATTTCTATACCGCCTTATCGGATGGCCCCGACGGAACTTTGAGAGTTGAAGGGTCAGTAGCAAGAATTGCTGGATAAGGGACTTATTCGACCCAGTGTGTCTCCTTAGGGTGCTCCAGTCCTGTTTGTTAAGAAGAAAGACGACAGTTTGCGTTTGTGTATCAACTATCGCCAGCTGAACAGGGTTACCGTGCGGAACATATATCCTTTGCCATGCATCGACGACTTGTTCGACCAGCTTCAAGGGGCAGGATACTTTTCGAGGATCGATTTGCGATCAGGCTACCATCAACTGCGAGTTCGACAGAAGGACATTCCGAGGACAGCTTTCCGCACGTGCTACGGCTATTATGAGTTTTTGGTGATGTCGTTCGGACTCACCAATGCCCCAACAGCATTCATGGACTTGATGAACCGTATTTTCCAGCCGTATCTTGATATGTTCATCATCGTATTCATTGACGATATCTTGGTATATTCTCGGAGCAGAGAGGAGCACGAGTAGCACCTGCGGATTACACTGTAGATTTTGAGGGAGCACCAGCTTTTTGCAAAATTCTCCAAGTGCGCATTCTGGCTGGACAGTGTAAACTTCTTGGATCACGTGATTACACGAGATGGTATATGTGTGGACCCGAAGAAGATTGAGTCCGTTCAGTGTTGGCCCAGACCCACATCAGTTACGGTGATCCGCAGCTTTCTTGGATTGGACGGCTACTACAGGCGATTTGTGCAGGACTTCTCCCGTATTGCTGCACCTTTGACCGGGTTGACCCGGAAGGGAGTTCCTTTTGATTGGACGGAGGAGTGCGAGCACAGTTTCCAGCAGCTACGGACTCGTTTGACTACAGCGCCGGTGTTATCATTGCCTTCAGGACCGGGCGGATTTGTGGTCTTTTGTGATGCTTCTCGAGTGGGGCTAGGGTGCGTATTGATGCAGCATGATAGGGTGATCGCGTATTCTTCACGGCAGTTGAAGAAACGTGAATAGAACTACCCCACTCATGATTTGGAGATGGCTGCAGTGGTCTTTGCACTCAAGATCTGGCGACATTACTTATATGGAGAGTCGTGCCAGATATTCACTGATCATAAGAGCTTAAAGTATATATTTCAGCAGCGAGACCTGAATCTTAGACAGCGCCGTTGGATGGAACTAGTAAAGGACTACGATTGCGAGATCTTGTATCACCCGGACAAGGTGAACGTAGTGGCGGATGCTTTGAGCAGGAGGCCCGGGGGTAGTCTATCTTGTTTGAGCGCAGTGCATAGGCAGTCGTCGGCAGATTGGCAGATTTTATGCGACAGCCGAGTGCAGTTCGAGTTCACACCGATCGGGGGATAGCTTGCGCATGTTCGTGCACGCCCACAGTTGCTTGACCGGATACATGAGGCACAGTACAGTGATGACCGTTGTTCAGAGATCATGGCACAGATTGGACAGGGAAGATTTTCCGAGTTCGTGATCGATGATCAGGGGATACTGCGATTTGGGACTAGACTGTGCGTACCAGATGCTGAGGGACTGCGGCGCGAGATTCTTGAGGAGGAACAACGATCGGTGTACAGTGTTCATCCGGGTTCCACCAAGATGTACCATGATATGAGAGATGTTTACTGGTGGGACGGGATGAAGAGGGACATCGCAGATTTCGTGTCGAGATGCCTGACTTGTCAGCAAGTCAAGGCCGAGCACCAGAGGCCCGCGGGAGAGCTACAGCCGTTACCCATTCCGTAGTGGAAATGGGAACAGATTTCTATGGACTTCATCGTGGGTCTACCCAGGACTAGTCGAGGGTATGACTCCATTTGGGTGATCATGGATCGACTGACGAAAGCGGCTCATTTCCTGCCGGTGAAGACGACTTTCGGATTTGTTCAGTATGCCCCGATTTACATCGACGAGATCGTACGACTGCATGGAGTCCCGACATGTATCGTGTCCGACCGAGGCACCCAGTTTACCAGCCGACTATGGAAGAGGCTTCAGGAGGCTTTGGGCACCCGCTTGAGTTTCAGCACAGCATTTCATCCGCAGACCGACGGCCAGTCAGAGCGGACTATTCAGACTCTCGAGGACATGCTCCGAGCGTGCGTCTTAGACTTAGGAGGTAGCTGGGATCATCATTTACCCTTAGTAGAGTTCTCCTACAACAACAGCTTCCAGGAGACCATTCAGATGGCACCATTCGAGGCTCTTTATGGGAGGAGATGCAGATCGCCCGCCTGTTGGACAGAGCTCAGTAAGAGCAGTATTTTAGGGCCGCAGATTGTTGAGGATACGACCGCGAAGATCCAGTTGATTCGCGAGAGGATGAGAGCATTCCAGAGTAGGCATAGATCTTATGCGGACCGTCGTCGGCGCAGACTTGAGTTTTCTGTTGGCGATCATGTTTTCTTGAGGGTCTCCCCAATGAAAGGTGTGATGAGATTTGGGAAGAAGGGGAAGCTTAGTCCCTGGTATATGGGCCCCTTCGAGATCTTCGAGCGTGTTGGTGCAGTTGCGTATCGGTTATCCCTTCCGCCCAGTTTCCCAGATGTGCACCCCGTATTTCATGTTTCGATGCTCCGCAAGTATCTTCATGATCCTTCGCATTCGATTCTGCACCCGACGATCCAGCTGGAGCGCGACCTTTCTTTTGCAGAGCAGCCAGTGGTCATCTTAGATCGACAGGTGAAGAAATTGAGATTGAAGGATATACCGTCCGTCAAGGTCCTTTGGCGTGGCCCAAGCAGCGAGGAGGTCACTTGGGAGACCGAGAGTGAGATGAGGAAGAAATATCCTCATCTCTTCGAAGGTACGCGTAGTTAGATTTTTAAATTCGGGGACCGAATTTCTTTAAGGGGGGTAGATTGTAACGCTTTGAAATTCGTTTAGGTTAATTTCGCGTTAGTTAGTAATAATGCGTGTTTTTCATAAAAACCCGTAAATCTTATTTTTTTTTAAACTAGTTCTAATTGTGTTGAGAGGTGTTTTTATATATATATGGGGTTTATTAATTATAAATTTGCTTGTTTTCACCTTACTTGGGAATTTTCCTTAATTATTTTTTTTCCAAAGCTAGGTTTAGTGTACAACATGCACACTTATCTTTTTTTTTTTGTAACCTAAGCTAAGTGTTGGCTTGTAACCATTTTCATTTTCTTGCATGGTTCTAATATCCCCACCATTAACCAAGCCAACCTTTACTTTTTTTAAATAAAATTCAAGAAATGGGGGGTATGGGTTGGATTAGGTGAGATGGAGGCTTGACTTTTGACCATTTTTCCTCTCTCATTTCTCTCTCTCCCTCTCATTTCTGCTTTTCCAGCAGAAGCAGCAGCAACATCATCCTCATTCTCTTCTTCTTTTGCTTCTCTTTGATACATATATAACCCTACACAAAAATCCCACTTCCCTTCACAAAAACTTGGAAAAAATGGCTCTTTTGGGGATTTTGGTGACAAGTCAGTGGCTTTGAGGGCAAGGGGCTGGAAGTGAGGTTTCCCTAGGATCTTTTGGGGTATTAAACTCACCCTTAGCACCTTAGTTCATAACTTGTAGTTTTGTTTGCTAAAAATCGTATTTTGAGCATTTTTAGTGCTATTGAAGGGAAATTAGTGAAGCTTGTGATAAGTTAATATTTTTATGGCTTGTTTATCTTAGTTATGTGTTAGTAGTGTTGTTTTAACCAAAGATTTGCTTCAGGTTTCACCAAAATACCCTAATGTATTGATTTAGTGTTAAAATAGCTTTTTAACTAGGTTTTGGGCTCTGCTATAATCTGCTTGTACCCTGTTTGCTTCAGGCAAAAATTGTATTTACTGGAGCATGTACAGTAGGTTTAGAGAACACACACAAAGCACGGGAGCACAATTCCCTAGGTGGGCCGCCGGAATATTCTTTCTGGCCGCAAATTGCGGCCAGATGGGGGACCTGGGTTTTGGGGTTTGTTCTGTTGGTGTCTGCTGCATTTCTAAGACCTCTGGTATATGCAATTTTGTAAAATTATATCTGTAGAAAAATCTGGAATCAAATACCCTATTTCCTACAATTTTAACTTTCGCGACACGTGTGACACGTGTGTGGGTTTGGGGTTTTCTGTGTATCGCGACGTGTCAGGGTAGCTTCAGGCGCATAATCACACGTTTTAGCGTATCGCACACACACGCGTTTGGTTCGCGACGCGGGTTTCTCGTTTGGCTTTAATGTCGTGTTTTTGTAGATTTTAGCTTATGTGTATTATTTTGTTAAATTCTAGGTTCGCAAGCGAGTACGACGGACGCCGTGAAGAAGGGGAAACAAGCCGTCGGCTACACTTAGCACGAGACTACGGTGAGTAGATTTAACATCTACGGGGAAATCGCCCGTATGGCGTTATGCGTCAGGGCTGATAGGACATTGTAGCAACATATTGCATTTGCATACATTGACTGTTCATGGATACTAATTGTTGCATACCGCATTCCCTGCTATATCTATATGAGCTTAGAATTGATAACACACCGCACTGTTACTAACGGTTCATATTGCACGAGCACTAATCTGCATATTACACACACACCGTTAGAAATTGCCATGACACTCACACTATAGAATTTCCATGATCAATATATTGTATCTCACCTCATATATGATTTGATATGATTATGTTACATGTGCACATATTCATTTGCATATCCATACTTACGCATACACAAATTGTACCTACCTAGATAAGTTGATTTTTGGTAAAAACTGGGGACCGCATGATACCCTTTGAAAAACTAAATCTATTTTAAAGAGCGGTTTCTCCCTTTCATTCATAGTACGACATATGATGCATATATCACATCGCATGGATTTACGCATTTGCTTTGGATTTCATGTGATTTCTGGATTTGAGAACCGTGGTATTTTTCAAGAAAGCATGCATTGTTTTAAAAACCCGGTTCCTCTTGATATGATATTTTGGTGCGTCCACCACGCATTTTCTCGGTTCTGAGACGTGTGCTTGAAACCCGATTCGAGGAGTTGGATGATCTGTTTGCGGGTTCGTGGTGGACCCGGTATGGTATCCCGGGGTGAGAACGGATCGCTGTGCAGCAGACGGTGAGCCTGGCAGAAAGACTACTACCTACCGGTGATTGGTTGGACCTGGCGGTTATCCGGAGGATACTGACCAGAGTCGATAGATGGATACGGTACGACCCGTACTGCCGGGGCCGAGGGACGATTCCGCAGACGGAGCCCGTGGGCCGATCCGGATTGACGGAGCCCAATATATGAGGATTTGCGTGTCGATGCTGGACACGATTATTTCATGATATTTTGAGTGCCGATGTTGGGCATTCGCGATTCTCAGAGATTTACAGGATTTGAGGGCCGACGAGGATGACGGCTCCTGAGTTTTATTGGGTTTTCGGTGCATTGATGGACACCGATTATATTTTCCACGTTGACATTCCGTGTAGATGTTGTTTTATCCCATGCTCAGCATTCATTGTTTTGCATCTCATCCTGTAGTCATATTACCTGATAGAGTACTTATGCATGATCATTGCTCGTCCTGCTCATCGCATATAGATATTATCTGCTGGCATATGTTAGAGTAGCGCAGTACGCGCATACTCGTGATTACCTTTATATGTTATCTCTTATTCACGAGTTGGCAACTCACCCCCGTTATGCCACAGTATTTGTAGGTTGCCCCTCAGAGTAGTCGCGGCATGCTGCTTTCTTGTATCTTTTTGGCTACGGATACCACTTCCGTTGGTGCGTGAGCTGTTTTGCTGCTAGGTGGGTTGCGGTATCCGGTTATTTCCATTGTATAAATACTTTGTATCTAGTATTCTCCATCTACCTTTATATGTATTTGACTTAGAGACAGCGTGAGGACGATGATGTATATTATTTGTACTCTGGTGTCGAGCTCGTGTGAGCCAACTTTACTTATGCAGTTTTTATCATTTGTGATGTTTTTCACTTATTACTCATTTCTTCGCTACGGCGTCGTATATTACTGGCGTGGTTGTTTCCGCCGTTTGGCGTGATTGCTCCCGTTTGGGACACTTTATCATATTGTTTATCATTTTACTCATATCATGTCTTGTACCCTATTTCGGGGTTAGCTTTTACAAAGGAAATGCTGCCAAAATTTTTAAGATAATAACTTGAACTTTAAAGAAAATTACTAAACTACTTAAGGTTTTCCAAAAGTTTTAAAACAAATGCTTTCAACACTCACTACTTTTAATGGTTTTGATTTCTGGGTTTCGGCTTACTTAGTCGCGTTACGCCTGTAGACGTTACATGGTTAAGTGCCGGTCATGGGTCGAACTTCAGGTCGTGACACACACACACACACACACACACACACACACATATATATATATTCTTTTATGATCTAGTTAAAAATCCTATCGACTAAAACTTGTATTTTTGTGGACCTAGAGACGAAACTTTTATGTTATTCTTTTAGATGTCAAGTTTGGATATAGTCGACTTGATGTTGCTTTTAGTATTTTCTGTTCTTGTGATGATCTTCGCCTTGGATGTCGTATATTATTGCGTAGTTGTGATTCTGCCGATTGGGCAATGAGATAGCTTCCGATTGTGGATGTTGATATTATTTATGTGTATGTACTGTTTTTTATCAAAATTTAGAAAGGAGGTGCTGCCAAAAATTTAAATCACGAAAATATTTTCAAACCTTAGTCTAAAATCCACTTGTGCTTTCAAACAAACTTATGCTTTAAAAAGAAACTTGATTTCATTTAATACCCCTTTTCCAAAACTTCACCTCCACTATTTCTTTAAAAAAGTTTAGATTCCTAGTTTTGGCTTACTTGGGTTACGGTGGGGTTCTATAGGCTTCACGTGATTCAAGTGCCGGTCACGTGCCTTTTCCGGGTCATGACAAAGTTGGTATCAGATCGTTAGGTTTAACCTTTATTCGAGTCTAGGTTTGACTATGTGGATTCTATGGCGTATATTTCGGAACCTAGGCCTAATCTTATGTCACGACCCGAAATTTTGTTCGTGACCGGCACTTAAATCACGCAACGTCTAAAGGCGTAACGTAAATTAAGTTAGCCGAAGCCCAGAAATCTAAATCTTTTTAAAGAAAATAAAAGAGGTGAAGTTTTGAAATAAAGGTATGATAAAATCAAACGTTTTCTTGAATGCATAAATAATGGAACATGAAAATGTAAGTGGATTATACTAGTTGAAAAATATGTTTCGTCTTATGAAAATTTGGGCAGCACCTCCCTTGTATATTTTGAACCAAAACCACATATACATGATAATATAAAAGTCATCCCCAAGCGGGAGCTAGCTCTTCTCCAAACGGCGGAATCACAACTACGCAAGTCAGGAATATATGTATACGACGCCCAATGGCGAAGATCAACACAAAAGGATAATGAATAAAGCAAGACATTAAACCCACCAAGCGAACATATAATCCATCGCTCTAATTCTCGCAACCATAAGTCTTTCTAAGTCTTACTACTTATACAAATACTAGTTTCTGATTGATGGAGTTGACTAGATACAGCAGGAATAATAAATACAAGAGTAGGCATGATCCAATATGTCCCACCTACCAAAGAAATCACCCGAATGCAAGTTGTGTGCCAGCGATACCGCTACTGATCCATGCGGTCAATCTGCAAGAACTGTGGCACAACGGGGGTGAGTTGCCAATTTGTGAGCAGAAAACATCAGCAGGTAGAAATCAAATAAATTGGCGATTTCCTAGGTCAACTATATCATGAAGATAATACTATGATATCTATGGTGACCGTGTCTGCATATATGCCAACAATAATCAATACCAATGATATATACAATCAACATCTGAATCATATTCCTATATGAAGGTAGATATCATCCACGTGTCCATCAATGACACAAACAACATCATGGAAACATCATGAAAGCATAGGCATGTATATATGAGGATAACAACCAACGTGTGTCCATCAACGACACATCAAAATCATGGAACCTGAGTGCCCAACACCGACACTCGAAATATCATGAAACCCGTGTCCATCATCGACACGTAAATCCTCATATCTCGAGCTCCGTCAGTCCGGATCGGCCCACGGGCTCCATCAGTCTGGATCGGCCCATATCATCTCACGACTCCGGTCGATATCCTCCGGATAACCGCCGAGCCCAAATACTATCACCGGTAGGTAGTAGTCCCTCTGCCAGGCTCATTGTCTACACCACAAAATCCATTTCTTGTCCCGGGGTACCATACCGGGTCCACCATGTACTCGTAGACGGTGCCTACCGCTCCTCGAATCAGGTTTCACATACCAATCTCAGAACCGAGAAAACTCATGGTGGACGTCTCGAAATATCATATCAAGAGAAACTGGGGTTTTAAAACAATACATACCTTCTTTTGAAATATAACCATGGTTCTCAAATCCAGAATCTCATTAAAACATCATCTCAATGCATATAATCGTAAAGCATGATGTATGCAAACATAGAACAGAAATATGAGCATATCAAGTATATCATGCGACATAGAATAGTGATGTGAGCATAGCAATATATCATGCCAACGAATCATGTGATAGTACTGAACAATTAAGTGTAATAGCATGATGTAGCAATTCTACTATGTAAGTGACATAGCAATTATCGATGATGAAAGTGTGTGAGCCGGCAATCTGTGTAAGTGTAACATACGCATCATCGATAATTGTGTAGATGTACTAGCACAGGTATATGTAATGCAATGAGAATATCATGAGCGTAGCATAAGGTACATCGTAAGCGAAATGTTATAAGGTATACGTATCTAATTTGACATCTACATAAGGCTAAACTAAGCAGTGTAGATAGGGATTAAATATCTATAACATATCCGAGTCGGTGAATCTATCAATCGGCATCCAGCTTCACAACATCACGTACTGAGTCGGTGAATCTATCAATCGGCATCCAGCCTCACAACATCACGTACGGCATAATCCATCGTACGACATCCTCTAATCAAGGGTATGGATCAATCATCCGGTAAAACATCGCGTGCGGTAAACCATCATGCAGCGACAACAAATAGAATAAGGATCCTATCGACCTATAGAACAATAAGGGTACGGATCTAACATCTCGTACGGCATATCACTCATTATTCACATAATTATATATATATATATATATATATATATATATACCTATATCTCAGGCCGCATCCGTATCAATTTCATATCATGGGACCGACAAAGGTATCAATTATCTCATATCGCCTCGCATTCGCAACGACATATTAATCCAAGTCATCGTAGATATCATTTGAAAATTCGTAGTGCACCCTTGACATTATCGTTTAAAAGTACGTAACGGATCGTTAGTTTTTAAAATAAGTATAGTTCTAAAAATCTCATAAATTCCCAATTTGGGATTTAGCAAGACTCCCCGAGTCAAAAGAGTATCGGCCGTATTCGACAATCTATCCTCATCACCTCATGTATGGAACCTCTCTCGTACGATGTCATCCAATCAATACAATACGGATCTATAGTCGCGTACGCCAATTCATATCATATCAAGTACGAACATCTAGTCGCGTACATCACATAACCATAATCATACATACACACACACATACAGTCAAATAGCTATGAAATAGAGACCAAGTATATAACTATCTACTAAGTATATGAATATAAGCATATGGGTGTTCTAGCATGACCCTACAGGCTAGGAATACGGTTCTAATATATAGTAATCTAATTACTACGGTTGAAGTAGTGCTATACGCCATCCACCCGACTTCCCATGTAGATATACATGTGTGAAACCAGTATTTTAATTGGTATTTTAAAACTTGCTTTATATTTCTTTTACTTTATTCTTTTGGGTTGCGATCGATTCAAATAGTAGAGATAGTACCCGACCCGACCCGCATGTATGAAACCCAGTATAGTGCTAGATTAATATTTTGTTTAATATTTATCACAAATTGAATCCATGAGAATCTAGTGTGTGTGTGTGTGTGTGTGTGCATACAGAAATACACATACACACACACATATAATATCCAGTTTTTATGCACACATCTTTTGGTAGCTACAAGTTAAGGATAATCTATTTTGGTTAACTGCCATCTGATGGTTAAGCATCCCATATCGTATTTTGGCTTTTATCTATTACATTTAAATCTCAAGATATTTAATACCAAATATATATTAAATCTAGATATTTTTTTTATGAATCCTTTTAAATCTTATATTAGGGGTATGGATTTATTTAAATTATATTCTTGTATTTTGGTAAAAAAGTTTACGTATATGTATTATTTTCCAAAATATATTTTGATGAGATTTTGGTTGAGATTGGTTGTAATTTGATATTATCTATATACTTCAAAACTATAATATATATATATCCTAACTTATAACTTACGACACACACACACACACACACACTATATATATATATATATATATATATATATAACACAAAACTCTCTCTCTCTCTATCTTTCTGTTCTCTCTCCCTCACTCCCGCCTCCCCCGTCATCCTGAGCTCTAAACTCATGCCACCGTCGCCTGCAACCTTGATCTCACCCTCTTCTTCATCTCCTCATCTCGTTGTCATTACCGCGCCCAAACCTCGACCTCTTATGGTCGCTCCCTATGTCTCTTACTTCCCTCGTTGCCATCCCCTAGCTTTAACCCATGAAAACCCACCGCACCTCCTTCTTCGCCTCGCCGCCTCTCCTTCCCCACCTCGTCGTCATCACCATCACCGACCTTCCTCGTCTCCATGTCATCATCATCTTCCTCATCATCCCCGTGAACCCATCACTATACCCACTGCCTTCCTCATCTATCCGTCGACTCACCCCCGTCCTCATCTCATCGTCCCCGTCGACTCTTTCTCCCTGGTCTTCTCCAGAAACCCCGATCATCATCTTCTTCTCCTCTCCAAAACACCCGAGACCCATCTCCTCTCAACCCCACTCTGCCGCTGGTGCCTCACCATCGCCTTCACCCTGCCGTCGTCGAGCAACCCGCCAACCCAGAACATTAAAATCGAAGCAACAGGCCCTAGCCGAGCGCTTTTAACGTTGACTCAAAGAACACCATCGCCATCCCCCCTCGCTTGCACTTGATCCCAAACCGAGACCTAACCGAGTCAAGGCCGCATCCCTATCCGAGGCCAACTCCGGTCATCGCCTAGTCGTCTAAACCGTCGCTGCAGCCTTTTCGATCACTACTAGCATCGTCTCGCCGCAATCCAAACTCGAGCACTACTATAAGGCCGAGACACCTACTCGAAGTGCAAAGTTTTGATATTGCATTGTGTAGTGTTTCGCATCGTTCCATTTCCATAATCATTGATTCGAGGAAAGTTTATCTTGCTACTTGCTAATTTCATTATAGTTTCAATATAGTTTCATTATTATTTACCTATGCTAAAATATATCTATTTATATTATATATACATATATTTATTGTTGGATATGAATGCCCTAGAGGCCTTCATTGTATAGGATGCTAGGGATATGTATGTACAGGACAATCTTGCTCAATATGATAGCATGCTATTTGGTTTGCCTTTATCTTAACATGTGATATGTTTTACTTGTTATTTCATATCGCTTATACATGTTGATAAAGTCCTTAGGATCCTTACTTGACTACCAGCGTTATGATGGCAATCATACTTGTTGGAGCTGGGCAGTCGATAAGCACATCCTTAAATGTCCCTAGTCGTGGGAGTATCGAGACTGGGCATCGATACTCCAGTGTAGACTAGTGTATACATTTCTAGACCCTGACGAGGTGAGATCCCGCAGCCATTAGTGTGATGCACCTAAGATTGTATACAGGTGCTCACTGGGGGTGAGTACACTGGACAGACTCGCCGAGAACTGGATAGATAGTATTATACCCATCGTCAGATAGCAGTTCTCAGGTGACATGAGTACAGAAAGTCTGTCGACCTGAGGTCATCATTTGTCTCGTGTGAGTTCCCACTGTTCTTTGATTACTACCCTACTACGGCTCTACTGAGTCGTGCAAACAGGTTTTAGTTAGGTACAGTCTAGAGCCACATGGAGGCAGTGAGCGATTGTTGATGATTCGTCTCTCCCGGTATAGGGAGTCGATGTCACGTTGTGTTCGGTTGGCCAACACCATAAGTCCCTAGCCAGGGCGGATTGAGAATTACTGATAGTTAAATCAGTAGATTCTCGGATGGTCTTGAGCCACATTGGCACAACTTGTCAGGTTATTAAGAGTCTGGCGTTTTCCATCCCCTAGACCCAGCATGCGATACTCTCATATGAACAGACCGGACTGTATGAAGATTGTCACGGACAGGCTTAGTAGGAGTTCGGACGAGTTTGCTTATCGGCCTTCTTTTTGACAAGTACATGGTTAGCCGTTACGTACAGCTAGTGCTACTGACGTGCTTGTGGTTAAACCCACTGCCAGCGTAGTGTCGAGTCTTTAGAGTCCCACATAGAGGGTTTTTCTGGTTCAGGCGAAATGATGTAGAAACCATATGGTTTTACGTGCAGGGTTTCGATCATATACGTGTACTAGCTACATGTATTTTTGATCGAACGGATAATATTAGCGGGTTTAGGATTAAGCCGCATTCTAGTATTATAATATTGGATTATTTTCATCTCTTGGTGTTCATGGTATGAATACGGGTATGTATATATGGCGAGGGGCATTCTTGTATTTTCACAAGAGTGCCTCTAGAAGAAGACATCTTATTTTTGATTAATCTATTTATTCAAATGGATAATGAGGTGGAGAAATGAGGTGTTATTAGAGCATGGTTGAAGCATGGCTACTTTGATGACTCATTCACTTTGGATGACTATTGAAGCATGGTTGTATTATTGTTATTATTATTATTCAAAAGATATGCTTCATAGTTATCAACACTTAGCCATTCTTCATTCTCATTCTTCACTTGACACTCTCTTTCCTCATTTGCTCTCTTCTTCTTCCTCAAACCCTAAACACTTTCATGAGTTGAGAAACCTAGGGTTATTGAGATAAATTAATCCAATAAATATTCTCTACATCTCCTAAGCTACCTAGATTAGCAAACTAGGTACTTTAGTTACCTCATTCTAGAGATTAGAGCTTGAATCATAGACTCTCGGGTGGATCTTTGATTCGTCTGTCAAAAATTATTTCTAAACCGCAATCAAGAACGGCGTCGCTTGGTAGCTAGCCGGTGAGTACGGGTCGATCCATAGGGATTTTGGGAATTTCCTAATTGCTCTAACGAGTTAATTCCGATGGGTGTCGGATTGATTAAATCTAAAAACTAAATTTATCTAGATCTAAATCTTGCTAGGGTTAGGTTTAGGGTAAGTTTGGAAAGTGAAATAAATCTAACCGCTTTCTATACCCAAATTAAGATCTATGAGGAGTTATGGTAATTATTAATAAAGGGGATTAGTACCATCGGGAGGAAACGGTGTTTCTTCCTCTAGGTTCTTGTCCTTCCTTTCTTAATCCTTACCCTAACCTCCATGGAAGACACGCTCAACCAGGCCTTTACACTACGGTATCACCGCTACCTCGTGGGATAGGATGCCGTAGGGAGCGGTGTGTGCATGTATGCATCGAGTCCTATAAAAACGTGTGATGGACAAGAAAGGGGTGAGAGATCTTCATCTCTCAAGCCTTCCCCAAAGCTAACCCTAACAAGCGAGGAGACTACTCGCTCATTAGGGAATTGAAGAACATATCTAACTATCTAACTAGGGCAAGGAATTAAAGATCTATACTAAGGCAATTAAATAAAACTACTTACTTTATTGATGGCTCTCTCCAAACATTTACACTGGACTTTTCAGATCTGAATAGATGAAATGAAAAGAGGCATAACCTAATACAAGATTTAGGGTTCCTATTTATAGATTCATAGAAACCCTAGGTTACAATCGCGTCACATATGCTTTTACAAAAATACCCCCTAAGAAAAAGACCTAGTCAACGATCCGCGCACCGCCACAGAATTTCCACCGACACGGGAATAGACGGCCGCGGAACCGTGGCCATAGGGCCTGTTTGGCCGTGGTTCCGCGGCCAAAGAGTGGGCTCAGTTTTTCTGGTCTTGGTCTTCTTGCAGTTTTCCTCTGTTTTCTTCAGTTCTTTCTTCAAAATGTCTTCTGGTTTTCTTCCAGATCTTTCCAGTGAACATTGTAGTGGACTTTTACCGTTTCTTCATGTCGCTGCCTTTATGCTTTGTGAACTGTTGTTCATTGTTCTTCATTGTCCCTCAAAATGTAGGCACGATCAAGATTTCACCATTTATCATTCGTAGTCTCACTTTGTATCATATTTTTCATCAATTTCACCTTTATTATTCCGAGAACCTGTAACCTGCAACTATGTAGCAGACATGGGTCAAAAGCACCTGTTTATTTGTAAAAAGCATAAGAATGGGGTTTATAAGAATGCAAAATTATGGTATGAACAAATACCCCCAAACTTATCTTTTGCTCGTCCTCGAGCAAACCTAGTTTTATTCTCAACAAAATCCTAACCTCACTTTCGCAGGAAACGTGATTGCACTGAGCTCGTGCAACAAGCCGTTAAACCTCTAGGTGTCCCTAGTAGGAGGAGTGTTGTCTCCTGAGGGTTTTAAGCGGATACTACCCACAAAATCCTATCAATTGGGCTTATCGACATTTATTCTCCAATTAGGTTTTCTAACAAGGAATTCTGTTATCTTCAACTCGTAAATTATCCATCCGTATTCTTCACGCTTCCTTATCATTTAACTTAAGATTATATATGTTCTGAAGACCTACTTAGCTTTCGGCATCTTTTTAAGTTTTCCTTCTAGGGTTCTATCTCAACTTAGGAATTTTTATCATCTCTATTAAAGATATAAGTCATATTCTTCATTCCTATCTCTTATCTAAACCCCAATCACATACCCCTACGTGTGTGTATAAATCACCCCTACACTTGGAAATTCAAATCAAGCAATCATACTCTTGTCCGTTGTCCAAAGCACTTCTTAATTGTTGAATTTTTAGATGAATTTCGCTCACACATCCTTCATGCGATCGTTAATACTTCTTGAGGTACCAACAACCGATTACAAAATGTGGAAGCACAATAAAGCGTAATTCCTAGTCTTGTAACACCTAAGGCTTTAGCAGTGACTCCCAAACCAGTTGGTCTAAGGCACCAGGTGATAAGGCACCAGGTGATAAGGCACCCTCGCTAAATATTTTTTCATTAATGCAGCCTTAAGTAATTACAAAAACCAGTGTTCATTTTTTTTATTATCTCTTTATTCACATTTGAATTTTTATTTTATTTTTCTTCATACTAAGGACTTTAGACAAGAGCATTTCAAGGTCTCTTCTACTATTCCAAGTTTCAAGGTGCGTGTTTGTGCAATTTGTAGGGTATATATTTTCAGAATTTAGACTTAAGCTTAGGAATTATTTTTCAAACTTATACTTTAATAAAAAACATCAATATTTTTCCCTTGTTTTAACTTAGCCCAAGAAGTGAACTCAAAATTTGCCTATTTATAAATAAACTACAAAGAACATATACTTTCTACCGTTAAATTTTAAGAAAGGTTATTTTTATGGTTTTTAATTTACTAAGTATAAGATCTAGTTGTTTCTAGCTAGTTAACCTATTTGTCAAACTCAAGTCAATTAAGACCAAAATTGAATACTTTAATTTTTATAATTTTTAAATTTTTTCAATTTTTATGGGTTTTAAATTAAGTATGCAAATGCAAAAATATACACATGAATGCGAAAAAAGAAGGCTTACCGAGCATACCCCCAAACTTAAACTTGACAGTGTCCTCACTGTCATGCTACACCAAGAGGGTCAAAATGTCGGCACTCCCCTGTTTATTTATTTATAAATTTTTTTAAAAATTTTTTTTTATTGTTAATGGAAAAAGAAAATAAAAAATATATATACATATATACAACAAGGTCCTCCCCAAACTAAACAAGGCCTTACATAAGCCAAAGGTTAGCACCAATCATTCAAAAATTCTATCATGATAATGGTGGGGTTGGTGAAAGAATGGAGTGTAAAGAAAAGAAATGAGACGCACACGAGACCGTATGGGAAGAAGAGTGGAATATGGTCTCGGTGGAGGAGGAGAATGGCGGAAAAGAGAAAGAAGTGTAGTACGATCTTGAGGGTGTAAATCGAGTGAATAAATTAGCGCAATATGTGATGACCGTTGTGTTAAAAGCAATTGTGCTAATCTATCAATCCGTCGAGAAATGGGGTCAAATCCCTCAAGATTCACGAGAAAACATGGGTACTTTGAACTTGGTAAACCATCCATTGAAAATAGCAACGCGACGGAGTCTTGCGTGGTCGAAGCGATAGGAAGGACGAAAGGGAGTGAATTAGGGATAGTCTTAGTCTCACCGTAGTAAATTGTCTCGAACTTGAAAGATTCCATCAATGGTTCGAAATGATTGTAAGCAACCGAGTCTGATGGTTCAACTAACTCATCTAAAAATTCAAAGGATTCAAACTCGGGCAGTGAGTCGTCAAAATCGTTCGAAAAAGTGAAGCACTCGTAATCGTTACCGGCTGTGAGAACCGTGTCAGATTCAAAGGGGTACGCACTAGTGGCGTCCAAACTGCTGTGATCGAATAGAAATCTTTCAAGCTCACAGTCCTCAAGCGTGATCTTTTGCGTGGTCGGAACGATGGAAAGAAGGGGTGATTTAGGAAGTATAACAGTTAAAGAGTTCGGAGGATGAATAGGAAAATCCGACACATCAAACAAAAATGGTTCATCCTCAATATTATCCTCAATACTCTCCTCAATACTATCCTCATAATTCTCCTCAATATTTAGCTTATCCATGCCATTATCATCAAAATCAAGACGCACATGAAGTTCGGGAGAAACATTTAATGACTCGGGATGATGAATTGGGGATAAAATTTCAATCAAATCTACGGGTTCATCATCCAAAATATTCCCGGCGTCAATATCCTCAATCAAGTGAAAATCAATTTTTTCAGACACCTCATCAAAAGCATGGATATCTATTAATTTAGGCTCTAGAGTGGAGGTGTAAAGTTCAAAAGGATTAGGCATGGTTTCATTCAAAAGGGACTCTTCACAATCTGGCAAATCAAGCACTACAAAGTCGCACAACTCATTTTTATTTTCAACTGGTGAATCATTTGGGACACTTGTTAGACATTCAAAATCGGAGTTGTAGGATTCAATTGGTGATGGGTAGGTTTGATTTGGAAGGGTGTAGAACTCACTCTCACCACTCAAATTCTCACTCTGTCCAACCACCGCATCATACATCGGAAGATTTGGAGCTAGTTGGAAACCAGCTACCGGTTCATTAGGTTGCATAAGGGCGGCAATGGACGCATCCACATTCCTCATCATTTGGTTGGTCGCTACCATATAAGCTTCCAACGACTGTTCTAGACTAGACATGGGTTGTGATGGGGTTTCAGTAAAAGATTCAAAGTTGTTTGGATACGTGAAGCTCCCAATTGGTTGTATAGAAACAGTGTCAAGGGAAGGTGCGAAAGTTGGGTAGGACTGATAGGAATTGAATGGTTGGACAGGAGTGGAATCAACATTTGGATAAAAAGGTGAATGGACTTGTTGATCCAAAGAACTCGAAGTGTTGAAAGGAGTGAAAAATCGGTTACGAGATTGTTCAATGTGTTCAGCAATAGACATGGGTTTCGGAGTTACATTCGGACTCAAAAAAGGAGTATTAACGTAAGAAGGCGGTGAAGGTTGAAATGGTTGATACAAAGTAGATTGCAAAGTCGAACTGTTTCTCCTAGACGCTTCTATTCGATCTTTCAAAGAAATTTTGGGCATGGAGGGGTCGTCCTTAAATCGACCGAAACAATTCACGTAAGAGGCAAAGTTTGGTTCAGGGTACCAAAGTTCGGCAAGAGATTTGTGAGGTGGGGTACCCATGATGTAAAAAGGAGAAGAAAAAGAAGGTGGGTGTAAGTGGGGTGCAAGGATTTCTTAGCGACAAAATTTTGCAAGTTTTTATAAAAAAAATTTCCTTTTTTCCTTTTTTTCTTTATTTGGAACTTTTTGCAAAAAAGATTTTCGATAAAGGGCTTTGACACACTTTCGATCAACCACAAATGCACAATCAGGCCTAGATCTAGGGTCATCTAGGTCAGCTAGACTGCTCCTAACTGTTCTAAAGGGCTAGAAATAGGACCTCAAACCGCCTCTTCACCGCCAATTGCGGCCAGGTAAGTGCCAGGTGAGTGGGAGGCTCTCCACTATAAGTAGTGGCCCTAATTAAGTAACCACTCGCCTTAGACACACTTGCCTAGACACCGCAAAGTCAGGTTAGGATCAACGGCCGATGCCTACAACTAGTCATCTGTCCTATTGAGCGCGAAGTCCTTAGGGCTGAGTCTAGTCTTTTTTAATTAAGAGATGGTCAATGCATATGCCTTATGTGATTTCTGGGGTCCTGGGAAGGGTTATGAAATCCCCACCCAATCTGGATTGGTTTCAAGCCCCTTAAAGTCCGATTAAAAATATGCAAAATAGTAAACAACCACTTGCAATCATTTTTTTTAAAGCGCGACGCAAAGAATCCTGCACAAGATCAATTATTGGAAGGGGGAGAGATTTTTTAAGCGCAAAGAATCCTGCAGGCAAATTTACAGAAGAGATATTTGGGGTTACAGAGGAGGAACAGGGGAGACTTACAATGCAGTTTCAGATGACGACGTCACCTAATGACCGCGGATTCGCGGTCAAAGTGACCCTTTAGCGGCGAAAACGCGGTGCTACAGTAGGTTCAGATCCCGAGAAATTTTTGGAGATGATGATGTCACCTCCTGACCGCGGATGCGCGGTGAAAGCGCCACTTCGGCGGCGGAAACGCGGTTGACCTGTTGACTCGAGCTTCCCAACTTCTTCTGTTGTCTGTTGTGATATTCCTCTGTTTGTTCAGATTTGATATTTGCTGTTTTGATCTCTGGATTTTTCCAAATCCGAACTCGATTGTAGATCCTGGAAAATTCAAACAAAAAATACCCTTCACAAAATAACAAAATGATAATTTTTTATATTTTTTTAAGTTTTCAATTTTTTATGATTTTTTTAATTTTATATTAACCCGAAATTGCAAAAAGAAAATAACACGCCATCCCCGGCAACGGCGCCATTTGATTCGTATGTCAAAAAATATTTTTATTTCCCGGCAACGGCGCCATTTAAGAACCTAGAGGAAATATTACGCCATCCCCGGCAACGGCGCCATTTGATTCGTCCGTCAAAAAATATTTCTAAACCGCAATCAAGAACGGCGTCGCTTGGTAGCTAGCCGGTGAGTACTGGTCGGTCCACAGGGATTTTGTGAATTTCCTAATTGCTCTAACGAGTTAATTCCGATGGGTGTCGGATTGATTAAATCTAAAAACTAAATTTATTTAGATCTAAATCTTGCTAGGGTTAGGTTTAGGGTAAGTTTGGAAAGTGAAATAAATCTAACCGCTTTCTATACCCAAATTAAGATCTATGAGGAGTTATGGTAATTATTAATAAAGGGGATTAGTACCATCGGAAGGAAACAGTGTTTCTTCCTCTAGGTTCTTGTCCTTCCTTTCTTAATCCTTACCCTAACCTCCATGGAAAACACGCTCAACCGGGCCTTTACACTACGGTATCACCGCTACCTCGTGGGATAGGGTGCCGTAGGGAGCGGTGTGTGCATGTATGCATGGAGTCCTATAAAAACGTGTGATGGGCAAGAAAGGGGTGAGAGATCTTCATCTCTCAAGTCTTCCCCAAAGCTAACCCTAACAAGCGAGGAGACTACTCGCTCATTAGGGAATTGAAGAACATATCTAACTATCTAACTAGGGCAAGGAATTAAAGATCTATACTAAGGCAATTAAATAAAACTACTTACTTTATTGATGGCTCTCTCCAAACATTTACACATGACTTTTCAGATCTGAATAGATGAAATGAAAAGAGGCATAACCTAATACAAGATTCAGGGTTCCTATTTATAGATTCATAGAAACCCTAGGTTACAATCGCGTCACATATAGTTTTACAAAAATACCCCCTAAGAAAAAGACCTAGTCAACGATCCGTTCACCGCCACAGAATTTCCACCGACACGGGCAATAGACGGCCGCGGAACCGCGACCATAGGGCCTGTTTGGCCGCGGTACCGCGGCCAAAGAGTGATGGTTTGGGCTCAGTTTTTCTGGGCTTGGTCTTCTTGCAGTTGTCCTCTGTTTTCTTCAGTTCTTTCTTCAAAATGTCTTCTGGTTTTCTTCCAGATCTTTCCAGTGAATATTGTAGTGGACTTTTACCGTTTCTTCATGTCGCCGCCTTTATGCTTTGTGAACTGTTGTTCATTGTTCTTCATTGTCCCTCAAAATGTAGGCACGATCAAGATTTCACCATTTATCATTCGTAGTCTCACTTTGTATCATCTTTTTCATCAATTTCACCGTTTTTATTCCGAGAACCTGTAACCTGCAACTATGTAGCAGACATGGGTCAAAAGTACATGTTTATTTGTAAAAAGCATAAGAATTGGGTTTATAAGAATGCAAAATTATGGTATGAACAATCTTCTTCGACATGAGGAGGCCGATAACCAAGCTTGATCTGTACAAATGAGGATCTTAAGAAGTGGATAAGAAGACCCGAAGGACTTGAACACAAAGGTATAAATCACTTCATAGTAGATTAGAACCTTTGTTAGATTTGCTAGTTAGGGCTTATGGTCTATTTTGGAAGTTTAGTCGATGTTGCTTGCAATAAAATTATTTTTTGTTAATTCCGCCTCTCTGTAAACCTTGTGGAGTGTGCGATATCGACTTACATGGTATCAGAACCACTCTATTGTTGGATATATGTATGCCCTAGAGGCCATTATTTGATAGTGGATGTATTGACATGTATATATATATTCAGAGGACATTCTTGCTCGACTTGATAGTATGCTATCTGGTTACTCTTTATCTTGACATGTTCACTTGATCATGCATTTTATTCATTTGATATATATTGATAAAGCCCTTAGGATATTTGCTTGACTACTAGGATTATGATGCAGATCATACTAGTGGGACATGTGTGGTTTATAAGCATATCCTTGAAATGTTCCTAGTCGTGGGTGTATCGAGACGGGGCATCGATATTCCAGAGTAAACTAGCGTATAGGTTTCTTGACCCGTGTGATGGGCGATGGATGATCACATATCCATTGGTGTTTGACGTCAAAGATTATATACGGGTGCTCAGTGGAGACTGGGTACACTGAACGGACTCGCCGAGAACTCCTATATGGTATTATATCTAACATCGGATAGCAGTTCTTAGGTGATACTAATACAGGTTAGTCTGTAGACCCAAGATCGTCATAGAGTCTTATGTGTGCTCCCACTTTACTTTGATTTCCACCCTACCACGGCTCTATTGAGTCGTGCAAACAGGTGACTTTTGGGTACAATCCCGAGACACATGGGGGCAATGAGCGATAGGAGGGGTTTCTTCTCTCCCAGTATTTGGGGTTGATGTTGCGCTGTGCTTGATTTTCTATAACAGGAAGTCCCTGGCCAGGGCTGATGAGATTTACTGATAAGTGTTATCAGTAGTTTCTCGATCTGTCATAGGCCATACATCAGCATGACTTATTGAGTTATTGGGGTCGACGATGCCATCTCTAGACTCGATATGCAGCATATCTGACAAAGAGACCAGACTGTACGGTAAGTGTTGACAGTTGGCTCGACGGGAGTTTTGACAGGTTCGCTTGTTTTTCTTCTGATCGCTCAATACCTGGGAGCCGTTACGTACAGCTAGTGTCGCTGACGGTTTGTGGGTATGTGATATGATCACTGCCTACTGCTAAAGTATTTGCGAGTCTTAGAGTCCCATAAAGGGGTTTCCTAGCTCAGGCGAAAAGATGTGGGGTACATATAGGGATATGCACGGAAGCTTGATTAAATCCGTGTATTTGATACCGTGTTTTAATCGGGCATTTACTATTGGTCGGGTCATATATGATATGACCGGATTATTAAATCAAGTGTTGATTTAATATTAATGACCATTAGTTCATTTATTAAACCCTTTTTTTTATGTGTATGCATGAATGTATGCATGTATATATTGATATGAATGCACACATCCATGCATACATGTGTCATGATTGATGATACATTGGATATGGGAATGCAAGAATCACATGGAATAAGTATTTATATATTTTGATTATTGAGAAAAAGAAAATGAAATTTAATCATGGTTGGAATCTTTCTACACTCTTCTTAAGTTGACATAATACAACCATGGTTTAGTTTCTAATTGTTCTTTAACTCAACATCAAAATATCTAGATATATATTAGTCATGGTTAAGAGTGAGGTGACTCTTTCTTATCACTATTATTATTGAGTTTACTCTCATATGAGCTCAAGATTATCCATCTCCTTCTTTTTCCTCCAAACCCTCTACCTCTTCAAAAAAAGTGAGTGAAGAAAAATAAAAGAAAAGGTTTTAAAGTGAGATCACTACCCACATCACCAATCTATGTTAGTTTAGTCCATTAGTGTAGATTGTTTGCTTCACTCCTATCTTGATCAAGTGAAGCTAGGAGCTTGTGCAAAGGGACTCAGTGGTGGATCGTCGTGGACTTCGAAGGTTTCAAGCGAACCCGTTCAAACACCAAACCGATCCAAGGAGTCACAAAGAGGAGGTCTACAAAGATTGTATTTCTTCCCTCTTAGTGTTAGACACATGTTAGTATGTGATACTTACACTTGTTACCCTAAATTTCTAGTTCGATTCCTAGGTTGGTTTTGATTAGCACCTCAAAATTTTAAAGTAGCATGTTAGATGCTTGCCAAAATCTAGTCCAGGTGCTAACCAAACCCTACATCTATAAGCCTTAAATAGCTCGTAGCGACGTTTGAAATCCGCCGTTTTTTTCGCGCACGAACTGCCGACAAAAACAGTCCCTAAAAATGAAATTTTGAGATGTTTGCACATCCCGCGGGCTAACGGTTTGAACCGAGAAGCCACGGGGTGAAGCATGGGCACCCCGAGGATACCCTGGGGGGACAAAAGGCCGGGCCCACCCCCCAAGACCACCGAAAGGAGGCCTTGGGGGGTGGTGACTCGTGAGCACCCCAATAAGGTGCTCTCGAGTCTGCCTACCTTTCGGGGCCACCTCGTGGTGTACCCGGGGGTGGGTATCCCCCCGAGTCCCTCGGATCGAGAGTTAATTTTATCCCCTTCGCCTCCGTGAAGATTCGGATGGATTTCGAGTTCGTTTCGACTCCCGGATTGGCTTAAAATTAAATTTTTGGTGACTTTAGTGGACAATTTTTCAAGTCTTGAAAAATTAGTTTCGTTCGCTAATTGTTCATGGAATTCTAACATCGTGGTTTTCTTTAATTGCTTTATTAATGTGTGTGTATGTTCATAAACGTCTTCTAATCGCTATACGTCGATTAGAAGGGGTTGCACATATCTTGTGATGTTCGAATGCGAATGGTTTTATGGATCGTCGTGTGAATGGCCCAGTGTGAATGTAGATGTGAGTGGATTCTTTGTAATTCATGTAATAATTCTTGTATATTCTTTTATTGGGGCACATTCGGGTTGATGATGTAGTCACCGGCTGTATATTACTTTTCATTTCCGCATCTAGGTTTGACCCACGGAGGAGTGCACAAGCTACCGGGTTCTAGGATTCAGTGGGTGGCCATCTCGAGGAGTCGAGACCCGGGTCACCCAATTCTAGGATTGACGGGTAGCTTGCTGCACTCGTAGGTGTTTAGGATGATTCACACTCGGCTATTCACACGACCCTGGAGGACTGTGTTTCATAGGTGGCTCATTGAAATGTAAATGTTCCTAGTTGATCCATTTTTCCATTCTCTGTGATGCTTATATCTTCCTATGTTACTTATCATGCTTGTGATGGATATATATATCTATGTATAAATAAATGGTGTATATGTTTTGCATCCGCGCTAGTCCTTCCCCCGCTCTGCCGTTAGTTAAGTAACCAACGGTGCATGAAGGGGCCCCATGGTGAATGCGGGTGGCATATACGTACATTCAATTTTTGTTCTTCTTGTGGTGTGATAAGGTTAATTGATGAGCCACATTAATCTCACTTAATGCAAAGTAATAAGCCTAATATCTGACGTTGTTGGAACAATTGCAAAACCACCCAGTTTTCTTCAAAAATAACTTTTAAAAGCGAAGCTTAAACCATTCCTTTTCAAAAGCTATCCGGTTCCTTCGACAATGAGTGAGGTATGGGTCGGCCCTTCTACGGTTGGTCCATAGGTACTGTGGCATGTTCTGGGTATTTTTAAACTGTGCTCAAGTGTTGAGCTCTCTGGGAAAGTTTTGGTGTTTTTTGATTCGATCGAAATGTTTAACATCGTTTAGCTATCTGTGATTGTGATACAATATTTGGAATCTACACTAATTAGTTTTGTGAAATTGATTAGTTTCTTGTAAATCTAATATTTCAGTCTCGGACGGATTCGGGAATCTTGTTGAATTACCCGATTTCTTTTAAAAAGTGTTTTCATATTTGAGACCCAAATGTAAGATTTACAATGTTAGACATGAAATCCGAAACATGAGATATTCCGGATTTATGATGTCTAAGGGATATGTGGATTCTAAATGTTGTAGTTTGATATTTCTTTTCTGCGACCGTAAGTGTAGTATGTGGTGTATCGCCGGTTTCGTTGCTATATGTCAACGACAATTGGGATACGTATACTTGCATACGTGGATGACATGTGATGTTATGTGTTGCTGTGATATGATGTATGGGATTGTCGTGATTGAATGGCCGGGGTTTTATGTGAGATGAGAATTTTTCTTTTCATTCATGTAAAATTCATTGTATGTAATATTCTTTTATTGGGGCACTTCCGGGTTGAGGATGATGTCACCATTGATGTATATTATTTCTTTTCCGTATTTGGATAGACCCAAGGTGGGGAGCACAAGTGACTGGGTTCTAGAGTCCAGTAGGAGGCCATCTCGAGGAGTCGAGACCGGGTCTCCTAACTCTAGAATTGGTAGGGTCACTTGCCGCTCTCGTAGGGGTCTAGGGGTGTGGGCTTGGCTATTCATCACGACCGTGGAATCCGTATTTTCTATTGTTGGCTAAATACAAAATACGGACCTCCTACTATTTCTTATATTTTCATATATGTGCTTCTGCTGTTGTTTTTGTCACGACCCAAAATTGGCCCGTGACGGCCCTAATACTACGCAACACCTAAAGACGAAACGTGGTAAAAGAAAGCCAAAACCCAGAAATCTAAACCAAGGAAATACGGAAAAGATAATATAAGTTTTTGAAACATTTGAAATCGCAACCCAAATTCTTTAAAAGTCTTACTTTCTTTCTTCAAAATTTTGGCAACACCCCCTTTTTTGTAAAAACTAGCCAAGATGAATACAATACAAATATACGACGCCGTAGCGAAAAAATAAAGACAATAGAGAGAAAGCTGTATATAAAAGACAACAAGTCCACAAATAATATACAATATCGTCCTCACCAAGTCTCTAAGTCAACAACATACTAGTAGATGGAGAGTACAAAATACAACGAATGTACAATATGAAATACAGATAATCATCCAACCCACCTAAGCAAAATAGTACTGTGAGCTGATGCGGTATCTGGAGAAAAAGATGATAGATGAATAGCGGAATAGCCTGCCGACTACTCTAGGGAACAACCTGAAACACCTGTGGCACAACGGGGGTGAGTTGCCAACTCGTGAATAGTAGATAACATATGCAGGTAATCGCAGGAATGTACGTACAGCATGAATCTAAGATATGCGATTACAGTAATAACATGTCATGCAAATGCTGAATAATGGAAAGTACACTAGCAGGTACATCAATATGTGAAGCAATAATAAAACATGACAATAGCATGCAATAGGGATATGAGAATGTAGATATGCAACTAATATAAGGGTACACTAACAGGTACTACCAATATATGAAACAGTGCATAAAATAGATAAGTGTGAGGTATGGGGTGGAATATGTCATTTCCACGGAAACCTGATATCGTGGCAGGATCACAATCCATCAAGACACTCAAATCCCAAATCCTCAAATCAGCCCCCAAGTTGGGCTCTCATATCATATAAGTCTCACATCTCCTCAATGTACAATATCGAATAGATCTCCTATATCCCGAATGTACAAATCATCAATCTCTTTCATATCCAATATCCAATCTCAATGAATCACCTATATCCCAAGTCGAATCTCAAATAATTTCTAACATCCTAAATATATATAATTGCAGAAATAAATATGATGGGGGCAATACACATATATTAGCGTCCCATTCCACTAATATTGGTGTAAGGGTATATATAATAACGGCTAAATCCCCTGTTATATATACAAAGGTATTAAAAGAAATATCATGAAAACAATGTGCCAAGCATCGACACAGAAATCCTGATCACGTATCATACGCTATCCCGAAAGCACGAGTGCCTAGCTCCGACCCTCGCCTTTCGACGTATGCATACGTACATGACTCCCAGCGGTGTCTCCGTGATCCCCCGCCGAGTCATGGGTACTGTCACCGGTAGGTACTCGCCCGCCTCCAGGCTCAATCGGCAAAATCCATCGATCTTCTTGCCGAGGGGAACCATACTGGGCCCCACTATATACCCTCATACGGCAACCACACCTCGTATGGAGTATATAATCAGAACCGATAAATCTCATGGTGGCTGCGCAAATATCATATCAAGGAAACCGGGTTTTTCAATGTATGCATAATTTCATGAACTCCCGCGGTTCCCAAATCCAGAAAACATCATGTAAAATCCAAATAAACAATGCGCAAATCCAGGAATAAATATATGCGATATATCTGAATGCGAGCATGTAAATGAAAGTATAT
The DNA here is from genome assembly GCA_030015575.1 of Agapanthus africanus. Taxonomy (NCBI): domain Eukaryota; kingdom Viridiplantae; phylum Streptophyta; class Magnoliopsida; order Asparagales; family Amaryllidaceae; genus Agapanthus; species Agapanthus africanus. The sequence continues at coordinate 147,579,543 of JASDDO010000001.1, forward strand.
AGCTGAAACCAGATGTATGCAAAATCAATAAGGTACAGCTAAGTATAGGTATCTACCTATAAGTAAAAGATGTCGTATACCCCTTGGGTATAAGTAGAATATGAAGGATACCCCCCTGGGTATGAGTAAAATATGTGCATGGTATACCTGTAGTTGTATCGCAAGGTGTATATGTACCTATCTCTAATGGTAAGATACACTACAGGTATACCGATAAGATAGATGTCAAGTATGATAAGCAATATAGTATCTATAAAGGGTTGTGTGTGACATGGCAATTATTGACGGTGTGTGTGTAGCATACAATCCGTGCTCGTGCAACATGAACCGTCAATAATATGTGCAGTGTCCTACGGCTGCTAGTCACAGTACAACTATATCAAGGAAATAAAGTAAAGGCGCAATTCTAACAATGACGTAGAATATGCGACAGGTATTTGAATTCTAGCCCAGACGCATAACGCCATGCGGGCGATTCCCCTGTAGATGTTAAATCTACTCACCTACGCTCCACGCTAGGTGAATCCTACCATCTGCTCCCCCCTGTAGCCGTGTCCGTAGTCCCTGCCTGCAAACCTGCAAATAAGACATGGAAATCATATATAAGCCAAATATTCCGCGAAACGCGATATTGAACCAAAACGAGAAACTCGCGTCGCGAACTAAACGCGCGTGTGCACGATACGCTAAAACGTGTGCATACGCGTCTAAAACTACCGCGACACGCCGCGATACGCTGGATCACAGAACCCACTCACGTATCGCGCGTATCACGCAAACAAACAGACATGCAAAACGATATATTGCCCCAGATTTTCCTACAAGCCAAATCTTACAAAACTAGACATGTCAAAGCACTAGACAACACTGCAGACAACCCTAGACAAGAACCCAACACCCATGTCCCCAACTTGCGGCCAATGTGATTAAATCTGCGGCCATGTTTGGGAGATAGGGACTCGTGCTCTGGTGGTGGTATCTAGACCTAGTGTACATGCCCCAGTTTCCTCAATTTTGTCCTGAAGGGTCTGGGTCAATAGCAGATCACAGAAAGCCAATACATTGCTTAAAAACACCAATTTTGCACAATATGGAAAACCTATGGTATTTTAGTGTAATCCCGGGTTAAGCTCAGTTAAGGTGACCTTAACAACACTTAAATAAGTAGGGTTTACCTACACAATTAAGACTTAGCCAAAATTCCACTTAAACACCATAATCTAGCACTAAACCCACTATTTAACACAAACCGACACTATTCAATGCACAACTCAAGCAAACTAGGAATTTGGGTTAAGAAATTATACCCTAATGGACCATAGAGAGCAGGAGAGGAAGTGTATAGAGGAGATGAGGGTTGCTACTGCTGCTGGGGGCCCTGTTGCTGTTGCCAGGTGCTGCTGCTGCTAGGCTGATGCTGCTTGCTGCTGATGTTCTGCTGCTACTGCTGCTTCTGGTATTGTTGCTGAAGCCTCTGCTGCTGCTGTTCTCTTCTGTTGCTGGAGAAGCTGATGGTGGTGTGGGTGTGTGTGTTGCTGATGGAGCTGCTGCTGTTGCTAGCTTCTGGTGTTGTTGCTGAAGCCTCTGCTGCTGCTGCTTCTGGTATTGTTGTTGTTGTTGTTGTCTTTGCTGCTGCTGTTGTTGTGTGGGTGTGGGTGTGTGTGAGTTTGAGAGTGAGAGGATGAGAGAAATGAGTGAGAATGAGAGAACACCAACAAGTCAACCCCCTCCTCTCCCTCTCTCTCTCTCTTCATTAATTGAAGGCATGGGCAAGCCATCATGCCTCATAATGCACCCCCTCTCTCTCTCTCACAAAGTCAACCCAATAACAAAAGAATTCATTTAAAAACCCTTTTTAAATTCATTTTACTTTTGAAAATAACCATATTCAAATAAAAACCCAAAAGCACCTAATACAATATTAAACTAGATTAGGGAATGGTTAGTTCACCATGTTGCTAATCATGGTTAAACCCCCAAAACAACCATAGTTATCATGCACAAGTGTGTGCAGGCCTAGGAAAAATCTAATAAAATATTCATTAAATAGGATAAAATATTTGAAAACCAATTTGGTAAACCTTTTTATTAAAAACTATATATAAAAATATAATTAGCTACAAAACACAATCTAAGGTGTTACAATCTCCCCCCCTTAAAAGAAATTCGTCCCCAAATTTAAAAATATCCTAAGCGTACCTTCAAAGAGAAGATTAAAACTCTCAATCTCGCTCGCAGCCTCCCAAGTGATTACCTCACTATACTGCTACGCCCAAGAAAACCCTTCACAGATGGCAAGACCCTTGACCGATGTTTCTCCACCTGCCGGGCCATTAACACAACTGGCTGCTGGTGAACGAAAGATCGCGTCCAAGCCAAAAGGTTTAGTGCCAAAATATGTGAGAAAGGTAATGAAGGTAATTGCAAAGTATCATCACATGGAATACGGGGTGAAAATCCAATAATCTGGGAGGAAGTGACAAATTAAAGGCAACGAAACTAACTCGCTTATAGGATCTTAAAAGGACCTAAATCCCGGGACAAGCTTCCCAAAATCCAACACGTCTTTCATCGGAAAGTCCGTAGGAATACATGATCTGTCCCTGTGAACTCGAGTCTATGACCAACACAGTCGGCATAAGACCTCAGTTCGCAATGGACAATTCCCATCCTGACCTAACACAACTGAAACATCTCCGAAATCTCTAGACTAGCTGGGGTCCAAAGTCCTACTTACGCAGAGTCAGAAAAACAACAGACTGGTGATCGACACGACCTAACCCCTAAGCCTAAAGGTGGCCAATTGGAGTGTCTCCTGATAACAGCTATCGAAGGAGAACCCTAACGATGGCGAGTGACGATCCCCAACTGCTGACAACAATCAATACAACCACACAATTAACAAGAAACAACTGAGCAAATTGAGTAAAACCGGACGACAAGAATCCGAATGGAGTCACACCCTGACTAACCCTGGGTAGAAACCATAACGAAATTCATGGAGATCTGCTCCCACTCCTACTTCGGAACGGTTAAAGATTGCAACTCTCCAGCCGGCCTCAGATGCTCGACCCAAGCACACAACAAGACAGACACCTTGAAACGAAACCTGAAACTTCTCCTTACATCCCTGTCCACCCGTAACTATCTCACAAGTCACGCTAAATATTGGTGGAACTTGAATGCATACAGAGAGTTGACAGATGTGCATGTTCTAGGATTACACGTCTCTACCCGATGATACCAGGTACACAAACGCGTCCCTAACTTGGCACACCATTGTCACAAATCAAGGTCTCCGAATCATTACCCAGCTGAGTATGCTCAAGTATCACTGACGAACGAGCATGGGCGGGCAGTGTCTCGCAAAAACGATTAAGGAAAAGTGGTCGGGCGCGGACATGAGCAAGCTGTCCCCTCCGTAGAGGCGAACTTAAGCTGTACTCGACGATCACACAAGAACTGTAAATCTGCAGCAGACTATCACAACAAACAAAATCCACCGCAGGAAGATGTACATTAAGCTCTGGTGGTCTGTGAAAATCTGACATGACTCTCGAACAGATGGTGTCTCCAAATCTCCAACGCAAAACCACCGCGGCCATCTCTAGATCATGAGTGGAATATCCTCCTCGTACTCCCTCCAGATGTAGGGAAGCAAAAGTGATAACTCTATAGTGTCACCTCAGTACCCAATCGAGCCCACTCAAGAAACATTACAGTTAAACAACAAGGTCGCCCGAACCAAAAGCAAAGAAAGAACTGATGCAGTTGTTAACCGAATCTCCAACTGCCGAAAACTCCGTACACATGCCTCAGTCCACAGAAAAGAAACCTCCCTTCCGGTCCATTCAGTCGACGGTGCAGCACTATTCTAGCAATCCTGCCTGAAACGGCGGTAAGATCCTACTAAGTCCAAAAATCTGCGGACCTCCGTCCATCACATAAGTCTGGGCCTAGGTCTGTAACGTTTTGAAAATCGTTTCGGTGAAATTTCGAAAAATCGGTAAAATAAGGGGGTTTTCTGTAAAAAGTCAAAATACAAATATTTTATTATAAAAATTAAATATACATATTCTAGCTATATAATTGCTAGTATTTTGTGTTTATTGAGCCACTGGTGAAATTTCAAATTTTCTGAAAAAAAATTATTTTATTATTATTTTAAGCCGTCACTAATACATTTAATTAGGGAAAATTACAAATTGGAATGAGTTGAAACAAATTTTGTGCATCATAAAACATTAAATAAAATTTTATCATGTGGTTTTTGAAACGAAATCGTTTGCCAAAACGATTTAGAAAATATCGAAGAAAAAGGCTTTTTTTCGGTGAAATTAGTGTTAATGGGAATTGGGGTTTAGCATTTATCTTTTTCCTAACCCACACACCCACACCTCACCCTCTCCCCATGTGGCCGGCCCCACCATGACAGCCCTCCCCCTCTCCCTCTCTCCAATCACTTCTTTTTTCAAAAGAGTAGAAAATGATAGAATTAGAGTGGACTTTGACTAGAGTGGACTTTCCCCACCTCACTCTCTCTCCTCCCTCACCCAATCCCTACCAATTCTGGCCAAAATCTGAACCCACAACAGCCCCTTCATTCTTCATCTCCTTCTCTTTAAAAAAGTTCATCAAAATGCTTGAAAAATCCACAAAAAATCAAGCAAAAATCCAAATCAAAATCCACCTCTTACCCATTTTCCCTTGGCTACCATAGCATGGATCTAGGGATTTAGGTTTCAATTTGGGAGGCTAAGTGTGCTTGTGGGATCTTTAAATTATTTGGGTATAAATTCTAACCTTTTTGCTTAATGTGTTGTTAATTGCTTAGGTTAGCTTAATTAATTGTTTAATTAGGTTTTTAATTAGTTCTAGGTGCATGATTTAAAATTCAAGAGAGGGGTTTGATTTCAAATTGGTATTTTGTGTTGTGAGATTTAGTTTATGTGATATAATTGACATATTAATGTTATGCTAAATCCAATTTAAGTTGCTAGTTTGCATATTTGTTGATTTAAAAGTGATAATTATATAATTGGTAAACTAGGTTTTTTAAATAATTATATTCTTATGAGATAAAATTCAAATTTAGGTTTTATGTCATTATGAAGATTATATTGAGTGGTTTAGTGCTTTTAGTTCATGAAAATCCAAGCTAGATTGTAGTTTGTGCATTTTTGCTATAAAATTGTTAAAATTTAGGTATTTTGTAAACTAGAATTTTAACGTTTATGGAAATTAATGAGATTAAATTATGGGAATTGTTTTTATGACTTAATTAAGATATTTAGTGAATATTGTGGCCGCTAGATTCGTTTATATATCGAGTTTTGTACTAAAACGGCGAATTGTGCTTGCTAGATTTTCGGAAAAATGACTTTTTAAGTGAAATTGGGGTTTTTGTGAGTTTTAACCTATTTTATATTAAAATTAGTGTTCGTGAATGTGAAAATGAGTGTATTTAGGTTTTTTCTCGATAGTCTGGCGTTTGTACACCGACGTCGAAAGATTTTGGGTTGATTTGTGAAAGCAACCATAGGTTTTGACCTATGTGGGATTCGTGTGTCGTTTTGGTCATGAGTCGGATTTTAATACGATACGATGCGTTGTGATATGTAGGTACCCCCATGTGGACTTCGAGACGACAAGCAAGCACGTGGCGACGTCGGCACCGGCGAGCGAGGACCAGGTGAGTAGATTTATATCTACGGGGAGAAGTCGGGTGGATGGCGTATAGCACCCCCGCAGTCCGTAGTGTAGCTTATATATATATGTTTATATAGGTGTTTTATGATACGAGAATGTTTATTCATGTTATGATTATGTGTTCATGGATTAGCTTTGGGTTAGTTGCGAAACCCTAGAGTAGTTGTTATACCCACATACGCACATACAGACTTGCATACTTTACTTTCTTGTGCGCAGATTAAGATGTGTATACATGTATATATGTGTGGGTATGGGACTATGCATATGTACATTCATATACGCATGCATGGATAATGATGATAGTACTTGGGATTTATGATGAGTCGATGAGATTTGATTTGAGGCCGTGAGATCGGTGATATAGCAGGGTTCGTATTTGAGATACGACATGACGTTGTAGCGGGTCCTTGACGTAGTGTTTCACACACGTGCATACATACTTAGACGGTATCAGTATTGTACTAGACGTAGATCAGTACCCCGATCATGATATTTGATAAAGAGGATACCAGGTGAATAGTATGATGAATGTGATATTAACCCGTACCCAGATTTGCGGATGCCGTACGACGGATTTACGTACGAGCTATATTTTGATGATTGATCCGCACTCTTGACTTGGGATGTCTGATTATAGATATGGTATCGGATATGATATTATTGAGGCGGGATCACCGACTAATATATATACAGGTATGTATATGTATCGACTCAGATGTTAGGCGGTTTCCTTACCTGTAGTCCAGCTTGTTAACTTAGCCCTTTAGTTTAGTTTAGTTGTTAGATTAGATTCGATTCTTACCTATTTCAAAAACTAACGAATCGTGGGTATTTTAAAAGACAGCCCAACGGATCCTACGGATATTTCGAAAGACGTATCTTTTCATAAAAACACCGTAGCCCCTATTTTCAAAACCCCATGATTCGTGTTATTTCAAAATGCACCATTTGTAGGACTTATTTTAGATTAATGCAGATTAGTTATAGTTGCGTCTAGTATTCAGCTCCCGCTCATTATTGTGGTTCACTTCGCATCGCATGCTTATATTATGTTTTATACTCCTATTATTAATATCATGCTGTTAGGACACCAGCACCATTACCGATGACGCGTATGTACCACGTACACTTACTTGCCGGCTTACACACATCTTCATCGGTAATTGCCATGTCACCAACACTTTAGAAAATACTATTTCATTTGACATAGGTTGTTAGCTAATAGTTTAGACATGATATTAGTGTACTTGCCTTATATGCTAGTTAGACATTGTAGTTATTGCCTACTACTTCATGCATGTTATTATTCACTGTTGTGTCGCATTCATGAATTCTCATGCCTATATTCACTGTTTACATGCTATTGATGACTTGGATTCGGATTTCATGAGATTTCTTGGATTTGGAGGAAAACCGCAAAAACATAAATAAACCTTTTCTCTCTTTTAAAATAAAAAGTGCGGTTTTCCCATGTTGTATGAGTCGTCCACCATGAGTTTGCTGATGGATTTCGAGACCCGATTCGAGGAGTTGGATGAACCGTTTTGGGTACATGGTGGACCCGGTAAGGTACCCCAGGGCAAGAAGCTCGTGGTGATGACGATGAGCCTGGCAGGGGGAGACTACCTACCGGTGATTTTACCCGACGCGTCGGATATCCGGAGGATACCGTCGTGGTCTTGAGATGGATGGTAGGGGCCCGTCTGGACTGACGGCGCCCTAGATATTGAGATTGAGACATTGAGATTTCGAGATATTGAGGTACTGAGATTTGATGATACAGGCCGGTCCGGATAGCCGGAGCCTGAGGCTTTGAGACATTGAGATTTATGTTTTATGTCGATGCTAGATACTGTTGATGCTGATTTCATTTATGATACCTCATTTTAAAAATACAAAGGAAATCTCACAAATTTATGAAAACAGTTTCTTCATTTACATGTATTCTGTTTTCATGCATTCATACCTCATTCATATGATACATTGCTACCTGAGGCACTGGCACGGGCACATGGAATTACACTTGGATTAGATATTTACCCTAGTCATTGTTATAGACTGCTGGTTTTATTTGAGGATTATATATATTGATCGTATGACCTAGGATTGCGGCGTACATGCGATTTCTATTCGTAGATGTTTTTCTATTCACGAGTTGGCAACTCACCCCCGTTGTGCCCCAGTTTCTTGCAGGTTTCGCCGTACATGTTTCTTTACGGCTTTGCGGGTACAGTTTCGTTCGGGTGACTTGCTAGTAGGTGGGTTTATTTGTATCGTACCAATCATTATACATTGTATATTATTATTCAGTTGTATCTAGAAGTTCCATCAACCAAACATGTATTTACTTTGAGATAGAGACCAGTGATGTTATTCCTTCGACCTTAGAGTCGCGCGTTATTTTTCTGTGGTTTTCTTGTGGTTTTGAGTTTCCTTTTGAGTTTTGATCCTCGCCGTTGGCGTTGTATATTATATTGCTTGTGTGGTTGTGGCCGTCGATTGACGAAGAGCTAGCTCCCGCTTGGGGATGCCTTTTTTTTTGATTTCGTATACTATTCATGTTGTATCCCGTTTGGGGGCCGGTATTTACAAAGGAGACTCTGCCGAAATTTTCAGGAAATTTTTGATGTTTTTAAAAACCGCATAATTCGGCTTATGCTATTGAAACTACTTGCTTTAAGTTGGTTTTTCCTGCACTCTACATCTTTTCTTGGTTTGGATTTCTGGGTTTTCGGTTTACTTAGATTACGTACGCCTCGAGACGTTCGTAGTTTAAGTGCCGGTCATGTTCCGTACTTTCGGGTCGTGACAAGGTCGTACGGCCACGATCTCCCTCGGAACCATACAAAACCGTCTCCCGTGACTACAAGACCTAGGAGTCAAACAAAACAAGCCTGAAGAAACACTCCGAGAATCTAGCAAACTGCTGGTACTCTCCCAGTATCTGCACAACAAATCCTCAAGTGCTGCTCCTGTTCCTCAAGACACATTAGATAGACCAGAATGTCGTAAATAACACAACAAAAACTGGTCGAGGAACGGCCTGAAGAAATCTGGTTCATCACATCTACGAATGCTGCTAGGGTATCAGTGAATCCAACGACTCACAAAAACACACAAAGCCCGTCGCACGCATAAGGCAGTCTTCGGAATGCCATCACCCCGAATCCGCACTAATGATGACCTGATCCCAAACAAACATAGAAAATGTCTCGCATTCTAGAGCTGATCGAAGAAATCGTCAATGAGAGATGAAGGATACCTATCCGCACCGTAAGCCGGTTCAATTGACGTTCCGTCGATACACAACCTCAAACTGCCGTCTTTCTCCTTGACGAACAGGAATAGGAGCTTCCAAAAGCGAAACACTCAAACGCACAAAACTCCCAAACCACAACTCTGCAGGTGATCCTTAAGCTCCTAAGCTTCGCCGGCCCATCTGGAACAACGTCGGAAAACTCTCGCATGAAAGGAATTCGGTCCAACAATCCCACTGTGGCTCCGGTATCACAAATGAACGCCAAGAATCCACGACATCTCCTCAGTAGCCGACTAGCGAAAAAGGCTGAATTCAAGCTGTGAGAGGCGGCACAATTATCCACCTGCACAACAAGAACTGACCTGCCGGGAAAACAAACTTGACTGTTTCCTCACGGTAGTCCACAGACGCCTAGCACGTAATTAATCGGTCCGTGCCCAGGAGAACGTCAAATCCAACATCTTTAGAAGGATCAAAACGACGGACGAATCTCTATCTCCTATCCAGTTGGCACACAACTGAAATACGTGTCGTGCAACAAAAGAATCGCTGACAAAAGTTAACACAACTACGACTAATCTACCCAACCACGGTACAAGCATGAAAAACAAACGAGTACATCAAAAGAACATGCGAATTAAGAATACCTGAAAACTCCACATTGGACGTCTGCGTGTCCCGATGAGTAGAAGCAAACTCCTGCGTCTGCCCTCTACCCGCAGCTGGCTGAACTCCTCTGGTAGACTGAGCCCTCTGAGCAAATCTTCCACGTCCACGGCCTCTCTGAAAACGATCATGACGAGGTGCTAAGGAACAATTCCTGACGAAGTGCTGAAGGCTCCCGCATCGAAAACATCCACGCGCTGAATGCTGACCATCCTGGGGATGAGAGCCGAACGACTGTCCTCGCCCTAAGACTCTGCAACTCCCGCGACGGCCACGAAATCTGTCTCGACGACCAAACCTCTGCCTCTGGGCTGATACGCTGGTACGAGTCCTCCACTGTCCTGGAACTCTCTGAGCCTCTGGAATATGCGCCTCATCAACTGGAGCTGCAACCACTGGTGTTATGTAGGTGACAGACTGCTGCACGCTGATCGCAAGTGACAACTGAGTAACAGGGGTGACAACTTCCTGTCGTAGCTCCCGAACGACATCAACCAATGAACTCATAGTCTGGCGGAAGTCCTGCATCTCTGCCAAAAGTCTATCAATAGTATATGTCGTAGGTTGATCCGTCTGCACCTGTGCAACTAGAGTGCCATCCTGGTCAGTACTCGTTTCACCCGAGCCAACTCTGACCTCGGCCCTCGCTGCATCACTCTGAGTCCCCATAGTCATCGGCGGCAAGGCTATAATTAGATATAAGATTCGATGAGAATAAGGAATCGAATCTCAAGGATATGAATCATCAAGGAAGGAATTTCAAGCAAATTGTACTTAGGTTACTTAATGCAAAGTACCGCATCGTGGGTATGCAGCAGACATACACACACTACATTATTTTGCTTAAGCTACCTACTCCATCATACTAAGGTCATCCTACACTCCGAAAGGTAAAACCTAGCGCTCTGATACCAACTTTGTCACGACCCAAAATTGGCCCGTGACGGCCCTAATACTACGCAACGCCTAAAGAGAAACGTGGTAAAAGAAAGCCAAAACCCAGAAATCTAAACTAAGGAAATACGGAAAAGATAATATAAGTTTTTGAAACATTTGAAATCGCAACCCAAATTCTTTAAAAGTCTTACTTTCTTTCTTTAAAATTTTGGCAACACCCCCTTTTTTGTAAAAACTAGCCAAGATGAATACAATACAAATATACGACGCCGTAGCGAAGAAATAAAGACAATAGAGAGAAAGCTGTATATAAAAGACAACAAGTCCACAAATAATATACAATATCGTCCTCACCAAGTCTCTAAGTCAACAACATACTAGTAGATGGAGAGTATAAAATACAACGAATGTACAATATGAAATACAGATAATCATCCAACCCACCTAAGCAAAATAGTACTGTGAGCTGATGCGGTATCTGTAGCAAAAGATGATAGATGAATAGCGGAATAGCCTGCCGACTACTCTGGGGAACAACCTGAAACACCTGTGGCACAACGGGGGTGAGTTGCCAACTCGTGAATAGTAGATAACAAATGCAGGTAATCGCAGGAATGTACGTACAGCATGAATCTAAGATATGTGATTACAGTAATAACATGTCATGCAAATGCTGAATAATGAAAAGTACACTAGCAGGTACATCAATATGTGAAGCAATAATAAAACATGACAATAGCATGCAATAGGGATATGAGAATGTAGATATGCAACTAATATAAGGGTACACTAACAGGTACTACCAATATATGAAACTGTGCATAAAATAGATAAGTGTGAGGTATGGGGTGGAATATGTCATTTCCACGGAAACCTGACATCGTGGCAGGATCACAATCCATCAAGACACTCAAATCCCAAATCCTCAAATCAGCCCCCAAGTTGGGGTCTTATATCATATAAGTCTCACATCTCCTCAATGTACAATATCGAATAGATATCCTATATCTGTTAGTTATATGTATGCCCTAGAGGCCATTACTGTACATTGGATGTATATTGTAGTGGATGCTGGGACATATATAGGGAGGACTTTCTTGCTCGACATGATAGTATGCTATCTGGTTGCTCTTTACCTTAACGTGTACACTGATTGTCTTTCTGTTACATGTTGGTAAAGCCCTTAGGATGTGTACTTGACTACCTGGACTATGATGCGGATCATACTAGTGGGGACAGGGTAGTCCATAAGTACATCCTTCAAGGTCCCTAGTCGTGGGTATATCGAGACGGGGCATCGATATACCAGAGTAGACTAGCGTATACCTTCTCGACCCATACAGATAGGCGATGGATGATCCCATATCCATTGGTGTTTGACATCAGAGATGATATACGGGTGCTCAGTGGAGACTGGGTACACTGGACGGACTCGCCGAGAACTCCCAGATGGTATTATACCTTACGTCAGATGGCAGTTCTCTGGTGACACTGGTACAGAGTAGTCTGTTGACCCGAGATCGTCATAGAGTCTTGTGTGGTTCCCACTGTGCTTTGATTTCTACCTTACCACGTCCAAGAAGGCGTGCAAAACGGTGGTTTTTGGGTACAGTCCCGAGTCACATGGAGGCAATGAACGATAGGAGGGGATTCGTCTCTCCCGGTATAGGGGGTTGATGTTGCGCTGTGTTCGATTGGCTATAACCGGAAATCCCTGGCCAGGGTTGCTGAGATTTACTGGTAAGTGTTACCAGTAGTTTCTCAAACTGTTATAGACCTCATATCGACACGACTTATCGAGCTATTGGGGTCTGACGTTTACCACCCCTAGGCGAGATATGCGACATATCATACGATCAGACCGGACTGTACGGTAGTGTTACTGGTTGGATTCACTGGAGTGTGAGCGGGCTTGCTCGTCGATCTTCTGATCGCTCAATACCCGGGTGGCCGTTACGTTTAGCAGACCGCTTGTGGCTTGTGGGTGCTTGATATGATCATCACCTGCTGCCGGCGTATTGACGAGTCTTTAGAGTCCTACACAGAGGTTTCCTGGCTCAAGCGAAACGAAATAGGAGCGCATATGAGATATGTGTGGGACCGAGAATAATGCGTGTATGTGATACCGTATTCCATTCTCGCGATTTGTGACATTGATCGGTTATATGCGATATAGCCGGGTTATCGGATCAAGTGTTGATTCGATAAGTTGTTACTATTGATACTAGTCGGTTATGTGCGACATGACCGGATCATTGAATCAGTTGTTGATTTAATGATTTAATGTATAATTATATATTTGATATATTACTTTGCATTAACTAGTATTGGTTCACTTTAATAGGATTTTCTCACTTGATGCACATTGTATATGTGATATATTTTTGTGCACCTTTATGTATCATGTTTGATGATACATGCTCACAAGGGTTTGTGTAAAGATTAAACCATGGTTGTGTAATGGTTAGGGTTTTCTTTTGCTTAATCATTTATTTATTTTGTTTATTTATTTTGCAAAATAAATGAATGGTGGCTTTCTTTGGATGCTAGTTGAAGTTTCATGAAGCTTTGACTATGTGACCATTTTGTCTCATGCTTAACCCTAACCACTTCACTTAACCTTGGTTCATTCTCTACACTTAACCATGGTAACTATTATGATAAGAATGAATGGGATTATCTTTTCAAGTTAATCTTTTTATTCTATCATAATATTATCATCTTCTTCTTCTTCTTCTTCAAGATGAAGAACCTTGACTTCAACAATGGTGATTGATGAAAAAGAGTGAAAAATCCAATTCTAAAGTGAACCCACTTTCTATTTCTTCATCCTCTACCTCTTGCCAAGTAGTATTGGGTGTTTTCTTCACAAGTTTCATGACTTGGTGAAGTGGGAGCTTGATCTTGCGATACCTCGACGTAGATCATCTTCGGCATCGTAGTCGATGACCTAGCCCGCCCATTTCTCCGATGAAGCCGACGCTAGAGCCCGGGATTCGATTTGGACAGCGAGGAGACTTCATTGCGGAGCTATGGAGGTGGAGAACCGGATCTACAAATGTTGTATTTCCGTACACTTAGTTAAGTTGTTAACTAGTTGCTTTGTTTCGCCTAAAATCTAGTTAACGATCCATAGTCTAGGGTTTCTCGGCACCCCTAAAATTTGAAATTGGCATGGTTGATTCCTTGTGAGACCTCTTGAGAGTGCCTAAGAACCCTACAGTGGTATCAGAGCCTAGCTAGAGCCTTAGGCGATGCGTAGACGAAGTTTGAAACCCGAACGAACCCAAAACCCTAACACAAACATGCTCTCTGGACTTTTTCCAAAATCTGGAGTTTTTCGATATTAAAAATATGCAGAAAAATCAGCAGGAAATTCTAAGGGTTTCTGTAAAATTCGTGTGCCTAATTCCTTCAATGCGCCGCGGTTCCGCGGCACGAGCATGGCTCGTGCGGCGGTTCCGCGGCCGTTTTGTCTTATGTGGCATCGAATTTTGCACAGTAATTCATATGTAACAGTGCTGGTTTTTCTGGGAATTTTTAACATTTATTCAAGAGTTGAATATTCTGGGTTGTTTTGGGGATTCGTTTATTCGATCGGATTATCTGATTTTGTCTATGTGGCTTCCGGATAATTTTTGAATATGTTAAAAAGTTCGACCGGATATAAATACCCATCTTTTCCCCTGTCGGGAAATTTCCAAGTGTTAGATCTTTCCGTAGTTTAACGACGTTCTAAGTAGTGCAAGTAACGCGATGGTCCCTTTAGAAGACAACAAACCTTAACTCGATTATTTGACCGTCTTGAACTGCTTTTTGAACCTTAGGGTTTGGGGCAGTACGGCGTGCCACATGTGAGGCGTTGGCTTGACCCTTCTACGGCTGGACCGTTGGTACTGAGGCATGAACTGAATGTTTTTAGACTTATTTCATGTGTTGATCTATATCGGGAAAACTTGGGTGTTCGACTGTTTGATCGAAAAGTTTAACATTTTCTATTTATCCGGAATGTGATACAATAATTGGAATTCACAAGTAGTTATGAGATAACTGAATGAATGTTATAAACATAGCACTTTCGTCTCTCTTGATCGGTTGCTACGGAATTTTGATGTGATCAAAAGTCCGTCGCAATCACGTAGCGTACGCGGATACTCGCCGGGTAAACTTAATAGACAGCCTCGCCCCATAGCCCCGACCAAGTGACTGTAGGAGAACCCCGTCGCCGAAAGCATCCGTCCGGGTGCTCGCGGCAGCGGTGTTCCGCCTTGGTGCACTTCGTCGACGGCGTCGGGGGTGCGGCCGCCTACTAAAGTTTGCGACGAGCATTCGATCAGGGTGTCGGGAATTTTGTTGAATTGCCCGACTTGATATTGAAAAGTGTTTTCGATAATGGGACTAAAATGCGGGGTTTATAATTGTTAGGCATGTGATGTCTAAGTAATTCATTTGGTCAGGCATGCGATGTCTGAGGTGGTTGCGGATTCCAACTGTTGTAGTTTTACACTTTCTTTTCTGTGACCGTAAGTGTAATATGTGCTATCGCCGGTTTCGTTGCTATATGTCAACGACAATTGGGATGCGCATATTTACTTACGTTGATGACATGTGATGTTATGTATTGCTGGATATGTTATATTGGATCGTCGTGTTTGAATAGCCGGGGGTTTTTATGTGAGATGAGTGTTTTTCGTTTTCATTCATGTAAAAATTTGTATGTAATATTCTTTTATTGGGGCACTTCCAGGTTTCGGAAGATGTCACCGTTTGTATATTATTTACTTTTCCGCACTAGGATAGACCCAAGGAGGGGAGCACAAGTAACCGGGTTCTAGGGTCCAGTGGGAGACCATCTCGAGGAGTCGAGTCCGGGTCTCCTAACCCTAGAATTGGTAGGGTTGCTTGCCGCTCTCGTAGGGGTCTAGGGGTGTGGGTTTGGCTATTCATCACGACCGTGGAATCCGTGTTTTATACTGGCTCGTATTGAAAACACGGACGTCCTAGTATATCCAATATTTCATATGTTTCTTCTGCTGCGATATCTGTGATGTGATCATGTGATGTTCTGTGATGGATACTGTATATAGTATATATGATATATTATATAGACGTTACTTATGTTTTACACCCGCGCTAGCCCTGCCCCGCTCTGTCGTTAGTTACCTAACCTAACGGTGCACGAGGGGACATCGAGGCGAATGCGGATGGCATAAGTGTACGTCGTATTTATCTGTGATGTTTAGGTACTTAAATGATGGGACTTCATTAATATGATTAATGAAAGAAAAAGAAACCTAAAGATGTTGTTGAATCGAATTTCAAAAATAAAACAGGTAGCTACAGTTCTTGCTTTGCACAGCGGTATATGTGATATATCCTGCACCTTATTCGATGAGGAAAGGACCGAGATCCCTTCACCGGGAGTGACTCCTTTAGCAATAACTGGCAGATGCTACACACTCGGTTTGTCTTTTGATTGCTTTTAAGAGTTTTTGCTTTGCACAGTGATATATATGATATATCCCGCACCTCATTCGACGAGGAAAGGGCCGACGATCCCTTCACCGGGAGTGACCCCTTTAGCAAAACTAGAAAAGCCTCAAAAGCACTCCATTTTAAAATCATTTGATTCTACAACGATATCAAGTTCATTACGCAATAGGTTTTCAGAAAAACCTGTTGTAGCCCTCCGTCATTTCAGATAAGTAGTAGTTAGTATTCGTGCTACGTTTGTTGGCCTTTGTCAAGGCGTAGTGTGCGGTAGCTGACTGGTGCTTATCTGCTTATGCATATGATGCAGATTGGATTAGGTTAGTCGTGCGACCTTGTTGGCCTTTGTCAAGGGCCGTGCGGGTGGGTTTAATTCAATCAGGAAATGACGGGTTGAACTTGACTAGTATCCTATGGTTTGTTGGCCTTTGTCAAGGTCATAGGAGGTTAGGGGCAAAATTATCGGGAATTTCAAGTGTTGAAATTTGCAATGAGATTGCATACCTTCTATGAGATAGTTGGATCCCGATACCCGCTGCGAGTAATTGTTACTCCTGGGAGAGTTTTACACATTACAATTAGCCGATCAAGTAGGTGTCTAGAAAAGTGTCAACGGGGTTACGCCTCTGGGAAAACGAGGTTTACATTAATTAGGTTCGTGCGAAAGCACGGGGGACCTCCCTCAAAGTACCGACACTGGCCTGGCTAAAAGATTGGCGAACTTGTAGTGTGTAATTAATCCCGGCTAGTCTTTCCTTTTAGGGTTTGAAGGAAGATTTGATAAAAAGCAGTGGGAGCCATCCTGATTAGATAAAATAATAACCAATCTATTCTGGAAAGAGCGCACGCTGAGTGTTTTCTTCTCTCTCTCTCCAGGTAGCGACCATATCACGCCTTAATCAAGATAATAATACGGATTATTGACCGAACCCGCTTGTTATACTGAGCTGGGGAACGTTGGTCCTGCTCCAACTTATAATTGTTATAAGACAGAGCAGGAAATAGGGGATTACCAGAATTCCCGTGCCGCCCAAACGAAGAGAGTGCATGCTGATGCATCATCTTCGGGTGTGTTCATTACAAAGAACTGTTTCTTAGTATCCTTTACGTCCTGGGTATGTGATCCCAGATCAGGATCCCAGATATGTAATCTGTTACATAGGGCTACAGAAAGGTAGAGAACTAAGAACGGGTGATAAGTTTCATGAGGCAGAAAACGGGGTAAGTGTTGCAGCCAAGTCTGTTGGTCACTGTCACCCTGTATTACCAATACATTGATTCTGAACGAATATTATTAGATACCGAACCTGATATACAAAATCATATCAGTGTCTTTATCAGTAAAGAAATGATAAAATTTTGTATTGTTGGATAATGTTTTGAACATTTCCTATATCAAAAGTTGATCGGTTCAGGCACGTTATCTAAAAGCATTGAAGTTCTAAATCAAACTACGGTTCTTTTGTATACGGAACACACACAAGAGGAAGAGTTCAGAAATGAACGAATCCTTCTTAAGGCATTGTAGACTAGGTCATATCAATGCGACCCGACTAGCTAAACTTACATTTTAGATGCATATTTAAATCAGTTTGAATTTACATCTTATGAAACTTGCCAGTCATGTCACAGAGATTAGATGACCAAAGCTCCGTTTACTGGAAACGGAGAAAGAGTTAGTGAACTCTTGGGATGATACATGTTGATGTATGTAGGTCCCCTGTCTACACTTGCCAAGACCGGTTCTTTATACTTCATTAAATTCTCTGATGATCTCTTTTGATTCAGACATATGTTCCTGTTGAAACACAAGTCAGAACCTTTTGAGATATTCACAGAATATAAGTTAGAAGTAGAGAACCAATACGGGTATAAGTATTATGTCCTGTGATGAGATCAGGGAGGAGAATACTTGTGCATGGAATTCCTGGACTATTCTAAAGGAGAATGAGATTCTCTCTCAGCATTATTCCTCCGTATACACCATAGCACGATGGTATATCGGGGCGGAGCAATTGCACCCTATTCGATATGGTGTGCTCTATGATGAGTACTACTGAGTTACCTATTTCCTTTTTGGGAGTTATGCACTTGAGAAGCTGCATACCTATTGAATAGGGTTCGAATCAAATCAATTGCCTACCACTTCATATGTGATATGGAAAGGGAAGAGCCCATATCTTAAGTTAGTTAAGATTTAGGGTTGTCCGGCCTATGTCTAAAAGCAAAATCCGGACAAGCTCGAGGCAAGGTCTGTAATGTAGAACTGGAAGTGTTTCAGCTATACAAACTACAGACAATGATTTGGTACAACCAAAGGATTCAGTAGATACCAACGAACCTCAGCCTCTCCGCCGATCTAGTAGGGTTCCTCACCCACCTAAGAGATACTTCGGTTACTCTATGACAGTGGGAGCGAGGATTGCATCATGAGATGATGACCCAACTAGTTTCGAGCTGACCATCAGGAGTGGGACTCTATAAGAATGGCTGGATGCTTAGCGATCTGAGATGGAATCCTTATACACCAACAAAGTATGGACTTTGGTTGCTATATCTGAAGGGTTAAATCCCCATCAGGAGAAAGTATATCTTGAGAAGATTACTTGGTGTAGGTGGAAAAGTTGAGACTTTCAAAGCTAGACTTGTTAAAGGTTTTCGTCATTGACCAGGCATGGATAATGATGAAACCTTTTTCCAGTATCTATGCTTAAGTCCATCCAGATTCTACTTGCCACGGCTACAGACCATGACTACGATATCTGGTGGTTGGGTGTCATGAATGCTTTTCTAAATGATGTTTTAGAAGAAGAGAACGTCTATAAGTACACAGCCAGAGGGCTTCGTAGACAGTGGGAGCAGCGGAAACGTGCACAAGATGCTTTATAGATTAAAGCAGGCATTACGGAGTTGGAACATCTGTTTTGATGTGTTAGTCAAAAAGTTTGACATCATCAAAATGGTAGATGAACCTTGTATAAACAAAAAGGTAGTAGGAAGTATGGTGGTGATCCTCGTAGAGTACGTGGATGTCATACTCTTGATAAGAAAGGAGTTTCCTGTGCTACGCTCGGTCAATCTCCGCTTATCACAATGATTCTCCATAAAGGATCAAAGTGATACCTCCTAAATCCTGGGTTTTGGATCTATGAGATAGATCTAATTGGATGATTAGGATTCTCACTAGTTGTAGTGAGATGGTATCAATCGATCCTGGGGAGAATCACTGGAAGGGTTCCAGAGTGATAAGGACGACTGAAAGTCAGTCACAAGCATTGTCTTTACCCTCAGTAAAGGGACGGTATGTTGGAAGAGTTCCAATCTAGATACCGTGGCTAACTAGACGATAAAGGCAGGATACATCGCTACTTAAGATGCTACCAAAGAGGATGTTTGGGTGTATATTGGTTCATGAGATGAACTACGTTCCAACCATTGTGAGACAATGGAGTTGTGGCTTATGACAAGGAACGCCGGTCCCATCAGTGATCCAGACATATTCTAAGGCAGTGTCAACTGATCATGGAGATGGTTGATCTCCAGGGTGATCGAGGTTAGGAGTGTAGACTCAGAGAACAACACGGCGGATCCACTCACAAAGGCCTTTTCCCAGAGAGAGATTTTTATGGGATGGTTGAGTATGAGATACTACAACCACTGCTATCAGATGGCCCTAGTGCAAGTGGGAGATTGTTAGTTATATGTATGCCCTAGAGGCCATTACTGTACATTGGATGTATATTGTAGTGGATGCTGGGACATATATAGGGAGGACTTTCTTGCTCGACATGATAGTATGCTATCTGGTTGCTCTTTACCTTAACGTGTACACTGATTGTCTCTCTGTTACATGTTGGTAAAGCCCTTAGGATGTGTACTTGACTACCTGGACTATGATGCGGATCATACTAGTGGGGACAGGGTAGTCCATAAGTACATCCTTCAAGGTCCCTAGTCGTGGGTATATCGAGACGGGGCATCGATATACCAGAGTAGACTAGCGTATACCTTCTCGACCCATACAGATGGGCGATGGATGATCCCATATCCATTGGTGTTTGACATCAGAGATGATATACGGGTGCTCAGTGGAGACTGGGTACACTGGACGGACTCGCCGAGAACTCCCAGATGGTATTATACCTTACGTCAGATGGCAGTTCTCTGGTGACACTGGTACAGAGTAGTCTGTTGACCCGAGATCGTCATAGAGTCTTGTGTGGTTCCCACTGTGCTTTGATTTCCACCTTACCACGTCCAAGAGGGCATGCAAAATGGTGGTTTTTGGGTACAGTCCCGAGTCACATGGAGGCAATGAGCGATAGGAGGGGATTCGTCTCTCCCGGTATAGGGGGTTGATGTTGCGCTGTGTTCGATTGGCTATAACCGGAAATCCCTGGCCAGGGTTGCTGAGATTTACTGGTAAGTGTTACCAGTAGTTTCTCAAACTGTTATAGACCTCATATCGACACGACTTATCGAGCTATTGGGGTCTGACGTTTACCACCCCTAGGCGAGATATGCGACATATGAGACGATCAGACCGGACTGTACGGTAGTGTTACTGGTTGGATTCACTGGAGTGTGAGCGGGCTTGCTCGTCGATCTTCTGATCGCTTAATACCCGGGTGGCCGTTACGTTTAGCAGACCGCTTGTGGCTTGTGGGTGCTTGATATGATCATCACCTGCTGCCGGCGTATTGACGAGTCTTTAGAGTCCTATACAGAGGTTTCCTGGCTCAAGCGAAACGAAATAGGAGCGCATATGAGATATGTGCGGGACCGAGAATAATGCGTGTATGTGATACCGTATTCCATTCTCGCGATTTGTGACATTGATCGGTTATATGCGATATAGCCGGGTTATCGGATCAAGTGTTGATTCGATAAGTTGTTACTATTGATACTAGTCGGTTATGTGCGACATGACCGGATCATTGAATCAGTTGTTGATTTAATGATTTAATGTATAATTATATATTTGATATATTACTTTGCATTAACTAGTATTGGTTCACTTTAATAGGATTTTCTCACTTGATGCACATTGTATATGTGATATATTTTTGTGCACCTTTATGTATCATGTTTGATGATACATGCTCACAAGGGTTTGTGTAAAGATTAAACCATGGTTGTGTAATGGTTAGGGTTTTCTTTTGCTTAATCATTTATTTATTTTGTTTATTTATTTTGCAAAATAAATGAATGGTGGCTTTCTTTGGATGCTAGTTGAAGTTTCATGAAGCTTTGACTATGTGACCATTTTGTCTCATGCTTAACCCTAACCACTTCACTTAACCTTGGTTCATTCTCTACACTTAACCATGGTAACTATTATGATAAGAATGAATGGGATTATCTTTTCAAGTTAATCTTTTTATTCTATCATAATATTATCATCTTCTTCTTCTTCTTCTTCTTCAAGATGAAGAACCTTGACTTCATCAATGGTGATTGATAAAAAAGAGTGAAAAATCCAATTCTAAAGTGAACCCACTTCCTATTTCTTCATCCTCTACCTCTTGCCAAGTAGTATAGGGTGTTTTCTTCATAAGTTTCATGACTTGGTGAAGTGGGAGCTTGATCTTGCGATGCCTCGACATAGATCATCTTCGGCATCGTAGTCGATGACCTAGCCCGCCCATTTCTCCGATGCCGACGCTAGAGCCCGGGATTCGATTTGGACAGCGAGGATACTTCATTGCGGAGCTATGGAGGTGGAGAACCGGATCTACAAAGCTTGTATTTCCGTACACTTAGTTAAGTTGTTAACTAGTTGCTTTGTTTCGCCTAAAATCTAGTTAACGATCCATAGCCTAGGGTTTCTCGGCACCCCTAAAATTTGAAATTGGCATGGTTGATGCCTTGTAAGACCTCTTGAGAGTGCCTAAGAACCCTACAATATCCCGAATGTACAAATCATCAATCTCTTTCATATCCAATATCCAATCTCAATGAATCACCTATATCCCAAGTCGAATCTCAAATAATTTCTAACATCCTAAATATATATAATTGCAGAAATAAATATGATGGGGGCAATACACATATATTAGCGTCCCATTCCACTAATATTGGTGTAAGGGTATATATAACAACGGCTAAATCCCCTGTTATATATACAAAGGTATTAAAAGAAATATCATGAAAACAATGTGCCAAGCATCGACACAGAAATCCTGATCACGTATCATACGCTATCCCGAAAGCACGAGTGCCTAGCTCTGACCCTCGCCTTTCGACGTATGCATACGTACATGACTCCCAGCGGTGTTTCCGTGATCCCCCGCCGAGTCATGGGTACTGTCACCGGTAGGTACTCGCCCGCCTCCAGGCTCAATCGGCAAAATCCATCAATCTTCTTGCCGAGGGGAACCATACCGGGCCCCACCATATACCCTCATACGGCAACCACACCTCGTATGGAGTATATAATAAAAACCGATAAATCTCATGGTGGCTGCGCAAATATCATATCAAGGAAACCGGGTTTTTCAATGTATGCATAATTTCATGAACTCCCGCGGTTCCCAAATCCAGAAAACATCATGTAAAATCCAAATAAACAATACGCAAATCCAGGAATAAATATATGCGATATATCTGAATGCGAGCATGTAAATGAAAGTATATAGCTGAAACCAGATGTATGCAAAATCAATAAGGTACAGCTAAGTATAGGTATCTACCTATAAGTAAAAGCTGTCGTATACCCCCTGGGTATAAGTAGAATATGAAGGATACCCCCTGGGTATGAGTAAAATATGTGCATGGTATACCTGTAGTTGTATCGCAAGGTGTATATGTACCTATCTCTAATGGTAAGATACACTACAGGTATACCGATAAGATAGATGTCAAGTATGATAAGCAATATAGTATCTATAAAGGGTTGTGTGTGACATGGCAATTATTGACGGTGTGTGTGTAGCATACAATCCGTGCTCGTGCAACATGAACCGTCAATAATATGTGCAGTATCCTACGGCTGCTAGTCACAGTACAACTATATCAAGGAAATAAAGTAATGGCGCAATTCTAACAATGACGTAGAATATGCGACAGGTATTTGAATCCTAGCCCAAACGCATAACGCCATGCGGGCGATTCCCCTGTAGATGTTAAATCTACTCACCTATGCTCCACGCTAGGTGAATCCTACCATCTGCTCCCCCCTGTAGCCGTGTCCGTAATCCCTGCCTGCAAACCTGCAAATAAGACATGGAAATCATATATAAGCCAAATATTCCGCAAAACGCGATATCGAACCAAAACGAGAAACTCACGTCGCGAACTAAACGCGCTTGTGCACGATACGCTAAAACGTGTGCATACGCGTCTAAAACTACCGCGACACGCTGGATCACAAAACCAACTCACGTATCGCGCGTATCGCGCAAACAAACGGACATGCAAAACGATATATTGCCCTAGATTTTCCTACAAGCCAAATCTTACAAAACTAGACATGTCAAAGCACTAGACAACACTGCAGACAACCCTAGACAAGAACCCAACACCCATGTCCCCAACTTGGCCGCAAATTGCGGCCAATGTGATTAAATCTGCGGCCATGTTTGGGAGATAGGGACTCGTGTTCTGGTGGTGGTATCTATACCTAGTGTACATGCCCCAGTTTCCTCAATTTTGTCCTGAAGGGTCTGGGTCAATAGCAAATCACAGAAAGCCAATACATTGCTTAAAAACACCAATTTTGCACAATATGGAAAACCTATGGTATTTTAGTGTAATCCAGGGTTAAGCTCAGTTAAGGTGACCCTAACAACACTTAAATAAGTAGGGTTTACCAACACAATCAAGACTTAGCCAAAATTCCACTTAAACACCATAATCTAGCACTAAACCCACTATTTAACACAAACCGACACTAATCAATGCACAACTCAAGCAAACTAGGAATTTGGGTTAAGAAATTTTACCCTAATGGACCCTAGAGAGCAGGAGAGGAAGTGTATAGAGGAGATGAGGGTTGCTACTGCTGCTGGGGGCCCTGTTGCTGTTGCCAGGTGCTGCTGCTGCTAGGCTGATGCTGCTTGCTGCTGATGTTCTGCTGCTACTGCTGCTTCTGGTATTGTTGCTGAAGCCTCTACTGCTGCTGCTTCTCTTCTGTTGCTGGAGAAGCTGATGGTGGTGTGGGTGTGTGTGTTGCTGATGGAGCTGCTGCTGTTGCTAGCTTCTGGTGTTGTTGCTGAAGCCTCTGCTGCTGCTGCTTCTGGTATTGTTGTTGTTGTTGTTGTTGTTGTTGTCTTTGCTGCTGCTGTTGTTGTGTGGGTGTGGGTGTGTGAGTTTGAGAGTGAGGGGATGAGAGAAATGAGTGAGAATGAGAGAACACCAACAAGTCAACCCCCTCCCCTCTCTCTCTCTCTTCATTAATTGAAGGCATGGGCAAGCCATCATGCCTCATAATGCACCCTCTCTCTCTCTCTCACCAAGTCAACCCAATAACAAAAGAATTCATTTAAAAACCCTTTTTAAATTCATTTTACTTTTGAAAATAACCATATTCAAATAAAAACCAAAAAGCACCTAATACAATATTAAACTAGGTTAGGGAATGGTTAGTTCACCATGTTGCTAATCATGGTTAAACCCCCAAAACAACCCTAGTTATCATGCACAAGTGTGTGCAGGCCTAGGAAAAATCTAATAAAATATTCATTAAATAGGATAAAATATTTGAAAACCAATTTGGTAAACCTTTTTATTAAAAACTATATATAAAAATATAATTAGCTACAAAACACAATCTAAGGTGTTACAGTTTTTCTGTGATGTGATCACTTTTTATGCTGAGACGAATGGTATATTATATATATGATATATAATAAACGTTGCTTATATTTTACATCCGCGCTAGTCCCGTCCCGCTATGCCGTTAGTTAAGTAACCTAACGGTGCATAACGGGACACTGTGGCGAATATGGATGGTATAAGCATACGTTCTATTTTCGTTTCTTTTCTGTGATGGCTTAAGGACTTAAATGATGGGACTACATTAATGAGATTATTGTAAAGAAAAAGAAATCTAAAAGATGTTGCAGAATCGAATTGAAACCCACTCGGCTTTTTACGAAAAAAAAAAGTTTCAAAAGATGCGGAGCTTAAGCCACTCCTTTTCAAAACTATTTGATTCTACAACAATATCAAGTTCAAAGCGTTAAAGATTTTCTTAAAAACCATCCGCAGCCATCCGTCGTTTTAGGAAGTAGAGTACTTAGTATTCGTTCTGCGTATTTTGACTATAGTTAAGGCGCAGTGTACGGTAGCTAAGTGATGTCTTTCTACACAGCATATGATGCGATTAGTTAGGACATTCATATGATTATGTTGACTATAGTTAAGGGTCATATGAGTGGATCTAATTAATCACGAAATGACGGGTAGAACTTGACTAGTACTTATGATATGTTGACTATAGTTAAGGTCATGAGTGCTAGGGGTAAAAGCCATATCGGGAATTTCAAGAGTTGAATTTTGCAATGAGATTACATACCTTCTATGTGATAGTTGGATCCTGAACCCACCGTGAGTAAGAATTACTCCCAGGAGAGTTTTTCACTTTACAATTAGCTAACCCATTAAGTGTCTAGAAAGTTATCAACGGGGTTATGCCTCTGGGAAAACGAGGTTTATTTTAATTAGGTCTGTGCGAAAGCACGAGGAACCTCCCTCAAAATACCGACACTGGCCTGGCTGAACAGTTAGCGAACTTGTAGAATGTAATTAATCCTGCCTAATTTTCTTTTTAAGATTTTAAGGAAAATTTGATAAAAACAGTGGGAGACATCGATTAGATAAGATAATTACCAATCTGATCTTTGCAAGAACTTTCGCTGAGTATATTCTTTTCTCTCTTCTAATGGCAGATACCAATGACTGGACTTAAGCTTCTGTTAGAGAAAAACAAACTAACTGGGACGAATTATAAAGACTGGCTAAGGAACATAAACATTGCCCTGACATATGATAAGGTATCATATGTCCTCACTGCACCAACCCCTCCCATCCCAGGCCCTACATCTTCAGTTGCGGATAGGGAAATCTGCAAGACATGGGATATTGAATGTGCTACTACCAAATGCCTCATGCTTGCATCGATGGATAACACACATTAAAAGCAGCATGAGAAGATGGATGCTCAATCCATCTTTTTCCATACAAAAGAGTTGTATGGGGAGCAATCTCATACCTTACGCTACGAGGCATCTGAAAAGCTGTTTCAGATGAAAATGGTACCTGGCACACCAGTCAGTGATCATGTTTTGAAGATGATAGTTCTTATTGAAGAACTTGAGGGCCTCGGATGGTCAATGGAGAATGAACAGTATATTGATATTGTTCTAAAGTCTCTTCCCCTTGCCTTTGCTCAATTTATAGTAAACTTCAATATGCACAACATGGAGAAGTCACTACCTGAACTTCTCAATATGTTGAGAAGTGCAGAGAGCACACTCAAGACAGTGAAAACTCTCGTTTTGATTGCTGGGCCATCTTCCTCTTCACTCCTAAAAGCTAAGGCCAAGGGAAAGGTGAAGAAGAAACCCACCAAACCAAGAGGTGGAGTGAAAAAGGTAAAAGGGAGAGACAAATCCAAGGCCGGGGAATCGGGGAAAGGGGAATATTTTTATTGCCACAAATCGGGACATTGGAAGCGAAACTGTATCGAGTTCCTTATTGATCTCAAGAAGAAGAAGCATTGTGATGCTTTTGCTTCAGGTGCGTTTGTGACTGAAAAATGTTTTTCTATAAACTCTACTTCCTGGGTATTGGATACCGGTTCAGGTTCTCACATCTGCAATTGTATGCAGGGATTGAGAAATAGCAGAGTTTTGAAGACTGGTGATCATACTCTCCGGGTTGGAAATTGTTCCAATGTACATGCAGTTTCAGTAGGAGAGTATCACCTAGGGTTGCCATCGGGTTGTATATTGGTTTTGAACCCATGTTATTATATAACTAGTATGCTTTGTAATATAATATCCGTTTTTTTATTAGACAATGAAGGATATCATTTTGTATTGCAGAATAATGTTATGAACATTAACCTGAATCAAGAGTTGATTGGGTATATTATACTTAATAACGGGATATACGTCCTAAATCAGCACACAGTTTTCAACATACAACACACAAATAAAAGAAAATTTTCAGATATAAATGAAGCTTTTCTTTGGCATTGTAGACTTGGTCATATTAACGAAACAATACTAAACAAGGTTTATAAAAATGGATATTTAAATCCTTTGAATATAAATCTTATGCGACTTGTCAGTCTTTTATCAAAGATAAGATGACAAAAACTCTGTTTACTGGACACGGAGAAAGAGCTACAGAACTCTTAGGCCTCATACATGGTGATGTATGCGGGCCAATGTCTACACATGCGAGAGGCGGTTTTTCTTACTTCATAACTTTTACTGATGATTTCTCAAAATTCGGTCATGTGTTTTTATTAAAGCATAAGTCTGAAGCTTTCGAGAAATTCAAGGAGTACAAACTTGAAGTAGAAAAACAAACAGGTATGAGCATCAAGAAACTTCGGTCAGACCGAGGAGGAGAGTATCTCAGTACAGAGTTTTCGGACTTCCTAAAAGAGAATGTGATTCTCTCTCAGCTCACTCTCCCTTACACACCACAACACAACGGTGTGTCAGAGCGACGGAATCGGACCCTATTAGATATGGTACGATCTATGATGGGTGATGCTGAGTTACATCTCTCCTTTTGGGGGCATGCATTGGAGACTGCAGCATATCTGTTGAACAAGGTTCCAACCAAGACCGTGTCTACCACTCCATATGAGATATGGTATGGGAAGAGACCATCTCTTAAACAAGTTAAGATTTGGGGTTGTACGGCTTATGTCAAAAAGCAGAATCCAGACAAACTCGAGACACGATCGATTAAGTGTATATTTGTGGGATATCCAAAACATTCGTTTATATATCTTTTCTACCACAAGGAGGATCTCTTGCAACTATATATATATATTGTGATTCACATTCACATTTCACATCCTTATATATCAATTTGAGACATCCTTTCTATCATATCATTTCGCACTAAAACATTAACTATAACCTTAAGTTTGTGGCATATTTCGTCTCCAAATTATAAATCACACATCAATATTTATGGGGGTGCTATACGCCATCCACCCGACTTCCCCCATAGATATAAATCTACTGACCTTGATCCTTACTTACCGAAGTCGATGTCGTCACGCTCTTCCTTGTTGTTCAAAGTCCATATGAGGGTGCCTACATATATAAACACATAGTATCGTAAACAGAAATCGCGCACGAAAATCAAAACGACACACGAATCGCACATAGGTTAAAACCTATGGTCTACGCATGCAAGAATAATCCAACAACTCTCGATATCGACGTACAAACGTCAAGTGACCGAGACAAAATACAATATCCAAAGTTCAAGTCATTAAAAGTCACAAAACCAAAACAACAACTCAAGAAAATGGTTCCAGATTTTTGGTCAGGTGAAATTAGGCTAAACAAAAAATACAATGGGGGTAGTATATGGGGTATGTGAGCTACAGAACCAATCCTAACACTAAAGCCCACAAAAGACCCGGCGACATCATCCCAAATTCCGGCCTGCTCGGCCCTAGGTGCTCTGTTTGGGTTCGTCTCTTCAGGGTGGTCTCCTAGTGCTAAATCTAGGTTAATAGAGTTGCTAGTTTTTCCCGTAAAGGTTGCAGGTCAATCCAGATTTCCTGTAGGCTCAAGATATACACAAAACCGACATTGAAACATCTAATTCAAATTGCATGGTCTAGGCTCTGTTTGATCTGGTTTTTAATACTAAGGGGGGTTTGTAGTCACCAATTTCACTTCAATTGCACCATCACAACTTAAGAATTCCCTAAACTTCATCTAGGAATTTTCCAAGATCACTAAACCTCACATAATCACTTCTAAACTAAAATAGATGCTAAAGGAAATGAATTACTACACCAATGGTGAAATGAATACCTCATTTGGCAACTCAAGAATTTTCTTGAGTTGCCTCAAGTGCTCAAAATCCCAACTTTCTTGGTCCACCATGCTTGTAGTGAGCTTGTGCATATTTTTTGTGAAAAGGATGCAATGTTTTGTTGTGGATTTGGGGTTGTAGTGAGGAGGTAGAGGAGGTGGAGGGAGAGGGCAGCCATGGTGAGGGAATGGAGAAGAAAAAAATGATGAAGTAGTGAAGAATGAAGTGGAGGCTAAGGTCAAAGGCAACCCCCCTCACTCTCTCTCTTGCCCATGCCGCCTTTCTTTATTCTTTTCCTTTTATTTCTTTTAATTTCAAATCAAAAACAATAAAAACCAAGTAATAAAAGAATGTTGCATGGTTTTCAAACAATTAACAAAATGTAACAAGTATTATGCAACATATCATGTTGCATGTCATGCACATATCATACTTAAAGATAAATTAGTAAACACTAATCGAGTTTAGTACTAACCCATACACAATTAATTGTATACTAAATTGTAAAATCCCCAATCTTCATCCATTCTTTTAAAATCAATAATTAATATAAATTTCCAAATATTTCCCAATTTATCGGTATATCATTATACCATATCATTAAAACTAATATCCATACTTTAAATATTTATAATAATTTATTATTTAATTATCTAAATTCCCAAAAATAATATTTTATTTTTCTGAAATGTTACACCTTACGGAACTTAGATTTGACTTTTGGGGTATTAAACCCGAACTTTCGTTACGTAGGTTAACCTTAGTATGAAGGAGTAGGTAGCTCAAGTAAAGTAACGTACCGTACATATATTCCACGACATATTTACAATACGATACTCCGCTTGAGTGACCTTAGGATGTATATCTTGAGATCCTTTCTTCTATTCGTTCTTCTGATCTATCCTCATCGACACTTGTTGTAGTTCCTGTCACCATGGCTATGCGAACCGAAAGGGCGGTGGCTAGAGATGCGGTCATGGTGGGCTGGTCAGGGATGAGGACTGGCCAGAGTGTTATCCCGACGACACAGAAACAGGTCAATTATTCCTTTTATCTTAGGATTTCTCGTTTAGAGACGAGTGTTCTGGATCCACATCAGATGGTCAGGTCATTGGTTGAGGCCAGCCGGACTGAGAGAGATGTTGTCATATAGCCTATTTTGGAGATCGTTGTGTTGTCTACCTTGTTGACAGATGTACCAGCCGTTGTTGAGATTGACGAGGTGTCTCTCCCAGAGTTCATGAAGCTGAAGCCATATGAGTTTACGGGTATGGATGTGACAGAGGATCCTTAGTCATTCCTGGTTAGGGTGACTAGGATATTTCGTTCATCGAGATGCTCCGATGCGAGATCAGTTGAATTGGTTAGTTTTTGTTTGAAGGGTCTTGCTTAGACATAGTGTGAGTCGATCGAGAGAGGCCGAGCATTGGATCTTCCTTCAATGACCTAGGACGAGTTCTCAAGGGTGTACTTAGCCAGATTTCTTCCACAGAGTGTCACAGATGATGAATTCATAGTTTTGAATTCTTGCGTAAGACTCCGGGCATGATCGTAGTCGAATATGACTTGCAGTTTGCACAGCTATCGCGATGTGCCCCTTACTTGGTCGATACTGAAGAGAAGCGGTTTAAGGGATTCACGCGAGGCCTCGATGCACAGCTGTTCCTCTCTGTCGGTGCTAGAGATGTGATATGTATACAGAGGCGTTGGATATGACTGCACTTATTGTTAGTTATATGTATGCCCTAGAGGCCATTACTGTACATGTGATGTATATTGTAGTGGATGCTTGGACATATATAGGGAGGACTTTCTTCCTCGACATGATAGTATGCTATCTGGTTGCATTTTATCTTAACATGTACACTTATTGTCTCTCTATTACATGTTGATAAAGCCCTTAGGATGAGTACTTGGCTACCAGGATTATGACGCAGATCATACTAGTAGGGACAGGGTAGTCGGTAAGTACATCCTTCAAACTTTCCTAGTCATGGGAGTATCGAGACAGGGCATCGATACTCCAGAGTAGAATAGCGTATACGCTTCTCGACCCATATGATGGGCGATGGATGATCCCACATCCATTGGTGTTTGACATCAGAGAAGGTATACGGGTGCTCAGTGGAGACTGGGTACACTGAACGGACTCGCCGAGAACTCCTAGATAGTATTATACCTATCGTCGGATAGCAGTTCTCTGGTGACACCGGTACAGGTTAGTCTGTAGACCCGAGATCGTCATAGAGTCTTGTGTGATTCCCATTGTGCTTTGATTTCTACCATACCACGGTCAAGAGATCATTCAAAAAGGTGGTTTTTGGGTACAGTCCCGAATCACATGGAGGCAATGAGTGATAGGAGGGGTTTCGTCTCTCCCGGTATTGGGAGTTGATGTTGCGCTGTGCTCGATTGGCCATAACAGGAAATCCCTGGCCAGGGTTGCTGAGATTTACTGGTAAGTGTTATCAGTAATTTCTCGAACCGTTATGGACCTTGCATCTGATAGTTATATGTATGCCCTAGAGGCCATTACAGTACATGATATGTATATTGTAGTGGATGCTTGGACATATATAGGAAGGACTTTCTTGCTCGACATGATAGTATGCTGTCTGGTTACTCTTTATATTAACATGTACACTGATTGTCTTTTTGTTACATGTTGGTAAAGCCCTTAAGAGGCACACTTGACTACCTGGATTATGATGCGGATCATACTATTGGGATATAGGTAGTCAGTAAGTACATCCTTTAATGTCCTTAGTCGTAGGTGTATCGAGACGGGGCATCGATATACCAGATTAGACTAGCGTATAGCTTCTTGACCCATGTAGATAGGCGATGGATGATCCCATATCCATTGGTGTATGACATCAGAGATGATATACGGGTGCTCAGTGGAGACTGGGTACACTTGACGGACTCGCCGAGAACTCTCAGATGGTATTATACCTCACGTCAGATGGCAGTTCTCTGGTGACCCTGGTACAGGTTTGTCTGTCGACCCGAGATCGTCATAGTGTCTTGTGTGATTCCCACCGTGCTTTGATTTCCACCTTACCACGTTCAAGAGGACGTGCAAAATTGTAGTTTTTGGGTACAGTCCCGAGTCACATGGAGGCAATGAGGGATAGGAGGGGATTCGTCTCTCCTGGTATAGGGAATTGATGTTGCGCTGTGCTCGATTGGCTATAACAGGAAGTCCTTGGCCAAGGCTGCTTCAGAGGTATACTGGTAAGTGTTATCAGTAGTTTTTCGACCCGTTATGAGCCTAATATCGACACGACTTATCGAGTTACTGGGGTCTGACATTTACCACCCCTAGACGAGATATGCGACATATCAGACGAAGAGACCGGACTGTACGGTAGTGTTACTGATTGGATTCGCAGGAGAGTGAGCAGGCTTACTTGTTGATCTTCTGATCGCTCAATACCCGGGTGGCCGTTACGTTTAGCAGACCGCTTGAGGCTTATGAGTGTTTGATATGATCATCACCTACTGCCGGCGTATTGATGAGTCTTTAGAGTCCTACATAAGGGTTTCCTGGCTCAAGCGAAACGGAGTAGGAGTACATATGTGATATGTGCGGGACCGAGATTGATAAGATATGAGATACCGTATTCTATTCTCGCGATGTGTGACATGATCGGTTATATATGATATAACTGGGTTATCTGATGAAGTGTTGATTCGATAAGATGTTACATTTGATATTAGTCGGTTATATGTGATATGACCGGGTCATTAAATCAAGTGTTGATTTAATGATTTAATGTATAATTATATATTTGATATATTACTTTACATTAACTAGTAATGGCTCATTTAAGATTTCTTTTCTCACATGATGTGCACATTGTATATATGTGATATGTATATTTGTGTACATGAATTGTGTCATGCTTGATGATACATGCAAGATGGGTGTATGAGACTTATACCATACTAGGGTTTGTGTTTGGGTTTTATTTATCATTAAGTAATTCACAAAACACTTGAATTAGTCAAGGATAAGCTTGTAGAAGCTTATGGACTTATTGACGTTTTCAACTATTTTGTCATTGCTTAAGATATTTGTTAACCCTACCCTTAATCTTAGCCTTTGGTTAATTCTCTACATGAGTTAGGCATGAGGGCTTAACTCACCCATGGTTGCAATAATTCATTACGATTAACTCATATGATGAGTTCTTCTTCTTCTTCTTCTTCCTCAAAAGCTTTTTAGCTTCAATAGAGGTATGAGAAAAAAGTGTGAGAAAATGAAATCTAAAGTGAGTCCACTTCCTACTTCATCATCCTCTACTACTTGCCATTTAGTATAGCATATTTTCTTCACAAATTCCATGGTTACTTAAGAGATAGCTTGGGTTAGTGTCTCCTCAACGTAGATCATCTTCGGCCTCGAAGTCTTCGATGCAAGCATGTTCGTTTCTTCATCGGAGCCTCTCTAGAGTCCGAGACTTCTTGATCGCAGCAAAGGGACTACTACACGGAGCTATTGAAGTGAAGGACCGGTATACAAAGGTTGTATTCCTTGCTCACTTAGACTTGCAAAGTGTTTGCATTTATATTTCCGTCGATTTCTAGTTAACGATTCTTAGTTACGGTTAGCTAAAACGGCAAATTTTTGAATTTGGCATGGACGATGCCTCCCGAAACCTTGCTTCCGTCTTAGGTAACCCTGCAGTGGTATTGGAGCCATGCTAGAAATTTATATGGATTTTGTTAAGATTACGAAACCGAAATATTCCGAAACTTGCATCGCCAAAACCTGCTTGCTGTCGATTTTAAAATGTTGTCAAATTTTTTTTAAAAACCCTAGGTCGTCTTCTTGTCTCCAACCACTTTGGCTGCCGTCAAGGATCGAAGAATTTGAGTGCCCTAGTTTGAATCGAGGGGTAATGAAAAATTCAAATTCGGAAAGATTAGTTTGGTAATTTGGTCAGGGGGTTATCGGTAACGAGGTTAACTAGCAACGGGATGAAAGTTTAGGGAAGGATTGCATGACGGAATTATTACAAGTAGGTTATCGGGAGTTAGCCAAAACCACATAGGTGTTTATACGAAATAAGCCTCTTACTAATGCACTCATATATTTGGGAAGGGGGGGGGATCTTAGCAAACTTTCTCTAATGTCAACCATTTTCTAAACCTGCACAAAAAAATACCAACCAAGGAGCTCCTTATATTATTTTCAAAGAAATTCTTTTTTATGTTTTGAGACTTGGAAAAGACACCAAATAAGGTTTGATGAAAATGGTAATGACAACAAGACAGTTCTAATGACATGAAACACAACAATACAAAATCCAAAAAAGCCATAACAAACTCAGAAGTGAACAATTTGGGGAACAAACAAAATTAATAGATTTATAAAAAAAATTCCCCATAAATTAAACCTAAGAAAATCTCATGAAGAGCGAGAAACTCAACAGGATCTCATTGCTTAATGAATTCCTCAACATCTGTTCAAAAAAATACAGAGTGATGTATGGGATATATCATGAACACACAAAATTTCAGGGTATTCCAAGAAAATTTGGCCGGCCACCTATAGCTTGATCTCGGCCAAATCCGAGCCCCCTCTCCTAAAATTTTTTGTGTGTTCCAGTGACTTGGTTTTGATGTTTCAGGTGTTGTTTGTTTTTTCTAATTTTGCATGTGATGTAACCTTACACTATAAACAATTCGGAGTGTTTCATATTCGTATTTTTAACATTGTTTTGGGTTATTCGCATGTTGTCTAGACGAAGTTAAAAAGTTCGATCGAATGTCAAAAACCCATTTTTCCAAGTTTAACGTATTCGGAAAAACATGCAAGTAAGTCTATGAACCCTGTAGAAGAATGAAACCCTAACTCGACTTTTTGGATCGCGGAACCCGGTCAAACCCTAGGGTTTGTCGTAGTTCCGTGGCAACATGAGTGAGGCTTGGGTTTGCTTTTCTACGGCTGGTGCATAGGTACTGTGGCATATTCTGGGTATTATTGAACTGTGCTCAAGTATTGAGCTGTCGGGAAATTTTGTGACTTTGATGAATCGATCGAAAAGTTCAACGTTCGTCCGGATATTATGTGATGGGATACAATATTTGGAATCCACAAGTAGTTATGAGGTAACTAATTTGAATGTTTTAAATCTAGTAATTTAGTCTCATTTGATCGGTTGCCATGGGATTTTGATGTGATCAAAAGTCCGTTGCAATCACGTAGCGTACGCAGATACTCGCTGGGTAAACTTAATAGATAGCCACGCCCCATAGCCCCGACCAAGTGACTGTAGGAGAACCCCGTTGCCAAAAGCATCTGTTCGGGTGCTCGCGGCAGCGGTGTTCTGCCTTAGTGCACTTCGTCGACGGCATCGGGGGGTGCGTCCGTCTACTAAAGATTACGACGAGCATTCAATCAGGATGTCGGAAATCTTGTTGAATTGTCCAACTAGATATTGAAAAGTGTTTTCGAGATCGAGACTAATATGCGGGGTTTATAATTGTTAGGCATATGATGTCTAAGGAATTCATTTGGTTAGGCATGAAATCCAAAGTATGAGATATTTCGGGTTTATGATATCTAAGGTGGTTGCAGATTTCAACTGTTGTAGTTTTTCACTTTCTTTTCTATGACCGTAAGTGTAATATGTGGTGTATCGCCGGTTTCGTTGCTATATGTCAACGACAATTGGGATACGCATATTTACTTACGTTGATGACATGTGATGTTATGTGTTGTTGGAATATGTTATATTGGATCGTCGTGTTTTGAATAGCCGGGGTTTTTATTTGAGATGAGAGTTTCTCATTTTCATTCATGTAAAATTCATTGTATGTAATATTCTTTTATTGGGGCACTTCCGGGTTGAGGATGATGTCACCATTGTATATTATTTACTTTTCCGCATTAGGATAGACCCAAGGCGGGGAGCACAAGTAACCAGGTTCTAGGGTCTTGTGGGAGACCATCTCGAGGAGTCGAGACCGGGTCTCCTAACTCTAGAATTGGTAGGGTTGCTTACCGCTCTCGTAGGGGTCTAGGGGTGTAGGATTGGCTATTCATCATGACCGTAGAATCCGTGTTTTATACAGGCTTAAAATAAAACTCGGAAATCCTAGTATATCCAATATTTCATATGTTATGTTCTGCTGCGATATCTATGATTTGATCATTTGATATATTGATGAGATGAATACAGGATATAGTATATGTGATATATTATATAAACGTTGCTTATGTTTTACACCCGCTCTAGCCCTGCCCCGCTCTGCCGTTAGTTACTAACCTAACGGTGCACGAGGGGACATCGAGGCGAACGCGGATGGCATAAGCGTACGTTGTATTTATCTGTGATCTTTAGGTAACTTAAAATGATGGGACTTCATTAATGAGATTAATGAAATAAAAGAAAGCTAAAGATGTTGTGGAATTGAATTTTCAAAAACAGGTACCTACAGTTCTTGTTTTGCATAGCGGTGTTCCTTGTAGAACATCCTGCACCTTATTTAATAAGGAAAGAGCCGAGATCCCTTCACCGGGAGTGACCTCTTTAGCGAAACTAGTAGATGCTACAAACTCGGTTTGCCTTTTGATTGCTTTTATAGTTTTTTCTTTGCATAGTGGTATTTATGAAATATCCTGCACCTTATTCGATAAGGAAAGAGCCGACGATCCCTTCACCGGGAGTGACCTCTTTAGCAAACCTAATAAAAACCTCAAAAACTCTCCATTTTAAATCATTTGATTCTACAACGATATCAAGTTCATTACGCAAATGGTGTTAGTTATATGTATGCCCTCGAGGCCATTACTGTACATACGATGTATATTGTAATGGATGCTTGGACATATATAGGGAGGACTTTCTTGCTCGACATGATAGTACGCTATCTGGTTGTACTTTATCTTAACATGTACTCTGATTGTCTCTATGTTACATGTTGATAAAGACCTTAGGATATGTACTCGACTACTGGGACTATGATGAGATCATACTAGTGGGGCCACGGTAGTCGACGAGTACATCCTATAACCGTTCCTAATCGAGGGTGTATCGATACACCAGAGTAGACTAGCGTATACGCATCTTGACCCATATGATGGGCGATGGATGATCCCATATCCATCGGTGTTTGATATCAAGGATGGTGTACGGGTGCTCAGTAAAGACTGGGTACACTGGACGGACTCACCGAGAACTCCCAGATGGTATTATACCTCACGTCAGATGGCAGTTCTCCGGTGACACTGGTACAGAGTAGTCTGTTGACCCGAGATCGTCATAGAGTCTTGTGTGATTCCCACTGTGCTTTGATTTCCATCATACCACGTCCAAGAGGGCCTGCAAAAAGGTGCCTTTTGGGTACAGTCCCGAATCACATGGAGGCAATGAGCGATAGGAGGGGATTCGTCTCTCCCGGTATAGGGAGTTGATGTTGTGCTGTGTCCGATTGGCTATAACTGGAAATCCCTGGCCAGGGTTGCTGAGATTTACTGGTAAGTGTTATCAGTAATTTCTCGAACTGTTATAGACCTCATATCGACACGACTTATCAAGCTACTGGGGTCTGACGTTTACCACCCGTAGGCGAGATATGCGACATATTAGACGACGAGACCGGACTGTACGGGAGTGTTACTGATTGGATTCACAGGAGAATGTACAGGCTTGCTTGTTGATCTTCTGAGCGCTCAATACTTGGGTGGCTGTTACGTTTAGCTGACCGCTTGCAGCTTGTGGGTGTTTGATATGATCATCACCTACTGCCGGCGTATTGACGATTCTTTAGAGTTCTACACAGAGGTTTCTTGACTCAGGCAAAACGGAGTAGGAGAACATATGTGATATATGCAGGACCGAGGATAATGCGGTATGTGATACCGTATTGGATTCTCGCAATATGAGATATCGGCCGGGTATATGTGATATAGCCGGGTCATCGTATTAGTCGGTTATATGCGATATAGCCGGATTATCGGATCAAGTATTGATTCGATAATTTAATGTATAATAATATATATGATATATTAAATTGCATTAACTAATATTAGCTCACTAAAAGATTCATTTTCTCACGGGATAATACATTGATATATATGCGATATATGTTAATTGTATTATTTTCTATTGTTACAAAATATATTGTATATGTGATATATAATATTGTAACATGTTAGGGTTACAAATTTAACAATGTTTTAGGGTTTAAACTTGGTTAGGGTTTGGATTAGGGTTAGCTTTTGCATGAAGCTTCCATGAAGCTTCATGAAGCTTTGACTTTGTGTTTTGCTTGATATTTTGTGAAGATATTATGTTAACCTAATCCAAACCATTAACTCTAGTTAATTCTCTACAAGGGTTAACTCCTTCATGCTTAACCCTTGGTTAGATTTGTAACCACTACAATTAATTCATTATTCATCACAAAAGGATTCTATCATCTTCTTCCTTGAGTTCCTTCTTGGAAAAAGCTTTCTAGCTTTTTTCTAAGTGATGAAAATGAGTGAGAATAAGAAAATAAAAGAGAGCAAAAATCCTAATTCATCATTCTCATCTATCCTTTCCCTTTAGATGAGAGTGTTCATTTCATTTAGTGAGTGTTAGCTTGTGTTAATGAAACTTCAAGGTAGATCATCTTTGTTATCGAAGATCGGAAGCAAGACTGCATCTTTCTCTTCGTGAAGCCTCTCGAGAGTCCGGAACACGATGATCACAGCGAAGAGACCTCAACACGGAGCTTAAGAAGTGAAGGACCGGATCTACAAAGGTTGTAATCCCTCTCACTTAGTGTTAAAGAGTTTAACATGCTTGTTTTCGCCTAAACCCTAGTTTAAAGATCCGGCTTTGGGTTGTTCAGCACGGCTAAATTTTTAATCAGGCATGGTTGATGCCTCGTAGACCCATGTGCGCGTGCCTAGCAACACTACAAAGGGTTTTCTTAAAAACCTGTCGTAGCCCTCCGTCATTTCAGATAAGTAATAGTTAGTATTCGTGTAGCGTTTGTTTGCCTTTGTCAAGGCGTAGTGTGCGGTAGCTGATTACTGCTTATCTGCATAAGCATATGATGCGATTGAGTTAGGATAGTCGTGCGACCTTGTTGGCCTTTTTCAAGGGTCATGCGGGTGGGTTTAATTCAATCAGGAAATGACGGGTTGAACTTGACTAGCATCCTATAGTTTGTTGGCCTTTGTCAAGGTCATAAGAGGTTAGGGGTAAAATATTATCGGGAATTTCAAGTGTTGAAATTTGCAATAAGATTGCATACCTTCTATGAGATAGTTGGATCCCGATACCCACTACGAGTAAGATTTACTCCTGGGAGAGTTTTACACATTACAATTAGCCGATCAAGTAGGTGTCTAGAAAGGTGTCAACGGGTTACGCCCCTGGGAAAACGAGGTTTATTTTAATTAGGTCCGTGCGAAAGCATGGGAAACCTCACTCAAAGTACCGGCACTGGCCTGGCTGAAAGATTGGCGAACTTGTAAGGTGTAATTAATCCCGGCTAGTCTTTCCTTTTAGGGTTTGAAGGAAGATTTGACTAAAACAGTGAAAGCCATCTTGATTAGTTAAATTAATAACCAATCTAATCTTGAAAGAGCATACGCTGAGTGTTTTCTTCTCTCTCTCTCCAGGTAGCGACCATGTCACGCCTTAATCAAGATAATACTACGGATGTATTGAGTGAACCTGCTTGTTATACTGAGCTGGGGAACGTTGGTTCCGCTCCAACTTATAATTGTTATATGACTGAGCAGGAAATAGGGGATTACCAGGATTCCCGTGCCGCCCAAACGAAGAAAGTGCATGCTGATGCATCATCTTCAGGTGTGTTCATTACAGAGAATTGTTTCTCAGTATCCTTTACGTCCTGGGTATGTGATACCGGATCAGGATCCCGCATATGTAATCTGTTACATGGGCTACAGATAGGTAGAGAACTGAGAAAGGGTGATAAGTTTCAAGAGTTTGAAACGGTGCAAGTGTTATAGCCAAGTTGGCAGTTATCACCCTTTATTACCAAATATATTGATTCTGAACGAATGTTGTTAGATACCGAACCTGATATACAACATCATATCAGTCTCTTTATTTAGTAAAGAAGAATATAATTTTGTATTGATGGATAATGTTTTGAACATTTCCTATATCAAGAGTTGATCGGTTCAGGAACGTTATCTAAAAGCATATACGTTCTAAATCAAACCACAGTTCTTTAACATACAGAACACACACAAGAGGAAGAGTTCAGAAATGAACGAATCCTTCTTGAGGCATTATAGACTAGGTCATATCAATGCGACCCGACTAGCTAAGTTACATATGAGATGCATATTTAAATCTGTTGGAATTTACATCATGTAAAACTTTCCAGTCATGTCACAATGATAAGATGACCATAGCTCCGTTTATTGGAAACAGAGAAAGAGTTAATGAACTCTTGGGATTGATACACGATGATGTATGTAGGTCCCCTGTCTACACATGCCAGGACCGGTTCTTTGTACTTCATTATATTCACTGATGATCTCTCAATATTCGGACATATGTTCCTGTTGAAATACAAATCTGAAGCTTTTGAGAAATTCATAGAATATAAGTTAGAAGTAGAGAACTAAAAACGGGTATAAGTATTATGTCCTATGATGAGATCATGGAGGAGAATACTTGAGCACGGAGATCCTGGACTATTCTAAAAGAGAATGAGATTCTCTCTCAGCATTACTCCTCCGTATACACCACAGCACGTTGGTATTGTTGGAGATAGTGCCCTCAGAGTCAATTATTAGGTCACAGGTACGTGATTGTAATGATTGATGGAGGACCTATCCCGGTAGGACAGTCTTACTCGAGATGATAGTATGCTATCTGGTTTACCTTTATCATCGTGTACTGCTTCAGGTGACCTGACAAGTCGCTATTACACGTTGGTAGAGCCCCTAGGATTCTTGCTTGACCACCAGCAGTATGAGGGCGATCATATAAGTGGGAGCTGGGGGTCTATAAGCATATCCTTAAAAGGTCCCTAGTCGTGAGAGTTTCGAGACAGGGCATCGATTCTCCATAGTAGACTAGTGTATACAGTCGAGACCCCGACGAGGGGCGGTGGCCGGTCTCACAAGCCACTGGTGTCAGTTGGATCACCTAAGATGTATACAGGTGCTCATTGGGTTATGAGTACACCGGACAGGACTCGCCGGGAACATGCTAGTTGGTCATATACCAGACGTCAGATGGCAGTTCCCTGGTGACATGTGTGCAGGTTAGTTCATCGACCTGGGGATCGTCATTTGTCTCGTGTGAGTTCCCACTGTACTTTGATTACTACCCTACCACGGCTCAAAGGAGTCGTGCAAACAGGTTTTAGTTGGGTACAGTCCCGAGCCACATGGAGGCAGTGAGCGTATCTTCAGGGGTTCGTCTCTCCCGGTATTGGGGGTGAGGTCATGCTGTGTCTAGGAGAGCCATTACACGAAGCCCTCGGCCGAGGCAAGGAGATTTACTGGTAGGTATTCCAGTAGTATCTCAGGGTGTTCTGGGCTACACTTCGACACGACTTGTACCGCTTTTGGGGGTCTGACTTTTACCAACCCCCTAGGCCCGCCATGCGATGCTCATAGACG
Organism: Agapanthus africanus; assembly: GCA_030015575.1. Lineage (NCBI taxonomy): Eukaryota > Viridiplantae > Streptophyta > Magnoliopsida > Asparagales > Amaryllidaceae > Agapanthus > Agapanthus africanus. The sequence continues at coordinate 147,621,206 of JASDDO010000001.1, forward strand.
AACGGACCGGACTGTACGGATATTGTCACTGACAGGCTCAGTAGGGAGTCAGGCTGAGTTCGCTCACAGACGTCCCTTTTAGTCAATACCTGGTAGCCCGTTACGTATTGGCTTATACCTCTGACGTGCTAGTGGTTAAATCCACGACCAAGGTGTTGACGAGTCTTTAGAGTCCCCCACATTTAGTTACTCAGCTTTCGGGAGAAAGGTTGTAGAGGCCGTATGGAGATATGGCAAGGTCCGATCAGATACGTGCGGTATTGCACGGATCAGGATCGGACAGTTTGTACTAGTGGCCGTATGGTTTTATGGCAGGGTTCGATCAGATACGTGCGGTATTGCACGGATCAGGATCGAACAGATATTACTAGCCGGTTTTGGTATAAGCCGGATCCTAGTATAGTACAGTGTAGATTTTGTCTCATTGCATTTGTATTTCGGTCGGAATACAAATGCGGGTGTGTATGCACAGTATCGGGGTTTTCCTGTAATTCATTACGGGACCAGTTTTCTGGAGTTGCCAGTTTGTTTTTCGTTTCGGCCAATTTTCTTTGTATCATTCATTGGCCGAAGTTTGGTGGAGGAGGGCTTATTTGCATTGTTGCAAATAAGTATTTGTGGAGGGGGTCTTTGCTTATTGGTTGGATCATGATGGTTGCTCCATTGACCTTGACTTCTTGACTTCTTCATGATGGCTTGACCATTTGGAGTCATCATGGTTGCTTTGGAGTGTTTGTTTTTGTTTGTGATGATATTGTTTTGATCATCACTCATTATTCTTCCTTCCATGATAGCTCACCCACTCCCTTTTCTTTCATTTGACTTCACTCCATTCCCACCTACCACCATCATGCTTGGCCGGCCACTAGTGAGGGTGGGGGCTTTTCTTTTGGTAGTGAGAAAATTGTCACATTCATTCTTTGCATGATACATTTTTTCCTCACCTCTCTCCAAGTTCTTTTTCCTCCACCACAAAGGCATCTCCATGAACCCCAAATGAGACTTGAGGACTACATATTCTACAGCGAATCTTGGGCACGTCGAGTAGCCGGCTTCGTGCCCGAGTTGCCTCGGCATTGAGGTGGGAGCCCGTAAAAGAAGTGGGCGATGTGGTGCACTTCCGGCGACGAGGAGGAGACGGGACATTCCGCAGGAGATCGGGACGATGACGAGAAGACCGGAGGACTCGGATCGTCGGTATATCTCTATTCCCTTTCTTGTAGTTAGCTAGGACTAGTTAATGGTTCGATCCGGGTATTAGTGCGCGGCGGTTTGCCAGTTCAAGAAAAATTTAAAGTTTATCACCGCTTCCGCATTTGGCCGTCGGATTGACGGCCGGGGCGCCGCCGTGCACTTACAGTGGTATCAGAGCCTCGCCATTAACTTAGTCTAGCTTTGTTTAATGTGTTTTGCAGTTCCGATCGATCAAATGTTCCAAAACCCGTTTTTCCTTCACGACAGTTTTCTGTTGAAATTTTTTGGTCTCCAAAAATTTTTCAGGTTGTATAAAATTGATGTACTGGAGATTATAAGGCTACTGTAGAAATTCGACAAAGTAATTCGATAGTGGGAGCGCGGAACCGCGGCCAAACCCCCCATTGGGCCGCGGTTCCGCCACACTATGATAAGAACACTTTGTCAATTTTCTCCAGTGGGCTTCTGGGGTGAAGATTGGGGTTTTGGAATATTAATTTTGGGCCCAGAATTTCTTGATGTGCTACAGTAGTACTTGGGGCCCACTTATTATAATTTTGATTGATCGGATATTTTAAACACATTATTTCACAGTATTTACATTATATCTGCGACCGTGAATGTCACTTGATCGGTAAATCCAGTCTAACTGCTATAGCCCGGTTAGACGGATTTGCGAACGTGACTTTCACGTTGTTGTTCTGTTTTTGCTGTGATGTTGCGGATCGGTCGTGGGGGATAGCCTGGATGCAATGCTAGTACAGTTGTGGTTGTATTATGTACATTTGATATTGCGGGGCGAGCGTCCGACATGTGGACTGCCGTCACTGCCTGTTTGTATTATTATTTTGGGGCACGGCCTGGTTGCGGTCGATGTACCCGTTGTATGTATATTTTACTTTCTGTACTAGGATTGCCCCGCGGAGGGGTGCACGGATAGCCGGGTTCTGGAGGGCAACAAGCCCGCATCTCATGGCATTGAGACGGAGGGGGCTTCACTCTAGGATTGGCGGGCTATTCGCCGCACTCGTAGGGGGTACAGGTTGACCCAGGAGGGGTGCCCAAGTTACCGGATTCCGTGAAGTGCTGGGTGGTCCATTCACGGCGCTGAAGGGGGCTGCCTCGCTTCAGGTTTTGGCGGGTGACTTGCCGCGCCCGTATGGGTCTAGGTTCTCATTGCACAGGCTATCCACACGACCAGGGGAACGTCGGGTTTCAGCGGCTCTGTGAAACCCGGGGATCCCAGATATCTGTATTGTTCTGTGATGCTGTTCATTCTCTGTGATGTTGCATTTTATTCACGCCTTGAGCGAATATAATATATTAGTATATATATATTAGTAGATGTTGTATATGTTTTGCATCCGCGCTAGTCCAGTCCCCGCTCTGTCGTTAGTTAGCTAACCTAACGGGTAATGACGGGACCCAGTGGCGAATGCGGATGGCATATACGTACATCAGTATATTTTCGTTCTTTGTGGTGTGATCAATTGATGGGACTGCGTTGATTCGGATCAATGCAAGTTAAAAACAAACCTAATCTGATGTTGTTGGAACACTTTTCAAAAAGCTGTTATTGCAAGGACGTTCACTTTTGTTTAGCATCGTGGTATTCAGTTGGAATATCCTGCTCCTCAGTCGACGAGGCAAGGGCCGAGATCCCTTCACCGGGAGTGACCCCTTGGACAGAAGTTTGCGTCAGGGCATTAACTTCACTATAGCCGATTACTTTTGCTTTGCATCGCGGTATTCAGTTGGAATATCCTGCACCTCATTCTACGGGGAAAGAGCCGAGATCCCTTCACCGGGAGTGACCTCTTTAGCAAAGGTTTTCGTCACTATATTTTTTAAAGCTATCAGTTCCTTCAACGATATCAAGTTCATTACGTTAAAGGTTTTCGCCAGAAACCATTCGTAGCCCTCCATCATTTCAGTTAAATATTCGGTAGTATTCAAGCTATGTATTTTGACCTCACGCCAAGGCATAGTGTTTGGTAGCTGCCGGGTATTTATCTGTTGCATAGATAGATGCGTTGGTTTGGGACAGTCGTACTACTATTTTGGCCTACGTCAAGGGTATGTACGGGTGGATTCAAATTAACCTGGACAATGATGGGTAGAACTTGACATGTGACTTATGATATGTTGGCCAAAGTCAAGGTCATAAGAGCATGGGGCAGAAATCACATCGGGAGTTTCAAAAGAACTGAAACTTGCCAGATATGCGCATACCATCTGGAGTATGATGATGTGAGCGGATTCCGTCACGTTATCATGCGATGATAGTTGGATCCCGATTCCCACTGATGAGTTAGTTTACTCCTCGGGTGACACCGACTAATTCTTCTTTCAGGTTTGGAGGAGAATTTGAGGTACAGTGGGAGGTTTCCAGATTAGATTAATTGGTAACCATTCTGATCTAGGATAGAGTGCACGCTGAGTGTTTCTTTTCTCTCTCTCTTTGGCAGCGACCATTGACCCGACCCTAGATTATGACTCAGTGACCAAGTTGACCGAACCTTCTTAAACACTGGCTTTTGGATTGTCAGAGTTGCGAACCTCATTGCCACTCCTACTTTTACCCTTTTCTCCCGGACACCCCGTATTACTACGAACGTCCACTTCCATTGGACAAAACCATCGCATGGTTAGATACGAACTCGAAGGGATTTATTCGAGGATGGTTTCCGGTTCTGGAGAAAACGGATAGGATTATTCAGTTGTCTTTTCCTTTTACCCTCTCTCAGGTTACGAGTACTCCTTGGTTTAGGGGTAGTACACCTATTACGCAAATTGGATTGTCTTCTTCCAAACCTTAGGCTGGTGCCGACCGGTAGGGAATGAAGAAAACCAATTAGCATAACGATGGTGTGCAGAAGGTATTAAGTTCAGACAAAGCAAGGGATTAGTAAGAGGGCAAAGTAAATTGCGACTGCTATTCACGACCAAACCAAGTATTTCTTCGCCAATCCTAAAATCACCTTTGTATTTCTCCAGGACACTCCGTATCACTACGAAGATCCACAGTTTATTGGATACTCCATCGTATGGTTATATACGAACTCGAAAGGAACTTGTTCCAGTTCGGGGATGGATTCTGGTCCAGGAGAAATAGGAATAAGGTTTATTCGGTTGTCTTTTATCTTCACCCTCTCTCATTGCGAGTGTTCCTAGGATTGGGACAGTACACCCATTATGCTTATTGGATAGTCTTCTTCCAAACCATAGGCTGGTGCCGAACGGTAGGGAAGGAAGAAAACCATTTGGCCTAAAGGGGTGTGCAGAAGGTAAAGACTAAAGACATATGAAGGGATTTGGAGAGGTGGCAAAGAATTATACGGTTACAGTCGTGAATCTGGAAGAGGCATTACTAGGAATACCAGGATACCCCATCGAAACATTTCAATGTTTCAGTCTCACTGTGTACTGTTAAAGGAAAACTGATTTCCCGATTAGATACTCACTCCAGGGTATGTATTTACCAGGTACGATTCTCACATCTGTATGGTTTTACAGATGATGAGTGGGAGTAAGTTATTGGGAATTAGGTGATCATCCTCATTATATCGGGATTCGTTGTAATCGGTGATATTTGAGGAAGTCACCTGGGTTGTTTGCCGGACGGCAAATATTTGGTTTTGAATATCCGCTGTTATGCACCAATTTCAAATTGATATATCTGTACGTCTATTTTCATAGAGTGAGATATACCTTTATGAAGTTATGTCTGCGACATTTACCTATATCAGTGGATGGTTAGGTAAGGAGCATTAAGCAGCGGTGTAATTCTTCTTGACCATAAGTACAGTTTTCAACCTACGACACACAGTGAATGAGTTATCAGACTCAAGGGATTTATACAGAGTATTGTATGTTGTCCAGGGTCCATCAGGACAGAGGGGTTGGTCCTCGTACTATATTCGGTTTACTTATGACTTCTCTAGTTTTTAGACAGGTGTTTCGCGGAAACACAGGGTCTGAATGTTGAGAAGTTATAGGTATTTGAATAAAGTAGAGAACCAGGTATTGCAAGTATCGGGATTCTTCAAAGCGATCGAAGATGTAGGTACTTGTGTATGGTATTCAGTTGACAGTAATGATTAAGAGATCTTGCTTCTCTTTCAGGTTACTCATAATTGGAAGCATTCCTAAGTTGAGTAACGCTGATCCGCCTTCTTCCATTTAGTTGACATGCACTGGAGATAGTTGCATGATTTGGATCTGGTTCGATTAAATCAGTGCCTCTGGTCCTATATGGGATATAGAACAGTTCATATCTTAACGATATTAAGGTACGGGGAGTTGTCCGGCTTATGCTTAAAACCAGACACTGGACAACTCAAGGCACGTTTCTGTAATGGCTGTTTGTGGGTTGACCCAGGCTATGACGCGGGTTGACTTTCTACCATCTGGATGAACAATAGCAATATTGTTCTAGACTCGCCACAGTTTTAATAAAAATGGATTTTTTCAGAAAACAGTAGTGGGAGTATGGTAGAACTGGAAGTGATTCCAGAACCACAAACGATTACTGAAGATTTGACAAGGAACCTAAAGATTCAATCTGGATTGACATTCCATTGGCCACTCCGCAGATAAGGTGGGTAACTTCAGGCACCCGAGAGGTACTACGGTAGCCTCAAGGACGGTGACAGGGAAGTTCTTGTTTACCCACAATTACCAATTGCTGTTGTTCCAGGCTGCGAGACCCGGCGGGAGGATGAGTATAGCGTCGTTCTAAACTAGTTTTAGAAGTGTACGTGTATATGACTCTGCCAGAGGGTTGTCGTAGTCAGTGGGAGCAGCGGAAGCATTGGTGGACAAGTAGCTTATGTCTATTTATAGACTAAAGCAGATGTAGCGGAGATAGATCATCTATTTCTGACGTGACAGTCATGGGTTTGACTTCATCAGAATAGGGGATGGATCTGTTGAGAAGGTAGTAGGGTGTGATATCCTGGTATTTGGATGACATACACAGAGTAGGAAAAGAAACTCCTATACTACGATCGGTTATACTTTGGTCGTCACACAGTGGTTTCTCCACATGGAACTTGGACATTATATCAGACATTCTGGTTACTAGATCTATGGTTTTAGATCTAGATTTGGGTAGTCTCCCAATCTGGGTACTTAGACAGCATTCTAAGGGTATTTAGAATGGACGACTCCATGCACGGTAGTGTACCTGCAGAAGATGGAGTCACCCTCTCTAAAGGTGTCTTATAGACTAAAAGGGAGAGGGATGTGCATGATTGACAGATCACTTGCTTAGGCAATTGAGTCAATCATGAGATGTCAAGTACCACACCAGATGTTGTTCTTGCACTAGATGCGATAAGTTGACATTAATCCAATCCTGGAGAAACAGTCGGAAGCAGTTCTAGAACACAAGTGGATGTTCTAGGGATATGATAACGACAGCCTCATTCCGGAGACAGTTATCATTCCAGGCTTCCAAGGTGACCCGGACGACAAGGAGATTGTCAGAGTTATAGTTTTTCCTTCTGACTGTAGCGTTTTGAAAATGGTTTCGGTGAAATTTCGGAAAATCGGTAAAATGAGGGGGTTTTCTGTAAAAAGTCAAAATACAAATATCTTATTATAAAAATTAAATATACATATTCTAGCTATGTAATTGCTATTATTTGGTGTTTATTGAGCCGCTGGTGAAATTTCAAATTTTCTGAAAAAAATATTATTTTATTATTATTTTAAGTCGTCACTAATACATTTAATTAGGGAAAATTACAAATTGGAATGAGTTGAAACAAATTTTGTGCATCATAAAACATTAAATAAAAAATTTATCATGTGGTTTTTGGAACGAAATCATTTGCCAAAACGGTTTAGAAATTATTGAAGAAAAAGGGTTTTTTTTAGCGTAAATGGATGTTTGGGGTATTGTATTTATCATTTTTCATCACCCCACACCCGTGCCCACACCCACACACCCCCACTTACCCCTCCCCTTAGCCAAATTCAGCAGCCCTCACTTTTTCCCCACTTGGTTTGCAAAGGAAAAAGAAATAAAAGAAAAGATTAGAAAATAGATAAAGTAGTTAGACTTTGACCTTACCTTGACCTTGACTTTCCTCCCTTGCATTTTCCTCACCTCCCTCTCTCTCCCCTCACCCACTTCTGGCCGAAAATGATCCCACAACAGCAGCCCTTTCCCCCCCCCCCCAAAATCCACACTATTTTGCTTCAAAAATCCAAGAAAAAGCTTCAAAATCCATACAATTTCAAAGCTTTTTCCAAATCCAACTCCTACCCATTATTTCTTGCCTATCTAGCATGGATCTAGGAGCATGGAAGCTACTTTTGGAGGCTAGGATTTGCATGCTAGAACTCAATTGGGAGGTATAAATTTTAACCCTTTAGTGAAATTGTTGTTTAATTGCTTTATGTTAGCTTATTAAGTGTTTAATTAGGTTTTAGATTGGTTCTAATTGCATGTTTGAAAAATTCAAGAATGAGGTTGATTTCAAGTTAGGGTTTTGAGTAATGGGATTATGGTTGTGATGGGTAGCTTACCATCTTAGAATTTGTAGAAAGTAATTTAGTAGTTAAATTTCATATTGTTGCATGGAAATGTCTAAATTAAGTTTTGTTTTTGCTAACTAGAGTTTTTGAAAAAATTATCAAATGCTTAGATTAAAATATAATTAAGTGTTCATGTCATTATAACTATTATAATGAGTGGTTTAATGACTTTGGTTCATGCAAAACGAAGCTTAATTGATGAATTGTGAATTTTGCTTTAAAGGGTGTTAAATTTGATATTTTGCAAACTAGGATTTTGGAAATTATGCAAATTTATGAGTTTAAATTATGGAAATGGTTTTTATGACTTATTTAAGATAATTAATAAATATATTGGCCGCTACATTCATTTAAATATCGTGTTTTGTACAAAAACGGCGAATTGTGCTTGCTAGATTTTCGGAAAAATGACTTTTTGAGTGAAATTGGCGGTTTTGTGAGTTTCAACCTAGTTTATATTAAAATTAGTGTTCGTGAATGTGCAAATGAGTGTATTTGGGTTTTTCTCGATGGTTTGGCGTTTGTACGCCGACGTCGAGGGTTTTTGGGTTGATTTGTGAAAGCAACCATAGGTTTTGACCTATGTGGGATTCGTGCGTCGTTTTGATCATGAGTCGGATTTTAATGAGATATGGTGCGTTATGATATGTAGGTACCCCCATGTGGACTTCGAGACGACAAGCAAGCGCGTGGCGACGTCGGCACCGGCTAGCGAGGACCAGGTGAGTAGATTTATATCTACGGGGAGAAGTCGGGTGGATGGCGTATAGCACCCCCGCAGTCCGTGGTGGTGTATACGGATGCGTATACACACCAACAATTATTATATGTTATTTGGGATTAATAACGATGCTTAGGATGGATATTGGTGTGTTGGATTACTTTAGTGTTGCGAACCCTAGAGTAGTGTTACACACATACACACATACATACTTGCATACATTCCTATTGATATGTGCTCATGGGATTCTTTATAGTTATGTGTTCACATGGGTATGGGACTATGTGTTCACGTACGGATTGAGGATGATACTTGGGATTGAACTGAGTCGATGAGATTTGATTTGAGGCCGTGAGATCGGTGATATAGCAGGGTTCGTATCTTAGATACGACATGACGTTGTAGCGGGTCCTTGACGTAGTGTTTCACACACGTCCATGCATACGTAGGCGGTATCAGTATGGTAATAGACGTAGATCAGTACCCCGATCATGATATTTGATAAAGAGGATACCAGGTGAATAGTATGATGAATGTGATATTGAACCGTACCCAGATTGGGATGCCGTACGACGGATTTACGTACGAGCTATATTGATGATTGATCCGCACTCTTGACTTGGGATGCCTGATTATAGATATGGTATCGGATATGATATTATTGAGGCGGGATCACCGACTATACATATACAGGTATGTATATGTATCGACTCAGATGATAGGCGGTTTCCTTACCTGTAGTTCAGCTTGTTAGTTCAGCCGTATAGTTTAGTGTAGTTGTTAGATTAGATTAGACTCCTTACCTATTTCAAAAACTAACGAATCGTGGGCATTTTTAAAGACAGCTCAAGGGAATCTACGGATATTTCAAAAAAACGACGTATCTTTTCATAAAAACACCGTAGCCCCTATTTTCAAAACCCCATGATTCGTGTTATTTCAAAAGGCACAATTCGTAGGACTTATATTAGATTATTGCAGATTAGTTATCGTTGTGTCTAGTATTCAGCTCCCGCACATTATTGCTGTTCGCTCTGCCTCGCATATTTATTTTGCTGCATATTCCATTATTGATATCATGCTGTTAGGACACCAGCACTATTACCGATGATGCGTATGTACCACGTACACCTACTTGCCGGCTCACACACATCTTCATCGGTAATTGCCATGTCACGTACACTTTAGAGAATATAATTGCTTGACTTAGATTGTTAGCTGGTAGTTTTGACACGATATTAGTGTACTTCCCTTATATGCCATATTAGACATTGTAGTTATTACCTACCACTTCATGCATACTGTTATTCAGTTGTTCATGCCTAGTTCATTATCATTGACATATGCACTTGTGATGATTTCTTGAGATTTATGATATTTCTGGATTTCGGGAAAAGCCGCAAAATTTACAACTTATGATCTTTTAAAATATAAAATGTTGCGGTTTTCTAGTGATGTAAAGTGTCGTCCACCATGAGTTTGCTGTGGTTTTGGAGATCCGTGTCGAAGAGTGGAGGAACCGTCACGGGTACATGGTGGGCCCGGTATGGTACCCCGGGGCAAGAGGAATGTGATGTTGACGTTGAGCCTGGCTGGGGAGCACTACCTACCGGTGATATTACCCGACGCGTCGGATATCCGGAGGATACCGTCGTGGTCTTGAGATGGATGGTAGGGGCCGGTCCGGACTGACGGCGCCCTAGATATTGAGCTTGAGACATTGATATTTCGAGACAGTGAAATTTATGTTTTGTGTCGATGCTAGACACTGTTGATACTGATTTCATTATGATACCTCAGTTTAAAAATACGAAGGAAATCTCACTAATTTATGAAAACGGTTTCTTCATTTACATGTATTCTGTTTCATGCATTCATACCTCATTCATATGATATATTGCTACCTGAGGCACTGACACGGGCACATGAAATTATACTCGGGATAGATATTACCCTAGACATTGTCTTAGGCTGCCTGTTATACATATATTTGAGGATATTTTATGATCTTTGACCTAGGTTGCGTTATTTATGCGATTTCTGTGCGTAGATGTTTTTCTATTCACGAGTTGGCAACTCACCCCCGTTGTGCCCCAGTTTCTTGCAGATTTGCCGTACAGGTTTCCTTACGGCTTGCGGGCTCAGTTTCATTCGGCTGATTTGCTAGTAGGTGGGTTTACTTGTATCATACCCCCATTATATATCTTGTATATCATTATTCTGTTGTATCTAGAAGTTCCATCAACCAAACATGTATCTATTGAGATAGAGACCAGTGTTGTTTATTCTTTCGACCTTAGAGTCGCTCGTTATATTTCTGGTGGTTTTGAGTTCCCTTTTGAGTTTTTGATCCTCGCCGTTGGCGTTGTATATTTATTGCTTGTATGGTTGTGACCATCGTTTGACGAAGAGCTAGCTCCCGCTTGGGGATGCCTTTTTTCTTGATTTCGTATACTATTCATGTTGTATCCCGTTGGGGGCCAGTATTTACAAAGGAGACTCTGCCGAAATTTTCAGTAAATTTTTGATGTTTTAAAAACCGCATAATTCGGCTTATGCTATTGAAATTACTTTCTTTAAGTTGGTTTTTCCTGCACTCTACTACTTTTCTTGGTTTGGATTTCTGGGTTTTCGGTTTACTTAGATTACGTACACCTCGAGACGTTCGTAGTTTAAGTGCCGGTCATGTTCCGTACTTTCGGGTCGTGACAAAGTTGGTATCAGAGCGTTAGGTTTTAACCTTCGGAGCGTAGGATGACCCTTGGTTGATGGAATAGGTGACTAAAGTAGAGTGACGTACCGTTGGTATGTTCCGCGGCATATTTACGACACGCCACTCCACTTAAGGAGCCTTAGGATGTACATTTCCTTGTTCAGTATTATATTCCTTCCTGATCTAGCCTCATCGGTACCAGTTTGGTTTTGCTGCTACGGTTACGGGCAGGGAGAGCTACGGCTAGAGTTGCGGTCAGCACAAGCTCGTCACGAACGAGGACTGACCAGGGCGAAATTCCGGCGACACACGATTGCAGAGATGTGTCTTTTTACTGTGTTTCCGCGCCGCGAGCGTTTGGCGGATCGCCTTTATGAGGTTACTCGGATGTGCCGATCGACACTAGAGGATTGAGCCACTGACAGAGGCCAGCCAGATTTTGATGACCGTTGGTGTGTTGCTTACTCCTGATGATTGAGGCACTGTTCAGCGTGCAGACGAGCGAGCCAGTTGTTGCTGCGAGCGATGAGATATCGCCCCATATGTTGGAACTATGGCGGGGCGAGTTGTACGAATAGATGATAGAAGGTCGCTAGTCACCCGATGATGAATGACTAGGACAGGTGGTTCGTTCGCTTACCCCGATGCGAGGTCATCAGATAGATTGATTCCAGCTAGAGACGACTTCACGCGGAGACGTTGGGAGTCGACAGAGACGATCGAATGTCAGAAACCTATTATTCCAAGTTTAAGATAGTCGGAAAGATATGCAGGCAATTCTATGGTCCCTCTAGAAGAATGAAACCCTAACTCGACTTAATGACCGTGTGAAAGCCTTTGAACCTTAGGGTTTGCGGCAGTTCTGCGGAGCCATTAGTGAGGCTTGGGTTTGCCCTTCTACGGATGGACCACCGATGCTGTGGTATGTACTCGATACTATTAAACTGTGCCCAAGAGGTTGAGCTCTTGGGGGATTATGAGGTTTTGACGACTCGATCGGATGGCTCGACTTAATTCGGATGCTAGTTGGTGAGATGCATTCTTGGGAGACTCCAGATACGAGGATAGCCGTTGGAGCTCAGTCCATGCAGCCGCGACGAGACGAGTCCAAAGCAGACGACATTAGAGAAAAGTGGAGTAAGAGGTTCGCACCAGATCTAGATGAGATGATGTTCCACTCCGCCGACATCAGAGAGGCGATGCGCATGCCGAGGCATGGTACTTGGACTTACCTTCCAGAAGGAGTCGCGATGAGTATGCAGTCGTTCCAGAGCAAGAGGCAGATATAGGAAAGGACAATGACTTCCGGACAGTTGGCAGAGACAAGACATGGAAGAGACCGTGAGCAGGATTCCTTCCAGGACACTGCTGCAATGATACTTGCACCTAGGATCAGATGTGTCACGTACCTTCAGAGAGCCAGAGGCCGACGCCAGTGATATGCTGTCTTACGAGTGGTCGCGATGATTGACCAGGAGATGACCAGAGGAGTGCCAGAACGGAATCGTCCCCGTTAGCACACCTGACAGGGCCGATGAGCCGATCGACCGAAAGATTGGTAATTCACAGTGAAGACCTTGACCCAGGAGTGGTCATGGTTACGCACGCCAGCAGGACAGAGTTCATGATCATCGACGAGACGTCCCACTAGTGACCGCGACAGTTGCCGAGATTCTTAGAGGATGCGCTTGAGCAGTACTATTCCGCCATTATTGATTACGATGTTTTGGGTGATTTATTCGTATGATTTGATTTTGATGTTTAAGGATTTACGATCTTTGCACAGTGTTGCACTTGATATCATTTTCGTTCTTTGGTTTCACATGTTTGTGATTTTACGGTTTTAAACAGTTGAGTTGGTTTTGTGCATATGCACGCACACGATTTGGTTCCTGCACTCTGTATAGTTTATATATGCTTGCAGTGCAGTGATACGCCTTTTGTGCACTTAGATGCACTGGACTTCGATTTCGATTGTGATACTCGATATTTGTTTTGTGCACCTTGTGCACCTGAGTGATTTTGCGCACGTTCGGCGCTTGATATTGGATTTCATGATTTCGTGCACGATGGATGCACCTGATTTAGATTTTCGCGCATGTTGAGCGCATGTCTTGAGATGCGATTTTGGTGCACACCAGATGCACTAAATCGAGATTTTTCGCGCATGTCAGATGCACCTGATTTTGCTGTCAGGCACACACGTTGCCTACGACAGATGCTTTGTGCACACCCGATGCACTTAGATCTTGTTTCTGTGCATATGTATGGCACATATATGGATTTTTATTTCCGTGCGCACCAGACGCACGTAGTATTCATGTGCATATTTTGGGATTGATTTCTTATAGAGCAGTACGTTTTTATGATATTGCTATGTGTTTTCGTACTGAGCAGGACTAGTCAGAGGACAGTACCTGAATACATTTTGCATGCATTGATAGTTATTGAAGGGATTTCCAAAAGGCGAGCTATAGCCTCAGTATTTACCTACGTGTCTGATATGACACGAAATATTTAAAACAAGGAGACCCTTCTAAATTGTTTCCAAAACGGCGGAACGTACATTTCAAACAAAAGTATATATGTATATAGTTATTTTCTTATGGTAGACGTCCGCCACTGTACAGTGTTATACGCGTTGCACAGCGACTTAAAGAGATTTGGCATGCATTTCCTTCAGATATTTACAGATATAGATTCGATATTTACATTTATAGTTTCGAGTTATATCATATTGGTTTTGATTTGGATTTGGCATTGATGTCTTCTCCACGACTCCGATGATCGCGGGATGGTTGACGGAGTTTTGATTTGAGTTATATACTCATTTTTCAAGCGCATGCGCTGCGCTACGATTTGTTTTATGTATTTACAATTTCGGAGCCCCGACGACTTGATGGTTTTTCTTAGATGTTTTAGTAATTGGGGGAGTTTGAATTTAAATTCGGGGACCGAATTTCTTTAAGGGGGGAAGATTGTAGCGTTTTGAAAATAGTTTCGGTGAAATTTCGGAAAATCGGTAAAATGAGGGGGTTTTCTGTAAAAAGTCAAAATACAAATATCTTATTATAAAAATTAAATATACATATTCTAGCTATGTAATTGCTATTATTTGGTGTTTATTGAGCCGCTGGTGAAATTTCAAATTTTCTGAAAAAAATATTATTTTATTATTATTTTAAGCCGTCACTAATACATTTAATTAGGGAAAATTACAAATTGGAATGAGTTGAAACAAATTTTGTGCATCATAAAACATTAAATAAAAAATTTATCATGTGGTTTTTGGAACGAAATCATTTGCCAAAACGGTTTAGAAATTATTGAAGAAAAAAGGGTTTTTTTTAGCGTAAATGGATGTTTGGGGTATTGTATTTATCATTTTTCATCACCCCACACCCGTGCCCATACCCACACACCCCCACTTACCCCTCCCCTTAGCCAAATTCAGCAGCCCTCACTTTTTCCCCACTTGGTTTGCAAAGGAAAAAGAAATAAAAGAAAAGATTAGAAAATAGATAAAGTAGTTAGACTTTGTTCTTACCTTGACCTTGACTTTCCTCCCTTGCATTTTCCTCACCTCCCTCTCTCTCCCCTCACCCACTTCTGGCCGAAAATGATCCCACAACAGCAGCCCTTTCCCCCCCCCCCAAAATCCACACTATTTTGCTTCAAAAATCCAAGAAAAAGCTTCAAAATCCATACAATTTCAAAGCTTTTTCCAAATCCAACTCCTACCCATTATTTCTTGCCTATCTAGCATGGATCTAGGAGCATGGAAGCTACTTTTGGAGGCTAGGATTTGCATGCTAGAACTCAATTGGGAGGTATAAATTTTAACCCTTTAGTGAAATTGTTGTTTAATTGCTTTATGTTAGCTTATTAAGTGTTTAATTAGGTTTTAGATTGGTTCTAATTGCATGTTTGAAAAATTCAAGAATGAGGTTGATTTCAAGTTAGGGTTTTGAGTAATGGGATTATGGTTGTGATGGGTAGCTTATCATCTTAGAATTTGTAGAAAGTAATTTAGTAGTTAAATTTCATATTGTTGCATGGAAATGTCTAAATTAAGTTTTGTTTTTGCTAACTAGAGTTTTTGAAAAAATTATCAAATGCTTAGATTAAAATATAATTAAGTGTTCATGTCATTATAACTATTATAATGAGTGGTTTAATGACTTTGGTTCATGCAAAACGAAGCTTAATTGATGAATTGTGAATTTTGCTTTAAAGGGTGTTAAATTTGATATTTTGCAAACTAGGATTTTGGAAATTATGCAAATTTATGAGTTTAAATTATGGAAATGGTTTTTATGACTTATTTAAGATAATTAATAAATATATTGGCCGCTACATTCATTTAAATATCGTGTTTTGTACAAAAACGGCGAATTGTGCTTGCTAGATTTTCGGAAAAATGACTTTTTGAGTGAAATTGGCGGTTTTGTGAGTTTCAACCTAGTTTATATTAAAATTAGTGTTCGTGAATGTGCAAATGAGTGTATTTGGGTTTTTCTCGATGGTTTGGCGTTTGTACGCCGACGTCGAGGGTTTTTGGGTTGATTTGTGAAAGCAACCATAGGTTTTGACCTATGTGGGATTCGTGCGTCGTTTTGATCATGAGTCGGATTTTAATGAGATATGGTGCGTTATGATATGTAGGTACCCCCATGTGGACTTCGAGACGACAAGCAAACGCGTGGCGACGTCGGCACCGGCTAGCGAGGACCAGGTGAGTAGATTTATATCTACGGGGAGAAGTCGGGTGGATGGCGTATAGCACCCCCGCAGTCCGTGGTGGTGTATACGGATGCGTATACACACCAACAATTATTATATGTTATTTGGGATTAATAACGATGCTTAGGATGGATATTGGTGTGTTGGATTACTTTAGTGTTGCGAACCCTAGGGTAGTGTTACACACATACACACATACATACTTGCATACATTCCTATTGATATGTGCTCATGGGATTCTTTATAGTTATGTGTTCACATGGGTATGGGACTATGTGTTCACGTACGGATTGAGGATGATACTTGGGATTGAGCTGAGTCGATGAGATTTGATTTGAGGCCGTGAGATCGGTGATATAGCAGGGTTCGTATCTTAGATACGACATGACGTTGTAGCGGGTCCTTGACGTAGTGTTTCACACACGTCCATGCATACGTAGGCGGTATCAGTATGGTACTAGACGTAGATCAGTACCCCGATCATGATATTTGATAAAGAGGATACCAGGTGAATAGTATGATGAATGTGATATTGAACCATACCCAGATTGGGATGCCGTACGACGGATTTACGTACGAGCTATATTGATGATTGATCCGCACTCTTAACTTGGGATGCCTGATTATAGATATGGTATCGGATATGATATTATGGAAGCGGGATCACCGACTATACATATACAGGTATGTATATGTATCGACTCAGATGATAGGCGGTTTCCTTACCTGTAGTTCAGCTTGTTAGTTCAGCGTATAGTTTAGTGTAGTTGTTAGATTAGATTAGACTCCTTACCTATTTCAAAAACTAACGAATCGTGGGCATTTTTAAAGACAGCTCAAGGGAATCTACGGATATTTCAAAAAAACGACGTATCTTTTCATAAAAACACCGTAGCCCCTATTTTCAAAACCCCATGATTCGTGTTATTTCAAAAGGCACAATTCGTAGGACTTATATTAGATTATTGCAGATTAGTTATCGTTGTGTCTAGTATTCAGCTCCCGCACATTATTGCTGTTCGCTCTGCCTCGCATATTTGTTTTGCTGCATATTCCATTATTGATATCATGCTGTTAGGACACCAGCACTATTACCGATGATGCGTATGTACCACGTACACCTACTTGCCGGCTCACACACATCTTCATCGGTAATTGCCATGTCACGTACACTTTAGAGAATATAATTGCTTGACTTAGATTGTTAGCTGGTAGTTTTGACACGATATTAGTGTACTTCCCTTATATGCCATATTAGACATTGTAGTTATTACCTACCACTTCATGCATACTGTTATTCAGTTGTTCATGCCTAGTTCATTATCATTGACATATGCACTTGTGATGATTTCTTGAGATTTATGATATTTCTGGATTTCGGGGAAAGCCGCAAAATTTACAACTTATGATCTTTTAAAATATAAAATGTTGCGGTTTTCTAGTGATGTAAAGTGTCGTCCACCATGAGTTTGCTGTGGTTTTGGAGATCCGTGTCGAGGAGTGGAGGAACCGTCACGGGTACATGGTGGGCCCGGTATGGTACCCCGGGGCAAGAGGAATGTGGTGTTGACGTTGAGCCTGGCTGGGGAGCACTACCTACCGGTGATATTACCCGACGCGTCGGATATCCGGAGGATACCGTCGTGGTCTTGAGATGGATGGTAGGGGCCGGTCCGGACTGACGGCGCCCTAGATATTGAGCTTGAGACATTGATATTTCGAGACAGTGAGATTTATGTTTTGTGTCGATGCTAGACACTGTTGATACTGATTTCATTATGATACCTCAGTTTAAAAATACGAAGGAAATCTCACTAATTTATGAAAACAGTTTCTTCATTTACATGTATTCTGTTTCATGCATTCATACCTCATTCATATGATATATTGCTACCTGAGGCACTGACACGGGCACATGAAATTATACTCGGGATAGATATTACCCTAGACATTGTCATAGGCTGCCTGTTATACATATATTTGAGGATATTTTATGATCTTTGACCTAGGTTGCGTTATTTATGCGATTTCTGTGCGTAGATGTTTTTCTATTCACGAGTTGGCAACTCACCCCCGTTGTGCCCCAGTTTCTTGCAGATTTGCCGTACAGGTTTCCTTACGGCTTGCGGGCTCAGTTTCATTCGGCTGATTTGCTAGTAGGTGGGTTTACTTGTATCATATCCCCATTATATATCTTGTATATCATTATTCTGTTGTATCTAGAAGTTCCATCAACCAAACATGTATCTATTGAGATAGAGACCAGTGTTGTTTATTCTTTCGACCTTAGAGTCGCTCGTTATATTTCTGGTGGTTTTGAGTTCCCTTTTGAGTTTTTGATCCTCGCCGTTGGCGTTGTATATTTATTGCTTGTGTGGTTGTGACCATCGTTTGACGAAGAGCTAGCTCCCGCTTGGGGATGCCTTTTTTCTTGATTTCGTATACTATTCATGTTGTATCCCGTTGGGGGCCAGTATTTACAAAGGAGACTCTGCCGAAATTTTCAGTAAATTTTTGATGTTTTAAAAACCGCATAATTCGGATTATGCTATTGAAATTACTTTCTTTAAGTTGGTTTTTCCTGCACTCTACTACTTTTCTTGGTTTGGATTTCTGGGTTTTCGGTTTACTTAGATTACGTACGCCTCGAGACGTTCGTAGTTTAAGTGCCGGTCATGTTCCGTACTTTCGGGTCGTGACAAAGTTGGTATCAGAGCGTTAGGTTTTAACCTTCGGAGCGTAGGATGACCCTTGGTTGATGGAATAGGTGACTAAAGTAGAGTGACGTACCGTTGGTATGTTCCGCGGCATATTTACGACACGCCACTCCACTTAAGGAGCCTTAGGATGTACATTTCCTTGTTCAGTATTATATTCCTTCCTGATCTAGCCTCATCGGTACCAGTTTGGTTTTGCTGCTATGGTTACGGGCAGGGAGAGCTACGGCTAGAGTTGCGGTCAGCACAAGCTCGTCACGAACGAGGACTGACCAGGGCGAAATTCCAGCGACACACGATTGCAGAGATGTATCTTTTTACTGTGTTTCCGCGCCACGAGCGTTTGGCGGATCGCCTTTATGAGGTTACTCGGATGTGCCGATCGACACTAGAGGATTGAGCCACTGACAGAGGCCAGCCAGATTTTGATGACCGTTGGTGTGTTGCTTACTCCTGATGATTGAGGCACTGTTCAGCGTGCAGACGAGCGAGCCAGTTATTGCTGCGAGCGACGAGATATCGCCCCATATGTTGGAACTATGGCGGGGCGAGTTGTACGAATAGATGATAGAAGGTCGCTAGTCACCCGATGATGAATGACTAGGACAGGTGGTTCGTTCGCTTACCCCGATGCGAGGTCATCAGATAGATTGATTCCAGCTAGAGACGACTTCACGCGGAGACGTTGGGAGTCGACAGAGACGATCGAATGTCAGAAACCTATTATTCCAAGTTTAAGATAGCCGGAAAGACATGCAGGTAATTCTATGGTCCCTCTAGAAGAATGAAACCCTAACTCGACTTAAAGACCGTGTGAAAGCCTTTGAACCTTAGGGTTTGCGGCAGTTCTGCGGAGCCATTAGTGAGGCTTGGGTTTGCCCTTCTACGGCTGGACCACCGATGCTGTGGTATGTACTAGATACTATTAAACTGTGCCCAAGAGGTTGAGCTCTTGGGGGATTATGAGGTTTTGACGACTCGATCGGATGGCTCGACTTAATTCGGATGCTAGTTGGTGAGATGCATTCTTGGGAGACTCCAGATACGAGGATAGCCGTTGGAGCTCAGTCCATGCAGCCGCGACGAGACGAGTCCAAAGCAGACGACATTAGAGAAAAGTGGAGTAAGAGGTTCGCACCAGATCTAGATGAGATGATGTTCCACTCTGCCGACATCAGAGAGGCGATGCGCATGCCGAGGCATGGTACTTGGACTTACCTTCCAGAAGGAGTCGCGATGAGTATGCAGTCGTTCCAGAGCAAGAGGCAGATATAGGAAAGGACAATGACTTCCGGACAGTTGGCAGAGACAAGACATGGAAGAGACCGTGAGCAGGATTCCTTCCAGGACACTGCTGCAATGATACTTGCACCCAGGATCAGATGTGTCACGTACCTTCAGAGAGCCAGAGGCCGATGCCAGTGATATGCTGTCTTACGAGTGGTCGCGATGATTGACCAGGAGATGACCAGAGGAGTGCCAGAACGGAATCGTCCCCGTTAGCACACCTGACAGGGCCGATGAGCCGATCGACCGAAAGATTGGTAATTCACAGTGAAGACCTTGACCCAGGAGTGGTCATGGTTACGCACGCCAGCAGGACAGAGTTCATGATCATCGACGAGACGTCCCACTAGTGACCGCGACAGTTGCCGAGATTCTTAGAGGATGCGCTTGAGCAGTACTATTCCGCCATTATTGATTACGATGTTTTGGGTGATTTATTCGTATGATTTGATTTTGATGATTAAGGATTTACGATCTTTGCACAGTGTTGCACTTGATATCGTTTTCGTTCTTTGGTTTCACATGTTTGTGATTTTACGGTTTTAAACAGTTGAGTTGGTTTTGTGCATATGCACGCACACGATTTGGTTCCTGCACTCTGTATAGTTTATATATGCTTGCAGTGCAGTGATACGCCTTTTGTGCACTTAGATGCACTGGACTTCGATTTCGATTGTGATACTCGATATTTGTTTTGTGCACCTTGTGCACCTGAGTGATTTTGCGCACGTTCGGCGCTTGATATTGGATTTCATGATTTCGTGCACGATGGATGCACCTGATTTAGATTTTCGCGCATGTTGAGCGCATGTCTTGAGATGCGATTTTGGTGCACACCAGATGCACTAAATCGAGATTTTTCGTGCATGTCAGATGCACCTGATTTTGCTGTCAGGCACACACGTTGCCTACGACAGATGCTTTGTGCACACCCGATGCACTTAGATCTTGTTTCTGTGCATATGTATGGCACATATATGGATTTTTATTTCCGTGCACACCAGACGCACGTAGTATTCATGTGCATATTTTGGGATTGATTTCTTATAGAGCAGTACGTTTTTATGATATTGCTATGTGTTTTCGTACTGAGCAGGACTAGTCAGAGGACAGTACCTGAATACATTTTGCATGCATTGATAGTTATTGAAGGGATTTCCAAAAGGCGAGCTATAGCCTCAGTATTTACCTACGTATCTGATATGACACGAAATGTTTAAAACAAGGAGACCCTTCTAAATTGTTTCCAAAACGGCGGAACGTACATTTCAAACAAAAGTATATATGTATATAGTTATTTTCTTATGGTAGACGTCCGCCACTGTACAGTGTTATACGCGTTGCACAGCGACTTAAAGAGATTTGGCATGCATTTCCTTCAGATATTTACAGATATAGATTCGATATTTACATTTATAGTTTCGAGTTATATCATATTGGTTTTGATTTGGATTTGGCATTGATGTCTTCTCCACGACTCCGATGATCGCGGGATGGTTGACGGAGTTTTGATTTGAGTTATATACTCATTTTTCAAGCGCATGCGCTGCGCTACGATTTGTTTTATGTATTTACAATTTCGGAGTCCCGACGACTTGATGGTTTTTCTTAGATGTTTTAGTAATTGGGGG